>ML058327.1:12962849-14348304 GCA_003013855.2 Liriodendron chinense | reverse complement strand
CGAAGTAGTGAATACAACATGTCACATCATTAATCGAGTATATTTGAGAGCTGGCCTAGATAAAACGCCATATGAGCTATGAAATGGAAAAGTCCCAAATATCAAGTATTTTAGAGTCTTTGGTAGCAAATGCCACATCCTTCGAGATAGAGAAAATCTAAGAAAATTTGATTTAAAAAGCGATGAGGGAATATTCCTAGGATACGCTTTTGATAGTCGTGCCTATAGAGTTTATAACACAAGGACTAAAACAACTCAGGAATCCATAAATGTTATCATTGATGACCAATCTAAAGAAGATACGAGACTTGATGATGATGAAGTGGGAGAACCATGACAAATAGGTAAACCTGTTGAAAAATCTCCGACTCCCAATGCCTCAACAGCTCCTGGAAATGTTCCATATGTCAAGGATCATCCCCTCAATTAAATCATTGGAGATCCGAATATTGGGGTCAAGACTAGGAGACAACTTGAGGTCATCAATAGTCATGTGTGCTTCACCTCAAAAATTGAACAAAAAAATATAGATGAGGCTCTCAATGATGAGTTTTGGATACTTGCTATGCAATAAGAACTTCAACAGTTCACCGACATGAAGTTTGGTTTCTGGTAGAAAGACTATATGAGAAGAATGTTATTGGAGCTAAATGGATTTTCAAGAACAAAACAGATGAATCTGGCAATGTGATTCGAAACAAAGCCCGACTAGTTGCTTAGGGGTACTCTTAAATCAAGAGAATTGATTTTGATGAAACTTTTGCCCCTGTTGCTAGACTAGAATCCATCCGAATTCTCATGTCCATAGCATGTGCACTCAAATTCAAATTATTTTAAATGGACATGAAGAGTGCCTTTTTAAATGGTATTCTCGATGAGGAAGTTTATCTTGAACAACCTAAAGGGTTTGTGGACCCTAGATATCCTCAAAGAGTCTACCGATTGAAAAAGGCTCTATATAGGTTAAAACAAGCCCTCCGAGCATGGTATGAACGTCTTACTCAATTTTTAATTGATCACAAGTTTGTTAGGGGGAGTGTTGACAAAACCCTGTTTGTTAAAAGGACGAATGATTCATTTCTCATTGCTCAGATTTATGTGGATGACATTGTATTTGGTTCCACCTGTGAAGAATTTTTGGGCTTATTTGCTGAATTGATGAAATCTGAATTTGAAATGAGTTTGGTAGGTGAACTGAATTTTTTCTTAGGATTGCAAGTTAAACAACTGAAAAATGAAATATTCATCAACCAAACTAAATATGCTAAAGATCTAGTCAAGAGGTTTGGGCTAGACTCGGGTCGATCACACACCACACCTATGGCCACAACCATTAAACTCTCTAAAGACTTGTCAAGCAAAAGTGTCGACCAACATTTATATAGAAGTATGATTGAGAGTCTCCTTTAATTTACAGCAAGTAGACCCAATATTGCATTTAGCACCATACGCTAGATTTCAAGCTGATCCTAGGGAATCTCATTTAACTGTTGTAAAAAGAGTGATCAGATATGTGGCCTGCACAATTGAATATGGCTTGTGGTACCCCTTTGACACATCATCCATCATTGCGGGGTACTTGTTCGCTCGCCTCAAGTGTAAGGCTGCGATGTAGTAATAAATCTCGGTAAGACCGAGGTCGATCCACAGGGAAATAGTGACAGCTCCCAAATCACTCCAGCAACTCAGTTTTTAAAAGAAATAAGATTTAATAGAGTGCTTACTTAAAACAGGAATTTAATGAAAAATCAGAGATAAAGTACTAAGGCTTTCAAGGATCCACTTGTAGCAATCCTATGTCAATTCAGTAAATCCAAGTAGAGAACACAACTAGATTTGAAGTCATATCTCTCATCTAGTTGGAGAATAAAGCATTCACATACATTCCATCACATTCAAGTTGAACTTCCAAGTTCTAGTTCCATTCAATCAATACAAAACTCAAAACTATAGCCTGCGGAGTAACAGCCATGCCTCTGGACTATGGCCTGCTCAAGGATTACTATAATCCGAATTTAGAAACACACGTGATAATCTCAGAGAATTAAAAGGAATTCATGTCCGGGGCACATAAACTCAGATAATACATCTCGAACTATCATTATTTGGAGCTAAACCATGCAAAAATCCAAACTTGAATGTAGATTACTTGAATTAAACTGAAATCAACATAGTATTAGCTACAAGCTTCACCTCTCAGCCTTAGCTGAGAGGTTTTAGACGAGCATAGTCATGCTACAACTAAAAACTCTGAAATAAAGCATAAAAATAGAAAAACCCGAATAGGAGAGTAGCAGACACTCCACAATCGCCTTCACCCTCCAAACTCACGTCCCCTAGCTTCTCTGATACCCTAGGAAGAACCCCTAGGTGTCCTTTTATAGCAAACAACCTCCCTTGCATCGGATTCTGCGAAAGATTACGCATTGCACAGCAATTTTCGGAGTCCAGATTTAGAAAGGAATCATGTTACGCAGAGCCGACCAGTCGTGACCGGTCGGACTGATTTTTTTAAGCACTCCAGGGAGCACAGCCGATCGGTCATGACCGGTCAGACTGGTCTGTCCATTCAACCAGCAAGTATAGCCGACCGGTCATGACCGGTCGGACCAATTTTCCCATTTTATTCCAGTGTATACAGCCGACCGGTCATGACCGGTCGGGCTCCTCTGTCCATCTTCCAATATGCGTGGCCGACCGGTCAAGACCGGTCGGCCTGTTCTCCTCTTTGATCAGCAACCATGGCTGACCGGTCGTGACCGGTCAGCCCTCTTCAAATTGTTCTTCTTTCTTTCTTTTTCTTCTCTTCATTCTTCTTTCTTTGGTTCTCTTTCTTCTTCTTTCTTTGGTCCATCTTAGGACTTCATGCAATAGCTTCAAATGCATTCTTTTGTCTCGTATTTGAATGAAGTCCGCTCTCATCCCTATAATCACAAAAACATGTGTTAGGTGGGCCTTTAAACCATGAAAATCATGCAAACCTTGTTGTGTAATGGGCAATGCAATGTATAAATTGGAGGTTCATCACACCCCCCAACCAGCTTTTTGCTAGTCCCGAACAAAACATGCGTGAAAACAATTTCAAACCTCCAAATCCAACTCTCTTCCAGAAACCATGTTTCTATCCATTCCAAAATGTACAAGTATAAAATTTGGAGAAATTAGGTGATAGAAGCTGAACCTTGGACTCTCAAAATATAAGAAGTGTCTACATGTAATTCCCGCTGATTGATTGATAAATAGAAGAACTCGAACAAATTCAACCTAGTGTGCATAGTGAAAGTTCATCTCATGAGTTCCTGGAATCATCTTCTTCATAGATTAAGTAGACCAAGGATTTTAAGGTGCACAGAGCAATAGCAAGCCTATGACAGGAATTTGCCTTACCGTCCTTCCGACGGCTTTCACACTACGTTCCATTTCCGGCTTTGGTTACGATTCGACCATCCCCCAGTTGGTAATAGGTAGCCCTTTTCGGAATTTTCCACCATTTTTCTTTCCTTCCCGATTTCATCCTTTCTTTCCTTTTTCTTTTAAATTAGATAGGATTTTTAGAAATCCATATCTTCCGTTATTTTCCCATGGACAAGGATGGACAAAATACCCCGGCTTGGCTGCTCAACACCTTTAAATCAAAGTCTAGCTAATCCACAAATCACATAAACCTGTCATTCATGAAAATCGTGGAATGTGAACTTGGTGCAAAGGTGTTCAAATTTTCTATCAATCATAACAATAGGGGAACTAACATATAAAAACATTATGTTGGAAGAAATTCAGGACTACAACATCACACACTTCGTATCTCCGCTTCTTATACTCATAGCATCTCAAATGTATAGAAACAAGATTTTCTAAAAGAGTTTTGAGATGTTAGAAAATTCAAAAAAAATTTGTGCATATGAAGCTCGAAATGTTGCAATATGCTAGATGAAGAATCTCATCGCACCCCCAACCAAATCTTGCATTGTCCTCAATGTAAAAAGATAGTCAATTAGCATGAACATGAGAGCAATGGTAAACAATGAGAGAGTGAGAACAATAGTACCTGATAGAGCGATCATGGAATTCTCCAACCCAACAACTAAAACCTATGAAAACAGTAAAACAAAAATAAACCTACCTATGCTATACCTCCATCAGACTAGGAGATCAATCATCCTGATAGACAGGATCATTCAGGGAGATGGACATGTCCTCTGAATCAAATTTCTCAACAAATGGTTTAAGGCGTTGTCCATTAACTTTGAAACAGTCACCATTCACTGCATTCTCAATCTCAATAGCCCCATGAGGAAAAACTTCTTTGACAATATATGGGCCGGTCCATCGAGATCGTAATTTTTCTGAAAAAAGATGAAGTCGGGCATTATACAAGAGCACTTTCTGTCCTTCATGGAAAGATTTCCTTAAGATGTGCTTGTCATGAAAGGCCTTCATCTTGCTCTTGTAAATTCTCGAATTCTCATATGCATCGTTCCGGATCTCATCAAGCTCATTTAATTGAAGTTTGCGAAGCGAGCTAGCCTTGTCAATATCAAAATTTAGAGCCCGAATTGCCCAATAGGCTTTGTGTTCTATCTCCACAGGCAAGTGGCAAGCTTTCTCATAGACAAGTCTATAAGGGGACATTCCAATGGGTGTCTTGTAGGCAGTACGATGAGCCCAAAGTGCATCATCTAATCTTAGGGACCAATCCTTGCGATCCGGTCTCACCGTCTTTTCCAAAATCTGCTTGATTTCCCTATTGGAGATTTCAGCTTGCCCACTTGTTTGTGGGTGGTATGGGGTACTCACTTTGTGCCTAATACCATATTTCTTCATCAAAGTTTCAAAAGGTCTATTGCAAAAGTGAGAACCACCATCACTAATAATGGCTCGAGGTGTCCCAAATCTAGAAAGTATGTTTTCTTTGAGGAACTTGAGAACCGTACGATGATCGTTGGTTCTACATGGGATAGCCTCTATCCATTTAGACACATAGTCTACGGCAAGCAGAATATAGACATGTCCAAAAGATGAGGGGAATGGTCCCATGAAATCGATGCCCCAACAGTCAAAGACTTCAAGATGTTGAATTGGGGTGAGAGGCATCATATTTCGACGGGATAATCCTCCTAGCTTCTGGCAGCGCTCGCACGCTTTACAAAACTCGTGGGTGTCCTTAAATAACGTGGGCCAATAAAAACCACACTACAGAATTTTTGCAGTTGTTTTCTTGGCTGAAAAATGACCCCCACATGCTTGATCATGACAAAAGGAGATGACTGAATTGTGTTCATCATCGGGGACGCATCTCCTTATAATTTGGTCTGGGCAATATTTAAACAATAGAGGTTCATCCCAGAAAAATCTGCGCACTTCCCTTAGAAATTTACGTTTGTCTTGCGCAGTCCAATGAGTCGGCATCGCACCTGTGGAAAGATAATTGGCTATATCAGCATACCATGGTGGATGCATAGCAACAAAGAGTTGCTCATTAGGGAATGAGTCCCCAATAGGTGACTCGTCAATGGAATTTGGTAGGACTAGGCGGGATAGATGATCCGCCACCACATTTTCTACCCCCTTCTTATCTTTGATCTCCAAGTCGAATTCTTGAAGGAGTAGGATCCATCTTAGCAAACGGGGCTTAGCATCCTTCTTAGAAAGAAGGTATTTCAGCGCCGCATGATCCGTATAAACAATAACTTTGGATCCTATTAAGTATGGCCTGAATTTGTCCAAGGCAAAAATGACAGCTAGGAGCTCTTTCTCCGTAGTCGAATAATTAACTTGGGCAGGATTCAAGGTCCTACTGGCGTAGTAGATGACATGGGGCTTTTTATCCTTCTTTTGACCTAACACCGCCCCAATAGCAAAATTGCTTGCATCGCACATCAACTCAAAAGGAATGGACCAATCTGGTGGTTGCATGATAGGAGCGGTTGTCAACATGTCTTTTAGCTTTGAAAAAGCTAATTGACATTCGGCACTCCACTCAAATTGGTTCTCCTTTTGTAGAAGGTTGCATAAAGGCCTTGAGATGTGACTAAAGTCCTTTATAAACCTTCGATAGAAACCGGCGTGTCCAAGGAAGGACTGCACATCGCGTATGCTTTTGGGTGGTGGTAGATTGGAAATTATGTCAATTTTTGCCCGGTCTGCCTCTATTCCATTGGACGAGATGATGTGTCCAAGGACTATTCCTCTTTGTACCATGAAATGACACTTTTTCCAGTTTAATACAAGTTGCTTTTCCTCACACCACATCAAGACCAACTTCAAGTGCTTGAGACACTCCTCAAATGTACAACCAAAAACAGAAAAATCATCCATGAATACCTCAAGAAACTCTCCCACCATGTCTGAGAAAATACTCAACATGCATCATTGGAATGTGGCGGGTGCATTACATAACCCGAATGGCATTCTTCGGTAAGCGAAGGTGCCAAACGGGCATGTAAAAGTGGTTTTCTCTTGATCTTCCGGAGCTATCTCAATTTGGTTGTATCCAGAATAGCCATCTAGGAAGCAGTAATAGGAATGGCCTGCCAACCTCTCCAATATTTGATCCATAAATGGGAGAGGGAAGTGGTCTTTCCTAATAACCGTGTTAAGCTTCCTATAATCAATGTACATACGCCAACCGGTGGTCACCCTAGTCAGTATAAGCTCGTTGTTGGTGTTTTCAATGATGGTAATACCGGATTTCTTGGGGACAACTTGGGCGGGACTCACCCATTGGCTATCTGAGATGGGGTAGATGATACCCACATCCAATAGCTTTAACACCTCGGCTTTGACAACCTCCATCATGTTTGGATTTAGCCTTCTTTGAGGTTGTCTAGACGTTTTTGCATTTTCTTCAAGGTGTATACGGTGAGTACAAACCGAAGGATCTATCCCTTTGAGATCCGCTATTGTCCAACCTATGGCTTCCCGATGTTCTTTGAGTAGCTCAATCAACTTGAGCTCTTGGTCTTTCTCTAGGTGGGAGGCAATGACAACTGGGAACGTTTCCTCTTGACCCAAATATACGTATTTAAGCTCTGATGGCAGCGGTTTGAGGTCAAGCTTTGGTGGTTTGATGTTAGACGGTAGAGGCCTTGATGTGGTTGGTGGCAATTTTTCAAAATGGGGCCTCCACCGGCTAGTATCAACTACCGGTATTTCTATATTTAATGCCTGCACAATCTCACTAATTATGGGATCTTTAGAATCCATGAAATGTGCTAAGCATGTCTCCAAGCTTTCTAGTGGTTCAAGTTGGAGGAGTTCTTCTTCTTTAAAAGTTTCGAGCATGTTCACATCGAAGAACTCATCATCATCGACATCCCTATGTCTTTTGTCCAAATGAAACACATTTACCTCTAGTGTCATGTTTCCAAAAGATAGTTGCCTCACCCCATTCCGGCAATTGATGATTGCGTTTGATGTGGCAAGGAATGGGCGGCCTAATATTACCGGTATTTGGGTGCTAGCATCCAAAACCGGTTGTGTGTCCAAGACTATAAAATCTACCAGGTAGTAGAATTTGTCAACTTGGACTAGAACATCCTCAACTATCCCCCTCGGTACACGGATAGATCTATCAGCGAGTTGCAATGTGGTTTTGGTGGGTTTTAATTCACCAAGACCCAATTGCTCATATACCGAGTATGGGATCAAGTTCACACTCGCCCCCAAGTCTAACAAGGCACGTTCAATCCGGTAGTCTCCAATGATACATGAAACGGTGGGACTACCGGGATCTTTGAATTTTGGGGGGGGGTCTTTTGAGTGAGGATGGCACTAACTTGCTCAGTTAAGAAGGCCTTTTGCTGCACATTATATTTGTGTTTTGTTGTGCATAGGTCTTTTAGAAACTTGGCATAAGAGGGAATTTGTTTGATGGCATCAAGCAAAGGGATATTGATCTTGACTTGTCTGAAAATCTCTAGAATATCTTGAGAATTTGGGAGAGATTTTGGGGCAACCAATCTCGAAGGGAATGGTGCTATGGGCTTGTAAATGCGTTCCGGTTGTTGTGGGGCTAAGTTAGATCCATCTTCATCCTCAGAATTTACCGGATCATTAGGCTCATCGGCCTTCACCGGAATAGTTTTGTCAATTTGTTTACCACTTCTAAGGGTGGTAATGGATTTAACTTGCTCCATGTTTTGGTTGGAAGAATTAGGGATGCTTACTTCATGTACTTGCTTTGGATTGGTCTGAGGTTGGCCCGGAAAGGTCCCTTCCCTAGCATTCAAGCGTCCCTTAATCTCATCAACCGAGACTTTCAGCTCTTGAAACATTTGCTGATTCGATTCATTTATTTGCGCTTGCCCTTGCATAAACATTTTCAAGGTATCCTCCAATGAGAATTGAGGTGGGGCCATATTTTGCATGGGTGGCCCTCTTTGGGAGTTGGTAGGATTGCCCGTAGGAGCATTCTTCCAACTGAAATTTGGGTGGTTCTTCCAACTCTCATTGTACGTATTACCTACCGGTCCATTGAAGGGCCGTTGATAACCATATGTGGCATTGGCTGTCTCTTGTAGCACTTCCTTAAATGCAGGAATTGTGGGACAATCTTGCGTAGCGTGTAAGTCGGTGAGACAAATCCCACATGTGGTTTCAACAGCTTCCTTGGACTTGGAAACTCCACTTTTGCTAAGTTCCATGGCCTCAACCTTCCTTGTGAGGTTGGCTACACTTGCATTCACGTCGTCTTCCTCTTTAAGGACATAGATCCCTCCTTTCTCTTGAGTGGGCTTGGGGTTCTTGGGTTTATCCGAGGTATCCCAAGATTGGGCGTTTTCAGCCAACATGTCCAAGTAACTCCAAGCATCTTCTGGATTTTTACTCATAAACTCGCCATTGCACATCATTTCCACAAATTGGCGCATATTGGAACTTAATCCATCATTGAAAAAATTTATAACTCGCCAACTCTCGTAGCCATGATGTGGGCAAGCAAGCAGGAGTTCCTTAAATCTTTCCCAACACTGAAAGAATGATTCACCCTCTTAGCTGAGAAATTCATTATGGCCCTTCGAAGAGTGTTTGTTTTATGAGCCGGGAAGAACTTTTTCAAGAATTCCCGGTTCATCTCAACCCATGACCCAATCGAATGTGGTCTAAGAGAGTGAAGCCAATCTTTGGCTCTTTCTTTCAAAGTGAAGGGAAAAAGTTTAAGTCTGATTGTATCCCCAGAAACATTGGGATAATGCAAGGTGGCCAACACTTCTTCGAATTCTTGCAAGTGTAAGTATGGGCGGTCAGAGTCTAGCCCATGGAATTTAGGTAAAAGTTGGATTACTCCCAGTTTTATGTCAAGGGTCCCACCGTTAGCTGGTAGAACTATGCAAGAAGGTGTAATTGTACGAGCAGGTTGTAGGTAATCCCGTAGTGATCTCATTGGAGGAACATTATGTACCTCATTCTCCCCTACTCCTTCCTGATTAGCGTTAGTCGTTGGAGTAGGGGGGGGGGGGGGGGGGGGAGGATTCCTTAAAGGTGTTTGATCCATACTCCCCAAACTTTCACAATGCTTTTGATAATTCCGGACTCGTCTATGGACTGACAATGGTCCAACTAAACCACCTTCAGATTGGAGACGATTTGAGTGATTACGTTCCCAACGAGACATAAACCACTCAACCAGAAACTGGAACTAATCCTATCCTAGAAAACTAAAATCTGAAACTATTCTGAAAGAAAATTCTGCAGAAGCTAAGTTAGAAGAGTATCACCTGATGCGCTTGAACTAGGGAAAAAATTCCTACAAAACAGAAAAACTTGTTAGTTCTAAGAAAATCAGAAAAACTATCTACTGCTACTTCTACAGCCACTGGAATTATTTGGAAACCGTTATCTAATTCCCCGGCAACGGCGCCAAAAACTTGTTCGCTCGCCTCAAGTGTAAGGCTGCGATGTAGTAATAATCTCGGTAAGACCGAGGTCGATCCACAAGGAAATAGTGACAGCTCCCAAATCACTCCAGCAACTCAGTTTTTAAAAGAAATCAGATTTAATAGAGTGCTTACTTAAAACAGGAATTTAATGAAAAATCAGAGATAAAGTACTAAGGCTTTCAAGGATCCACTTGTAGCAATCCTATGTCAATTCAGTCAATCCAAGTAGAGAACACAACTAGATTTGAAGTCCTATCTCTCATCTAGTTGGAGAATAAAGCATTCACATACATTCCATCACATTCAAGTTGAACTTCCAAGTTCTAGTTCCATTCAATCAATACAAAACTCAAAACTATAGCCTAAGAAAAAACAGCCATGCCTCTGGACTATGGCCTCCTCAAGGATTACTATAATCCGAATTTAGAAACACACGTGATAATCTCAGAGAATTAAAAGGAATTCATGTCCGGGGCACATAAACTCAGATAATACATCTCGAACTATCATTATTTGGAACTAAACCATGCAAAAATCCAAACTTGAATGTAGATTACTTGAATTAAACTGAAATCAACATAGTATTAGCTACAAGCTTCACCTCTCAGCCTTAGCTGAGAGGTTTTAGCCGAGCATAGTCATGCTACAACTAAAAACTCTGAAATAAAGCATAAAAATAGAAAAACCCGAATAGGAGGGTTGCAGACACTCCACAATCGCCTTCACCCTCCAAACTCACGTCCCCTAGCTTCTCTGATACCCTAGGAAGAACCCCTAGGTGTCCTTTTATAGCAAACAACCTCCCTTGCGTCGGATTCTGCGAAAGATTACGCATTGCGCAGTAATTTCCGGAGTCCTGATTTAGAAAGGAATCATGTTACGCAGAGCCGACCGGTCGTGACCGGTCGGACTGATTTTTTTAAGCACTCCAGGGAGCACAGCCGACCGGTCATGACCAGTCGGACTGGGCTGTCCATTCAACCAGCAAGTATGGCCGACCGGTCATGACCGGTCGGACCAATTTTCCCATTTTATTCCAGTGTATACAGCCGACCGGTCATGACCGGTCGGGCTCCTCTGTCCATCTTCCAATATGTGTGGCCGACCGGTCAAGACCGGTCGGCCTGTTCTCCTCTTTGATCAGCAACCATGGCTGACCGGTCGTGACTGGTCAGCCCTCTTCAAATTGTTCTTCTTTCTTTCTTTTTCTTCTCTTCTTTCTTCTTTCTTTGGTTCTCTTTCTTCTTCTTTCTTTGGTCCATCTTAGGACTTCATGCAATAGCTTCAAATGCATTCTTTTGTCTCGTATTTGAATGAAGTCCGCTCTCATCCCTATAATCACAAAAACATGTGTTAGGTGGGCCTTTAAACCATGAAAATCATGCAAACCTTGTTGTGTAATGGGCAATGCAATTGTTAACGTCAGTTTTTGTAACGAGATCCTCCGGCTTTTCTCCTTCGCTCCAGGAGGGATTTTCACCACCAGACCTGAAACAAGACAGCGAAAAAGGGTGGCTGGGGACCAGCCGTTAGCCCTCCGACGCTTAAGTTAGGCCACAGAAGAGAAGCCAAGCCAAACGGGACCAAGATTGAATGATGAGTACGTACCTTCTCTTCAATGGAGCCGTCCCCTTATATAGATAACAAACAATCCAGTCTGTTACGTAAGATGTTGAAATCCCGTTGATGTCGCGTACGATACTGAGAATCCTCTGATTTCGTGGGATAAGATCCTATCTTTTTAGTCAGATCCAACCCAATGATTTCTTCCAACAATCACGCCCCTAGATGGCAATCCCTTAAAATCCGGATGAATCCGGCCAGAAGCCATAGTTAGAGTCATGGCCTCCGAAAAGGAAGGAGACGCCCGCAGCTGGGAGTCATGACCTCCGAAAAGGAAGGAGACGCCCGCAGTAAAGCTGCTCGCAGGTTAAAATGTGGTCGCGAGTCCACGTACATACTTTGGGTGTAATATCTTTCAACGACTTGTGAGAAGATCTACTCGCGAATCTAGTTTTCCGTATTTGACTATCCGTGACTCCTGACCAGATGATCTCGAGAGTCGAATGGGCGTCCCGCTCTTGTCCAATATTCGACTCTCGATCAGATGATCTCGAGAGTCGAATGGGCGTTCCGCACTTGTCCAATATTCGACTCTTGATCAGATGATCTCGAGAGTCGAATGGACATTTCCACATGAAATCTTATCTCCACCATTTTGCCTATAACAGATGCCCCCCAAGTCCTTACCGTCTAAGGATTCTTAAGGAAAGGACTTAGCTCACTATCACACGAAACCGCTCGCTACCTTCATCGAGAATGACACCCCTCATGATGGGCTGAAATTAATGAGCGCCAGCTTTTCGCAGCCTTTTCGCTGATGGGAAATGAAGGGGCGCTCGCCACGTGCTTGAGGAGTTAATGGGCGTGCCTGCTCGAGCGCTGTGTCCAACGAGGGACTGCCACGTGCCATCAGATACGGCGGAATGATTGCCTATAAATATACGGAGTCCGCCATTTCTTTGAGTTTCTACAGAATTTTTTCGAAAGAAACCTGCAACCTTTTCTTTCCATTCTTCTTCCGGTGCTCAATCTCTCTTTCTTGGTATTACTTCCTTTTTCTTCTTTTTTTTTATTTTCATCTCCCCATGGCTGGGAACTCTGACGAGACCACTGTCCCCCTTGGCGATGCCACTCCGGAGTCTTCTGCCTCCAGCAGTGCAAGGGTTTCGGCGGGGAGATACACAGCAGCCGGGTATCCTTCCGTTTTATCGGAGGACCGGCTGGCTGAGCTCCGGGAGAGATACCAAATCCCTGCCTCTGTAACTCTCCGCTTGCCCGGAGGTGGAGAAACACCCGACTCCCCCCCCCCCAGGATGCGTAGCATTTTACGAGTACCAGGTCATCTTGGGGGTACGCCTTCCCCTCCATCCCTTTGTTCGCGATGTATTACGATGTTACAAGATTGCCCCTGGGCAACTTATTGTGAACGGGTGGAGGGTGGTGTTGGGCTCCTTTGCCCTTTGGGCTCAGGCTGGCAACGGGGAACTCACGGCGGAGGAGTTCATCCGTATGTTCCGCCTGAAGAAAGCTCCATCCAGCGAAGGCTGGTATTATTTATGCTACTGGCACCGGGATAACTTCGTGTTGGGTAAGCCCTCCTCGAACTATCCCGGCTGGAGGAAGCGGTGGTTCTATGCTTCCGGGAGCTGGGAGTCTGCCTCCTCCAGGGGTCCAGGAGTGACCCGGTTTTTCTGTGAAGGTAGACAATCCCGTATTGTGCAGTTTCCTTAAAATAAATTTTTAGGGTTTTGCTTTGACCATGATTTGTGCTCGCAGGTATCCCAGCTTTGCGGAAACCGAATTTGAAGGGTGGGATCAACGAGAAGATCGTCCGAGTATATAAGGTGCCTGTCGGAGATAGGCATATCGAGGCTTGCTTATCGCCTCAGCGACTTGCAGCAGCAGGCCTCATATCCAGAAGAGAAGTCGAAATGACGAAGGCTGGAGAGAAGAGAGGCCTACTGCCCCGTCTAAAGGGCACAGGTTCCAAAAGGCAGAAGAGGACCCCTGCCGAACCATCTCAACCTTCCATCCGCGCGGGCAGCGATCAGCCTGCCCTTCCCGCGAGTGTGGCGGGGGCCCCAGCTGGGCCTACTGTCCCCTCACTGGTGGTCGCACCTGGGCCACCAGTGATCAACATTGCAGACAATTCCCCAGATGGGGTGGGGTCCAGCTGCCCCCCAGCTGAAGAGGCTCGAGAGCAGGTAGAGCCTCAAGGGTCAACTCCTGCTCGGGAACTGGTCCCAGCTGCCGAGCAGGGACCTGCTCGCGAGTCCATGCCTCCGCCCCGCGAGCAGACCGGCTTGGTCGTTGCCCAACCGTCTGGGAGCGGGACGTACTCGATTCCGCGCCACCTCCACCCTGTGTGTAAGTTCTTGTTTGAGAACGTCCCGCCTCACGCCTTCGGCTCCCTCCCCGAGCCAAGTCCTGAGAACCTTATCCTCGAAGCGGGGATGAGGATGGTTCAGGTAAAAGTTCTGTCAAGATCTGTTTTCGACCTGTCGCTACGTTCCAGAAATCTTAATACTTTTCATCTCTGTGCAGGGTTTAGATCTGATTCTGCGAACGAGGCGTGATATCGTTGCCGCCCGTCGTACGATAGAGGAGGCTGAGGGAAAGAGGACTGCCTTGGAAAAGGCAGTTCAAGGAAGAGATCAGCTGCTCAAGGCTCGTGAGGCAGTGATCTCGAAGAGAGATGAGGAAAAGAAGATCCTCATTGAGAAGATCCAAGTCCTGACCGACAGGTATCAGGCCTTGGACTCAGACTACGCGAAGCTCACGGGTCTGAAGGAGAAGGCAGAGAGAGAGAGGGAGATCTTCCGACAGGACAAGATCTCATTAGAGGAGCAATTCGCGGGAGCCAGGTCGCAGCTCAAGGAGGCCTACGACAACCTGACTAGGGAGCGCACCGCTCTTGCGCAGCTTAAGGACGACTCGATCCACTGGGACGAGGAGAGAGTCGCCCTTGTAAAAATGCTCTCGGAGGAAGGTACTCGGGCAGTTTCGAGTTCCGGACTTCGCAGCTGTATGACGATGAGCGATATGAGTCATACGATGCTGGTCGAGACTTTGCACTGAGAGTAGTGCAACGAATGATCCCATCCTTCGATATGGGGGAATTCGGTCGAGTCGCGACCATCATCGCTGCAGAAGAGCAAGCTGCTGCCGAGAACGAGGTGACCGAAGCCACGCAGGCTGAAGGGGCTCCTGAAATGGGCCCTGAAGTCGAGAGCGTGGCTCCTCCTAGCGATTGATTTCCTTTTATTTTCTTCTCTTGTATCTACGCTCATGTATATGTAATCATATGATTATCAATGAAAAGATATTTTTGGAAGTATTGCTGTTTCGTTGCTGTTCTCCCTTCATCTTTCTTTTTGGCTTGTTAATCTTGAATAGATTCGTCAGAGATGTGACCCTTTAATTCGAGTATGAATTAAGCTGCTCGCGATCAGGATGTGACCCTTTAATTCGAGCATGAATTAAGCTGCTCGCGATCAGGATGTGACCCCGTTCACTGCCTTAATTTGGGCACGAGCTGTTAATTCGAGCATGAATTAAGCTGCTCGCGATCAGGATGTGACCCCGTTCACTGCCTTAATTTGGGCACGAGCTGTGGTGCTCGCATTTTGGAGTGCGATTCCTCCTCACCAATCGCGAGTAACTAACTCATGAAAAAATGAATTAGACTCAATCCGGGGGTCGTGAGACCATGTCCGCGTTGAGATAGACTGATCTATCGATTGAGGTTTTGATTCTACCAAGGGCAGAAGGTTGGTCAAGAGATGGTATCCATTCTCTTCGGGGCTGTTCAGGTCCATGAGAATGGAGAAGCGACCAACTAGTAATGATTTCAGCCCTACCAAGGGTAGGCAATTGGCCAAGAGGATGTGTAAGCACTCTTCAGGGCTATTCGGGTCCATGAGAATGGAGAAGCGACCAAAAGATATTTCACTTTATTCATAAAATGTTATGATAAAACTACATCGACTCTAGGGGTAGTATCTTAGCAAATGCTCTACGTGCCAAGGGCGACGTACAGGCTTCCCTTGCATGTCTTCAAGATAATAAGTACCGGGTCGCACAACCCTAATAACCCGATACGGGCCTTCCCAATTCGGATCCAATGAACGAACAGGAATTCTAAGATTTCGCCTTAGAACCAAATCTCCGAACTGGAAAGATCTAGGTCGAACCTTTGCATTCCGATAACGAGCAATACGTTGCTGATATGCCGCCACTCGTACTTGGGAAGCATTTCTTCGCTCTTCCAAGAGATCGAGATGAAGTCGGATATTTTCCTGATTGCTCGCGGGATCATACTGTTCGATCCGGTATGAGGGCACTTGAATTTCCACTGGTACTACTGCGTCAACACCAAATGCTAAGGAGAAAGGAGTTTCACCTGTCGATGTACAAGCCGTTGTTCTATAGGCCCATAATACTTCTGGCAGAAGTTCTGGCCACACCCCTTTACATTCACTTAGCTTGGTCTTTAAATGATGCTTTATAATTTTATTCACTGCCTCGACCTGCCCATTCGCCTGTGGATGATATGGAGAAGTGCGGAGATTACGTATCTTCCATTTGTCGCAAAATTCATCAAAGGCTGCGTTGTCGAACTGCGTTCCGTTATCGGTAATTATGGTATGAGGAAGTCCGAAGCGACATATAATATTTCTCCACATGAACTTAGTAGTTTGTCTTTCAGTAATTTTGGCTAATGGTTCTGCCTCGGCCCATTTGGTGAAATAATCAACCGCCACGATCGCGAACCTATTCTGTCCCTTTCCCATAGGTAAGGGACCGATGATATCGATCCCCCATTGAGCAAAAGGCCAAGGGCTGTCGACTGGGGTCATCCGCTCAGACGGTACGCGAGGTATAGGTTGATATCGTTGACACTTGTCGCATTTTTTAGAAAATTCTATGGCATCTGCTTTCATAGTAGGCCAATAATATCCTTGCCTCATTGCTTTATATGCTAGAGATCGCCCCCTGGGATGATTACCACATGCCCCCTGGTGTACTTCATCTAGAACACGATGTGCTTCTTCTGGATGAAGACACCTCAAATAAGGCAAGGAGAAGCTTTTTCGCAACAAGATTCCATCTTGTATGGTGTATCTGGCAGCTCGAAGCTGAATTTGTCTTGCAGCTTTCTTGTTTTCTGGTAGGTATCCATCTCTAAGATAAAGGATGATAGGATCCATCCAACATGGAGACGATTGTAACGATATCACTTGCTCGGGAGTCACTTGGTCGATATTCGAGTGTTGACGGTGCTCAATGGGGATCGAATGTGATAGTTCTGATTCTGGTGCAGAAGCGAGTTTTGCCAAGGAATCGGCCAGTTGGTTCTGCTCGCGAGGGATATGGAATATTTTGTAAGTCTTCAGTTTGGCGAGCAGGATGAGGACACGAGACTTGTATAAGGCCATTCTTTCTTCTTTGGTTTCGAATTCGCCAAGAACTTGGTTGACAATGAGCTGGGAATCGCTATGAATTATCAAATTCTGGACTGCGAGGACAACGGCTAGCTCGAGGCCGACAATAAGGGCCTCATATTCTGCTTCATTATTGGAGACGCGTGATTCAAAACGCAGAGCGTATTGAAAATGCGACCCGTCTGGAGCCACTAAAATCAGGCCCGCTCCACTGCCGCTGGCCCGTGACGACCCGTCTACAAAGAGTGACCAAGAAGGTTGTTCGCTGGTCATACCACTGTCTTCAGAATATGTAAATTCGGCGATGAAGTCAGCCACGGCCTGGCCTTTGACTGCGGTCCTAGGACAGAATGAAATATCATGCTCGCTGATCTCGACCGCCCATTTAGTTAAACGCCCGGAAGCCTCAGGCTTTTGAAGGACTTGACGTAGTGGATGATTTGTTGGTACTAAAATGGCATGGGCTTGAAAGTATGGTCGCAATTTTCGAACTGCCGTGATTAAGGCTAAGGCCAGTTTCTCCAAGTCAGAATACCTAGTTTCTGCATCAACCATTGCTCGACTGATATAATAAACGGGCCTTTGCACCCCGGAATCTTCTCTTATTAAAGCGGCACTAACGGCCGTTGAAGACACAGATAAATAAAGAATGAGTTGCTCATGTGCCATAGGCTTGGATAAAATGGGGGGAGCGCTCATATATTGCTTCAGTTGTTGAAAAGCTTCTTCACATTGAGGTGTCCACCTCCAATCAGACTTGGCCGTTGCACGGAGGAGTTTGAAAAAGGGCAGGCACTTGTCGGATGCTCGCGAGATGAACCTGTTCAATGATGCGATGCGACCAGCTAGACGCTGAACGTCCTTCAGAGTCACTGGGGATTTCATCTCTATCAATGCTTTAATCTTTTCTGGATTCGCCTCAATTCCGCGTTGGCCAACCATGAATCCAAGAAATTTCCCTGCAGATACTCCAAACGCACATTTTTCTGGATTTAATTTCATCTGATACTTCCTCATCAGATCAAAGGCTTCTCGAAGATCTGGAATGTGGTCATCTTCATTGATGCTTTTCACGAGCATATCGTCGACATATACTTCCATGTTCCTACCGATTTGAGCAGCAAATATTTTGTTGACAAGACGCTGATAAGTGGCCCCTGCATTTTTGAGACCAAATGGCATTACCTGGTAGCAATATAGCCCTCGATCTGTGATGAAGGCAGTGTGTTGGCCATCAGGTGGATGCATCATAATCTGGTTGTAACCAGAGTAAGCATCCATAAAACTGAGGAGGGCGTGTCCAGCTGTTGAGTCGACCAGCTGGTCGATTCGTGGTGTCGGGAAGCTATCTTTGGGACATGCTTTGTTTAAGTCTGAATAATCGACGCACATCCTCCATTTGCCATTAGCTTTCCGGACGAGAACTACGTTGGCGACCCACTGTGGGTAGTCAACTTCTTTTATGAAATTTGCCGCGAGCAGCTTCTCAACTTCAGTTTTGATCGCCATCTGTCTTTCTGCAGTGAAGGCGCGTCGACGCTGATGTACTGGTTTGTGCTTTGGATCAATGTTGAGACGATGTACGACAACATTAGGATCGATGCCCGGCATGTCTTTATGAGACCAAGCAAACACGTCCTGATATTCAGTGAGGAAACGAATCAAATCCTCGCGGTAGATACTATTTAAAGAGGAACCGATGTACACGATCTTAGACTGGTCGTCTTCGGTCAAGCGGATCGCCACTGTTTCCTCCCCTGGAATCCCTGATTTCAGAGCACTTTCCCTTGGATCCAACGCGGAGGTGAGAACGTTGGATGAACCTTGAACTATTGCCATGACCGGTGTCGCTTGAGCTTTCTTTCGATCTTGGAGGGCTATCTGGTAACAGGACCGTGCCTCCTGCTGACTTCCTCGCACGACCCCTATGCCATTTGGGGTCGGAAATTTAACGCATAAATATGAAGGGTGCAAGGCCGCTCCAACCTTAGTTAGTGACGGTCTCCCCAAGATGGCGTTATACGCTGATTTTCGATCCACGACGAGGAAGTTTACGAAGACGGTGGTCTTCGCTGGATTCTCCCCAAAGGTGACTGGGAGATCGATGCTTCCTTCTGGTGTCACCACTTCTCCTCCAAAGCCGACAAGAGGGGTCGACACTGGCTTGAGGAGGTTTCTGGCTAGTGCCATCTTGTCGAAAGCCTCCAAATACAGAATATCGGCCGAGCTACCTGTATCCACCATAATTCGATGAGTCAGATAATTTGATACCTTCAGTGTGACTACGATGGAATCTTCATGAGGGAAATGAATTCCCGCTGCATCTTCGAGGGTGAAAGAAATTGGGGGGTGGTTAGCTTTCGAAGAATTGGAAGTTTGTTCCAGCCAATAGATCTGCTGGGGTTCTTTGGACGCCTTCCGGGCGTATGCCTTTCTTGAAGCTTGAGAATCACCCCCGCAAGCTGGACCCCCGACGATAGTGCGAATTTCTCCTGTGGGCTCAGCATCTTCTTGGTCGGTTTGAGACGGTTCCTTTTGGCGAGATGAGGTCTTTGCCCTTTCTGGTGATCGATTTTTACGAGCAACATAATCCTGGAGATGGCCTTTTCGAATAAGTGCCTCGATATGGTCTCGTAGAGAGATACAGTCCTGGGTCCTATGCCCGTGATCTTTGTGGAAGTAGCAGAACTTACTCTTATCTCTCTTCTCGGGATCGGATTTAATCTTTGCAGGCCACTTCACATATGGCTTGTGTTTTATCTCCATTAGAACCTTTTCAGGAGACCGATTAAGAGGAGTGTAATTATGATATTTACCAGAGTAAGGCTTCCTGGGAGAACGATCGCGCTGATCGCGATGGTATTTTTTATCTGTAGAAGTTCCTTCTGGCTTGCGTTTCTTACTTTGTACTCCATGGCGTGTCAATGCGACTTCTTCTGCATTGATATATTTCTGAGCTTTGGCTTGGAATTCCGCCATAGTTTTCGGCGGACTCTTATCTAAGGCAAACCTAAACTTCTCACTTGTTATTCCAGCAATGAGGGCTGTAAGACCCTTTTCTTCAGTGTAACCCTCAGTTTGAACGGCCTCGGCAGTGAACCGTACTGTGAACTCTTTTATTGTCTCTCCATGTTGCTGTTTTAGATTCATCAGATGGGAGGCTGGCTTTTTAATGCGAATACTTCCCATGAATTGAGAAAGGAATATCTCCGATAATTGGGAAAAGGAACTGATGGAAAGAGGCTTTAACCCCCGAAACCACGTACGAGCCGCTTCCTTCAACGTAAGGGGAAAAGCCCTACACATGATTTCTGAACCATGTCCCTCCAACTCCATGAGGGACCTATATGTTTCCAGATGTTCCAAAGGATCGCCAATGCCTGTATACGGAGCGATAACAGGCGTTCTATATTTTCTGGGCAACGGGGCTTCCATGACCTCGCTTGTGAAGGGAGATTCAGATTGATGTATTGCCGCCATGACAGCAGACGGCCGATTTGCCTGGTATCTCTGCTCCATGATATCAAAACGGTCTTGAATTCTTTTGAGATCTCCTTCTGTTAACGTCAGTTTTTGTAACGAGATCCTCCGGCTTTTCTCCTTCGCTCCAGGAGGGATTTTCACCACCAGACCTGAAACAAGACAGCGAAAAAGGGTGGCTGGGGACCAGCCGTTAGCCCTCCGACGCTTAAGTTAGGCCACAGAAGAGAAGCCAAGCCAAACGGGACCAAGATTGAATGATGAGTACGTACCTTCTCTTCAATGGAGCCGTCCCCTTATATAGATAACAAACAATCCAGTCTGTTACGTAAGATGTTGAAATCCCGTTGATGTCGCGTACGATACTGAGAATCCTCTGATTTCGTGGGATAAGATCCTATCTTTTTAGTCAGATCCAACCCAATGATTTCTTCCAACAATCACGCCCCTAGATGGCAATCCCTTAAAATCCGGATGAATCCGGCCAGAAGCCATAGTTAGAGTCATGGCCTCCGAAAAGGAAGGAGACGCCCGCAGCTGGGAGTCATGACCTCCGAAAAGGAAGGAGACGCCCGCAGTAAAGCTGCTCGCAGGTTAAAATGTGGTCGCGAGTCCACGTACATACTTTGGGTGTAATATCTTTCAACGACTTGTGAGAAGATCTACTCGCGAATCTAGTTTTCCGTATTTGACTATCCGTGACTCCTGACCAGATGATCTCGAGAGTCGAATGGGCGTCCCGCTCTTGTCCAATATTCGACTCTCGATCAGATGATCTCGAGAGTCGAATGGGCGTTCCGCACTTGTCCAATATTCGACTCTTGATCAGATGATCTCGAGAGTCGAATGGACATTTCCACATGAAATCTTATCTCCACCATTTTGCCTATAACAGATGCCCCCCAAGTCCTTACCGTCTAAGGATTCTTAAGGAAAGGACTTAGCTCACTATCACACGAAACCGCTCGCTACCTTCATCGAGAATGACACCCCTCATGATGGGCTGAAATTAATGAGCGCCAGCTTTTCGCAGCCTTTTCGCTGATGGGAAATGAAGGGGCGCTCGCCACGTGCTTGAGGAGTTAATGGGCGTGCCTGCTCGAGCGCTGTGTCCAACGAGGGACTGCCACGTGCCATCAGATACGGCGGAATGATTGCCTATAAATATACGGAGTCCGCCATTTCTTTGAGTTTCTACAGAATTTTTTCGAAAGAAACCTGCAACCTTTTCTTTCCATTCTTCTTCCGGTGCTCAATCTCTCTTTCTTGGTATTACTTCCTTTTTCTTCTTTTTTTTTATTTTCATCTCCCCATGGCTGGGAACTCTGACGAGACCACTGTCCCCCTTGGCGATGCCACTCCGGAGTCTTCTGCCTCCAGCAGTGCAAGGGTTTCGGCGGGGAGATACACAGCAGCCGGGTATCCTTCCGTTTTATCGGAGGACCGGCTGGCTGAGCTCCGGGAGAGATACCAAATCCCTGCCTCTGTAACTCTCCGCTTGCCCGGAGGTGGAGAAACACCCGACTCCCCCCCCCCCAGGATGCGTAGCATTTTACGAGTACCAGCTCATCTTGGGGGTACGCCTTCCCCTCCATCCCTTTGTTCGCGATGTATTACGATGTTACAAGATTGCCCCTGGGCAACTTATTGTGAACGGGTGGAGGGTGGTGTTGGGCTCCTTTGCCCTTTGGGCTCAGGCTGGCAACGGGGAACTCACGGCGGAGGAGTTCATCCGTATGTTCCGCCTGAAGAAAGCTCCATCCAGCGAAGGCTGGTATTATTTATGCTACTGGCACCGGGATAACTTCGTGTTGGGTAAGCCCTCCTCGAACTATCCCGGCTGGAGGAAGCGGTGGTTCTATGCTTCCGGGAGCTGGGAGTCTGCCTCCTCCAGGGGTCCAGGAGTGACCCGGTTTTTCTGTGAAGGTAGACAATCCCGTATTGTGCAGTTTCCTTAAAATAAATTTTTAGGGTTTTGCTTTGACCATGATTTGTGCTCGCAGGTATCCCAGCTTTGCGGAAACCGAATTTGAAGGGTGGGATCAACGAGAAGATCGTCCGAGTATATAAGGTGCCTGTCGGAGATAGGCATATCGAGGCTTGCTTATCGCCTCAGCGACTTGCAGCAGCAGGCCTCATATCCAGAAGAGAAGTCGAAATGACGAAGGCTGGAGAGAAGAGAGGCCTACTGCCCCGTCTAAAGGGCACAGGTTCCAAAAGGCAGAAGAGGACCCCTGCCGAACCATCTCAACCTTCCATCCGCGCGGGCAGCGATCAGCCTGCCCTTCCCGCGAGTGTGGCGGGGGCCCCAGCTGGGCCTACTGTCCCCTCACTGGTGGTCGCACCTGGGCCACCAGTGATCAACATTGCAGACAATTCCCCAGATGGGGTGGGGTCCAGCTGCCCCCCAGCTGAAGAGGCTCGAGAGCAGGTAGAGCCTCAAGGGTCAACTCCTGCTCGGGAACTGGTCCCAGCTGCCGAGCAGGGACCTGCTCGCGAGTCCATGCCTCCGCCCCGCGAGCAGACCGGCTTGGTCGTTGCCCAACCGTCTGGGAGCGGGACGTACTCGATTCCGCGCCACCTCCACCCTGTGTGTAAGTTCTTGTTTGAGAACGTCCCGCCTCACGCCTTCGGCTCCCTCCCCGAGCCAAGTCCTGAGAACCTTATCCTCGAAGCGGGGATGAGGATGGTTCAGGTAAAAGTTCTGTCAAGATCTGTTTTCGACCTGTCGCTACGTTCCAGAAATCTTAATACTTTTCATCTCTGTGCAGGGTTTAGATCTGATTCTGCGAACGAGGCGTGATATCGTTGCCGCCCGTCGTACGATAGAGGAGGCTGAGGGAAAGAGGACTGCCTTGGAAAAGGCAGTTCAAGGAAGAGATCAGCTGCTCAAGGCTCGTGAGGCAGTGATCTCGAAGAGAGATGAGGAAAAGAAGATCCTCATTGAGAAGATCCAAGTCCTGACCGACAGGTATCAGGCCTTGGACTCAGACTACGCGAAGCTCACGGGTCTGAAGGAGAAGGCAGAGAGAGAGAGGGAGATCTTCCGACAGGACAAGATCTCATTAGAGGAGCAATTCGCGGGAGCCAGGTCGCAGCTCAAGGAGGCCTACGACAACCTGACTAGGGAGCGCACCGCTCTTGCGCAGCTTAAGGACGACTCGATCCACTGGGACGAGGAGAGAGTCGCCCTTGTAAAAATGCTCTCGGAGGAAGGTACTCGGGCAGTTTTCGAGTTCCGGACTTCGCAGCTGTATGACGATGAGCGATATGAGTCATACGATGCTGGTCGAGACTTTGCACTGAGAGTAGTGCAACGAATGATCCCATCCTTCGATATGGGGGAATTCGGTCGAGTCGCGACCATCATCGCTGCAGAAGAGCAAGCTGCTGCCGAGAACGAGGTGACCGAAGCCACGCAGGCTGAAGGGGCTCCTGAAATGGGCCCTGAAGTCGAGAGCGTGGCTCCTCCTAGCGATTGATTTCCTTTTATTTTCTTCTCTTGTATCTACGCTCATGTATATGTAATCATATGATTATCAATGAAAAGATATTTTTGGAAGTATTGCTGTTTCGTTGCTGTTCTCCCTTCATCTTTCTTTTTTGGCTTGTTAATCTTGAATAGATTCGTCAGAGATGTGACCCTTTAATTCGAGTATGAATTAAGCTGCTCGCGATCAGGATGTGACCCTTTAATTCGAGCATGAATTAAGCTGCTCGCGATCAGGATGTGACCCCGTTCACTGCCTTAATTTGGGCACGAGCTGTTAATTCGAGCATGAATTAAGCTGCTCGCGATCAGGATGTGACCCCGTTCACTGCCTTAATTTGGGCACGAGCTGTGGTGCTCGCATTTTGGAGTGCGATTCCTCCTCACCAATCGCGAGTAACTAACTCATGAAAAAATGAATTAGACTCAATCCGGGGGTCGTGAGACCATGTCCGCGTTGAGATAGACTGATCTATCGATTGAGGTTTTGATTCTACCAAGGGCAGAAGGTTGGTCAAGAGATGGTATCCATTCTCTTCGGGGCTGTTCAGGTCCATGAGAATGGAGAAGCGACCAACTAGTAATGATTTCAGCCCTACCAAGGGTAGGCAATTGGCCAAGAGGATGTGTAAGCACTCTTCAGGGCTATTCGGGTCCATGAGAATGGAGAAGCGACCAAAAGATATTTCACTTTATTCATAAAATGTTATGATAAAACTACATCGACTCTAGGGGTAGTATCTTAGCAAATGCTCTACGTGCCAAGGGCGACGTACAGGCTTCCCTTGCATGTCTTCAAGATAATAAGTACCGGGTCGCACAACCCTAATAACCCGATACGGGCCTTCCCAATTCGGATCCAATGAACGAACAGGAATTCTAAGATTTCGCCTTAGAACCAAATCTCCGAACTGGAAAGATCTAGGTCGAACCTTTACATTCCGATAACGAGCAATACGTTGCTGATATGCCGCCACTCGTACTTGGGAAGCATTTCTTCGCTCTTCCAAGAGATCGAGATGAAGTCGGATATTTTCCTGATTGCTCGCGGGATCATACTGTTCGATCCGGTATGAGGGCACTTGAATTTCCACTGGTACTACTGCGTCAACACCAAATGCTAAGGAGAAAGGAGTTTCACCTGTCGATGTACAAGCCGTTGTTCTATAGGCCCATAATACTTCTGGCAGAAGTTCTGGCCACACCCCTTTACATTCACTTAGCTTGGTCTTTAAATGATGCTTTATAATTTTATTCACTGCCTCGACCTGCCCATTCGCCTGTGGATGATATGGAGAAGTGCGGAGATTACGTATCTTCCATTTGTCGCAAAATTCATCAAAGGCTGCGTTGTCGAACTGCGTTCCGTTATCGGTAATTATGGTATGAGGAAGTCCGAAGCGACATATAATATTTCTCCACATGAACTTAGTAGTTTGTCTTTCAGTAATTTTGGCTAATGGTTCTGCCTCGGCCCATTTGGTGAAATAATCAACCGCCACGATCGCGAACCTATTCTGTCCCTTTCCCATAGGTAAGGGACCGATGATATCGATCCCCCATTGAGCAAAAGGCCAAGGGCTGTCGACTGGGGTCATCCGCTCAGACGGTACGCGAGGTATAGGTTGATATCGTTGACACTTGTCGCATTTTTTAGAAAATTCTATGGCATCTGCTTTCATAGTAGGCCAATAATATCCTTGCCTCATTGCTTTATATGCTAGAGATCGCCCCCTGGGATGATTACCACATGCCCCCTGGTGTACTTCATCTAGAACACGATGTGCTTCTTCTGGATGAAGACACCTCAAATAAGGCAAGGAGAAGCTTTTTCGCAACAAGATTCCATCTTGTATGGTGTATCTGGCAGCTCGAAGCTGAATTTGTCTTGCAGCTTTCTTGTTTTCTGGTAGGTATCCATCTCTAAGATAAAGGATGATAGGATCCATCCAACATGGAGACGATTGTAACGATATCACTTGCTCGGGAGTCACTTGGTCGATATTCGAGTGTTGACGGTGCTCAATGGGGATCGAATGTGATAGTTCTGATTCTGGTGCAGAAGCGAGTTTTGCCAAGGAATCGGCCAGTTGGTTCTGCTCGCGAGGGATATGGAATATTTTGTAAGTCTTCAGTTTGGCGAGCAGGATGAGGACACGAGACTTGTATAAGGCCATTCTTTCTTCTTTGGTTTCGAATTCGCCAAGAACTTAGTTGACAATGAGCTGGGAATCGCTATGAATTATCAAATTCTGGACTGCGAGGACAACGGCTAGCTCGAGGCCGACAATAACGGCCTCATATTCTGCTTCATTATTGGAGACGCGTGATTCAAAACGCAGAGCGTATTGAAAATGCGACCCGTCTGGAGCCACTAAAATCAGGCCCGCTCCACTGCCGCTGGCCCGTGACGACCCGTCTACAAAGAGTGACCAAGAAGGTTGTTCGCTGGTCATACCACTGTCTTCAGAATATGTAAATTCGGCGATGAAGTCAGCCACGGCCTGGCCTTTGACTGCGGTCCTAGGACAGAATGAAATATCATGCTCGCTGATCTCGACCGCCCATTTAGTTAAACGCCCGGAAGCCTCAGGCTTTTGAAGGACTTGACGTAGTGGATGATTTGTTGGTACTAAAATGGCATGGGCTTGAAAGTATGGTCGCAATTTTCGAACTGCCGTGATTAAGGCTAAGGCCAGTTTCTCCAAGTCAGAATACCTAGTTTCTGCATCAACCATTGCTCGACTGATATAATAAACGGGCCTTTGCACCCCGGAATCTTCTCTTATTAAAGCGGCACTAACGGCCGTTGAAGACACAGATAAATAAAGAATGAGTTGCTCATGTGCCATAGGCTTGGATAAAATGGGGGGAGCGCTCATATATTGCTTCAGTTGTTGAAAAGCTTCTTCACATTGAGGTGTCCACCTCCAATCAGACTTGGCCGTTGCACGGAGGAGTTTGAAAAAGGGCAGGCACTTGTCGGATGCTCGCGAGATGAACCTGTTCAATGATGCGATGCGACCAGCTAGACGCTGAACGTCCTTCAGAGTCACTGGGGATTTCATCTCTATCAATGCTTTAATCTTTTCTGGATTCGCCTCAATTCCGCGTTGGCCAACCATGAATCCAAGAAATTTCCCTGCAGATACTCCAAACGCACATTTTTCTGGATTTAATTTCATCTGATACTTCCTCATCAGATCAAAGGCTTCTCGAAGATCTGGAATGTGGTCATCTTCATTGATGCTTTTCACGAGCATATCGTCGACATATACTTCCATGTTCCTACCGATTTGAGCAGCAAATATTTTGTTGACAAGACGCTGATAAGTGGCCCCTGCATTTTTGAGACCAAATGGCATTACCTGGTAGCAATATAGCCCTCGATCTGTGATGAAGGCAGTGTGTTGGCCATCAGGTGGATGCATCATAATCTGGTTGTAACCAGAGTAAGCATCCATAAAACTGAGGAGGGCGTGTCCAGCTGTTGAGTCGACCAGCTGGTCGATTCGTGGTGTCGGGAAGCTATCTTTGGGACATGCTTTGTTTAAGTCTGAATAATCGACGCACATCCTCCATTTGCCATTAGCTTTCCGGACGAGAACTACGTTGGCGACCCACTGTGGGTAGTCAACTTCTTTTATGAAATTTGCCGCGAGCAGCTTCTCAACTTCAGTTTTGATCGCCATCTGTCTTTCTGCAGTGAAGGCGCGTCGACGCTGATGTACTGGTTTGTGCTTTGGATCAATGTTGAGACGATGTACGACAACATTAGGATCGATGCCCGGCATGTCTTTATGAGACCAAGCAAACACGTCCTGATATTCAGTGAGGAAACGAATCAAATCCTCGCGGTAGATACTATTTAAAGAGGAACCGATGTACACGATCTTAGACTGGTCGTCTTCGGTCAAGCGGATCGCCACTGTTTCCTCCCCTGGAATCCCTGATTTCAGAGCACTTTCCCTTGGATCCAACACGGAGGTGAGAACGTTGGATGAACCTTGAACTATTGCCATGACCGGTGTCGCTTGAGCTTTCTTTCGATCTTGGAGGGCTATCTGGTAACAGGACCGTGCCTCCTGCTGACTTCCTCGCACGACCCCTATGCCATTTGGGGTCGGAAATTTAACGCATAAATATGAAGGGTGCAAGGCCGCTCCAACCTTAGTTAGTGACGGTCTCCCCAAGATGGCGTTATACGCTGATTTTCGATCCACGACGAGGAAGTTTACGAAGACGGTGGTCTTCGCTGGATTCTCCCCAAAGGTGACTGGGAGATCGATGCTTCCTTCTGGTGTCACCACTTCTCCTCCAAAGCCGACAAGAGGGGTCGACACTGGCTTGAGGAGGTTTCTGGCTAGTGCCATCTTGTCGAAAGCCTCCAAATACAGAATATCGGCCGAGCTACCTGTATCCACCATAATTCGATGAGTCAGATAATTTGATACCTTCAGTGTGACTATGATGGAATCTTCATGAGGGAAATGAATTCCCGCTGCATCTTCGAGGGTGAAAGAAATTGGGGGGTGGTTAGCTTTCGAAGAATTGGAAGTTTGTTCCAGCCAATAGATCTGCTGGGGTTCTTTGGACGCCTTCCGGGCGTATGCCTTTCTTGAAGCTTGAGAATCACCCCCGCAAGCTGGACCCCCGACGATAGTGCGAATTTCTCCTGTGGGCTCAGCATCTTCTTGGTCGGTTTGAGACGGTTCCTTTTGGCGAGATGAGGTCTTTGCCCTTTCTGGTGATCGATTTTTACGAGCAACATAATCCTGGAGATGGCCTTTTCGAATAAGTGCCTCGATATGGTCTCGTAGAGAGATACAGTCCTGGGTCCTATGCCCGTGATCTTTGTGGAAGTAGCAGAACTTACTCTTATCTCTCTTCTCGGGATCGGATTTAATCTTTGCAGGCCACTTCACATATGGCTTGTGTTTTATCTCCATTAGAACCTTTTCAGGAGACCGATTAAGAGGAGTGTAATTATGATATTTACCAGAGTAAGGCTTCCTGGGAGAACGATCGCGCTGATCGCGATGGTATTTTTTATCTGTAGAAGTTCCTTCTGGCTTGCGTTTCTTACTTTGTACTCCATGGCGTGTCAATGCGACTTCTTCTGCATTGATATATTTCTGAGCTTTGGCTTGGAATTCCGCCATAGTTTTCGGCGGACTCTTATCTAAGGCAAACCTAAACTTCTCACTTGTTATTCCAGCAATGAGGGCTGTAAGACCCTTTTCTTCAGTGTAACCCTCAGTTTGAACGGCCTCGGCAGTGAACCGTACTGTGAACTCTTTTATTGTCTCTCCATGTTGCTGTTTTAGATTCATCAGATGGGAGGCTGGCTTTTTAATGCGAATACTTCCCATGAATTGAGAAAGGAATATCTCCGATAATTGGGAAAAGGAACTGATGGAAAGAGGCTTTAACCCCCGAAACCACGTACGAGCCGCTTCCTTCAACGTAAGGGGAAAAGCCCTACACATGATTTCTGAACCATGTCCCTCCAACTCCATGAGGGACCTATATGTTTCCAGATGTTCCAAAGGATCGCCAATGCCTGTATACGGAGCGATAACAGGCGTTCTATATTTTCTGGGCAACGGGGCTTCCATGACCTCGCTTGTGAAGGGAGATTCAGATTGATGTATTGCCGCCATGACAGCAGACGGCCGATTTGCCTGGTATCTCTGCTCCATGATATCAAAACGGTCTTGAATTCTTTTGAGATCTCCTTCCCATGGCAAGGTATAGCTAGACGTTTCGGCGGTGGAGCCTTGCGGTAGAGGTTGTCGAGACGAACTGGAATGTATAGAATGTGGAGACGGCACAGGGGGAATGACCGCCGAGTGGTGGGACCTGTGGTTCATCCACAGAATGTCTGGAGGCAATTGGTATGGGCGGCGGTGGTAACCCTTCGGAGGGTTGTCTTTGCGGTTCAGGGAAGTGCTGATCAAGCCGATTTGACAGTGCCTGAACTCCAGCGTTTAAGTTAGGAGAGTGTTCCCGAGGAATCGTAGGACATCATCCTGATTTCCAGAGGCCTCCAATAATGGATTTGTCGATGGCATATTTGTCCGTTAACGCAGTTTTCTCCGGCTCTCCGTCTACTTCGCTCAGGAGGGATTTTCACCACCAGACCTGAAACAAGACAGCGAAAAAGGGTTGGCTGGGGACCAGCCGTTAGCCCTCCGACGCTTAAGTTAGGCCACAGAAGAGAAGCCAAGCCAAACGGGACCAAGATTGAATGATGAGTACGTACCTTCTCTTCAATGGAGCCGTCCCCTTATATAGATAACAAACAATCCAGTCTGTTACGTAAGATGTTGAAATCCCGTTGATGTCGCGTACGATACTGAGAATCCTCTGATTTCGTGGGATAAGATCCTATCTTTTTAGTCAGATCCAACCCAATGATTTCTTCCAACAATCATGCCCCTAGATGGCAATCCCTTAAAATCCGGATGAATCCGGCCAGAAGCCATAGTTAGAGTCATGGCCTCCGAAAAGGAAGGAGACGCCCGCAGCTGGGAGTCATGACCTCCGAAAAGGAAGGAGACGCCCGCAGTAAAGCTGCTCGCAGGTTAAAATGTGGTCGCGAGTCCACGTACATACTTTGGGTGTAATATCTTTCAACGACTTGTGAGAAGATCTACTCGCGAATCTAGTTTTCCGTATTTGACTATCCGTGACTCCTGACCAGATGATCTCGAGAGTCGAATGGGCGTCCCGCTCTTGTCCAATATTCGACTCTCGATCAGATGATCTCGAGAGTCGAATGGGCGTTCCGCACTTGTCCAATATTCGACTCTTGATCAGATGATCTCGAGAGTCGAATGGACATTTCCACATGAAATCTTATCTCCACCATTTTGCCTATAACAGCAATGTATAAATTGGAGGTTCATCAGTACTCCGATGCCGATTGGGCCAGAAATATGGATGATCGAAAATCCACAAGTGGTGGCTATTTTTACATCGGAAACTCCTTAGTTGCTTGGTATAGCAAAAAGCAAAATTCCATCTCATTGTCCACTGCTGAAGCTGAATATATTGCTGCCGGTAGTTGCTGTGCTCAGCTACTTTGGATGAAACAAATGTTGAAGGATTATGGTATCAATTAGGAAGAAATGACGCTCTTTTGTGACAACACAAGCGCCATTAATATTTCGAAAAATCCTGTTCAACATTCTCGAACCAAGCATATCTACATCCGGCACCATTTTATAAGAGAACTAGTTGAAGAAAAAGTAGTCAAACTTGAATATGTCCAAACCGAGCGGCAATTGGCCGACATCCTTACAAAACCGTTAGATTCCACTAGGTTTGAACACCTTAGGAAATCTATCAGGGTATGCTCACTTTAGTCGGTTAGAAAAGCTATGTGCGTATAGGTATATCTGAGGAATTAGCCTCCTGTTTTGAATGAATGTTAGTGTTCTCTAGCATAAATTCTCCAATTTATCATAAAAAAAAGGTCTGAATCATCATTTGGAGAATGGTGTCAGGATGTGTCTGTTGGAATCCTGCTGGAAACATTTCTGATGAATCGGAACATGCTCCGATTGATTGGAAATATCGGGCACCCTTTTGCTATATACGGTCGTTCTCTCTTCATTTTGCCCATACCTTGCTGTCTTCTCCCAAACCTTCTGCTAGGGCTTTTCCCCTGAGGTCGGACCGTTGTAATGCTAGCCCTATAAGTGCTCTCATTCGCATAGAGGGTGGTATCATATCTCTACTTGGTAAGGAATCTCGGTTCCTCATCTCGATTTCTCCTTCCTTCTACTCTATTTGACCATCATTGTTGGGGCTTCGGAGTCCTTCTGCTGGATCCTTGATTTAGTATCATTCTCGGCCTGTTTATTGCTCTCCCTGACCTTGCATCTTGAAAAATAATGCCGAAAGATCCCAAAGGAAAATCCAAAGTGGATGCCGGGCCATCCACCACCTCTAGGTCAAAGAAGCTTCCAAATTCTAGACCCTCTCAGGCCCCTCCACCTCCTATCGTACCTACAGACCCTCCTGAGAGTCCATCTACACTCTCCCGCTTTCAATCCCGAACAATCATCTATGAGCGGGAGGTGGTCTTGTCGTGTGTTGAGCCATTTGGCATCCCAGCACTCCTTGCAAAAATTGGCTGGGAAGGTGTGTTACGTTTTGGGGGCGTGGCACACCCGGAGGTAGTATATGTCTTCCTTTCCAAAGTTATCAATCCTTTTGAAAATTCTCCATCATGTGAGGTCATTGTTGGCAGTCGTGTTGTGAAGGTCACGGCTCAAAAAATCGCGGACATCATTAGTATTCCTATGTCCACAGCTCCTCAGCCTAATGATAATCTTCTAGATTCTTCTCTTTAAGCTGATTGGACACGTTATTTATGCCGGGACCCAATCCCGAATGGATTGATGGGAGTGCCCTCCGAGCGTCAGAGATGTCCAACCGCTTCCGAGTCCTTCACCAAATCTTTAGCACCAATGTTTATCCTCGTAGCACCAACAAATCTGACCTGACAGCTCATATGGTGAATCTACTCTATCATGTTGCTCATGGGACCCGTCTATGCCTTCCCTCCATCATCCTGCATAACATCTTGGATACATTGCATAACACTCGCAACAGAATCCCTTTGGGATGGATCATTACTCTTCTGGCCCAAGACTTCGGGTTTTCAAATATTGTGGTTCATCCTGTCCCCCGTCGTACATTCAAGGACCTCAACATTAAAAAGATGAATTTGCCAAAAGACGTCGACGTGGAAGATCGTGACTTTTCTCATACTCCTACCCATGTGTCGTCTAGCACCCATGGCGAATCCTCGGCCCCGACGCCGACTCCAGCTCGACGCTCGGTAAAGCGACGTCTTCAATCGAAGCCTCTTCCGCACCTCCTCCCAACTCGGAGTAGATCATCACTCAACTTGATCGAGTGGAGCTCACCTTACCACAGCATGGTGAGAGGATGACTCGCCTTGAGAGCATGATGCAGTCCGTACACGACGCAGTTCAGCGCCTCGCCTCTGCTCGCTCGTGCCAGCGTGATGATGTTTCTGGCCTCACTCTGTAGTCGTCTATGTTTCTGGCTAGGATAACCTATTGTGTGCATCGTCGCGGGTATCTTTTTGGGCGACTTTGGCACACAATCTCGGCACCTTCATAGTTAAACTTTCTGTTCTTGATAGGTTGTTTTTGGATATTTTGGTGATCACATTGCAGAATTTGTCTTTATTATTTTGGATATTGCTTATCTTGTGGATCCTTTATCCTTTATATGATTCCTTACTGTCTATCTATATGCATATATATACTTGTACTTACTTGATTTAACTTTATCGGGCTTCTTGCCCCATTTTGGGTTTTATATATAGTGATGATGTTTGGTCATGATATACATATCAGAAGGGGAGGTTGGTTGTTTGGGCTATATGCCCACCATGCTTATTGATATATACTTGTATATCCTTGTATGACCATCTGTGTTTGGCTTCCTCCCTCGGTGCGTTTATGTCTATTCCTTCCTTTATCTTCAGTCTATGACATATTTGCTGCATTATCTTTGTACTAACCTTTGTCAATGACTGACAAAAAGGGGGAGAAGTTATCCCACCAAAAGGTCCCGGTTATTTTTTTTGCTGATCTTTTGTGTACAGGGACTTAGGGGGAACTAGAGTGAAGCCTGGTCTATACATTGAGTCTGTACATTTTGTATGTAATGGGTCATGTCTATGTATAAAGCAATTTATCTTTTACGACATGTTCAATGTATGTACTTTATTTGGTTTTGGTGTTTAGGAAAAGTCTTTGGTACGGACCAAGACTTTAATAGGTTTGGTTTTGTCCGGTAATTGACAAAGGGGGAGATTGTTAATGCAAGATTTGTCAATTACCATGATTAATGTGTCGTCAAGTCTGTAAAACCGCTTGCGGCTGAAGATTGAAGCCCTTGAACATCTCCGACAGAAGCTACTCAAGAAGATCACATAGCCAGTCTGGCCTCAATCCTTTTCATCCAAACCTTTGATCCCAAAACCCCTATATAGATGGCCTCATCCTTCTTAGATGCATCCTTAGCCCTCTCTATAGTCCTCATTCCATAAAGATCAACTATGGAATAGGTTATCATAGCAGTTGTTGCAAATCAGGAAAAATTCCATAACTACAGATTTTGATGGGATGCCGATCCATCGGAATGATGTCCGATTGATGTCCGATCGATCGGAGATCATGCCCGATCAATCGGATTATAGTCTAGTAACTTCAAAACTCTCTGGACGTTTTTTCGATCAATCGTGGATATGTCCGATCAATCGAACAAGGCCCTCCGATCAATCGAAAGTTTATCCGATCCATCGAACAAATGTCTAGCAATATCACTAAACTCTCTGGACATATTTCCGATCAATCGGACCCTCTGTCCGATCAATTAGACCAGGTACCTCCGATCAATCCGAATGTCATCCGATCCATCGAAAAATCATCCAGCAATATTTCAAATTTCATCTGGACATATTTCCAATCAATCAGAAACTCTCTCCGATCCATCGGAGTTGTTCTTCCGATCAATCGGAACCAAGTCCGATCAATCGGAGAATTTATTTCAGCAAAATTGAAAATGAACTGATTCTTATGTCCGATCGATCAGAACTTTTTTTGATCCTATCGAGGTGAACGTTTTCTAACCGTTGAGAATAAATCTATATAGGCATCTCGGTTGGATCTTGTGAGGATCATCTCAAGCATCATCTAGGGTTTGTTTGTACCTCTTCCTTGTGATCCTTATCTCTCATTCCCTTTGATTTGTTGAGTTCATACTTCAATCCATGTTGATTTGACCAACATTGAAGAGCATTCAAAGCTTGGATTGAGTCATGAACTCAACCCCTCTTTAATGGCCTCTTGACCTACTTCTAAAAGTCATATTCATGTCATCAATGCCATTAATGGTGGTATAGGTAAAACCCATCCTTCATATAAAAGCCATATCCCAATATAGTTTCAACCAAACCCTAATCCCTCTCCTTGGAACCCACAAGAAGACATTTGTAGTAAGGTTGCTGATCAAGGGAGCTGAAGAAGGTATCGTGCAAGCTGAAGCTTCTTCAAACAAAGGCATCATCAGGGGGCTCAATCAACTAAGTATATTTTAGTCATTCGAGTCCAAGAAACCACCACAATAGTTGAGATTTCGTTTTTAGAGTTTGAAGACCCAAACTCGGTAGAGTCCTTGCGTAGGACAAGTCCTTGAATAGGAAAAGCCCTTGTGTAGGACAAAGTGGTTAATAGATTAGTCCTAAGGAAGGATAAATCCATGTGTTGAAGTCTAAGTCCTTTTGTAGGCTATTAAGGTTTATGGTTAACCTCATTTAAAACCATTGTGATAGTGAAATCCGGCCACTCAAGGAGTGAGTGGATCAGCCGGGAGTGGAGTAGGTACATAACCGAACCACTATAAAATCTCTTGTTATGTGATGAATGTTTGCAACTGCTTTACTTCTTTCAAGTTAGAGATAATCTGATTATCACTTGCTCTTTTATTGTTGAAAGTTAATAATCTGCATATCAAGTGTTTGAAGAAAGTTCTCTAAAGTACTTTGGATGATTGTGAGTGTGTAATTTGGTTACTTTCAAAAGTGTCCTATTCACCCTCCTCTAGGACAAAGAAACCAGCTTCTTGCTTCTATAAAAGCGATAATCGAACTTATACTGCAATTTCATGCATCCCCAGTAAAAGCAAAATCATCGAACTGAAAGAGAATGAGCCAAACCATGCATCCATCATCAAATATGCATCCCCATGCATCAGCAATCCATCGCATCAATCATCATGTTTACCTGCTTTCAAAATAAAAGTCGGCTAGCCAAAGACCCCACAGGCATCCCTAGTGGAGGCGTGTGCAAACCAGATTTCCTCTTCAAAAAGATAAAAAATATTATATATATTCCTACTTGCAAATAAAAATCCCATAGAGTATCACTTCCCAGAGTGGGTATCTTTTCAAAATCCAAAAACATTTTCCCAGTAGAGCGTTCGACCTCCAAAGCGTCGAAAGATCTTCCATATCTCTGGGTAGGAGCCGACGTAAAAATCAAATAAGATCCAATCTCTCACGGTTTCCTCGGAGACCATCGGATCCAATGCACTCAAAGTACGGTCGTACCAAATGCTAAGATACGAAAAGATGAAAGCTAAAAGGCTCAGTCAAAGAAATCATTTGAACGGTGGAAACGATGAATTGTAACCCAAGTATCAAAACCAACAGATTGGGTGGAAAGAGCTCACCCGCACATAGCTAGGCGTGGATGCCTGAAGTACCTTGACTGGGTCCAAGTCGGCGTAGTGACCGTAAGACTACATAGACGCAGGGTAGCTAACCACTTTGACAGTCAAGCGAAACAAGTACTCCTGGAGTGATCGAGGAAGCATCAAACAATCAATCACCGGGTCGGTAACCTCGTAAGGCTATGAGGGACGTAGAGGCTCTACTGTACCTTCCGATGTTAGTACCGATCGGGAAGAAAGGGTTGCGATTGGGTACCCAGGTTGCAGCGCATGCAGGGACAATCGCAACGTTTTCTCCAAACTCTCACGGTATGTGCGAGTTATCAATCTCCAAACAATCAACTGACTCAGATACAAAGGAAAACAAAGATTCCAAACCACAATCTAGGAAAGAATGAATTGCAAACCAAGCATTAAAACCAGCAGATCGGGTGGAAAGAATTCACCCGCACATACCTAGGCGTGGATGCCTGAAGTACCTTGATTGATTCCAAATCGGCGTAGTGATCTCCCGTAAGACTACATGGACGTAGGGTAGTTAACCACTTTGATAGTCAAGCGAAACAAGTACTCCTGGAGTGATCCGGGAAAGCATCAAACAATCAATCACAAGGTCGGTAACCTCGTAAGACTATGACGGACGCAGAGGCTCTACTGTACCTTTCCGATGTTAGTACCGATCGGGAATGGAAGGGTTGCGATTGGGTACCCAGGTTGTAACTGCATGCAGGGACAATCGCAACGTTTTCTCCAAACTCTCGCGGTATGTGCGAGTTATCAATTTTCAGACAATCAACTGACTCAGATGCAAAGGCAAGCAAAGATTTCAGACCACGATCTATGAATGACCGGGTCAGAAGTGGGGTGTGCACTCGCTTTGACATTCAGTTGCATGCAACCTCTGCCAAAGAGGGGCATCTGTAGACACCCCACCTTCAGCTACAATGTTGGTAGAGATAGCTAAATGAATGGAGGACCATACCCCCAAATCCCATGTCCAGCCAAACTCACCCTTGTAAGCCTCAATCCATAGCCCAGCTCAAGCCTGAACCCAGTTAACTCACCCCTAAACAACAGCCCAAAAAACCCCCCATAAGAAAAACCAGTAAAAAAATGCTTAAAAAGTCAAAATTGGTGAGTGAACCCGCTGAGTCAAATCACCGAGTCAACCCACTGAGTCAAATCACCAAGTCAACTCACCGTGTCAACCCATCTTTTAAACCCAGTCAACTCACCTAGTTCCGAACCACAGCTTCGGAGCAGGTCCGGACCCCGAACCTTAGGCTTTTCTGCTTCAAGTTTAGAGGTCGTACGCTCCGAAGCTGGAGCAGCGCGGTTGTATGGGCGGCCCCTAGGGTGCCGCCCAAACATATTTATGGGATTTGCCACTGCTCGCAGCTATAAATACCCCCGTTCCCTCTCATTCATAGCATCCCACAAAATCAAGAAAAATCCACTTCTCATCTATCCAGCCCGAGAGTTCCGAGTCCATCTCCACCTCCTTTAGCCCATTCCTCCACCAAGGAGAGCCCGAGTGAGAAGAGTCTAGCCCTGGTCCATCCTAGCCTAACCCTGGTCCAAGTCTCCCAAGTTATCCATGTCTTGATCCAACCACTCGAAACAAACCCTTGCGACACCTCCGTCCATCCAGCTACTCTTTTACCAGCATCATCTAATTCACATCTAGCATAAGTACAACATTTACTTTTCTTCCAACCCCCCTGCTTATCATATCACTGCTAACACTTTGATTATTCAAACACACAGCAAGCATCCCGCATACAGCACCTGTCAGTTCGAGCGTATGCTCTGCGCTTGCCTATTAATGGAAACCTGTCCATCAGAAACTCTTACTGTTCAGACCTGCATTCATGCATCATATCATTCATGAGAATGTACGAGGATTAAATCAGACTTTGAAGTACTAGTTCGATTCTATGAAGTAGAGACTGTACTTCGGTACGGGCAGTGTGGGGTGCCTAACATCTTCCCACCTTGTAACCGTGATCCCTTACCTCGAATCTCTAGCCGCAGATCAAAAGGAGTCATTTTAGAGGAAGGAGTCTTCGGATTCCATTCTCTAACGTTTCTACGGGGTCTAGCCGACTATAGATTTGAAGTAACAGGCTAGTGGCGACTCTGGTCTTATACAAACTCATCCAACATATCCAGCTTGGCACGATAACCGAGAAAAAGCCCTCGAGAACGAGGCAAGCCAATGGCACAAACTGGCGATTCGTGCGCACGCACTCTTTTCCGAAAGGAAGGGAGAATCCAGGAGCACGGAGAGGCGAGCGTCCACACATAGTCCATAGGCATGGCTGTTACTCCGAAGGCTACATATTTGAATACTATGTGTTTGAATAGGACTAGAACTTGAACTCATAACTTAAGTAGGATTGAATGTACCTCAATGCTTTATCTGCCAACTAGATGAGAGATAGAACTTCGAATCTAGTTGTGTTTTATGCTTGGATTAAATGGATTAACATGAGATTGCTATGAGTGGATCCTTCAAGCCTTAGTTTCCTCTCTTATATCAATCAGATTTTCTTTTTAAGTTGTTGTTTAGTCTTAGATCTCATAATTGAAATTCACAACCATTTTAATCGAAGTTACTGGAATAAGTTAGAAGTTGTTTACCAAATTCCCTGTGGATCGACCTTGGTCTTACCGAGATTATTACTACATTGTAGCCTTACACTTGAGGCGAGCAAACAGAACACCTTGCCAGTGAGTGTCGAACCAAACAATCTAAGACAATACTGAGGGATTGTCGACAAGTTGCCCTGCATCATCATGAACTAAGTCATATGCTCCTCTGATGACCCTTTGTCATTGAATCGAGGGAAATTCGGGCACTTGAAGCTGTGGGGAAATGGAATATCGTCAACTTCGGGCAGATACGACACCTAATAAACATACTTTCCTCTCTTCTCCTTCTCTCTCTCTCTCTCTCTCCTGATGCATCAGATTCGAGATCGTATGAGATAATTCTTCCCGCGTAACATGGGATGGTTGTTGTTGAGCCTCCAATTTATACATGATATAGCCCATTACATCACATTAAATGTATGGTTTGCATGTTTAAATGGCCCATCTAATACATATTTTGTGATTGTAGGAATGAGAGCGACTTTATCCAATTGGTGACCAAAAGGGCACATTTAGGAGCCTTGGATGAAGACCCAAGCTGGGCCAAAGAAAGAAGAAAGCAAAGAGAGAGGAAGGAGAGAAGAAAAGAAAGAAGAAAGAATGCAGAAAATAGGTCCGACCAGTCAAGACCGGTCGGCTGTTGAACCTCCAATTTATACATTGCATTGCCCATTACATGACATGGTTTGCATGATTTTCATGATTTAAAGGCCCATCTAACACATGTTTTTGTGATTGTAGGGATGAGAGCGGACTTCATCCAATTGGAGCTTAACAAGGATTATTTGAAGACATTGGAAGAAGTCCTAAGATGGACCAAAGAAAGAAGAAGAAAGAGGGAGAAAAGAGAATGAAGAAAAGAAGAAAAAGTTGAAGAAAAACAAGGCAGACCGGTCGTCCGACCAGTCAGCCACATCAAAGGGGCAAAAAGGAAGAAGGCCGACTGGTCTTGACCGGTCGGCCATGAAGGCCGTTTACATAGAAGACAGGCCGACCGGTCTTGACCGGTCGGCCATGCACACTGGATGAATGGGCAGGTCTGTCCGACCGGTCTTGACCGGTCGGCAGCACTCCCTGGACTGTTTTGAAAAGCCAGTCCGACTGGTCACGACCGGTCGGCTCTGTGTAACATGAGTCCTTTCTAAATCTGGACTCCGAAAATTGTAGCGCAATGCGTAATCTTTCGCAGAATCCGATGCAAGGGAGGTTTATTGCTATAAAAGGACACCTAGGGGTTCTTCCTAGGGTATCAGAGAAGCTAAGGAACGAGGTTCTAAGGAGGGAAAGCGATCGTGGAGCGTCTGCAACTCTCCTATTCGGGTTTTTCTGTTTTTATGGTTTTATTTTGAGATTTTAGTTGCAGCATGACAATGCTCGGCTAGAACCTCTCAGCTAAGGCTGAGAGGTGAAGCTTGTAGCTAATTCTATGTTGGATTCAGTTTAATTCAAGTATTTTTCAATTCAAGTTTGGGTTTTTCTTATGTTTCAGTTCCAAAAGTGATAGTTTGAGATGTTTTATGAGAGTTCATGTACCTAGGACATGAATTCCTTGCAATTCTCTGAGATTGTCACAGGTTGCTTGTTTAGATTCGAATTATAGTAATCCTTGAGCAGGACATAGTCCATAGGCATGGCTGTTACTCCACAGGCTATGGATTTGAATTCTACATTGATTGAATGGACTTGAACTTGGAAGTTCAACTTGATTTGGATTGAATGTGTGTGAATGCTTATTTTCCAACTAGATGAGAGATAGGACTTCAAATCTAGTTGTGTTTTCTACTTGGATTGACTGAATTGACATAGGATTGCTACAAGTGGATCCTTGAAAGCCTTAGTACTTTATATCTCTGATTTTTCATTAAGTTGCTGTTTTAATTAAATATCCAATTGAATATGAATTTCTTCCATAAACTGAGTTGCTAGAGTAGTTGGAAGCTTGTTTCTATTTCCCTGTGGATCGACCTCGGTCTTACCGAGTTTTATTACTACATCGCAGCCTTACACTTGAGGCGAGCGAACATCGGCTGCACTCCCTGTACACCTAACAGACAGGCTAATCTGGTCAAGATCGGTCGGCCATGCAATTTCAGACTTTCAGATTTCAAACAGTAGGCTATTCCCCTTTTTTTATTTTTGGCCCAGGTTTCGTGGACCATCTTGATGATATTTAGAAATCCAACACATCCATGTCGAAGAGGAGCTCGACGCCGAGATAACGCAAGTGGTTTGTGTCGATCGGAGCTACGGATTGACCGTGGTGGCCCAAACAATATGAACTGTCCAGAAAGTTTCAGATTCCGCTTGCTCAACTCTAGGCCGGTCCAAGTGGCCCATCATTGATGATATGAAGAATCTACTTTGACCATCTTCTAAACCACATCTATATATGAATAACCACAAAGTTTAAGATCAAAAGGATTTGTGGTTTGATCGTACCGGTTGAATAAAGATGGACCATCTAGAAAGATTCAACTGCACAGATTTTATAAAAAGCCCTAAGTGTTCTAATTTTTGGACCACATTCTGAAATTGTTTTGGATAATCAAATCCATCTATCATGTAAAGGAGGAAGTTTTCTGCCAATTTTCAATATTCGAGATCAATCTGACTTCTGTACACTCCGTAGCGTTGAAAGCAAGATGATTGGTTCTTAAGGTACCCGAATTGCGTGATTTTGAGAGGCAGTCGCTGATATGATTGGTGGGCCCATTAAGAAGATAATCTTGGAAATCTAAATCATCTATGAGGAATATCACATTACAAGGAAGCTACAAATCAAATTTGAAGGTAATCAGACCATTGGTTAAGCCGTATGAAGCGAAACGAAATCTGTTATGTTGCGGTACTCTTGTTGTATTATAAAAGGAGGTGCTCTCTTCTATTCCAAATCAAGAAAGGACGTGGGAAGCAAGGAGTTCAAGTCCTAGGAGGCTACCTAGCCTCCTACAGTTAGTTTTTCTTCCTTTTCCTAGTTCTAGTTCTAGTTCTAGTTCTAATATGCTTTTTCTTAATTAACCTCTTAGCTAGAGCTAAGAGGTGAAGTTTGTAGTTTGTTTCAATGCTTTAATTCATTTCTTCAAGTACCCTTTACTTTAATTTTGGATTTTCAAGTTCTAGAATAAAGTTTGGTTTTTTAGAAGTTTTGTGAGAGTCTGTGTGCTCCGGACATGAGTTCTTTACAATTCTCTGAGATTACCATAATTGGGTTGTTTGAATTCGAATTGTAGTAACCATTGAGCATGCCATAGTCTCTTGGCATGGCTGTTACTCCGAAGGCTACAAGTTCAAGTTCTATGTGCTTCATTAGAACTAGAAATTTGATTTCCAGATTTAAGTGGGATTGTTGTGCGTGAATGTTATATCCTCCAATTAGATGAGAGATAGGACTTTGATTCTAATTGTGTTGTGCTTGGATGAATGGATTGGCATTGGACTACTACAAGTGGATCCTTGATGCTCTAGTTCTTCTTATTTTTAGATTTTCCTATTTTATATGAAAAACTATTTTCCTAAACTTCTTAGATTCTAGTTATTAAAGTAGTTGGAATTATTTACCTCTTTCCCTGTGGATTGACCTCGGTCTTACCGAGAATTATTGGTACATCGCAGCCTTGCACTTAAGGCGAGCGAACAAGTTTTTAGCGCCGTTGCCGGGGAAAAGGTTAAATGGTTCTAATTGTTCTAGTAGCTATAGAGTAATCTTAGTTAGGTAGGATTTTCAGTTTTCATAGAAGTAGATTTTCTTTTTTTTTTTATTAATAACATTTTTTTTTTGTAGGACATTGTTACTGACATAGATCTCACTCTATTGGGTGATATCTCCCCATCTCCCTTCTTTTTGTTCTTTTTTTTTTAATTAGGGTAATTTTTAATTCCTTAAAATTTCATCATGTATGATTGGACAAATGGTGCGTATAAGTACATTTTGGAAGATGAGACGTCGGATTGGGAGACCCAAACTCATAGTGATCGGGATCCCTCCAAGCATGAGCATTTTTCTGAGATTCAAAGAACCTCTACTACCCCCCCCACGTAAGACGATGCGTGATTACATTAATGAAAGCAATACACATGTTGAGACACAACATAATACGATGGGGGAATACCGGAACGAAGCAAAATTGAATAATGATCATCCGGGGAAAACATTACGTGATTACTGGATTGAAAATAACATGAGTGTTCCACCGGTTATGGTAGGAGGTGTGCAACAACAAAAGGAATGAGTGAATAGTGGCCAACCAGTTAAGACAATGCGTGATCACTTGTATGGATATGCCTATCAACCATCATATAACTCTTCATCCTACAATGCGTATAGTCTTCATTGGGGAAACCACCATTCTCCTTGTTCAAGGGAAGAACCAAACGTGGTCATTAACAATCACCCTAAAATGTCTTCCTCTTGTGATGACATATATACACAAATACTTAAGGAAATATGGAAAGAGTATGTAGATGAACAATCAAATTAAGCTTACTCACCATCTTGTGAAGACGTTGAACCCGAAATTGGGGGCATCAAATCAATCCCCTTTAATGAGGAGGATGGGGCTACCCAAGTCCCACCTTCTTCGGATTTAATGAATAGACTTTTAGAGGAGATTAATCACGATGATCCCAATGTCATCATCAATTATGGTGAGTCCACTATCTCTTTTGGATGCTTTGAACTTAATGATGAAAAGATTTCAATGACGGTTGACGAACCCGAGGAATCCATAAAATTTGAACGTGGTAATGGGGTTGCCTACAATGAGGGTTTGGTGAATGTTGGGGTTCAAATTTGCACCCATTGGAAAACAACATCCCGTGGTCTATTGATAATAATTTGGATCAGTTTTGAGGTTGGGAAAGCCCTACAAACGCCAGCACAACCCTGATCGCTTGGTAGCGATCAAAATTCGTAAACAGCATTTCAGAGCGGAACCGGACATGCGCTTCATCGCCAAATGATCCGAAATATTCTAAAACCCTTAACCTGCAAGTTTCGAAGTTATCCGATGCATATTTTTACCCGTGCACCTCGAAATGCGTTTCGTCCCTGCCCGGAGCTGACCAAAAGGGTCTGTAAGCCTACAGCTACCATTTCAGAGTGGAACTGGTCATGCGCTTCACTGCCAAATGATCCGGAGTGCCCCAAAACCCTTAAATAGCAAGTTTGAAGTCATTACGATGCGTATTTCCATGCGCGCGCCCCCCGGAACAATGTTCATATATACGACAAGCAGGCCCGGAGGCTTCAAATTAGTAAGGAAGTACCAAAATTGACAACATCTGGACTTCCACACCCCATCCCGTTCATTCAGGAGGCCAATCATAGCCTAGAAGTGGCTTGGCGACAGTGAGTGCATGTCTACAAAAGGTAGCTGTCCTTTGGAGGTCCCCCGTCGGAGTTGAAATCTTGAAATTTTCTAAGTGGTAGAATCCTGAAAATCTGGCTAAGTAGTGGGAAAGCGCCGGCAAAGGACATGCGTCAGACCTCCAACCACGTGCGCTTGCACCCTATTAGTGAAATGGAGTGAGTTAAACACTTTTTCGAAAAGCGCCAGGAAATGTGCCGGTAAAGGACATGCGCCCGGATCCTCCACATGCACCTGATGCATTTTTCTCACATGCGCTTAGCTTTGCTTCTGGCACATGCGCCGGAAAATACCCGCCGGACTGGACCCAAACCCGATTACCCCCTATAAATAGCGATGTCACTTCATTTCATCAGCACAAGATCATCCCCTGCTGACCTCAGAGTGATGTAAGCACCACATGCGCTTGCTTTCTTTCTCCTCGCCGGATGCCTTGGCCGGAGTGGATTCCCTCGCCGGAAAGGGATTTCCTCGCCAGAATCCCAAGTTCAGGAAGAAATCCTGAAAATTTCTAAGTGTTGGGCACATGCGCCGGCTTATACCCCACATGCGCCGGCTTATTCCATCACATGCGCCGGCTTTTCCCAACAGAAAATGCTGAATTTCTCTAAGTGTTGGGCTGACATGCGCCCAAGGTGGAGCCCCAGGCGCATGTGCACCACCACATGCGCCGGGATTGCTTTCGGACTCCCATTTTTCATAAAAAACACCTCCACATGCGCCCGGGAGATGAGACATGCGCCTGCTCCCCAACCACATACGCCTGAAAGCATGTACAGCACCACATGCGCCTGCAAAATGGCCACATGCGCCTGTACACACCCCCCCATGCGCCTGGACGCTGATGGGGGGGTGGACCTTCTGTCGCGCAGCCCGCCTTCGTCCGAGATCGAATTTTGATGAAACCGCCTCTCCTAGAAGCGTCTCGATGAGATCTATCCATCCACCGGATCAGATTCTCCAGCGGTCAATGATAAGTGGCCCAAATCAGCGTTTTGGTCCAAAATGACCAACACTTAGCCAATTTGGCAGCTCCGAAAATCCCTCTGAAAGAGCCGAAAGCGGCCAAAAAAGAAAAGAATCGGGCGGAATTGGACCGAGCCCGAGAGGGAAATTTTTCTTCTACATGACATGATACACCATAATCATGCACCGCAACGAGGTTATCCGATCTCAGGACCCTCGAATACCCTAATAGAGCAGTCGGCAGGCCCGCTACTTAGTCATTTCCAGCCCTGGGAAGTGCCCTGTTGGCCCGAAAATTGACTTCTACTAAACAAATCGGAACGCGAGCGCACCACGATCTTCGTGGACATAATCCACCCCTCTTCCAAGACGGTCATCGATAATATTCACTGAATACCCTAAATAGACCGCAGACAGGTCCACTACTTAGTCATTTCTAGCCCTGGGAAGTGCCCTGTTGGCCCGAAAATCGACTTCTGCTAAGCAAATCGAAACGCGATTGCACCGTGATCTTCGTGGATGTAATCCACCCCTATTCTAAGACGATCATCGATAATATTCACCAATTCCCCTGATTAGATGGCAAACAGGTCCATTGCTTAATCATTTTTAGCCTTGGGAAGTGCCCTGTTGGCTTGAAAATTGGCTGATGCCAGATGAAATCAACCGCGATCTCAAAGACGCCGAGGCAAAGCTAAAGTACTCAGGCTATCCAACAGCCGAGTTAAGCATTTACGGGGCACCGATCCCCATTATTCATAAGAAATTGGCATGAACAGGAGTCCATCGGACCCTATACTTAGCCACTTACAGGCATCGAAAATAGCCGATCTAGCCTTTTAAATTTGGATCTTCAAAAGATCTTGGCTCGATAAAGCCTATTCGATCCAAAACAGATCATTGAAAATACTCAGAAGAAAGAATATTCTCGAAGACAAGTTGCCTAACTCCAGAAGAAACGCATTTACTTTACCGTACAAAGCTCTATTCATCCCGGATAAAGGTCTGAGGCTAAACCTAAGGGGTTATGGTTACCACGAGAACCCACAAACAAAGAGTTCTAACTAAGCTTGAAACATCCTGCTATGGATTGTCATTATGAAAAAGACAGTCAATGCCCTACCCATCGACAACGGGTCCTTCAGTTAAGCTGATGAGATAGTTGCGGATTGCTTTCCTAAGGTCACATGTTCATAGTAACAGGCGCGGGCTTTAGGTTATGCCGACCAACATTTCGATGTTCGTGTATTCCAGCGGTCACCTATTCATAGTAACAGGCGCGGGCCCAGAGTTGCACCACTCGATTAAAAACTTCGTTCGGGAACGTTGCGGAGTGCTCTCCTAAGGTCACCCGTTGTAAAAATACGGGCGCGGGCCTTGGGTTATGCCGACCAACATTCGAGGATTGTGTATTCCAGCGGTCACCTATTCACAGTAACAGGCGCGGGCCCAGAGTTGCACCACTCGAATCCTGACAGTCTCTTAACCCGAACAGTCCGAAAGAAAATGGGACATAGACATCCGACTTGTTTAAGAAATGTGGTTCAATCCATAACAAGAAAACAAATAGGTCTATACGACCATAAACTCAAGACCATAATCCCTGATTATTTAAATTACTTGTTCGATCTATCCGGGCTTTCTTTCTAACATTCCATCTATTGTATAACTACATTCATAGTGGAATCTTGTCGCTTTGTGCCGTGGTTTTCTCCCGCAAGGGTTTCCACGTAAAAATCTTTATGTTGTTTGTAATTTGTTTCATTTATATTCATGCTCTCTTAATACTTTATTTAACTTGTCTATGATGCATATATTCATTTACTTTTACCTTTTAATCAAGGGTGATCATCCATTTATGTAATTAACGGCTCGTGACCAGTATCACAGTCTGGAATGTGAAAGATCTCAGAATCTCTGAAATAAAATTAGCTTTGCGATATCTCCCTTGCATACACTCTGTGATTGCTTATGACTATCTATGAATGTCTCTATACTCAGAATTCCCCAGAATAAAAGAAACAGGAAAAAGACTGCTGACGAACGGTTGATTTTTCTAGTTCTAACAAACTGGCGAATCCGCTGGGGATCCAAACAATACCAGAATCTCTGGTTATTTCTGAGTGAATGGACATTCTAAGATAAATCATTTGCAGACACTGATGTGTATGTAAGAAAAGTTACCGCAAGGAGAAATGTTCGGCGCCTTCACGGGCGCCAAACTGGCGACTCTCAACAGGAGCATTCTTCCCTTCATCTTTAAGGCAAAAGCATCTGAAATCAAAGTTTTCAAAACTTTCAAAAATCCTAAAGTTTTAAAAGATAACATAAGCATATGTATTCCTGTTGCACATTTAGTTTTATGTCTAACTTTTATTGCGACTGGTAAGGTCGTGCACTTTCTATATCTTGTTGTAGAATGCTCTAATGGATGTGTGATTGTGCAGTGAAAGTTAGCGAAAATACTGACCTTAAGAACAGTAGAAATGTCGTCTGTGCTTATCTTTTTGGTGACTAGAGGATTCTGCTTCTTACATTCTACTGTAACGACACCAACTGCTTCTAAGTCCGACTACAGCTAACTCGAAGCCGCAAACAGTTGAAGGAAATGAAAAGAACGATGATGAAGACTCCATATTAGAATACCACTGTGGTCAAGGCATCCTACACCATAAAAAAGAGGCAGTGGCAACTAGAACAAGTTAGCAGCGCTTCCACTGCTAACCAGACTACCGTAATGAGGCCACAAAAGTTCATACCCTCAGTTAGTAGCTTCCCAGCTCTCTTGGAAGTGAACCACCTAGACAGGGGGCAGATCAAGCCGACTATGACAGTCACAAAACCAAGAGAAGGGATTGTCATTAAGACCAGCCAGACGAAATCAAGGCCGATTCGTGAGGAGCAACCAGCACAGGTCGTGATGGTATAGATAATCAAAGGCGAAGAGCCGATCAAACAAGATGTTGAACCGTTAGTGACTCAAAAGTAGATCAACGAATTGACCCAAGCTTAGAGTGATCTATCGAGGTGAGAGAAAGAGATCTAGGATGCCTTAGCCACCCCAATTGCACAGAGAATAGCCTGTAGTGCCGCTTCACCCACTCGACAGCCAGCGAAAGAATCACAGGGGGCAGATCATGCCATTTATACAGAAAATAGTTGAAGAGACAGTAGAAACGATCGTCATCAAAGTCATTCTGACAAAGAAGAAGCTAACACGTGAGGGGCGATCAATATAGGACACGGCAGTTTAGGTGGCCCAAGATGAAGAATTGTTTGAACAGACTAATTAACCGCCAGCAATCACAGAACAAATTGATGAGCTAGTTCAAGATTCAGAATGACTTAGCAAAGTAGTCGAAGAACATTCATGATGCTTTGGCAATCTTAATAGCGCAAGGGGGCCACTCAAAACATCATTTTCGCCCAAGATATCACAGAGGGCAAGTAACGGGTTTCCTCATCAAGAGAATGAGCCAGTGAAGTGGCGGTCAATCTCATGGCCAGAGAAGCAGCCAAAGTAGCTGTCAACTTGACAATCAAAGTAACAATCAAAGCAGCTACCGACTCAAAAATTAAAAGAGTAGAAGGAAAAGGAAATTGCTAGCCGACTCAGCAGGTTCCTGTAAGTGTTGTAGTGCTATGGGTAATCCCTATTGAGCGTACAACCTCACCGAACTCTGTATAGGCACAAAGTCGCAGAACTCTACATATGTACAAATATACCCTTGCGCTCTGGGTCTAAACGAGTTAAGAAAATACTCCAGGTTACGAGAATAAACTGAACCATACAATCTCTAGGATACGAGGATAAACTGAACCATACAATCTCCAGGCTACGAGGATAAACTGAACCATACAATCTCCAGGATACGAGGATAAACTGAACCATACAATCTCCAGGATACGAGGATAAACTGAACCATACAATCTCGAGGTTATGAGGATAAACTGAACCACACAATCTCGAGGTTATGAGGATAAACTGAACCACACAATCTCCAGGTTACGAGGATAAACTGAACCACACAATCTCCAGGTTACGAGGATAAACTGAACCACACAATCTCCAGGGTACGAGGATAGACTAAACCATACAATCTCCAGGCTACGAGGATAAACTGAACCAGATCCCTCCAGGTTATGAGGTGAAACTGAACCAGATCCCTCCAGGATATTAGGTTAAAGTGAACCAGATCCCTCCAAGTTATGAGGTGAAACTGAACCAGATCCCTCCAGGATATGAGGTTAAACTACACCAAATCCCTCTAGGATATGAGGTTAAACTACACCAGATCCCTCCAGGGTATGAGGTTAAACTACACTAGATCCCTCCAGGTTATGAGGTGAAACTGAACCAGATCCCTCTAGGATATGAGGTTAAACTACACTAGATCCCTCCAGGATATGAGGTTAAACTACACCAGATCCCTCCAGGGTATGAGGTTAAACTACACTAGATCCCTCCAGCTTATGAGATTCAACTGCGCCAAATCTCTCTAGGAATTTTCGGATCAATCCAGTCTGATAAGAGGATGGTATTCTATAGAAGATCTGCATGAGATGCAATGTCTTCATATTATTATTTTATCATGGTCTTCTTGTTATCATTATGGCATTCTGGCATTCTTCTACTCTATATGAGAGCAATTAAGAGTCGTCGATCTTTTATATATATTGTCTTATATGAAGAGAGAAGAAAGCATTCTGTGAAAGCAATCCAGAGATGATGGTGTCGTATACATATGGTTCTATATGAAGATGATCAGGATATTCTATTATTATCAATCTTTTATACACACACACACTTGGTCTTATATGAAGATGATCAGAATGTCTCGTTATATATTCGGCTTTCATATTCTATAGCAGATCTCCTCATCATTATTGTGATATTCTCCTATTCTATATGAGGATGGGTCAAAACCAGGTTTCTCCTATATATACACATCGCTTTATGTGAAGATGGTCAGGGCATTCTATTATGTATCACTTTGCTTTGAGAATATCGATGACTTTCTCTTATGAATAATTCCACAACAAGAATATGCGATGAAGGATTTTGATCAGACGGGTATTCTATGTGGATTTCTAAAGCACAGGACATATTTTATCAGAAAGAGACAGTAACGCAAAACGAAGAGCTGAATACACTGGGGGCAAGCCCCAATATATATGATCAGAAACTCAAGCTTATAGGAGAAAACGACTGGGGGCAAGCCCTAATATATATGATCAGAAACTCAAGCTTATAGGAGAAAACGACTGGGGGCAAGCCCCAATATATATGATCAGAAACTCAAGCTTATACAAGAAGACAACTGGGGGCATGCCCCAATATATGATGAGAAACTCAAGTTTGTAGGAGGAAATGACTGGGGGCAAGCTAGAAAATATCCGGTTACGACGCGAGCATATCCCAAATCTAGAAACCCAAGACATCCTGAGATCGACGACAAAGTGAAGTATTATTCTCTTCATTTCATTCTGCATTAATTATCGTAAATATTTAATATTACCATTCATCATAGTTATGATTGCTATTAAGTTATATTGCAAAGCATTCTAACACCCATTGCACAATATCACATAATAGAAAGGTAATTTCCATTGTCATTTCATTAACAAAAGTATGGTTAACATCCTTCAACATCGCATACATGAATGGTCAAAAGTAAGGATCCCTTGTATTGATTACAATGATTGTGAAATCTAGTCAAGATGAAGCCCCGTGATCGTCTCTATATATAAAGATTGGCGAGAAGAATATCAGAAGTAAAGATCACAGCTTCTCTAGACATCTTGATATCAACCTGATTACGGCCACCTTAGCAACTTCCATCGCCGACTTCGCCTCGGATAATATCAATGCAGGATCGGGAACATTCTGGAGCTTAGTGGTCAAATCTTCTAGCTGCTTGCGCATCGCTTCGCTCTCACTTTCAAGCCTTATAACAGTTATTTGATCCTGAGCAACTACTGACTCAAGGCGAGTAGCTTTGAAGCCCACAGCTATTTTCTCCGCCTGAAAGTACTTAATCTTGACATCGATTTCGGCCAGACGATCCAGACACCCCTTATGTTGCATCCTATTACTTTGAGAAGACGCTCGTGCATCCATCGTTGACGGCAGATGATGCTCTACTGCAGGTCCCAGAGAATCCACGATCTTTCATTTCCCTTCAATAATAGGGTCTGGCTCGGTGCGTTCAGCAGCCACTACCCTCGTGACGGAGCTTTCGAATGAAGAAATATGATCGACAATCACGAGTGCATTAGGTCCTTTCACTCCAACGCAAGCCTCCAACACTTTTATTCGAGCACCCAACATATGTCATTCATGTGGATCAGCCAGCGTTTTCGAGATACTCGATAACAAACTCCTCAATATGCTTCGCCCGAAATAGTCTAAATGATCGAAACAAGGAACATCGGACGCTCCATAAACTATAACACTAGAGTCAACAATAGCTGTGGCAAAGAAATGTGGTGAGCATAATGAAATGATAAACGTAGAAAGAAGAATATATCAAGAGGTTATGGAAGAGCGCTACCAGGGGCCAGAGGTGAGCCAGCAACAGATTCTAAGGGATCCTCAACGTGTGCCGTCGTGTCAACGAATGACTCAGTGATCTCAGTCGATAGCTCCGAAAGTCATGATCGAAGATTCGATAGTGTTATTACCAGCATTAATTACCTCAGTCGATGTTGGTACCTCCGCCATACCCTCAACATTAGAAGCACCAGACGCCACAAACATAGTGGTGTCATTCACTGACATAGTGGTCCCTTGCAGATTATCTTCTCCAATCTGCCCGACCCGCTCTCTCACATTAACATGGTCTGATATTTCATTCACCGGCTCAGTCGTCGTCGGGTCCTCTTCACTAATTAACTGATTATCATCCTTATCACCTTCAATCACCAGAAGACGTGTGAACCCAGATTCTTGTGACCATTTCACCAAAGATACTCCGAAGGTATGCCAGCCGTCCAATGTTGTATCCTCCTTACGATGGTCAACTAACACACTCAGAGAAGTCTTATGCCTAATAATTGACGACAAATACGCTTCAACCTGCTCTCTGTAATAGCCTAATCCATCAGCGAGGACCTCTGTCAACTCTGGAGGAGGAATGTAGATTGGATCATCAACAGAGCTGTTGTTCCGAATCAGAGCATACTGATACACCCACCATCTCAGCCAGCCATAGGGACCACCAGTCTTTCGATAGAGGCCGGGAAGCATGAACCTCACGCCCGTTCGTGTCATTAAAAGTTGATGCTATACCCACTCCCAGTGAGCAGGACCTGTGCCATATGCCCGTTCTACTTTGGTTACATTTGGTAATGTTATCGAAACACCCTGATCATATCCGAATTGCCTGGCAAACCGGCTGGGGTAATAAGGCTCCTGACAGAACTCTATTCCTTTACGTAGTGGAAGTGAAGCAGTACGAATAGACACCAGAAACTCCCTATCAAGAGTATTCACAGAACGTTCGTTATCAATGACTTCTCGATCCTCTTCGACGTTAGAAACAGGAAAGTGGTAGAAGCAAATATCCATCCAGCTGCCGACTTTCGAAGCTATCCAATCAGATGACTGCGCTATCATCTCAAGCTTTCCATAGCGATAGAGAGGCGCGTGATCGGTGTAGAGATATTGAAAGAGATCCATTCCATATGTCCACTGGAAATATATGCCTAACCACCTGCAAAAGAAATGCCACGGACAATAAGCCACGTTCATCCCTCTCCCGGGTCGATCTTTATTACTGGCAATATTGCCGAGAGCCCTATATAGACTGCACAAAACCGGCAGTGCTAAAGAATATCGATAGCCATTTGCAAGAGCTCCTGCCACGACGAAGCATCTGTTGGGGAACAGATGTCCACCTTCTAACCCAGTAGAACTGAAAAGGGCCTTGATCGTGGGATGGCTCGATGCTCGGGAGGGGTCGGTGCTTCATAAGAGATTTCTCATGTGTAATGACTTGATCGTTGTAGGGGTTCACGATGAAGAAACCGCACGTTGCGATGATTTGGTTTCTATCCCAGCCAATCTTCATCCGGTCATTCTTCAGATCGACGAGCTGTGTCGACTGCTCCTCCTGATCGACTGCCTCAGCTAATTTCTTACCTCGATTCCGTTTCTTCTTCTTCTTCTGAACTTCTTGATTATCCTCGGGATGTTGGGCAAGCAAACTAGAAGGACCTGCCTCGACGACACTCGAAGCACCAGTAAGTTGACAATACCAAGAGGACCATTCTTCCTCAGTCCCTTTCGTCGGAGGCTCGGATGTGGTTCTATCCACATAAATACGCAGTAACACCTCATGGGGAAGCTGCTTTATACGATCAGAGAAATCCTTCACTTCAGGATCGATTGTCGCGATGAAGCACGAACAACACTTTGCTATAGATGGATCGATAGTATCTTCAGCCGTCCTCTTCTTCCCGTGTTGCGTAGATGAGGGACCAGAGACTTGCGACCCAAAAACTTCACCAGAAGATCTTGTCATCTCTGCCATGATTTGCTGCTACACACAAACAAGGAAACATCAGGAGAGAGCTCCATTGCATGCAACAAAGCAACACAATCAGGTACGCATCATAAAAAATAAAATCACATAATCCAATCATGGATTGCACACACAAACGAATTACGAGCCACTAAAAACACGAGAGTAACAAGATTCAAGCACGCATACGACAAATAAGCACACACATGTCATAGGTGCTGGGCAAAGACAAGAAATAATCCCAACATCGGATGTACACAATTATTCACACACAACAATCTTGCGTACGTTCGAAGCACTTGAGCGCAGTCCAGCAGGTATACTCCGAACCTGCCTAAAATAGACAATTGCAAGCTATGACAGGCCAAAGTAGGTAGCCAACTGCAGGCCCAAGGCACTAAGCTCCAATCGTGCTTGAATTTTAAGTGATCTAGCCTCAAGTAGCACTGAATTTGACTGAGAAACGGAGCCGGAAATGCCATTTCTTCACCGAGTGCAAAGCGGGGGCTAAAAATGGAAATTTTGGCTAAGTGTTGGGCTCACATGCGCCCAAGGTGGAGCCCCAGGCGCATGTGGCATCTCACATGCGCCTGGAGGAAGTACTTTGCCGGAAAAAGTAATGATAGCAGGCCACATGCGCCCACAAGGGGACCACATGTGCCTGTACCCTGAGAGTGAGCTCTACTCACCTTGGGAAAATTGGGTTTTCTGACTCGAAAAATTTTGGAATGACTTAGTGAGTCAACTATTTATACTTGAGCCTAAGGGACCGGTGCACTGCACTAGCGTGACGTAAGCATCCAGCGCAGCACACCGGGGGGCACTTGTTGGGGCTCAAATTTGCACCCACTGTAAAACAACATCCCGTAGTCTATTGACAATAATTTGGATCAGTTTTGAGGTCGAGAAAGCCCTGCAAATGCCAACACAACCCGGATCGCTTGGTAGCGATCAAATTTGTAAACAGCATTTCAGAGCGGAACTGGACATGTGCTTCACCGCCAAATGATCCGAAATGTCCTAAAACCCTTAACCTGCAAGTTTCGAAGTCATCCGATGCATATTTTTACCCGCGCACCTCGAAATGCGTTTCGTCCCTGCCCGGAGCTGACCAAAAGGGTCTGTAAGCCTACAGCTACCATTTCAGAGTGGAACTGGTCATGCGCTTCACTGCCAAATGATCCGGAGTGCCCCAAAACCCTTAAATAGCAAGTTTGAAGTCATTACGATGCGTATTTCCATGCGCGCGCCCCCCGGAACAATGTTCATATATACGACAAGCAGGCCCGGAGGCTCCAAATTAGTAAGGAAGTACCAAAATTGACAACATCTGGACTTCCACACCCCATCCCGTTCATTCAGGAGGCCAATCATAGCCTAGAAGTGGCTTGGCGACAGTGAGTGCATGTCTACAAAAGGTAGCTGTCCTTTGGAGGTCCCCCGTCGGAGTTGAAATCTTGAAATTTTCTAAGTGGTAGAATCCTAAAAATCTGGCTAAGTAGTGGGAAAGCGCCGGCAAAGGACATGCGCCAGACCTCCAACCACATGCGCTTGCACCCTATTAGTGAAATGGAGTGAGTTAAACACTTTTTCGAAAAGCGCCAGGAAATGTGCCGGTAAAGGACATGCGCCCGGATCCTCCACATGCACCTGATGCATTTTTCTCACATGCGCTTAGCTTTGCTTCTGGCACATGCGCCGGAAAATACCCTGCCGGACTGGACCCGAACCCGATTACCCCCTATAAATAGCGATGTCACTTCATTTTATCAGCACGAGATCATCCCCTGCTGACCTCAGAGTGATGTAAGCACCACATGCGCTTGCTTTCTTTCTCCTCGCCGGATGCCTTGGCCGGAGTGGATTCCCTCGCCGGAAACCCTCGCCGGAAAGGGATTTCCTCGCCGGAATCCCAAGTTCAGGAAGAAATCCTGAAAATTTCTAAGTGTTGGGCACATGCGCCGGCTTATACCCCACATGCGCCGGCTTATTCCGTCACATACGCCGGCTTTTCCCACCGAAAAATCCTGAATTTCTCTAAGTGTTGGGCTGACATGCGCCCAAGGTGGAGCCCCAAGCGCATGTGCACCACCACATGTGCCGGGATTGCTTCCGGACTCCCATTTTTCATAAAAAACACCTCCACATGCGCCCGAGAGATGAGACATGCGCTTGCTCCCTAACCACATGCGCCTGAAAGCATGTACAGCACCACATGCGCCTGCAAAATGGCCACATGCGCCTGTACACACCCCCCCATGCGCTTGGACGCTGATGGGAGGGGTGGACCTTCCGTCGCGCGGCCCGCCTTCGTCCGAGATCGGATTTTGATGAAACTGCCTCTCCTAGAAGTGTCTCGATGAGATCTATCCATCCACCGGATCAGATTCTCCAACGGTCAATGATAAGTGGCCCAAATCAGTGTTTTGGTCCAAAATGACCAACACTTAGCCAATTTGGCAGCTCCGAAAATCCCTCCGAAAGAGCCGAAAGCGGCCGAAAACGAGAAGAATCGGGCGGAATTGGACCGAGCCCGAGAAGGAAACTTTTCTTCTACATGACATGATACACCATAATCATGCGCCGCGATGAGGTTATCCGATCTCAGGACCCTCGAATACCCTAATCGAGCGCTCGGCAGGCCCGCTACTTAGTACATTTCCAACCTTGGGAAGTGCCCTATTGGCATGGAAATTAACTTCTGTTAAACAAATCGGAACGCGATCGCACCGCAATCTTCGTGGACATAATCCACCCATGTTCCAAGACGGTAATTGATAATATTCACCGAATACCCTGATTAGACCGCAGACAGGTCCACTAAGTCATTTCCAGCCCTGGGAAGTGCCCTGTTGGCCCGAAAATCGACTTCTGCTAAGCAAATCGAAACGCGATCGCACCGTGATCTTCGTGGACGTAATCCACCCCTATTCTAAGACGGTCATCGATAATATTCACCGATTCCCCTGATTAGACCGCAAATAGGTCCACTGCTTAGTCATTTTCAACCCTGGGAAGTGCCCTGTTGGCTTGAAAATTGGCTGATGTCAGATGAAATCAACCGCGATCTCAAAGACGCCGAGGCAAAGATAAAGTACTCAGGCTATCCAACAGCCGAGTTAAGCATTTACGGGGCACCGATCCCCATTATTCATAAGAAATTGGCATGAACAGGAGTCCATCGGACCCTATACTTAGCCACTTACAGGCATCGAAAATAGCCGATCCAGCCTTTTGAATTTGGATCTTCAAAAGATCTTGGCTCGATAAAGCCTATTCGATCCCAAACAGATCATTGAAAATACTCAGAAGAAAGAATATTCTCGAAGACGAGTCACCCGACTCCAGAAGAAATGCATTTACTTTACCGTACAAAGCTCTATTCATCCCGGATAAAGGTTCGAGGCTAAACCTAAGGGGTTATGGTTACCATGAGAAACCACAAACAAAGAGTTCCAACTAAGCTTGAAACATCCTGCTATGGATTGCCATTATGAAAAAGACAGTCGATGCCCTACCCATCGACAACGGGTCCATCGGTTGAGCTAATGAGACAGTTGCGGATTGCTTTCTTAAGGTCACATGTTCATAGTAACAGGCGCGGGCTTTAGGTTATGCCGACCAACATTTCGATGTTCGTGTATTCCAGCGGTCACATGTTCATAGTAACAGGCGCGGGCCCAGAGTTAAACCACTCGATTAAAAACTTCGTTCAGGAACGTTGCGGAGTGCTCTCTTAAGGTCACCCGTTGTAAAAATACGGGCGCGGGCCTTGGGTTGTGCCGACCAACATTCGAGGATCGTGTATTCCAGCGGTCACCTGTTCACAGTAACAGGCGCGGGCCCAGAGTTGCACCACTCGAATCCTGATAGTCTCTCAACCCGGACAGTCCGAAAGAAAATGGGACACAGACATCCGACTTGTCTAAGAAATGTGGTTCAATCCATAACAAGAAAATAAATAGGTCTATACGACCATAAACTCAAGACCATAATCCCTGATGATTTAAATTACTTGCTCGATCTATCCGGGCTTTCTTTCTAACATTCCATCTATTGTATAACTACATTCATAGTGGAATCTTGTCATTTTGTGCCATGGTTTCCACCGCAAGGGTTTCCACGTAAAAATCTTTATGTTGTTTGTGATTTGTTTCATTTATATTCATGCTCTCTTAATGCTTTATTTAACTTGTCTATGATGCATATATTCATTTACTTTTGCCTTTTAATCAAGGATGATCATCCATTGATGTAATTAACGGCTCATGAGCAGTATCACAGTTTGGAATGTGAAAGATCTCAGAATCTCTGGAATAAAATTAGCTTTGCGATATCTCCCTTGCATACACTTTGTGATTGCTTATGACTGTCTATGAATGTCTCTATACTCAGAATTCCCCAGAATAAAAGAAACAGGAAAAAGATTGCCGACGAGCGGTTGATTTTTCTAGTTCTAACAGTGAATGCTTATGAACCTAGTTTTCTTTTTCCAAGGGGCATAATGATTATGAGTCTCTAGAGGATATGCACGCTAGAGAGATGGCCGAAGTCGATCTTTTTGAGTCCTTCCACCAACAACACATGCCAAATTATATTGTGGTAAACCTCTCTTTGATCGAAAATTCTTTTCCTTTGGATGATGAGGTGGCACAATCTGAAATTTTAAAAGATCAACCAATGTTAGATGATGTGCTTACCACTAAATCTGAAAATTTTTCCTTGGAAGACCTCCTCTCTATAGAGGAGGAATTCCTTACCATTGAAACAGAATTTCTTCAATCATTAAGGGAGGACGAGGACCCTTCATCCGACTATCTCGATTTCCTAGAGGAATGCTTGGCCCACTCTTATGATCTTGATGATGAGATGATTAAGGAGTTGGATATTTTGTTAGACACGGTGTCGGTGCCCGAAGAACACCTTTCCACTGATTTACACTCTTTACCACTGTTTGTGGAAGCACCGTACAATTCTGAAATTGAGGAGGAGGCAACTTTAACCAATGAAAACTTAATGAATGTCTCTCCACCATCATGGTCCTTCAGCCCATTGAAAATTCTGATTGGGAGGACCCGCTTTTAATCAATCATAACCTAAATCAGAATTTGAGGAGATATCTTTTTGCTGCTCTTATCTCCTCCTATCATGCATGTGGTGCAAATAAATATTGGACTTCATTGAAGAAAAGCACCCATGTTTACTGTCGAGCAGGACTGTGGATGGTCCTCATGAGAAATTTATTGAAATTCATGAAGATCCTACTCAAATTTGATCATATAGTCGTTCAGACTAATCAATGGTAGGTAGGTAGGTTAGGATCTATTTTTCTGCAATTAGGATTGAATAAGTCTCATTGAGACAATGGAAGATGCTAGAATTGATCAACTTGCTACCTCAGGTATTCTCGTTCTCACTTTCCTTTGTTTTATTTCATTGCTCTCATGTCATGCTTATTGCATATCTTGTTACATTGAGGACAATGTAAGATTTTGGTTGGAGGGTGAGATTCCTTAGATGAATCTACTAGCTTTTGTGACATTTCGAGCAATTATGTAGAAAATTTTTTATTTTTCTAAAATTCAAAACTCTTTTAGAAAACTTTGTTTCTATGCATTCATGATGATACGAGTATAAGAAGAGGAGATATGAAGTGAGTGATATTACAAGCTTTGAACTTCTCTTAATATAATGGTTTAATATGTGAATTCCCCTATTTATGTGATTGATAGAAAATTTGAACACTTTTACACCTATTTCACATTACACAATTTTCATGGGTTGAAAGGATTATGTGATTTATGGATTAGCTAGACTTTGATTTAAGGTGTGGAGAAACCAAGCCGGGGTACTTTGTTCATCCTTGTCCATGGGAAAATAACTAAAGATACGGATTTTTAAAAATCTTATCTAATGAAAAAGAAAAAGGAAAAGGAAGGATGAGAATTGGAAATGATGGAAAACATGGTGGAAATTTCCGAAAAGGGCTACCTATTACCAACCGGGGGATGGTCTACCCGTAACCAAAGCCGGAAATGGGACGTAGTGTGAAAGCCATCGAAAGGACGGTAAGGCAAATTCCTGTCATAGGCTTGTTGTTGCTTTATGCACCTTGAGATCCATGGTTTAGTTGATCTATGAAGAAGATAATCCCAGAAACTCATGAGATGAACTTTCACTATGCATACTAGGTTGAATTTGTTCGAGTTCTTCTATTTATCAATCAATCAGTGGGAATTCCATATGGACACTTATTATGTTTTGAGAGTCTAAGGTTTCAACCTCTATCACCTCATTTTTCTGAATTTTACACTTGTATGTCTTGAAATGGATAAAAACATAGTTTCTGAAGGAGAGTTGGTTTTTTTAGGATTGAACTTGTTTCACGCATGTTTTGCTCGGGACTAGCAAAAAGCTGGTTGGGGTGTGTGTTGAGCCTCCAATTTATACATGATATAGCCGATTACATCACATTATATGTATGGTTTGCATGTTTAAATGGCCCATCTAATACATATGTTGTGATTGTAGGAATGAGGGCGACTTCGTCCAATTGGTGACCAAAAGGGCACATTTAGGAGCCTTGGATGAAGACCCAAGGTGGGCCAAAGAAAGAAGAAAGCAAAGAGAGAGGAAGGAGAGAAGAAAAGAAAGAAGAAAGAATGCAGAAAATGGGTCCGACTAGTCAAGACCGGTCGGCCAAGAAGGCCCGACCGGTCATGACCGGTCAAGACCAGTCGGCTGCACTCCCTAGAAACCTAACATACAGGGTAGACCGGTCAAGACCGGTCGACCAGCCCTGTCCGACCGGTCAAGACCGGTCGGCCATGCAATTTTAGACTTTCAGATTTCAAACAGCAGGCTATTCTCGTTTTTGGATTTTTGGCCCCATTTTCGAGGGCTATCTTGATGATATTTGGAAATTCGGGGGCTATCTTGATGATATTTGGAAATCCAACACGTCCATGTCGAAGAGGAGCTCGACACCCAAATAACCCAAGTGGTTTCATGTCGATCGGAGCTACGGATTGACCATGGTGGCGAAAACAATACGAATTGTCCAGAAAGTTCCAGATTCCACCTGCTCAACTCTGGGCCGGTCCAGGTGTCCCATCATTGATGATATGAAGAATCTACTTTGACCATCTTCTAAACCACATCTATATATGAATAACCACAAAGTTTAAGATCAAAAGGATGTGTGGTTTGATCGTACCGGTTGAAGAAAGATCGACCATCCAAAAAGATTCAATTGCGCAGATTTTATAAAAATCCCTAAGTGTTCTAATTTTCGGACCATATTCTGGAATTGTTTTGGACAATCTAATCCATCTATCATGTAGAGGAGGACGTTTACTACCAATGTTCAAAATTTGAGATCAATCCGACTTCTGTACACTTCGTAGCATTGAAAGTAAGATGACTGGTTCTGAAGGTACCCGAATTGCGTGATTTTGAGAGGCGGTCACTGATCTGATTAGTGGGCCCATTTAAAAGATAATCTTGGAAATCTAAATCATCTATGAGGAAGATCACATTACAAGGAAGCTACGAATCAAATTTGAAGGCAATCCGACCATTAGTTAAGCCGTACGAAGCGAAACAAAATCTGTTATGTTGCGGTACTCTTGCTGTATTATAAAAGGAGGTGCTCTCTTTATTCCAAATCAAGCAAGGACGTGGGAAACAAGGAGTTCAAGTCCTAGGAGGCTACCTAGCCTCTTACAGCTAGTTGTTCTTCCTTTTCTTAGTTTTAGTTCTAGTTTTTATATGCTTTTTCTTAGTTAACCTCTTAGCTAGAGCCAAGAGGTGAAGTTTGTAGTTTTTTTCAATGCTTTAATTCGTTTCTTCAAGTACCCTTTACTTTAATTTTGGATTTTCAAGTTCTAGTTTGAATAAATTTTGATTTTTTAGAAGTTTTGTGGGAGTTTGTGTGCTCCGGACATGAGTTCCTTGCAATTCTCTGAGATTACCATAATTGGGTTGTTTGAATTCGAATTGTAGTAACCCTTGAGCATGCCATAGTCTCTTGGCATGGCTGTTATTCCGAAGGCTACAAGTTCAAGTTCTATGTGCTTCATTAGAACTAGAAATCTGATTTCCATATTTAAGTGGGATTGTTGTGCTTGAATGTTATATCCTCCAATTAGATGAGAGATAGGACTTTGATTCTAATTGTGTTGTGCTTGGATGAATGGATTGGCATTGGACTATTACAAGTGGATCCTTGATGCTCTAGTTCTTCTTATTTTGAAATTTTCCTATTTCATGTGAAAACTATTTTTCTAAACTTCTTAGATTCTCGTTATTAGAGTAGTTGGAATTATTTACCTCTTTCATTGTGGATCGACCTCGGTCTTACCGAGAATTATTGCTACATTCGCAGCCTTGCACTTGAGGCGAGTGAACAGTTGTAACGGAACACGGTTGAACGCGACGCTCCTTGGACGAGTCTGTGGTTCGGGAGTTATTAACTCTTCTACTGCCCCCTGAGATTCTTCCATTGACTGTCTAATAGGAATGGCTATACTTTTGGCTGCCCCGTGGGCAACTAAAGCTAGTAAGTGTTCGCTTGCCTCAAGTGCAAGGCTATGATGTAGTAATAATTCTTGGTAAGACCGAGGTTGATCCTCGAGGATTGTCGTAACAACTCTAAACTTTATAACTAGGATGGGCTAAATTCGAATTTGTATCGATAGATGGAATTTAATAACATAAAACTATCTACTTAAGAACTAAATCATGGAAATAAGCACTAGAGCGTCAATGATCCACTTAAAATCATTCACAATGTCAATTCAAATCATTCAAACTAATAACTCAATTGGAATCAGAGTTCTATCCCTATCCAACTGGAATATAGAGCAATCAAATCATCGTAATGCATCTAACATAGATGAATCATCCACTGATATGGTTCTCTCATAAACAACTAAGGCATTAAGTGTATTCAACCACACAACCCAATTCTTCACAAAATAATTAAGATCACATTCATGATTCTTCCTCAAGGCTTGCCACTAGACTTGATTTAGAAGAATGAATTGAACTTCTATCGAATCAAAATCAATACTACCTCAGATCTAATCAAAAGATAAGAACTTCTTCTAATTTAGTTTTAGATATGCACTTAAGAAACTTGGTTTGTAAGATCCTCAAGTATCCAACATATCATGATGGATCTAAGATCTCTACAACCCAAAATTCTTTTAATCAAAACTCCCATTAACCAATCTCAGTAATCAAAACATCCTATGTAAGAGCAATCACAAGAGATAGAAGATTAATTAAAACATACTAACTTTATTTCAAACTAGAACTAGAGTGTTCTTCATAAAATCCTAAAGTACTTGAACTAATTCGAATTAGACATTGTAAATAACTAAAAGCTTCACCTCTTAGCCCTAGCTAAGAGGTTTGGCCAACCATTAACAGATTGAATTAAAATTCAAAAGAAAATTACTCTAAAAAGCATAGAAAACATAGAAACCCTAGTTGGAGGAGTTGCAAACGCTTCACGACGCTCCTCTCTACTTCCCAAGATTCTCCAAGACTTCTATAATGCCTTAGGAAGGGAGTGGAGGTGGCCTTTTAAAAGAAAAATTTAACACCAACTTGGAATCTTCCGGATTTAAAAGTCTCCTTGTGTAGTCAGGATGCCGGCCGGCCGGAGGTTGCATAGAAAATACTCCAATTCTTTGGACATTAGAGTGTACAAGCTGACCTACCAGCTGGCCGGCCGGCTGGCATGTAAATTGTGACTCTTTTCAGTTTTTCTTTCCCATCACCATTGCATCTTTCCTCCACTTCTTGTCCTTTATTCCTTTGATCTTCAAGGCATGTAGGAAGGGTCTTTAAGCATCCAAATGAAGAAGTCTCTTTCTCATTCCTACAATCACAAAATCATTTATTAGATTAGTCTTTAAATCATAATAAACATGTATAATGCATGATAAATTGGGGTTAGAATATGCACAATTCAGAGCTCAATAATAAGGCTTCCTTCATCTCTCTCATTTCCCTAGTCGTATCCTCCTGGACCTGAATTATCATGTCTATCTGTTTTTGGATTGGAGGCAGCTCTGGGTCTCGCTCGCTCGTCTCCCCTTCGATGACCTGTACCATCGTGGTTTGTACTTGAGTAGTCTTGGATTGGTCACGGTTGCTTCGGCAGAGGATGTCCTTATCGTTGTCTTGGTCAATTCCTGGACAATGGGTCCATTCAGTACTCTGGTCAACTGTAATATTTTTGGCAGGATTGGAAAGTCAGCAGCGGCTAAGGAGAACTCTTGCTTGGGTGATGTAGTGGCTTTGCTGACATTGTGGGCCTCGTTCATGTGGACTGGCCTCCACTACTTCTTCGTGCTGATCTGTGCCTTCACTGTCTCCATTCCAACTGAAGTTACTTTCTTGTCTTAGGTCTTCTTCAGTGATCGGCGCTTCTGGACAAGTTGATAACATGCCTCTGGGGCTGCTGCTTCCAATGTTGCGATGTGAGGAAAGAAGAACCCTCCAGATGCTAGAAAGATCATTGTAGTTGTCATTCGCGCTGCTTTGATGGTTGATTCTTTTGTTAAGGCTCTCTCTCTCTCTCTCTCTCTCTCTCTCTCTCTCTCTCTCTCTCTGCACAGTCATGCACGCATTAGAGTATTCTGCGGCTTTGAAAAGGAGGAAAGACGCGACCTTACCAATCGCGATATAGCTCAATGATAGACAAAATATACAAGTATGAACCATATGCATGCTACGAGAAGTTTATATTATGCTTTTCGAAATACTTTTACAAATTCTTTTGGAAAACTTTTGATAATTTAACTTAAAATTCTTTTGCCGTAAAGATGAAGGGAAGAACGTTCTCGTTGAGAGTCGCCAGTTTGGCGCCCGTGAAGGCGCTGAACATTTTTCCTTACAGTAACCTTTCTCACATATATGTTAGTGTCTATAAATGATTTATCTTAGAATGTTCCTTTACTCAGAAACAACCAGAGATTCTGGGTTCGATCCCCACCAGAGTCGCCAGTTTGTTAGAACTAGAAAATGCTCAAGGTAGTTTTCTTGTATTTCCTTATTTTGGGAAGTTTCTAAGTATAGAGACATTCATAGACAATCATAAGCATTCACAAAGTATACACGAGACGAGATATCGCAAGACAAATTTTATTCCAAAGATTTTGAGATCTTTTACATTCCAAGCTCTGGTATTTGTCACGAGCCCTTAATTACATCAATGGTTGATCACCCTTGATTGAAAGGTAAAAGACTAACCCACCTGGGATTATAGTCTTGAGTTCACTGTTGCAAAGACTTATTTATTTTTTTGTTATGGACTGAGCCATGTTTTTAGACACGTTAGATGTCTATGTCCCATTTTCTTTCGAATTGTCCGAGTTGAAAGACTATCAGGATTTTTAATCGAGTGGTGCAACACTGGGCCCTCTTCCCATATTTTGATGACAGGTGACCACTGGAGTACACGAACATCGACTCTTGGTCGGCACGACCCAAGGCCCTCTTCCCATACTTTTATGACAGGTGACCTGGAGAAGGTGTGACTCGAAGCGCTCCTCCGATATTTTTATGACGGGTGACCTCGAGACGGTACGACTCAGAGCCATCTTTCCGTATTTTTATGATGGGTGACTGTGAGAAGAGGCATCGCAACTACCTAATCAGCTCAACCAACGAACCTGTTGTGGATGGGTAGGGCATCGACTAGCTTTTATAATGGCAGTCTATAGTAGGATATTTCGAGTGTTGTTAAAACTCTTTTGATTTTGATTTTTCGTAGTAACCATAGTCCCTTAGGTTTAGCCTCAAACTTTTATCCAGGATGAATAAAGCTTGTACAATATATGAATGAGTACAAAGTGAATATATTCAATCTTGGAATCCAGCGACTCATCTTCGGGAACATTATTTCTTCTGCATATCTTCTGATGATCGATTCAGGATCGAATAAGTTGTATCGAGCCAGGCTCCTGTGACGATTCGAGTCCGACGGACTAGATCGCACATTTCTGATGCTTGCGAATGGCTAAGTATCGGTTCTAACAGATGCCCATTTATGCCGATATCTAATAAACGATAGGGATCAGTACCCTGTAAGTGCTTGATTTAATTGCCTCATAGCACGAAAACATTGAGCTTGCCTTAGCGTCAGTGAGATCGTACTTAGTTTTATTTGGCGTTAGTCGATCTTCGAGCAAATAGGGCATTTCCTAGGGCTGAAAATGACCAAGTATTGGGCCTGTTTACTGCTTAATTAGGGTATTCAGTGAATATCAGCGACGATTATCTTCAAACAATAACGGATTATGTCCACTAGGATCGCAATGATGCTGGATCCACTTTGACATCAGTGTGATCGCATTTAATTTTACTTGGCATCAATCGATTTTCGAGCCAACAGGGCACTTCCCAAGGCTGAAAAAGAATAAGTATCAGGCCCATCTCGTTGCGATGCGTTATTATGATGTTTTGGGTCATGGAAAAATTAAGTCTCCCTCTTGGCGTCGGTCAAATTCTGCCTAATTCTTCATGATTTTGGCTATTTACACTCTTTCGAAATGATTTTTGATTTTGCAAATTTGGCTAAGTGTTAGTTATTTTTATTAAATCACTGATTTGGACTGTTTAACATCAACCGTTGGAAGATCTGATCCGAGGGATGGATAGATCACGATGATGTGTGTCTAGGAGTGATGGTGATGGAGAGGCGAACCACATCGAAAGTGGGACACACCACGGAGTTCCCCAGGTCAACATGACCGTCCAGGCCCATGTGGGGGTGTGGGCGCATGTGCCTTGAGGTGGGTGCATGTGCCCCTCTCCCGAGCGCATGTGTCCAATGTATGAGAATGAGAGAGAGAGTTAAGCTCCCAGGCGCATGTGGCATAGCACATGCCCCTAGGGTGGATCAGTGGGCACATGTGCCCATGACACATAGCCATTTTTCCATCTTTTTCAAGCCATAGGGAGTGGACACATGTCGCTCTGCATTCAGTGAGAAATCTCACTACTTAGCCATTTTCTAACTTTTCCAAGAAAAGGGAGGTGGGCGCATGTCCCTTTGTAAAGTGGAAAAACTCCACTACTTAGAACATTTTCCAAATTTTTCATCCAAGGAGAGGTGGGCGCATATCACTCTGCAAAGTTGAAAAAGTCCACTACTTAACCAATTTTTAAAGGTTTCTCCCTCTCTCCCCCTTTGCGTTCGGACTCCGGTGAGAAAATCCATTTCCGGCAAGGGATTCCGGTGAGGAAATCCCTTCCGACGAGGGGATCCGACGATGTATGGCAGAGCAGGCGCATGTTACCTCTTGTGTCACTCTGAGGTCGTCCGAAGATGATGTTGCTTATGATCATCAAGTGAGCTTGCTATTTATAGTAAATTAAACGGGTCCAGGTCCGGGCAAACGGATACTACGTGCACATGTGATTCCGAAAGGATTTTCGAGCTCATGTGCTGGGCGAATGTGGTTGGCTCATGTGTCCTGGCGCATGTCATTTTGGGTCGGGCGCATGTCATCTCAGGCCGGACGTATGTCTCCAAATCTAACTTTTTCCAGACGATTTCTGGGAGACTTTCTGGGAAGGATTGCTCTGGGCGCATGTTGTTTTGGAGCTCCCGGATGTCCCTCCTAAAAGTGCAATTTCTTCACTACTTACAATATTTTTGGATTCTACACTCTGCAAGAGAGAAAAAAAGCTCCCAGACTTCGAATATTTATAGATTTCAGGCTCCGACGGGCGACCCTTCCAAGGATAGGTACCCTTTTGGGGACCGAAGTCACTTTCGCCCAGCTGCTTTTAAGTTTTTATCGACCTATCAAATGAACGGGATGGGGTGAGGACCAGATGTTGTAAACTTTGATAGTTGTTTACTAATTTGGAACCTCCGAGTCGACTCTTCGTATAAGAACTTTGCTTCGGGAAGCGAGCACATAAAAATACGCACTGTACGACATTCAAACTTGTTAGTTAAGGGTTTTTGGGCATTCCAGATCATTTGTCGGCAATGTGCATGTCCAGTTTCGCTCCAAAATAATACTCGTAGGATTTCGGATTCTTTCAGTTGGCTCCAAAAAGAGGCAAAACACATTCGAGCTGCGCAGGTAAAGATATTCGTCGCACGATGTTCAAACTTGTTAGTTAAGATTTTTTGGACATTTCGGATCATTTGACGGCAATACACATGTCTGGTTCCACTCCGAAATGATCTTTGTAGGTTTTGACTATGATTGCGGAGGTCGCCAAGGGTTAGGGTTACGCTGGTGTTTTTCGAGTATTTTCTAACCCTGAATTAATCTAAATTGTTGTAGATGGACCGTCGCATGTTTTTTTTTTTTATCATGGGTGTGATTTTCAGCCTCAACAGCAAGATCTTCAACTCAAAAACCTAAAGTCTCACGATTACCACATTCTGATGCAACAACTACTACCGAAATTACTAATGCACGCACTCAAAGATCAGAATTAAAGGCAATTACATGTTAAGCTTCCATTTTATACATATTCTAACCCATTACATTACATTATATGCATGGTTTACATACTTAAAAGACTCATCTAATACATGTTTTTGTGATTGTAGGAATGAGAGGGAGACTTCACCAATTCATGGTTAAAAGAGTCATTTTGTATGCCTTGAAGATTAAAGAAATAAAGGATAAGAGATGGATGAAAGAGGCAATGCAATGGAGGAAGAAAAGTGTGAAAAATTCTTAATTTACAGCTTGACTGGCTAGCCGGCCGGATGACAGATCAGCCATGCACTTTCTAAAGAAGATTTCAAATACAGGGAGTCCCCTTTTTTATTTTTCAACCCATTTTTTAAGGCCTATATTGATGATATTTGGAAATCCAACATGTCCATGTCGAAGAGGAGCTCGACGCTGAAATAACCCAAGTGGTTTCGTGTCGATCAGAGCTACGGATTGGCGGCCAAAATAATATGAACGGTCCAGAAAGTTTCCAGATTTCACTACTCAACACTGGAATGGTTCAAGTGGCCCATCATTGATGATATAAAAAATCTAATTTAACCATCTTCTACACCACATCCATATATGAGTAACCAAAATTTTCAGGTCAAAAGGATGTGTGGTTTGATCGTACCGGTTGAAGAAAGATGGACCATTCAGAAATATTTAACTGCACAGATTTTATAAAAGGCCTAAGTGTTCTAATATTCCCACCTAATTTTGGAATTGATTTATAAAATCTAATCCACCTATCATTTAGAGGAGGAAGGTTTCTACTAATGTTCTAAATTTGAGATCAATCCGACCTTTGTACACTCCGTAGTGTTGAAAGCAAGATGAATGGTTCGGGAGGTACCTGAATTGAGCGATTTTGAGAGGCGGTAGCTGATCTAATTGGTGGGCCCATTCAAAAGATAATCTTAGAAATCTAAACTATCTATGAGGAAGATCAAGTTCCAGGGAAGCTACAATTCAAATTTGAAGGCAATACGATCATTGGTTAAGCCGTATGAAGTGAAACAAAATATGTTATGTTGCGGTACTCTTGCTGTATTATAAATGGAGGTGCTTTCTTCTATTCCAGAGTAGTCAAGGACGTGGGAAGTAAGGAGTTCAAGTCTTAGGAGGCTATCTAGCCTCCTACAGCTTGTTTTTCTTCCTTTTCTTAGTTTTAATTCTAGTTTTAATATGCTTTTTCTTAGTTAACCTCTTAGCTAGAGCTAGAGGTGAAATTTGTAGTCGGTTTCAATGCTTTAATTTGTTTATGCAAGTATCATTTTCTTAATTTTGAATTTTGAACTTCTAGTTTGAATAAAGTTTGGACTTTTGGATGAATTATGAGAGTTTGTGTACTCCGGACATGAGTTCCTTGCAATTCTCTGAAATCGCCATGATGGGTTTATTTAGATTCGAATTATAGTAAAGCCAGAGCATGCCATAGTCTCTTGGCATTGTTGTTACTTCAAAGGCTACAAGTTTGAGTTCTATGTGCTTCATTAGAACTAGAAATTTGATTTTTAGATTTTTAGTGGGACTGTTTGTGCTTGAATGTTATATAGAACTTTGATTCTAATTGTGTTGTGCTTGGATGAATGGATTGGCAATGAACCACTACAAGTGAATCCTTTATGCTCTAGTTCTTCTCAAATCTCAGATTTCTTATTTAGTTCTTAAAAACTATTTTTCTAAAATCTTCTTAGATTCAAGTTATTAGAGTAGTTGGAATTATTTACCTCTTTCCCTGTCAATCGACCTCGGTCTTACCGAGAATTATTACTACATCGTAGCCTTGACTTAAGGTGAGCGAACAAGTTTTTGGCGCCGTTGCCAGGGAAAAGGTTAAACGGTTCTAATTGTTCTAGTAGCTATAGGGTAGTTTTAGTTAGGTAGGATTTTTAATTTTATAAAAGTAGTTTTTCTGATTTTTTTTCTCGATTAATAACAATTTTTTTTGTAGGACATTGTTGCTGACATAGTTCTCACCTTCACCGGTAACATCTCCCCATCTCCCTTTTTATTTTTAATTTCATTTTCCTAAAATAGGGTAGTTCTCAATTCCTTAAAATTTCATCATGTATGATTGGACGAATGGTGCATACAAGTACCTTTTGGAGGATGAGACATCGGATTGGAGGACCCAAACTTATTGTGATCAGAATCCCTCCAAGTATAAATATTTTTATGAGATTCAAACAACCTCCACTACCCCCTCACGTAAGACGATGTATGATTACATTAATGAAAGTAATACACATATTGAGACACGATGTAAGACAATGGGGAGTACCGGAACGAAGCAAAATCGAATAATGATCATCCGAGGAAAACATTACATGATTACCGGATTGAAAATAACATGAGTGTTCCATCGGTGTTGAGCTCTTAATTGTGCATATTCTAACCCCAATTCATCACTTATTATGCACAGTTTACACGTTTAAAGAACTACTCTAATGCATGATTTGTGATTGTAGGGACAAGATGGAGATTTCACTGATTCAAGGCTAAATAGAGCACTTTATAAGCATTGAAGACCACAAGAACCGAGCATGAAAGGGTGGAAAAAAGAAGCAAAGGAGAGAAGGAAAGAAGGAAGAAACAGACACTCACGACCGGTCATCCAAAGCCTAGGACCGGTCGTCCGACCGGTCTATCCATTCAACAGAAAAGCTTTGCTGCCCAAACCTCACTGGACCATCTGCGACCGGTCGTACGAACGGTCGTCCACACCTCAGACCGGTCAAAATCGGTCGGCCAACGGGTCACCCTCTCCACTGCACTCGCTGGACTGATCCAATCAACACGTCCGACCGGTCGTGACCAGTCGGCCAGGCCAGTCTGACCGGTCGTGCGACCGGTCGGCCATGCGTAAATAGCAACTTTCTAAAGCGGGCGCCGAATTTCTCTGCGCAAGTGCGTACTTTTACGCAAAATCTGGAAGGTTCTTACGTAATGGACACCTCTAAGCTATAAAAGGACTTCTTCTCTTCATACCAGGGCATGCTAGGACATGGGGATTGCTTGGGAGACGGATTCTACTTCAAGTTTTCTTAGTTTTCTTCCTGTTTTAGTAGTTTTTTATGTTTTCGAGGCTTCTAGTTCAAGGATGTTAGAGATGAACTAAAACCTCTTAGCTAGGGCTAAGAGGTAAAGCTTTTGATTCGTTTTTGATGGATTGATGCAACCTAGGTTTCCTTTTTATGATTTAATTGATGAATTTTAGTTAATGTGAGTTTGAATCAAGTACTAGTTTGGTTTTTTACTTTGATCTCTTGATGACTCCGGGCTCATGTGATTCTTAGCGATCCTAACTTAGTAATTTAGCTTCTAAGCATTGTTTATGCTTGTGTAGTTCATTGATCTATCATCGACTCCGGGCATGGTAGACCCTTTGATTGCCTTGTGTATAATGGCCTGATCTTCATGTGGGAACTCATTCAACTAAAGTTCTTATCTTTTTATTATAATCTGAAATAGCTGTTTGCTGATTGATTTTGATTTAATTAGAGTTCTAATCATTATTTGTAATCAAGTCTAGTGACAGGATTTGATGAAAGCTATGGTTGTGAATCTCAACTAGATTGGAAAGAGGCTTGGCCTACACAATTGAGTGTGCCCAAGGCCTGAATATTGTTGTGGGAATCGAATCAATGAATAAGCAACTGTTTTGGATAATTTTTTATTTAACCGCTCTATATTCCGATTGGATAGATATATGAATTCGATTCCGATTGAGTTATGAGAGACCTAGTTGTGTTGATGCATTGAAACTTATCAAAAGTGGATCCTTGGCGCTCTAATGCCTTTTTAGATTGATATTACCTTACACATTCACTGTTTAAACCCAAATCACTATTTTCTAGCTTTAGTTCTTAATAGGATCTTAATTACTAGTTGTTTTAGACAAAATCTGAGAATACCCATTCTTAAATCTCTATGGGAACGATACTTGGTCTTTTCGAATTATTACTACATCGCAACCCTACACTTGGGGAGTGAACAAGTTTTTGGCGCCGTTGCCGGGGATTTCTATGCAGTATTTTTAGAATTTTCTGAAATAACTTTTAGTTGTGATTGTGTTAAGATAGGTTTAGGATTTATTTTACTTTCTAGGGTAGGTTTTCTTCTAAATACTAACTTACTTTGTTTTGATTTTTGCAGGATTCTAACATGGGTCTAATTCAGGGATTTTTTGGAAGTTGAAGAAGAAGTAGGCATCTTAAGTCACAAATCAGGTTTTATCATTACAACCTTACTCTTCTTCTTCTCCTACTCATTCCTACCATATTCATCTCTTGTAGAGTGGGTGGAGACTCCTTTTGGATCTCTGATAGGTTGGCCTTGTGCCACCTTGATTCCTATTGGTCGGCTCTGCCATCTTAGATCACCTTGTGCTCAGAGATTTCTCTTCTCAATCTTATTCCTCTTTCTTCTTTTTCTGCACTTTTCTCAAAAGACTCAAAGAGTGGATGGGGAGTTCTCTGAACCCCTATTGACCAGGAGAAATCGTTCTCTATCCTTGCTTCTGGCTTAGCCATTGCAAGACACCTTGTGCTTTGGTCTTAGAGAAGAGTAAAGAAAGGAAGGAAGAATTCATTTTCCATTTTGTTTCATTCTTTTTGGATTTGCATGTCACATTGGGCTTGAGATTCTAATAACCGACTCAATCGTGACGGAGTAATTGTTGAAGGGATTGATAAAGAGCCTCATGTTAGAAAACGTCAAAATTTTCCTGAAATTACTAGAGAGATGGCTGAAAATCAACCAAATCAAGGGGCTAATCAACATCAAAATCAAGCCCCAAACCTTACTGAATTGGATGAGAATGAAGTGGGGGATGTACCTCAACCTAGAACTTTACGTGACTATTTACAACCAGCTAGGACAAGTACTCCCTCTTGCATAATTTTCCCTCACAATGTGGGAAACATTGATTTTAAACCGGGGTTGATCCAACTTCTTCTTAGATTCCATGGACTCGACTCTGAGAGCGCGTATCTACACATTAAGGAGTTCGAAGAGGTTATTGCCACAATAAACTATGACAATGTGACCAAGGATACTATAAAACTTAAATTGTTCCCTTTTTCCTTGAAAGAGAAGGCCAAATCATGGCTACATTCCTTAAGGCCAAGGTCTATTGGGACATGGGCTGAGTTGACTAGGGAGTTTCTTAAAAAATTCTTCCCTACTCATCGAACCAATGCACTAAGAAGGGCCATAATGAACTTCGCCCAAAAAGAAGAACAAGCATTTTTTCAATGTTGGGAAAGGTATAATGAGTTATTAAATGCATGCCCACATCATGGCTATGAACGGTGGAGGTTGATTAGTTTTTTCTAATCAACGCAGCCTTACACTTGAGTGCTGAATGTCAATTAGCTTTTTCAAAGCTAAAAGACATGTTGACAACTGCTCCTATCATGCAACCACCAAATTGGTCCATTCCTTTTGAGTTGATGTGCGATGTGAGCGATTTTGCTATTGGGGCGGTGTTAGGCCAAAAGAAGGATAAAAAGCCCCATGTTATCTACTATGCAAGTAGGACCCTGAATCCCGCCCAAGTTAATTATTCGACTACTGAGAAAGAGCTCCTAGCTGTCATTTTTGCCTTGGACAAATTCAGGCCATACTTAATAGGATCCAAAGTTATTGTTTATACGGATCATGCGGCGCTGAAACACCTTCTTTCTAAGAAGGATGGTAAGCCCCGTTTGCTTAGATGGATCCTACTCCTTCAAGAGTTCGACTTGGAGATCAAAGATAAGAAGGGGGTAGAAAATGTGGTGGCGAATCATCTATCCCGCCTAGTCCTACCAAATTCCATTGACGAGTCACCTATTGAGGACTCATTCCCTGATGAGCAACTCTTTGTTACTATGCATCCACCATGGTACGCTGATATAGCCAATTATCTTTCCACAGGTGCGATGCCGATTCATTGGACTGCGCAGGACAAACGAAAATTTCTAAGGGAAGTGCGTAAATTTTTCTAGGATGAACCTCTATTGTTTAAATATTGCCCAGACCAAATTATAAGGAGATGTGTCCCTGATGATGAACAAAATTCCGTCATATCCTTTTGTCATGATCAAGCATGTGGGGGTCATTTTTCAGCCAAGAAAACAACTGCGAAAATTCTGCAGTGTGGTTTTTGTCGGCTCACGCTATTTAAGGACACCCACGAATTTTGCAAAGCATGTGAGCGCAGCCAGAAGTTAGGAGGATTATCCCGTCGAAATATGATGCCTCTCACCCTAATTCAACATCTTGAAGTCTTTGACTGTTGGGGCATCGATTTCATGGGACCATTCCCCTCATCTTTTGGACATGTCTATATTTTGCTTGCCGTAGACTATGTGTCTAAATGGATAGAGGCTATCCCATGTAGAACCAACGATCATCGTACGGTTCTCAAGTTCATCAAAGAAAACATACTTTCTAGATTTGGGACACCTCAGGCCATCATTAGTGATGGTGGTTCTCACTTTTGCAATAGATCTTTCGAAACTTTAATGAAAGAAATATGGTATTAGGCACAAAGTGAGTACCCCATACCACCCACAAACAAGTGGGCAAGCTGAAATCTCCAATAGGGAAATCAAGCAGATTTTGGAAAAGACGGTGAGACCGGATCGCAAGGATTGGTCCCTAAGATTAGATGATGCACTTTGGGTTCACTGTACCGCCTACAAGACACCCATTGGAATGTCCCCTTATAGACTTGTCTATGGGAAAGCTTGCCACTTGCCTGTGGAGAGAGAACACAAAGCCTATTGGGCAGTTCGGGCTTTAAATTTTGACATGGACAAGGCTAGCTCGCTTCGTAAACTTCAATTAAATGAGCTTGATGAAATCCGGAATGATGCATATGAGAACTCGAGAATTTACAAGAGTAAGATGAAGGTTTTCCATGACAAGCACATCTTCAGGAAATCTTTCCATGAAGGACAGAAAGTACTCTTGTATAATTCCCGACTTCATCTTTTTCTGGGAAAATTACGATCTCGATGGACCGGCCCATATATTATCAAAGAAATTTTTCCTCATGGGGCTGTTGCGATTGAAAATGCAGCAAATGGTAACTGTTTTAAAGTTAATGGACAACGCCTTAAACCATTTGTTGAGAAATTTGATTCAGAGGACATGTCCTTCACTCTGAATGATCCTGTCTATCAGGATGATTGATCTCCTAGTCTGATGGAGGTATAGCATAGGTAGGTTTTCTTTAGTTTTACTGTTTTAGTAAGTTTTAGTTGTTGGGTTGGAGACTTCCATGATCGCTCTCTCAGGTACTATTGATTCTCACTCTCTCATATTTTACCATTGCTCTCATGTTCATGCTACTTGAATATCTTTTTACATTGAGGACAATGCAAGATTTGGTTGGGGGGTGAGATGAGATTCCTCATCTAGCATGTTGCAACATTTCGAGCTTCATATGCGCAAATTTTTTTTTGAATTTTCTAAAATTTCAAAACCCTTTTAGAAAACCGTATTTCCATGCATTCGAGGTGATATGAGTATAAGAGGAGGAGATATGAAGTGTGTGATGTTGGAGTCTTGAATTTCTCCCAACATAATGGTTTTATACGTTAGTTCCCCTATTGTTGTGATTGATAGGAAATTTGAACACCTTTACACCAAGTTCACATTACATGATTTTCATGACCTGACAGGTTTATGTGATTTGTGGATTAGCTAGACTTTGATTTAAAGGTGTTGAGTAGCCAAGTTGGGGTATTTTGTCCATCCTTGTCCATGGGAAAATAACAGAAGATATGGATTTCTAAAAATCCTATCTAATTTAAAAGAAAAAGGAAAGAAAGGATGAAATCGGTAAGGAAAGAAAAATGGTGGAAAATTCCGAAAAGGGCTACCTATTACCAACCGGGGGATGGTCGAACCGTAACCAAAGCTAGAAATGGGACGTAGTGTGAAAGCCGTCGGAAGGACGGTAAGGCAAATTCCTATCATAGGCTTGTTGTTGCTCTGTGCACCTTAAAATCCTTGGTTTACTTAATCTATGAAGAAGATGATCCCAGGAACTCATGAGATGAACTTTCACTATGCACACTAGGTTGAATTTGTTCGAATTCTTCTATTTATCAATCAATCAGCGGGAATTTCATGTAGACACTTCTTAAGTTTTGAGAGTCCAAGGTTTCAGCTTCTATCACCTAATTTTTCCAAATTTTACACTTATACATCTTGGAATGGATAGAATCATGGGTTCTGAAGGAGAGTTGGGTTTGGAGGTTTGAAATTGTTTCACGCATGTTTTGCTCGGGACTAGCAAAAAGCTGGTTGGGGGGTGTGTTGAACCTCCAATTTATACATTGCATTGCCCATTACATGACATGGTTTGCATGATTTTCATGATTTAAAGGCCCACCTAACACATGTTTTGTGATTATAGGGATGAGAGCGGACTTCATTCAATTAGGGACCAAAAGAATGCTTTTAGAGCTTTTGGATGAAGGATGAAAGAGGACCAAAGAAAGAAGAAAGCAAGGAGAGGAGAGAGAAGAAGAAAGAGGAGAAAAGAAAGGAAGAAAAGCAAATTGAAGAAGAGCCAGACCGGTCGGCCACATCTCTGGGCAAAAGGAAACAGAACCGACCGGTCTTGACCGGTCGGCCATGTGCACTGGACAAAGTAAAGAGAGACCGACCGGTCTTGATCGGTCGGCTTTGCACGCTGACTGCTGATTAAACAAGCCCGACCGGTCTTGACCTGTCTGCTATACTTACTGGACTATTGGCCAGCCCAGTCCGACCGGTCTAGACCGGTCGGCTCTGCGTAAACAGAGTCCTTTCTAAATCGGGACTCCGAAATCTGCTGCGCATTGCGTAACCTTGCGCAGATTCTGGATGTTTCCGACGCAAGGGAGCTTTCTTACTATAAAAGGACACCTAGGGGCTCTTCCTAGGGTATCATAGAAGCTAAGGGACGTGGTTCTAAGGAGGGGAAGCTGTCGTGGAGCGTCTACAACTCTCCTATTTCCGATTTTTCTAGTTTTACGCTTTTATTAAGAGTTTTTAGTTGTAGCATGAATATGCTCGGCTAGAACCTCTCAGCTAAGGCTGAGAGGTGAAGCTTGTAGCTAATTCTATGTTGGATTCAGTTTAACTCAAGTAATTTTAATTCAAGTTTGGATTTTTCTCATGTTCTATTTTCTAAAAATGGTAGTTTGAGATGTTTTATGAGAGTTCATGTGCTCCGGAGATGAATTCCTTGCAATTCTCTGAGATTATCATATAATGCTTGTTTAGATTTGAATCATAGTAATCCTTGAGCAGGCCATAGTCCATAGGCATGGCTGTTACTCCGAAGGCTATGGTTTTGAATTCTATATTGATTGAATGGACTAGAACTTGGAAGGTCAACTTGATTTGGATTGAATGTGTGTGAATGCTTTATCTTCCAACTAGATGAGAGATAGGACTTTAAATCTAGTTGTGTTCTCTACTTGGATGGATTAAATTGACATGGGATTGCTACAAGTGGATCCTTGAATGCCTTAGTACCTTAAATTACTGAATTTCCATTAAATTACTGTTTTAGTTAATTACCCAATTAAAATCTGATTTTCTTGCAAAAACTGAGTTGCTGGAGTAAGTTTGGAAGTTGTTTCTAATTCCCTGTGGATCGACCTCGGTCTTACCGAGTTTTATTACTACATCGCAGCCTTACACTTGAGGCGAGTGAACAAGTTTTTGGCGCCGCTGCCGGGGATTTAGATAACGGTTTTCCAATAGTTCAGTGGCTGTAAAAGTAGAAGTAGATAGGTTTTCTGATTTTCGTAGAACTAAAGAATTTTTTTCTGTTTTGTAGGAATTCTTCTCTCGTTCAAGCGCATCAGGTGATACCTTTCTAACTTAGCTTTTTTAGAATTTTTTTAGATTAATTTCAGATTTCAGTTTTTTTTAGGATTAGTTTAGTCTTTGCTTGAGTGGTTTATGTCCCGTTGGGAACATAACCACTCAAATCGTCTCCAATCTGAAGGTGGTCTAGTTGGACCATTGTCAGTTCATAGACGAGTCCGAAATTATCAAGAGCATTATGAAAGTTTGGGGAGTATGGAACAAACACCTTTAAGGAATCCTCCCCCCCCCCCCCGCCCCCCCTCCCTACTCCAACTACAAACGCAAATCAGGAAGGAGTAGGAGAGAATGAGGTACATAATGTTCCTCCAATGAGATCACTACGGGACTACCTATAACCTGCCCGTGCAATTACACCCTCTTGCGTGGTTCTACCAGCAAACGGTGGAAACTTTGACATAAAACCGGGTGTAATTCAACTCTTACCAAAGTTCCATGGGCTAGACTCCGACCGCCCATACTTACACTTGAAAGAATTCGAAGAAGTGGTGGCCACCTTGCATTACACCAATGTTTCCGAAGATACCATCAGACTTAAACTTTTTCCTTTTTCATTGAAAGAAAGAGCCAAAGATTGGCTTCACTCTCTTAGACCACATTCGATTGGGTCATGGGTTGAGATGAACCGAGAATTCTTGAAAAAGTTCTTCCCGGCTCATAAAACGAACACCCTTCGAAGAGCCATAATGAATTTCTCGGCTCAAGAGGGTGAATCTTTTTTTCAATGTTGGGAGAGATTTAAGGATCTCCTGCTTGCTTTCCCACATCATGGCTATGAGAGTTGGCGAATTATAAATTTTTTCAATGATGGATTAAGTTCCAATATGCGCCAATTTGTGGAGATGATGTGCAATGGCGAGTTTATGAGTAAAAATCCAGATGAGGCTTGGAGTTACTTGGACATGTTGGCTGAAAACGCCCAATCTTGGGATACATCGGATAAACCCAATAATTCCAAGCCAACTCAAGAGAAAGGAGGGATCTATGTCCTTAAGGAGGAAGACGATGTGAATGCAAGGATAGCCAACCTCACAAGGAAGGTTGAGGCCATGGAACTTGGTAAAAGTGGAGTTCTCAAGTCCAATGAGGCTGTTGAAACCATATGTGGGATTTGCCTCACCGATTTACATGCTACGCAAGATTGTCCCACAATTCCTGCATTTCAAGAGGTATTACATGAACACGCCAATGCCACATATGGTTATCAACGGCCTTTCAATGGACCGGTAGGTAACACGTACAATGAGAGTTGGAAGAACCACCCAAATTTTAGTTGGAAGAATGCTCCTACGGGCAATCCTACCAACTCTCAAAGAGGGTCACCCATGCAAAATATGGCCCCACCTCAATTCTCAATGGAGGATACCTTGAAGGCGTTTATACAAGGGCAAACGCAAATCAATCAAACGAATCAGCAATTGTTCCAAGAGCTTAAAGTCTCGGTTGATAAGATTAAGGGACGCTTGAATGCTAGGGAAGGGACCTTTCCGGCCCAACCTCAGCCCAATCCAAAGCAAGTACATGAAGTAAGCATCCCTAATCCTTCCAACCAAAACATGGAGCAAGCCAAATCCATCACCACCCTTAGAAGTGGTAAACAAATTGACAAAACTATTCCGGTGAAGGCCGATGAGCCTAATGATCCGATAAGTTTTGAGGATGAAGATGGATCTAACTTAGCCCCACAACAACCGGAATGCATTTACAAGCCCGTAGCACCATTCCCTTCAAGGTTAGTTGCCCCAAAATCATTCCCAAATTCTCATGATATTCTAGAGATTTTCAGACAAGTCAAGATTAATATCCCTTTGCTTGATGCCATCAAACAAATCCCCTCTTATGCCAAGTTTCTAAAAGACCTATGCATAACAAAACGCAAATATAATGTGCAGCAAAAGGCCTTCTTAACTGAGCAAGTGAGTGCCATCCTCACTCAAAAGACCCCCTCAAAATTCAAAGATCCCGGTAGTCCCACCGTCTCATGTATCATTGGAGACTACCGGATTGAGCGTGCCTTGTTAGATTTGGGGGCGAGTGTGAACTTGATCCCATACTCGGTATATGAGCAATTGGGTCTTGGTGAATTAAAACCGACCAAAACCAAGTTGCAACTCGCTGATAGATCTATCCGTGTACCGAGGGGTATAGTTGAAGATGTTCTAGTCCAAGTTGACAAATTCTACTACCCGGTAGATTTTATCGTCTTGGACACACAACCGGTTTTGGATGCTAGCACTCAAATACCGGTAATATTAGGCCGCCCATTCCTTGCCACATCAAACGCAATTATCAATTGCCGGAATGGGGTGATGTAACTATCTTTTGGAAACATGACACTAGAGGTGAATGTGTTTCACTTGGGCAAAAGACATAGGGATGTCGATGATGATGAGTTCTTCGAGGTAAACATGCTTGAAACTTTTGAAGAAGAAGAACTCCTCCAACTTGAACCACTAAAAAGCTTGGAGACATGCTTAGCACATTTCATGGATTCTGAAGACCCCATCATTAGTGAAATTGTGCAAGGCATTAAATATAGAGAGACCGGTAGTTGGTACTAGCCGGTGGAGGCCCCATTTTGAAAAATTGCCACCAACCACATCAAGGCCTCTACCGTCTAACATCAAACCACCGAAGCTTGACCTTAAACCATTGCCATCCGAGCTTAAATACGTATATTTGGGTTAAGAGGAAACGTTCCCAATTGTCATTGCCTCCCACCTAGAGAAAGACCAAGAGCTCAAGTTGATTGAGTTACTCAAAGAACATAGGGAAGCCATAGGTTGGACAATAGCGGATCTCAAAGGGATAGATCCTTCGGTTTGCACTCACCGAATACACCTTGAAGAAAATGCAAAAACGACTCGACAACCTCAAAGACGGTTAAATCCAAACATGATGGAGGTTGTCAAAGCCGAGGTGTTAAAACTATTGGATGTGGGTATTATCTACCCCATCTCAGATAGCCAATGGGTGAGTCCTACCCAAGTTGTCCCCAAGAAATCCGGTATTACCATGATTGAAAACGCCAACAACAAGCTTATACCGACTAGGGTGACCACCGGTTGGCGTATGTGCATTGATTATAGGAAGCTCAACACGGTTACTAGGAAAGACCACTTCCCTCTCCCATTTATGGATCAAATTTTGGAGAGGTTGGCGGGCCATTCCTATTACTGCTTCCTAGATGGCTATTCCGGATACAACCAAATTGAGATATCTCCAGAGGACCAAGAGAAAACCACATTTACATGCCCGTTTGGCACCTTCGTTTACCGAAGGATGCCATTCAGGTTATGTAATGCACCCACCACATTCCAACGACGCATGTAGAGTATTTTCTCAGACATGGTGGGTGAGTTTCTTGAGGTGTTCATGGACGACTTTTCTGTTTCTGGTTGTACGTTTGATGAGTGCCTCAAGCACTTGAAGTTGGTCTTGATGAGGTGTGAGGAGAAGAAACTTGTATTAAAGTGGGAATAGTGCCATCTCATGGTACAAAGAGGAATAGTCCTTAGACATATCATCTCGTCCAATGGAATAGAGGTAGACCGGACAAAAATTGACATAATTTCCAATCTACCACCACCCAAAAGCATACGCGATGTGCAGTCCTTCCTTGGACACACCGGTTTCTATAGAAGGTTTATAAAGGATTTTAGTCATATCTCAAGGCCTTTATGCAACCTTCTACAAAAGGAGAACCAATTTGAGTGGAGTGCTGAATGTCAATTAGCTTTTTCAAAGCTAAAAGACATGTTGACAACTGCTCCTATCATGCAACCACCAGATTGGTCCATTCCTTTTGAGTTGATGTGCGATGCGAACGATTTTGCTATTGGGACGGTGTTAGGCCAAAAGAAGGATAAAAAGCCCCATGTTATCTACTATGCAAGTAGGACCTTGAATTCCGCCCAAGTTAATTATTCGACTACGGAGAAAGAGCTCCTAGTTGTCATTTTTGCCTTGGACAAATTCAGGCCATACTTAATAGGATCCAAAGTTATTATTTATACGGATCATGCGGCGCTGAAACACCTTCTTTCTAAGAAGGATGGTAAGCCCCGTTTGCTTAGATGGATCCTACTCCTTCAAGAATTATACTTGGAGATCAAAGACAAGAAGGGGGTAGAAAATGTGGTAGCGGATCATCTATCCCGCCTAGTCCTACCAAATTTCATTGACGAGTCACCTATTGAGGACTCATTCCCTGATGAGCAACTCTTTGTTGCTATGCATCCACCATGGTACGCTGATATAGCCAATTATCTTTCCACAGGTGCGATGCCGATTCATTGGACTGCGCAGGACAAACGAAAATTTCTAAGGGAAGTGCGCAGATTTTTCTGGGATGAACCTCTATTGTTTAAATATTGCCCAGACCAAATTATAAGAAGATGTGTCCCTGATGATGAACAAAATTCCGTCATCTCCTTTTGTTATGATCAAGCATGTGGGGGTCATTTTTCAGCCAAGAAAACAACTGTGAAAATTCTACAGTGTGGTTTTTATTGGCCCACGCTATTTAAGGACACCCATGAATTTTGCGAAGCATGTGAGCGCTGCCAGAAGTTAGGAGGATTATCCCGTCGAAATACGATGCCTCTCACCCCAATTCAACATCTTGAAGTCTTTGACTGTTGGGGCATCGATTTCATGGGACCATTCCCCTCATCTTTTGGACATGCCTATATTTTGCTTGCCGTAGACTATGTGTCTAAATGGATAGAGGCTATCCCATGTAGAACCAACGTTCATCGTACGGTTCTCAAGTTCATCAAAGAAAACATACTTTCTAGATTTGGGACGCCTCAGGCCATCATTAGTGATGGTGGTTCTCACTTTTACAATAGACCTTTCGAAACTTTAGTGAAGAAATATGGTATTAGGCACAAAGTGAGTACCCCATACCACCCACAAACAAGTGGGCAAGCTGAAATCTCCAATAGGGAAATCAAGTAGATTTTGGAAAAGACGGTGAGACCGGATCGCAAGGATTGGTCCCTAAGATTAGATGATGCACTTTGGGCTCACTGTACCTCCTACAAGACACCCATTGGAATGTCCCCTTATAGACTTGTCTATTGGAAAGCTTGCCACTTGCCTGTGGAGATAGAACAAAAAGCCTATTGAGCAATTCGGGCTTTAAATTTTGACATGGACAAGGCTAGCTCGCTTCGTAAACTTCAATTAAATGAGCTTGATGAAATCCGGAATGATGCATATGAGAACTCGAGAATTTACAAGAGTAAGATGAAGGCTTTCCATGACAAGCACATCTTTAGAAAATCTTTCCATGAAGGACAGAAAGTACTCTTGTATAATTCCCGACTTCATCTTTTTCCGTGAAAATTACGATCTCGATGGACCGGCCCATATATTATCAAAGAAATTTTTCCTCATGGGGCTGTTGAGATTGAAAATGCAGTAAATGGTAACTGTTTTAAAGTTAATGGACAACGCCTTAAACCATTTGTTGAGAAATTTGATTCAAAGGACATGTCCTTCACTCTGAATGATACTGTCTATCAGGATGATTGATCTCCTAGTCTGATGGAGGTATAGCATAGGTAGGTTTTCTTTAGTTTTACTATTTGAGTAGGGTTTAGTTATTGGGTTGGAGACTTCCATGATCGCTCTCTCAGGTACTATTGATTCTCACTCTCTCATATTTTAGCATTGCTCTCATGTTCATGCTACTTGAATATCTTTTTACATTGAGGACAATGCAAGATTTGGTTGGGGGGTGAGATGAGATTCCTCATCTAGCATGTTGCAACATTTCGAGCTTCATATGCGCAAATTTTTTTTCGAATTTTCTAAAATTTCAAAACCCTTTTAGAAAACCGTATTTCCATGCATTCGAGGTGATATGAGTATAAGAGGAGGAGATACGAAGTGTGTCATGTTGGAGTCTTGAATTTCTCCCAACATAATGGTTTTATACGTTAGTTCCCCTATTGTTGTGATTGATAGGAAATTTGAACACCTTTACACCAAGTTCACATTACACGATTTTCATGAGCTGACAGGTTTATGTGATTTGTGGATTAGCTAGACTTTGACTTAAAGGTGTTGTGAAGCCAAGTCGGGGTATTTTGTCCATCCTTGTCCATGGGAAAATAACAGAAGATATGGATTTCTAAAAATCCTATCTAATTTAAAAGAAAAAGGAAAGAAAGGATGAAATCGGGAAGGAAAGAAAAATGGTGGAAAATTCTGAAAAGGGCTACCTATTACCAACCGGGGGATGGTCAAACCGTAACCAAAGCCAGAAATGGGACGTAGTGTGAAAGCCGTCGGAAGGACGGTAAGGCAAATTCCTATCATAGGCTTGTTGTTGCTCTGTGCACCTTAAAATCCTTGGTTTACTTAATCTATGAAGAAGATGATCCCAGGAACTCATGAGATGAACTTTCATTATGCACACTAGGTTGAATTTATTCGAGTTCTTCTATTTACCAATCAATCAGCAGGAATTTCATGTAGACACTTCTTATGTTTTGAGAGTCCAAGGTTTCAGCTTCTATCACCTAATTTTTCCAAATTTTACACTTGTATATCTTGGAATGGATAGAATCATGGGTTCTGAAGGAGAGTTGGGTTTGGAGGTTTGAAATTGTTTCACGCATGTTTTGCTCGGGACTAGCAAAAAGCTGGTTGGGGGGTGTGTTGAACCTCCAATTTATACATTGCATTGCCCATTACATAACATGGTTTGCATGATTTTCATGATTTAAAGGCCCACCTAACACATGTTTTGTGATTATAGGGATGAGAGCGGACTTCATTCAATTAGGGACCAAAAGAATGCTTTTAGAGCTTTTGGATGAAGGATGAAAGAGGAACAAAGAAAGAAGAAAGCAAGGAGAGGAGAGAGAAGAAGAAAGAGGAGAAAAGAAAGGAAGAAAAGCAAATTGAAGAAGAGCCAGACCGGTCGGCCACATCTCTGGGCAAAAGGAAACAGAACCGACCGGTCTTGACCGGTCGGCCATGTGCACTGGACAAAGTAAAGAGAGACCGACCGGTCTTGACCAGTCGGCTATACACGCTGACTGCTGATTAAACAAGTCCGACCGGTCTTGACCGGTCGGCTACACTCACTGGACTATTGGCCAGCCCAGTCCGATCGGTCTTGACCGGTCGGCTCTGCGTAAACAGAGTCCTTTTCTAAATCGGGACTCCGAAATCTGCTGCGCCTTGCGTAACCTTTCGCAGATTCTGGATGTTTCCGACGCAAGGGAGCTTTCTTACTATAAAAGGACACCTAGGGGCTCTTCCTAGGGTATCATAGAAGCTAAGGGACGTGGTTTTAAGGAGGGGAAGCTGTCGTGGAGCGTCTGCAACTCTCTTATTTCCGATTTTTCTAGTTTATGCTTTTATTAAGAGTTTTTAGTTGTAGCATGAATATGCTCGGCTAGAACCTCTCAGCTAAGGCTGAGAGGTGAAGCTTGTAGCTAATTCTATGTTGGATTCAGTTTAACTCAAGTAATTTTAATTCAAGTTTGGATTTTTCTCATGTTCTAGTTTTTAAAAATGGTAGTTTGAGATGTTTTATGAGAGTTCATGTGCTCCGGACATGAATTCCTTACAATTCTCTGAGATTATCATATAATGCTTATTTAGATTTGAATCATAGTAATCCTTGAGCAGGCCATAGTCCATAGGCATGGCTGTTACTCCGAAGGCTATGGTTTTGAATTCTATATTGATTGAATGGACTAGAACTTGGAAGTTCAACTTGATTTGGATTGAATGTGTGTGAATGCTTTATTTTCCAACTAGATGAGAGATAGGACTTTAAATCTAGTTGTGTTCTCTACTTGAATGGATTGAATTGACATGGGATTGCTACAAGTGGATCCTTGAATGCCTTAGTACCTTAAATTACTGAATTTCCATTAAATTACTGTTTTAGTTAATTACCCAATTAAAATCTGATTTTCTTGCAAAAACTGAGTTGCTGGAGTAAGTTTGGAAGTTGTTTCTAATTCCCTATGGATCAACCTCGGTCTTACCGAGTTTTATTACTACATCGCAGCCTTACACTTGAGGCAAGCGAACAGAACTTGATTCAAATCAAATACACAGTCTCACATACTTCAGAAACCTAGAAAAATAGAACTTTGGTAGGGAGTTCCCAAATGAAGATCATACATTTAGAGCGTATTCTGATTCCTCAGATCATACAGGTCTAAACTACTGCACAACAATTAAGAACTCAATCAATTCTTCCAAACATCCATGAGTCATCATAAGACTAAGAAAAACTACTTAGAACTTGAATTAAACTTCAAACCATTGTTCTTAAACATGAAATCCAACTTAAAACTACATCAAACGAATTTAAACATCTTAGATTCACTACAAGCTTCACCTCTTAGCCCTAGCTAAGAGGTTTAGCCGTTCATGATCCAAAGAAACATGAAACAAACTAAAGAAAACATAAAAACAACAAACAAACTAGGAGTTGTGGAACTCCGAAATCACTTCCGCCGTCTCCCACCGAGCTCAATCCCTTCTTTGATGCCCTAGGAACAATCCCTAGGTGTCCTTTTATAGTGGAGAAGCTCCACAGCATCGAAATCTTCTAGAATTTGTGTAAAGTTACGCATTGCACAGAAAAAATCGGAGCCCGAATAGGAAGGTTGCTATTTGAACGCATGGCCGACCGGTCTGGATCGGTCGGACTGGGCTGGCCGACCGGTCACGACCGGTCGGACTATCTATTTAAACTATCCAGTGTACTTGGGAATTGAAAAATCCTCTAGCCGACCGGTCGGCCCTGTTGTATTTTTAGTCCAGCGAGTTCCCAAAGGTGTGGCTGACCGGTCACGATCGGTCTGGCTTCCTTGGCCGACCGGTCTTGACCGGTCGGACCTTCTTCATTTCACTTTTCTTCCTTTCTTTCCTCCTCTTTCTCTTCTACTTGATTTCTTCTTTCCTTGGTCCTCCTTCAACCTTCATCCAATCGTTCTAAATGGATCATTTTGGTCTCTAATTGGGTGAAGTTCACTCTCATTCCTGCAATCACAAAACATGAATTAGATTAGTCGTTAATTCATGAAAACCTTGCATAATGAGTGATGAATTGGGGTTAGAATATGCACAATTAAGAGCTCAACACACCCCCCAACCAGCATTTTGCTAGTCCCGAGCAAAACATGTGTGAAACAAGTTTTATTCTCCAAACCCAACTCTCCTTTAGAAACCATTCTTCTATACATCCCAAGACACACAAGTGTAAGATTCAAACAAATTAGGTGACAGAGGTTGAAACTGTAAACTCTCAAACATAATAAGTGTCCATATGAAATTCTCGCTAATTGATTGATAAACAGAAGAACTCGAACAAATTCAACCTAGTGTGCATAGTGAAAGTTCATCTCATGAGTTTCTGGGATTATCTTCTTCATAAATCAACTAAACTATAGATCTCAAGGTGTATAGAGCAACAACAAGCCTATGATAGGAATTTGCCTTACTGTCCTTCCGATGGCTTTCACAATACATCCCATCTTCGGCTTTGGTTACGGGTAGACCATCCCCCGGTTGGTAATAGGTAGCCCTAATCAGAATTTTCCACCATTTTTCCATCATTCCCAATTTCATCCTTCATTTTCCTTTTTCTTTTAAATTAGTTAGCATTTTTAGAAATCCATATCTTTCGTTATTTTCCCATGGACAAGGATGGACAAAGTACCCCGACTTGGTTTCTCAACACCTTAAATCAAAGTCTAGCTAATCCACAAATCACATAATCCTGTCAATCCTTGAAAATTGTGTAATATGAACTAGGTGTAAGAGTGTTCAAATTTTCTATCGATCACATAATTAGGGGAATTCACATATAAAACCATTATGCTAAGAGAGGTTCAAGACTTCAACATCAAACACTTCATATCTCCTCCTCTTATGCCCGTATCATCTCGAATGCATAACAGTAAGGTTTTCTAAAAGAGTTTTGAAATTTTAGAAAATTTGAAAAAATTCCCACATAATTGCATAATTGCTCGAGATGTTACGAAACACTAGATTCATCCTAGTGATCCTACACCCCCAACCAAATCTTGCATTGTCCTTAATGTAAAAGATGTTCAATGAGCAAAACATGAGAGCAATTCTAAAAATAAAACGGAGTGAGGAATGATAGTACCTGAGAGAATGAAGAGTGGAATTCTACCTCCTTCTAACAAACCTAAGCAAGTAAACAAAAACAAGAAAATCCTAATCCTAACTACTCTATACCTCCATCAGACTAGGAGATCAATTCCAACAACTCGTCTAAAAGCTAAAGTCAAGCAGAATCATTAGATGGATCAAAAAGTTTTGCAATAATGTCATCCAATATCCTGCGTTACAATATACATGTGTGTGAGCCACTGAAAATTCCAAAAAAGAATTTCAATGGGTTCATTAATGTTTTCACCACATGTATAAGAGGAGACAACATCATATTTGTCAGAAAAAAATATGTCTCCATTCAGATTTTCGTGGGCATTGATTTTGCAAGTATAGATCATCCCAGGGTTGGTAGAGGTCAGTATGCATGATCCATAGAGGTGTGGAAATATGAATTGATTTCTCAGTACAATAGAGTGTTGTTTCCACATCCTTCTCTTGGCTAACGTTATATGCCGATACCGACTCGAAAGGTGCGACTATATCCCCTATCAGATCAACATTCTTATCAAGAGAATAGGCCACATCTTCTTCTAAGTGATTAGCGTAAAGAGTTGAGGGGGACACATCTTCCACAATAGAATTGATCATATTTATTTCGTGGACCTCTTCATCTTCATCCTTTTGTTGGTTGTCAACATTGAAAGCATTTAACTCAATCGTCATATTACCAAAGGACATTTGTATGACCCCACTCCTACAATTGATGATAGCGTTTGATGTAGTTAGGAATGGGCGGCCAAGTATGACAGGAATTTGAGGGCCAATATTGACCATGGGTTGTGTGTCCAAGACAATGAAGTCCACAGGGTAGTAGACCTTTAAAAGTACGTCGGTAGTCTAACACGACACCCACGTATGTATATGAGGAAGCGTAAAGAGCAACTAGAATTATGGCTAAACCTATAGGAGGGGGTGATTAGGACCTTTTTTGAAATTCTTTTCGCCTACTTATATAATTCAACAAATCAAACTAAGTAAGCAAGAACACTTCGGCATCCAAGCCTAAGTGGGTCCAATCACAAGACTAGCATATGATTAAGCAATAAACAACCTAGTTTAAAGCATGCATAGGTAATTAAAAGATTTAACTAAACAAGCTCCTAACCTATGCAACCTATGTAGACTTATGAGAATGGATCAATGAGCTCAAGTCTACACAACTAGTGAAAGTACATCTTGTGTGTCGATGTGCCTAATTAGTGCCTAGCATACATTTCTATCAAGCATTCATAATAAGGCAATTAAACTAACAATGCTAAGATATTAATGTGCTCAATTCAATCACAAACACAAGCATGTATAGTGGTTCGACTTTGGGTCTACTCCACTCCCGGTTCAAGTACTCAACTCCTTTGAGCACATCGGCATTCACTATCAGAGGTTTTAAATGAGGTTCACCTCTCAACCTTTACACGGAGGTTTTACTGGTTCACCTCTCAACCATCACCAGAGTTTTGGACAAAGGGCTAACTCTCAACCCAAACGGAGTTTTGGACATAAGCTAACTCTCAACCCGACTCACGTTCACTCCCGTGATGGAGGCTCCCCCTTGGAGACTTAGTTTAGGCCCGGCAAACGGGCCAAGGAACGGCTAACGTCCCTATATTGAGTTTGAAAAACAAACTCTAAATGGACTCTCAAAAAGGACAACCTACTTGTCGGATGAGCCCCTTGTTTAGCGTCGGTTCGTGTTGCTTGATCTCCGCTCTCCTGTGCTTCAATCAGCTTCTCTTGCTCCCTCGATCGTGTCGCCGTTGCGTCGCCAATGCCTCAGCTATACTCGATCAAACACCTTGCATGTGATGCCTTTGAGATGCCCAAGGTGCTAGGAGGGTAGGTTTGAGAACTCTACAACTAATGGGAATGGGTTGCCTAGAGGTTCTCTCCTCCAACGATCTCATCTTAGAGTTTTGGACAAGGATTTGCCAATCAAGAAGGTTCCAAACTCTAGAGATCAAGAGGGGATGAAGGTCATCTTCTTCATGAGCTTGGAATGCTCTAATCTTGTGTTAAAGCACAAGAAAGATGCCTTGCATAGGTTGGGAATGAGCCTCAAATGGTCTCCAACAATGGTGGCTTCACTCCTCTCGAAATCCCTCTCCTTGCCCCTCAAAACAAGCCAAGCCCATTTATAAAAGAATGCACAACGGATTAAAAACGGGCAAATAACGGCTAGTGCCTACCGGTCGCACGACCGGTCGGCCAGGGGCCATGACCGGTCGTCTATGGTCCACGATCGGTCGGCCATAGGCCAGAGCAAAGACAGAACTCGCTGTCTCAAGGATGGTGCTCTGCACGACCGATCAAGACCGGTCGGCCAGGGGTCCACGACCGATCGTCCAGGGTCCACGACCGGTCGGCCCTATGACCATCCACACCTGAAGCTACTGTCCACTCTGGACTATCTGTCCGACCGGTCTTGACCGGTCGGACAGGCCTGGGTTCAGTCCACTGTTTTGTTGACCCATTCATATTTCAACCCTCTCACTTTGGCCAAGGTTTGGGTGATCTTTTGGGACACCTAGGGCCAATCTATGATGACTAAAGGTTCCCTAATATGGTCAAGGTCATCAAAGAGGTTAAGGGGTTGGGTTTTGGTCCAGGTTAAGGCACATCAAGGCATCACTTTTACCTGTATCTTCTTCCTTGATGCAGCAGGGCCACTTGAGTCTTCGGTCTTCGTCTTCATTAGGCTCAATCGACACTAGACTCACTGACGTAAGTGATTGACAAACAAGGTGCACTAGTATGCCACGGAAAAGTGCACTAACAACCTTGTCAACTTGGACAAACGTCCTCAATCACCCCTCTCGGAATGCGAATCGATCGGTCAGCGAGTTGTAATGTGGTTTTGGTGGGTTTTAATTCACCTAAACCCAATTGTTCATAGACCGAAAAGGGTATTAAGTTCACACTTGCTCCTAGATCAAGTAAAGCATGCTTCACCCGGTAGTCTCCAATTATGCATGATATTGTCGGACTACCAGGGTCTTTGTATTTCTTGCGCATCCCCTGATTTATAATGGCGCTTACATTTTCTGTCAAAAATGCCTTCTTATGCACATGTATTTTTCCTTTTATCATACAAAGATTCTTAAAAAACTTAGCATATGACGGTATTTGTTTAATGGCATCCAACAATGGGATGTTGATCTTCACCTGCTTGAAAACCTCTAAAATTTCCAGGTTTTTGTCTAAAGGTTTGGGTGAAATCAACCTTTGGGGAAACGGGGCAACTGACTTGTATTGCCTTTCCGGTTCTTTCTCTTATGGAGTGTTGTTCGGGCTATCATCCTCTTTGGAAATTTTCGGATCATTAGGCTTTGAGGCCTTTACCGAATTAAATTTATCAATTATTTTCCCACTTCGCAAAGTGGTGATAGCTTGAACATGCTCCATATGTTGGAAGGATGAGATTGCGTCTTGTATCTCAAATTGGGTCCTTGGGTTAGGAAGAGGTTGGGTAGGAAGTGTGCCTTTCTCCCTAACACTGAGGTGAGATTCAACCCTAGCCATTGAGGTTTTCAAGTCATTGATGGCTTGAGTTGTATTTTGATTAAATTTCAATTGCTCTTGCATGAACCCATCTATTTTCAGTGAATTAGTCTTGTTATACTTAGCTTGAACCGATAAAAATGCACCCAACATCTCCTCTAGCGTAGCTTTCAATGTAATGACTAGGGATGGACCTAGTAAAGGTTGAGCTTGGGGGATATTGTTTGCATTCGCAGTGGGTCCATTCCTCCAACTGAAGTTGGGATGGTTCTTCCAACTAGAATCAAACGTGTTTGAGTTTGGAGCACCAAATTGCCGTTGATAACTGTTTATTGCATTTGATTGTTCTTGTAAGATGTCTTGAACTGCTGAAATTGTGGGACAATATTGTGTTGTATGTTGATTTCCGGCACAAATTCCACAAACAGTGTCAATGTCTTTAGAGTTGATCGTCCTCTCCTTTCCTTAATTCCATGGCCTTGACTTTTCTTGTGAGGCTAGCCACCCGTGCACTTATGCTATCCTCTTCTGATAGGACATAAATTCCTCCTTTTTCCTTTGTTGGCTAGTCTTGGAATTTGTTGGTTTATATGTATCCCAGGACTGTGCATTCTCAGTTAATTCCTCCAAATAGTCCCATGCTTCATCGGCTTCCTTATTCATGAACTCCCCATAACACATCATCTCTACGAATTAGCGCATGGGTGAAGTCAGTCATTCATAGAAAAAGCTTATAACCCACCAAATTTCATAGCCATGATGTGGGCATGCATTTAATAAGTCCTTGAACCTCTCCCAACATTAGAAGAAGGTCTCATCTTCCTTTTGGGCAAAGTTCATGATAAGGCGCCTCAACATGTTCATTTTGTGAGTAGGGAAGAATTTTTTTATGAACTTCCTATGCATATCAGTCCATGCACCAATTGATCTTGGCCTTAATGCATGAAGCCAACCTTTAGCTTTATCTTTAAGAGTAAAAGGAAATAATTTAAGCCTCACCACATTATCGGTTACGTTTGTAAAGTGCATGGTGGTTATTACCTCATCAAACTCCATGAAGTGTTGATAGGTACTTTCACTGTCTAATCCATGGAATCTCGGGAGGAGTTGGATTACTCCCGATTTCAAATCTACATTCCTTACATTTTGTGGAAAAACTATACATGAGGGAGTTCTCACTCTTGCTGGTTGCAAGTAATCACGTAATGTTCTTGGTCGGGGAACATTCTCAACCACATTCTCTCCCATTTTGGTTTGATTTTGGCCTAAATTTTGATTGGCCATAGTATTGGGTTAATTTACAGCCATACTTTCAGACAAAATTGGAGAATTTAGATGTCTCTTAGCACGTGGTTCTCTGTTAATTCCTTCAACCATTCCCCCTTCACTAATGAGTCGGTTATTGGAATCCCGAGCCCAATGTGGCATGCAAATCCTAAGAGTATGAAGCAAGAAAGAAAGAAGAATTCTTCCTTCCTTTCTTTACTCTTCTTTAAGACCGAAGCACAAGGTGTCTTGCAATGGCTAGGCCAGAAGCAAGGATAGAGATCAATTTCTCCTGGTCAATAGGGGTTTAGAGAACTCCGCACCCACTCTTTGAATCTTTTGAGAAAAGTGCAGAAAAAGAAGAAAGAGGAGTAGAGGTGAGAAAAGAAATCTCTGAGCACAAGGTGATCCAAGACGGCAGAGCCGACCAATAGGAATCCAGGCGGCACAAGGCCTACCTATCAGAGATCCAAAAAGGAGTCTCCACCCACTCTATAAGAGATGAATATGATAGGAATGAATAAGAGAAGAAGAAGAGTAAGGTTTAGAAAGATAGAACTTAATTAGGGCACTTGAGATCCTTATGTCTTCTTCAACTTCCTAAAATCCCTGAAAAAGAAAACAAATCAAACAAAATAAACTAAGTTAGTCCTAAAATTCTAAAAATCCTAAATAGATACTATTTTAGAAATTTTGTGAAAACCCGTCAAAATCCCCGGCAGCGGCGCCAAAAACTTGTTTGCTTCCCCAAGTGTAGGGTTGCGATGTAGTAATAATCTCGGTAAGACCAAGGTCAATCCACAGGGACTTATGTAGGATTCCACAAAACGCTTCCAATAGTTCTATTGAAAAGCTAATAAATAGATTTGTAGAAGATTGATGTAAATAGTAATTTTGAACTAAACTTAAGGTAATCAATTAATTAGAAAGCACTAGGGGTTCAAGGATCCACTTGTAGCAATCCTTGATGCTCGATTCGCTGTGGTTTCTCACTTTCTCAACTAGAATCGAAATTAAGATCTATCTAGTCGGATGATAGAGCTGTTAAACCAACAATCTGCCATATGTAAGATCCATGTATATGATTCACTCAATGCAAGCGAGGACAAGCATACTCAATTGCATAGGTCAGTCCCAATTCCAATAGGCTAAGATCACAATCATAACCATCATTAAATCCTGTCACAAGACCAAACTAGATTATGATTTGAACTTGATTCAAATCACATACACAGTCTCACATACTTCAGAAACCCAGAAATATAGAACTTTGGTAGGGAGTTCCCACATGAAGATCATACATCTAGAGCGTATTCCGATTCCTCAGATCATACAGGTCTAGACTAGTGCACAACAATTAAGAACTCAATCAATTCTTCCAAACATCCATGAGTCATCATAAGACTAAGAAAAACTACTTAGAACTTGAATTAAACTTCAAACCATTGTTCTTAAACATGAAATCCAACTTAAAACCACATCAAATGAATTTAAACATCTTAGATTCACTACAAGCTTCACCTCTTAGCCCTAGCTAAGAGGTTTAGCCGTTCATGATCCAAGGAAACATGAAACAAACTAAAGAAAACATAAAAACAACAAACAAACTAGGAGGAGTTGTGGAACTCCGAAATCCACTTCTACCGTCTCCCACCAGTGCTCAATCCCTTCTTTGATGCCCTAAGAACAATCCATAGGTGTCCTATTATAGTGAGGAAGCTCCGCAGCATCGAAATCTTTCAGAATTTGCGTAAAGTTACGCAGTGCACAGAGAAAATCGGAGCCCGAATAGGAAGGTTGCTGTTTGAACGCATGGCCGACCGGTCACGACCGGCCGGACTGTCTATTTAAACTGTCCAATGTACTTGGGAATTGAAAAATCCGATGGCCGACCGGTGACCGGTCCTGTTGTATTTTTAGTCCAGCGAGTTCCCAAAGGTGTGGCCGACGAGTCACGACTGGTCTGGCTTCCTTGGACGACCGGTCTTGACCGGTCGAACCTTCTTCATTTCATCTTTTCTTCCTTTCTTTCCTCCTCTTTCTCTTCTACTTGATTTCTTCTTTCCTTGGTCCTCCTTCAACCTTCATCCAATCGTTTTAAATGGATCATTTTGATCTCCAATTGGGTGAAGTCCGCTCTCATTCCTGCAATCACAAAACATGTATTAGATTAGTCGTTAATTCATGAAAACCTTATATAATGAGTGATGAATTGGGGTTAGAATATACACAATTAAGAGCTCAACAACAACGTGACCGGCCAGCCGGTCGGATGACAGGTCGGCCATGCACTTTCTAAAGTAGATTTCAAATACAGGCAATTCCATTTTTAGTTTTTAGCCTAGTTTTTAGGACTATCTTGATGATATTGGAAATCCAACATTTCTATGTCAAAGAAGAGCTTGGCGTCGAAATAACCCAAGTGGTTTCGTGTCAATCAGAGCTACGGATTGATCGTGGCTGCCAAAACAATACGAACTGTCCAAAAAGTTTCCAGATTTCGCTACTCAAAATAGGAATAGTTCAGGTGGCCCATCATTGATGATATGAAAAATCTAATTTAACCATCTTCTAAACCACATCCATATATGAATAACCATAAAGTTTCAGGTCAAAAGGATGTGTGGTTTGATCATACCGGTTGAAGAAAGATGGACCATCCAGAAAGATTCAACTGCGCAGATTTTATAAAAGGCCTAAGTATTCCAATTTTCACACCCAATTGTGGAATTGATTTATAAAATATAATCCATCTATCATCTAGAGGAGGAAGGTTTCTACTAATGATCCAAATTTGAGATCAATCCAACCTCTGTACACTCCGTAGCGTTAAAAGCAAGATGACTGGTTCTTGAGGTCCCCGAATTGCGCGATTTTGAGAGGTTGTCACTGGTCTGATTAGTGGGCCCATTCAAAAGATAATCTTGAAAATTTAAACCATTTATGAGGAAGATCAAGTTCCAAGGAAGCTACAATTCAAATTGAAGGCAATATGATCATTGCTTAAGCCGTACGAAGCGAAACAAGATCTGTCATGTTGCGGTACTCTTGTTGTATTATAAAAGGAGGTGCTCTCTTCTATTCCAGAGTAGTCAAGGACGTGGAAAGCAAGGAGTTCAAGTCTTAGGAGGCTACTTAGCCTCCTATAGCTTGTTTTTCTTCCTTTTCTTAGTTTTAGTTCTAGTTTTAATATGCTTTTTCTTAGTTAACCTCTTACCTAAAGCTAGAGGTGAAATTTGTAGTTGGTTTCAATGCTTTAATTTGTTTATGCAAGTACCCTTTTCTTAATTTTAGATTTTAAAATTCTAGTTTGAATAAAATTTGGATTTTTAGATGAATTATGAGAGTTTGTGTATTCCGGACATGAGTTCCTTGCAAGTCTCTGAAATTGCCATGATGGGTTTGTTTGGATTCGAATTGTAGTAACCTCAGAGCATGCCATAGTCTCTTGGCATGGTTGTTACTTCGAATGCTCCAAGTTTGAGTTCTATGTGCTTCATTAAGACTAGAAATCTGATTTCCAAATTTAAGTGGGACTGTTTGTGCTTGAATGTTATATCCTCCAATTAGATGAGAATAGGACTTTGATTCTAATTGTGTTGTGCTTGGATGAATTGATTGGCATTAGACCGCTACAAGTGAATCCTTGATGCTCTAGTTCTTCCTAAATCTTAGATTTCCTATTTAGTTCTTAAAAACTATTTTTCCAAAATCTTCTTGGATTCAAGTTATTAGAGTAGTTGGAATTGTTTACATCTTTCCCTGTGGATCGACCTCGGTCTTACCGAGAATTATTACTACATCGCAGCCTTGCACTCAAGGCGATCGTACATTACTCGCCGCTATTAGACAGCTCTCTGTCTTTTTTAATGTATTATGCTCAAACACTATCGACCGTATGGTGCTATAGAGAATGAAAAGACACCTTGTGAATACAGTATGTGTTTTTGAAAAGTACTTTCCTCTAGCATTCTTTGTTTCAATGGTACATATTCTCGTGCACTTGGTAGATGAGGCACTGATCTGTGGACCTGTCAAATATAAGCAGATGTATCCCTTTGAGCAGTAATTTTCATTCAAAAATCATTAATATGTCAATAAATTATATAACTTCATATTATCAAGAACACAATATGATTACTATCTCTTATTTTAGATTGTTGAAGAGTAACAAACAATAAGTAGTGAATCAGACATTTTTAGAGGGTTCTATTTCATAATGTTACCTCATGGAAGAAGCAATATTACATTCTATGCATGACATGTCGGATGATTTACATAAATTGAAAATCCATGAGCGAGGACGTGGAAGGTACATGGATGACGATGGTAATGATGAAAGAGTCTACCCATTAGGAAAGGCAAATGGGAAGTCCTACTTTCTTACCAATGTAGAGTACTAACAAGTGTGCAAATGGGTACTTCGACAATCCCCTGATAATTCTGAATGGGAAAGGTATGTAATATCTAATATTTTTTGTATATGCTTTAAATTTACATATGTACCTATCCTCGCATTTACATTATATTTGACATGAATTATCAGGAATGCCTTCAAAGCCACACTTCAAGAGTTCAAAATTGAAAAGTCAAGTGACGGATAAAAAATGTGACCACATACGTCCCCTGAATTAGAGAACAATTACAGGATGAATTCGGTCCTTATGAAATGAAGAGGCTTGCCGACGGCCCAAATGTTCATGCCGTGTCATACAATGCATATGCAGTCAACGGTTATATTTTTTATACATCAAAATATGAATGAACTTGTCAACAAAGAATGTTATGGTTTCAATAAAATCTATAACTAACTTCAGGTCCAGTGCTAGGGATATTAATCTAGTGGATGACGAAGTCACTTATTATGGCATTGTCAAAAAAATTCTTGAGCTAGATTACATTAAGTTTACTAAGACAGATTTTTTTTTTTTTTTTTTGTGATTGGGTGTGTATAGAAGATTCGAATGGTTATATAGTTGATCCACAAACAAATCTGATATATGTTAACTGTTATAGGCAAAATGGTGGAGATAAGATTTCACGTGGAATGTCCATTCGACTCTCGAGATCATCTGATCGAGAGTCGAATATTGGACAAGTGCGGGACGCCCATTCGACTCTCGAGATCATCTGATCGAGAGTCGAATATTGGACAAGTGCGGGACGCCCATTCGACTCTCGAGATCATCTGATCGAGAGTCGAATATTGGACAAGTGCGGGACGCCCATTCGACTCTCGAGATCATCTGATCGAGAGTCGAATATTGGACAAGTACGGAACGTCCATTCGACTCTTGAGATCACCTGATCAAGAGTCATAGATTGAAAAATACAGAGCAGCTATTCGCAAGTCCCGAGTCTTCATAACTGATAGTCAAATACGGAAAAGCTCGATCCGCGAGCATACCTTCTCACAAGTCGTTGAAAGATATTACACCCAAAATATGTATTTGGACTCGCGACCACATGTTAACCTGCGAGCAGCTTTACTACGAGCGTCTCCTTCCTTTTCGGAGGCCATGACTCCAACTATGGCTTCCGGCCGGATCCAGTCGGATTTCAAGGGATCACCATCTAGGGGTGTGATTGTTGGAATATATCATTGGGTTGGATCTGACTAAAGATAGGATCTAGGGGTGTGATTGTTGGAATATATCATTGGGTGTGATTGTTGGAATATATCATTGACTAAAGATTTTGATGATCGAAAATCTGCGTGGTTACAACCAGATTATGATGCATCCACCTGATGGCCAACATACTGCCTTCATCACAGATCGAGGACTATATTGCTACCAGGTAATGCCGTTTGGACTTAAAAATGCAGGGGCCACTTATCAGCGTCTTGTCAACAAAATATTCGCTGCTCAAATCGGTAGGAACATGGAAGTTTATGTTGACGATATGCTTGTGAAGAGCATCGATGAAGATGACCACATTCCTGATCTTCGAGAAGCCTTTGATCTGATGAGGAAGTATCAGATGAAATTAAATCCAGAAAAATGTGCGTTTGGAGTATCTGCAGGAAAATTTCTTGGATTCATGGTTGGCCAACGCGGAATTGAGGCGAATCCAGAAAAGATTAAAGCATTGATAGAGATGAAATCCCCAGTGAATCTGAAGGACGTTCAGCGTCTAGCTGGTCGCATCGCATCATTGAACAGGTTCATCTCGCGAGCATCCGACAAGTGCCTGCCCTTTTTCAAACTCCTTCGTGCAACGGCCAAGTCTGATTGGAAGTGGACACCTCAATGTGAAGAAGCTTTTCAACAACTGAAGCAATATATGAGCACTCCCCCCATTTTATCTAAGCCTGTGGCGCATGAGCAACTCATTCTTTATTTATCTGTGTCTTCCACGGCCGTTAGTGCCGCCTTAATAAGAGAAGATTCCGGGGTACAAAGGCCCGTTTATTATATCAGTCGAGCAATGGTTGATGCAGAAACTAGGTATTCTGATTTGGAGAAACTGGCCCTAGCCTTAATCACGGCAGCTCGAAAACTGCGACCATACTTTCAAGCCCATGCCATTTTGGTACCAACAAATCATCCACTACGTCAAGTCCTTCAAAAGCCTGAGGCTTCCGGGCGCTTAACTAAATGGGCGGTCGAGATCAGCGAGCATGATATTTCATTCTGTCCTAGGACCGCAGTCAAAGGCCAGGCCGTGGCTGACTTCATCGCCGAATTTACATATTCTTCTGAAGATGGCGTCATGACCAGCGATCAACCTCCTTGGTCGCTCTTCGTGGATGGGTCGTCACGGGCCAGTGGCAGTGGAGCGGGCCTGATTTTAGTGGCTCCAGACGGGTCGCATTTTCAATACGCTCTGCGTTTCGAATCACGCGTATCCAATAATGAAGCAGAATATGAGGCCCTTATTGTTGGCCTCGAGCTAGCCGTTGTCCTCGCAGTCCAGAATTTGATAATTCATAGCGACTCCCAGCTCATTGTCAACCAAGTTCTTGGCGAATTCGAAACCAAAGAAGAAAGAATGGCCTTATACAAATCTCGTGTCCTCATCCTGCTCGCCAAACTGAAGACTTACAAAATATTCCATATCCCTCGCGAGCAGAACCAACTTGCCGATTCCTTGGCAAAACTCGCTTCTGCACCAGAATCAGAACTATCACATTCGATCCCCATCGAGCACCGTCAACACTTGAGTATCGACCAAGTAACTCCTGAACAAGTTGTTTCGGTACAATCGTCTCCATGCTGGATGGATCCTATCATCCTTTATCTCAGAGATGGATACCTACCAGAAAACAAGAAAGCTGCAAGACAAATTCAGCTTCGAGCTGCCAGGTACACCTTACAAGATGGAATCTTGTTGCGAAAAAGCTTCTCCTTGCCTTATTTGAGGTGTCTTCACCCAGAAGAAGCACATCGTGTTCTAGATGAAGTACACCAGGGGGCATGTGGTAATCATCCCAGGGGGCGATCTCTAGCATATAAAGCGATGAGGCAAGGATATTATTGGCCTACTATGAAAGCAGATGCCATAGAATTTTCTAAAAAATGCGACAAGTGTCAACGATATCAACCTATACCTCGCGTACCGTCTGAGCGGATGACCCCAGTCGACAGCCCTTGGCCTTTTGCTCAGTGGGGGATCGATATCATCGGTCCCTTACCTATGGGAAAGGGACAGAATAGGTTCGCGATCGTGGCGGTTGATTATTTCACCAAATGGGCCGAGGTAGAACCATTAGCCAAAATTACTGAAAAACAAACTACTAAGTTTATATGGAGAAATATTATATGTCGCTTCGGACTTCCTCATACTATAATTACCGATAACGGAACGCAGTTCGACAACGCAGCCTTTGATGAATTTTGCGACAAATGGAAGATACGTAATCTCCGCACTTCTCCATATCATCCACAGGCGAATGGGCAGGTCGAGGCAGTGAATAAAATTATAAAGCATCATTTAAAGACCAAGCTAAGTGAATGTAAAGGGGTGTGGCCAGAACTACTTCCAGAAGTGTTATGGGCCTACAGAACCACAGCTTGTACATCGACAGGAGAAACTCCTTTCTCCTTAGCATTTGGTGTTGACGCAGTGGTACCAGTGGAAATTCAAGTGCCCTCATATCGGATCGAACAGTATGATCCCGCGAGCAATCAGGAAAATATCCGACTTCATCTCGATCTCTTGGAAGAGCGAAGAAATGCTTCCCAAGTACGAGTGGCAGCATATCAACAACGTATTGCTCGTTATCGAAATGCAAAGGTTCGACCTAGATCTTTCCAGTTCGGAGATTTGGTTCTAAGGCGAAATCTTGGAGTTCCTGTTCGTTCATTGGATCCGAATTGGGAAGGCCCGTATCGGGTTATTAGGGTTGTGCGACCCGGTACTTATTATCTTGAAGACATGCACGGGAAGCCTGTACGTCGCCCTTGGCACGTGGAGCATTTGCTAAGATACTACCCCTAGATTCGATGTAGTTTATCATAACATTTTATGAATAAAGTGAAAGATATCTTTTGGCCGCTACTCCATTTATATGGACCCGAATAGCCCTGAAGAGTGCTTATACATCCTCTTGGCCAATTGCCTACCCTTGGTAGGGCTGAAATCATTACTAGTTGGTCGCTTCTCCATTCTCATGGACCTGAATAGCCCCGAAGAGAATGAATACCATCTCTTGACCAACCTTCTGCCCTTGGTAGAATCAAAATCTCAATCGATAGATCAGTCTATCTCAACGCGGACATGGTCTCACGACCCCCGGATTGAGTCTAATTCATTCTTTCATGAGTTAGTTACTCGCGATTGGTGAGGAGGAATCGCACTCCAAAATGCGAACACCACAGCTCGTGCCCAAATTAGGGCAGCGAACGGGGTCACATCCTGATCGCGAGCAGCTTAGTTCATGCTCGAATTAAAGGGTCACATCTCTGACGAATCCATTTACTCGAATTAAAGGGTCACATCTCTGACGAATCCATTTAAGATTAACAAGCCAAAAATGAAAGATGAAGGGAGAACAGCAACAAAACAGCAATACTTCCAAAAATATCTTTTCATTGATAATCATATGATTACATATACATGAGCGCAGATACAAGAGAAGAAAATAAAAGGAAATCAATCGCTAGGAGGAGCCACGCTCTCGACTTCAGGGCCCATTTCAGGAGCCCCTCCAGCCTGCGTGGCTTCGGTCACCTCGTTCTCGGCAGCAGCTTGCTCTTCTGCAGCGATGATGGTCGCGACTCGACCGAATTCCCCCATATCGAAGGATGGGATCATTCGTTGCACTACTCTCAGTGCAAAGTCTCGACCAGCATCGTATGACTCATATCGTTCATCGTCATACAGCTGCGAAGTCCGGAACTCGGAAACTGCCCGAGTACCTTCCTCCGAAAGCATTTTTACAAGGGCGACTCTCTCCTCGTCCCAGTGGATCGAGTCGTCCTTAAGCTGCGCAAGAGCGGTGCGCTCTCTAGTCAAGTTGTCGTAGGCCTCCTTGAGCTGCGACCTGACTCCCGCGAATTGCTCCTCTAATGAGATCTTGTCCTGTCGGAAGATCTCCCTCTCTCTCTCTGCCTTCTCCTTCAGACCCGTGAGCTTCGCGTAGTCTGAGTCCAAGGCCTGATACCTGTCGGTCAGGACTTGGATCTTCTCAATGAGGATCTTTTTCTCCTCATCTCTCTTTGAGATCACTGCCTCACGAGCCTTGAGCAGTTGATCTCTTCCTTGAACTGCCTTTTCCAAGGCAGTCCTCTTTCCCTCAGCCTCCTCTATCGTGCGACGGGCGGCAACGATATCACGCCTCGTTCGCAGAATCAGATCTAAACCCTGCACAGAGATGAAAAGTATAAGATTTCTGGAATGTATCAACAGGTCGAAACAGATTTTGACAGTCTTACCTGAACCATCCTCATCCCCGCTTCAAGGATAAGGTTCTCAGGGCTTGGCTCGGGGAGAGAGCCGAAGGCGTGGGGCGGAACGTTCTCGAACAAGAACTTGCACACAGGGTGGAGGTGGCGTGGAATCGAGTACGTCCCGCTCCCAGACGGTTGGGCAACGACCAAACCGGTCTGCTCGCGGGGCGGAGGCATGGACTCGCGAGCAGGTCCCTGCTCGGCAGCTGGGACCAGTTCCCGAGCAGGAGTTGACTCTTGAGGCTCTACCTGCTCTCGAGCCTCTTCAGCTGGGGGGCAGCTGGACCCCACCCCATCTGGGGAATTGTCTGCAATGTTGATCACTGGTGGCCCAGGTGCGACCACCAGTGAAGGGATAGTAGGCCCAGCTGGGGCCCCCGCCATGCTCGCGGGAAGGGCAGGCTGATCGCTGCCCGCGCGAATGGAAGATTGAGACGGTTCGGCAGGGGCTCTCTTCTGCCTTTTGGAACCTGTGCCCTTCAGACGGGGCAGTAGGCCTCTCTTCTCTCCAGCCTTCGTCATTTCGACTTCTCTCCTGGATATGAGGCCTGCTGCTGCAAGTCGCGAAGGAGATAAGCAAGCCTCGATATGCCTATCTCCGACAGGCACCTTATACACCCTGACGATCTTCTCGTTGATCCCACCCTTCAAATTCGGTTTCCGCAAAGCTGGGATACCTGCGAGCACAAATCATGGTCAAAGTGAAACCCTAAAATTTATTCTAAGGAAACTGCACAATACGGGATTGTCTACCTTCACAGAAAAACCGGGTCACTCCTGGACCCCTGGAGGAGGCAGACTCCCAGCTCCCGGAAGCATAGAACCACCGCTTCCTCCAGCCGGGATAGTTCGAGGAGGGCTTACCCAACACGAAGTTATCCCGGTGCCAGTAACATAAATAATACCAGCCTTCGCTGGATGGAGCTTTCTTCAGGCGGAACATACGGAGGAACTCCTCCGCCGTGAGTTCCCCGTTGCCAGCCTGAGCCCAAAGGGCAAAGGAGCCCAACACCACCCTCCACCCGTTCACAATAAGTTGCCCAGGGGCAATCTTGTAACTTCGTAATACATCGCGAACAAAGGGATGGAGGGGAAGGCGTACCCCCAAGATGAGCTGGTACTCGTAAAATGCTACGCATCCTGGGGGGGGGGGAGTCGGGTGTTTTCTCCACCTCCGGGCAAGCGGAGAGTTACAGAGGCAGGGATTTGGTATCTCTCCCGGAGCTCAGTCAGCCGGTCCTCCGATAAAACGGAAGGGTACCCGGCTGCTGTGTATCTCCCCGCCGAAACCCTTGCACTGCTGGAGGCAGAGGACTCCGGAGTGGCATCGCCAAGGGGGACAGTGGTCTCGTCAGAGTTCCCAGCCATGGGGAGATGAAAATAAAAGAAGAAGAAAAGGGAAGTAATACCAAGAAAAAGAAAGATTGAACACCGGAGGAAGAAGAAGAATGGAAAAGAAGGGTTGCAGGACTCTTTCGAAAAAACTTCTGTAGAAACTCAAAGAAATGGCGGACTCCGTATATTTATAGGCAATCATTCCGCCGTATCTGATGGCACGTGGCAGTCCCTTGTTGGACACAGCGCTCGAGCAGGCATGCCCATTAACTCCTCAAACACGTGGCGAGCGCCCCTTCATTTCCCATCAGCGAAAAGGCTGCGAAAAGCTGGCGCTCATTAATTTCAGCCCATCATGAGGGGTGTCATTCTCGATGAAGGTAGCGAGCGGTTTCGTGTGATAGTGAGCTAAGTCCTTTCCTTAAGAATTCTTGACGGCAAGGACTTGGGGGGCATCTGTTATAGGCAAAATGGTGGAGATAAGATTTCACGTGGAATGTCCATTCGACTCTCGAGATCATCTGATCGAGAGTCGAATATTGGACAAGTGCGGGACGCCCATTCGACTCTCGAGATCATCTGATCGAGAGTCGAATATTGGACAAGTGCGGGACGCCCATTCGACTCTCGAGATCATCTGATCGAGAGTCGAATATTGGACAAGTGCGGGACGCCCATTCGACTCTCGAGATCATCTGATCGAGAGTCGAATATTGGACAAGTACGGAACGTCCATTCGACTCTTGAGATCACCTGATCAAGAGTCATAGATTGAAAAATACAGAGCAGCTATTCGCAAGTCCCGAGTCTTCATAACTGATAGTCAAATACGGAAAAGCTCGATCCGCGAGCATACCTTCTCACAAGTCGTTGAAAGATATTACACCCAAAATATGTATTTGGACTCGCGACCACATGTTAACCTGCGAGCAGCTTTACTACGAGCGTCTCCTTCCTTTTCGGAGGCCATGACTCCAACTATGGCTTCCGGCCGGATCCAGTCGGATTTCAAGGGATCACCATCTAGGGGTGTGATTGTTGGAATATATCATTGGGTTGGATCTGACTAAAGATAGGATCTTATCCCATGAAATCAGCGGATTCTCAGTATCGTATGCGACATCAACGGGATTTCGACATCTCACATAACAGATTGGATTGTTTCAGATCTATATAAGGGGATGGCTCCCTTGAATAGGAGGTACGTACTCATCATTCAAGTTGGGTCCCGTTTTGCTTGGCTCCTCTTCTGTGGCCTAACTTAAGCGTCGGAGGGCTAACGGCTGGTCCCCAGCCACCCTTATTCGCTGTCTTGTTTCAGGTCTGGTGGTGGAAATCCCTCCCGGAGCGAAGGAAAAAAGCCGGAGGATCTCGTTACAAAATCTGACATTAACATTAACCTATGAAGGTTAATGTAAAATATAAAAGAAGATGACGAGCCATTTGTACTTGCATCACAAGCAACTCAGGTGTTTTATTGCAAGGATCATAATAGGCCTAATGATGATTGGCATGTTGTGTTGGAAGCTCCAAAAAGATTGAACCAGGATATAGATGCTTTTGAAGATCCTTTAGTTTTTACAGCAAGGATGAATGAAGATACTTTAAAATCAGCCCTGCAAGAAAATATCATAGAAAGCGATGACAACTAATCATGTATTCTTTAAAATTCATATCTTTATCTTTTATAAATATAAAAACAAAAGATTTTTTGTTACATTGTATAACACTATTTACGTTTCAGGTAAACATTTGAAATGGGTGGTGTTAGAAAAAAATCGAGGGTATTGATTTCGCCCGAGCAGTCGGTGAAGGATTGTTGCATGAAGCATCCTTAAATTCGCAAGGCAACAGGTGAATGAGGGAACTCTTCGATTATTTATAACTTGTAAAAAATAAAGGGGAACTACAGTGACCTGTTCTTATCGTAATGATAAATATGAAACTTGAATTCCAGTTGAGTTTAATTAAGATTCGAAAATCTTAAGCAAATGTATCTATACTAAAATGCATATTTTATATCTACATGAATTCTAGTAGAGTTTAATCTGAAACTCTATCAAATGCATTTACACTAAAATGTTCATTTTGTAATAAAACTCAAATGGGGTACATGTGCCATGATTTTATCATCATCATTGTTAAGCTCTTAAATGTGTATATTCTAACCCCATTTCATCACTAACTATGCTTGAAATACATTATTAAAGACCCAACTAATGCATGGTTTTGTAGTTGTAGGAATGAGAGAGAGAATTCATCAATTAAAGGCCTAGAGACGCTGTTTATAAGCATTGAAGATCAAAAGACCAAGTGCCAAAGGGTGGAAGAAAGAAAGCAAATGAGAGAAGAAGGAAGTGCAAAAAATTGCACTAAAGACCGGTCGTCTGATCGGTTGGCCATAGCCCAGGACCGGTCGTCCGACCGGTTCGAACACTCAAGAGGAGGACCCTGCTGCCAAATGTTACTGGACAAATCACGATCGGTTGTCCGACCGGTGGTCCACTACTAAAACCGATCGTTAAATTAAAAATTTGGGTTCGAATTTTTAGAAAACCTTCTGGACTGTTTTTGGCCTTTTACGACCGGTTGTGCGACGGGTCATCCATGAGCTTAGACCGGTTGTCTGCATACCAGAGCTTCTTCTACAAGCTCCAAAATTTGTTGCGCAAAGCATAGTTTTTGCGAATTTTCTCAAAGTTTCTTTGCATCTAGGGCCCCAAACCTATAAAAGGACTCCTCTAGCTCATTTTTAATGTATCCTAGAAGAGATTTACCACAATGGGAAGCGATAGAAGTCAGATTCGGAGTTTTACAACTCCTCCTAGTTTGTTTCTTTTAGTTTTATGTTTTTCTTAGTTACTTTTGTTCACTCCCCAAGTATAGGGTTGCGAAGTAGTAATAATTCGGAAAGATCGAGTATCGTTCCCATAGAGATTTATGTATGGGTATTCTCAAAAAATTTCTAAAAGAACTTATAATTAAGATCGCATTAAGAACTAAATCTAAACACTAGAGAATTGGGTTTAAACAGTGAATGTGTAAGGTAGTAATAATAAAAAAAGGCATTAGAGCACGAAGGATCCACTTTGATAATTTTCAATGCATCTACACAACTTGGTCTCTCACAACGCAATCGAAATCGAATTCATATCTTTATCCGATCGAAATATTGAGTGGTTCAATCGACACTTATGTAAAATAGTTGCTTGTTCATTGATTCGATTCCCACAACAGTGCTCAGGCCTTAGGCACACTCAATTGTATAGGCCAAGCCTCTTTCCAATCTAGTTGAGATTCACAACTATAGCTTTCATCAAATCCTATCACTAGACTTGATTACAACCAATGATTTGAACTCTAATTAAAGCAAAATCAATAAGCAAACAACTATTTCAGATTATAACAAAAGATAAGAACTTTAGTTTGAATGAGTTCCCAGATGAAAATCATGCCATTGTACACAAGGCAATCAAAGGGTCTACCATGCCCGGGGTCAATGATAGATCAATGAACTACACAAGCATAAACAATGCCCAAAAGATAAGCTACTAAGTTTAGAATCACTAAGAATCACATGAGCCCGGAGTCATCAAGAGATCAAAGTAAAACTAAACTAGTACTTGATTCAAACTTATATTAAATTAAATCCTTCAATTAAAACATGAAAGGAAACCTAGGTTGCATCAATCCATCAAAAACAAATCGAAAGCTCACCTCTTAGCCTTAGCTAAGAGGTTTTAGTTCATCTCTAACATCCTTGAACTAGAAGCCTCAAAAAACCATAAAAATAACTAAAACTAGAAGAAAAACTAGGAAAACTTGAAGTAGAATCCGTCTCCTAATCCTCCTTGATGATCCCCATGTCCTATCATGCCCTAGGATTAAAGTGGAGGTCTCCTTTTATAGCTTTCACACCCCACAAATGAAGAATCTTTGAGAATTTGCATAGAATTTACGCACTGCGCAGACAAAATCGAAGCCAGACTTGAAATTTTCAAAACTTGGCACATGGTCGATTGATTGATTGGGCTGGGTGATTAATCGCACCTGCGATTCAACTGGAAAAACTATATTCTGTGATCGGGCTATCAATCGCAGGTGGTTGGGCGATTGATCGCTGGGTCCAAAAAGTGTCCAAAGAGTTCCAACAGTAATTCTTCAAAAATTTACATTATGTCGATTGATCTACAGGCTGAGCGATCAATCGCTTAGGCTAAGTGATCAATCGCTCAGGCTGGGAGATCAATCACAAATATGCGCTTTAGTCCAGCAACAAATTTATAAATTCTGCTATGAGCAATCAATCGCTCAGGGCGGTCGATCAATCGCTCAGGCTGAGCGATCAAGCGACGAATCAATCTTTGGATCAATCTTCAGAAACTACAACTTTCTGCATTTTACTTTTATGGTCCTACAGCTCTACACTTTACTTTTTCAGGACAATTCAGGACTTTTAACATTATTTCTTCAAGGTTTTTCTTCTCTTCTTTGGCTCATCAAAGTTTGGTCTTCAATGTATGTAAAGGGCTCTCTTAAACCTTGAATTAGTGAAATCTCCATCTCATTCTTACAATCACAAATCATGCATTAAAGTAGACTTTTAATGATGCAACTCATATATAATATGTGATGAATTGGGGTTAGAATATGCACAATTCAGAGCTCAACAACTTTCACGTTTCTTTGGATCATGAACGGCTAAACCTCTTAGCTAGGGCTAAGAGGTGAAGCTACTAGTGAATCTAAGATGTTTTAATTCGTTTGTTTTGGTTTCAAGTTGGATTATTAGTGAAGAACAATGTTTTGAAGTTTGAATAAAGTTCTAAGTATTCTTTCTTAGTCTTATGATGGCTCATGGATGTGTAGAAGAATTGCTTGAGTTCTTAATTATTTTGAATGGTTCTAGACTTGTACGCTTTGAAGAATCGAATTCAATATGCTCTAGACCTTGGATTTTCATATGGGAGCTTCATGCCAAGAGTTCTACTTTTCTGTAATTTCTGTTTATGTGTGATTATGTATATGATTTGAATGAATTTCAAATCATGATCTAATTATGCTTCGTGAAAGAGTTTAATGATGATTTTGATTGTGATTCTTAATCTATTGGAACTAGGATTGACCTATGCAATTGAGTGTGCTTAAGTCTTAACTTAAATTAAGGGAATCATGCATATGAATCACACGTATGACATATTGTTTGTTATAACCGCTCTATCATCCGACTAGATAGGATTTAATTTTGATTCTAGTTGTGTAATTGTGAAACCACAGCGAATTAATCATCAAGGATTGCTACAAGTGGATCCTTAAACCCCTAGTGCTCTTTTACATTGTTTACATTCACTTTTAGTTTAAAATTGTTATCTAGATTCAATTTTAAAATTCAGGTTAATTCTCTATTAGAGACCATTAAAAGTGTTTTGTGAGTTCCCACACAAGTCCCTGTAGATCGACCTCGGTCTTACCGAGATTATTACTACATTGCAACCCTACACTTGGGGAAGCGAACAAGTTTTCGGTGCCGTTGTCTGGGACTTCGACGGTTTTTCACAAAATTTCTGAAAACATTTTCTATTTGAGATTTTTAGGAGTCCTTTACTAACTTAGTTTGTTTACTTTGTTTTATTTTTACAGGAATTCTAGGAGTCGAAGTAGTCACTTCAAATCAGGTTTTTCTAACCCTTTTTCTTTTATTTTTCTGAGATTTGCATGCCACATTGGGTTCAGGATTCTAATAACCAACTCATTAGTGAAGGGGGAATTGTTGAAGGGATTGATAGGTAGCCACGTGTTAAAAAACGTTTAGATTCTCGATTTTGTCTGAAAGTATGGCTGAAAATCAACCCAACCCTATGGCCAATCAAAATCTAGGTCAAAACTAAACCGAAATAGGAGAGAATGAGGTTGAGGATGTTTCCCGACCTAGAACTCTACGTGATTACTTACAACCTGCAAGAGCGAGCACTCCCTCATGCATAATTTTTCCACATAATGCAGGGAATATAGATCTTAAACCGGGAGTAATCCAACTCCTTCCCAAATTCTATGGACTAGACAGTGAAAGTGCCTATCAACATCTTAATAAATTTGATGAGGTGATAACCATAATGCCTTTGCAAATGTAACTGATGATGTGGTGAGACTCAAATTATTTCCTTTTTCCCTTAAAGAGAAAGCTAAGGCGTGGCTTCATGCATTAAGGCCAAGATCAATTGGCACATGGACTGAGATGATCATGTTGAGGCACCTTATTTTGAATTTTGCCTAAAAAGAGGATGAGACCTTCTTCCAATGTTGGGAGAGGTTCAAAGACTTGTTAAATGCATGCCCACATCATGGCTACAAAATTTGGCGGGTAATAAGTTTTTTCTATGAAGGACTGACTTCACCCATGTGCCAATTCATAGAGATGATGTGCAATAGAGAATTCATAAGGAGGCCGAGGAAGCATGGGACTATTTTGATGTCTTAGCCGAGAATGCACAGTCTTGGAATACATCTAAACCAACAAATCCCAAGACAAGCCAACAAAAGGAAAAATGAGAAATTTATGTCCTCTCAGAAGAAGATAACATAAGTGCGCGTGTGGCTAGCCTTACAAAAAAAGTCGAGGCCATGGAATTGAATAAAGGAGAGACGATTAACTCAAAGGACGTTGAAATTGTATGTGGAATTTGTGTCGGGAATCAACATGCAACACAGGATTGTCCCACAATTTCTGCATTTCAAGAAATCTTACAAGAACAATCAAATGCCATAAATAGTTATCAACGACCATTTAGTGCTCCAAACTCAAACATGTATAACTCTAGTTGGAAGAACCATCCCAACTTCAGTTGGAGGAATGAACCAATTGCGAATGTAAATAACACCCCTCAAGCTCAACCTTTACTAGGTCCATCCCTAGTAATCACACCAAAAGCTACACTAGAGGAGATGTTGGGTGCATTCGTGTTGGTTCAAGCTGAATATAACAAGACTAATTCTCTAAAAATTGATGGGTTCATGCAAGAACAACTGAAATTCAACCAAAATTCTTCTCAAGCCATTAATGACTTGAAAACCTCAACGGCTAGAGTTGAATCTCATCTTAGTATTAGGGAAAAAGACCTAACCTCTCCCTAACCCAAGAACCCAATTTGAGATACAAGACCCAAGCTCGTCCTCCCAACATATGGAGCATGTACAAGCTATCACCACCTTGAGGAGTGGGAAAACAATTGATAAATCTAATCCGGTGAAGGCCCCAAAGCCTAATGATCTAGAAATTTTCAAAAAGGATGATAGCCTGAACAACACCCCACATGAGAAAGAACCGGAAAGGCAATACAATCTGGTTGCCCTGTTTCCCCAAAGGATGATTTCACCCAAACCTTTAAACGAAAACCTGAAAATCTTAGAGGTTTTTAAGCAAGTGAAGATCAACATTTCGTTGTTGGATGCTATAAAACAAATACCATCCTATGCCAAACTTCTGAAGGAATTGTGTACAGTCAAAAGGAAACACAATGTTCATAATAAAGTACTTTTGACTGAGAATCTGAGCGCCATTATCAAACAAGAGGTGCCCCAAAAATACAAGGATCCGGGTAGTCCTACCATCTCATGCATCATAGGTGACTACCGGATCAAACAAGCGTTACTCAATCTTGGGGCAAGTGTTAACCTCATCCCATTACTCAGTCTATGAACAACTTGGGTTAGGTGAATTAAAACCCACCAAAACCACACTTCAACTTGCTGATAGATCTATTTGTATACCGAGAAGGATGATTGAAGATGTCCTTGTCCAAGTCGATAAATTCTACTATCCAGTGGATTTTTTTTATCTTGGATACACATTTTGTGATGGGAACTGGTGCTCAAATTCCTGTCATACTTGGCCGCCCTTTCTTAGCCACTTTAAATTCAATTATCAATTGTAGAAACGGGCTGGTACAAATGTCCTTCAGAAATATAACACTCGAGCTGAATATTTTCAATTTATGCAAACAACCATAGGATGTTGATGACAAGGTCCACGAAATAAATATGATTAATCATTCGTGGAAGACACATCCCTCTTGACATTCTATTCCGATCCCTTAGAGGCATGCTTGGCCCACTCTTATGAGCTTGATGATGACATGATAAAAGAGATGGATGCCATTTTGGATTCTATGCCAGTTCTTGATAATAAAAGATGGAAGGCACCATTTGAGCCTTTACCCTTAACCGAGAACAAGCCTCTCCATCTAATATCAAGGCATCAAAGCTCGACCTAAAATCATTACCAAATTATTTGAAATATGTATATTTAGGTCGAGATAAGACATATCCGGTTGTGATTTCTTCCCACTTGGATGAGGAATAAGAGAGTAGTCTAATAGCTTCTCTAATAGAGCATAAGGTGACATAGGATGGTTAATTGCGGATCTCAAAAACATAGACCCACTGATTTATACCCATCGCATACACCTTGAGGAAAATACGAAGACATCTAGGCAGCCGCAGAGACGCCTCAATCCAAACATGAAGGAGGTGGTTAAGGCCGAGGTGGTAAAACTATTGGATGTGGGTATCATCTACCCAATATCCGATAGTCAATGGGTGAGTCCAACTCAAGTGGTACCTAAAAAATCCAGAATAACCATCATAGCCAATACCAACAATGAACTCATACTAATCAGAGTCACTACTGGTTGGAGAATGTGCATTGACTACAGGAAGCTAAACACAGTCACGAGGAAAGATCACTTCCCTTTACCGTTTGTTGATTAAACTTTAGAAAGGTTGGCAGGTCATTCCCATTTTTGCTTCCTTGATGGATATTCAGGGCATAACCAAATAGAGATCGCTTTAGAGGACCAAGAGAAGACAACATTTACATGTTCATTCAGCATGTTTGCCTATCGAAGGATACCACTTAGACTATGCAATGCTCCTGCCACTTTTCAGCGTGTATGTTAAGTATTTTTTCTGATATGGTGGGGACGATTCTTAAAGTCTTCATGGACAATTTCTCGGTATTTGGTTGTAACTTTGATGAGTGCCTTGTGCACTTAAAAACTGTTTTAAAAAGATGTGAAGAAAGGAACCTCATGTTGAATTGGGAGAAATGTCATTTCATGGTTCAAAAAGGAATTGTCCTTGGTCACATCATCTCACAAGGAATCGAGGTGAAGAAGGCTAAAATCGATCTTATCTCTAACCTTCCACCCCCCAAAAGCGTACGAGATGTGCAGTCCTTTTTAGGACACGCCAGATTCTATAAACAGTTCATAAAGGACTTTAGTTCACTCTCTTGTCCTTTATGTAACCTCATTCAAAAGGAAAACTCATGCGAGTGGAATTGTCAAAACAAAATGCCTTTGAAAAAATTTAAGGTATGTTAACATGTGCTCCCATAATGCAACCACCTAATTGGAGCCTTCCTTTTGAAATTATGTGTGATGCGAGTGATGATGCTAATGGGGCTATGTTAGGCCAAAGAAAAGAAAGAAGCCATGCGTCATCTACTATGCAAGTAGAACCTTAAACTTAGCTCAAGTAAACTACACTACTACCAAAAAAGAACTTTTAGCCGTAGTTTTTTCTTTAGACAAGTTTAGGTCCTACTTGATCGGATCCAAGATCATCATATTTACCGACCATGGCACGCTTAAGTACCTTCTCTCTAAGAAGGATGCTAAGCCGCGCTTGTTAAGATGGATCTTCCTACTCCAAGAATTTGACATAGAAATACGTGATAAGAAAGGAGTGAAAACGTCGTGGCTGATCATCTCTCTAGACTTGTTATCACTGATTCCCCTGAGATGACCGCGATCAATGACATGTTCCCTGATGAACAACTATTTAAAGTCTCCCAATTGCCATGGTATGCGGACATTACTAACTATCTTGCTACAGGTACAATTCTAACACACTGGAACAAGCAAGATAAATATAAGTTCTTCAACGAGGTAAGGAAATTCTTATGGGACGACCCGTACTTATTCAAGTATTGTCTCGATCAAATTATAAGGAGATGTGTGCCGGATGATGAACAACACAGTATCATCTCCTTTTGTCATTCACAAGCTTGTGGTGGTCACTTTTCGGCTAAGAAGACCATATCTAAAATTCTGCAATGTGGGTTTTATTAGCCTACCATGTTCAAGGATACCCATGAGTTTTGCAAAACATGAGAGCCTTGACAGAAATTAGGAGGAATATCCTGTAGAAATATGATGCCACTCAATCCCATCTTACCAATCGAAATTTTTTATTATTGGGGCATTTATTTCATGAGTCCATTCCCATCTTCTTTTGGTAACTTATATATTTTGCTTGCCGTCGATTATGTTTCAAAATAAGTCGAGGCAATTCCATGCCGGAACAATGACCATAAAACAGTCATTCGTTTCTTAAAAGAAAATATCCTTTCCCAATTTGGAACGCCTCGAGTCATTATAAGCGATGGATGGTCTCACTTTTGTAACCGCCCATTTGAAGCTTTAATGAAGAAATATGGCGTGAATCACAAAGTGAGAACCCCCTATCACCCACAAACAAGTGGACAAGTTGAGATATCCAATAGGGAGATTAAACATATTTTGAAGGAAACAGTGAACCCCGATCGCAAAGATTGGTCGCTTTGACTTACCGATGTGCTTTGGGCTTACTGTACGGCTTTCAAGACCCCCATTGGAATGTCTCCCTATAGACTTGTCTATAGGAAAGCTTGTCACTTGCTTGTGGAGTAGGAGCATCGGGCATATTGGGCAATAAAGAAGATGAATTTCGATTCGGATAAAGCAAGCTCGTTGCGCAAGCTTCAATTGATTGAACTTGTAGAAATCTAGAATGAAGCATATGAGAAAGTGAGAATTTACAAGGATAAGACGAAGGTGTTCCATGATAAGCACATCCTTCGTAAGACTTTCACAATAAATCAAAAGGTCCTTATGTACAATTCTCAGTTACATTTATTTCTAAAAAAATTACAGTCTCGATGGACCAGTCCCTTCATTGTGAAAACTGTTTATCCATAAGGGACTGTCGAGTTGTTGAATCCAAGGAACGGTAACATTTTTAAAGCAAATGGTTAGAGATTAAAACCGTTCTTTGAGAATTTTCCTTCAGATGGTATGTCCATACCCCTGACTGATCCTGTATATTAGGATATTTGATCTCCTAGTCTGATGGAGGTATAGAGTAGTTTAGGATTAGGAATTTCTTTGTTTTTCCATTGGTTTGTTGGAAGGAGGTAGAATTCTAGATTTTTGTTCTCTCAGGTGCTCTCACTCCTCACTCCCTTTATTTTATCATTGCTCTCATGTTTTACTCATTGCATATCTTTTACATTAAGGACAATGCAAGATTTGGTTGGGGGTGTGGGATCACTAGGTTGAATCAGTGTTTTGTAACATCTCGAGCAATAAGAAAATATTTTTTGCAATATTTTTGGAAATTCAAAACTCCCTTGGAAAACTTTGTTTCTATACATTCGGGATGGTGTAAGTATAAGGAAAAAGAGGGGCAAAGTGAGTGAAGTTGAATATCTTGAATAATCTCTAAGATACTAGTTTTGTATGCAAATTCCCCTATTTTTATGATTGATAGAAATTTTGAATACTTTTACACCTAGTTCACATTACACGATTCTCATGCTTCGAAAGGATTATGTAGAATTGTGGATTAGTTAGATTTCGATTTGAGGTGTTAAGAAACCAAGCTGGGTACTTTATCCATCCTTGTTCATGGGAAAATAACGAAAGATATGAATTTCTAAAAATCCTATCTAATATGTATAAAAAGGAAAGGAAGGATGAAAATATCGGAATGATTTAAAATATGGTGGAAATTTTTCAAAAGGGGCTACCTATTACCAACCGGGGGATGGTCTAGCCGTAACCAAAGCCGAAAATGGGAAGTAGTGCGAAAGTTGTCGGAAGGACGGTAAGGCAAATTCCTGTCATAGGCTTATTATTGATCTGTACACCTTAAATCCATGTTTTACCTGATTTATAAAGAAGATAATCCCGAAAATCTATGAGATGAGCATTCACTGAGCATACTAGGTTAAATTGTTTGAATCGTCCTATTTATCAATCAATCAGTGGGAATTACATCTGAGCACATGTTATGTTTTGAGAGACTTAAGGTTTCAACCTCGATCAATAAGTATTTTCGATTTTTGCACTTGCACATCATGGAGTGTATAGAAGCCTAGTTTCTGAAGGAGAGTTAAGTTTTGAAGAATGAAACTTGTTTCATGCATGTTTTGCTCGGGACTAGCAAAATGCTGGTTTGGGGTGTGTTAAGCTCTTAAATTAATGTATATATTCTAACCCCATTTCATCACTAACTATGCTTAAAATACATGATTAAAGACCCAACTAATGCATGGTTTTGTGGTTGTAGGAATGAGAGAGAGAATTCATCAATTGAAGGCTTAGAGACGCTGTTTACAAGCATTGAAGATTAAAAAACCAAGCGCCAAAGGGTGGAAGAAAGAAAGCAAAGGAGAGAAGAAGGAATTGCAGAAAATTGCACTGAAAATCGATCGTCCGACCGATCGGCCATAGCCCAGGATCAGTCGTTCGACTGGTCCGAACACTCAACAGGAGGACCTTGCTGCCAAACGTTGCTAGACAAATCACAACCGGTTGTCCGACCAGTCATTCACTACTCAAAACGGTCGTCAGACTGGTCGTTGAATTAAAAATTCGAGTTCAAATTTTCAGAAAACTCTCTGGACTGATTTTGGCCTTTTACGACCGGTCATCCATGAGCTCAGACCGGTCGTCTGTGTAACAGAGCTTCTTCTACAAGCTCCGAAATTTGCTATGCAAAGCGTAATTTTTGTGGATTTTCTCGAAGTTTCTTTGCATCTAGGGCCCCAAACCTATAAAAGGACTCCTCTAGCTCGTTATCCTAGAAGCGATTTACCACGGTGGGAGGTGACGGAAGTCGGATTCGGAGTTCTACAACTCCTAGTTTGTTTCTTTTAGTTTTATGTTTTTCTTAGTTGCTTTCATGTTTCCTTGGATCATGAACGGCTAAACCTCTTATCTAGGGCTAAGAGGTGAAGCTTGTAGTGAATCTAAGATGTTTTAATTCGTTTGTTTTGGTTTCAAGTTGGATTATTAGTGAAGAACAATGGTTTGAAGTTTGAATAAATTTTTAAGTATTCTTTCTTAGTCTTATGATGGCTCATGGATGTGTAAAAGAATTGCTTGAGTTCTTAATTATTTTGAATGGTTCTAGACCTGTACGCTCTGAGGAATTGGATTTAATACGCTCTAGACCTTGAATTTTCATATGGGAGCTTCATGCCAAGAGTTCTACTTTTCTGTAATTTCTGTTTGTGTGATTGTGTATATGGTTTGAATAAAGTTCAAATCATGATCTAGTTATGCTTTGTGATAGAGTTTAATGATGATTGTGATTGTGATCTTAATCTATTGGAACTAGGATTGACCTATACAATTGAGTGTGCTCAAGTCTTAACTTAAATTGAGGGAATCATTCACATGAATCACACGTATGACAGATTATTTGTTATAACCACTCTATCATCCGACTAGATAGGATTTGATTTCGATTCTAGTTGTGTAATTGTGAAACCATATCAAGGATTGCTACAAGTGGATTCTTGAACCCCTAGTGCTCTTTTACATTGTTTACATTCACTTTTAGTTTAAAATTGCTATCTACATTCAATTACAAAATTCAGTTTATTTAGTTCTCGATTAGAGACCGTTGGAAGTGTTTTGTGAGTTCCTACACAAGTCCCAGTGGATCGACCTCGTCTTACAGAGATTATTAGTACATCGTAGCCCTACACTTGGGGAAGCGAACAATCATAAGTATGTAGACAGCCCTCATATTAATTATAGAGAGTTCGTTAAAAAAAACTCAATTCATATTATTGTTGAATGCAATAGAGGATGTTTTGTATCCTGATTGATGTTGTTGAATGTTATTATTCAATATGGTTATATTGTCGAATGTTATTTTATTAATTGTCATCTTTTGTACTATGAATATAGACAATATGTTAGAGGAAACCTTTTTAGATAGTGACACTCCGACTCGAGGATTTGATGGCTTATCATCAACTCCCCAATTTACGCCACCACCTACGATTGATAGTGCCCATTCAGCACGTAGAGTATCATCTTTGGCGTCAGATCGTGTTTCAGATTCATTAGAGCAAACACGCATCTCTTCAATTCAACTCCTTGGGGTAATCATTCGGTGATCACTCGTCCCAATTTGTGAAAAAGGTGGGTTGCATAGTTATGAGCCACGTGTCACCTCTATATCCTTCTTAGGATAGAGTTTCAGCAAAGTTGCTGCAGATGGTTTAGACTCTTGTTCAGGTGTTGATGACAAATTTTGGTAACAGATCTCCTTCTAAGTATACGTCCTTCTCGAAGTGAGCTCCCCTCCAAACCTGAAAGCCAAAGAAGAAAACTAAGGGTGGCCGGCGTTTGGCCGTTGACCCTCTGAAGCTTAAGTCAGAGGTGACTTGATAGTAAGATGAAGTGTGAAACGTAGGTTTAGAGATTGTGTATTTCTCATGTACCTTTACCATCTATGGAGCCATGTATTTATGCAAGTCTAAGTGATCCAGTTTGTTACGCTAGTCATTGCTGATTTCAGGGGATAAAGATGCTTATCCTGTTAATCCTTAAGTAAGGGGAGAACCTAATCAAACTAGACATCTAGTTTATTATGTTCCTTAATGGAGATCCCCTGTGGTTCGGAGCTACGACCAGAAGTAAGCCAATAACCGGCCTATAGGGGCTGCTGAGACTATGAAACGGGAAGCGCCCACTCCAAATGATAAAAGACCAAGGTTGCTTGCATAACAGGGGTATCCCCTTTCAATGACCACAAACACTGCTACTCAAATGACGGCGGTGTTCCCATCCTACGACCAGCGACCAGCCCTGCTCACATATTAGGAATGTATAGGGACATCGGTCTATGCGATATATGAGCTGCGACCAAATAGGTTCGTTAGTCGAATGATTTGGTTGCGACTTTACGAAGTCAGAGGCACTCGCAGGTCTTGGGTCTTTAGAGTTCTTCGACGACCAACTTTATTCTACAACAGATGCCTCCCAAGTCCTTGGCATTGAGGAGTTAAGCGAAGGACTTGTCTGCACATGTAACCGCCTAGTGCGTTTTTCAGAGGAGAAGCCATATATGATTGAGCATGCATTTATGAGCACCAGCTTTCCACAGCTTTTCGACCAGGAGGAAATGAAGCAGCGCGTGTCATGTGTCTTCGAAGTTAATGACCGTGCCTGTTCGACTGTCGTGCCAAACGAATGGTCACCGCGTGTCACCCAAATCTTAAAGAAATGATTGCTTATAAATATCTGAAGCCTGCGAAGGTTTCTTCATTTCGAAGATTCACTGAAGATTTCAGAAAAAAGTCCTTCTCTCCCTATTTCTATCTATCTCTGGCATGACCTTATTTTTTGAGGTATTCCCCTTTCCTCGCTTTCTACCTTGAACGACAATGGTGAGAGACTCTGATGATGAAGCTGTTCCTTTGGCGGATGTAACTCCGGATTCCTCTTCCTCAAACAACACAAGGGTCCCCGTGGGGAGATACTTTGCAGTCCGGGTATCCTTCGATAATGACAGAGGAACAATTAAATGATTTGCAGGAGAGATACCGGATCCCTGACTCCGTCATTCTCTAATTACCTGGAGAGGGAGAGACTTCAGATTCTCCACCACCAGGCTGTGTGGCCTTGTATGACTATTTTTCATTATTAGTGTGCGTCTTCCTCTTCACCCTTTTATCCGAAACGTGCTACGTATTTACAAAATAGCTCCCAGATAACTCATCGTAAATGGCTGGAAGGTTGTTCTGAGTGCTTTTGTTCTCTAAAAATAAGTCGGAAATGAGGATTTAACAGTTGAAGAATTCCTTAAAATATTTCAACTTAAGAAGCTTCCTTCCAATGAGGGTTGGTACTATCTGTGCTACTGGCACTGAGATAATTATGTTTTTCGAAAACTCAGTTCGAATTACCCTGGGTGGAGGAGACGGTGGTTTTATGCCTTCGAAAATTGGGAGTCGGACGTAGGGTCCAACCCTGTGGGCCATAACATCAGTCGCTTCTTTTGTGAAGGTGGGTAGATCTTCATTTTTCCACAAATTTCATTGTAGTTTTAATCTTTCATTTACCCAGCTCTACTTCTGTCCGCAGGTAGTTTGACTGGAGGAAAACCCAGTTTGAGAGGGGGGATTAACGAGAAGATTGTTAAAATCTACAAACTATCGGAAGGCGATAAAAATATCAAGTCCACCCTCTCGCTAGCACGACTTGCTACTTTTGGACTAATATCTCAGGAGGAAGTCACCATGGTGAATGTTGGTGAGAAGAGAGGATTGCTACCCTGTCTGAGAGGTACCACCTCAAAGAGATAAAAGAAGACGACGGCCGGTCCATCTAATCCACCTGTTCGATCGGATGAGCATGCTCGAGGCTCGCAACCAAGCAACCCTCTTCCTGAGGCTGCGACAAGTGCTCCAGTCGTTCCTCTAGAGCAACCGGTCATTGACATCCTTGATAACTCCCCAAGAGGCAACGAGGCGGGGCCAAGTCGTCCCTCGAGTGAAGGACATCGCGAGCCTGATGTTGCTCACGAGTTGGTTCCTGCTCGAGAGCCATCTGCTGCTCATGATTCGAGCACTGCTAGGCTGGTCATGGCTCAGCTGTCTGGAGTTGGAACATTCAATATCCCAAGTCACTTGCACCCTATTTGTAAGTTTATACTCGATAACATTACTCCTCCGACTTTTGGCGCTCTTCCCGAGCCTAGTCTCGAGGATCTCTCTCTGGATGTGGGAGTGAGGATGATCCAATTAAAAATACTATAGTTTTTGCTTCTCTCCTCCTTCCCCCTTTTTTAGGGATTCTCGTTCCTTTAGTAACACCTCTTTTACTCCTTGAGCAGGGACTGGACCTCATTATACGGACAAGACGTGACATTATTGCTGCTCACCGTATCATTGATGAGGCCGAAGGGAAGAGGATTACTCTGGAGAGGGTGATCCAAGGAAGGGATTAGGTCATTAAGTCTCGTAAGACTTTGATCGCGAAGATGAATGAGGAAAGAAAAATCCTTATTGAAAAGATCCAGGCCTTGACCGACAGATATCAATTGTTGGATACGAATTTCGCGAGACTCATGGAGATGAAGGAGAAGATCGAAAAAGAGAGGGAGATCTTTCGCCAAGACAAGATTTCTCTGGAGGAGCAGCTCGTTGAGAACAAGTCGCGGCTGAAGGAAGTCAGCGATAGCTTGGAGAAGGAAAGGTCCACTCTCACGCAACTCAAAAATGATTCCATTCACTGGGAGGAAGAGAGAGTGGCTTACATTAAAATGGTGTCTGAAGAGGGACCCCGAGCTGTTATGGAGTTTCGTACTTCGCAATAGTATGATGACAAGCGGTACGAATCATACGACGCTGGCTACGACTTTGCGTTGAGAGTGGTGCTACGGATTTCTCCATTGTTCAATATGGAGGAGTTCGAGAGGGTCGCGGCCATCGTCGCTGCTGAAGAGAGAGCAACCACTGAAAATGAATCAATGGAAGCTACCCAACCTGCGGGGTTCCCGAGGTGGGCCCTGAGGTCGAGAGTAGTGTAATACCTCCAAGCGATGCCCAAGAATGAGCACCCCCCCCCCCCCCCCCCCCCCCCCCCCCCCCCCGCCTTTTGTTGATCTTGGTCTCTCCCTTCTTTTCATTATAAAAACAATCTTGATGTTTCCTTTGAATGACTTTGAATACAGAAAATCATTTTGACTTCTCCTGGCAATAAAATTTTTAAATGTTAAATGCATAGGTACTTAACCTATGAAAATGAGTTAGGCTCAATCAGGGGGGTCTTGGTGACCACATTCGCATGGAGATAGACTGATCTATCGATTGAGACTTTGGCTCTGTAGTAAGCAAAAGATTTAGTTAAGAGAACGTTTATCTTCTCTTCAAGGCTGTTCTGGTCCAAAGTGGAGCAGCGACCAAGTTATAAGATTTAAGGCTGATCAACCATAATGAAAGAAATTATCTTTATTCAAACATGATTCACGTGCTTAATACATGAATGCTTTATGGATAATATTGGAGTAGATGCTCTACATGCCAGGAGCGACGTAGTGGTCTTCTAAAAATGCGGTATAAGTTTGATTACCGCTTTTGTAGAAGCAAGAAACAAGATACCTTGTCCTAGAGGGGGGTGAATAGGACACTTTTTAAATTTCCCAATTACACACTTGTAATCATGCTAAAGTATTCTTAGGGAACTTACTTCAAACACAAGATATGCAGAATATAAATCAATAAAAGCATATGAGAAAGAAGTAAATCAGTTCATCCATTCATCACACAACAAGAGATTTTTATAGTGGTTCGGTTATGTACCTACTCCACTCCCGGCTGATCCACTCACTCCTTGAGTGGCCGGATTTCACTATCACTATGGTTCTAAATGAGGTTAACCATAAACCTTAACAGCCTACAAAAGGACTTAAGACTCAACACATGGATTCATCCTTCCATAGGACTAATCCATGACCACTTTGTCCTACACAAGGGCTTGTCCTACTCAAGGACTTGTCCTAAGCAAGGACTCTTACGAGTTTGGGTCTTCAAACTCTGAAACCCAAATCTCAACTTGAGGAGGTTTCTTGGACTCGAAAGACTAAATATACTTAGCTGATTGAGTCCCTTGATGATACCTTTGTTGAAGAAGCTTCAGCTTGCACGGAAGATACCTTCTTCGGCTCCCTCGATCAGCAAACTTGCTCCGGATGACTCATTGTAGATTCCAAGGTGAGGGATTAGGGTTAGGTTGAGGCTATATGGGGATATGGATTTTATATGAGGAAAGCTTCTACCTAAACCACCATTAATGGCATTGATGACAAGAGTATATCTATGAGAGGTAGGTCAAGATGTCATTAAAGAGGGGTTGAGTTCATGATTCAATCCAAGCTTTGAATGCTTCATCAATGTTGGTCAGATCAACATGGATTGAAGTATGAACTCAACAAATCTTAGGGTATGAGAGAAGGGGATCTCAAGGAGAAGGCACACACAAACCTTAGATGATGCTCAAGGTGTGTTTTACAAGATCCAACCGAGTTCCATATATAAAGATGACATTCAACGGTCAGAAAACGGTCAGCTCGATAGGATCCGATCGATCGGACATAAGTTTTAGCTAGATTTGAATTTTGCTGAAAAACAGGTTCTCCGATTGATCGGACTTAGTTCCGATTGATCGAAAGACCCTGTCCGATTGATCGGACTGATGGTCCGATTGATCGGAATTCATTCCAGAGAGTTCATGTAATTTTTCTGGAATTTCCCCCGATGGATCGGATGTATGTCCGATTGATCGGAGCACCCTGTCCGATTGATCGGACAGACCTCCGAGTGATCGAAAAAGTGTCCGGAGAGATTTTCAATGTTTGCTGGACAATTCTCCGATTGATCGGACATATCGTTCGATTGATAGGAAGACCTTGTCTGATTGATCGGACAGTCCTCCGATTGATCGAAAAAGTGTCCAGAGAAGTTTTCAATGTTGCTGGACAATTTTCTGATTGATCGGACATAACGTCCAATTGATCGGACACCTATCGGACTTATCTTCGATTGATCGGGATCCTATCGGAGAGAGCAGACATACTGATTTTCAATTTTTAAGCAACTTCTGCTAAAATGAACCCTTCCATAGCTGATCTAAATGGAAGGAGGACTATAGATGGTGCTAAGGATATACCTAGGAAGGATTTGGGCCATCTATAGAAGGTTTTGGGATCAAAGGTTTGGATGGAGAGGCCTGAAGTTAACTGACGAGCGATCTTCTTTGAGTAGCTTTTGTCTTCAGCCGCATGGAGACTGTCTTCAGCCACAAGGAGACTCGACGACACACTAACCATGGTAATTGACAAATCTTTGCATTAACAATCTCCCCCTTTGTCAATTACCAGACAAAACCAAACCTATGAAAGTCTTGGTCCATACCATAGACTTTTTCCTAGACACCAAAACCAAAATACATACATAGATCATGTCGAGGAAAATAAAAGCTTTATACATAGACATGACTCATTACATACAAAATGTACAGACTCAATGTACAGACTAGGCTTCACTTGAACTCCCCCTTAGTCCCTGCACACAAAAGATCAACAAAAAAATAACCTGGACCTTTTGGTGGGATAACTTCTCCCCCTTTTTGTCAGTGATTGACAAGGGTTAGTGAAATGAGAATGCAGCGCATATGTCATAGACTAAAGGAGGAAAATAGACATTAACGAGCAGAGAGAGGAAGCCAAAACACACATGGTCATGCAAGGATATACAAGTATATGATAGTAAGCACAGTGGGCTTATAGCCCAAGCAACCAACCTCCCCTCCTAAAATGTATATCATGACCAACATACCATATATACAATCCAAAAGAGGGCAAGAAGCCCAATAAGGATGAAAAAATTTCGCACAAGTATATGTATATATGCACAAGATATCCAAAGAGAATGATCATCAGACTATTCAACATAAGATCATAGCAAAATATCATAATCAAAAGAATGATCATCAGAATATCCAGACCCAACACAAGTCATAGCAAAATATCCAAATCCAACGTATGATCATCAAAATATCCAAAAAGAATGATCATCAGAATATCCAGACCCAACACAAGTCATAGCAAAATATCCAAATCCAACGTATGATCATCAAAATATCCAAAAAGAATGATCATCAGACTATCCAAAACAAAATGTGTCAAAGGAAAGATGTATCAATCAATACAACTAACAACGTCGCTCCAAAAAGATATCCAGCGACTACTCATATACTACGGACCCTGACTAAAAAGATAGGCAGCTATGGAGCAGTGCCAGCGACGTCATCTTGACGACATGAGAGAGCTGATGTGAGGCGCTGAACAGGATCATGAATGGTCTGCATCAGGCTCTCAAGACGCGACACCCGCTCACCGTGCTGAGCTAGAGCACCTTCCACAAGATCTAATTGAGCAGCGATCTGCTCTGAGTTGGGAGGAGGAGGTGCGGAAGAGGCGTCGGACTGAAGACGCCGCTTGACCGATCGACGTGCTGGGGCCGGCGTCGGGGATGGAGCTGAAGACCTGCTATAGGTGCCAGACGACACCTGTGTGGGAGTATGAGAGAAGTCCCGGTCTTCCACGTTATCCTCTTTTGGTAGAGCCATCTTCTTGATATTGAGGTCCTTGAAGGTGGGGCGAGGAATAGGATGGACCACAATATTTGTGAACCCGCAATCGTGCCCCAATCTGGTAATGATCCAGCCGAAAGGAATAGTGTTGCGGTTGTGTGGCAGAGCGTCCAGAATATGATGCAAAATGATGGACAGAAGACACAGACGCGTCCCGTGACCAACGTGATAGAGCAGATTGACCATATTTGCTATAAGGTCGGATTTGTTGGTACTGCGTGGGTAGACATTTGTGCTGAAAATTTGGTGGAGCACTCGAAATCTATTGGACATTTCAGACGCCCGAAGTGCACTACCGTCTATCCACTCGGGATTGGGACCCCGACACAAGTATCGAGTCCAATCAGCCCGAAGAGTAGAATCAAGAAGATTGTCATTTGGTTGAGGGGCTGTGGACATGGGAATCCCAATCAAGTCGGCTATGGTTTGGGCTGTGATCTTGACTACCCGTCCTCCGACAATGACCTCACACGATGGAGGGTTTCCAACGGGGTTGATGATTTTAGATAAAAATGTATACACAACCTCAGGGTGTGCTACGCCTTCAAATCGTAGCACACCATCCCAGCCGATCTATGCGAGAAGAGCGGGAATACCAAAGGGCTCCACACATGACAAAGTGACCTCCCGCTCATATATAATGGTGCGGGATTGGAATCAGGAGATTGAAGCTGGACTCTCAGGTTGGGTAGGAGGAGCAGCAGGAGGTGGAGAACCCTGAGAAGGTCGAGAAGTTTGGAGCTTCTTAGACCTGGCGGTGGTGGATGGCCCCGCAGCCATCTTGGACTTGCCTTTAGGATCTTTAGGCATGGTGTATCAAGATTGGAGGAATGATTTGAACAATGCAGACACCAAGATGGACAGGAAGGAAGTGATGTACCAGGAGGAACTTCAAATCCCCACAAATGATAAGCTAATAGAGGAAAGGGAAAGAAGAAATCGAACGGACAGCTTTTGAGACCTTACCTAGGAGACACGAGGAGCCATTTTTGCTGCAAATAAGGACCGATGGAAAGCCTGCCGAGCTACAGTCCGATCGCACAAGGATGCCCTACCAGAAGAGTCTAAGAGAAAACCGAAATATAGGGCAGAAATGAACAGAGCTCGCATATATAACTATCAGACTCCCGATATTTCCGATTGATCGGAGAAGTGTCCGATCAATCGAAAATGTCTCCAGTGACATTTAAGCAGTTAAACCCTTCCTCCCTCCTGCAAATGATTCCCCAGCCTATTTTGTAAGAGTGTAAGCTTGAGAATATCAATGATCACTCAATTATATGAGGCTAATTCCTCAGATATACCTATATGCACATGATGTTCCAATTTGCTAGAGTGAGCATACCCCGATAGACTTCCGAAGGTGTTCAAACCTTGTGGAATCTAACGGCTTCGTAAGGATGTCGGCCAATTGCCGCTCGGTTTGGATGTATTCAAGATTGATCAGTTTTTCTTCAACTAGTTCTCTTATAAAATGGTGCCGGATGTCGATATGCTTGGTTCGAGAATGTTGAACAGGATTTTTTGAAATATTAATGGCGCTTGTGTTGTCACAAAAAAACGTCATTTCGTCCTGATTAAGACCATAATCCTTCAACATCTGCTTCATCCAAAGTAGTTGAGCACAGCAACTACCGGCAGCAATATATTCAGCTTCAGTAGTGGACAATGAGATGGAGTTTTGCTTTTTGCTATGCCAAGCAACTAAGCAGTTTCCGACATAAAAACAGCCACCGCTTGTGGATTTTCTATCATCCATATTTCCGGCCCAATCGGCATCGGAGTACCCCGCAATGATGGTTGAGGTGTCAAAGGGGTACCACAAGCCGTATTCAGTTGTGCAAGCCACATATCTGATCACTCTTTTTACTGCAATGAGGTGTGATTCTCTAGGATCGGCTTGAAATCTAGCACATGCCCCTACACTAAAGGCAATATCGGGTCTACTTGCTGTGAGGTAGAGTAGACTCCCAATCATACTTCTATATAAATGTTGATCAACACTTTTGCCTAATAAGTCTTTGGAAAGTTTAATGGTAGTGGCCATAGGCGTGGTGTGTGATCGACCCGAGTCTAGCCCAAACCTCTTGACTAAATCTTTTGCATACTTAGTTTGGTTGATAAAGATTCCATTTTTCAGTTGTTTAACTTGCAATCCTAGGAAGAAGTTTAGTTCGCCTACCAAACTCATCTCAAATTCAGATTTCATTAATTCAGCAAATAAGCCAGAAAATTCTTCACAGTTTGACCCAAATACAATATCATCCACATAAATCTGAGCAATGAGAAAGGAATCAGCCGTCCTCTTAACAAATAGGGTTTTATCAACACTCCCCCTAACAAACTTGTGAGCAATTAGAAATTGAGTAAGATGTTCATACCATGCTCGAGGGGCTTGTTTTAACCCATAGAGAGCCTTTTTCAATCGGTAGACTCTTTGAAGATAACTAGGGTCCACAAATCCTTTTGGTTGTTCAACATAAACCTCCTCATGAAGTATACCATTTAGAAAGGCACTCTTCACGTCCATTTGAAATAATTTGAATTTGAGAGCACATGCTATGGACATGAGAATTCGAATGGATTCGAGTCTAGCAACCAGGGCAAAGGTTTCATCAAAATCAATTCCCTCGATTTGAGAGTACCCTTGAGCTACAAGACGTGCTTTGTTTCGAATCACATTGCCAGATTCATCTGTTTTGTTTTTTAAGATCCATTTAGTTCCAATGACATTCTTCGCATATGGTCTTTCAACCAGAAACCAAACCTCATTTCTGGTAAACTGTTGAAGTTCCTCTTGCATTGCAAGTATCCAAAACTCATCATTGAGAGCCTCATTTATATTTTTTGGTTCAATTTTTGAAGTGAAGCACACATGACTGTTGATGGCCTCAAGTTGTCTTCTTGTCTTGACTCCAACATCCGGATCTCCAATGATTTGATTGAGGGGATGATCCTTGATATGTGGAACATTTCCAGAAGCTATTGAGGCATTGGGAGTGGGAGATTTTTCAACAGGTTTACCTATGTGGCACGGTTCTCCCACTTCATCATTATCAAGTCTTGTAACTTCTTTAGATTGGTCATCAATGACAACATTTATGGATTCTTGAGTTGTTTTAGTCCTTATGTTGTACACTCTATAGGCCCGACTATCAGAAGCATATCCTAGAAATATTCCCTCATCACTCTTAGAGTCAAATTTTCCTAAGTTTTCTCTATCTCAAAGGATGTGGCATTTGCTACCAAAGACCCTAAAGTACTTGATGTTTGGAACTTTTCCATTCCACAGCTCATGTGGGGTCTTATCTAGGCCAGCTCTTAAATAAACTCGATTAATGATGTGACAAGCTGTATTCACTGCTTCGGCCCACAGATTTTTTGCTATATTTTTACTGTTCATCATAACTGTGGCCATGTCGAGTAGCACTCTGTTTTTCCTCTCTGCTACTCCATTTTGTTGTGGAGTTTTTGGGGCTGAGAATTCATGTTTGATGCCTAAATTTTCACAGAATAGTTCAAAGCGCCCGTCCTCAAATTCTCCCCCATGATCACTCCTAATACGTTTCACTGTGCATTCTTTCTCATTGTGGAGTCGTTTCATGAGTTTCTCAAATTCTTCAAATGTATCAGACTTTTCTTTCAAAAATACAACCCAAGTATATTGGGAATAGTCGTCAACAATAACAAAGAAGTACCTCTTACCACCTTGACTCATTACTCTTGTGGGACCTATGAGATCCATGTGGAGTAGATCAAGTGGTTTTGATGTAGCAATGATGGATGTCTTCTTATGTGCAACTTTAATTTGTTTACCTTTCAAGCATTCTGCACATACTTCTTTTGGTTTCTTCCCAATCTTTGGTAATCCTCTTACTAATTTCTTTCTACTCAACCTAGCAAGGTTCCTGTAATGAACATGACCAAGCCGTTGATGCCATAACTCAGTCTCATCATTAATAGCCATGTGGCATACGGCAGATGGTCCCTCATCACCCTTGTTTTTAATAACATAGCAATTATCTCCAGTGCGAAACCCTTTTAGTATTAATTTTCCAGTTTGGTCCATAATTTTGCACATTTCTTTGGAGAATTTTACGGAATGCTGTTCATCACATATTTGAGAGATGCTTAATAGATTATGTTTCAAACCGTCAACACATAGTACATCCTCAATTTTGGGCAATCCTGGCCCGGTAATGGTTCCCTTTCCAACAATCTTGGCCACACTCCCATCTCCAAAGGTAACAGACCCACCATCAAATTCAGCATAATCACAATACTGAGTCTTGTCACCTGTCATGTGTCGGGAGCATCCACTATCAAGGTACCACCTAGTGTTTCTTCCGGCTCTAAGGCTGTATGGATAACTAAGCATTTGTTCTTTACTACCCATTTAGAGACTACCCTTTTTGGAGAACTAGGTTTCTTGGTTGATTCTAGGGATGTCATCGTTTGAGCATAAGGTGTTGAGGTTTTCTCTTTACTTGATTTCTCTTTCATCAGCTCCATGGTTCTTTTGTTCAACTGTTTTACCATTTCAAGGAGCTCTTTCATTCTTTTGTCTTTCTTCGGTGGAGTGGGATAATTTTTCCTCATGTTTGGTGTTTGTTTAGGAGGACTCCACATCTGATTCATCCTTTTTCCGGTAGGTACAAATTTACCTGTCAAGTTCCGAACCGAATTCTTAAAGATCAAGCATTCAAACTTCAAATGTCCAACATCTCCGCATGCATGGCATATAGGTGAATTTTTCTTAGTGCTTCCTGATGCATTCCTAATCTTTTTAGGTTCTGGGTTACTAACCTTAGTTTGCTCACCATAGCCTAGCCCTCTTGTATTCCTATAAGGCTTTCCTGATTTAAGGATATCATCTAGTTTTTCTCTACTCTGGGCAAATCTTTCATTGAGTTGACTTTCTTGATTAAGCTGCAAGACTAGACATTGATTTGTAGATTTTGCCTTTTTCAGCTCATCTTCTAGGATATTAATTTTGTCTTGAGCTACTTTGTTTTTCCTTTCCAATTCACAGATCTGATAGTAAAATCCGTTGTTTTCTCTCTTCACTTCTTGCATTTCATCAGCCAATTTATTGTTGTCAATATTAGCTTGGCTCAACTTTTTGGTAAGGAGGATGCTTTGACGGAATAGCTCATCATAGGCAACTTGTAATCCTTCATTATCATCCTCATCATCATCGGAGGATGTCACATTGTTTTCTGATAGCTCATGATCATCCTTGTCTCTTTCGCCTTGTATGTCTGGGACAATCTCCGAGATAGAGGCCATCAGAATTTTAACTGATCCTCTCTCATCACTTTGATATTCTTCTGTTTCTGAATCTGTACTCTCGAGGTTGTCCCATGTGGCTGCCATTGCTTTCTTTTTAAATTTTTCTTTGGCAGGAGCTTGGCAGTCAGAGGCAATATGACCATAGCGTCCACAGTTGTAGCACTTAGGATCTTTTGGCTTGTTGTAAGATTTTCCTGTATACCGCTTTTTGTCAAAAGATTTGCTATTTTTGTCAACCCTCTTTCCTTTGTTTTTGAAGAATTTTCTAAACTTCTTGGCCATAAGAGCCATTTCATTCATATCCATTTCTTCATCGCTATCAACTACATATTTTTGTGTAGTGTGTGAGGTTTTCAGCACTGTGTTTCTACATTTTGGGGATTTCTTGAAATGAAGTTCATGGGTCTGTAGAGATCCAAGTAAGTCTTCTATTTTCATAGTATCAATATCTCTACATTCCTCAATAGTTATGACCTTGGAGGAGAATCGTTCGGGTAAGGATCTTAGAATTTTTCTACAAATGCGCGGATCCAATATCCTCTCCCCCAATCCCCACATAGCATTGGTGACATCGCTCAGTCGGGTGTAAAAGTCCATGAAGTTCTCATGTTCCTCCATTTTCATATTCTCAAATTGAGTAGTCAAGAGCTGAAGTTTTGACCTCTTGACTGTACTAGTTCCTTCATGAGTGGTTTCAAAGATGTCCCATGCTTCCTTAGCAGTTGTGCAATTACAAATTCTTTTAAACTCATCTGCTGAAACGGCACAAAAGATAGCATTGAGTGCCTTGGCATTGCTAATGTATCTCAGTTGTTCAAGATCAGTCCATAAATCATCAGGCTTGACTGTGGTAGTGGTGACCCCATCTATGACTGTGCTCAAGAGGGGTATTTCACATTTGATTTCCACATATCTCCATGTTGCATGATCCAATGATTGCAAGAAGACTCTCATTCTTGCTTTCCAATATGCATAGTTTGATCCATCAAAATATGGAGGTTTGGAAACCATACTAGAATCCCCTTTTGACATGATTTCGAGCTTCTAGAGACGGATCACACTCCGGGCAGTTACGCCTTTAAGGAGGAACCCACTCTGATACCAATTGAAAATGCGGTATAAGTTTGATTACCGCTTTTGTAGAAGCAAGAAACAAGATACCTTGTCCTAGAGGGGGGTGAATAGGACACTTTTTAAATTTTCCAATTACACACTTGTAATCATGCAAAGTATTCTTAGGGAACTTACTTCAAACACAAGATATGCAGAATATAAATCAATAAAAGCATATGAGAAAGAAGTAAATCAGTTCATCCATTCATCACACAACAAGAGATTTTTATAGTGGTTCGGTTATGTACCTACTCCACTCCCGGCTGATCCACTCACTCCTTGAGTGGCCGGATTTCACTATCACTATGGTTTTAAATGAGGTTAACCATAAACCTTAACAGCCTACAAAAGGACTTAAGACTCAACACATGGATTCATCCTTCCATAGGACTAATCCATGACCACTTTGTCCTACACAAGGGCTTGTCCTACTCAAGGACTTGTCCTACGCAAGGACACTTACGAGTTTGGGTCTTCAAACTCTGAAACCCAAATCTCAACTTGAGGAGGTTTCTTGGACTCGAAAGACTAAATATACTTAGCTGATTGAGTCCCTTGATGATGCCTTTGTTGAAGAAGCTTCGGCTTGCAGGGAAGATACCTTCTTCAGCTCCCTCGATCAGCAACCTTGCTCCGGATGACTCATTGTAGATTCCAAGGTGAGGGATTAGGGTTAGGTTGAGGCTATATGGGGATATGGCTTTTATATGAGGAAAGCTTCTACCTAAACCACCATTAATGGCATTGATGACAAGAGTATATCTATGAGAGGTAGGTCAAGATGCCATTAAAGAGGGGTTGAGTTCATGATTCAATCCAAGCTTTGAATGCTTCATCAATGTTGGTTAGATCAACATGGATTGAAGTATGAACTCAACAAATCTTAGGGTATGAGAGAAGGGGATCTCAAGGAGAAGGCACACACAAACCCTAGATGATGCTCAAGGTGTGTTTTACAAGATCCAACCGAGTTCCATATATAGAGATGACATTCAACGGTCAGAAAACGGTCAGCTAGATAGGATCCGATCGATCGGACATAAGTTTTAGCTAGATTTGAATTTTGCTGAAAAACAGGTTCTCCGATTGATCGGACTTAGTTCCGATTGATCGGAAGACCCTGTCCGATTGATCGGAAGACCCTGTCCGATTGATCGGACAGATGGTCCGATTGATCGGAATTCCTTCCAGAGAGTTCATGTAATTTTTTTGGAATTTCCCCCGATGGATCGGATGTATGTCCGATTGATCGGACAAACCTCCGAGTGATCGAAAAAGTGTCCAGAGAGATTTTCAATGTTTGCTGGACAATTCTCCGATTGATTGGACATATCATCCGATTGATCGGAAGACCTTGTCCGATTGATCGGACAGTCCTCCGATTGATCGGAAAAGTGTGCAGAGAAGTTTTCAATGTTGCTGGACAATTTTTCGATTGATCGGACATATCGTCCGATTGATCGGACACCTATCGGACTTATCTCCGATTGATCGGGATCCTATCAGAGCGAGCAGACATACTGATTTTCAATTTTTAAGCAACTTCTGCTAAAATGAACCCTTCCATAGCTGATCTAAATGGAAGGAGGACTATAGATGGTGCTAAGGATATACCTAGGAAGGATTTGGGCTATCTATAGAAGGTTTTGGGATCAAAGGTTTGGATGGAGAGGCTTGAAGTTGATTGACGAGCGATCTTCTTTGAGTAGCTTCTGTCTTCAGCCGCATGGAGACTGTCTTCAGCCACAAGGAGACTCGACGACACACTAACCATGGTAATTGACAAATCTTTGTATTAACATCTTCCTCGCATGTCTTCTAGATAATATGTACCTGGTCGTACAATCTGGTAACCTGATAGGGGCCTTCCTAATTTGGATCTAACGAACGAGCAGGTGTTCTGAGATTTTGTCTAAGCACCAAATCACCGAGTTGAAAAGCTCTGGGTTTGACCTTTGCATTGTGATAGCGGGCTATACGTTGTTGGTAAGCTGCTGCTCGAAGTCAGGATACGTCCCTTCTTTCTTCCAAAAGATTGAGATGAAGCCTCAGACCCTCTTCATTTCTCGCTGGGTTATAGTGCTCCATTTGATGAGAGGGTACTTCAACTTTGACTGGAACAACTGCTTCGGTACCGAATGCTAGGGTGAAAGGAGTTTCTCCTGTCGACGTACAAGTTGTCGTTCTGTCAGCCCACAAGATTTCAGGTAGAAATTCAGGCCACATACTTTTACGCTCATCAAGTTTAAGTTTTCAGATGATTTTTTATATTCTTATTGATTGATCAACTTGTTCATTAGGCCTGAGGATGATATGGGGAAGTTCGAATATTATGTATCTTCCATTTCTCGCAAAACTCGGAGAATGCAGTGTTATCAAACTGTTTCCCGTTGTTAGTGATTATAGAATAGGGGAGCCCATAATGGTATATGATATTTCTCCATATGAATTTAGTAGTTTTCTTTTCAGTGATTGTAGTTAAAGGTTCCGCCTCGACCCATTTAGTGAAGTAATAGACTGCTACAATTACAAACTTGTTCTGGCCTTTCCCGGTAGGTAATGGTCCGATTATATCGACTTCCCATTGGGCGAAAGGCCAAGGGTCATCCATCGGCATCATTTGCTCAGATGGTACATGAGGGACTGGAGAATATCGCTGGCATTTATCGCATTTCTTGGAAAATTCGATTGCATCTGCCTTCATGGTGGGCCAAAAGTACCCTTACCTCATTGCTTTATATGCTAAAGACCATCCCTTGGGATGATTACTACATGCCCTCTGGTGTATTACATCTAGAATACGGTGTGCTTCTTCTAAATTGAGACACCTTAAGTACGGTAAAGTGAAACTTTTATGTAACAATATTCAGTTTTGTAAGGTGTACCTGGCAGCACGGTAACGAATTTATCGCGTACTCGCTCGCCTCAAGTGTAAGGCTGCGATGTAGTAATAAATCTCGGTAAGACCGAGGTCGATCCACAGGGAAAAAGGTAAACAATTCCAAGTACTCTAATAACTAGAATCTAAGAAGTTTAAGAAAGTAGTTTTTCACATCAAATAGAAAAATCTGAAATTAAGAAGAACTAGAGCATCAAGGATCCACTTGTAGTAGTCCAATGCCAATCCATTCATCCAAGTACAGCACAATTAGAATCAAAGTCCTATCTCTCATCTAATTGGAAGATATAACATTCAAGCACAAACAGTCCCACTTAAATCTGGAAATCAGATTTGTAGTTCTAATGAAGCACATAGAACTTGAACTTGTAGCCTTTGGAGTAACAGCCATGCCTATGGACTATGGCATGCTCAAGGGTTACTACAATTCGAATTCAAACAACCCAATCATGGTAATCTTAGAGAATTGCAAGGAGCTCATGTCCGGAGCACACAAACTCTCACAAAACTTCTAAAAAAAAAACTTTATTCAAACTGGAACTTCAAAATCCAAAATTAAGAAAAGGGTACTTGAAATAAAAGAATTAAAGTATTGGAACCAACTACAAATTTCACTTCTAGCTCTAGCTAAGAGGTTAGCTAAGGAAAAGCATATTAAAACTAGAACTAGAACTATGAAAAGGAAGAAAAACTAGCTGGAGGAGGCTAGGAAGCCTCCTATGACTTGAACTCCTTGCTCCCCACGTCCGTGGTTGCCTTGGAATAGAAGAGAGCACCTCCTTTTATAATACAGCAAGAGTACCGCAACGTAACAGATTTTGTTTCGCTTCGTACGGCTTAACCAATGGTCGGATTGCCTTCAAATTTGATTTGTAGCTTCCTTGTAATGTGATATTCCTCATAGATGATTTAGATTTTCAAGATTATGTTGTGAATGGGCCCACCAATCAGATCACCAACCGCCTCTCAAAATCGCACACTTCAGGTACCTTCAGAACCAGTCATCTTGCTTTCAATGCCCCGGAGTGTACAGATGTCGAATTGATCCCAAATTTTGAACATTGGTAGAAAACTTCCTCCTCTACATGATAGATGGATTAGATTGTTCAAAACAATCCCAGAATGCAGTTCGAAAATTAGAACACTTAGGGCTTTTATAAACTCTGCGCAGTTGGATCTTTCTAGATGGTCCATCTTTCTTCAACCGGTACGATCAAACCACACATCCTTTTGATTTGAAACTTTGTGGTTATTCATATATGGATGTGATCTAGAAGATGGTTTAAGTAGATTCTTCATATCATCAATGATGGGCCATCTGGACCGGCCCAGAGTGGAGTAGGCAGAATCTGGAACTTTCTGGACAGTTCGTATTGTTTTGGCCACCACAATCAATCTGTAGCTCCGATCAACACGAAACCACTTGGGTTAGTTCGGGTCGAGCTCCTCTTCGACATAGACGTGTTGGATTTCCAAATATCATTAAGATGGGCCCAGACAACTGTTCCGAAAATCCAAAAGTGGGAATAGCCTGTATCTGAAATCTGACTCCTAAAAGTGCATGGCCGACTTGTCATCCGACCGGTCGTTCGACCGGTCGGACGACAGGTCGGCCTTAACAAAATCAGTCCAGAGAATTTTCTATTTCTGGAGGGTTTTGCCGGCAGATCGGTGGCTATGGCCGGCCGGCCGGTCAGGCTGTAAATTCTGACTTTTTCACACTTTTCTTCCTCCATTGCATTGCATCTTTCCTCCATCTCATATCCTTTATTTCTTTGATCTTCAAGGCATACAAAGTGACTCTTTTAACCATGAATTGGTGAAGTCTCCCTCTCATTCCTACAATCATAAATCCATGCATTAGATTAGTCTTTAAATCATGATAACCATGCATAATGAGTGATGAATTGCGGTTAGAATATGCATAATTAAGAGCTCAACACACCCCCCAACCAGCATTTTGCTAGTCCTGAGCAAAACATGCATGAGACAAGTTCAATTTTCCAAAAACCAACTCTCCTTCAAAAACTATTCTTCTATACATCCCAAGATACACAAGTGTAAAAGTCAGAAAAATTAGGTGATAGAGGTTGAAACCTTAAACTCTCAAAACATAATAAGTGTTCATATGAAATCCCCGCTGATTGATTGATAAATAGAAGAACTTGAACAAATTCAACCTAGTGTGCATAGTGAAAGTTCATCTCATGAGTTTCTGGGCTTATCTTCTTCATAGATCAACTAAACTATGGATTTCAAGGTACACAGAGTAACAACAAGCCTATGACAGGAATTTGTCTTACCGTCCTTCTAACGGCTTTCACACTACGTCCCATTTCCGGCTTTGGTTACGGGTAGACCATCCCGCAGTTGGTAGTAGGTAGCCCTAATCGGAATTTTCCACCATTTTTCCATCATTCCCAATTTCATCCTTCCTTTCCTTTTTCTTTTACATTAAATAGGATTTTTAGAAATCCATATCTTTTGTTATTTTCCCATGGACAAGGATGGACAAAGTACCCCGGCTTGGTTTCTCAACACCTTAAAACAAAGTATAGCTAATCCACAAATCACATAATCCTTTCGACCCATGAAAATCGTGTAATGTGAACTAGGTGTAAAAGTGTTCAAATTTTCTATCACTCACATAAATAGGGGAATTCACATATAAAACCATTATATTAAAAGAAGTTCAAAGCTTGCAACATTACTCACTTCGTATCTCCTCTTCTTATGCTCATATCATCTTGAATACATAGAAACAACGTTTTCCAAAAGAGTTTTGAATTTTAGAAAAATAAAAAATTTCTACATAATTGCTCAAAATGTCACAAAAGCTAGTAGATTCATCTAAGGAATCTCACCCCCCAACCAAAATCTTACATTGTCCTCAATGTAATAAGATATGCAATATGCATGACATGAGAGCAATGACATAAAACAAAGGAGAGTGAGAACAAGAGTACCCGAGGTAGCAAGTAGATCAATTCTAGCATCTTCCATTGTCTCGATGAGACTTATTCAATCCTAAATGTAGAAAAGAAATCCTAACCTACCTACCTACCTTTGATTAGTCCGATCGACTACATGATCAAATTTGAGCAGGATCTTCATAAATTTCAATAAATTTCTCATGAGGACCATCCAAAGTCCTGCTCGACAGTAAACATGTGTGCTTCTTATCATTGAAGTCAAATCGTATTGTGCACCACATGCATAAAAGGGAGAAATAAGAGCAGCAAAAAGATATCTCCTCAAATTCTGATATGGGTTATGATCGATAAAAAACGGGTCCTCCCAATCAGAATTTTCAATGGGCTGAAGGACCCATGATGGTGGAGAGACATTCATCATGTATTCTTCAGTTAAAGTTGTCTCCTTCACAATTTCAGAATTGTGTGGTGCTTCCACAAACAATGGTAAAGAATGTAAATCAGTGGAATTGTGTTCTTTAGGCACCGACACCATGTCTAACAAAATGTCCAACTCCTTAATCATCTCATCATCAAGATCATAAGATTGGGCCAAGCACTCCTCTAGGGAATAGAGATAGTCGGATGAAGGATCATGATCTTGCTTGAGTGAGTGCAAAAATTCAATTTCGATGGTGAGGGACTCGCCTTCCATAGAGTGGAATTCTTCCAAACTAGGTTCTCCATAACTAGTATGAGGCACCAAGTGGGAAGTATGCAAGGCTTTAACAATCCCTTGAATAATGGGGTCGTTTGAATTTTCAAAGTGAGCCAAGCATTCATCCAAAGAATCTGAATTTTCACTCATGGGAGTCTCATTCTCCACATTAAAATTAAGCATGTCAAGTTGGTGGAGTGACTCAAAAATATCAACCTCGGCCATCTCTCTAGCATGCATATCCTCTAGAGACTCATAATCATTATGCCCTTGGGAAAAAGAAACCATAGGTTCATAACCATTCACCAAACCCTCATTGTAGGCAACCCCACTACCGCTTTCAAATTTTATGGATTCCTCGGGTTCGTCAACCGTCATTGAAATCTCTTCATCATTAAGTTCAAAGCATCCAAAAGAGATAGTGGACTCACTATAATTGATGATGACATTGGGATCATCGAAATCAATCTCTTCTAAAAGTCTATTCATTAAATCCGAAGAAGGTGGGACTTGGGTAGCCCCATCCTCCTCATTAAAGGGGATTGATTTGATGCCCCCAATTTCGGGCTCAACGTCTTCACAAGATGGCGAGTAAGCTTGATTTGATTGTTCATCTACATACTCATTCCATATTTCCTCAAGTATTTGTGTATACTTATCATCAAAAGAGGAAGACGTTTTAGGGTGATTGTTAATAACCATGGTTGGTTCCTCCCTTGAACCCAATTAAGACCGTACACATTGTAGGATGAAAAGTTATTTGATGGTTGATAGGCATATCCATATAAGTAATCACGCATTGTCTTAACCGGTTGGCTACTACTCACCTGTTCCTTTTGTTGTTGCACACCTCTTACCATAATCGGTGGAACACTCATGTTATTTTCAATCCGGTAATCATGTAATGTTTTTCCAGGATGATTATCCAATTTTGCTTCATTCCGGTATTCCCCCATCGTCTTACGTCGTGTCTCAATATGTGTATTGTTTTCATTAATGTAATCATGCATCGTCTTACGTGGGGGGGTAGTGGAGGTTCTTTGAATCTCAGAAAAATACTCGTGCTTGGAGGGATCCAGATCACAATGAGTTCGGGTCCCCCAATCCGACGTCTAATCCTCCAAAAGATACTTATATGCACCATTCGTCCAATCATACATGATGAAATTTTAAGAAATTAAAAACTACCCTAATCTAGAAAAAAGAGCAAAAAGAAGGTAGATGGGGAGATGTTACCCAATAGAGTGAGATTTATGTCAGCAACAATGTCCTACAAAACAAAAGTGTTAGTTATCTAAAAACAAATCAGAAAATCTACTTCTATAAAAACTGAAAATCCCACCTAACTAAAACTACTCTATAGCTACTAGAACAATAAGAACCGTTTAACCTTTTCCCCGGCAACAGCGCCAAAAACTTGCTCGCTCGCCTCAAGTGTAAGGTTGCGATGTAGTAATAAATCTCGGTAAGACCGAGGTCGATCCACAGGGAAAGAGGTAAACAATTCCAAGTACTCTAATAACTAGAATCTAAGAAGTTTAAGAAAGTAGTTTTTCACATCAAATAGAAAAATCTGAAATTAAGAAGAACTAGAGCATCAAGGATCCACTTGTAGTAGTCCAATGCCAATCCATTCATCCAAGTACAACACAATTAGAATCAAAGTCCTATCTCTCATCTAATTGGAAGATATAAAATTCAAGCACAAACAGTCCCACTTAAATCTGGAAATCAGATTTGTAGTTCTAATGAAGCACATAGAACTTGAACTTGTAGCCTTCGGAGTAACAGCCATACCTATGGACTATGGCATGCTCAAGGGTTACTACAATTCGAATTCAAACAACCCAATCATGGTAATCTCAGAGAATTGCAAGGAACTCATGTCCGGAGCACACAAACTCTCACAAAACTTCTAAAAAAATAAACTTTATTCAAACTAGAACTTCAAAATCCAAAATTAAGAAAAGGGTACTTGAAATAAAAGAATTAAAGCATTGGAACCAACTACAAATTTCACCTCTAGCTCTAGCTAAGAGGTTAGCTAAGGAAAAGCATATTAAAACTAGAACGAGAACTAAGAAAAGGAAGAAAAACTAGCTGGAGGAGGCTAGGAAGCCTCTTATGACTTGAACTCCTTGCTCCCCACGTCCTTGGTTGCCCTGGAATAGAAGAGAGCACCTCCTTTTATAATACAACAAGAGTACCGCAACATAACAGATTTTGTTTCGCCTCGTACGGCTTAACCAATGGTCGGATTGCCTTCAAATTTGATTTGTAGCTTCCTTGTAATGTGATCTTCCTCATAAATGATTTAGATTTTCAAGATTATGTTCTGAATGGGCCCACCAATCAGATCACCAACCGCCTCTCAAAATCGCGCACTTCGGGTACCTTCAGAACCAGTCATCTTGCTTTCAATGCCCCGGAGTGTACAGAGGTCGGATTGATCCCAAATTTTGAACATTGGTAGAAAACTTCCTCCTCTACATGATAGATTGATTAGATTGTCCAAACAATACCAGAATGTAGTCCGAAAATTAGAACACTTAGGGCTTTTATAAACTCTGCGCAGTTGGATCTTTCTAGATGGTCCATCTTTCTTCAACCGGTACGATCAAACCACACATCCTTTTGATCTGAAACTTTGTGGTTATTCATATATGGATGTGGTATAAAAGATGGTTTAAGTAGATTCTTCATATCATCAATGATGTGCCATCTGGACCGGCCCAGAGTGGAGTAGGCAGAATCTAGAACTTTCTGGATAGTTCGTATTGTTTTGGCCACCACGATTAATCCGTAGCTCCGATCGAGACGAAACCACTTGGGTTAGTTCGGCGTCGAGCTCCTCTTCAACATGGATGTGTTGGATTTCCAAATATCATTAAGATGGGCCCAGACAACTGTTCCAAAAATCTAAAAACGGGAATAGCCTGTATCTGAAATCTGACTCCTGAAAGTGCATGGCCGACCTGTCATCCGGCCGGTCGGTGGCTATGGCCGGCCGGCCGGTCAGGCTGTAAATTCTGACTTTTTCACGCTTTTCTTCCTCCATTGCATTGCATCTTTCCACCATCTCATATCCTCTATTTCTTTGATCTTTAAGGCATACAAAGTGACTCTTTTAACCATGAATTGGTGAAGTCTCCCTCTCATTCCTACAATCACAAATCCATGCATTAGATTAGTCTTTAAATCATGATAACCATGCATAATGAGTGATGAATTGGGGTTAGAATATGCACAATTAAGAGCTCAACATCGAGCAAATTTTCTATCGTCTGGGAGTTGTCCATTTTTTAGGTAAAGGACGATGGGATCAATCCAGCATGGATATAAATGCAATATGACCACTTGCTTTAGTGTTACTTGATCGATACTCGGAGAATGGAGATGCTCGATAAAAATTTGTTTCTCGTCAAATCGGATTCTAGTGCAGAAGCTAACTTTCCTAGAGAATCTGCGAGCTTATTCTACTCGCGAGGAATCTGAATTATCTAATATTTGCTTAGTTTAGCGAGCAGAATGAGTACTCGAGATTTGTATAAAGCCATTCACTCTTCTTTCGCCTCGAATTCGCCGAGCACTTGATTGACTATGAGCTGAGAGTCACTGTGAATAAATAGGTTCTTTATCACGAGCACATTCGCTAATTCGAGACCAATGATTAAGGCCTCATATTCTACTTTGTTGTTAGAGACATGAATATCGAAGCGTAAAGCATATTGGAATTGTAACCTATCAGGAGCGATTAGGATCAAACCGGCTCCGCTGCTAGTGGAGCATGATGATCCATCTACATAAAGCGACCAGGGTGCCTCCTTGCTGGTCGTAGGGTCATTGCTGGAGATAGAATCAGTAGCGGTCAAATATGTAAATTTGGCAATGAAATCGGCTACAGCTTGGACCTTAGTGGCGGTTCATGAGAAGAATGTAATGTTGTGTTCGCTGAGCTCAATCGCCCATTTAATTAACCGTGCAGATACTTCGGGCTTTTGAAGGACTTGCGTTAAAGGATGATTAGTAGGTATTAATATAGAATGGGCTTAAAAATAAGGTTGTAGTTTCCGGGCTGCAGTTACTAAGTCCAGAGCAAGTTTTTCCATATCAGAGTATCGAGTCTCAGCATCCACCATTGCTCGACTGACATAATAAACAGGCCTTTGTACCCTAGAGTATTATCTTATTAAGGCGGCGCTAACGGCCGTGGAAGATACAGATAAATAAAGAAAAAGCTGCTCGTGTGGAATAAGTTTGGATAAGATGGGAGGTGCGCTCATATATTGTTTCAGTTGCTGAAATGCCTCCTTACATTGTTGGGTCCATATCCAGTTGGTTTTTGCAGTAGTGCGGAGGAGCTTAAAAAAGGGGAGGCATTTATCAGAGGCACAAGAAATAAACCTATTTAACGATGCAATGTGACCAGCCAATCGTTAAACATCTTTGAGAGTGGATGGAGACTTCATTTCAATCAAGGCTTTAATCTTCTCAGGGTTTGCTTCAATCCCACGTTAACCAACCATAAATCTAAGAAATTTTTCAACAAATACCCCAAAAGCACATTTTTATAGATTTAATTTCATTTGATACTTCCTCATCAGATCGAAGGCTTTTCGGAGATCCACGAGATGATCATTGGCCACGACACTTTTTACGAGCATGTCGTCGACATAAACCTCTATATTCTTGCCGATTTGTGCAGCAAACATTTTGTTGACTAAACTCTAATAGGTGCCCCCCCCCCCCCCCCCCCCCCCCCCCCCCCGATTTTTGAGACCGAAAGGCATTACTTTATAGAAATATAGGCCTCAATCAGTGATAAAGGCAATATTTTGACTGATCAGGCAGATGCATCATGATCTAGTTGCAATCAGAATAAGCGTCCATAAAGCTGAGCAAGGCATGTCCTGCTGTTGAATCGACCAATTGGTCGATGCAGGGAGTATGGAAGCTATCCTTCGGGCATTCCTTGTTCAGATCGGAGTAATCTACACACATCCTCCACTTACTATTGGCTTTGCGGACAAGAACCACATTCGCTACCCACTCTGGGTGGTCGACCTCTTCGACAAAATTGACGACCAACTAATTTTTCGATCTCAGCTTTAATCATCATTTGTCTTTCAGCTGTGAACGCTCATCAACACTGATGAATGGGTTCTTCGGATCAACGCTCAGACGATGGATCGTAACGTTAGGGTCGATACCTAGCATATCTTCATGAGACCAGGCGAATACATATTGATATTCGACCAAGAAATTGGTCAGGTTTGCTTGAAAGATACAGCTTAGAGACGATCTAATGTGGACCTTCATGGAAGGGTCATCTTTAGATAGGTGGATTTCGACTTTCTTTTCTCTGGGAGTTCCTGATTGATGTGCGTCCTCCCTCGGGTCTAATGTTGTTGCTATCGGGGAATTCGCTTGATCTCCCGTAATCGTCATGATATGAGCTGCTTGGACATTTTTTCGATCTTGTACCCCAATTTTGTAACACGCTCGAGCTTCCTTTTGGTTCCCTCGTACTACCCCGACTCCACTTGGAGTAGGGAATTTAATGCATAGATAGAGGGGGTGTAGAGTTGCTCCTATTTTGCTGAGCGAGAGTCGACCCAAGATAGCATTGTATACTGATTTTCGATCGACCACTAGGAAGTTGATGAACACAGTGATTTTGATTGGACTTTCTCCAAAGGTGATAGGAAGGTCGACTCCCTTCTGGTGTTACAACTTTGCCCTCGAAGCCAACAAGGGGGGTGGAGATAGGTTTGAGTAAATTTCTGGCAAGTACCATTTTATTGAAAGCTTCAAGATAAAGGACGTCTGCAGAGCTACTTATATCTAACATAATGCGATGAGTTAAATAATTTGATACCTTTAACGCGACCACGATGGAGTCCTCATGAGGGAAATGAATTCCTTTAACATCTTCAAGAGAAAAAGAAATTGAGTGATGGCTAGCACTTGGCATATCAAACGATTTTTCCAACCAATAAATGTGTTGAGGCTTCTAACAGGCCTTCCGAGCATATTCTTTCCTTGAGGCTTGGGAATCTCATCCGCAAGCTGGACCACCAGCAATAGTCCGAATCTCACCTGTAGGTTCTGCGTCTTCCTGTGGAGGATGATGTTGTGGTGACTTTTTTCTTCATCCTTGATGTGATTAGGTATCGGTTCTTTTAGGTGATCGATCTTGTCGTGTAACGTAATCCCGGAGATGTCCCTTCCGAATGGGAGTTTCAATTTGATCTTTTAGAGATATGCAATCTTAGGTGTTATGCCAATGATCTTTATGGAAGTAGCAGAACTTCCTCTTGTCTCTTTTTTCGGGGTCTGATTTGATCCTTGGAGGCCATTTAACATAAGATTTATGCTTTATCTCCATTAGCACTTTTTCAGAAGACTAATTGAGAGGCATGTAGTTGCGATATTTACTAGAGTAAGGCTTCTTAGGGGAGCGATCCCACCGATCACGCCGATATTTCCTATCGGATGAAGAGATATCCTCAGACTTGCGTTTCTTCCCTTGTATACCATGACGAGCCAAAGCGACCTCTTCAGCGTTAATGTATTTTTTAGCTTTGGCCTGAAATTCAGTCATGGTTTTAGGAGGGTTTTTATCTAGGGGGAATCAAAATTTCTCGCTCTTGATTCCTGCTATAAGGGCAGTGAGGCCTTTGTCTTCAGTATAACCTACAGTTTAAATGGCTTCTGCTGTAAACCGAACTGTGAACTCCTTGATTGTTTCTCCATGTTGCTGTTTTAGATCTAATAGATGAGATGCAGGATTTTTTGTATGGATACTTCCCATGAACTGAAAGAGAGGAAGAGATCCGATAATTGGGAAAAAGATTCTATAGATCGAGGTTTTAGGCCACGAAACCATATACGCGCTGCATCTTTTAGAGTTAAGGAAAAAACCCTGCACATAATTTCTGAACTATATCCTTCTAACCCCATGAGATACCTATACGTCTCCAAATGTTCGAGAGGATCACCAATACCAGTATATGGAATGATGCTGGGTATTCAATATTTTTTAGGCAAAGGGGCTTCCATTACCTTGTAAGTGAAGGGAGGTTCAACTCGATGGATCGATGCAAAAGAAGAAGGCAGGAGGTTGGATTGATATCGTTGTTCCATATCGGCGAAACGATGTTCGATTCTCCTGAGATCTCATTCCCAGGGTAAAGTATAACTTGACGTTTTAACACCAGATTCTACAAGGTTGTGGTCGTCGAGAGGCACTGAAGCGGATATATTGTGGATATTGGACTGGAGTTTGATTGCTGCGGGGCATACGATTTGAAGAAGGATCCGCTGAGCTCGTAGTTCATCTATGGAATGCCTGGAAGCTATTGGTGCAGATTGTAATGGTGATCCTTCTGGAGGTTACTACGATTTGGGGAAATGTTGATCAAACCAATTGGATAGGGTTTGAAGTCCAACTTTGAGAGTGAGGAGTGTATCCCCAAAGAAGCGTATAACACCATCGAAGCCACCAGTATTTCTTGGAATGGATTTTACAAGTGTTGGCTGGGCTCCGCCAAAGGAATTCCTGTCGAAGTAGCCTGAGGGAGGTTGGGAGTTGGCTTAGGGATGTCTGGCGATGGTAACGTCTACCTTGAGGTAGAGGGATGAGTCGTCTTCTTCGGAGGCATAGTGGGAGGTGATAATCGGTGATGAGAGCGAATTGAATTCTCGTTCCCACAGATGGCATCAATCTGTTGATGACAAATTCTGGTAACAGATCTCCTTCTAAGTATACGCCCTTCTCGAAGTGAGCTCCCTTCCAAACCTGAAAGCCAAAGAAGAAACTAAGGGTGGCTTGCATTTGGCCGTTGGCCCTCCGAAGCTTAAGTCAAAGGTGACTTGATAGTAAGATGAAGTGTGAAACATAGGTTTAGAGATTGTGTATTTCTCGTGTACCTTTACCATCTATGGAGCCATGTATTTATGCAGGTCTAGGTGATCCAGTTTGTTACGCTATTCACTACTGATTTCATGGGATAAGATGCTTATCCTATTAATCCTTAGGTAAGGGGAGAACCTAATCGAACTAGACATGTACTTGATTACGTTCCTTGATGGAGATTCCCTGTGGTTCGGAGCTACGACCAGAACTAAGCCAATAACTAGCCTATAGGGGCTGCTAAGACCATGAAATAGGGAGCGCCCACGCCAAACGATGAAAGTCCAAGGTTGCTCGCATAACGAGGGTATCCCCTTTCGATGACCACGAACAATGCTACTCGAATGACAACGGTGTTCCCATCCTACGACCAGCAACCAGCCCTGCTCACATATTAGGAATGTATAGGGACGCCGATCTATGCGATATATGAGCTACGACCAGATAGGCTCGTTAGTCGAATGATTTGGTCACGACTTTACGGAGTCAAAGGTGCTCGCAGGTCTTGGGTCTTTAGAGTTCTTCGATGGCTAGCTTTATTCTACAACATCAGGTAATGTGTAAGACCCGTACCCGGAATTGCCCGCCGTTCATTTAATTTTCGGTACCGGTACGTCCCGGATGGACCAGATTAGCGAGCCTTGATCGCGACCCTATTTTAGTACCGCATTAACCCAAGACCTATACCCTTACAGCGCAGACGCCACGACTCCAACGCCGCTCGGCACGTCCCATTGCGATACCCGGTGTGAAAGATGCGTACTTTTGTGCAATCCGAGGTGCGCCACGCAACGCACGTGTGGCATGGGCCTCACTTGCACAAATCCCAACAATATGTCAAATCAATCACCATCACCCTCACCCATACCCCTCTCATCACCCTAGTCTACACACACCATACCCACCCCATCACTCTCTCACCTACAAACTCAACATAACCCATACCTCCCATGCCCTCTCCCATCATCATCATCATCACCTCATGCACCCCCCTCTCTACCCATACAAGATCCATACGTAGGGGGGTGGGTCTTGTCATTCCCATTTGCAAGAAAGGAGAGAGAAAAAGAAAGAGAGAAAGGAGAGAAAGAGATTTGAGAGAGAGAGAGAGAGAAGAAAGAGATTTGAGAGATTTGAGTGAGTTTAGAGAGAGATTAGAGGATTTGAAGGTGGAGATCAAGCTTGGAGGACCCCGATCATCATCCGGACAGTCCGATCGGCAATCTAACCCCATCCGACCGTCCAACCATCATCGTGAGTGCATCCATGTTCCTATTAGGTTTTGTGTAGAATCTAGGATTTAAATGGGTCCCACCTTTTGATGGTGTGGATCCCACTTGGGGACCCATTTTGTGGCATGATTAGTGTGGCCAATGGCCCACCATGATGCTTAATTTTCTTTTCTTCCCCATTCTTTAAAACACAAAGATATGGATGAAAGATAAATATAAGGATTATCTTGATCCAAAGCTAATTGGGCCCACCATGAGATGGCCCAGCTGATGAATGGAGTGGATCCTGCACGTGTGGACCCCACTGGTCAAGGCACAAAAAAAGTATTTATAAAAAAAAGAAGAAGAGGAAGAGGGCCACTGGACAGTCAGCGTCTAGAGAACGCTGCTGTCTAGCAGTGCCTGGGCTGAAAGCCCTTTTGGGCGTTGACATTGGGTCCCCACTCGTGGGACCCACCTTGATGCATCTATTCGATCCACGCCGTCTATCTATTTCTCCAGCCCATTTTGGGGCTGGAAACCGAAAATGAAGCAAATCCAGATCTTAGGTGGACCACACCATAGAAAACAGTGGAGATAATGAAGCCCTACTGTTGAAGCTTCCGTGGCCGACCGTGATGTTTGTAGACTGAATCACCAGTCCAATATTGGACTCTATGGGCTCCCCATGAGTTGGGGAACCTGATGAGCGAAGTGGATCTTCCCTAAGTGGGCCCCACTTGATATAGACAAAGAAAAGAAAAAGAAAAAATATATATATATGGATGGGGACGCTGGACGTTCACAGCGTCAGGACGATGGAACAGTCCAACGTCACCTGGACGGTTTGAATGGGTCCCCACTCGTGGGACCCACCTTGATGTTTGTGGGTAATCCACACTGTCCATATGTTTTCCCAGATAGTTTAGGGGCCAGCCCCAAACATGAGACAGATTCAAATCTTAAGCGGACCGCACCACAGAAAACAGTGGAGAACATGATGTCCACTGTCGAAACTTCCTCGCTCCACCTTACTATTTTTAGACCTATTCACATACCCAATATTGGGCTCGTTGGGTACCCCATGAGCTGGGGAACTTGATAGACAGGGGTGGATCATCCTCTTGTGGGCCCCACTGAACGAAAACCATAGGAAAATAAAAAAAATAAAAAAATAAAAATAAGGGAGAAGGGCTCCCAGCGTCTCTGATGCTGGGAGTACCCAGCTGTTAAACCGAGTAGCTATCTCGCTACTGCAATGACGTCACCAACTTCAGTGGGTCCCACCATGATGTGTGTGCTATATCTATACCGTCCATCCATTTGGGGAGATCATTTTAGGGCATGATCTCAAGAATGAGACAGATCCAAATCTCAGGAGGGCCCTACCAAAGGAAACAGTGAGGACAGTGACAAGGCCGTTGAACCTTCCTACGGCCCACCATGATGTTTATTTGAGATCCAACCTGTTCATAATTCCACACACGTGTGGAAGAGGGAAAACAAAAATATCAGCTTGATCGAAAGCTTCTATGGGCCCCACTACAGTGATGTTTATTTGTCATCCAACAGAAGGGGGCGCTGGCTTGGCTGGGCTGGGCTGGTTGGGCTGCCCAGCAGGTGGCCCACTCATGGGACCCACCTAGAATGTATGTGCCTTATCTATTACGTCCATATGTTTTTCCAGCTCATTTTAGTGGCTGAGCCCAAAATTTAAGCATATCCAAATGTCAAGTGGACCAGGCCACGGGAAACAGTGGGAATAATGATTTCCACCCTTGAAACCTTCCCAGGCCCTACAGTGATGTTTATTTGTCATTCTAACCTGTTCATAAGATTACATGGATATGGATGAAGGAGAAAACAAAAATATCAGTTTGGTTCAAAACTCTTAGGGCCCATTTGGGTGCCACGCTCCAAGCAACGTGCTTTGGCAAGGTGCCCAGCAGGTGGCCCACCCTGTGGGTCCCACCACGATGCATCTGTTTTATCTATGCCGACCATTTATTTTTTTTTCATATTATTTTAGGGCCGTGGGCCAGCACAATGAGGTAAATACAAACCTCAAGTGGACCACATTGTAGGAAACAGTGGTCATTGATGCCCACCTTTGAAACGTTCCTTGGGGCCATTGTGATGTTTATTTATCCATCTAACCAAAGGTGATGGGGCCCAACTTTGGGTCCCACCTTGATGAATGTTGGGTATACCTTGTCGTTCTTCTTGGCAGGGGTGTGGGCCCAGTTTTGGGTGGGCCACACGTAGAAAATAAGGGTGATTGAATGCCTACCATTGGAAACTTTACAGGACCCATCTGTTATGTTTATTTGCCATTCTTCCTGTTCATAAGTCACCCAGCCATGAGTGAGGTTCCACACATGTGGTGTGCGGGCCCCACCATGGTGTTTGGTTGCCATCTCACTTGATTAGTGGGAAAGCACAAATATCGGGTTGATCCCAAACTGTTGGGGCCCATTGATGTATGTGGCACCCCCACTCCTTGTTAGTGCACTTTTCCGTGGCATACTAGTGCACCTTGTTTGTCAATCACTTACAGCAGTGAGTCTAGAGTCGGTTGAGCCCAATGAAGACGAAGACCGAAGACTCAAGACGGACCGGCTGCATCAAGAATGAAGATTCAGGTAAATGAGATGCCTTGATGCCTTAACCTCCACCAAAACCAATCCCCTTTGTATCTGTGATGTCCTTGACCATAATTAGAACCCATTAGGCATCATTGATAGGCCCTAGGTGTCTCATTTGAACATCCCCACCTTGGCCTAAAACTACAGCTGAAGAAAGAGGTGATTCAGCATATGTGTAAGGGACCCAGGCTGGTCCGACCGGTCAAGACCGGTCGGCCAGCATTCCTGCTGCATTTACAAGGCCAGCCGACCGGTCAGGACCGGTCGGCCTTCATAATAGAAGGAGATCAGCAAGGAGGGCCGACCGGTCATGACCGGTTGGCCAGTGTATTCGGCCTGGATATCCCATTTGGCCAGCAGAGGGCACCGACCGGTCATGACCGGTCGGCTTGGAGTCCACAGCCTGTCCAGATAGAGTGGCCGACCGGTCATGACCGGTCGGCCTAATGAGTATTGGCTGTCCAGTGAAGGGTGCCGACCAGTCATGACCGGTCTGCCAGTGAATATGGCCTGTGCTTGTGGCTTCTTGCAGCAGGGGACTCCGACCGGTCGTGACCGGTCGGGACAGGTCGTTTATGACCGTTTTCTGCCCGTTTTAGAACCGTTGGAGCCCTCTTTTCTATATATATGGTGCTCCATTCTTGGGCAACTAGTGAGAAGTTTTTGAGAGCCCATTCCACACTTATCTTGTACATCATTTGGGGCCTCAAAGAGGAGGTTTTCAAGTCATATCCCTTGTGTTTCAAACACAAGTATGGACATTCAAATGCTATCAAGAGATGACTTGATTCCTCTCTCAAATCTAGAGGTGTGACACTATTCCACATAGGTATATCCTTTGTCCAAGACCTCTAGAAGACTCTCTAGGTGAATCTCCTAGTTGGAACAACCTACACATCCCTGTATGAGATTCACCCATCCTCCTAGCACCTTGGGCTTTTCAAGGCATCGCATGCAAGGTGTTTGATCGAATGTGGCTGAGGCATTGGCAACGCAATGGCGGCACGATCGAGGGAGCAAAGGGGAGCTGATTGAAGCACGGGAGAGCAAAGATCAAGCAACCCAATACGGTGCTAAACAAGGGGCTCATCCGACAAGTAAGTTGTCTCATTTGAGAGTCCATTTTAGAGTTTGTTTGTCAACTCGCCTTAGGGACGTTAGCCGTTCCTTGGCCCGTCAGCCGGGCCTAAACTAAGTCTCCAAGGGGGAGCCTCCGACACGGGAGTAAACGTACGATAAGGTTGAGAGTTAGCCTATGTCTAAAACTCCGGATACGGTTGAGAGGTGAACCGATAAAACCTCCGTGTAAAGGTTGAGAGGTGAACCTCATTTAAAACCTCCGATAGTGAATGCCGGTGTGCTCAAAGGGGTTGAGTACTTGAACCGGGAGTGGAGTAGACACGTAGTCGAACCACTATACATCCTTGTGTTTGTGATTGTTATTGAGCACATTGATATCTTTGCATTGTTAGTTTAATTGCTTAATTATGAATGATTGATATGAATGCATGCTAGGCACTTTTTAGGCATCCTTGCACAAGATGTACCTTCACTACTTGTGTAGACTTGAGCTCATTGATCCAATCTCATAAGTCTACACAAGGTGCATAGGTTAGTAGCTTAATTAGTTGAATCATTTTCTTACCTATGCATGCTTAGACTAGGTTTGGTTATTGCTTAACTCTTGCTAGTCTTGTGATTGGACCCACCAAGGCTTGGAAGCCAAGGTGTTCTTGCTTACCTAGCTTAAACTTGTTGAATTGCATAAGTAGGCGAAAAGAATTTTAAAAAGGTCCTATTCACCCCCCCTCTAGGTTCATAGACATATCTCCGAGTATCTCTACAAGCGGTAAAACCGCAATTTCAATTGGTATCAGAGCCGGATTCCTCTTTAAAGGCGTAATTGCCTAGAGGTAGATCCTATAGAGAGACTTGAAAATATGTCTAGAGAGGACTCTTCATCCGTCACTAAGCCTCCTTTCTTTGATGGGTCAAATTATCCATATTGGAAAGCCCGAATGTGCATTTTCTTGGAATCCATTGATTCGGATGTGAGGGACATGGTTGACTTTGGATATGAACCCCCAATGGTAACTATCTCTAAGGAAGGTGAGCCGGATGTTATCAGGCCAAAAGATAAGGCATTGTGGACTGCTCAAGAAAAGGCTCAACGTATCAATAATGCCAAGGGCCTGAATGCTATATTTTGTACAGTATCGAGAGAAGAATTTGGTCGGATCCAAAACTGCACTACCAGTAAACAAGCATGGGATATTCTGGAAGTTACCCATGAAGGAACAAATGTTGTTAAAAATTCTAAACTCCATCGCCTCTCCACTCTCTTTGAAAATATTACTATGGAGGAGGATGAAACGTTTACTGAATTTTATACCAAACTGAACAAAATCACAAATGATATGTGGGGCTTAGGGGATCCGGTTCCTGAACATAGGCTTTGTAGGAAAATTCTGAGATCTCTTCCGAAACGGTTCTCTTCTAAAGTCACCACCATTGAAGAGTGTAGGGATCTTAATACAATGAAAGTTGAAGAACTCATAGGTTCCCTACAAACCTTTGAGCTTGGCTTTAAAGCCCCCTCTAGAAGGAAAAACATCGCCTTTAAGTCCTCTCACAAACACAAGAAAATCAAAAGTGAGTCGGAGGAAGATAGCGATGATGAGGATGATGAGGAAGAGAAATTGAACAAAAAATTCAAGAGATTCCTCAAATTTGATAGAGGGAATAGCCGTGACAAGAAAGACAAGAAGGGTGATAAACGTACAGGAAAATCATCCATACCTTCTTCCGTCCGTTGTTACGGTTGCGGTCGTCGTGGCCATATTGCCCCAGAATGTCCGGAAGGGTCTAAACCAAAATGTAAAAAGGCAATGGCTGCCACTTGGGATGATACGGAGGAGTCCGAATCTGATGATGAGAGCCAACATAATGATCTTGCTCTCTCGGCCTCCATCACGACCCCTTTACCAGATTATCTAAGAGGGGATCCCAACCGTTATCCCTTCTAGGTGAAGGAGGAGTTCCCAACCCCTCACCTCATGCTACATTTTATGAGGGTGTTGTGGAATTTTGCTACCCTTTGGCTTTTTAATCTTAACATGGTTAGTGAGGGTAGCTAGTTATGTTTTTATGGGCAAATCAGAGGGTTCCAGCCTCAATCGCCCAATTTTTGATGATTTAGCCTTGCTTTTAATTAATACATTTGCTTGCTAGATTGTCATCCTGCTTAGATTAGCTAATCATCTTGAGTTTTATGCTTCATGTATGCTAATCTTTGCTTAGTATTGGTCTTGATATACCACCAGGGGAGGTTGGTTGATTGGGCTATAAGCCCTTTGTGCTTCATTGCAAATGTATGTCCTTGACCAATATTGCATGATTACCTACGCTTAGATAGTTATATCTTCCTGTTAATCATGTTTTTCTTAGCATGCTCCATGTATTTATGATTCATGCACCCTACACTCCCCTTTTAGCATGTGCTTATAGTTATAACTGCGACACACTATCTCCTCTTACCTTAACTTCATTGGTATATCATTAAGGGGGAGAGAATAGTTTGTCAATTGCTAACAAAAAGGGGGAGAAAGATCAAATCCCACCAAAACTAGTTTGCTATGTTTTGTGATGCAGGGATTGACAGGTTGTGGGGGAGCAAACTGAAGCGGAGCAGATTAGTTTAGGCATGTCAAGAGTCCTGTAATTTATTCATTATCATTGTAATATCTTGAACATGTAATTTGTTTTGGTAGGTTAAGTTTTTGTAAGTAATTGACAAAGGGGGAGATTGTTAGTGCACTTTTCCGTGGCATACTAGTGCACCTTGTTTGTCAATCACTTACAGCAGTGAGTCTAGAGTCGGTTGAGCCCAATGAAGACGAAGACCAAAGACTAAAGACGGACCGGCTGCATCAAGAATGAAGATTCAGGTAAATGAGATGCCTTGATGCCTTAACCTCCACCAAAACCAATTCCCTTTGTATCTGTGATGTCCTTGACCATAATTAGAACCCATTAGGCATCATTGATAGGCCCTAGGTGTCTCATTTGAACATCCCCACCTTGGCCTAAAATTACAGCTAAAGAAAGAGGTGATTCAGCATATGTGTAAGGGACCCAGGCTGGTCCGACCGGTCAAGACCGGTCGGCCAGCATTCCTGCTGCATTTACAAGGCCAGCCGACCGGTCAGGACCGGTCGGCCTTCATAATAGAAGGAGATCAGCAAGGAGGGCCGACCGGTCATGACCGGTTGGCCAGTGTATTCGGCCTGGATATCCCATTTGGCCAGCAGAGGTCACCGACCGGTCATGACCGGTCGGCTTGGAGTCCACAGCTTGTCCAGATAGAGTGGCCGACCGGTCATGACCGGTCGGCCTAATGAGTATTGGCTGTCCAGTGAAGGGTGCCGACCGGTCATGACCGGTCGGCCAGTGAATATGGCCTGTGCTTGTGGCTTCTTGCAGCAGGGGACTCCGACCGGTCGTGACCGGTCGGGACAGGTCGTTTATGACCGTTTTCTGCCCGTTTTAGAACCGTTGGAGCCCTCTTTTCTATATATATGGTGCTCCATTCTTGGGCAACTAGTGAGAAGTTTTTGAGAGCCCATTCCACACTTATCTTGTACATCATTTGGGGCCTCAAAGAGGAGGTTTTCAAGTCATATCCCTTGTGTTTCAAACACAAGTATGGACATTCAAATGCTATCAAGAGATGACTTGATTCCTCTCTCAAATCTAGAGGTGTGACACTATTCCACATAGGTATATCCTTTGTCCAAGACCTCTAGAAGACTCTCTAGGTGAATCTCCTAGTTGGAACAACCTACACATCCCTGTATGAGATTCACCCATCCTCCTAGCACCTTGGGCTTTTCAAGGCATCGCATGCAAGGTGTTTGATCGAATGTGGCTGAGGCATTGGCAACGCAATGGCGGCACGATCGAGGGAGCAAAGGGGAGCTGATTGAAGCACGGGAGAGCAAAGATCAAGCAACCCAATACGGTGCTAAACAAGGGGCTCATCCGACAAGTAAGTTGTCTCATTTGAGAGTCCATTTTAGAGTTTGTTTGTCAACTCGCCTTAGGGACGTTAGCCGTTCCTTGGCCCGTCAGCCGGGCCTAAACTAAGTCTCCAAGGGGGAGCCTCCGACACGGGAGTAAACGTACGATAAGGTTGAGAGTTAGCCTATGTCTAAAACTCCGGATACGGTTGAGAGGTGAACCGATAAAACCTCCGTGTAAAGGTTGAGAGGTGAACCTCATTTAAAACCTCCGATAGTGAATGCCGGTGTGCTCAAAGGGGTTGAGTACTTGAACCGGGAGTGGAGTAGACACGTAGTCGAACCACTATACATCCTTGTGTTTGTGATTGTTATTGAGCACATTGATATCTTTGCATTGTTAGTTTAATTGCTTAATTATGAATGATTGATATGAATGCATGCTAGGCACTTTTTAGGCATCCTTGCACAAGATGTACCTTCACTACTTGTGTAGACTTGAGCTCATTGATCCAATCTCATAAGTCTACACAAGGTGCATAGGTTAGTAGCTTAATTAGTTGAATCATTTTCTTACCTATGCATGCTTAGACTAGGTTTGGTTATTGCTTAACTCTTGCTAGTCTTGTGATTGGACCCACCAAGGCTTGGAAGCCAAGGTGTTCTTGCTTACCTAGCTTAAACTTGTTGAATTGCATAAGTAGGCGAAAAGAATTTTAAAAAGGTCCTATTCACCCCCCCTCTAGGTTCATAGACATATCTCCGAGTATCTCTACAAGCGGTAAAACCGCAATTTCAATTGGTATCAGAGCCGGATTCCTCTTTAAAGGCGTAATTGCCTAGAGGTAGATCCTATAGAGAGACTTGAAAATATGTCTAGAGAGGACTCTTCATCCGTCACTAAGCCTCCTTTCTTTGATGGGTCAAATTATCCATATTGGAAAGCCCGAATGTGCATTTTCTTGGAATCCATTGATTCGGATGTGAGGGACATGGTTGACTTTGGATATGAACCCCCAATGGTAACTATCTCTAAGGAAGGTGAGCCGGATGTTATCAGGCCAAAAGATAAGGCATTGTGGACTGCTCAAGAAAAGGCTCAACGTATCAATAATGCCAAGGGCCTGAATGCTATATTTTGTACAGTATCGAGAGAAGAATTTGGTCGGATCCAAAACTGCACTACCAGTAAACAAGCATGGGATATTCTGGAAGTTACCCATGAAGGAACAAATGTTGTTAAAAATTCTAAACTCCATCGCCTCTCCACTCTCTTTGAAAATATTACTATGGAGGAGGATGAAACGTTTACTGAATTTTATACCAAACTGAACAAAATCACAAATGATATGTGGGGCTTAGGGGATCCGGTTCCTGAACATAGGCTTTGTAGGAAAATTCTGAGATCTCTTCCGAAACGGTTCTCTTCTAAAGTCACCACCATTGAAGAGTGTAGGGATCTTAATACAATGAAAGTTGAAGAACTCATAGGTTCCCTACAAACCTTTGAGCTTGGCTTTAAAGCCCCCTCTAGAAGGAAAAACATCGCCTTTAAGTCCTCTCACAAACACAAGAAAATCAAAAGTGAGTCGGAGGAAGATAGCGATGATGAGGATGATGAGGAAGAGAAATTGAACAAAAAATTCAAGAGATTCCTCAAATTTGATAGAGGGAATAGCCGTGACAAGAAGACAAGAAGGGTGATAAACGTACAGGAAAATCATCCATACCTTCTTCCGTCCGTTGTTACGGTTGCGGTCGTCGTGGCCATATTGCCCCAGAATGTCCGGAAGGGTCTAAACCAAAATGTAAAAAGGCAATGGCTGCCACTTGGGATGATACGGAGGAGTCCGAATCTGATGATGAGAGCCAACATAATGATCTTGCTCTCTCGGCCTCCATCACGACCCCTTTACCAGATTATCTAAGAGGGGATCCCAACCGTTATCCCTTCTAGGTGAAGGAGGAGTTCCCAACCCCTCACCTCATGCTACATTTTATGAGGGTGTTGTGGAATTTTGCTACCCTTTGGCTTTTTAATCTTAACATGGTTAGTGAGGGTAGCTAGTTATGTTTTTATGGGCAAATCAGAGGGTTCCAGCCTCAATCGCCCAATTTTTGATGATTTAGCCTTGCTTTTAATTAATACATTTGCTTGCTAGATTGTCATCCTGCTTAGATTAGCTAATCATCTTGAGTTTTATGCTTCATGTATGCTAATCTTTGCTTAGTATTGGTCTTGATATACCACCAGGGGAGGTTGGTTGATTGGGCTATAAGCCCTTTGTGCTTCATTGCAAATGTATGTCCTTGACCAATATTGCATGATTACCTACGCTTAGATAGTTATATCTTCCTGTTAATCATGTTTTTCTTAGCATGCTCCATGTATTTATGATTCATGCACCCTACACTCCCCTTTTAGCATGTGCTTATAGTTATAACTGCGACACACTATCTCCTCTTACCTTAACTTCATTGGTATATCATTAAGGGGGAGAGAATAGTTTGTCAATTGCTAACAAAAAGGGGGAGAAAGATCAAATCCCACCAAAACTAGTTTGCTATGTTTTGTGATGCAGGGATTGACAGGTTGTGGGGGAGCAAACTGAAGCGGAGCAGATTAGTTTAGGCATGTCAAGAGTCCTGTAATTTATTCATTATCATTGTAATATCTTGAACATGTAATTTGTTTTGGTAGGTTAAGTTTTTGTAAGTAATTGACAAAGGGGGAGATTGTTAGTGCACTTTTCCGTGGCATACTAGTGCACCTTGTTTGTCAATCACTTACAGCAGTGAGTCTAGAGTCGGTTGAGCCCAATGAAGACGAAGACCAAAGACTAAAGACGGACCGGCTGCATCAAGAATGAAGATTCAGGTAAATGAGATGCCTTGATGCCTTAACCTCCACCAAAACCAATTCCCTTTGTATCTGTGATGTCCTTGACCATAATTAGAACCCATTAGGCATCATTGATAGGCCCTAGGTGTCTCATTTGAACATCCCCACCTTGGCCTAAAATTACAGCTAAAGAAAGAGGTGATTCAGCATATGTGTAAGGGACCCAGGCTGGTCCGACCGGTCAAGACCGGTCGGCCAGCATTCCTGCTGCATTTACAAGGCCAGCCGACCGGTCAGGACCGGTCGGCCTTCATAATAGAAGGAGATCAGCAAGGAGGGCCGACCGGTCATGACCGGTTGGCCAGTGTATTCGGCCTGGATATCCCATTTGGCCAGCAGAGGTCACCGACCGGTCATGACCGGTCGGCTTGGAGTCCACAGCTTGTCCAGATAGAGTGGCCGACCGGTCATGACCGGTCGGCCTAATGAGTATTGGCTGTCCAGTGAAGGGTGCCGACCGGTCATGACCGGTCGGCCAGTGAATATGGCCTGTGCTTGTGGCTTCTTGCAGCAGGGGACTCCGACCGGTCGTGACCGGTCGGGACAGGTCGTTTATGACCGTTTTCTGCCCGTTTTAGAACCGTTGGAGCCCTCTTTTCTATATATATGGTGCTCCATTCTTGGGCAACTAGTGAGAAGTTTTTGAGAGCCCATTCCACACTTATCTTGTACATCATTTGGGGCCTCAAAGAGGAGGTTTTCAAGTCATATCCCTTGTGTTTCAAACACAAGTATGGACATTCAAATGCTATCAAGAGATGACTTGATTCCTCTCTCAAATCTAGAGGTGTGACACTATTCCACATAGGTATATCCTTTGTCCAAGACCTCTAGAAGACTCTCTAGGTGAATCTCCTAGTTGGAACAACCTACACATCCCTGTATGAGATTCACCCATCCTCCTAGCACCTTGGGCTTTTCAAGGCATCGCATGCAAGGTGTTTGATCGAATGTGGCTGAGGCATTGGCAACGCAATGGCGGCACGATCGAGGGAGCAAAGGGGAGCTGATTGAAGCACGGGAGAGCAAAGATCAAGCAACCCAATACGGTGCTAAACAAGGGGCTCATCCGACAAGTAAGTTGTCTCATTTGAGAGTCCATTTTAGAGTTTGTTTGTCAACTCGCCTTAGGGACGTTAGCCGTTCCTTGGCCCGTCAGCCGGGCCTAAACTAAGTCTCCAAGGGGGAGCCTCCGACACGGGAGTAAACGTGCGATAAGGTTGAGAGTTAGCCTATGTCTAAAACTCCGGATACGGTTGAGAGGTGAACCGATAAAACCTCCGTGTAAAGGTTGAGAGGTGAACCTCATTTAAAACCTCCGATAGTGAATGCCGGTGTGCTCAAAGGGGTTGAGTACTTGAACCGGGAGTGGAGTAGACACGTAGTCGAACCACTATACATCCTTGTGTTTGTGATTGTTATTGAGCACATTGATATCTTTGCATTGTTAGTTTAATTGCTTAATTATGAATGATTGATATGAATGCATGCTAGGCACTTTTTAGGCATCCTTGCACAAGATGTACCTTCACTACTTGTGTAGACTTGAGCTCATTGATCCAATCTCATAAGTCTACACAAGGTGCATAGGTTAGTAGCTTAATTAGTTGAATCATTTTCTTACCTATGCATGCTTAGACTAGGTTTGGTTATTGCTTAACTCTTGCTAGTCTTGTGATTGGACCCACCAAGGCTTGGAAGCCAAGGTGTTCTTGCTTACCTAGCTTAAACTTGTTGAATTGCATAAGTAGGCGAAAAGAATTTTAAAAAGGTCCTATTCACCCCCCCTCTAGGTCCATAGACATATCTCCGAGTATCTCTACAAGCGGTAAAACCGCAATTTCACTCCTTTGTGCGGTTATCCCCAACCCTGGGTCCACCTTGTTATGCATGTGTTCTATCCACGTCAGCCATTGGCCACCATGGCGCGATATGTATGTAGGCCATTCAATATGACCGCCTTAATTTTGTGCTTGATCCAAACCATCCGAATGAATGGACCCTAGCATGTTATGTACAGGATGGCCTTAAGACCACCTTAGTGTGTGTGTTCGAATGACCGTGTTGTCCTTCCCGTGGATCCACCTTGATGATTAATTGTGTAAACCCTTATTGAAAGGTCATATAGATCTGGATGCATGGGAATCCCTAAAGTTCGCTCGATCCAAGTCATAGGGCTACTTTCTTAAACTCACCCTGTTGAACTGTCTTGTCAATTCACTCTGTTAACTCACCATGTTGACCCGCCTTGTCAACCTGCCTTATTGACTCACCTTGTTGACTCACCATGTTGATTGATCATAGCAACTCAGCTAGTTGTATACTCATATGATTCACCCCTCCTACCCTTGTACCCAACCATTAAAGACCACCATGTCGTGTATATCCCATCCACACCGTCCGTTTACCTTTAGGACGAGTGTGGGGCTCATCCGCGACGTTAGTATGTCATCTAGGCTATCCATTATATGGAGCCTATCTTGCAGTATGAGGTTAGACCTGTCATCCCTTTTTGGACCTCATCGTATTGACTATCTATCTCAGATTACCCTACCATGTATGATTCTCTGTCATGACCTGTATATCTTGCAACCCGTTCTATGACATTCCTTTTTCGGACCATTATTGTGTTTATCTCAACTGTACTACAGGATTATGGGTCTCGGCATGATTTTGGGTATTTTACTCTTGCCGCTCAAGTAGGTTCTACCTTGGATGTGTCGGTAGTGTATTCAATCATTTTATTTCCATTTGGGTTATCTGAGTGTTGAAGGTTAATCCACACTGTTCAATTGTTGGACCATTTGTGTTGTTGTATACCATCCATTTAGGGTCCTATCTCTTTGTGTTTGCTTGTGTTATGAGTGAATTATCTTTTTATGATGTTTTTAGTATGTCTGTTGCCACACGTAGTGTTGTTTGGAATGCTCTTATACGATCTATATACTATATGCTTCAACGACCGCCATGCATGTGTAATGAGTATGCATCCTGAATCACCATTGTTAGTTGGGGACCACTGGGGCATAAACGCATTCATAAAGCATTCGAGATGTAGTCGCGCGAATGTAATTCATGTGCTCTCTATTGCAAACCTCTCCAATAGGTATGGGACTATTCGAGGACATGAATCTATCATCCTGACTTACACTGTATGGTAGGAATAACTTAGCATACCTTGTAGCCCTTGGTGCGAGATTCCCTGGCTAGCGACATCCCGCACTATGACTCGATCATTCATATATGTCCTCTCATCTTAACCATATCTCAAATAAGTTGGACTAGATTGATTTATAGCCATCGTGGTAGATTGACTACTTGTTGACACTCATACTGTATACTTGGCTCATGCATCATGAATGCTTGACTCATCTGATTGTCTTGTATCAACCAGCCATAGTGACCGCGATTGTCGTGCAGTTCATTACCAGTTGACGGTGACATTGTATTTGAGACCCTATAGTTTTATAGTGCTCTTTGGAGACTTGCACGAGCATGTCCTCCCACGTTTGTATGCATGGTTGCATTTCACACCGTCTACTTGTGCCGCACATAACATGGTTATCACGTTGCAACCACAACTCCATTGTGGTTTGCAGAACATCGAAAATATGTGATCTTTAAACTGGATGCCAAAGATGTCCCTGGGTGAAAGTCCTTGATCCCGTTGGTACCAAGGTGGGTGCTCCATTCAAGGACTGGGTGGTTTAATCATACACCAGTATGCTGAATACCAAACGGCGGTGTTTTCCACTGCACGTGGTCAGTTTGGAAGGAGGTCTGACCTAACCTACCAGAAGAGTGTTGGCAAAGTGGGTTGAGTTTGACCAGCTGTGAGAAGGTCCGCTATTGCACCAGATAGGCTTTGGCATTCTACTGGTGAGTAGTGAGGTCTGTGAGACCCCGGTGATGTTCCGTTTCAGAGATGTTATTGGTATCAGTGATGTGACTGATGTTTTGTATGGTGTGGGACGATCCTGACGTGGGCGGGTGTGATGTGGGCGGGGCTGTAAGCCTGGGCGAGCTACCATATTGGGCGAGCTACCAGTTCCGAGTCCCGCATTGCTTAGGCGATCACGTTATGACTGTTGGTATCTGGACCACTATACTGAGAGGTGGTGATTTGCATACATGCATTGGATCATTGTATGTGATATTAGGCCCTGTAGGCCATTGCATAGTATGAGTATATAGCCTTGGTAGGCTGGTTACCTGTATTGCACGCTTGCATAGCCATGGTAGGCTAGTTATATGTATTACATGCTTGCATAGCCGTGGTAGACTGGTTATCCACATCATATGATCGTGTAGCCTAATTAGGCTAAGTTTTGGTTTAAATTTCTCATCATGCTTTACTGCTTACTCTGATATTTATCATGCTTGTCATACGCATTGCGCACGCACACACGCACTCACAAAGCTTCGTTTGAAGCTTATGCGCGTTTGTTACGCTGCAGGTTATACCAGTGTATCAGCAATGTTGAGTTGGAGTTGGGAGTGCAGTAGCAGGAGGTGCCGGATTGCGCACAGTTTTTATATTTATGCATTGTGTATTTACCTTTCGGTACTATATGTAAACGAAATGACTTAGTGGAAATATTGTGTTTGTCTTTTATGGTACTCATATGGTGATGCTCATGTTTCAAAAAAAAATTCAGACCCTAAAATCCTCCTTGTGGTATCCCAGGATCGGAACCTGGCGTGTGGGGCTAGGATCTGAGAAAGGGGTACTATGGAGGCTGCCACCTCTGAATTCGGGTTACAGTGAATGGACGTCGAGAACCGAATTTGGGGCGTGACATAATGTACAAATATTATAATTTTTATAGTAATTAGTGTTCATATCTTAAATCATGTCATGGTTTTTTATTTCGGTAGTTGAAATTGTTAGTGCACTTTTCTGTGGCATACTAGTGGACCTTATTTGTCAATCATGTGTGTCCATGTATTGTAATGTCGGTTGAGCCTTTGCAAGCTGGAGACCAAAGATTCAAGTGGACTAGAAGCATCAAGGCAAAAGAACAGGTAAATGAGATACCTTGATAACCTAAGCTCTTTGAACTAAAACACCATAATCCTCTTAGATGACTTCGACCAACTAGGAAAACCCTTACTCATTCTTATTAGCCTTAGATCATATAGAAAAATATGATGAATTAGGTAAATAAAAGAGGTGGAAACTTATGTAATCAGACCAACCCAAATAGCAATTTTCAATAGGTCTTCGATGTATCTGAGCCTAGTTTCGATAGGTCTTTGATATGTCGGAATGGTCTTTTCGATAGATCAAAATATGTCTAGCAAATTTATAACTCTCTAGACAGTTTTTTCGATCAATCGAATTGGTGATTTCAATAGGAATTTTGTCCAGCAACTTGCTGATTCTCTGGACAGATTCTCCGATATATCAAACAGACCATTTTGATATATCGAAGATCACTCCGATCAATCGAAATTGCATTTTGATATATCGAAGCGACCATTTTCTGCTTGTTTAATAGCTGTTGGAGATTTTTTTATAAATACGGGGAGAGACGTTTTTGGGCAAATGAGAGGAATTTTGAGGAGTTTGAAGTCACCATCATTGGAGACTATTAGAAGATCAAATCTTAACCCTAACAAGTTATCTTCCTTGTGATTCATCACAAGAATGGAGCATTCCAAGGTCATGAAGAAGATGCACTTGTCCCTCTTTAATCTCTAGAGTTTGGACTGATCTAGATAGTCATATTCCTATCCAAACTATATGATGAAATCATCGTAGGTGAGACTCTCTAAGAATTCATTCCTATTAGTTGTAGAGATCTCAAAGCTACCTCCCATCACCTTAATCATCTCAAGAAGATTGAATACAAGGCAATTGATCGTTGGAGCTGGAGCATTGACAAAGCATCAACAACAACATTGGGGGAGCATAAAGAGGAGCTAATTGAAGCACGGGAGAGAGGAGATCAATTAACCTGAAGTGGTGCATCAACGAGGCTCAAATTTGACAAGTAAGGTTGTCAATTTGTATTAAGTTCATCCACTCTATTCCTGGTTGGAATTGAGTGTAGAGTTTGTTTGTCAAACTCGATCTAGGTTTGTTTATCGATCCTTGGCTTATTAGTCGAGCCTAAAAGTCTAGGGCATTTGTCGTTCCTTGCCACGTTTGTCAAGCCTAAATTTCAAGGTCATTTGGTGATCATTGGCACATTTGTCTAGCCTAAACTAGTCTCCAAGGAGAGCCACCAACACGGGTATAAAAGTGTAGGTTAGGAGCAACCTGTAAACTCCCTAAGTAGGGTGGATCTGAGTTAAAACACCTAGGTTGGGAGGAACCTGATTTAAACTCCCTAGTGAATGTCGGTGTGCTCAAGGGGTGAGTACTTCAACTGGGAGTGAAGTAGACCCAAAGTTGAACCATTATACATTGTTGTGTTTGAGTTTTATTTGAGCACATTTCTTATTATGCATTATATTTAATTGTTTAATTATGAATGCTTAATTGGAATGTATGCTAAGCACTAGATAGGCACATTCACACACAAGATGTGTATTCGCTAATTAGTGTAGACTTAAGCTTATATGATCCATTCTCATATAGTCTACTTAGGTTTGTTCGCTCGCCTCAAGTGTAAGGCTGCGATGTAGTAATAAAACTCGGTAAGACCGAGGTCGATCCACAGGGAAATAGAAACAATCTCCAAACTACTCTAGCAACTCAGTTTTTGGAAGAAAATCATATTTAATTGGGTAATTAACTAAAACAGTAACTTTTATAGAAAATCAGTAATTCAAAGTACTAAGGCATTTAAGGATCCACTTGTAGCAATCCCATGTCAATTCAATCAATCCAATTATAGAACACAACTAAATTTGAAGTCCTATCTCTCATCTAGTTGGAAAATAAAGCATTCACACATAGTCAATCCAAATCAAGTTGAACTTCCAAGTTCTAGTCTATTCAATCGATATAGAATTCAAAACTATAGCCTGCGGAGTAACAACCATACCTATGGACTATGGCCTGCTCAAGGGTTACTATAATTCGAATCTAAACAAGCATTATATGATAATCTCAGAGAATTGCAAGGAATTCATGTCCGGAGCACATAAACTCTCATAAAACATCTCAAACTACCACTTTAAGAAACTAGAACATGAGAAAAATCCAAACTTGAATTGAAATTACTTGAATTAAACTAAATCCAACATGGAATTGGCTACAAGCTTCACCTCTCAGCCTTAGCTGAGAGGTTCTAGCCGAGTATATTCATGCTACAACTAAAAACTCTTAATAAAAGCATAAAACTAGAAAAATCAGAAATTGGAGAGTTGCAGACGCTCCACAACAGCTTCCTCTCTCCAAAACCACATCCCTGAGCTTCTATGATGACCTAGGAAGAGCCCCTAGGTGTCCTTTTATAGTAAGAAAGCTCCCTTGCGTCGGAAACATCCAGAATCTGCGAAAGGTTACGCAGTGCGCAGCAGTTTTCGGAGTCCCGATTTAGAAAGGACTCTGTTTACGCAGAGCCGACCGGTCGGTCTGGTCTTTTAAACAGTCCAGGGAGTACAGCCGACCGGTCAAGACCGGTCGGGCTTGTTTAATCGGCAGTCAGCGTGCATAGCCGACCGGTTAAGACCGGTCGGTCTCTCTTCACTACGTCCAGTGTGCATGGCCAACCGGTCAAGACCGGTCGGTCTGGTCTTCATGTTGATCAGCGTGCATGGCCGACCGGTCAAGACCGGTCGGACCCTCTTCAACTTGTTCATCTTTCTTTCTTTTCTCCTCTTTTTCCCTTCTTTCTCTTCTCCTTGCTTTCTTCTTTCTTCGGTCCTTTCTTCGGTCCTCTTTCATCCTTCATCCAATGGCTCCAAAGGCTTTCTTTTAATCCCTAATTGAATGAAGTCCGCTCTCATCCCCTATAATCACAAAACATGCGTTAGATGGGCCTTTAAATCATGAAAATCATGCAAACCATGTCATGTAATGGGCAATGCAATGTATAAATTGGAGGTTCAACACACCCCCCAACCAGCTTTTTGCTAGTCCCGAGCAAAACATGCGTGAAACAATTTCAAACCTCCAAACCCAACTCTCTTTCAGAAAACATGTTTCTATCTACTCCAAGATGTACAAGTGTAAGATTTGGAAAAATTAGGTGATAGAAGCTGAAACCTTGGACTCTCAAAACATAAGAGGTGTCTACATGAAATTCCCGCTGATTGATTGATAAATAGAAGAACTCGAACAAATTCAACCTAGTGTGCATAGTGAAAGTTCATCTCATGAGTTCCTGGGATCATCTTTTTCATAGATTAAGTAAACCAAGGATTTTAAGGTGCACAGGGCAGCAACAAACCTATGACAGGAATTTGCCTCACCGTCCTTCCGACGGCTTTCACACTACGTCCCATTTCCGACTTTGGTTACGGTTTGACCATCCCCTGGTTGGTAATAGGTAGCCCTTTTCGGAATTTTCCACAATTTTTCTTTCCTTTTCGATTTTATCCTTTCTTTCCTTTTTCTTTTAAATTAGACAGGATTTTTAGAAATCCATATCTTTTGTTATTTTCCCATGGACAAGGATGGACAAAATACCCCGGCTTGGCTGCTCAGCACCTTTAAATCAAAGTCTAGCTAATCCACAAATCACATAAACCTGTCAACTCATGAAAATCGTGTAATGTGAACTTGGTGTAAAGGTGTTCAAATTTTCTATCAATCACAACAATAGGGAAACTAACATATAAAACCATTATGTCGGAAGAAATTTAAGACCTACAACATCACACACTTCGTATCTCCTCTTCTTATACTCATAGCATCTCGAATGTATAGAAACAAGATTTTCTAAAAGAGTTTTGAGATGTTAGAAAATTCGAAAAAAATTTGCGCATATGAAACTCGGAATGTTGCGATATGCTAGATGAGGAATCTCATCTCACCCCCCAACCAAATCTTGCATTGTCCTCAATGTAAAAGATATGCAATTAGCATGGACATGAGAGCAATGGTAAACTATGAGAGAGTGAGAATCAATAGTACCTGAGAGAGCGATCCTGGAAGTCTCCAACCCAACAACTAAAACCTACTAAAACAGTAAAACTAAAGAAAACCTACCTATGCTATACCTCCATCAGACTAGGAGATCAATCATCCTGATAGACAGGATCAGTCAGAGTGATGGACATGTCTTCTGAATCAAATTTCTCAACAAATGGTTTAAGGCGTTGTCCATTAACTTTAAAACAGTTACCATTTGCTGCATTTTCAATCTCAACAGCCCCATGAGGAAAAATTTCTTTGATAATATATGGGCTGGTCCATCGAGATCGTAATTTTTCCGAAAAAAGATGAAGTTGGGAATTATACAAGAGTACTTTCTGACCTTCATGGAAAGATTTCCAAAAAATGTGTTTGTCATGGAAAGCCTTCATTTTACTCTTATAAATTCTCGAGTTCTCATATGCATCGTTCCGGATTTCATCAAGCTCATTTAATTGGAGTTTGCGAAGCGAGCTAGCCTTGTCCACGTCAAAATTTAATGCCCGAATCGCCCAATAGGCTTTGTGTTCTATCTCCACAGGCAAGTGGCAAGCCTTCCCATAGACAAGTCTATAAGGGGACATTCCAATGGGTGTCTTATAGGCGGTATGGTGAGCCCAAAGTGCATCATCTAATCTTAGGGACCAATCCTTGCGATCCGGTCTCACCGTCTTTTCCAAAATCTGCTTGATTTCCCTATTGGAGATTTCAGCTTGCCCACTTGTTTGTGGGTGGTATGGGGTACTCACTTTGTGCCTAATACCATATTTCTTCATTAAAATTTCGAAAGGTCTATTGCAAAAGTGAGAACCACCATCACTAATGATGGCCCGAGGCGTCCCAAATCTAGAAATTATGTTTTCTTTGAGGAACTTGAGAACCGTACGATGATCGTTGGTTCTACATGGGATAGCCTCTATCTATTTAGACACATAGTCTACGGCAAGAAAAATATAGACATGTCCAAAAGATGAGGGGAATGGTCCCAGAAATCGATGCCCCAACAGTCAAAGACTTCAAGATGTTGAATTGGGGTGAGAGGCATCATATTTCGACGGGATAATCCTCCTAATTTCTGGCAGTGCTCGCATGCTTTGCAAAACTCATGGGTGTCCTTAAATAGCGTGGGCCAATAAAAACCACACTGCAGAATTTTTACAGTCGTTTTCTTGGCTGAAAAATGACCCCCACATGCTTGATCATGACAAAAGGAGATGACTGAATTATGTTCATCATCGGGGACGCATCTCCTTATAATTTGGTCTGGGCAGTATTTAAACAATAGAGGTTCATCCCAAAAAAATCTGCGCACTTCCCTTAGAAATTTACGTTTGTCCTGCGCAGTCCAATGAATCAGCATCGCACCTGTGGAAAGATAATTGGCTATATCAGCGTACCATGGTGGATGCATAGCAACAAAGAGTTTCTCATCAGGAAATGAGTCCTCAATAGGTGACTCTTCAATGGAATTTGGTAGGATTAGGCGGGATAGATGATCCGCCACCACATTTTCTACCCCCTTCTTGTCTTTGATCTCCAAGTCAAATTCTTGAAGGAGTAGGATCCATCTAAGCAAACGGGGCTTAGCATCCTTCTTAGAAAGAAGGTGTTTCAGCGCCGCATGATCCGTATAAACAATGACTTTGGATCCTATTAAGTATGGCCTGAATTTTTCCAAGGCAAAAATGACAGCTAGGAGCTCTTTCTCCGTAGTCGAATAATTAACTTGGGCGGGATTCAAGGTCCTGCTTGCATAGTAGATAACATGGGGCTTCTTATCCTTCTTTTGGCCTAACACCGCCCCAATAGCAAAATCGCTCGCATCGCACATCAACTCAAAAGGAATGAACCAATCTGGTGGTTGCATGATAGGAGCGGTTGTCAACATGTCTTTTAGCTTTGAAAATGCTAATTGACATTCAGCACTCCACTCAAATTGGTTCTCCTTTTGTAGAAGGTTGCATAAAGGCCTTGAGATATGACTAAAATCCTTTATAAACCTTCTATAGAAACCGGCGTGTCCAAGGAAGGACCGCACATCGCGTATGCTTTTGGGTGGTGGTAGATTAGAAATAATGTCAATTTTTGCCCGGTCTACCTCTATTCCACTGGATGAGATGATATGTCCAAGGACTATTCCTCTTTGTACCATGAAATGGCACTTTTCCCAGTTTAATACAAGTTTCTTCTCCTCACACCTCATCAAGACCAACTTCAAGTGCTTGAGGCACTCATCAAACGTACAACCAAAAACAGAAAAGTCGTCCATGAACACCTCAAGAAACTCACACACCATGTTCGAGAAAATACTCAACATGCATCGTTGGAATGTGGCGGGTGCATTACATAACCCGAATGGCATCCTTTGGTAAGCGAATGTGCCAAACGGGTATGTAAATGTGGTTTTCTCTTGATCCTCTGGAGAGATCTCAATTTGGTTGTATTCGGAATAGCCATCTAGGAAGCAATAATAGGAATGGCCCGCCAACCTCTCCAAAATTTGATCCATAAATGGGAGAGGGAAGTGGTCTTTCCTAGTAACCGTGTTGAGCTTCCTATAATCAATGCACATACGCCAACCGGTGGTCACCCTAGTCGGTATAAGCTCGTTGTTGGCGTTTTCAATGATGGTAATATCGAATTTCTTGGGGACAACTTGGGTAGGACTCACCCATTGGCTATCTGAGATGGGGTAGATAATACCCACATCCAATAGTTTTAACACCTTGGCTTTGACAACCTCCATCATGTTTGGATTTAATCGTCTTTGAGGTTGTCTAGTCGTTTTTGCATTTTCTTCAAGGTGTATTCGGTGAGTGCAAACCGAAGGATCTATCCCTTTGAGGTTCGCTATTGTCCAACCTATGGCTTCCCTATGTTCTTTGAGTAACTCAATCAACTTGAGCTCTTGGTCTTTCTCAAGGTGGGAGGCAATGACAACTGGGAACGTTTCCTCTTGACCCAAATATACGTATTTAAGCTCGGATGGCAATGGTTTAAGGTCAAGCTTCGGTGGTTTGATGTTAGACGGCAGAGGCCTTGATGTGGTTGGTGGCAATTTTTCAAAATGGGGCCTCCACCGGCTAGTATCAACTACCGGTCTTTCTATATTTAATGCCTGCACAATCTCACTAATGATGGGGTCTTCAGAATCCATGAAACGTGCTAAGCATGTCTCCAAGCTTTCTAGTGGTTCAAGTTGGAGGAGTTCTTCTTCTTCAAACGTTTCAAGCATGTTTACCTCGAAGAACTCATCATCATCGACATCCCTATGTCTTTTGCCCAAGTGAAACACATTCACCTCTAGTGTCATGTTTCCAAAAGATAGTTGCATCACCCCATTCCGGCAATTGATGATTGCGTTTGATGTGGCAAGAAATGGGCGGCCTAATATTACCGGTATTTGGGTGCTAGCATCCAAAACCGGTTGTGTGTCCAAGACGATAAAATCTACTGGGTAGTAGAATTTGTCAACTTGGACTAGAACATCCTCAACTATCCCCCTTGGTACACGGATAGATCTATCAGCGAGTTGCAACGTGGTTTTGGTGGGTTTTAATTCACCAAGACCCAATTGCTCATATACCGAGTATGGGATCAAGTTCACACTCGCCCCCAAATCTAACAAGGCACGCTCAATCCGGTAGTCTCCAATGATACATGAGACGGTGGGACTACCGGGATCTTTGAATTTTGGGGGGGTCTTTTGAGTGAGGATGGCACTCACTTGCTCAGTTAAGAAGGCCTTTTGCTGCACATGATATTTGCGTTTTGTTGTGCATAGGTCTTTTAAAAACTTGGCATAAGAGGGGATTTGTTTGATGACATCAAGCAAAGGGATATTAATCTTGACTTGTCTGAAAATCTCTAGAATATCATGAGAATTTGGGAGAGATTTTGGGGCAACCAATCTTGAAGGGAATGGTGCTACGGGCTTGTAAATGCGTTCCGGTTGTTGTGGGGCTAAGTTAGATCCATCTTCATCCTCAGAATTTACCGGATCATTAGGCTCATCGGCCTTCACCGGAATAGTTTTGTCAATTCGTTTACCACTTCTAAGGGTGGTGATGGATTTGGCTTGCTCCATATTTTGGTTGGAAGGATTAGGGATGCTTACTTCATGTACTTGCTTTGGATTGGGCTGAGGTTGGGCCGGAAAGGTCCCTTCCCTAGCATTCAAGCGTCCCTTAATCTCATCAACCGAGACTTTAAGCTCTTGGAACAATTGCTGATTCGTTTGATTGATTTGCGTTTGCCCTTGTATAAACGTGTTCGCTTCCCCAAGTGTAGGGTTGCGATGTAGTAATAAACTCGGTAATACCGAGGTCGATCCACAGGGACTTATGTAGGATGTCACAAATTCATCCACAAGTTTCTATTGAAGCTAACAATCAAAGTTTGAATAGAATGTGTGTGATTAACAGTTTAAGCTAAATTGAATGTAAACAATTAGAAGAAGGCACTAGGGGTTCGAGGATTCACTTGTAGCAATCCTCGATGTTCAATCCGCTGTGGTTTCCCATTCTCTCAACTAGAATCACCAGTCAGGTCTATCTAGTCGGATGATAGAACTGTTAAACCAGAAGTTTGTAACATGTAAGTTCTGCGCATAAAGTTCACTCAACTCTAGGCTGATCTGAGCATGCTCATTGCATAGGTCATTCACCTTTTCTATATGTCCAATTCCCAATCATAACCATCCTCAAGTCTTCTCACAAGACAAGGCTAGATCATGATTTGAACTGGATTCAAATTATATGCACAGTCCATACATATTCCAGATAATCAACCAAAACTAGAACTTTGGCATGAAGCCCCTTTATGAAGAGCTTGGTACTAGAGCGCACTCCAATTCCTCGGATCATACAGGTCTAGACCGTTGCAAACAAATTAAGAAGATAAGTAATCCATCCAAACATCCATGAGTCATCACAAGACTAAGAGAAATTACTTAAAAACTTGTATAAACTTCAAACCTTAGTTCATAATCATAAATTCCAAACTGAAAACCACTTAACTACGAATTAAAACATCTTGGATACACTACAAGCTTCACCTCTTAGCCCTAGCTAAGAGGTTTAGCTGCTCATGATCCAAGGAAACATGAAACAACTACAAAAAGCATAAAAACAGCAAAGCAAACCAAAAGGAGTTGTGAAACTCCAATCTTCACTTTCACAGCCTCCAACCTCGCTTGAACCCTTCCAGGATGCCCTAGGAACGATCCCTAGGTGTCCTTTTATAGTCTGGAAGCTCCACAACTTCGGAAGAATCGAGAACTTGCGTAACACTTACGCAGCGCAGAGAAAATCGGGATGAATTTAGAAATTTCTAACTCAGTACACATGGCCGACCGGTCAAGACCGGTCGGCCTCAAGTGAAAATACTCCAGCAGGTATGCCCGACCGGTCAAGACCGGTCGGGCCTTGTAGAACTGCAATCCAGCAAGCCACTCCGACCGGTCAAGACCGGTCGGATGTTTTTCTTCTCATTGCAGCAACACTGATCGACCGGTCTTGACCGGTCGGTCCTATTCATTGAATTCCCAGCAGCACTGTCCGACCGGTCATGACCGGTCGGACGTCTTCAGCAGCATCCTCCATACATGGCAGACCGGTTACTGACCGGTCTGGCTTCCTTGGCCGACCGGTCACGACTGGTCAGCACTTTTTCTTCTTTGCTTTCTTCTCTTTCTTTCTTCTTTTCTCTTCTTTCCTTGCTTTCTTCTCTTCGATCTTCCTTCAATACTTCATCCTATGGTCTTCAATACTTGTAAGGAGCCTCATTTAGCTTTCAAATGGTGAGCTCTCCATCTTGTCCCTACAATCACACATCATGCATTAAGTTAGTTCTTTAAACGTATATATCGTGCATAATGAGTGATGCATTGGGATTAGAATATGCATAATTATGAGCTCAACAAAACGCCTTCAAGGTATCCTCCATTGAGAATTGAGGTGGGGCCATATTTTGCATGGGTGGCCCTCTTTGAAAGTTGGTAGGATTGCCCGTAGGAGCATTCTTCCAACTAAAATTTGGGTGGTTCTTCCAACTCTCATTGTACGTATTACCTACCGGTCCATTGAAAGGCCGTTGATAACCACATGTGGCATTGGCGTGTTCATGTAATATCTCTTGAAATGCAGGAATTGTGGGACAATCTTGCGTAGCGTGTAAATCGGCGAGGCAAATCCCACATATGGTTTCAACAGCTTCATTGGACTTGGGAACTCCACTTTTACTAAGTTCCATGGCTTCAACCTTCCTTGTGAGGTTGGCTATCCTTGCATTCACATCGTCTTCCTCCTTAAGGACATAGATCCCTCCTTTCTCTTGAGTGGGTTTGGAGTTATTAGGTTTATCCGATGTATCCCAAGATTGGGCATTTTCAGCCAACATGTCCAAATAACTCCAAGCCTCATCTGGATTTTTACTCATAAACTCGCCATTGCACATCATCTCCACAAATTGGCGCATATTGGAACTTAATCCATCATTGAAAAAATTTATAATTCGCCAACTCTCATAGCCATGATGTGGGCAAGCAAGCAGGAGATCTTTAAATCTTTCCCAACATTGAAAGAAAGATTCACCTTCTTTAGTCGAGAAATTCATTATGGCCCTTCGAAGGGTGTTCGTTTTATGAGCCGGGAAGAACTTTTTCAAGAATTTTCGATTCATCTCAACCCATGACCCAATCGATTGTGGTCTAAGAGAGTGAAGCCAATCTTTGGCTCTTTCTTTCAAAGTGAAGGGAAAAAGTTTAAGTCTGATAGTATCCTCGGAAACATTGGTGTAATGCAAGCTGGCCAACACTTCTTCGAATTCTTTCAAGTGTAAGTATGGGCAGTCAGAGTCTAGCCCATGGAACTTTGGTAAGAGTTGAATTACACCCAGTTTTATGTCAAAGTTTCCACCGTTTGCTGGTAGAACCACGCAAGAGGGTGTAATTGCTCGGGCAGGTTGTAGGTAGTCCCGTAGTGATCTCATTGGAGGAACATTATGTACCTCATTCTCTCCTACTCCTTCCTGATTTGCGTTTGTAGTTGGAGTAGGGGGGGGGGGGGGGGGGAATTCCTTAAAGGTGTTTGTTCCATACTCCCCAAACTTTCACAATGCTCTTTATTCGCTCGCCTCAAGTGTAAGGCTGCGATGTAGTAATAAATCTTGGTAAGACCGAGGTCAATCCATAGGGAAAGAGGTAAAAAATTCCAAATACTCTAATAACTAGAATCTAAGAAGTTTAAGGAAGTAGTTTTTCACATGAAATAAGAAAATCTGAAAATAAGAAGAACTAGAGCATCAAGGATCCACTTGTAGTAGTCTAATGCCAATCCATTCATCCAAGTACAACACAATTAGAATCAAAGTCCTATCTCTCATCTAATTGGAAGATATAACATTCAAGCATAAATAAACCCACTTAAATCTGGAAATCAGATTTCTAGTTCTAATGGAGCACATAGAACTTGAACTTGTAGCCTTCGGAGTAACAGCCATGCCTATGGACTATGGCATGCTCAAGGGTTACTACAATTCGAATTCAAACAACTCAATCATGGTAATCTCAAAGGATTGCAAGGAACTCATGTCCGGAGTACACGAACTCTCACAATTCATCTAAAAATCCAAACTTTATTCAAACTAGAAGTTCAAAATCCAAAATTAGGAAAAGGGTACTTGAAATAAAGAATTAAAGCATTGGAACCAACTACAAATTTCACCTCTAGCTCGAGCTAAGAGGTTAGCTAAGGAAAAGCATATTAAAACTAGAACTAGAACTAAGAAAAGGAAGAAAAACTAGCTGGAGGAGGCTAGGAAGCCTCCTATGACTTGAACTCCTTGCTTCCCACGTCCTTGCTTGATTTGGAATAGAAGAAAGCACCTCCTTTTATAGTGCAGCAATAGTACAGCAACATAGCAGAATTTGTTTCGCTTGGTACGGCTTAACCAATGGTCGGATTGCCCTCAAATTTGATTTGTAGCTTCCTTGTAATGTGATCTTCCTCATAGATGATTTAGATTTCCAAGATTATCCTCTAAATGGGCCCACCAATCATGTCACCGACCGCCTCTCAAAATCACGCACTTCGGGTACCTTCAGAACTAGTCATCTTGCTTTCAACGCTCCGGAGTGTACAGATGTCGGATTGATCCCAAATTTTGAAATTTGGTAGAACACTTCCTCCTCTACATGATAGATGGATTAGATTGTCCAAAACAATCCCAGAATGTGGTCCGAAAATTAGAACACTTAGGGCTTTTATAAACTCTGCGCAGTTGGATCTTTCTGGATGGTCCATCTTTCTTCAACCGGTACGATCAAACCACACATCCTTTTGATCTGAAACTTTTGTGGTTATTCATATATGGATGTGGTCTAAAAGATGGTCAAAGTAGATTCTTCATATCATCAATGATTGGTCACCTGGACCGGCCCAGAGTGGAACAACAAAATCTGGAACTTTCTGGACAGTTCGTATTGTTTTGGACACCACGGTCAATCCGTAGCTCTGATCGACACGAAACCACTTGGGTTATTTCGGTGTCGAGCTCCTCTTCGACATGGATGTATTGGATTTTCAAATATCATTAAGATGGCTTCAGAAAACTGTTCCAAAAATCCCAAAACGGGAATAGCTTGCTGCCTGAAATCTGGAAGTGCAAAATTGCATGGCCGACCGGTCTTGACCGGTCGGACAGGCTGGCCGACCGGTCTTGACCGGTCTAGACCTGTCTGGTAGGTGTCCAGGGAGTGCATCCGACCGGTCTTGACCGGTCTTGACCGGTCGGACCCAGTTTTTGTAGTTTTTGTTCTTTCTTTTCTTCTCTCCTTCCTCTCTCTTTGCTTTCTTCTTTCTTTGGTCCACCTTGGACCTTCATCAAAGGCTCCTAAACATGGTCTTTTGGTCTCCAATTGGGTGAAGTTCACTCTCATTCCTACAATCACAAAACATGCATTAGATGGGCCTTTTAAACATGAAAACTGTGCATATAATGTGATGTAGTGGGCAATGCAATGTATAAATTGAAGGTTCAACACTCTTGGTAATTTCGGACTCGTCTATGGACTGACAATGGTCCAACTAAACCACATTCAGATTGGAGACGATTCGAATGGTTACGTTCCCAACGGGACATAAACCACTCAACCAAAAACTAAAACTAATCCTAAATCCTAGAAAACTGAAATCTGAAATTAATCTGAAAAAAATTCTGCAAAAAGCTAAGTTAGAAAGGTATCACCTGATGCGCTTGAACTAGAGAAGAATTCCTACAAAACAGAAAAATTTGTTAGAGCTAAGAAAATCAGAAAAACCTATCTACTTCTACTTCTATAGCCACTGAAATTATTTGAAAACCATTATCTAAATCTCCGGCAGCGGCGCCAAAAACTTGTTCGCTCGCCTCAAGTGTAAGGCTGCGATGTAGTAATAAAACTCGGTAAGACCGAGGTCGATCCACAGGGAAATAGAAACAATCTCCAAACTACTCCAGCAACTCAGTTTTTGGAAGAAAATCATATTTAATTGGGTAATTAACTAAAACAGTAACTTTTATAGAAAATCAGTAATTCAAAGTACTAAGGCATTCAAGGATCCACTTGTAGCAATCCCATGTCAATTCAATCAATCCAATTATAGAACACAACTAAATTTGAAGTCCTATCTCTCATCTAGTTGGAAAATAAAGCATTCACACACAGTCAATCCAAATCAAGTTGAACTTCCAAGTTCTAGTCCATTCAATCAATATAGAATTCAAAACTATAGCCTGCGGAGTAACAGCCATGCCTATGGACTATGGCCTGCTCAAGGGTTACTATAATTCGAATCTAAACAAGCATTATATGATAATCTCAAAGAATTGCAAGGAATTCATGTCCGGAGCACATAAACTCTCATAAAACATCTCAAACTACCACTTTAAGAAACTAGAACATGAGAAAAATCCAAACTTGAATTGAAATTACTTGAATTAAAATGAATCCAACATGGAATTGGCTACAAGCTTCACCTCTCAGCCTTAGCTGAGAGGTTCTAGCCGAGCATATTCATGCTACAACTAAAAACTCTTAACAAAAGCATAAAACTAGAAAACTCAGAAATTGTAGAGTTGTAGACGCTCTACAACAGCTTCCTCTCTCCAAAACCACGTCCCTGAGCTTCTATGATGACCTAGGAAGAGCCCCTAGGTGTCCTTTTATAGTAAGAAAGCTCCCTTGCGTCGGAAACATCCAGAATCTGCGAAAGGTTACGCAGTGCGCAGCAGTTTTCGGAGTCCCGATTTAGAAAGGACTCTGTTTACGCAGAGCCGACCGGTCTAGACCGGTCGGTCTGGTCTTTTAAACAGTCCAAGGAGTACAGCCGACCGGTCAAGACCGGTCGGGCTTGTTTAATCGGCAGTCAGCGTGCATAGCCGACTGGTCAAGACCGGTCGGTCTCTCTTCACTACGTCCAGTGTGCATGGCCGACCGGTTAAGACCGGTCGGTCTGGTCTTCATGTTGATCAGCGTGCGTGGCCGACCGGTCAAGACCGGTCTGGCTCCTTTGGCCGACCGGTCAAGACCGGTCGGACCCTCTTCAACTTGTTAATCTTTCTTTCTTTTCTCCTCTTTTTCCCTTCTTTCTCTTCTCCTTGCTTTCTTCTTTCTTCGGTCCTCTTTCATCCTTCATCCAATGGCTCCAAAGGCTTTCTTTTAATCCCTAATTGAATGAAGTCCGCTCTCATCCCCTATAATCATAAAACATGTGTTAGATGGGCCTTTAAATCATAAAAATCATGCAAACCATGTCATGTAATGGGCAATGCAATTTATAAATTGGAGGTTCAACAAGGTTGCATAGATTAATTTCTTGATTAGTTTAATCATATGTTAATTATGCATGCTTAGACTAGGTAGCTTAATTGCTTATCATATGCTAGTCTTATGATTTGACGCGCTTAGGCTTGGAAGCCGAAGTGTTCTTGCTTACTTAATATTAATTGTTAATCTCCTTAAGTAGATGAAAAGAACTCTAGGACTTAGTCATAATTCTAGTTGCTCCTTTAGGCTTTCACACGCAGACGCATCCACAAGTGTTATCAAAGTAACGAAATTTCAGGAATAATCTCATTCATAGGCGCAATTTGATTTGAGAGAGGATCATAGAGCTTACGCCTTGAGAAATGTGGGTAAAGCTTGGAGAGACTGAAAATACAGATTGTGAAAGAATTACAAGAAATTCGGTGAGACGGATGCGGCGAGGAAGGCGAATAAATCGAATAATAGATCAAGTATGAAGATTGGGAGAAGTTCATCGACTTAAAGTCGACGAAGGAAGAACAGGATAAAAGTGTTAAGTTTAAGGAACTTCATGTGAAAATGAAGATCCAACACACAACAAGTAGGAAGGGAGTGGTTAAAGAGCCAAGCAATTGATAATATCTACGTCTGTTATTTTTGTTAAAATATATTTGATAAAAATTGATTACTTATTTAGTTTTTTTTTTTGTTTCAGAAAAAAAAAAAACGATGGTTGTATGATTACGAGGAAAGAACTATTTATCAGTAGTCATATTAAGGCTAATGGTTTCGCCCTAACCCCTGAAGTGAACTGACACATTGTCAGTAATCATAAATTTTTTATTTAGTTTAATTTTATTACAATTCTATTATACTGATTATCATTTTATTTTTCAGTCCCAAATTATAAACATTATTGTCATAAATCTCACACTTGGATAGAGAGATTTTGATAGTGATCCCGTCACAATGGTAAATATGTTGTCTTTGATATATATATATATATATATATATATATATATATATATATATATATATATATATATATATATATATATATAATTAAAATTTTATTTTATATAATAGTTTATTTTAATAAAATTTTAATTTATATAATATATGTGTGGAAAAGATAGAAATGGAAGGATACGCGGCATGGGAGGGGGAGTACGTGTTCGTTCGCCTCAAGTGCAAGGCTTGCAATGTAGTAATAACTCGGTAAGACCGAGGTCGATCCACAAGGAAGTGGTAAATGAATTCAAATTATCCTAATAACTAAAATCTAAAAGGTTTAGAAAATTACTTTAAAAAAAAACAGGGAAAATTTGAGAATAAAAGAAACTAGAGCATCAAGGATCCTCTTTTAGTCTTAATCATGCTCAATCCAATGATTCAATTCAAACACAAATGGAATCGAATTTCTATCTCTATCCAGCCGAGAGATATAACAATCAAAGCACACAATAATATGAAATAGATAGGTGTTTACTGATTTGGTTCCCTCAATCAAGCTTAGGCCCAATTGTATAGGCCAAACCTCTTTCCAATCTAGTTGAGATTCACAACCATAGCTTCATCAAATCCTATCACTAGATTTAACTATGACCAATGATTTGAACTCTAATTAAACCAACTTCAATAAGCAACACTAACTATCTCAAATTCTACACAAGATACATGAACTTTCCATCATAGTTCTAATAGAAATTCCACTGTTTGAATCATGAAAAACTCGAAGCATTCACCATATCCAAAAATCATGGCAAATCAAAGGCTTCCATCAATCAACAACGCATAAACTGTTGAGCTCTGAATTATGTATATTCTAACCCCAATTCATCACACATTATACACATTTACGTGTTTAAAGGTTAATCTAATACATGTTTTTTAGTTTATAGGAATGAGAGAAGGACTTCACCAAAATAATGATTTAGAGACGCTTCTAATATGAATTGAAAACCAAAGGAAAGAAGCAAAAAGAAGAGGAAAAGAAAAGAAGAAAATTCACCCTGGTCGAACGATCGGTTGGCCTAACCGATTGATTTCTAAGGTGATCGATTGATCTACTGGCTAGAACGATTGATCGACCACTGTGTATGTAATGCTGGACTGAAAGATGGACCATCGATTGATCAGTTGCGCAAACCGATTGATCGTTCATGAGGCAGGAATTCCAGAAATGTTGTTGGACAAAAAAGAGCTCCACCGATTGATCACTCAGCTCGGGCGATCAATCACCCACACCATCAAAAGTCAGAATTTTTGAAGAAGTGCTGTTGAACTCTCTGGACACCTTTTGGTCCGGGCGATCACCTGCGATCAATCACCCATCCGCAAATTACAGTTTTTATGGTTGGATCGCAGGTGCGATTGATCGCCCCGCCCAAGCGATCAATCAACCATACAATATGTCCAGAAATTTCTAATTCTGGTATGATTTTCTCTGTGCAAGTGCGTAAGTTTTATGCAGATTCTCGAATATTCTGTGATTGTGGGGCTTGAAGGCTATAAAAGGACTCCTCTACTTCGATCTAAAATCATCCTAGAAGAGATTGGAAGTCGTGGAAGGCGAATGAAAGGTTCGTGGAGCATCTACAACTCTGGTTTTTCTAGTTTTCATGTTTTTCTTTAGTTTCTCTTTTAATTCTAATTGTATTATGACAATGCTCGGCTAGAACCTCTTAGATAAGGCTAAGAGGTGAAGCTTATAGCCAAATCTCATGTTTAATTCATTTTAATTCAAGTTTATTTTACTTCAAGTGGGATTTTTAAGTACTAGTTTGAATAAAGTTGGTCTTTTTGGATGTTTTATAAGAGTTCATGTACTTCGGAAATGAATTCCTTGCAATTCTCTGAGATTGCCATGTTGGGATTGATTAGATTTAAATTGTAGTAACCCTAGAGCATGCCATAGTCTCTTGGCATGGCTGTTACTCCGAAGGCTACAAGTTTGAAGTCTACACGCTTCATTAGAACTAGAATTCTGAATTTTCAGATTTGAGTAAATCATGTGTGTTGAATGACTTATTTTGTAATTAGATGATAGATAGAACTTTGATTCTAATTATGGTTGTGCTTGGATGAACGGATTGACATGGGATTGCTACAACTGGATCCTCAAATCCTTAGACTTCTTTTTAATATTCTTAAATTTTCTCTTTAAGTTGTTATTTTAGTTCTAGTTCTTATAATCGAATTCCTAAACTGTTTTACTTGAAGTTGTTGAAATAGATTAGGATTGTTTACCAAATTCCTTATGGATCGACCTCGGTCTTACTGAGATTATTACTACATCGCAAGCCTTACACTTGAGGCGAGCTAACATAAGCCAATCGGATTAATCTCAGAAATCTAACAAGAACTCATGTACTTGGCACACAAACTCCATGAATTATCGAAAATTGCGTCGGGTAGTCTAACACGACACCCTATGCATACACGTGCGGAAGCTTAAAGAGCAACTAGAATTATGGCTAAACTTATAGGAGGGGGTGATTAGGACCTTTTTAAAACTCTTTTCGCCTACTTAAACAATTCAACAAATTAAACTACGTAAGCGATTAACACTTTGGCTTCCAAGCCTAAGTGGGTCCAATCAAGAGACTAGCAAATGATAAGTGCAATTAGCAACCTAGTCTAAACAACTCATGTGGACTAGAGAGAATGGATCAGGAAATGCTCAAGTCAACATAAGGTAGTGAACGTACATCTTGTGAGTGTGGATGTGCCTATCAAGTGCCTAGCATGCATTCCTAACTAAGCATTCATAATTAACCAATTTAAACACAATGCATAAAGAGAAATGTGCTCAAGAACAATCACAAACACAAGGATGTATAGTGGTTCGACTATTTGTCTACTCCACTCCCGGTTCAAGTACTCAACCCCTTTGAGCACACCGGCATTCACTGGGGAGTTTAAATCTGGTTCCTCCCAACCAAGGTGTTTTAACTCGGATCCACCCAACCGGGGAGTTTATAGGTTCCTCCCAACCTACACGTCTGCACCCGTGTTGGTGGCTCCCCCTTGGAGACTTTGTTTAGGCCGACTAACGAGCCAAGGAACGGCTAACGTCCCTGAATTTAGGCTGACTAACAGGCCAAGGATCGGCTAACTACCCTAGTTCGAGTTTGTCAAACAAACTCTACACTCAACTCCCACAGGGAATTGAGTGGATGGGCTCCTAACAAGACAACCTTACTTGTCGGATTGCGCCCCTTTGTAGCGCCACTTTGTGTTGCTTCTTCTCGCTCTCTCGTGCTTAAATCAGCTCCCCTTGTGCTCCCCCGATCTTTGACGCCGCCGCTTTGCCAAGGCTTCAGCTCCAAGATCAGCTATCTTGCATGTGATGCTCCATTGGAGATGCTCAAGGTGCTAGGGAATGGTGAAACCTCTACAAATGGTAGGAAATGGGTTTCCTAGAGGAATACACCTATTTGGACTCCTAGGTAGTGTTTAGACAAGGGATTTAACTATCATCAAGGTGTCTTACCCTAGGAATCAATAGGGAACAAGTACATTCTCAAGATGCCATTGAATGGCCCAAGCTTGTGATGAAAACACAAGGAGAATGACTTATTTTGGGTTTGGAATAGAGCCTCTAATGATCTCTAGCAATGGTGGCTTCTATCTCCTCAAAATCCCCTCTCTTGTCCTAAAAAATGAATCCCCATCTTTAAATAGATTTTCTTCCAACGGTCAAAAAACGGGCAGATTCGCGCATCTCCGATGATCGGAAGAAGGTCCGATTGATCGGAGACCAGTCCGATTGATCGGAATTTAGTCCAGAGAATTCTCTGGAGGATATTCTGATTGATCGGAACATGGTCCGATTGATCGGACTGACCCCTTCCGATGGATCGGAAGACTGTCTGATTGATCGGAAATATGTCCAGTGGATTTTCAAGGTTGCTGGAACAATTTCCGATTGATCGGAACTTCTGTCCGATTGATCGGAGTCCTATCGGAGCCAACGTCCGATTGATCGGAGATCAATCGAAAACTGCTATTTGACCTGTTTTAATTACAGCACCTTCCACCTCTTTAATTAGTCTAACTTATCATGTTTTTCATGGAGTTCTAAGACTAATGATGATGACTAAAGGTATACCTAGTTGGTGCAAGTAATCTAAGAGGTTAAGGGTTAGGTTTTGGTCAAGGTTAAGGCACACCAAGGCATCACTTTTACCTGTTCATCTTCCTTGATGCAGCAGGGCCACTTGAGTCTTCGGTCTTCGTCTTCATTAAGCTCAACCGACACTAGACCTACTGACCTAAGTGATTGACAAACAAGGTGCACTAGTAGTCACAGAAAAGTGCACTAACAATCTCCCCCTTTGTCAATTACTTACAAAAACCTAACCCACCAAAACAAAATATATGTACAAGAGATTACATTGATATGAAATTAAATACAGGACTCTTGACATGCCTAACTAAGCAGCTCCTCTTCAGTTTGCTCCCCCATAACCCGTCAATCCCTGCATCATAAAACATAGTAAACTAGTTTTGGTGGGACTTGATCTTTCTCCCCCTTTTTGTCTGCAATTGAAAAACTATTCTCTCCCCCTTAATGATATATCAATAAGGTTAAGGTAAGAGTATATAGTATGTCGCAATTATAACTATAAGCTCATGCTAACAAGGAGAGTATAGGGTGCATGAATCATAAAAACATGGAGCATGCTAAGGAACATGATTAACAAGAAAATGTAACTATCTAAGCATAGTTAATCATGCTTAATTGGTCAAGGATATACATTTGCAATAAAAGCACAAAGGGCTTATAGCCCAATCAACCAACCTCCCCTATTGGTATATCAAGACCAATACTAAGCAAAGATTAACATACAATGAGGCATAAAACTCAAGATGATTAGCTAATCTAAGCAGTGAGATAGTCTAGCAGCAAATATATAAAATAGAAGCAAGGCTAAACTACCAAATTTGGGCTCATGAGGCTTGAATCCTCTAATTTGCCCATACACACAGAAATGAGGCTGAAATCCTCAGATTTTCCTATTTAAGCATTTCTAGCTACCCTCACTAACTATGTTTAGTTTGATATGCCTAAGGGTAACTAATTTTCTCAACACCCTCATAAAATGTAGCATGAGGTGAGGGGTTAGGAACTCCTACTCCTAGAAGGGATAACAGTCATGATCCGCTCTTAGATAAGCGGGAAGAGAGGTAGTGGTGAAAGCTGTGAGAGCAAGATCTTTATGTTGGCTCCCATCACTAGCGGAGTCATCAGATTTGGATTCGGACTCCTCTGTTTCATCCCAAGTGGCAGCCATTGCCTTTTTGCCTTTCGGTTTAGGCCCTTCAGGACATTCCGGGGTGATATGGCCACGACGACCGTAACCGTAACAACGGACGGATAAAGGTTTGGATGATTTTCCTTTATGTTTTTCACCCTTCTTGTCCTTCTTGTCACGGCTACTCCCTCTATCAAATTTGAGGAATCTCTTGAATTTTTTGTTTAATTTTTCTTCCCCATCATCCTCATCATCACTATCTTCCTCCGACTCACTCTTAATTTTCTTATGTTTGTGAGAGGACTTTAGAGCGATGTTTTTCTTCCTAGAGGGGCCCTTAAAGTGTAGTTCATGAGTTTGTAGGGAACGTATGGGTTCTTCTACTTTCATGTTATCTATGTCTCTACACTCCTCTAAGCCTACTACCGGGAGGGACCTAAGTATTTTTCTACAAATCCTTCCTCCCGGAACCCGATCACCCAAGACAAACATGGAGTTGCAAATATCTGACAATTTAGTATAAAACTCAATGAAGGTTTCAGTCTCTTCCATCCTAATATTTTCAAATTTGGTGGTTAAGAACTAAAGCTTCGAGCGTCTTACTGTGCTAGTTCTCTCGTGGGTAACCTCAAGTATATCTCACGCTTCTTTTGCAGTTGCACATGTGAGAATGCGCTGAAATTCATCCGGGGATACCGCACAGCAAATCGCATTGAGAGCTTTGGCATTTGCCATGTATTAAGCTCTCTCTATGTCATCCCATTTGGAATCATCTTTGGGAATGACAATGTATTTCCCATCAACCTCCGCTTACTCGGTGGGCAAGGTATATCCAGTTTGTGTGCTAAGCCATACCGGACGGTCCATGGATTGGAGAAAAATTCTCATTCTAGCCTTCTAATAAGCATAGTTGGACCCGTTAAAGAAAGGTGGACGGTTGGTGGTACTCCCATCTCTGTTAAACATGATGCTAGTGCTCCGGTATCGGATCTTACTCTAGACGGTTACGTCCTTAAAGAGTAACCCGCTTTGATACCAATTGAAATTGCGTCGGGTAGTCTAACACGACACCCTATGCATACACAAGCGGAAGCTTAAAGAGCAACTAGAATTATGTCTAAACGTATAGGAGGGGGTGATTAGGACCTTTTTAAAACTCATTTCGCCTACTTAAACAATTCAACAAATTAAACTACGTAAGCGATTAACACTTCGACTTCCAAGCCTAAGTGGGTCCAATCAAGAGACTAGCAAACGATAAGTGCAATCAGCAACCTAGTCTAAACAACTCATGTGGACTAGAGAGGATGGATCAGGAAATGCTCAAGTCAACATGAGGTAGTGAAAGTACATCTTGTGAGTGTGGATTGTTCGCTTCCCCAAGTGTAGGGTTGCGATGTAGTAATAAACTCGGTAATACCGAGGTCGATCTACAGGGACTTATGTAGGATGTCACAAACTCATCCACAAGTTTCTATTGAAGCTAACAATCAAAGTTTGAATAGAATGTGTGTGATTAATAGTTTAAGCTAAATTGAATGTAAACAATTATAAGAAGGCACCAGGGGTGCGAGGATCCACTTGTAGCAATCCTCGATGTTCAATCCGCTGTGGTTTCCCATTCTCTCAACTAGAATCACCAGTCAGGTCTATCTAGTCGGATGATAGAATTGTTAAACCAGAAGTCTGTAACATGTAAGTTCTGTGCATAAAGTTCACTCAACTCTAGGCTGATCTGAGCATGCTCATTGCATAGGTCATTCACCTTTTCTATAGGTCCAATTCCCAATCATAACCATCCTCAAGTCTTCTCACAAGACAAGGCTAGATCATGATTTGAACTGGATTCAAATTATATGCACAGTCCATACATATTCTAGATAATCAACCAAAACTAGAACTTTGGCATGAAGCCCCTTTATGAAGAGCTTGGTACTAGAGCGCACTCCAATTCCTCTTCGACATGGATGTGTTGGATTTCCAAATATCATCAAGATCGGCCCAGAAAACTGGTCCGAAAAACCAGGTGCGGGAATACATTGCTGTTTTAGAATCTGGAATCTGAAACTTGCATGGCCGACCGGTCACGACCGGTCGGACAGGGCTGGCCGACCGGTCACGACCGGTCAGGCCCTCTTTGGCATTACTCCAGCAAGCATGGCCGACCGGTCAAGACCGGTCGGGCTTCCTTGGCCGACCGATCAAGACCGGTCGGTCTCTTTTTCTTCTTGTTTTCTTCCTTTCTTTCTTCTATTTTCTTCTTTCTTTGCTTCCTTCTTCCTTCAGCCCTCCTTGGGTCTTCATCCAAGGTTCTAAATCAGCTCTTTTGGTCATCAATTGGGCAAAGTAACTCTCATTCCTACAACCACAAAACATGTATTTGATTAGTCTTTAAATTATGAAAACCATGCATAATGAGTGATGAATTGGGGTTAAAATATGCACAATTAAGAGCTCAACACACCCCCCAACCAGCATTTTGCTAGTCCCGAGCAAAACATGCGTGAAACAAGTTTCATTCTCCAAATCCAACTCTCCTCTAGAAACTATTCTTCTATACATTCCAAGACACACAAGCATAAAAATCAGAGAAATTAGGTGATAGAAGTTGAAACCTTAAACTCTTAGAACATAATAAGTATTTATATGAAATTTCCACTGATTGATTGATAAATAGAAGAACTTGAACAAATTCACCCTAGTGTGCATAGTGAAAGTTCATCTCATGAGTTTCTGGGCTCATCTTCATCATAGATCAACTAAACTATGGATTTCAAGGTGCACAGAGCAACAACAAGCCTATGACAGGAATTTGTCTTACCGTCCTTCCGAGGACTTTCACACTACGTCCCATTTCCGGCTTTGGTTACGGGTAGACCATCCCCCGGTTGGTAGTAGGTAGCCCTAATCGGAATTTTCCACCATTTTTCCATCATTCCCAATTTCATCCTTCCTTTTCCTTTTTCTTTTTAAATTAGATAGGATTTTTAGAAATCCATATCTTCGTTATTTTCCCATGGACAAGGATGGACAAAGTACCCCGGATTGGTTTCTCAACACCTTAAATCAAAGTATAGTTAATCCACAAATCACATAATCCTTTCAACCCATGAAAATCGTGTAATGTGAACTAGGTGTAAAAGTGTTCAAATTTTCTATCGCTCACATAAATAGGGGAATTCACATATAAAACCATTATATTAAAAGAAATTCAAAGCTTGCAACATCACTCACTTCGTATATCCTCTTCTTATACTCGTATCATCTTGAATGCATAGAAACAATGTTTTCCAAAAGAGTTTTGAATTTTAGAAAAATCGAAAATTTTCTACATAATTGCTCGAAATGTCACAAAAGCTAGTAGATTCATCTAAGGAATCTCACCCCCAACCAAAATCTTACATTGTCCTCAATGTAATAAGATATGCAATATGCATGACATGAGAGCAATGACACAAAACAAAGGAGAGTGAGAATGAGAGTACCTGAGGTAGCAAGTTGATCAATTCTAGCATCTTCCATTGTCTCAATGAGACTTATTCAATCCTAAATGCAGAAAGAAATCCTAACCTACCTACCTACCTTTGATTAGTCTGATCGACTACATGATCAAATTTGAGCAGGATCTTCATGAATTTCAATAGGTTTCTCATGAGGACCATCCAAAGTCCTGCTCGAATGTATACATGTATGTGTTTCTTCATGAAAGTCCAATCATAGTATGCACCACACGCATGTAAGGAGGAGATAAGAGCAGCAAAAAGATATCTCTTCAAGTTCTGAATTGGGTTGTAATTGATTAAAAACGGGTCCTCCCAATCAGAATTTTCAATGGGTTGAAGAACCCATGATGGTGGAGAGACATTCATTAAGTATTTTTCAGTTTGGATTGTCTCCTCCACAAATTCAGATTTCCATGGTGCTTCCACAAACCATGGTAAAGAGTGTAAATCAGTGGAACGGTGTTCTTCAGGCACCGACACCATGTCTAACAAACTATCCAACTCCTTAATCATCTCATCATCCAGATCATAGGGGTGGGTCATACATTCCTTTAGGAAATCGAGAGAGTCGAATGAAGGGTCCTCGTTCTCCCTAAGTGATTGAGGAAATTCTGTTTCAAGGGTAAGGAATTCCTCCTCTATAGAGGGGAGGTCTTCCAAAGAAAAATTTTCAGATTTAGTGGTAAGCACATCATCTAACATGGATATGGCTATCAAGTGCCTAGCATGCATTCCTAACTAAGCATTCATAATTAACCAATTTAAACACAATGTATAAAGAGAAATGTGCTCAAGAACAATCACAAACATAAGGATGTATAGTGGTTCGACTATTTGTCTACTCCACTACCGGTTCAAGTACTCAACCCCTTTGAGCACACCGGCATTCGCTGGGGAGTTTAAATCTATTTCCTCCCAACCAAGGTGTTTTAACTCGGATCCACCCAACCGGGGAGTTTATAGGTTCCTCCCAACCTACACGTTTGCACCCGTGTTGGTGGCTCCCCCTTAGAGACTTTGTTTAGGCCGACTAACGAGCCAAGGAACGGCTAACGTCCCTGAATTTAGGCCGACTAACAGGCCAAGGATCGGCTAACGACCTTAGTTCGAGTTTGTCAAACAAACTCTACACTCAACTCCCACAGGGAATTGAGTGGATGGACTCCTAACAAGACAACCTTACTTGTTGGATTGAGCCCCTTTGTAGCGCCGCTTTGGGTTGCTTCTTCTCGCTCTCCCTGTGCTTAAATCAGCTCCCCTTGTGCTCCCCCGATCTTTGACGCCGCCGCTTTGCCAAGGCTTCAGCTCCAAGATTAGCTACCTTGCATGTGATACTCCATTGGAGATGCCCAAGGTGCTAGGGAATGGTGAAACCTCTACAAATGGTAGGAAATGGGTTTCCTAGAGGAATACATCTATTTGGACTCCTAGGTAGTGTTTAGACAAGGGATTTAACTATCATCAAGGTTTCTAAACCCTAGGAATCAAGAGGGAACAAGTCCATTCTCAAGATGCCATTGAATGGCCCAAGCTTGTGATGAAAACACAAGGAGAATGACTTATTTTGGGTTTGGAATAGAGCATCTAATGATCTCTAGCAATGGTAGCTTCTATCTCTTCAAAATTCCCTCTCTTGTCCTCAAAAACGAATCCCCATCTTTAAATAGATTTTCTTCCAACGGTAAAAAAACGGGCAGATTCGCGCATCTCCAATTGATCGAAAGAAGGTCCGATTGATCGGAGACTAGTCCGATTGATCGGAGACATGTCCGATTGATCGGAATTTAGTCCAGAGAATTCTCTGGAGGATATTCCGATTGATCAGGAACATGGTCCGATTGATCGGACTGACCCCTTCCAATGGATCGGAAGATTGTCTGATTGATCGAAAATATGTCCAGTGGATTTTCAAGGTTGCTGGAACAATTTCCGATTGATCGGAACTTCTGTCCGATTGATCGGAGTCCTATCGGAGCCAACGTCTGATTGATCGATGATCAATCGAAAACTAATGTTTGAGCTGTTTTAATTACAGCACATTCCACCTCTTTAATTAGTCTAACTTATCATGTTTTTCATGGAGTTCTAAGACTAATGATGATGACTAAAGGTATACCTAGTTAGTGCAAGTAATCTAAGAGGTTAAGGGTTAGGTTTTGGTCAAGGTTAAGGCACACCAAGGCATCACTTTTAACTGTTTCATCTTCCTTGATGCAGCAGGGCCACTTGAGTCTTCGGTCTTCGTCTTCATTAAGCTCAACCGACACTAGACCTACTGACCTAAGTGATTGACAAACAAGGTGCACTAGTATGCCACAGAAAAGTGCACTAACATTATCTAAAACTATCAATTTTATTCAAACTATAATGAAGTGTTCAAGCATTAAACCATAATTCAAAATCAAAGGAATAAACCATGACTAAAAACTAGAAGATTCACCACTCAACTCTAGCTGAGAATTAACTAAAAGAAAGCATTAAAAGAAAAACTAGAACAAGAATTAGAAGAAGAAGAAAACTAGTTGTAGGAGTCTTGGAGGTCTTGATCTCTTTGCTCCCTGTTGGGGATCAAATTTGCACCTATTATAAAACAACATCCCGTGGTCCATCGACAATGATTTGAATCAGTTTTGAGATCGGGAAAGCTCGAAAAATGCCAGTGCGACCCTAATCACTTGGTAGCGATCATAAACAGCATTTCGGAGCATAAATGAATGTGCGGATTACCGCCAAATGGTCCAGAACATCCAAAAACCCTTAACCTGTAAGTTTTGATGTCATATGGTGCATATATTTACCTACGCACCTTAGAATGCGTTTCATCCCTACCCGGAGCTGACAAAAAAGGGTCCGTAAGCCTACAACTAGAATTTTAGAGCAGAACCGGACATCCGCACCACTGCCAAATGATTCGAAGTGCCCCAAAACCCTTATGTAGCAAGTTTGAAGTCCGTGCGGTGTGTATTTCCATATGCGCACTCCCTGGAACAACGTTCCAATATGGCAAGCCGACCCGGAGGCTCTAAATTAGGAAGGAAGTACCAAAATTTGCAACATCTGGACTTCCACACCCCATCCCGTTCATTCAGGAGGTCCATCCTAAGCCTAGAAGTGCCTTGGCGACAGTGAGTGCATGCCTAGAAGAGGTAGCTGTCCTTTGGAGGTCTCTTGTCGGAGCCTGAAATCCTGAAAATTTCTAAGTACTGAAATCCTTAAATTTAGCTAAGTAGTGGGAAAAGTGTAGGCAAAGACATGCACTTGGCTTTCCATCACATGCGCCCACACCCTATGTATGAAGGGAATCGATTCGAATACTTTTTCGGAATGTGCCGAAAAATGCGCCAGAAAAGGACATGCGCCCGGACCCTGCACATGCGCCCGTCTTTTTCTGGCCACATGTGCCTGGCATTTCTTGCCACATGCGTGGGCTTCCCAGTACATGCGCCAAGAAATACCCTCCAGACCAGACCCGAACCCGATTACCCCCCTATAAATAGCAAGGTCACTTCATTCATCAGTATGAAATCATCTCCTTCCGACCTCAGGATGATGCAAGAGGTACATGTGCCCGCTCCATTACCCCTGGTCGGATGCCTTGGCCGGAGTGGATTCTCTCGCCGGAAAGGGATTTCCTCGCCGGAATCCCAAGTTCAGAGAAAATTCTGAAATTTTTCTAAGTGCTGGGCACATGCGCTGGCTTTTCCCCAACATACGCCGGCTTTCCCAGCACATGCGCTGGCTTTTTCTCATCGGGAAAACCTGAAATTCCACCAAGTGTTGGAGGGACATGCGCCCACTATTTGGGGCCAGGCGCATGTGCAATATGACATGCGCAGGGATTGCTTCCCCTTCCTCCATTTTGGATTAGAAAAGGGCACATGCGCATGCGCCTACTAGCTGTGGAAGCCCCACATGCACCTGTACCACCTCCTCCATGCGCCTGGACGCTGGTTGGAGGGGCGGGCCTTCCATTGTGCGGCCCGCTTTCGTCCGGGATCGAATTTCAATCAAACCGCTTCTCCCGGATGCATCTCGATGAGATCTATCCATCCCCCAGATCAGATTCTCCAATGGTCAATGATAAATGGCCCAAATTAGTGTTTTAATTCAAAATGACCAACAGTTAGCCAATTTGGCAACTCTGAAAATCCCTCCGAAAGAGCCGAAAATGGCTAAAATCGAGAAGAATCGGACAGAATTGGACTGAGCCCGAGAGGGAAACTTTTCTTCTACATGACATGATACACCATAATCATGCACCGAGACGAGGTTATCCAATCTTAGGACCCTCGAACACCCTAATCAAGCGGTCGGCAGGCCCGCTCGTTAGTCATTTTTAGCCTTGGGAAGTGCCTTGTCGGCTTGGAAATCGACTTATGCTAAGCGAATCGATACGCGATCGCACCGCGATCCCCGTGGACATAATCCACCCATATTCAAAGATAGTTATCGATAATACTCACCGAATACTCTGACTAGAGCGTGAACAGGTCCACTACTTAGTCATTTTCAGCCTTGGGAAGTGCCCTGTTGGCCCGAAAATCGACCTATGCTAAGCGAATCGAAACGTGATTGCACTGTGATCCTCGTGGACATAATCCACCCCTGTTCAAAGATGGTCATCGATGATATTCACCAAATACTCTGACTAGACCACAAACAGGTCCACTACTTAGTCATTTTCGGCCCTGGGAAATGCCATGTTGGCCCGAAAATCGACCTATGCTAAGCGAATCGAAATGCGATCGCCCGCGATCCTCGTGGACGTAATCCACCCCTGTTCAAAGACGGTCATCGGTGATATTCACCGAATACCCTGATTAGACAGCAAACAAGTCCACTACTCAGTCATTTTCAGCCCTAAGAAGTGCCCCGTTAGCCCGAAAATCGACTAATGCCAAATGAAATCAACCATGATCTCAAAGACGTCGAGGCAAAGCTAAAGTACTCAAGCAATCAAACAGCTGAGTTAAACATTTATGGGGTACCGATCCCCATCATTCATCAGAAATTGGCATGAATGAGAACCCATCGGACCTGATACTTAACCATTTACAGGCATTGAAAACAGCCGATCCAGCCTATTGAATTTGAATCCTTAAAAGATCTTGGCTCGATAAAGCCTATTTGATCCCAAATAGATCATTGGAAAATACTCAGAAGAAAGAGTGTTCTCGAAGACGAGTCGCCCGACTCCAGAAGAAATGCATTTACTTTACTGTACAAAGCTCCATTCATCCTGGATAAAGGTCCAAGGCTAAACCTAAGGGGTTATGGTTACCATGAGAAACCATAAACAAAAGCGTTCAAACTAAGCTTGAAACATCCTGCTATGGATTGCCTTTATGAAAAAGTCATTCAATGCCCTACCCATCGACAACGGGTCCGTCGGTTGAGCTGATGAGGCAGTTGCGGATTACTTTCCTAAGTTCACCTGTTCACAGTAACAGGCGTGGGCTTTAGGTTATGTCGACCAACATTTTGATGTTCATGTATTCCAACGGTCACCTGTTTACAGTAATAGGCACGGGCCCAGAGTTGCACCACTCGATTAAAAATCATGTTTGGGAACGTTGCGGAGTGCTCTCCTAAGGTCACCCATCATAAAAATACGGGCGCAGGCCTTGGGTTATGCCGACCAACATTCAAGGATCGTGTATTCCAGCGGTCACCTGTTCACAGTAACAGGCGCGGGCCCAGAGTTGCACCACTCGAATCCTGACAGTCTCTCAACACGGACAATCCGAAAAAAAATGGGACAGACATCTGACTTGTCTAAGAAATGTGGCTCAATCCATAACAAGAAAACAAAGGTCTATACGACCATGAACTTAAGACCATAATCCCCGGCGGATTAGTCTTTTGCCTTCTAATCAAGGGTAATCAACTGTTAATGTAATTAAGGCTCGTGACCAGTATCACAGCCTGGAATGTAAAAGATCTTAGAATCTCTGCAATAAAATTCGCCTTGCGATATCTCTCTTGTGTAAACTTTGTGATTACTTATGATTCTCTATGAATGTCTCTATACTCAAAATTCCCCCAGAATAATAAAACATAGGAAAAAGACTGCTGACGAGCAGCGATTTTTGTAGTTCTAACAAACTGGCGACTCCACTGGGGATTATTCAATACCAGAACCTCTGGTTATTTCTGAGTAAATAGACATTCTGTGATAAATCCTTTGTAAACACTAACGTGTATATGAGAAAGGCTACCGCAAGGAGAAATGTTCAGCGCCTTCACGGGCGTTAAACTGGCGACTCTCAACGGGAACGTTCTTCCCTTCATCTTTAAGGCAAAAGAATTTTAAAGTTTTGCATAGCATGCATGTAGTTCAGTACTTGTATGTTTCTGTCTATCCACTATCGAGCCGTATCGCGATTGGTAAGGTCGCATCCCCTCTCTTTTCCAAGTGCGCAGAATATTCTAATGCTTGTATGACTGTGCAGAGAGAGAGAGAGAGAGAGAGAGAGAGAGAGAGAGAGAGAGAGAGAGAGAGAGAGAAACAAAGAAAGAAACCAAATGGCGTTTACAATGATCTTTTTAGCGTCTGGAGGATTCTACTTCCCTCATCTGGTAGCAACCTCTGAAGCCGGATGGCAGATTGTGCAGAAGCACAAGACCGTCATGAAGACCGAGAACAAGAAGGTTATTTCAACTGAAACAGGGATGATAGCAAGGGTACAAGGCAGAACAAAGAGACAGTGGAAACCAGTCTACAGGAGCGAAGCCCGTGACGCCAGCAGAACCACCGTGTCATCTAGGCCAGAGTTCTCCTTCGCCGCTATCAACTTCCCAGCAATACCGAAGACAGCACTGTCAGCCAAGGTATTAAATAGATCCGCTGTCTGACAATCGGCCGAGACGACGATGAAGACAACCCCTACTAAAGCCGTCGTGACGAAGACGAGGCCGCAGCGAGCACAAGTAATGATGGTGCAGGTCGTCGAAGGAGAGGCGAGTGAGTGATACCCAGAGCTGCCTCCAATCCAAGAACAGATATATGAGATTATCCAGGTCCAAGAGGACACGGTCAGAGAGATGAGAGAGATGAAAGAAGCACTGTTGGCTCTAGTTGCCCAGGGGGAAAATAGAAGCCCAGCTATACCTACTCAACAATCTGTGGAGGAATGTCAGGGAGCAGCAGGAGAACCAGCCGCCGCCGAACCACAAGCTCGCTTGAGAAACGTTGTGTTTGGACATGTACCGCCACTGCCATTCCAAGCCATGAGAGAAGAACCGTCTCAGACAGTTGCGGACTTGATGCGTCAGGAAAGAGAAAAGGAGAAGAGAGGAAAATATGTATATCGGGTGCCGTACTTACCCGTGGTCGACGACCTCCCGTTTCCCAACAATTTCAAGCGTTCGAAATTCCCCAGATTCGATGGCAGAGGATCACCGGAGGAACACATGGTTCAATTCATGACAATGATGGGCAACCTGTCGACAATTCCCTAATATTGTCTCAGATTATTCGGGTCGACGCTCACGAGCAAGGCATTCCAATGGTACATGTCACTGCTTGCAGGGTCAGTCAAGTCCTGGGATCAGATGCAGGACCTGTTCATCTCTAAATTCTTCTCTACTGAGCAAGAAGTCTCGCTAACAGATTTAGCCTTGGTTCGTCAGAGGCAGGGAGAGTTGGTCGAGAAGTTCATCGACACGTGGGGGACTATAACATCACAGTGCCAAGAACTACCCAGCGAATCTGAGCAGGTCAAGATGTGCATGCAGGCCATGGATGCGATGATTTCATTTGGCCTATTTGGACATAACTTCTCGACGTTTCGAGACTTAGCTACGGAAACCTACTTGGTGGAAGGAGCCGCATTCAGAGCGCAGTTCAAGGCAGAGAAGCCCAGGAGAGAAGCCGGAAGAATGATAACATCTAACTACATCGACAAAAGAAAGGGTTCGAATGACAGGAAACGCCTGAACACCGAGTGTAGAATCGAGGCTAGGCCAGTAACCACGACACAAGACAAAGGTAAGAGTTTTCAGAGGCCGCGACATCTTACAATAGAAGAGCGTAATCGAGCAAACGGACCTTATACCGTTCGACATAGAAGATCTGGTTCCGATCATGGAATAGCTGGTAGAAGAAAGGTTAATAGGACTGATAGAATGCACGCGCCCAGAGGAAGCGAAGGTGGTTGATCATCCCAGCTACTGCATGTATCATCGCGTGACCACCCACAAGACTGAACACTGCTTTCTCCTAAAAGGAAAGATTCAACGGATGATCAACGACGACACCATCAATATGAAGGCGGAAGAGGCGAGCCGGAACACTGCGACAGTGGTGTCTGCCCTCCCTGTACCAGTTCAAATTCGAACGGCGAATCCGTTCCCAGAACCAGAAGAGCCATGGACACTTGTGAGGAGCAAGAAGAGGCTAGAGAACAAAAGAAGACTCTTGGAGAAAGAGAGGAAGATGAAGAACAGAATGAGAAGAAGAAATGTTGGACAGAAATAGCCACGTGCACAACCCGTTCAGTGTGCCATGGTCTCGATGATCGCTCAGCCAGGGGCCAGTGATAAGGACCAAGTCCTAAAGAGATGAGAGGTCAATGTAGTGGCTCTGCGGTCTGGAAAGCAGGTCGTGCAGAGAGAATTTTCGAGGCGACAAAACCCTAAAAGAACGAATGTGGTCATAGGTGAGCCATCAGGGACACCTCGAGAAAAAGAACCGACGGAAGCAGTCAACGAGCCAGCAGTTGACCAGTGAGATCACGCTCGAGATAAGGCACCGGTGATTTATGATGTGGTGTCTTATCTGAAGAAGGTCCTAGCCCGACTCAGCATCTACGATGCCTTATGCCTTTCGAAGAAATATCGAAAAATGTTGCTCAATGCATTGCTCGATTAAGAAGCTCGTGAGGTCATGATGGCAGAGATTGAGTCAGAGATGGAAGAAATGAAGATAACGGGAACTGAGAATCAACCCGCACAACAAGTCATGCAGATCGACCGATCCTTCATGATCATATTCTCTAAAGAAGACAGAACAATCAGCTTAACGGACCACAACCGCCCGTTGATGGTGATAGGTCTCATTCGAGACATAAAAGTCCAAAGATGCATGCTAGACGACGGATCCGCTGTGAATATTATATCTCTAAAGACATTGCAGCAGTTGGGTTTCAGACAGACAACACTTCGCCCAAGCGCCATGGTTATCCAAGGGTTCAATCAGGACGGCTAGCGTGTCCTAGGGTCCATTACTGTCATGCTGGAGATAGAAGAATTGGACGCTAAAGTCACCTGTCAGGTAATCGATGCGATGACGACATACAATATCTTGTTGGGATGACCGTGGCTTCATCAATATGGTATCATTCCCTCGACATACCATCAATGCTTCAAGTACAATAGAGATGGCGTCCAGTATAGAGTGGCGGCAGACCCGAGGCCGTACTCCATCACTGAATCCTTCTTAGCAAATGCACAATACTATCAAGAGAGTGACGGGACCGAGACCGCCAGAAAAGCCAGCGAACCGACAGAGGCGGCACAAGGGGCAGAACCCCAGGGTGAGAATCCAAGACAAGAGAACGAAGCTCCGCGAGTGGTCGCTGAAGCGACAAGGGCTCATGAAGAGAATCCGTTGCAAAGGAAGAAGTTCTACCTGATCCCAAAACACCTCCAAAAGGTAGGGCAGTTAGTGTTGAAGCAGATGACAAGTCAACAGATGAGTGTGTTACAGTCCAGCTTCAACATGCCGGTACCAAAGGTTGAGAGGATTCGTCCTTTCCCTAAAGCTCCGAGCCAGTTCTGTGTATCGCCGACAATGAGAGCCAGCCACGAGATAAGGTTTCATGTTGGACCCCGCAACTCGGTGCAGATCGAAGAGAACGCGAAGAGAATACCGGTAGAGACAACGCCCATTGAAGAAGAAAGATATAGCAAGGCCAGCAGACACATCATGAGAAACATGGGGTTCATTTGTTTAGAACCACTAGCTCGGAAAGGCATGTTAGCATCCTTCGAAGTAAAGACGAAGGTATATAGAGGAAAAGAAGCCCTGGGGGCAGAATGTGAAATTAGGCACATCAACATGGTGACGATCAGTCCTATGGAAGAGGTAAGGCCCGCTGGACCGAATGAAGTCATACAGCCGAGCGCCGCGTGAGCAGATCGAAGATGGGAGTTAGCCCACGATAAATGAGCTACAAGAAGTCAATCTAAGGACCACTGAAGAGCCGAGGAATACTTATATCAGCAAGAACATTCCAGAAGAAGAGATGGAGAGCTACATTCAACTCCTGAAAGAGAACAGAGACGTGTTCGCATGGACTTATTCCGAAATGCCAGGACTTAACCCGGCAATCGCGACGCACAGGTTGAATATCGCGAAGGAGAAGAGGTCAGTTAAGCAGCCACAGAGGCGCTTCCATCCTGACATCGTCCCAAAGATAGAAGAAGAGGTGAAGAAGTTGCTTCAGGCCGGGTTTATCAGGGAAGTTTAGTATCCCAAATGGATCTCGAACATAGTACCTGTAAAGAAGAAGAGCGGCCAGATCCGGGTGTGCGTTGATTTCTACAACCTGAATGAGGCTTGTCCCAAAGATGACTTTCCTCTACCCACCCGGAGCTCCTGATCGATAGCACATCAGCATATATGACGATGTCCTTTTTGGACGGCTACTCAGGGTATAATCAGATCCGAATGGCTCCAGAGGATGAAGAGTCCTACTGCCTTCCACACGTCTCTCGGGATATTCTACTATCGGGTGATGCCGTTCGGGCTGAAGAATGCAGGCGCCACGTACCAGAGAGTGATGCAGGTAATCTTCCAAGACATGATGCACAAGCATGTGGAATGCTACGTCGATGACCTGGTAGTGAGGTCCGACGGACATCAGCAACATCGCAAACATTTGAAGTTAGTATTTCAGAGGTTGAGGAAGAAAAGCCTCCGCATGAACCCGTTGAAGTGCGCCTTTGGGGTGTCCTCCGAAAAATTCATTGACTTTGTGATCAGGCATCGGGAAATCGAGATTGACCCCGCGAAGATCAAGGCGATCCGAGCAATGCCTCCTCCGAAGAATTTGAAAGAGCTGAAGAGCTTCCAAGGGAGGGTTGCTTACTTGCGGCGGTTCATCTCGAACTTGTCAGGTCGCTGCCAGCCTTTCTCTCGACTGAACAAGAAAGACATCCACTTTGAGTGGGAAGAAGCATGCTAGAAAGCCTTTGATTCCCTTAAAGAGCTACTCGGGAAAGCTCTAGTTCTCGCAGCGCCGATCAAGGGAAAGCCTCTGATACAATATGTAGCAGTGGGAGAGAATTCACTGGGGGCACTACTTGCCCAGAAGAATGAAGAAGGAAAAGAGAATGCTCTGTACTACTTGAGCCGCACGCTTGTCAGTGCTGAGTTTAATTACTCGCCTGATTGAGAAGATATGCCTGGCCTTGATATTCGCTGTGAAGAAGTTGAGGCATTACTGTCTGTCATACCAGATTACATTGTTCTCCAGAGTAGATCCTATCAAGTTCCTGATGAACCGACCTATGTTGTCCGGGCGATTAGCCAAATGGGCCATACTGCTATCCGAATTCGACATTACGTATTTGCCATCTCGAGCTGTTAAAGGGCACGTGATAGCTGATTTCCTAACAGCCCACCCGATACCCAGATAACATGAAAATGGAATGTGATCTTCCTGATGATTAAGCCATGACGGTAAGGATCGCGAGACAGTGGCAGATGTATTTTGACGGAGCCGTGAGAGCTGCAGGATCGGGGGCTGGTGTGATCTTCATCAGTCCTCAAGGCGACTTACTGACTTACTCATTCACAATAGTGTCGTCGTGCACAAACAACGAGGCAGAGTATCAGGCCCTCATCATTGGGTTACAGTTGGTACAAGACACAAGAACGTAGAGGAGGTAGGATGGGCAGTTGGTCAGATCTAGTATGGATCGTACATGGACGATAGTTGGAGTCGGCGGTGGCGGCTCTCCTAGGGTTCCCTCTCCGATCACTACAAGTATACGGCGATTCTCGTTTATTTGTGGGACAGCTTATGACGGAATATGAAGTCCGCAAGCCAGAGCTATCATCTCTTTGCCATCAGGCCCGAGCCCTATTCGATCATTTCCGGGACAGTACAGTGTCGCACGTCCCAAGAGCTGAAAATTCTCAAGCAGACGCATTGGCTAACCTGGCCGCGGCTCTCGCGCACCCAGGGGGCAGCCCACTTCAAGTTACCATAGAAGAAAGGAGGATATTGCCATCCCTCACAGCAGCCGAGAATGTCATTAGTGCAAGCCCCGTACATTACTTTGAGATCACAAAAGAAGAAGATTGGAGAAGACCATTCTCTGATTACTTGAAGTATGGGTTCTTACCCAAGGATCCGCAAATGCGCACTCAAGTCAGAAGGCGTGCCAGCTCGTTCGTCCTCTTAGAAGAAGTGTTGTATCGACGCTCCAGCGATGGAACGCTATCAAGATGCCTGGCTCGGGAAGAAGTTCATGGTACGCTGAGAGAGGCGCACGAGGGAGAATGTGGTGCCCATCAAGGCAGCCGGAACCTGCATCATCGAGTGCGGCACATGGGCTATTTTTGGCCCACCATGGCGAAAGACGCGATGGACTACATCAGGAAATGCCATCAGTGTCAGATACATGTCGAAATCAAACATGTGCCTCCAGAAGAATTGCATCAGTCAGTGATATCTTGGCCTTTCGCGGCCTGGGGTATGGATGTGATAGGCCCCATTAGCCCCTCTTCCTCACAAGGGCACCAGTACATACTAGCAGCAACAAATTACTTCTCTAAATGGGCTGAGGCTGTGGCCCTAAAGAACGTGAAAGCTAAACAAGTGGAGGGTTTCATCTGAAATGCCATCATCTACAGACATGGTATTCCCGATCGGATCGTCACAGATAATGGCACACCCTTCCGAAATGCCATGATCGACAAGCTGTGTGCCAAGTTCAAGATCAAGCATTGCTACTCAACACCCTATTATCCTCCTGCAAACGGGCTTGCTGAGGCATTCAACAAAACCATCGTGAAGATTTTAAAGAAAACGGTGGCAGAGAATAAGAAAGATTGGGACAAACGGTTGCCCAAAGCACTCTGGGCATATCGTACTACGCACCGCACAGCAATGCGGGCTACTCCCTATTCAGTAGTATACGGCATGGAGGCCATCGTCCCGATGGAAGTTCAGGTCGAGTCCCTGTGAGTCGCACTTCGGAACTCCCTGTCAGATGAATATAATATGAGTTCAGGATGGCCGAGCTCGACGCCTTGGATGAGAAGAGGCTCGCGGCACAACAACGGCTAGAGATGTACCAGAAGCATATCTCAACAGCATATGGCAAGTGAGTCAGGGGTAGATCCTTCAAGAAGGGTGACTTGGTACTTGTAATGAAGCGACCGACAGCCGCGCACACTACAAAGAGCAAGTTCAACCCAAAGTGGGACCTGATATGCATTATAGAAGAAATCTACTCCAACGGGGCCTATCGTTTAGTGAATTTCGATGGCGGGGGAGCTGGTTTTGTGATTAATGGTCGGTTTTTTAAGAAATATTACCCCTAACAGTCAACATGTTACTTCCTTTTACATAAATATGAGAAATGTAAATTCCCTAAGAGAGGGAATGTAATAAGTAAGGATAGAAATGGAGAATGAAATTGAGTAGAATATAGTAGATAAGCCTGTAGTTACAAAAGATAATCAGTTGCTCCGCATTCTTGCAGGTCTTCCTTGCCCTTGCTATGGAGAAGTAACCAAGAAAGACCATTCGTCTACGACACGAGCGTATCCCTAGCTTAGAAATCCAAGACACTCCCGAAATCGATGACAAAGGGAAGTATTACTCTTTTCATTTCGATCCACGTTCATCACTTATTTAGAATTGCGATTATTATTATTGTTGCAAACTATTCTAACACACATCACACAAACATCACAAGATAGAAAAGTAATTGCTATTGTCATTTCATTTAACAAAAAGTATGGTTGACATCTTTTCGACGCCTTATACATGAATGGTCAAAAGGTAAGTATTCCTTACACCAATTACAAAATTCTAAAGGTGAGATCCTATGATCATTTCTATACATTTGAAGTCAAGAAAGAGAGCATCGGGAGTGAAAGATCAAAGCTTCTCCAAACATCCCGATATCAGCCTGATCACGGCCACCCTGGCATTTCCATCACTGACTTTGCTGCAGATAACACCTCCGCAGGATCAGGAACATGTTGAAGTTCAGCAGTTAAATCTTCCAACTGCTTGCGCGCTGCTTCGCCCTCACTTTTGAGCCGCGTGACCGCTATCTGGCCCCGAGTAACTACTGACTCGAGATGGGCAGCTTCGAAGCTCACGACGATTCTCTACCTGCATACTCTCAATCTCGGTGTCAATTTCAGCTAGATGACCTAAGCACCCCTCATATTGTATCTTATTATTTTGTAGGGATTCTCGTTCGTTCACCGTCGAATGAGCATGGTGTTCTACTACAAGTCCCAAAGACTCCGCAATCCTCCGCTTCTCCTCGATAGTAGGATCGGGCTCGGCGCGCTCAGCAGCTGCTACGTTTGCGAGGGAGCTTTCGAACGTAAAGATGTGATTAACAACCACGAGCGCATCAGACCCAACTACTCTGACACAAGCTTCCAGCGCTTTCATGCCAGCGCCCAGCATATGCCATTCTCCTGGATCGGCCAACGCCTTCGTGAGGCTAGACAGTAGACCCTTGAGCACGCTATGACCAAAACAATCTAAATGCTTAAATGCAGGAATGTCCAGCATCATAGCAATGGCGACGTTAGAATCGACGGCAACTGTAAGAAAGAATGCAAGACAAACAAATGACGCTTTAGCAAAAAAATGAAAGCAGAAACTACAAGTCATAATCTAATGTAAAGTGCATAGGAGTCATACCAAGAATGGCAGGAAGATCAAGAGCAGGCTCCGAAGGCCCCGCAATGCATGTCCCGAAATCAACAACTGTTTCCAAAGCTTTGCCCGACAGTTCAATAGTCATAACCAGAGACGATGCGACGGAAGTGGCAGAGGCAGGTATCGACTCAATAAGATCTGTAGAAATAAGATAATAATAACAAAATATGGTTAGTACGATTATGCAGGAATCAAAGAAGAAAAGTACAAAGCAGAACCACAATCGCATTTCTTACCTTGTGCTTGCGGAATGTCGGGACCAACTTCGACCGCAGCAGAGTGTGACGTATCCACGACCTCTAACTTAACAGGACATTCCACTTGTAATGAACAGCCTGATGGAAGGACTGAAGAAGGATCAACGTTCCTCTCACATATCTCAAGCCCAGGAACGGATTCCTCGGCGTTATCAGCACGAACGGGCAGGATGAACATCCGTCGATAACCCCATAGTCGGTGCCGCGACAGCCTAAGAAACGAAGACTAAAGGCTTGGAAGAAGGCTGGACCCTAGTGTTGTTGTAGAGTTGTGCTTCGATTGCAGCTATGACAACATCATCAAGATCACCAGCACCCCCGACACCGGCATTGTTATCATAATAGTTCGCGAGGGAATCATCGTTGCTGTGATCATTGGCACAATCCACTCCCCAGTCATCGCCAGAATAATCTACAGGTTCATCTTCAAGCTGCGACCCTGAATCATCAAGGCATGACGCTCCCTGGCCATCACCGGCTTCAGAACCACCTCGGCATTATCCCCCTCAACATCCACAGGCTCATACTCACCTCCATCACGATTATCGACAATCCTATCTTCTTCATCTGTAATCTCCTCTGTAGCACTAGACCAAAGCTCACCTTCTTCGCGACTATCAGCAACACTCGCACCTGCGGCTACCTCTGGGAGATTAATCTGCGACGACGGATCCAAACTCCCCCACTTCTTGATATGTAACATTTCTTCCTGTCTTAAGTTTTTCTCAGGTGCTGACGGGCGAACTCTTGGTGTGAGTTTTATCTTGACTCTCAACTGATCTCTCGTGCGGCCCGGTGGAAGATCGTCAATGAAATCATTAGAAGGTCTAACTCCTGCCATGCCTTCCGTAGGCTCACCCTCTTCCACAAATGGAGGAACAGTCTTTGTCGGAGGATGCAAAGATCCAACCTCTTGCTGACACCTTTGTATAGGGACCCCGAGACAATACCATCCGTCTAACGCTCCATCTTGTTTCCTACGAGTGATCGGCACGTTCAAGGAAGTCAGATGGCTGGTACCAGGAACTCCGACAGCCTCACGCTGCTCACGGAGATAACCAAGGCCATCCTTAGGAATGTCAGTCAACCTCAAAGGAGAGAGATAGAGAGGGAAATCGACAAGCTTGGCATCCTGGATGCGCGCGTACTGATGCCCCCACCATCTCATCCAACCATAAGAAGTCGCGGGACGTCGACTACCGCCAGGCAACACGAACCTCGCACTAGTTCCCGTCAGCAAAAGTTGGTCCCACATCCACTCCCAATGGACAGGACCCGTACTATATGCTCGTTCTATCCTCATCACGCTCGGAAGAGTCGACGGAACACCCTGGTCGTAGCCTAACTGTCTGGCGAACCTGCTCGGATAGTAAGGCTCGCGCTAGAACTCCATGCCTTCGCGAAATGGGAGAGAGGCGGTCTAGATCGATATCAGGAATTCCCTGTCAAAAGAGTCGACCAAATCCTCATCATCAACGACTTCAAGATCTTCATCAGTAATGGAAGTGGGAAAATGGTAGAAGTCGACTTTATTTTCGCTACAGTACTTGAAGATGTCCATTCTCGCGTCTTAAGCACTATCTTAGCCTTCATGAATCTGATAAGAGGCGCTCGGTCCGGAAAGAAATAGGCGTGAGGCTTCATGCCATATACCCATGGGAAATAAACGCCCAACCAGGAAATAAACGCCCAACCAGCAGCAAAAATAATGCCACAGGGCAATAGGCCGCTTCCATTCCATCAGCAGGTTTGTCCGGATTACTGGCAACGTAACCAAACGCCCTATATATGTTGCAGAGTATAGGTGGTGCTATAGTAAGACGTTGACCACTGGCAAGGGCACTCGCCATGACGAAACAAGAAACCCTGACGCCATCAGCACTCTTTGAGCTGGGAAGTGTGATCGCGGACAACCAGTAAGCGAGGAAGCCTGCTAGCTCGCAAGTGGAAGACAATACATTCGGGCAAGGAAATTTGCGTTGGAACCGTTGTCGTAAGGCCCTTATTCTTTTAACATCAACTTTATATTTCTCGTAGTCGATCCATAAGAAGTTACGCAGGAGGAAAGAGCATACATCATGAGAAGAAAGAAAGAAACGTCCTGTGAAGACTTACTCCAAGTCGTGGCTGAAGTAGACTGACCAATCTTCATAGTGTATCTTTGTAATGTAGTCAAACTGTTGCAATTCATGGAACAACTCCAAACACGCCTTGGAATAATAAGCCTTCCGATCACCTTCGCGTCTGAAGCCAGACAATTCTTCATCAGAGGGGATATATTCGTGATAATACCCGTCACGTATGGGCAAGCCCGCCATCACCTTAAGATCCCAGAGGGTTATACTCATTTCTCCTTAAGGAAGATGGAAAGAATTGGTAATGAAACTCCAGTAGTTTAAGAAGCCCCTGAGAATTGTCGGATCTCATGGAAAGAAGCCGGCAGTCGACTCGATGGCACGGTAGAGCCCGACCTCCCTCAGCACAGCCTCGTGTCGGATTCGAATCTCCTTCGCCCATGGTATGTAGCTGTCACGATGACTCAGATGCCCTCGTGTAAGGAAGCTCGAAGTCTCCCACATTGTGGATGTGCTCATAGAGAGGAACCTTTGACGCACCGTCTCAAAGAAATGAGTCGGATAGGGTGCATGGGGATCACACATAGGCATGAGGAAAGTCATCTTCTTAATCTCACGAACCTTTTATTGCTTCCCGTTGCTTCCCAGAGTGGCAGTGAGTAATTTCTCAGGAACTGAAGACCATCTCTCCACTCCATAAAATTGGCTAAGTCTACGAACATCAAATGGCTCGATGCTCGGAAAAGGTTTACACCTCATGAGAGACCTCTCGTGCAAGATGACTTCGCCATCGTAGGGGTTCGTGATATAGATACTATGCTCAGCAACGATCTTGTTGCTCTCCCATCCAATCTTCATCCGTTTATATTTCAAGTCGAGGAGCCGTGTCAATCGCTCCTCTTGACTGAGTGCTTTGACCGGTTGTTTTTCGCGTCCTCCTTTCTTCTTACCTTTCTGACCTGTCGGATTTTCTTTTACATTTTGGACAAGTATATCTTGAGGACCTGCCTCGATGGCACTTGCCACACCAGCAAGTTGGGCATACCAATAGACCCACTCTTGTTCTATTCCCTGCTTTGGAGGTTCGGGCGCTGTTTTGTTGGCAAAGATGTGCACCGGCACGTCATGAGGAAGCTACCCAATACGCTCTGAGAAATCCTTTATCTCGGGTTCGACCGCAGGAAAGAAGCGGGAATTACGTCTTGGAGGAGGAGGGTTGGAAGGACCTTCAGCCGTTCTTTTCCGACCGTGCTTCATCGGCGTCGGACTAGAAGCATGCGACCCAGAAGTTTCACCAGAAGATCTCATTATCGCTACTGCAATTCACTGCAATGCGCAAACAAAACAACATCAGAAAACAGCTCGATGTGCACGGGCAAATAGCCTAACGAAATCGTATCGCAAACACAAGCACAACACTTAGAGCACAAGAAACTGAAATTGCGTCGGGTAGTCTAACACGACACCCTATGCATATACGTGCGGAAGCTTAAAGAGCAACTAGAATTATGGCTAAACCTATAGGAGGGGGGTGATTAGGACCTTTTCAAATTCTTTTCGCCTACTTACCAGATTTAACAAATTAAGCTACGTAAGCGATAAACACTTCGGCTTCCAAGCCTAAGTGGGTCCAATAAAAAAGACTAGCAAATGATAAATGCAATCAGCAACCTAGTCTAAACAAGCATAGATTAATAAATGATTAAGCTAATGAAGAACCTAATCTATGCTACTCAAATAGACTTGAATGAGGATGGATCAATAAGTTCAAGTCTACTTGAGGTAGTGAAAGTACATCTTATGAGTGTGGATGTGCCTATCAAGTGCTATGCATACATTCCTAACTAAGCATACATAATTAACAATTAAACACAATGCATAAAGAGAAATGTGCTCAAGATCAATCACAAACACAAGGATGTATAGTAGTTCAACGACTTATCTACTCCACTCCCGATTCAAGTACTCAACCCCTTTGAGCACACGGGCATTCACTGGGGAGTTTAAATCTGGTTCCTCCCAACCAAGGTGTTTTAATTCGGATCCACCCAATCGGGGAGTTTATAGGTTCCTCCCAACCTACACATTTGCACCCGTGTTGGTGGCTCCCCCTTGGAGACTTTGTTTTAGGCCCGACTAACGTGCCAAGGAACGGCTGACGTCCCTAGATTTTAGGCCCAACTAATAGGCCAAGGATCAGCTAACGACCCTGGGGCGAGTTTGTCAAACAAACTCTACACTCAACTCCCACAGGGAATTGAGTGGATGGACTCTTAACAAGACAACCTTACTTGTCGGATTGAGCCCCTTGTTGCGCCGCTTTGGGTTGCTTCTTCTCGCTCTCCCGTGCTTGAATCAGCTCCCCTTGTGCTCCCTCGATCTTTGATGCCGCCGCTTTGCTAAAGCTTCAGCTCCAACGATCAGCTACCTTGCATGTGATGCTCCATTGGAGATGCCCAAGGTGCTAGGGAATGGTGAATCCTCTACAAATGGTGGGAAATGGGTTTCCTAGAGGAATGCACCTATTTGGACTCCTAGGTAGTGTTTAGACAAAGGATTTAACTATCATCAAGGTGTCCAAACCCTAGGAATCAAGAGGGAACAAGTTCATTCTCAAGATGCCATTGAATGGCCTGAGCTTGTGATGAAAACACAAGGAGAATGACTTGCTTTGGGTTTGGAATAGAGCCTCTAATGATCTCTAACAATGGTGGCTTCTATCTCCTCAAAATCTCCTCTCTCAGCTCAAAAACCGAATCCCCCTCTTAAATAGATTTTCTTCCAACGGTAAAAAAATGGGCAGATTCTCATATCTCCGATTGATCGAAAATATGGTCCGATTGATCGGAGACCAGTCCGATTGATCGGAGATTAGTCCAGAGAACTCTCTGGAGGTTTTTCCGATTGATCGGAACATAGTCAGATTGATCAGACGGACCCCTTCCGATGGATTGGAAGACTGTCCGATTGATCGAAAATATGTCCAGTGGATTTTCAATGTTTGCTAGAACAATTTTCGATTGATCGGAGCTTCTGTCCTATTGATTGGATTCCTATCGGAGCCAACGTCCGATTGATCGGAGATCAATCGGAAACTGTTGTTTGAGCTGATTTGTTTACAGCAGCTTCCACCTCTTAAATTAGTCTAATTTATCATGTTTTTCATGGAGTTCTAAGACTAATGATGATGACTAAAGGTATACCTAGTTGGTCCAAGTCATCTAAGAGGTTATGGGTTAGGTTTTGGTCAAGGCAGGGCACACCAAGGCATCACTTTTACCTGTTTCTTCTTTCTTGATGCAGCCGGTCCGTCTTGAGTCTTCGGTCTTCGTCTTCATTAAGCTCAACCGACACTAGACTTACTGTACCTAAGTAATTGACAAACAAGGTGCACTAATATGCCATAGAAAAGTGCACTAACAGAAACAAAGCATGAAAGCAACAATATCAAGAGAATAGCATATCAGTCATCATACGCATTTCACAACAAAGCAATTGCCATCATACATTTGCACGCACACATGTGATTGATGCACACACAAAATCACATATTGAGCCCACAATACATTCGTGCATTTAACCTAAAAGCAGCCTTGACAAGTCCAGGCGCTTATAAGCAGATACTGGACAAAGTTAGGAAACGATTTCAGCATCATATATATATTTGCAACTATTCGCACACAACAACTTCACAAGCAATCAGAACGCTATGAGTGCACTCTGGAAGACCTACCCTGAACCTGCCTAAAAATAGACAGTTGCAATCTGTGACAGGCCAAAGTAGGCAGCGAACTGCAGGCCTAAGGCACTGAGTTCTTATCATGCTTGAATTTTAAGTGATCTAGCCTTAAACAGCACTGAATTTGATTGAGAAACGGAGCTATAATGCCACTTCTTCACCGAGTGCAAAGCAGGGGCTAAAAATGAAAATGTTCAGTAAGTGTTGAGCTCACATGCGCCCAAGGTGAAGCCCCAGGCACATGTGGCCCCTCACATGTGCCCAATCCATGAAAATTCATAAGTGCAAGCTCATCATTCAATGCACCAGGCGCATGTGCAATCTAACATGCACACGGCTCAGAGAAAGGAAGGAAACAAGTCTAAAATTCAATGCACCAGGCGAATGTGCATCACCACATGCGCCCACCTCTAATTTCTGGAAAAGAGCCAAGTCCTGGGCAATGCCCTGGGCTCATGCCCAGAGCAACATGCGCCTGGGACATGCGCCCACTTCTTCAGGGCGTTTGACATGCTTTTGGAGGGAAGTTTCTTCGTCGGAAAAGTAATGGCAGGCCACATGCGCCCATAAGGGGACCACATGCGCCTGTACCCTGAGGATGAGCTCTCTCACCTTGGGAAAATCAGGTTTTCTGACTCGAAAAAATGTTGGAATGACTCAGTGAGTCAACCTATTTATACTTGAGCCTAATGGACCTGTGCACTGCACTAGCATGACGTAAGCATCCAGCGCAGCACACCGAAGGGCACTTGTTGGGGCTCAAATTTGTACCCATTATAAAACAATATCCCAATGGTCCATCGATAATGATTTGAATTAGTTTTGAGACCGGGAAAGCTCAAAAAAGGCCAGTGCGACCCTAATCGCTTGATAGCGACCTAAATCCATGAACAACATTTTGGAGCATAACTGGACATGTGGAGCATCGCCAAATGGTCTGGAACATCCTAAAACCCTTCACCTGCAAGTTTCGAAGTCATATGGTGCATATATTTACTGCGCACCTCAGAATCCGTTTCATCCCTACCCAGAGCTGACCGAAAAGGGTCCGTAAGCCTACTGCTACCATTTTATAGCAGAACCGGATACCCACACAACCGCCAAATGATCCAGAGCACCCCAACACCCTTACATAGCAAGTTTGAAGTCTGTGCGGTGCGCATTTCCATATGCACGCTCCCTGGAACAACGTTCCTATACGACAAGCCGACCCGGAGGCTCCAAATTAGGAAGTACCAAAATTTACAACATATGGACTTTCACACCCCATCCCGTTCATTCAGGAGGTCCATCCTAGCCTAGAAATGGCTTGGTGACAGTGAGTGCATGCCTAGAAAAGGTAGCTGTCCTTTGGAGGTCTCCCGTCGGAGCCTGAAATCTTAAAATTTTCTAAGTACTGAAATCCTGAAATTTGGCTAAGTAGTGGGAAAAGCGCTGGCAAAGACATGGGCCTGGCTTTCCACCACATGCGCCCATACCCTATGTATGAAAGGAACCGATTCGAATACTTTTTCGAAATGCGCTGGAAAACGCTCCAAAAAAGGACATGCGCCCGGCTTTTTCTGGCCACATGCGCCTGGCATTTCTTGCCACATGCGCCGGGAAATACCCGCCGGACCAGACCCAAACCCGATTACCCCCTATAAATAGCAAGGTCACTTCATTCATCAGTACGAAATCATCTCATTCCGACCTCAGGACAACACAAGAGGTACATGCGCCTGCTCCATTACCCCTCGACGGATGCCTTGGCCGGAGTGGATTCCCTCGCCGGAAAGGGATTTCCTTACCGGAATCCCAAGTTCAAAGAAAATTTTAAAATTTTTCTAAGTGCTAGGCACATACACCGCCTTTTCCCCCACATGCGCTGGCTTTTTCTCGTCGGGAAAACCTGAAATTCCACCAAGTGTTAGAGGGACATGCACCCACTATTTGGGGCCAGGCGCATGTGCAGTATGACATGCGCCGGGATTGCTTCCCCTTCCTCCATTTTACATTAGAAAAGGGCACATGTGCCCAGGAGATGGGTACATGCGCCCAACTCCCCACCACATGCGCCTACTGTTGAACCTCAAATTTATACATTGCATTGCCCATTACACGACAAGGTTTGCATGATTTTCATGGTTTAAAGGCCCACCTAACACGTGTTTTGTAATTATAGGGATGAGAGCGGACTTTATTCAATTACGAGCCAAAAGAATACATTTGTAGCTTTTGGATGAAGGATGAAAGAAGACCAAAGAAAGAAGAAAGCAAAGAGAAGAGAGAGAAGAAGAAATAGGAGAAAAAGAAGAGCAAAAGAAGCAAATGGAAGAAGGCCGACCGGTCATGACCGGTCGGCCATGAAGGCTATTTTGTATTGAAGATAGGCCGACCGGTCTTGACCGGTCGGCCATGCACACTGGAACCACTTCACATTGGTCCGACCGGTCATGACCGATCGGCCACACTTGCTGGATGAATGGGAGGTCTGTCCGACCGGTCATGACCGGTCGGCAGCACCCCCTGGACTGTTTTAAAAGTTGGTCCGACCAGTCACGACCGGTCGGCATTGCGTAAGATAAGTCCTTTCTAAATCAGGACTCCGAAAAACACTGCGCAATGCGTGATCTATCGCAGAATCCAACGCAAGGGAGGTGGATTGCTATAAAAGGACACCTAGGGGCTCTCCCTAGGGTATCAGAGAAGCTAGGGAACGTGAGTTTGGAGGGTGAAGGCGATTGTGGAGCGTCTGCAACTCTACTATTCGGGTTTTTCTATTTTTATGCTTTATTTCAGAGTTTTTAGTTGTAGCATGACTATGCTCGGCTAAAACCTCTCAGCTAAGGCTGAGAGGTGAAGCTTGTAGCTAATACTATGTTGATTTCAGTTTAATTCAAGTAATTTACATTCAAGTTTGGATTTTTGCATGGTTTAGTTCCAAATAATAGTAGTTTGAGATGTTTTATCTGAGTTTATGTGCCCCGGACATGAATTCCTTTTAATTCTCTGAGATTATCATGTGTGTTTCTAAATTCGGATTATAGTAATCCTTGAGCAGGCCATAGTCCAGAGGCATGGCTGTTACTCCGCAGGCTATAGTTTTGAGTTTTTGTATTGATTGAATGGAACTAGAACTTGGAAGTTCAACTTGAATGTGATGGAATGTATGTGAATGCTTTATTCTCCAACTAGATGAGAGATAGGACTTCCAATCTAGTTGTGTTCTCTACTTGGATTGACTGAATTGACATAGGATTGCTACAAGTGGATCCTTGAAAGCCTTAGTACTTTATCTCTGATTTTTTCATTAAATTCCCGTTTTAAGTAAACACTCTATTAAAACTGATTTCTTTTAAAAACTGAGTTGCTGGAGTGATTTGGGAGCTGTCACTATTTCCCTGTGGATCGACCTCGGTCTTACCGAGTTTTTATTACTACATCGCAGCCTTACACTTGAGGCGAGCGAACAAGTTTTTGGCGCCGTTGCTGGGGAATTAGATAACGGTTCCCAAATAATTTCAGTGGCTGTAGAAGTAGAAATAGATAGGCTTTTTTATTTTCTTAGAACTAACAAGTTTTTCTGTTTTGTAGGAATTTTTCTCTAGTTCAAGCGTATCAGGTGATACCCTTCTAACTTAGCTTCTGCAGAATTTTCTTTCAGTTTCAGATTTTAGTTTTCTAGAATAGGATTAGTTTCAGTTTCTGGTTGAGTGGTTTATGTCCCGTTGGGAACGTAATCACTCAAATCGTCTCCAATCTGAAGGTGGTTTAGTTGGACCATTGTCAGTCCATAGACGAGTCCGGAATTATCAAGAGCATTGTGAAAGTTTGGGGAGTATGGATCAAACACCTTTAAGGAATCCTCCCCCCCCCCCCCCCCCCCTACTCCAACAACAAACGCAAATCAGGAAGGAGTAGGAGAGAATGAGGTACATAATGTTCCTCCAATGAGATCACTACGGGATTACCTACAACCTGCTCTTACAATTACACCTTCTTGCATAGTTCTACCAGCTAACGGTGGGACCCTTGACATAAAACCGGGTGTAATCCAACTTTTACCTAAATTCCATGGGCTAGACTCTGACTGCCCATACTTACACTTGCAAGAATTCGAAGAAGTGTTGGCCACCTTGCATTATCCCAATGTTTCTGAGGATACAATCAGACTTAAAATTTTTCCCTTCACTTTGAAAGAAAGAGCCAAAGATTGGCTTCACTCTCTTAGACCACGCTCGATTGGGTCATGGGTTGAGATGAACAGGGAATTCTTGAAAAAGTTCTTTCCGGCTCATAAAACGAACACCCTTCGAAGAGCCATAATGAATTTTTCGGCTAAAGAAGGTGAATCTTTCTTTCAGTGTTGGGAAAGATTTAAGGAACTCCTGCTTGCTTGCCCACATCATGGCTATGAGAGTTGGCGAGTTATAAATTTCTTCAATGATGGATTAAGTTCCAATATGCGCCAATTTGTGGAAATGATGTGCAATGGCGAGTTTATGAGTAAAAATCCAGATGATGCTTGGAGTTACTTGGACATGTTGGCTGAAAACGCCCAATCTTGGGATACCTCGGATAAACCCAAGAACCCCAAGCCCACTCAAGAGAAAGGAGGGATCTATGTCCTTAAAGAGGAAGACGACGTGAATACAAGGATAGCTAACCTCACAAGGAAGGTTGAAGCCATGGAACTTAGCAAAAGTGGAGTTCCCAAGTCCAAGGAAGCTGTTGAAACTACATGTGGGATTTGCCTCACCGACTTACACGCTACGCAAGATTGTCCCACAATTCCTGCATTTAAGGAAGTGCTACAAGAGACAGCCAATGCCACATATGGTTATCAACGGCCCTTCAATGGACCGGTAGGTAATGTTAATGCAAAGATTTGTTAATTACCATGGTTAGTGTGTCGTCGAGTCCCTGGCGGCTGAAGACAGTTTTCCTTGCGGCTGAAGACAGAAGCTTCTCGAAGATCAAGTCAGCTTCAAGCCTCTCCACCCAAACCTTTGATCCCAAAACCTTCTATAGATGGCCCAAAACCTTTCTAGGCACACCCTTAGCACCATCTATAGCTCACCTTCCATTAAGATAAGTAATGGAAAGGTTCTTGGTGGCAGAAGTTGCTTTAAAATTGAAAAACTATAAGTCTGCTCTCTCCGATACATACCCGATCCATCGGAGAATAGTCCGGTAGATGTCCGATCAATCGGACATTGTGTCCGATCCATCGAAAAATAGTCCAGTTACATTGTAAACTCTCTGGACACTTTTCCGAGCCATCGGAGGGCTGTCCGATCCATCGGACAGTGTATTCCGATCAATCGGACAGTATGTCCGATCAATCGTACAATTGTCCAGCAAATATATGAAAAACTCTCTAGACTCTTTTACGATCAATCGGAGGTCTGTCCGATCCATCGGACAGGGCTCTCCGATCCATCGGACATAGATACGATCCATCGGAGGAATTTCCAGAAAAATTGCATCAACTCTCTGGAAGAAATTCCGATCAATTGGACAGGGTATTCCGATCAATCGGAACTAAGTCCGATCAATCGGAGAACCTATTTTCAAGCAAAATTCAAATTTGACTAAAACTTATGTCCGATCGATCGAAACCTATCGAGCTGACAGTTTTCTGACCGTTGAATGGCATAATCTATTTATAGAACTCGGTTGGATCTTGCCCAACACACCTTGAGCATCATCTAAGGTTTGAGTGAGCCTTCTTCTTGAGATCCCCTTCTTCCAAACCCTTAGATTTGTTGAGTTCATTCTTCAATCCATGTTGATCTGACCAACATTGATTAAGCATTCAAAGCTTGGATTGAAACATGAACTCAACCCCTCTTTAATGGCATCTTGACCTACCTCTCATAGACATTCTCTTGTCATCAATGCCATTAATGGTGGTTTAGGTAGAAGCTTTCCTCATATAAAAGCCATATCCCAAAATAGCCTCAACCTAACCTCAATCCCTCACCATGGAATCTACAATGGGTCATCCGGAGCAAGGTTGTTGATCGAGGGAGCTGAAGAAGACGTCTTCCGTACAAGCCGAAGCTTCTTCAATAAAGGCATCATCAAGGGACTCAATCAGCTAAGTATATTTAGTCTTTCGAGTCCAAGAAACCTCCTCAAGTTGAGATGTGGGTTTCAGAGTTTGAAGACCCAAACTCGGTAGAGTCCTTGCGTAGGACAAGTCCTTGAGTAGAATAAGCCCTTGTGTAGGACTAAGTGGTCATGGATTAGTCCTATGGAAGGATAAATCCATGTGTTGAGTCGTAAGTCCTTTTGTAGGCTGTCAAGGTTTATGGTTAACCTCATTTAAAACCATAGTGATAGTGAAATCCGGCCACTCAAGGAGTGAGTGGATCAGCCGGGAGTGGAGTAGGTACATAACCGAACCACTATAAAAATCCCTTGTTGTGTGGTGAATGGATGAACTGATTTACCTCTTTCACATGTGCTTTTATTGATTTATACTTTGCATATCTGGTGTTTGATGAAAGTGCTCTAAGAATACTTTGTATTGAGAAATTTAAAAAGTGTCCTATTCACCCCCCTCTATGACAAGATAACTTGTTTCTTGCTTCTACAAAAGCGGTAATCAAACTTATACCGCATTTTCAATTGGTATCAGAGCGGGTTCCTCCTCAAAGGCGTAACCGCTCGGAGTGTGATCCGTCTCTAGAAGCTTGAAATCATGTCAAAAGGGGATTCTAGTATGGTTTCCAAACCTCCATATTTTGATGGATCAAACTACGCATATTGGAAAGCAAGAATGAGAGTTTTCTTGCAATCATTGGATCATGCAACATGGAGGTCTGTGGAAATCAAATATGAAATACCCCTCTTGAACACTACCATAGAGGGTGTCACCACCACCACAGTCAAACCTGATGACTTATGGACTGATCTTGAAAAACTGAGATACATTAGCAATGCTAAGGCACTCAATGCTATTTTTTGTGCCGTCTCAGCGGATGAGTTTAAAAGAATTTGTAATTGCACAACATCCAAAGAAGCTTGGGACATCCTTGAAACTACACATGAAGGGACTAGTACAGTCAAGAGGTCAAAACTTCAGCTATTGACAACTCAGTTTGAAAATATAAAAATGGAAGAGCATGAGAACTTCATGGACTTTTACACCCGGTTGAGTGATGTCACCAATGCTATGTGGGGATTGGGGGAGAGAATTTCGGATCCGCGCATTTGTAGGAAAATTCTAAGATCCTTACCCGAACGATTCTCTTCCAAGGTCATAACTATTGAGGAATGTAGAGATATTGATACTATGAAAATAGAAGATTTACTAGGATCTCTACAGACCCATGAACTTCATTTCAAGAAATCCCCAAAAAGTAGAAACACCGTGCTGAAAACTTCACACACTACACAAGAATCTGAAGTTGATAGTGATGAAGAATTGGATATGAATGAAATGGCTCTTATGGCCAAGAAGTTTAGAAAATTCTTAAAAAACAAAGGAAAGAGGGTTGACAAGAATAGCAAATCTTTTGACAAAAAGTGCTATACAGGAAAATCTTACAACAAGCCAAAAGATCCCAAGTGCTACAACTGTGGTCGCTATGGTCATATTGCCTCTGAATGCCAAGCTCCTGCCAAAGAAAAATTTAAAAAGAAAGCTATGGCAGCCACATGGGACAACCTTGGGAGTACTGATTCAGAAACAGAAGAAGATCAAAGTGATGAGAGAGGATCAGTTAAAATTCTGATGGCCTCTATCTCTGAGATTGTCCCAGACTTACAAGGCGAAAGAGACAATGATGATCATGAGCAATCAGAACACAATGTGACATCCTCCGATGATGACGAGGATGATAATGAAGGTTTGCAAGTTGCCTATGATGAGCTATTCCGTCAAAGCATCCTTCTTACCAAGAAGTTAAGCCAAGCTAATATTGAAAACAACAAATTGGCTGATGAAATGCAAGAAGTGAAGAGAGAAAACCACGGATTTTACCATCAGATCTGTGAATTGGAAAAGAAAAACAAAGCAGCTCAAGACAAAATTAATACCCTAGAAGATGAGCTGAAAAAGGCAAAATCTACAAATCAATGTTTAGTCTTGCAGCTTAATCAAGAAAGTCAACTCAATGAAAGATTTGCCCAAAGTAGAGAAAAACTTGATGATATTCTTAAGTCAGGTAAGCCTTGTAGGAACACAAGAGGGCTAGGCTATAATGAGCCAACTAAGGTTAGTAACCCAGAACCTAAAAAGATCAGGAATGCATCAGGAAGCACTACTAAGAGAAATTCACCTATATGTCATGCATGCGGAGATGTTGGTCATTTAAAGTTTGAATGCTTGGTCCTTAAGAATCCGGTTCGGAACTTGAAAGGTAAATTTGTACCTACCGGTAAAAGGATGAATCAGATGTGGAGTCCTCCTAAACAAACTCCAAACGTGAGGAAAAATTATCCCACTCCACCAAAGAAAGACAAAAGAATGGAAGAGCTCCTAGAAATGGTAAAACAGTTGAACAAAAGAACCATGGAGCTGATGAAAGAGAAAGCCTCAACAACTTATGCCCAAACAATGACATCCCTAGAATCAACCAAGAAACTTAGTTCTCCAAAAAGGATAGTCTCTAAATGGGTAGTAAAGAACAAATGCTTAGTTATTCATACAGCCCTTAGAGCCGGAAGAAACACTAGGTGGTATCTTGATAGTGGATGCTCCCGATACATGACAGGTGACAAGACTCAGTTTTGTGATTATGCTGAATTTGATGGTGGGTCTGTTACCTTTGGAGATGGGAGTATTGCCAAGATTGTTGGAAAGGGAACCATCACCGGGCCAGGATTGCCCAAAATTGAGGATGTACTATGTGTTGACGGTTTGAAACATAATCTGTTAAGCATCTCTCAAATATGTGATGAATAGCATTCCGTGAAATTCTCCAAAGAAATGTGCGAAATTATGGACCAAACTGGAAAATTAATATTAAAAGGGTTTCGCACTGGAGATAACTGCTATGTGATTGAAAACAAGGGTGATGAGGGACCATCTGCCGTATGCCACATGGCTATTAATGATGATACTGAATTATGGCATCAACGGCTTGGTCATGTCCATTACAGGAACCTTGCTAGGCTGAGTAGGAAGAAATTGGTGAGAGGATTACCAAAGATTGGGAAGAAACCAAAAGAAGTATGTGCTGAATGCTTGAAAAGTAAATAAATTAAAGTTGCACATAAGAAGACATCCATCATCGCTACATCAAAACCCCTTGATCTACTCCACATGGACCTTGTAGGCCCCACAAGAGTAATGAGTCAAGGTGGTAAGAGGTATTTCTTTGTTATTGTTGACGACTATTCCCGCTATACATGGGTTGTATTTTTGAAAGAAAAGTCGGATACATTCGAGGAGTTTGAGAAACTCATGAAACGACTCCACAATGAAAAAGAATGCACAGTAAAACGTATTAGGAGTGATCATGGAGGGGAATTTGAGGATGGGCGCTTTGAACTATTCTGTGAAAATTTAGGCATCAAACATGAATTCTCAGGCCCAAAAACTCCACAACAAAATGGAGTAGCAGAAAGGAAAAACAAAGTACTACTCGAAATGGCCACAGTCATGATGAACAGCAAAAATATAGCTCAAAATCTGTGGGCCGAAGCAGTGAATACAGCTTGTCACATCATTAACCGAGTTTATTTGAGAGCCGGCCTAGATAAGACCCCATATGAGCTGTGGAATGGAAAAGTCCCAAACATCAAGTACTTTAGGGTCTTTGGTAGCAAATGTCACATCCTTCGAGATAGAGAAAATTTAGGAAAATTTGACTCTAAGAGCGATGAGGGAATATTTCTAGGATATGCTTCTGATAGTCGGGCCTATAGAGTGTACAACACAAGGACTAAAACAACTCAAGAATCCATAAATGTTGTCATTGATGACCAATCCAAGGAAGACACAAGACTAGATGATGATGAAGTGGGAGAACCGTGCCACATAGGTAAACCTGATGAAAAATCTCCCACTCCCAATGCCTCAATAGCTTCGGAAAATGCTCCACATATCAAGGATCATCCCCTCAATCAAATAATTGGAGATCCGGATGTTGGAGTCAAGACTAGAAGACAACTTGAGGCCATCAACAGTCATGTGTGCTTCACTTCAAAAATTGAACCAAAAAATATAAATGAGGCTCTCAATGATGAGTTTTGGATACTTGCTATGCAAGAGGAACTTCAACAGTTTACCCGAAATGATGTTTGGTTTCTAGTTGAAAGACCAAATGAGAAAAATGTCATTGGAACCAAATGGATCTTCAAAAACAAAACAGATGAATCTGGCAATGTGATTCGAAACAAAGCACGTCTTGTAGCTCAAGGGTACTCTCAAATTGAGGGAATTGATTTTGATGAAACTTTTGCCCCGGTAGCTAGACTCGAATCCATTCGAATTCTCATGTCCATAGCATGTGCTCTTAAATTCAAATTATTTCAAATGGACGTGAAGAGTGCCTTTCTAAATGGTATACTTGATGAGGAGGTTTATGTTAAACAACCAAAAGGGTTTGTGGACCCTAGTTACCCTCAAAGAGTCTACCGATTGAAAAAGGCTCTCTATGGGTTAAAACAAGCCCCCCGAGCATGGTATGAACGTCTTACTCAATTTCTTATTGCTCACCAGTTTGTTAGGGGGAGTGTTGATAAAACCCTATTTGTTAAAAGGACGGCTGATTCCTTTCTCATTGCTCAGATTTATGTAGATGATATTGTATTTGGGTCTAACTGTGAAGAATTCTCTGGCTTATTTGCTGAACTAATGAAATCTGAATTTGAGATGAGTTTGGTTGGCGAACTAAATTATTTCCTAGGATTGCAAGTTAAACAGCTGAAAAATGAAATCTTTATCAACCAAACTAAGTATGCAAAAGACTTGGTCAAGAGATTTGGGCTAGACTCGGGTCGATCACACACCACGCCTATGGCCACCACCATTAAAAAGACTTATCTGGCACTAGTGTTGATCAACATTTATATAGAAGTATGATTGGGAGTCTTCTCTACCTCACAGCTAGTAGACCCGATATTGCCTTTAGTGTAGGGGCATATGCTAGATTTCGGCCGATCCGAAGGAATCACACCTCATTGCTGTAAAACGAGTGATTAGATATGTGCCTGCACCACTGAATATGGCCTGTGGTACCCCTTTGACACCTCAACCATCATTGCGGGGTACTCCGATGCCGATTGGGCCGGAAATATGGATGACAGAAAATCCACTAGCGGTGGCTGTTTTTACATCGGAAACTGCTTAGTTGCTTGGCATAGCAAAAAGCAAAACTCCATCTCTTTGTCCACCGCTGAAGCTGAATATATTGCTGCCGGAAGTTGCTGTGCTTAACTACTTTGGATGAAGCAGATGTTGAAGGATTATGGTCTTAATCAGGATGAAATGACGCTTTTTTGTGACAACACAAGCGCCATTAATATCTCAAAAAATCCGGTTCAACATTCTCGAACCAAGCATATCGACATCCGGCATCACTTTATAAGAGAACTCGTTGAGGAAAAACTGATTAATCTTGAATACATTCAAACTGAGCGGCAATTGACCGACATCCTTACTAAGCCGTTAGATTCCACAAGGTTTGAACACCTTCGGAAGTCTATCGGTGTGTGCTCATTCTAGCCAAATGGAAACTCATGTGCATATAGGTATATCTGAGGAGTTAGCCTCATTTTTTTTGTGATTATTGATATTCTCATGCTCACACTCTTATCATATAAGCTGGGAATCATTTGCTGAAGGGAGGAAATGTTTAGTGATAAAATCTCACTGGGGGCATTTCCGATGGATCGGACACATCGTCCGATCAATCGGAAATATCGGGATTTCAACAGTTAAATACGCGAGCCCTATTCACTTGGTCTTCATTTCTGCCCTATTCCTGTCTTCTCTCAGCCCCTTTTGCTAGGGTATCCCCATCCGATCGGTCTGTAGCTCAGCTGGGTTTCCCTGGATCCTCATTTGCAGCCCCAACAGGTCTTCGTGTCTCCTAGGTAAGATCCTCCAAGCTGTCAGTTTGATTTTTTGGCTATCCGATCGGTTTCTTATGTCCCTCTCCTCTATCAGATCATCATTTCTAGGGATTTGAAGTTTTTCTGTCCATCTTGGTATCTACATTGGTTAAATCCTCTTTCCAATCTTGCTACATCATGCCTAAAGATCCGAAAGGTAAGTCCAAGATGGCTGCTGGGCCATCCACCACTGCCAGGACCAAGAAGTTGCAAACTTCTCGACCCTCTCAGGGCTCTCCTCCACCTGCTGCACCTCCTGCCCAGCCTGGGAGTCCAGCTTCTCTCTCTCGGTTTCAATCTCGCACCATTATCTATGAGAGAGTGGTCACTGAGTCATGTGTGGAGCCCTTTGGCATTCCCGCTCTTCTTGCACAGATTGGGTGGGATGCTGTACTTCGTTTTGGCGGCGTAGCCCATCCCGAGGTTGTATATACATTTCTATCTAAAATCATCAACCCCGTTGGAAACCCTCCCTCATGTGAAGTTATTGTCGGAGGCCGGGTCGTCCAGGTCACAGCCCACACAATAGCCGCCCTGATTGGTGTTCCCGTGTCCACAGCCCCGCAACCAAATGACAATCTGCTTGATACTTCTCTTAGGGCTGATTGGACTCGCTACTTATGTCGGGGTCCAAATCCGGAGTGGATCGACGGTAGTGCACTACGGGCATCTGAAATGTCTAATAGGTTTTGAGTGCTCCACCAGATCTTCAGCACCAATGTCTACCCCCGCAGTACCAACAAGTCCGACCTTACTGCCAATATGGTCAATCTGCTGTATCACGTTGGTCATGGGACGCGCCTGTGTCTCCCATCCATCATTTTACATCATATTCTGGACGCTCTGCCACACAACCGCAACACCATTCCGTTCGGGTGGCTCATTACCAGATTAGGGCATGAGTGCGGGTTCACAGATATTGTGGTCCACCCTATTCCTCGCCGCACATTCAAGGACCTCAATATCAAGAAGATGACCCTTCCAACAGAGGATGACGTAGAAGACCGGGATTTCTCGCACACTCCCACACAGGTGTCAGCTGACACCCACAGCAGGTCTTCCGCTCCATCACCAACTCCTGCCCCAGCTCGTCGCTCAGTCAAGCGACGCCTTCAGTCCGACGCCTCTTCGGCTCCTCCTCCTCCCAGCACGGAGCAGATTACTGCTCAACTAGATCGAGTGGAGGGTGCCCTTGCACAGCATGGTGAGCGGCTGTCGCGACTTGAGAGCTTGATGCAGTCCATTCATGATGCAGTCCAAAGCCTCACCTCAGCTCTCTCATGCCGTCGAGATGACGTCACTGGCCCTGCTCCATAGCTGCCTATCTTTTCAGTTAGGGTCCCTAGTGTCTAGTCATTGCAGATATCTTTTTGGAGCGACATTGATAGTTGTATTGATTGATGCATCTTTTCTTTGACACCTTTTTGGATTGACGGATGGTTATACTTTTTGGATATGTTTTTGGATATTTTTTTTGGATATTCTGCTATGCCCTGTATTTGGATATTCTGATGATCATTATGTCTTTCTTGTTATGATATTATGTCTGATGATCATTCTTTTTGGCTATCTTCTGCATATATACATATAATTGTGCGAAATTGCTTATCCTTGTTGGGCTTCTTGCCCTCTTTTGGATTTTGTATATATGGTTTGTTGGTCATGATATACATTTCAGGAGGGGAGGTTGGTTACTTGGGCTATAAGCCCTCTGTGCTTACTATCATATACTTGTATATCCTTGCATGACCATGTGTGTGTTGGCTTCCTCTCTCGGCACGATAATGTTTATTTTCCTCCTTGAGTCTCTGACATATGCGCTGCATTCTCATTTCACTAACCTTTGTCAATCACTGACAAAAAGGGGGAGAATTTATCCCACCAAAAGATCCAGGTTATTTTTTTTGTTGATCTTTTGTGTGCAGGGACTAAGGGGGAGTTCAAGTGAAGCCTAGTTTGTACATTGAGTCTGTACATTTTGTATGTAATGAGTCATGTCTATGTATAAAGTTTTTATTTTCCTCAACATGATGTATTTTGGTTTTTGGTGTCTAGGATAAGTCTGTGGTATGGACCAAGACTTGCATAGGTTTGGTTTTGTCTGGTAATTGACAAAGGGGGAGATTGTTAATGCAAAGATTTGTCAATTACCATGGTTAGTGTGTCGTCGAGTCCCTGGTGGCTGAAGACAGTTTTCCTTGCGGCTTAAGACAGAAGCTTCTCGAAGATCAAGTCAGCTTCAAGCCTCTCCACCCAAACCTTTGATCCCAAAACCTTCTATAGATGGCCCAAAACCTTTCTAGGCACACCCTTAGCACCATCTATAGCTCACCTTCCATTAAGATCAGCAATGGAAAGGTTTTTGGTGGCAGAAGTTGCTTTAAAATTGAAAAACTATAAGTCTGCTCTCTTCGATACATACCCGATCCATCGGAGAATAGTCCGATAGATGTCCGATCAATCGGACATTGTGTTCGATCCATCGGAAAATAGTCCAGTTACATTGTAAACTCTCTGGACACTTTTCCGAGCCATCGGAGGGCTGTCCGATCCATCGGACAGTGTATTCCGATCAATCGGACAGTATGTCCGATCAATCGTACAATTGTCCGGCAAATATATGAAAAACTCTCTGGACTCTTTTACGATCAATCGGAGGTCTGTCCGATCCATCGGACAGGGCTCTCCGATCCATCGGACATAGATACGATCCATCGGAGGAATTTCTAGAAAAATTGCATCAACTCTCTCAAAGAAATTTCGATTAATCGGACCATCTGTCCGATCAATCAGACAGGGTATTCCAATCAATCGGAACTAAGTCCGATCAATCGGAGAACCTGTTTTCAAGCAAAATTCAAATTTGATTAAAACTTATGTCCGATCAATCGGAACCTATCGAGCTGACCGTTTTCTGACCGTTGAATGGCATAATCTATTTATAGAACTCGGTTGGATCTTGCCCAACACACCTTGAGCATCATCTAGGGTTTGAGTGAGCCTTCTTCTTGAGATCCCCTTCTTCCAAACCCTTAGATTTGTTGAGTTCATTCTTCAATCCATGTTGATCTGACCAACATTGATTAAGCATTCAAAGCTTGGATTGAAACATGAACTCAACCCCTCTTTAATGGCATCTTGACCTACGTCTCATAGACATTCTCTTGTCATCAATGCCATTAATGGTGGTTTAGGTAGAAGCTTTCCTCATATAAAAGCCATATCCCAAAATAGCCTCAACCTAACCTCAATCCCTCACCTTGGAATCTACAATGGGTCATCCGGAACAAGGTTGCTGATCGAGGGAGCTGAAGAAGACGTCTTCCGTACAAGCCGAAGCTTCTTCAACAAAGACATCATCAAGGGACTCAATCAGCCAAGTATATTTAGTCTTTCGAGTCCAAGAAACCTCCTCAAGTTGAGATTTGGGTTTCAGAGTTTGAAGACCCAAACTCGGTAGAGTCCTTGCGTAGGACAAGTCCATGAGTAGGACAAGCCCTTGTGTAGGACTAAGTGGTCATGGATTAGTCCTATGGAAGGATAAATCCATGTGTTGAGTCGTAAGTCCTTTTGTAGGCTGTTAAGGTTTATGGTTAACCTCATTTAAAACCATAGTGATAGTGAAATCCGGCCACTCAAGGAGTGAGTGGATCAGCCGGGAGTGGAGTAGGTACATAACCGAACCACTATAAAAATCCCTTGTTGTGTGGTGAATGGATGAACTGATTTACCTCTTTCACATGTGCTTTTATTGATTTATACTTTGCATATCTGGTGTTTGATGAAAGTGCTCTAAGAATACTTTGTATTGAGAAATTTAAAAAGTGTCCTATTCACCCCCCTCTAGGACAAGATAACTTGTTTCTTGCTTCTACAAAAGCAGTAATCAAACTTATACCGCATTTTCAGGTAATACGTACAATGAGAGTTGGAAGAACCACCCAAATTTCAGTTGGAAGAATGCTCCTACGGGCAATCCTACCAACTCCCAAAGAGGGCCACCCATGCAAAATATGGCCCCACCTCAATTCTCATTGGAGGATACCTTGAGAGCGTTTATGCAAGGGCAAGCGCAAATAAATGAATCGAATCAGCAAATGTTCCAAGAGCTTAAAGTCTCGGTTGATGAGATTAAGGGACGCTTGAATGCTAGGGAAGGGACCTTTCCGGCCCAACCTCAGCCCAATCTAAAGCAAGTACATGAAGTAAGCATCCCTAATTCTTCCAACCAAAACATGGAGCAAGCTAAATCCATTACCACCCTTAGAAGTGGTAAACAAATTGACAAAACTATTCCGGTGAAGGCCGATGAGCCTAATGATCCGGTAAATTCTGAGGATGAAGATGGATCTAACTTTGCCCCACAACAACCGGAACGCATTTACAAGCCCGTAGCACCATTCCCTTCGAGATTGGTTGCCCCAAACTCTCAAGATATTCTAGAGATTTTCAGACAAGTCAAGATCAATATCCCTTTGCTTGACGCCATCAAACAAATCCCCTCTTATGCCAAGTTTCTAAAAGACCTATGCACAACAAAATGCAAATATAATGTGCAGCAAAAGGCCTTCTTAACTGAGCAAGTGAGTGCTATCCTCACTCAAAAGACCCCCCCAAAATTCAAAGATCCCGGTAGTCCCACCGTCTCATGTATCATTGGAGACTACCGGATTGAACGTGCCTTGTTAGACTTGGGGGCAAGTGTGAACTTGATCCCATACTCGGTATATGAGCAATTGGGTCTTGGTGAATTAAAACCCACCAAAACCACGTTGCAACTCGCTGATAGATCTATTCGTGTACCGAGGGGGATAGTTGAGGATGTTCTAGTCCAAGTTGATAAATTCTACTACCCAGTAGATTTTATAGTCTTGGACACACAACCGGTTTTGGATGCTAGCACCCAAATACCGGTAATATTAGGCCGCCCATTCCTTGCCACATCAAACGCAATCATCAATTGCCGGAATGGGGTGATGCAACTATCTTTTGGAAACATGACACTAGAGGTGAATGTGTTTCACTTAGGCAAAAGACATAGGGATGTTGATGATGATGAGTTCTTCGAGATAAACATGCTTGAAACTTTTGAAGAAGAAGAACTCCTCCAACTTGAACCACTAGAAAGCTTGGAGACATGCTTAGCACATTTCATGGATTCTAAAGACCCCATCATTAGTGAGATTGTGCATGCATTAAATATAGAAAGACCGGTAGTTGATACTAGCCGGTGAAGGCCCCATTTTGAAAAATTGCCACCAACCACATCAAGGCCTCTACCGTCTAACATCAAACCACCGAAGCTTGACCTTAAACCATTACCATCCGAGCTTAAATACGTATATTTGGGTCAAGAGGAAACGTTCCCAGTTGTCATTGCCTCCCACCTAGAGAAAGACCAAGAGCTTAAGTTGATTGAGTTACTCAAAGAACATAGGGAAGCCATAGGTTGGACAATAGTGGATCTCAAAGGGATAGATCCTTCGGTTTGCACTCACCGAATACACCTTGAAGAAAATGCAAAAACGACTAGACAACCTCAAAGACGGATAAATCCAAACATGATGGAGGTTGTCAAAGCTGAGGTGTTAAAGCTATTGGATGTGGGTATCATCTACCCCATCTCAGATAGCCAATGGGTGAGTCCTACCCAAGTTGTCCCCAAGAAATCCGGTATTACCATCATTGAAAATGCCAACAACGAGCTTATACCGACTAGGGTGACCACCGGTTGGCGTATGTGCATTGATTATAGGAAGCTCAACACGGTCACTAGAAAAGATCACTTCCCTCTCCCATTTATGGATCAAATTTTGGAGAGGTTGGCAGGCCATCCCTATTATTGCTTCCTAGATGGCTATTCCAGATACAACCAAATTGAGATAGCTCCGGAAGACCAAGAGAAAACCACATTTACATGCCCGTTTGGTACCTTCGCTTACCGAAGGATGCCATTCGGGTTATGCAATGCACCCGCCACATTCCAACGATGCATGTTGAGTATTTTCTCGGACATGGTGGGTGAGTTTCTTGAGGTGTTCATGGATGACTTTTCTGTTTTTGGTTGTACATTTGATGAGTGTCTCGAACACTTGAAGTTGGTCTTGATGAGGTGTGAGGAAAAGCAACTTGTATTAAACTGGGAAAAGTGCCATTTCATGGTACAAAGATGAATATCCTTGGACATATCATCTCGTCCAATGGAATAGAGGTAGACCGGGCAAAAATTGACATAATTTCCAATCTACCACCACCCAAAAGCATACGCGATGTGCGGTCCTTCCTTGGACACGCCGGTTTCTATTGAAGGTTTATAAAGGACTTTAGTCACATCTCAAGGCCTTTATGCAACCTTCTACAAAAGGAGAACCAATTTAAGTGGAGTGCCGAATGCCAATTAGCTTTTTCAAAGCTAAAAGACATGTTGACAACCGCTGCTATCATGCAACCACCAGATTGGTCCATGCCTTTTGAGTTGATGTGCGATGCGAGCGATTTTGCTATTGGGGCGGTGTTAGGCCAAAAGAAAGATAAAAAGCCCCATGTCATCTACTACGCCAGTAGGACCTTGAATCCTGCCCAAGTTAATTATTCGACTACGGAGAAAGAGCTCCTAGCTGTCATTTTTGCCTTGGACAAATTTAGGCCATACTTAATAGGATCCAAAGTTATTGTGTACACGGATCATGCGGCACTGAAATACCTTCTTTCTAAGAAGGATGCTAAGCCCCGCTTGTTTAGATGGATCCTACTCCTTCAAGAATTTGACTTGGAGATCAAAGATAAGAAGGGGGTAGAAAATGTGGTGGCGGATCATCTATCCCGCCTAGTCCTACCGAATTCCATTGACGAGTCACCTATTGAGGACTCATTCCCTGATGAGAAACTCTTTGTTGCTATGCATCCACCATGGTACGCTGATATAGCTAATTATCTTTCCACAGGTTCGATGCCGACTCATTGGACTGCGCAAGACAAACGTAAATTTCTAAGGGAAGTGCGCAGATTTTTCTGGGATGAACCTCTATTGTTTAAATATTGCCCAGACCAAATTATAAGGAGATGCGTCCCCGATGATGAACACAATTCAGTCATCTCCTTTTGTCATGATCAAGCATGTGGGGGTCATTTTTCAGCCAAGAAAACAACTGCGAAAATTTTGCAATGTGGTTTTTATTGGCCCACATTATTTAAGGACACCCACGAGTTTTGCAAAGCGTGCGAGCGGTGCCAGAAGCTAGGATGATTATTGTTAATGTCAGATTTTGTAACGAGATCCTCCGGCTTTTCTCCTTCACTCCAACAGGGATTTTCACCACCAGACCTGAAGCAAGACAACAAATAAGGGTGGCTGGGGACCAACCGTTAGCCCTCCGATGCTTAAGTTAGGCCACAGTAAGAAGAGAAGCCAAGAAAAACGGGACCAAGATTGAATGATGTGTGCGTACCTGCTCTTAATGGAGCCACCCCTTTATATAGATCTGGAGACAATCCAATTTGTTACGTAAGATGTCGAAATCCCGTTGATATCGCGTACGATACTGAGATCTCGCTGATTTCGTGGGATAAAATCTTATCTTTTGAGTCAGATTCTACCCGATGATTTACTCCAACAATCACGCCCCTTGATGGCAATCCCTTGAAATCTGGATCCATTTAGAGAAGATAAACCCAAAAGCCGACCTATACGGACTACCAATAAGCGTGGTAATAACGCTGATATATCATGATAAGCTGGAAGCCGTAGTTGGAATCATAACCTCCGAAAATGAAGGAGACGCCCGTAGTTGGAGTCATAGCCTCCGAAAAGGAAGGAGACGCCCGTAGTTGGAGTCATAGCCTCCGAAAAGGAAGGAGACGCCGACGAGTCGGGGACCACCGAACTGGATGTGGCCCTGCTTGGTGTCGCAGAGGGATTGGACAAACTGTTCGACGGGAATCGGGTGCTAGTACTGAAGGCTAAGAGATTTCCGCAGGAAAGCTGCTCGCATATTAAAATGTGGTCGCGAGTCCAAGTACACACTTAGATGTAACGTCTTTCAACGACTTGTGAGAAGGTCTGCTCGCGAATCTAGTTTTCCATATTTGACTATCCACAACTCCTGATCAGGTGAGCTCGATAGTCAAATGGACGTTCCACACTTATCCAATATTCGACTCTCGATCAGATGATCTCGAGAGTCGAATGGACATCCCGCGCTTATCCAATATTCGACTCTCGATCAGATGATCTCGAGAGTCGAATGGTCGTCCCGCACTTATCCAATATTCGACTCGATCAGATCTCGAGTCGATGGTCCCCTTATCCATATCGACTCCCGACTTCGATCTCGAGAGTCGAACTCGCACTCCTCTTTTACCCGTTCTGCGACTCTTGATCAGATGATCTCGAGGGCCAAATGAGCATTTCCACGTGAAATCTTATCTCCACCATTTTGCCTATAACAATTATCTCGTCGAAATATGATGCCTCTCACCCCAATTCAACATCTTGAAGTCTTTGACTGTTGGGGCATCGATTTCATGGGACCATTCCCCTCATCTTTTGGGCATGCCTATATTCTGCTTGCCGTAGACTATGTGTCTAAATGGATAGAGCCTATCCCATGTAGAACCAATGATCATCGTACGGTTCTCAAGTTCCTCAAGGAAAATATACTTTCTAAATTTAGGACGCCTCGAGCCATTATTAGTGATGGTAGTTCTCACTTTTGCAATAGACCTTTTGAAACTTTGATGAAGAAATATGGTATTAGGCACAAAGTGAGTACCCCATACCACCCACAAACAAGTGGGCAAGCTGAAATCTCCAATAGGGAAATCAAGTAGATTTTGGAAAAGACGGTGAGACCGGATCGCAAGGATTGGTCTCTAAGATTAGATGATGCACTTTGGGCTCACCGTACTGCCTACAAGACACCCATTGGAATGTCCCCTTATAGACTTGTTTATGGGAAAGCTTGCCACTTGCCTGTGGAGATAGAACACAAAGCCTATTGGGCAATTCGGGCTTTAAATTTTGACATTGACAAGGCTAGCTCGCTTCGCAAACTTCAATTAAATGAGCTTGATGAGATCTGGAATGATGCATATGAGAATTCAAGAATTTACAAGAGCAAGATGAAGGCCTTTCATGACAAGCACATCGTAAGGAAATCTTTCCATGAAGGACAGAAAGTGCTCTTGTATAATGCCCGACTTCATCTTTTTCCGGGAAAATTACGATCTCGATGGACCGGCCCATATATTGTCAAAGAAGTTTTTCCTCATGGGATAGTTGAGATTGAGAATGCAGCAAATGGTGACTGTTTCAAAGTTAATGGACAACGCCTTAAACCATTTGTTGAGAAATTTGATTCAGAGGACATGTCCATCTCCCTGAATGATCCTGTCTATCAGGATGATTGAACTCCTAGTCTGATGGAGGTATAGCATAGGTAGGTTTAGTTTTGTTTTACTGTTTTAATAGGTTTTAGTTGTTGGGTTGGAGAATTCCATGATCGCTCCTTCAGGTACTATTGTTCTCACTCTCTCATTGTTTACCATTGCTCTCATGTTCATGCTAATTGACTATCTTTTTACATTGAGGACAATGCAAGATTTGGTTGGGGGGTGAGATGAGATTCTTCATGTAGCATATTGCAAACATTTCGAGCTTCATATGCACAAAATTTTTTCGAACTTTCTAACATCTCAAAAATCTTTTAGAAAATCTTGTTTCTATACATTCGAGAGGCTATGAGTAGAAGAGGAGGAGAAACGAAGTGTGTGATGTTGTAGTCTTGAATTTCTCCCAACATAATGGTGCCATATGATAGTTCCCCTATTGTTGTGATTGATAGAAAATTTGAACACTTTTTACACCTAGTTCACATTACACGATTTTCATGAGTGACAGGTTTATGTGATTTGTGGATTAGCTAGACTGTGATTTAAAGGTGTTGAGCAGCCAAGCCAGAGTATTTTTTCCATCCTTGTCCATGGGAAAATAATGGAAGATATGGATTTCTAAAAATCCTATCTAATTTAAAAGAAAAAGGAAAGAAAGGATGAAATCGGGACGGAAAGAAAAATGGTGGAAAATTCCGAAAAGGGCTACCTATTACCAACTGGGAGATGGTCGAACCGTAACCAAAGCCGAAAATGGGACATAGTGTGAAAGCCGTCGGAAGGACGGTAAGGCAAATTCCTGTCATAGGCTTGCTGTTGCTCTGTGCACTTTAAAATCATTGGTTTACCTAATCTATGAAGAAGATGATCCCAGGAACTCATGAGATGAATTTTCACTATACACACTAGGTCGAATTTGTTCGAGTTCTTCTATTTATCAATCAATCAGCGAGAACTTCATGTAAACACTTCTTATGTTTTGAGAGTCCAAGGTTTAGCTTCTATCACCTAATTTCTCCAAATTTTATACTTCTGCATCTTGGAATGGATAGAAACATGGATTCTGGAAGAGAGTTGGGTTTGGAGGTTTGAAATTGTTTTACGCATGTTTTGCTCGGGACTAGCAAAAAGCTGGTTGGGGGTGTGTTGAACCTCAAATTTATACATTGCATTGCCCATTACACGACAAGGTTTGCATGATTTCATGGTTTAAAGGCCCACCTAACACGTGTTTTGTAATTATAGGGATGAGAGCGGACTTTATTCAATTACGAGCCAAATGAATACATTTGTAGCTTTTGGATGAAGGATGAAAGAAGACCAAAGAAAGAAGAAAGCAAAGAGAAGAGAGAGAAGAAGAAACAGGAGAAAAAGAAGAGCAAAAGAAGCAAATGGAAGAACGCCGACCGGTCATGACCGGTCGGCCATGAAGGCTGTTTTGTATTGAAGACAGGCCGACCGGTCTTGACCGGTCAGCCATGCACACTGGAACCACTTCACATTGGTCCGACCGGTCATGACCGGTCGGCCACACTTGCTGGATGAATGGGAGGTCTGTCCGACCGGTCATGACCGGTCGGCAGCACCCCCTGGACTGTTTTAAAAGTTGGTCCGACCGGTCACGACCGGTCGGCATTGCGTAAGATAAGTCCTTTCTAAATCAGGACTCCGAAAAACACTGCGCAATGCGTGATCTATCGCAGAATCCAACGCAAGGGAGGTGGATTGCTATAAAAGGACACCTAGGGGCTCTCCCTAGGGTATCAGAGAAGCTAGGGAACGTGAGTTTGGAGGGTGAAGGCGATTGTGGAGCGTCTGCAACTCTCCTATTCGGGTTTTTCTATTTTTATGCTTTATTTCAGAGTTTTTAGTTGTAGCATGACTATGCTCGGCTAAAACCTCTCAACTAAGGCTGAGAGGTGAAGCTTGTAGCTAATACTATGTTGATTTCAGTTTGATTCAAGTAATTTACATTCAAGTTTGGATTTTTGCATGGTTTAGTTCCAAATAATGGTAGTTTGAGATGTTTTATCTGAGTTTATGTGCCCTGGACATGAATTCCTTTTAATTCTCTGAGATTATCATGTGTGTTTCTAAATTCGGATTATAGTAATCCTTGAGCAGGCCATAGTCCAGAGGCATGGCTGTTACTTCCGCAGGCTATAGTTTTGAGTTTTTGTATTGATTGAATGGAACTAGAACTTGGAAGTTCAACTTGAATGTGATGGAATGTATGTGAATTCTTTATTCTCCAACTAGATGAGAGATAGGACTTCCAATCTAGTTGTGTTCTCTACTTGGATTGACTGAATTGACATAGGATTGCTACAAGTGGATCCTTGAAAGCCTTAGTACTTTATCTCTGATTTTTTCATTAAATTCCCGTTTTAAGTAAACACTCTATTAAAACTGATTTCTTTTAAAAACTGAGTTGCTTGAGTGATTTGGGAGCTGTCACTATTTCCCTGTGGATCGACCTCGGTCTTACCGAGTTTTTATTACTACATCGCAGCCTTACACTTGAGGTGAGCGAACACCTACCTGCTGTGGAAGCCCCACATGCGCTTGTACCACCTCTTCCATGCGCCTGGACGCTAGTTGGAGGGGTGGGCCTTCCATTGTGAGGCCTGCTTTCGTGCGGGATCGGATTTCGATCAAACCGCTTCTCCCGGATGCATCTCGATGAGATCTATCCATCCCCTGGATCAGATCTCCAACGGTTAGTGATAAATGGCCCAAATTAGAGTTTTGATTCAAAATGACCAACACTTAGCCAATTTGGTAGCTCCGAAAATCCCTCCGAAAGAGCCAAAAATGGCCAAAACCGAGAAGAATCGAGCGGAATTGGACCGAGCCCGAGAGGGAAACTTTTCTTCCACATGACATGATACACCATAATCATGCACCACGACAGGTTATCCAATCTTAGGACCCTCGAATACCCTAATCAAGCGGTCGGCAGGCCCGCTACTTAGTCATTTTTAGCCTTGAGAAGTGCCTTGTTGGCTCAGAAATCGACTTTTGCTAAGCGAATTGAAACGCGATCGCACCGCGATCCTCGTGGACATAATCCACCCCTGTTCAAAGACTTTTATCGATAATACTCACCGAATACTCTAACTAGACCGTGAAAAGGTCCACTACTTAGTCATTTTCAACCTTGGGAAGTGCCTTGTTGGCCTGAAAATCGACCTATGCTAAGCGAATCGAAACGCGATTGCACTGCGATCCTCGTGGACATAATCCACCCTTGTTCAAAGATGGTCATCGATGATATTCATCGAATACTCTGACTAGACCGCGAATAGGTCCACTACTTAGTCATTTTCAGGCCTAGGAAGTGCCCTGTTGGCTCAAAAATCGACCTATGTTAAGCAAATCGAAACGTGATCGCACAGCGATCCTCGTGGACATAATCCACCCCTGTTCAAAGATGGTCATCGGTGATATTCACCGAATACCCTAATTAGACCTCAAACAGGTCTAGTACTCAGTCATTTTCAGCCCTGGGAAGTGCCTCGTTGGCCCGAAAATCGACTAATGCCAAATAAAATCAACCGCGATCTCAAAGACGTCGAGGCAAAGCTAAAGTACTCAGGCGATCAAACCACCGAGTTAAACATTTATGGGGCACCGATCCCCATCATTCATTAGAAATTGGCATCAACGGGAACCCATCGGACCCGATACTTAACCATTTGCGGGCATCAGAAATAGCCGATCCAGCCTATTGAATTTGAATCCTCAAAAGATCTTGGCTCGATAAAGCCTACTTGATCCCAAATAGATCATTGAAAAATACTCAGAAGAAATAGTGTTCTCGAAGACGAGTCGCCCGACTCCAGAAGAAATACATTTACTTTACTGTACAAAGCTCCATTCATCCTGGATAAAGGTCCGAGGCTAAACCTAAGGGGTTATGGTTACCACGAGAAACAAAAAACAAAAGAGCTCAAACTAAGCTTTAAACATCCTGTTATGGATTGCCATTATGAAAAAGACAGTTGATGCCCTACTCATCGACAACGGGTCCGTCGGTTGAGCTGATGAGGCAGTTGCGGATTGCTTTCCTAAGGTCACCTGTTCACAGTAACAGGCACAGGCTTTAGGTTATGCCGACCAACATTTCGATGTTCGTGTATTCCAGCGGTCACCTGTTCACAGTAACAAGCGCAGGCCCAAAGTTGCACCACTCAATTAAAAACCTCGTTCGGGAATGTTGCGAGTGCTCTCCTAAGGTCACCCGTCATAAAAATACGTGCGCGGGCCTTGGGTTATGCCGACCAACATTCGAGGATCGTGTATTCCAGCGGTCACCTGTTCACAGTAACAGGCGCGTGCCCAGAGTTGCACCACTCGAATCCTAACAGTCTCTCAACCCGGACAATTCGAAAGAAAATGGGACATAGATATCTCGCTTGTCTAAGAAATGTGGCTTAGTCCATAACAAGAAAACAATGGTCTATACGACCATGAACTCAAGACCATAATCCCTGGCAGATTAGTCTTTTGCCTTCCAATCAAGGGTGATCAACCGTTGATGTAATTAAAGGCTCGTGACCAGTATCACAGCCTGGAATATAAAAGATCTCAAAATCTCTGGAATAAAATTAACCTTGTGATATCTCTCTTGTGTACACTTTATAATTGCTTATGATTGTCTATGAATGTCTCTATACTCAGAATTCCCCCAGAATAATAAAACACAGGAAAAAGACTGCTAATGAGCAGCGATTTTTCTAGTTCTAACACTCCCCATGTTGCTAGATGCCTTAGGAAGAGGGTGGAGGTGTCCTTTTATAGCATAGAAGCATCACCGTCTTAAGAATATTTAAGATACACAAAGTCCTACCGCACTTGGGAAACCAAAATTTTCATTTTTAGAAAGTGCAAATCGCACTCTGTGCATGGTCGACCAATCCAATCTGCCTCTTTTTGGTCCAGCAACTTCAGCAGCCAAACTGTCCTCCCTATTAAATTTTTGACCGGTCGAATAGTGTAATTTTTGCATTCTTTTTCTCTTTTTTTTTTCTTTCTCCCTTACATCCTTCTTCCACCTTTTAGCACTTGTTCTTTTGATCTTCAATGCATGCAAAGTGACTCTTTTATCATCATATTAGTGAAATCTCTCTCTCATTCTTATAAACATAAAAACATGCATTAGATAGTTTATTAAACATGCAAACCATGCATAATGTATAATGAATTGGGGTTAGAAGATGTATAATTCGAGGCTCAACACCCCCCCCCCCCCCCCCCCACCCCCCCCAACTGCAAACCATGCATAATTAGATGGGTACCCACATATGCCAATTTCTTATGAATAATGGGGATCGATGCCCCGTAAATGCTTAACTTGGCTGTTGGATAGCCTGAGTACTTCAGCTTTGCCTCGGCGTCTTTGAGATCGCGGTTGATTTCATCTGACATCAGTCAATTTTCAAGCCAACAGGGCACTTCCTAGGGCTGAAAATGACTAAGTAGTGGACTTATTTGTGGTTTGATTAGGGAAATCGGTGAGTACTATCGATAACAATCTTTGAACAGGGGTGGATTACGTCCACGAAGATCGCAGTGCGATCGCGTTTCGATTTGCTTAGCAGAAGTCGATTTCCGAGCAAACATGGCACTTCCCAAGGTTAGAAATGACTAAGTAGTGGACCTGTTTGTGGTCTAATCAGGGAAATTGGTGAATATTGTCGATGACCGTCTTGGAACAGGGGTGGATTATGTTCACGAAGATCACGGTGCGATCGTGTTTCAATTTGCTTAGCAGAAGTTGATTTCCGGGCCAACAGGGCACTTCCCAAGGTTGGAAATGACTAAGTAGCGGGCCTCATGACCGCTTGATTAGGGTATTCGAGGGTCCTGAGATCGGATAACCTCATCGCGGTGCATGATTACGGTGTATCATGTCATGTAGAAGAAAAGTTTCCCTCTCGGGCTCGGTCCAATTCTGCCCGATTCTTCTTGTTTTCGGCTCTTTCGGAGGGATTTTCGGGGCTGCCAAATTGGCTTAGTGTTGGTCATTTTGGACCAAAACACTGATTTGGGCCATTTATCATTGACCGTTAGAGAATCTGATCCGGTGGATGGATAGATCTCATCGAGGTGCATCTAGGAGAGGCGGTTTCATCAAAATTCGATCACGGACGAAGGCGGGGAGCACGATCGAAGGCCCACCCCTCCAACCAGCATCCAGGCGCATGGAGGGGTTAGTACAGGCGCATGTGGCCATTTTGAATAGGGCTCTAGGCGCATGTGCCTGATGGTGGGCGCATGTCATCATTTTTCGGGCGTATGTACCCATTTCGCATGAAAAATAGATGAAGGAGAGGTGTTCCGGGCGCATGTGGTAGTGCACATGCGCCTGGACCCAAATGGTGGGCGCATGTCATCTCAAACTTGGTGGATTTCAGGATTTTTCAATGGGGAAAAGCCAGCGCATGTGGGGGAAAAAGCCAGCGCATGTGGGGGAAAAGCCAGCGCATGTGAGGGAAAAAGCTGGCGCATGTGGGGGAAAAGCCGGTGCACGTGCCAGGCACTTAGAAAATTTTCAGGATTTCTCCCTGAACTTGGGATTCCGGCGAGGAAATCCCTTTCCAACGAGGGATTCCAGCGAGGAAATCCACTCCGGCCAAGGCATCCGGCGAGGGGAAACAAAGCGGGCGCATGTGGTGCTTACATCGCTCTGAGGTCGGTAGGGGATGATCTCGTGCTGATGGAATGAAGTGACTCCGCTATTTATAGGGGAGTAATCGGGTTCGGGTCTGGCCCCGCGGGTATTTCTCGACGCATGTGCCAGAAAACAGGTCAAGTGCATGTGGAGAAAATACATCAGGCGTATGTGGTGGATCCGGGGCGCATGTCCTTTTTCAGCGCATTTCCCGACGCTTTCTGAAAAAGTATTCAATTCACTCCCTTTCATCAATAGGGTGTAGGCGCATGTGGTGGGAGGCCAGGCGCATGTCCTTTGCCGGCGCTTTCCCACTACTTAGCCAAATTTTCAGGATTCCAACACTTAGAAAATTTCAGAATTTCAGCTCCGACGGGAGACCTCCAAAGGACAGCTACCTTTTTTAGACATGCAGTCACTGTCGCCAAGCTACTTCTAAGCTAGGATTGACCTCCTGAATGAACGGGGTGGGTTGTGAAAGTCCAGATGTTGCCAATTTTAGTACTTCCTTACTAATCTGGAGCCTCCGGGTCGGCTTGTCGTATAGGAACGTTGTTCCGGGGAGCGCGCGCATAGAAATACGCACCATAATGGCTTCAAAATTGCTATTTAAGGGTTTTGGGGCACTCCGAATCATTTGGTGGTGAAGCGCATGTCCAGTTCCGCTCTGAAATGGTAGCTGTAGGCTTACGAACCCTTTTTGGTCAGCTCCGGACAGAGGCGAAATGCATTTCGAGGTGCATAGGTGAATATATGCACCGGATGACTTCAAACTTGTAGGTTAAGGGTTTTAAGGCATTCCGGATTATTTGGCGGCAAGCACATGTCCAGATATGCTCTGAAATGCTATTTACAGATTTTCACCGCTACTAAGTGATTAGGGTTGTGCTGGTATTTTCAGGGCTTTCCCGATCTCAAAACTGATTCAAATCGTTGTCAATGGACTACAGGATGTTGCTTTATAATGGGTGTAAATTTGAGCCCCATCAAGTGCCCCCCCGGTTGCTGCGCTGGATGCTTACGTCACGCTAGTGCAGCGCACCGATCCCTTAGGCTCAAGTATAAATAGTTGACTCACTGAGTCATTCCAACATTTTTTCGAGTCAGAAAATCCAATTTTCCCAAGGTGAGAGAGCTCACCCTCAGTGTACAGGCGCATTTGGTCCCCTTGTGGGCGCATGTGGCCTACTATCATTACTTTTTCAAGCACAACACTTCCTCCAGGCGCATGTGAGATGCCATACGGGAATGGGCGCATGTCCCAGGCACATGTTGTTCTGGGCATGCGCCCAGGGCACTGCCCAAGACTTATGTTTTCCCAAAAATTAGAGGTGGGCGCATGTGAGGATGCACATGCGCATGGTGCATTGTATTTTGGACTTGTTCATTTCCTTCTTCTGAGCCGGGCGCATGTTAGATTGCACATGCGCCTGGGGCCTTAAGTGATGAAGTTACACTTTCAAATTTTATAGATTGGGCACATGTGAGGGACCACATGCGCCTGGGGCTCCACCTTGGGCGCATGTGAACCCAAAACTTAGCCAAAATTTCCATTTTTAGCCCCTGTATTGCACTCGGTGAAGAAACGGCATTTCCAACTCCGTTTCTCAGTCAAATTCAGTGCTGTTTGAGGCTAGATCACTTAAAATTCAAGCACGATTGGAGCTCAGTGCTTTAGGCCTGCAGTTGGCTGCTTATTTTGACTTATCATAGCTTACAATAGTCTATTTTAGGCAGGTTTGGAGTATGTCTGCTAGAGTGCGCTTATAGCGTCCCGATTGCCTGTGAAGTTGCTGTGTGCGAACAGTTGCATATATATGGTGCCGAAAACGTTTCCCGACTCTGTCCAGTACCTGCTTAGAAGCACCTGGACTGGTCAAGGCTGCTTTTGGGCTAAATGCATGGGTGTATTGTGGGTTTAATCTGTGATTTTGTGTGTGCATCAATCACATGTATGCGTGCATGTACGATGGCAATTGCTTTGTTGTGAAATGAATATGATGACTGATATGCTATGCTCTTGATTTGGTTGCTTTCATGCTTTGTTGCTTGTGCTCTATATGCTGTGCTTGTGTTTGCGATACGATTTTGTTAGGCTATTTGCCCATGTGTATCGAGTCATTTTCTGATGTTGTTTTGTTTACGCGTTGCAGTGAATTGCAGTAGCGACAATGGGATCTTCTAGTGAAACCTCTGGGTCGCATGCTTATGGTCCGACGCTGATGAAGTGCGGTCGGAAAAGAACGGCCGAAGGTCCTTCCAACCCTCCTCCTCCAAGGCGTAACTCTCGCTTCTTTCCTACGGTCGAATTCGAGATAAAGGATTTCTTGAAGCGTATTGGGCAGCTTCCTCATGAAGTGCTGGTGAGCATCTTTGTCAATAAAACGGCGCCCGAACCTCCAAAGCAGGGGACATAACAAGAGTGGGTCTATTGGTATGCCCAACTTACTGGCGTGGTGAGTGCCATCGAGGAGGTCCTCAAGATATATCTGTTCAAAATGTAGAAGAAAACCTGACAGGTCAGAAAGGTAAGGAGAAAGGAGAACGAGGAAAACAACCGACCAAGGCGCTCAGTCAAGCGGAGTGATTGACACAGCTCCTCGACTTGAAATATGAAAGGATGAAGATTGGATGGGAGAGCAACAAGATTGTTGCTAAGCGTGGCATCTGCCTCACGAATCCCTATGATGGCGAAGTCATCTTGCACCAGAAGTCTCTTATGAGGTGTAAACCTTTTCCGAGCATCGAGCCATCTGATGTTCATAGACCTAGCCAATTCTATGGAGTGAAGAGATGGTCTTCAGTTCCTGAGAGATTACTCACTGCCACTATGGGAAGCAACGGGAAACAACAGAAGGTTGGTGAGATTAAGGAGATGACTTTCCTCATGCCTACGTGTGATCCGTATGCACCTTATCCGCTTCATTTCTTTGAGACGGTGCATCAAAGATTCCTTCATATGAGCACGTCCACAATGTGGGAGACTTCGAGCTTCCGTACACGAGGGCATCTGAGTCGTCATGACAGCTACATCCCCTAGGCGAAGGAGATTCTGATCCGGCACGAAGCTGTGCTGAGGGAGGTCGAGCTCTACTATACCATCGAGGCGACTGCTGGCTTCTTTCCGCGAGATCCGACGATTCTCAGGGGCTTCTTAAATTACTGGAGTTCTGTTACCAACTATTTCCATCTTCCTCAAGGAGAGATGAGTATAACCCTCTGGGATCTCAAGGTGATGGCAGGCTTGCCCATACGCGGCTGGTATTATCACTAATATATCCCTTCTGATTAAGAATTGTCTGGCTTTAGACGCGAAGTTGATCGGAAGGCCTATCATTCCAAGGCGTGTTTGGAGTTGTTCCATGAATTGTAACAGTTCGACTGCATTACAAAGATACACTATGAAGATTGGTCAGTCTACTTCAGCCACGGCATGAAGTAAGTCTTCACGAGACGTATCTTTCTTTCTTCTTATGATGTATGCTCTTTCCTTTTGCGTAGCTTCTTATGTGAAATTCTCTCTCCTTTCTCTCTTTCAGGGTCGAGTACGAGAAATATAAGGTGGATGTTAAAAGAATAAGGGCCTTACGGCAACAGTTCCAACGAAAATTTCCTTGCCCGAATGTATTGTTTCCCACTTGCGAGCTAGCAGGCTTCCTCGCTTACTGGTTGTCCGCAATCACTCTTCCCAGCTCGAAGAGTGCTGATGGCATCAGGATTTCTTGCTTCGTCATGGTGGGTGCCCTTGCCAGTGGTCAACATCTTGCTATAGCGCCACCTGTACTCTGCAGCACATATAGGGCGTTTGGTTATGTTGCCAGTAATTCGGACAAACCTGCTGATGAAATGGATGCGGCCTATTGCCGGTGGCATTATTTCTGCGGCTGGCTAGGCGTTTATTTTCCATGGGTAATGGCATGAAGCCTCATGCCTACTTCTTTCTGGACCGAGCGCCTCTTATCAGGTTCATGAAGGCTAAGATGGTGCTTAAGACGCCAGAATGGGTGTCTTCAAGGATCTACAGTGAGAATGAACTTCTACCATTTTTCCGCTTCCATTGCTGATGAAGATTCGAAGTCGTCGATGATGAGGATTCGGTTGACTCTTCTGACAGAGAATTCCTGATATCGATCCAGACCGCCTCTCTCCCGTTCCGCGAAGGCATGGAGTTCTGGCGCGAGTCTTATTATCCGAGCAGGTTCTCCAGACAGTTCGGCTACGATAAGGGCATTCCGTCGACTCTTCCGAGAGTGACGAGGATAGAACGAGCATATGGCATGGGTTCTGTCCATTGGGAGTGGATGTGGGACTAGCTTTTGTTGATGCGGACTAGTGTGAGATTCGTGTTGCCTGGCGATAGTCGACATCCCGCGACTTCTTATGGTTGGATGAGATGGTGGGGGCATCAGTATGCGCGCATCCGAGATGCCAAGCCTGTCAATTTCCCTCTCTATCTCTCTCCTCCGAGGTTGACTGACGTTCCTGAGGACGGTCTTGGTTATCTTCGTGAGCAGCGTGAGGCCGTCGGAGTTCCTGGTACCAGCCATCTGACTTCCTTGAACGTGCCGATCACTCTTAGGAAAGAAGATGGAGCGTTGGATGGATGGTATTGCTTCGGGGTCCCTATACAAAGGCGTCAGCAAGAGGTCGGATCTTCGCGTCCTCCGGCAGAGACTGCTCCTCCATCTGTCGAAGAGGGTAAGCCTACGGAAGGCATGGCAGGAGTTAGACCTTCTGATGATTGCGTTAACGATCTTCCACCAGGCCGTGCGAGAGATCAGCTGAGAGTCAAGATAAAACTCATGCTAAGAGTTCGCCCTTCAGCACCTGAGAAAAACTTAAGAAAGACAGAAATGTTACATATCAAGAAGTGGGGGAGTTCGGATCCGTCGTTGCAGATCAATCCTCCAGAGGTAACCGCAGGTGCGACTGTTGCCGATAGTCGCGTAGAAGGTGAGCTTCGGTCTGGTGCTACAGAGGAGATTGCAGACGAAGAAGATAGGATTGTCGATAATCGTGACGGAGGTGAGTCTGAGCCTGCAAATGTCGAGCGGAACAATGCCGAAGGCGGTTCTGAAGCCAGTGATGGCCAGGGAGCAGCATGCCTTGATGATTCGGGGTCGCAGTTTGAAGATGAACTTGTAGATTATTCTGGCGATGACTGGGCAGTGGATCGTGCCAATGATCACACAACGATGATTCCCTCGCGAACTATTATGATAACGATGCCGGAGTCGGGGTGCAGGTGGTATTGATGATGTTGCCATAGCAGCAATCGAAGCATAACTCTACGACAACGTCAGGGTCCATCCTTCTTTCGAGCCTTTAGTCTTCGTTTCTCAGGCTGTTGCGGCACTGACTATGAGGTTGTCGATGGATGTTCCTCCTCGTTTGCCCGTTCATACTAATAACGCCGAGGAATCTGTTCCTGGGCTTGAGATACGTGAGGGGAACGTCGATCCTTCTTCGGTCCTTCCATCAGGCTGTTCATTGCAAGTAGACATTCCTGTCGAGTTGGAGATCGTGGATACGTCACACTCTGCTGCGGTCGAAGTCGGACCCGACATTCTGCAAGCACAAGGTAAGAAATGAGATTGTGGTTCTGCTTCGATTCCTGCATAATCGTACTAACTACATTTTGTTATTATTATCTTATTTCTACAGATCTTATTGTGTCGATACTGTTGAGCCTCCAATTTATACATTTGCCGACTCATTACAGCACATTATATTCATGGTTTTCATGTTTAAAGACTAATCTAATATATGTTTTTGTGATTATAGGAATGAGAGGAAGATTTCACCAATTCATGGTTAAAAGAGTCACTTTGTATGTATTAAAGATCAATAGAACAAGTGCCAAAAGGTGGAGGAAGAAGCAAGAAAGAAAGAGAAGAGATAAAGAAGAAAATCTGATTTTTTGCCTTAGACCTGTCTGTAGACCGGTAGCCAGACAGGTCTACAGTGTAATTTTTGGGCTGTTTTTTTTCTTCTTAGACCGGTCGCCAGACCGGTCGCCAGACAGGTCGAGAGGTGTCCAGAAACACCAAACTCACTGGACTATTTTCGAGGTTTTCAGACCCGTCGTGCGACTGGTCGTTCATGAGCTTAGACCGGTCATGCGACCGGTTGTCAGCGTAACAGAGCTTGTCCGTGAAGCTCCGATTTTCTTTGCGCAATTGCGTGATTTCTTGCGCAATCCGGAATCTTCCGTTCCAACTTATAAAAGGCCACCTCCACTCTCTTCCTAGGGCATCTAGCAACATGGGGAGCAAAGAGATCAAGACCTAGCAGGCTTCCTAGCCTCGTACAACTAGTTTTCTTCTTCTTTTAGTTCTAGTTTTTAGTTTTTAATGTTTTCTTCTAGTTAACCTCTTAGCTAGAGCTAAGAGGTGAAGTTTGTAGTTTGTTTCAATGCTTTAATACATTTCTCGAAGTACCCTTTACTTTAATTTTGGATTTTCAAGTTCTAGTTTGAATAAGGTTTGGTTTTTTAGAAGTTTTGTGAGAGTTTGTGTGCTCCAGACATGAGTTCCTTGCAATTCTCTGAGATTACCATGATTGGGTTGTTTGAATTCGAATTGTAGTAACCCTTGAGCATGACATAGTCTCTTGGCATGGCTGTTACTCCAAAGGCTACAAGTTCAAGTTCTATGTGCTTCATTAGAACTAGAAATCTGACTTCCAGATTAAGTGGGACTGTTTGTGCTTGAATATTATATCCTCCAATTAGATGAGAGATAGGACTTTAATTCTAATTGTGTTGTTCTTGGATGAATGGATTGGTATTAAACTACTACAAGTTGATCCTTGATGCTCTAGTTCTTCTTATTTTCAGATTTTCCTATTTCATGTGAAAAACTACTTTCTTAAACTTCTTAGATTCTAGTTATTAGATTAGTTGGAATTGTTTACCTCTTTCCCTGTGGATCGACCTCAGTCTTACCGAGATTTATTACTACATCGCAGCCTTACACTTGAAGCAAACGAACAAGTTTTTGGCGCCGCTGCCGGGGAAAAGGTTAAACGGTTCTAATTGTTCTAGTAGCTATAGAGTAATCTTAGTTAGGAAAGATTTTCAGTTTTTATAGAAGTAGATTTTCTGATTTTTTTTATTACTAACAATTTTTTTATTATTTTGTAGGACATTGTTACTGACATAGATCTCACTCTATTGGGTAACATCTCGACATCTCCCTTCTTTTTGTTCTTTTTTTTTTCTAGATTAGGGTAGTTTTCAATTCCTTAAAATTTCATCATGTATGATTGGACGAATGGTGCGTACAAGTACCTTTTGGAGGATGAGAAGTTGGATTGGGGGACCCTAACTCATGGTGATCGGGATCCCTCTAAGCATGAGTATTTTTCTGAGATTCAAAGAACCTCCACTATCCCCCCACGTAAGACGATGCGTGATTACATTAATGAAAGCAATACACATGTTGAGACACGACGTAAGACAATGGGGGAATACCGGAACGAAGCAAAATTGAATAATGATCATCCGGGGAAAACATTACGTGATGACCGGATTGAAAATAACATGAGTGTTCCACCGGTTATTGTAGGAGGTGTGCAACAAGAAAATGAACGGGTGAATAGTGGCCAACCGGTTAAGACAATGCGTCATCACTTGTACGGATATGCCTATCAACCATCATATAACTCTTCATCCTACAATGCGTATGGTCTTAATTGGGAAAACCACCATTCTCCTTGTTTAAGGGAGGAACCAACCATAGTTATTAACAATCACCCTAAACGTCTTCCTCTTATGATGATAAGTATACACAAATACTTGAGGAAATATGGAATGAGTATGTAGATGAACAATCAGATCAACCTTGCTCGCCATCTTGTGAAGACGTTGAGCCCGAAATTGGGGGCATCAAATCAATCCCCTTTAATGAGGAGGATGGGGCTACCCAAGTCTCACCTTCTTCGGATTTAATGAATAGACTTTTAGAGGAGATTGATTTCGATTATCCCAATGTCATCATCAATTATGGTGAGTTCACTATCTCTTTTGGATGCTTTGAACTTAATGATGAAGAGATTTCAATGACGATTGACGAACCCGAGGAATCCATAAAATTTGAAAGCGGTAGTAGGGTTGCCTACAATGAGGGTTTGGTGAATGCTTATGAACCTACGGTTTCTTTTTCCAAGGGGCATAATGATTATGAGTCTCTAGAGGATATGCATGCTAGAGAGATGGCTGAAGTCGATTTTTTTTAGTCCTTCCACCAACAACACATGCCAAATTCTATTGTGGTAGACCTCCCATTGATTGAAAATTCTTTTCCTTCGGATGATGAGGTGGCACAATCTGAAATTTTAAAAGATCAACCAATGTTAGATGATGTGCCTACCACTAAATCTGAAAATTTTTCCTTGGAAGACCTCCTCTCTATAGAGGAGGAATTCCTTACCATTGAAACAGAATTTCTTCAATCACTAAGGGAGGATGAGGACCCTTCATCCAACTATCTCGATTTTCTAGAGGAATGCTTGGCCCATGTTCGCTCGCCTCAAGTGTAAGGCTGCGATGTAGTAATAAATCTCGGTAAGACCGAGGTCGATCCACAGGGAAAGAAGTAAACAATTCCAAGTACTCTAATAACTAGAATCTAAGAAGTTTAAGAGAGTAGTTTTTCACATGAAATAGAAAAATCTGAAAATAAGAAGAACTAGAGCATCAAGGATCCACTTGTAGTGGTCTAATGCCAATCCATTCATCCAAGTACAACACAATTAGAATCAAAGTCCTATCTCTCATCTAATTGGAAGATATAACATTCAAGCACAAATAGTCCCATTTAAATCTGGAAATCAGATTCCTAGTTCTAATGGAGCACATAGAACTTGAACTTGTAGCCTTCGGAGTAACAGCCATGCCTATGGACTATGGCATGCTCAAGGGTTACTACAATTCAAATTCAAACAACCCAATCATGGTAATTTCAAAGAATTGCAAGGAACTCATGTCCGGAGCACACAAACTCTCATAATTCATCTAAAAATCCAAACTTTATTCAAAGTAGAACTTCAAAATCCAAAATTAAGAAAAGGGTACTTGAAATAAAAGAATTAAAGCATTGGAACCAACTACAAATTTCACCTCTAGCTCTAGCTAGGAGGTTAGCTAAGGAAAAGCATATTAAAACTAGAACTAGAACTAAGAAAAGGAAGAAAAACTAGCTGGAGGAGGCTAGGTAGCCTCCTGGGACTTGAACTCCTTGCTTCCCACGTCCTTGGTTGATTTGGAATAGAAGAGAGCACCTCCTTTTATAGTGCAGCAACAGTACAACAACATAGCAGAATTTGTTTCGCTTGGTACGGCTTAACCGATGGTCGGATTGCCTTCAAATTTGGTTTCTAGCTTCCTTGTAATGTGATCTTCCAAATAGATGATTTAGATTTCCAAGATTATCCTCTGAATGGGCCCACAAATCACATCACCGACTGCCTCTCAAAATCGCGCACTTTGGGTACCTTCAGAACCAGTCATCTTGCTTTCAACGCCCCGGAGTGTACAGAGGTCGGATTGATCTCAAATTTTGAACATTGGTATAAAACTTCCTCCTCTACATGATGGATGGATTATATTGTCCAAAACAATCCCAAAATGTGGTCCAAAAATTAGAACACTTAGGGCTTTTATAAACTCTGCGCAGTTGGATCTTTCTGAATGGTCCATCTTTCTTCAACCGGTACGATCAAACCACACATCCTTTTGATCTAAAACTTTTGTGGTTATTCATATATAGATGTGTTCTAAAAGATGGTTAAAGTAGATTCTTCATATCATCAATGATGAGTCCTCTGGACCGGCCCAGAGTTGAACAGCGAAATCTGGAACTTTCTGGACAGTTCGTATTGTTTTGGCCACCACGGTCAATCCGTAGCTTCGATCGACACGAAACCACTTGGGTTAGTTCGGCGTCGAGCTCCTCTTCGACATGGATGTGTTGGATTTTCAAATATCATCAAAATGGGCCTATAAAACTGGTCCGAAAAACCAGGTACGGGAATACCTTGCTGTTTTAGAATCTGGAATCTGAAACTTGCATGGCCGACCGGTCATGACCGGTCAGACAAGGCTGGCCTTGTTCCAGGGAGTGCATCCGACTGGTCATGACCGGTCGGGCCTTCTTGGCCGACCGGTCTTGACCGGTCGGACCCAGTTTTACTTGTTTTTCTTCTTTCTTTTCTTCTCTCCTTCCTCTCTCTTTGCTTTCTTCTTTCTTTGGTCCACCTTGGGCCTTCATCAAAGGCTCCAAATGGCCCCTTTTTGGTTTCTAATTGAGTAAAGTCCGCTCTCATCCCTACAATCACAAAACATGCATTAGATGGGCCTTTTAATCATGAAAACCATGCATACCATGTCATGTAGTGGGCAATGCAATGTATAAATTGGAGGTTCAACACACCCCCCAACCAGCTTTTTGCTAGTCCCGAGCAAAACATGCGTGAATAAGTTCAAACTTCCAAACCCAACTCTCTTTCAGAAACCATGTTTCTATCCATTCCAAGATATACAAGTATAAAATTTGGAGAAATTAGGTGAGAGAAGCTGAAATCTTAGACTCTCAAAACATAATAAGTGTCTACATGAAATTCCCGCTGATTGATTGATAAATAGAAGAACTCCAACAAATTCAACCTAGTGTGCATAGTGAAAGTTCATCTCATGAGTTTCTGGGATTATCTTCTTCATAGATTAAGTAAACCATGGATTTTAAGGTGCACAGAGCAACAACAAGCCTATGACATGAATTTGCCTTACCGTCCTTCCGACGGCTTTCACACTACGTCCCATTTCCGGCTTTGGTTACGGTTCGACCATCCCCTGGTTGGTAATAGGTATCCCTTTTCGGAATTTTCCACCATTTTTCCTTCATTCCCGATTTCATCCTTTCTTTCCTTTTTCTTTTAAAATTAGATAGGATTTTTAAAAATCCATATCTTTCATTATTTTCCCATGGACAAGGATGGACAAAATACCCCGGCTTGGTTTCTCAACACCTTTATATCAAAGTCTAGCTAATCCACAAGTCACATAAACCTTTCAACTTATGAAAATCGTGTAATGTGAACTTGGTGTGAAGGTGTTCAAATTTTCTATCAATCACAACAATAGGGGAACTAACATATAAAACCATTATGTTGGGAGAAATTCAAGACTTACAACATCACGCACTTTGTATCTCCTCTTCTTATACTCATATCATCTCGAATGCATGGAAATAAGGTTTTCTAAAAGAGTTTTGAAATTTTAGAAAATTCGAAAAAATTTGCGCATGTGATGCTCGAAATGTTGCAACATGCTAGATGAGAAATCTCATCTCACCCCCCAACCAAATCTTGCATTGTCCTCAATGTAAAAAGATATGCAATTAGCATGAACATGAGAGCAATGGTAAAATATGAGAGGGTGAGAACAATAGTACCTGAGATAGCAAGTTGATCAATTCTAGCATCTTCCATTGTCTCGATGAGACTTATTCAATCCTAATTGCAGAAAAATAAATCCTAACCTACCTACCTACCTTTGATTAGTCCGATCAACTACATGATCAAAGTTGAGCAGGATCTTCATGAATTTCAATAAATTTCTCATGAGGACCATCCAAAGTCCTGCTCGACAGTAAACATGTGTGCTTCTTATCATTGAAGTCCAATCGTATTGTGCACCAAATGCATAAAAGGAGGAGATAAGAGCAGCAAAAAGATATCTCCTCAAATTCTGATTTGGGTTATGATTGATTAAAAATGGGTCATCCCAATCAGAATTTTCAATGGGCTGAAGGACCCATGATGGTGGAGAGACACTCATCAAGTTTTCATTGGTTAAAGTTGTCTCCTCCACAATTTCAGAATTGTACGGTGCTTCCACAAACAATGGTAAAGAGTGTAAATCAGTGGAAAGGTGTTCTTCAGGCACCGGCACCGTGTCTAACAAAATGTCCAACTCCTTAATCATCTCATCATCAAGATCATAAGATTGGGCCAAGCATTCCTCTAGGAAATCGAGATAGTCGGATGAAGGGTCCTCATCCTCCCTTAATGATTGAAGAAATTCTGTTTCAATGGTAAGGAATTCCTCCTCTATAGAGAGGAGGTCTTTCAAAGAGAATTCTTCATATTCAGTGGTAAGCACATCATCTAACATTGGTTGATCTTTGAAAATTTCAGATTGTGCCACCTTATCATCCAAAGGAATAGAATTTTCAATCAAAGGGAGGTCTACCACACTAGAATTTGGCATGTGTTGTTGGTGGAAGGACTCAAAAAGATCGACTTCGGCCATCTCTCTAGCATGCATATCCTCTAGAGACTCATAATCATTATGCCCTTTGGAAGAAGAAATCATGGACTCACAATCATCTTTCAAACCCTCATTGTAGGTAATCAAACTATCACTTTCAAATTTTATAGATTCCTCGGGTTCGTCAACCGTCCTTGAAATCTCTTCATCATTCAAATCGGAATAGCTAAAAGAGATAGTTGATTTACCATAATCAATAGTAATGGTGGGATCACTGAGATCTACATCCCTTAAAAGTTTAGTCATTAAATCAGAAGAGGGTTGGGCTTGGATAGCCTCATCCTCCTCATTGTTGGGGAATGATTTGGTGTTCCCAATGTCGGGTTTGGGATTTTGAGATGGCGAGAGGTTTTGTATGCATTGCTCAGTTATTTCCATAAACTCTCGCAGCACATCCTCAAGAGTTCGTGTCGGTTGCGGCTCATGAGAAAGAAACTCTTGAGGATAGTTGTTGGCATCCATGGTTGGCTCATCTTCCAAGTTGAAATTTTGATGCTCCCACCAATTTGGATTATGCATGTCATATGTTGGGCTTTTAGATGGTTGTTGATATGTGTAGCCATACAAGTGATCATACATTGTCCTAACCGGTGGAACATTATTCATCTCTTTCCGATACTCTCCCATTGTCTTACGTTGTGCCTCAATATGTGTATTATTTTCATTAATGTAATCACGCACCGTCTTACGTGGGGAAGTATTAGAAGTAGATTGAGTCTTAGAAAAATACTTATGCTTATAATGGTTCCAATCATAAAGAGTTTCAATTTCATGGTCTGACATCTCATCTTCCAAAAGATGCTTATATGCACCATTCATCCAATCATACATGATGAAATTTTAAGAAATTGAAAACTACCCTAATATAAAAAAAAAAAAAACAAAAAGAAGGGAGATGGGGAGATGTTACCCAATAGAGTGAGATCTATGTCAGCAACAATGTCCTACAAAATCAAAAAAAATTTGTTAGTAATCTAAAAAAAAATCAGAAAATCTACTTCTATAAAAACTGAAAATTCTACCTAACTAAGATTACTCTATAGCTACTAGAACAATTAAAACCGTTTAACTTTTTCCCCGGCAACGGCGCCAAAAACTTGTTCACTCGCCTCAAGTGTAAGGCTGCGATGTAGTAATAAATCTCAGTAAGACCGAGGTCGATCCACAGGGAAAGAAGTAAACAATTCCAAGTACTTTAATAACTAGAATCTAAGAAGTTTAAGAGAGTAGTTTTTCACATGAAATAGAAAAATCTGAAAATAAGAAGAACTAGAGCATCAAGGATCCACTTGTAGTGGTCTAATGCCAATCCATTCATCCAAGTACAACACAATTAGAATCAAAGTCCTATCTCTCATCTAATTGGAAGATATAACATTCAAGCACAAATAGTCCCATTTAAATCTGGAAATCAGATTCCTAGTTCTAATGGAGCACATAGAACTTGAACTTGTAGCCTTCGGAGTAACAGCCATGCCTATGGACTATGGCATGCTCAAGGGTTACTACAATTCAAATTCAAACAACCCAATCATGGTAATTTCAAAGAATTGCAAGGAACTCATGTCCGGAGCACACAAACTCTCATAATTCATCTAAAAATCCAAACTTTATTCAAAGTAGAACTTCAAAATCCAAAATTAAGAAAAGGGTACTTGAAATAAAAGAATTAAAGCATTGGAACCAACTACAAATTTCACCTCTAGCTCTAGCTAGGAGGTTAGCTAAGGAAAAGCATATTAAAACTAGAACTAGAACTAAGAAAAGGAAGAAAAACTAGCTGGAGGAGGCTAGGTAGCCTCCTGGGACTTGAACTCCTTGCTTCCCACGTCCTTGGTTGATTTGGAATAGAAGAGAGCACCTCCTTTTATAGTGCAGCAACAGTACAGCAACATAGCAGAATTTGTTTCGCTTGGTACGGCTTAACCAATGGTCGGATTGCCTTCAAATTTGGTTTCTAGCTTCCTTGTAATGTGATCTTCCAAATAGATGATTTAGATTTCCAAGATTATCCTCTGAATGGGCCCACAAATCACATCACCGACCGCCTCTTAAAATCGCGCACTTTGGGTACCTTCAGAACCAGTCATCTTGCTTTCAACGCCCCGGAGTGTACAGAGGTCGGATTGATCTCAAATTTTGAAAATTGGTATAAAACTTCCTCCTCTATATGATGGATGGATTAGATTGTCCAAAACAATCCCAGAATGTGGTCCGAAAATTAGAACACTTAGGGCTTTTATAAACTCTGCGCAGTTGGATATTTCTGGATGGTCCATCTTTCTTCAACCGGTACGATCAAACCACACATCCTTTTGATCTGAAACTTTTGTGGTTATTCATATATAGATGTGGTCTAAAAGATAGTTAAAGTAGATTCTTCATATCATCAATGATGAGTCCTCTGGACCGGCCCAGAGTTGAACAGCGAAATCTGAAACTTTCTGGACAGTTCGTATTGTTTTGGCCACCACGGTCAATCCGTAGCTCCGATTGACACGAAACCACTTGGGTTAGTTCGGCGTCGAGCTCCTCTTCGACATGGATTTGTTGGATTTTCAAATATCATTAAAATGGGCCTATAAAACTGGTCTGAAAAATCAGGTACGGGAATACCTTGCTGTTTTAGAATCTGGAATCTGAAACTTGCATGGCCGACTGGTCGGACAAGGCTGGCCTTGTTCCAGGGAGTGCATCCGACCGGTCATGACCGGTCGGGCCTTCTTGGCCGACCGGTCTTGACCGGTCGGACCCAGTTTTACTTGTTTTTCTTCTTTCTTTTCTTCTCTCCTTCCTCTCTCTTTGCTTTCTTCTTTCTTTGGTCCACCTTGGGCCTTCATCAAAGGCTCCAAATGGCCCCTTTTTGGTTTCTAATTGAGTGAAGTCCGCTCTCATCCCTACAATCACAAAACATGCATTAGATGGGCCTTTTAATCATGAAAACCATGCATACCATGTCATGTAGTGGGCAATGCAATGTATAAATTGGAGGTTCAACAGCCCACTCTTATGATCTTGATGATGAGATGATTAAGGAGTTGGATATTTTGTTAGACATGGTGTTGGTGCCTGAAGAACATCATTCCACTGATTTACACTCTTTACCATTGTTTGTGGAAGCACCGTTCAAATATGAAATTGTGGAGGAGACAACTTTAACCAATGAAAACTTGATGAATGTCTCTCCACCATCATGGGTCCTTCAGCCCATTGAAAATTCTGATTGGGAGGACCCGTTTTTAATCAATCATAACCTAGATCAGAATTTGAGGAGATATCTTTTTGTTGCTCTTATCTCCTCCTATCATGCTTGTGGTGCACATAAATATTGGACTTCAATGAAGACAAGCACCCATGTCTACTGTCGAGCAGGACTTTGGATGGTCGTCATGAGAAATTTATTGAAATTCATGAAGATCCTGCTCAAATTTGATCATGTAGTCGATCGGACTAATCAATGGTAGGTAGGCAGGTTAGGATTTATTTTTCAGCAATTAGAATTGAATAAGTCTCATCGAGACAATGGAAGATGCTAGAATTGATCAACTTGCTACCTCAGGTACTCTCATTCTCACTCTCCTATGCTTTATTTCATTGCTCTCATGTCATGCTTATTGCACATCTTGTTACATTGAGGACAATGTACGATTTTGGTTGGGGGGTGAGATTCCTTAGATGAATCTACTAGCTTTTGTGACATTTCGATCAATTCTGTAGAAAATTTTCAATTTTTCTAAAATTCAAAACTCTTTTGGAAAACTTTGTTTCTATGCATTCGAGATGATATGAGTATAAGAAGAGGAGATGCGAAGTGAGTGATGTTGCAAGCTTTAAACTTCTCTTAATATAATGGTTTTATATGTGAATTCCCCTATTTATATGATCGATAGAAAATTTGAACACTTTTACACCTCGTTCACATTACACAATTTTCATGGATTGAAAGGATTATGTGATTTGTGGATTAGCTAGACTTTGAATTAAGGTGTTGAGAAACCAAGCCGGGGGTACTTTGTCCATCCTTATCCATGGGAAAATAACGAAAGATACGGATTTCTAAAAATCTTATTTAATGAAAAAAAAAAGGGAAAAGGAAGGATGAAAATTGGGAATGATGGAAAACATGGTGGAAAATTCCAAAAAGGGCTACCTATTACCAACCGGGGGATGGTCTACCCGTAACCAAAGCGGAAAGGGGACGTAGTGTGAAAGTCGTCGGAAGGACGGTAAGGCAAATTCCTGTCATAGGCTTGTTGTTGATCTGTACACCTTGAGATCCATAGTGTAGTTGATCTATGAAGAAGATAATCCCGGAAACCCATGAGATGAACATTCACTAAGCACACTAGGTTGAATTTGTTCAAGTTCTTCTATTTATCAATCAATCAGCGGGAATTTCATACGAACACTTATTATGTTTTAAGAGTTTAAGGTTTCAACTTCTAACACCTAATTTTTCTGATTCTTACACTTGTATGTCTTGAAATGGATAGAAGCATAGTTTCTGAAGGAGAGTTAGTTTTGGAGAATTGAACTTGTTTCACACATGTTTTGCTCGGGACTAGCAAAATGCTGGTTGGGGGGTGTGTTGAGCCTCCAATTTATACATTTGCCGACTCATTACAGCATATTATATGCATGGTTTTCATGTTTGAAGACTAATCTAATACATGTTTTTGTGATTATAGGAATGAGAGCAAGATTTCACCAATTCATGGTTAAAAGAGTCACTTTATATGTATTCAAGATCAATAGAACAAGTGCCAAAAGGTGGAGGAAAGAAGTAAGAAAGAAAGAGAAGAGATAAAGAAGAAAATCTGATTTTTTGCCTTAGACCTGTCTGTAGACCGGTCGCTGGACAGGTCTACAGTGTAATTTTTGGGCTGTTTTTTTTTTCTTCTTAGACCGGTCGCCAGACAGGTCTAGAGGTGTCCAGAAACACCAAACTCACTGGACTATTTTTGAGGTTTTGAGACCGGTCGTTCATGAGCTTAGACCGGTCGTGCGACCGGTTGTCAGTGTAACAGAGTTTGTCTATGAAGCTCCAATTTTCTCTGCGCAATTGCGTGATTTCTTGCGCAATCCGGAATCTTCCGCTCCAACTTATAAAAGGCCACCTCCACTCTCTTCCTAGGGCATCTAGCAACGTGGAGAGCAAAGAGATCAAGACCTAGGAGGCTTCCTAGCCTCCTACAACTAGTTTTCTTCTTCTTCTAGTTCTAGTTTTTAGTTTTTAATGTTTTCTTCTAGTTAACCTCTTAGCTAGAGCTAAGAGGTGAAGTTTGTAGTTTGTTTCAATGCTTTAATTCGTTTCTCCAAGTACCCTTTACTTTAATTTTGGATTTTCAAGTTCTAGTTTGAATAAGGTTTGGTTTTTTAGAAGTTTTGTGAGAGTTTGTGTGCTCCAGACATGAGTTCCTTGCAATTCTCTGAGATTACCATGATTGGGTTGTTTGAATTCGAATTGTAGTAACCCTTGAGCATGCCATAGTCTCTTGGCATGGCTGTTACTCTAAAGGCTACAAGTTCAAGTTCTATGTGCTTCATTAGAACTAGAAATCTGATTTTCAGATTAAGTGGGACTGTTTGTGCTTGAATTTTATATCCTCCAATTAGATGAGAGATAGGACTTTGATTCTAATTGTGTTGTGCTTGGATGAATGGATTGGTATTGAACTACTACAAGTGGATCCTTGATGCTCTAGTTCTTCTTATTTTTAGATTTTCCTATTTCATGTGAAAAACTACTTTCTTAAACTTCTTAGATTCTAGCTATTAGATTAGTTGGAATTGTTTACCTCTTTCCCTGTGGATCGATGTTGAACCTCCAATTTATACATTGCATTGCCCACTACATCACATTATATGCACAGTTTTCATGTTTAAAAGGCCCATCTAATGCATGTTTTGTGATTGTAGGAATGAGAGTGAACTTCACCCAATTGGAGACCAAAAGAGACATTTAGGAGCCTTGGATGAAGACCTAAGGTGGGCCAAAGAAATAAGAAAGCAAAGAGAGAGGAAGGAGAGAAGAAAAGAAAGAAGAAACAATGCAGAAACTGGGTCCGACCGGTCTAGACCGGTCGGCCAAGAAGGCCCAACCGGTCAAGATCGGTCTAGACCGGTCAGCTACACTCCCTGGACACCTGCCAGATAGGTCTAGACCGATCAAGACCGGTCGGCCAGCCCTGTCCGACCGGTCAAGACCGGTCGGCCATACAATTTTTCACTTCCAGATTTCAGGCAGCAAGCTATTCCCGTGTTTGGTTTTTCGAACCAGTTTTCTGGACCGATCTTGATGATATTTGGAAATCCAACACATCCATTTGAAGAGGAGCTCGACACCGAACTAACCCAAGTGGTTTCGTGTCGATCGGAGCTACGGATTGACCGTGGTGGCCAAAACAATATGAACTGTTCAGAAAGTTCCAGATTTCGTTGTTCAACTCTGGGCCGGTCCAGGTGACCCATCATTGATGATATGAAGAATCTACTTTGACCATCTTTTAGATCATATCCATATGTGAATAACCACAAAAGTTTCAGATCAAAAGGATGTGTGGTTTGATCGTACCGGTTGAAGAAAGATGGACCATCCAGAAAGATCCAACTGCGCAAAGTTTATAAAAGCCTTAAGTGTTCTAATTTTCGGACCATATTCTGGGATTGTTTTGGACAATCTAATCCGTCTATCATGTAGAGGAGGAAGTTTTCTACTAATGTTCAAAATTTGGGATCAATCCGACATCTGTACACTCTGGAGCGTTGAAAGTAAGATGACTGGTTCTGAAGGTACCCGAAGTGCGCGATTTTGAGAGGCGGTCGGTGATATGATTGGTGGGCCCATTCAGAGGATAATCTGGGAAATCTAAATCATCTATGAAGAAGATCACATTACAAGGAAGCAACAAATCAAATTTAAAGGCAATCCGACCATTGGTTAAGCCGTACCAAGCGAAACAATTTCTGCTAAGTTGCTGTACTATTGCTGCACTATAAAAGGAGGTGCTCTCTTCTATTCGAAATCAAGCAAGGACGTAGGAAGCAAGGAGTTAGTCATAGGAGGCTTCCTAGCCTCCTCCAGCTAGTTTTTCTTCCTTTTTTCTTAGTTCTAGTTCTAGTTTTAATATGCTTTTCCTTAGCTAACCTCTTAGCTAGAGCTAGAGGTGAAATTTGTAGTTGGTTCCAATGCTTTAATTCTTTTATTTCAAGTACCCTTTTCTTAATTTTGGATTTTGAAGTTCTAGTTTGAATAAAGTTTGGTTTTTTAGAAGTTTTGTGAGAGTTTGTGTGCTCAAGGCATGAGTTCCTTGCAATTCTCTGAAATTACCATGATTGGGTTGTTTGAATTTGAATTGTAGTAACCCTTGAGCATGCCATAGTCCATAGGCATGGCTGTTACTCTAAAGGCTACAAGTTCAAGTTCTATGTGCTCTATTAGAACTAGAAATCTGATTTCCAGATTTAAGTGGGACTATTTGTGCTTGAATGTTATATCTTCCAATTAAATGAGAGATAGGACTTTGATTCTAATTGTGTTGTACTTGGATGAATGGATTGGCATTGGACTACTACAAGTGGATCCTTGATGCTCTAGTTCTTCTTATTTTCAGATTTTCCTATTTCATGTGAAAAACTACTTTCTTAAACTTCTTAGATTCTAGTTATTAGAGTACTTGGAATTGTTTACCTCTTTCCCTGTGGATCGACCTCGGTCTTACCGAGATTTATTACTACATCGCAGCCTTACACTTGAGGCGAGCGAACAATCGACATCGGTCTTATCAAGATTTATTACTACATCGCAGCCTTACACTTGAGGCGAGCGAAAAGATACCTGCCTCTGCCGCTTCCGTCGCATCGTCTCCGGTTGTGACTATTGAACTGCCGGGGGAAGCTTTGGAAACAGTTGTCGATTCTGGGACATGCATTACAGGACCTTCGGAGCCTGCTATTGATCTCCCTGCCATTCCTGGTATGACTCATTCGCACTTGACATTAGATTATGACTTGTAGTTTCTGCTTTCATTTTTTTGTGATAACGCGTCGTTTGTTTGTCTTGCGTTCTTTCTTGCAGCTGCCGTCGATTCTGACGTCGCCATTACTATGATGCCGGACATTCCTGCATTTGAACGTTTAGATTGTTTTGGTCAGAGTGTGCCGAAGGTCCTGTTGTCTAGCCTCGCGAAGGCGTTGGCTGATCCACGAGAATGGCATATGCTAGGCGCTGGCATGAAAGCGCTTGAACCTTGTGTCGGAGTAGTTGGGTCTAATGCGCTCGTGGTTGTCGATCGCCTCTCTGAGTTCGAAAGCTCCCTCGCAAAAGTAGCGGTTGCCGAGCACGTCGTGCCCGATCCTGCTATCGAGGAGAAGCAGAGAATTGTGGAGTCTTTGGGACCTGCAGTGGAACGCCACGCGCATTCGACGACGAACGCACGAGAATCCCTACAAAATAATAAGATACAATATGAGGGGTGCTTGGGTCGTCTAGCTGAAATCGACGCTGAGATTGAGCGTCTGTAAGCGGAGAAGATCGCCGTAAGCTTCGAAGCTGCCCGTCTCGAGTCAGTAGTTGCTCAGGGCCAGATAGCGGTCACGCAGCTCGAAAGCGAGGGTGAAGCGGCGCGCAAGCAGTTGGAAGATTTGACTGCTGAACTTCAACATGTTCCTGATCCTGCGGAGGTGTTATCTACAGCAAAGTCAGCGATGGAGACTGCTAGGGTGGCCGTGATCAGGCTGATATCGGGATGTTTGGAGAAGCTTTAATCTTTCACTCCCGATGCTCTCTTTCTTGACTTCAAATGTATAGAAATGATCGTAGGATCTTACCTTTAGAAAATTTTGTAGTTGGTGTGAGAAATACTTACCTTTTGACCATTCATGTATACGGTGTCGACAAGATATCAACCAAACTTTTGTTAAATGAAATGAAAATAGCAATTACTTTTCTATCGTGTTATGTTTGTATGATGTGTGTTAAAATGGTTTGCAACAATAATAATAATAATCACAATTCTAATAAGTGATGAATGTAGAATAAAATGAAAAGAGTAATACTTCCCTTTGTCGTCGATTTCAGGAGTGTCCTGGATTTCTAAGCTCGGGATACGCTCATGTCGTAGACGAATGATCTTTCTTGGTTATTTCTTCATAGCAAGGGCAAGGAAGACCTGCAAGAATACGGAGCAACTGATCAGCTTTTGTAACTACAGGCTTATCTGCTGTATTCTACTCCATTTCTATCCTCACTTATTACATTCCCTCTCTTGGAGACTTTACATTTCTAACATTTATGTAAAAGGAAGTAACAGGTTAACCGTTAGGGGTAATATTTCTTCAGAAACCGGCCATTAATTGCAAAACCGGCTCCTCCACCGTCGAAATTCACTAAACGGTAGGCCCCGTTGGAGTAGACTTCTTCTATGATGCATATCGGGTCCCACTTAGGGTAGAACTTGCTCTTTGTAGTGTACGCGGCTGTAGGTCACTTCATTATGAGTACCAAGTCACCCTTCTTGAAGGATCTACCCCTGACTCGCTTGTCATACGCTATCGAGATATGCTTCTGGTACATCTCTAGCCGTTGTTGTGCCGCGAGCCTCTTCTCGTCCAAGGCATCGAGCTCGACCATCCTGAGCTCGGCATTACGTTCATCTGTCAGGGAGTTCCGAAGTGCCACTCGCAGGGACTCGACCTAAACTTCCATCGGGGACAATGGCCTCCGTGCCATATACTAGTGAATAGGGAGTAGCCCGCGTTGCTGTGCGGTGCGTAGTACAATATGCCTAGAGCGCTTCGAGCAACCATTTGTCCCAATCTTTCTTATTCTCTGCCACCGTTTTCTTCAAAATCTTCATGATGGTTTTGTTGAATGCCTCAGCAAGCCCGTTTGCAGGAGGATAATAAGGTGTTGAGTAGCAATGCTTGATCTTAAACTTAGAACACAGCTTGTCAATCACAGCATTTCGGAAGGGCATGCCGTTATCCGTGACAATCCGATCGGGAATACCGTGTCTGTAGATGATGGCGTTGCTGATGAAACCCTCCACTTGTTTAGCTTTCACATTCTTCAGGGCCACAGCCTCAGCCCACTTTGAGAAGTAATCTGTTGCCGCCAGTATGTACTGGTGCCCTTGAGAGGAAGAAGGGCTAATGGGGCCTGTCACATCCATACCCAGGCCGCAAAAGGCCAAGACATCACTGACTGATGCAATTCTTCTGGAGGCACGTGTATGATGTCGGCATGTATTTGACACTGATGTCATTTTCTGATGTAGTCCATCGCATCTTTCACCATGGTGGGCCAATAATAGCTCATGTGCCGCACCCGATGATGCAGGTTCCGGCCGCCTTGGTGGGCACTACATTCTCCTTCGTGCGCTTCTCTCAGCGTATCATGAACTTCTTCCCGGGCTAGGCATCTTGACAGGTTCCGTCGCTGGAGCGTTGGTACAACACTTCTTCTAAGAGGACAAACGAGCTGGCGCGCCTTCTAACTTGAGTGCACATCTGCGGATCCTCGGGTAAGAACCCATACTTCAAGTAGTCAGAGAATGGTCTTCTCCAATCTTCTTCTTCTGTGATCTCAAAGCAATGTACGAGGCTTGCACTCGTGACATTCTCGGCTGCTATGAGGGATGGCAATATCCTCCTTTCTTCTATGGTGACTTGAAGTGGGCTGCCCCCTGGGTGCACGAGAGCCGTGGCCAGGTTAGCCAACGCATCTGCTTTAGAATTTTCAGCTCTTGGGACATGTGACACCGTACTGTCCCGGAAATGATCGAATAGGGCTCGAGCTTGATGGCAAAGAGATTACCTCTGGCTTGCGAACTTCATATTCCGTCGTGAGCTGTCCCACGACTAACCGAGAATCACCGTATACTTGTAGTGATCGGATCTACATATCTCGTGCCAGCTGTAACCCAACGATGAGGGCCTGATACTCTGCCTCATTGTTTGTGCACGACGGCACTATTGTGAATGAGTAGGGCAGTAAGTCGCCTTGAGGACTGATGAAGATCACACCGGCTCCTGATCCTGCAGCTTTGGAGGCTCCGTCGAAATACATCCGCCACTGCCTCGCGATCCTTACTGTCATGGCTTGGTCATCAAGAAGATCACATTCCATTTCCATGTTATCTGGTATCGGGTGAGCTACTAGAAAATTGGCTATCGCCTACCCTTTAACAGCTCGAGATAGTAGATACGTAATGTCGAACTCGGATAGTACTAAGGCCCATTTGGCTAATCGCCCGAACAACATAGGTCGATTCATCAGGAATTTGATAGGATCTGCTCTGGAGATCAATGTAATCTGGTATGACAAGCAGTAATGCCTCAACTTCTTCACAGCGAATATCAAGACCAGGCATATCTTCTCAATCGGTGAGTAATTAAACTCAGCGCCGACGAGCGTGCGGCTCAAGTAATACCGAGCATTCTCTTTTCCTTCTTCATTCTTTTGGGCGAGCAGTGCCCCTAGTGAGTTCTCTCCCACTGCTACGTATAGTATCAGAGGCTTTCCCTCGATTGGCGCTACGAGAACTGAAGCTTTCCCAAGTAACTCTTTGAGGGAATCGAAGGCTTTCTGGCACGCTTCATCCCACTCGAAGCGGAAGTCTTTCTTGTTCAGCCAAGAGAAAGGCTGGCAGTGACCCGACAGGTTCGAGATGAACCACCGCAAATAAGCGACTCTCCCTTGGAAGCTCTTCAGCTCTTTCAAATTCTTCGGAGGAGGCATTTCTCGGATCGCCTTTATCTTTGCGGGGTCAATCTCAATTCCCCGATGCCTGATCACAAAGCCAAGGAATTTTTTGGAGGACACCCCAAAGGCGCACTTCAACGGGTTCATGCGGAGGCTCTTCTTCTTCAACCTCTGAAATACTAGCTTCAAATGTTCACGATGCTGCTGATGTCTATCGGACCTCACTACCAGGTCATCGACATAGCATTCCACATGCTTGTGCATCATGTCTTGGAAGATTACCTGCATCGCTCTCTGATACGTAGCACCTGCATTCTTCAGCCAGAACGGCATCACTCAATAACAGAATATCTCGAGAGAAGTGTGGAAGGCAGTGGACTCTTCGTCTTCTAGAGCCATTCAGATCTGATTATACCCTGAGTAGCCATCCCTAAAGGACATCGTCGTATATGCTGACGTGCTGTCAATCAGGAGTTCCGGGATGGGTAGAGGAAAGTCATCTTTGGGACAAGCTTCGTTCATGTTGCGAAAATCAACGCACACCCGGATCTGGCCGCTCTTCTTCTTTACAGGTACTATGTTCGAGATCCATTTGGGATGCTGAACTTCCCTGATAAACCCAGCCTGAAGCAGCTTCTTCACCTCTTCTTCTATCATAGGGACGATGTGAGGATGGAAGCGCCTCTGCGATTACTTGACCGATCTCTTCTCCTTTGCGATATTCAACCTGTGCATCGCGATTACCGGGTTCAGTCCTGGCATTTCAGAATAGGTCCATGCAAACACGTCTCTGTTCTCTTTCAGGAGTTGAATGTAGCTCTCCATCTCTTCTTCTGGAATATTCTTACAGATATAAGTATTCCTCGGCTCTTCAGTGGTCCCCAGATTGACTTCTTGTAGCTCATCTATCGTGGGCTGACCCCCATCTTCGATCTGCTCTGGCGCGGCACTCGGCTGTATGACTTCATTCGGTCCAGCGGGCCTCACCTCTTCCACGGGACTAATCGTAACCATGTTAATATGCCTGATCTCACATCCTGCCCCCAGGGCTTCTTTTCCTTTATATACCTTCGTCTTTACTTCGAAGGGTGCTAGCATGCCTTTTCAGGTTGGTGGTTCTGAACAAATGAACCCCATGTTTCTCATGATGTTTCTACTGGCCTTGCTATATCTTTCTTCTTCAATGGGCTGTGTCTCTACCGGCGTTCTCTTTGCGTTCTCTTCGATCTGCAACGGGTTGTGGATTCCAGCCTGAAACCTTATCTGATGCCTGGCTTCCATTGTTGGCAGCAAGTAGAACTGGCTCGGAGCTTTAGGGAAGGGATGAATCCTCTCAACCTTTGGCACCGACATATTGAAGCTGGACTATAACACGCTCATCTATTGGCTTGTCATCTGTTTCAACACTGACTGCCCTTCCTTTCGGAGGTGCTTCAGGATCAAGTAAAACTTCTTCCTTTGCAACGGACTTCCTCTGTGAGCCCTTGTCACTTCAGCGACCATTCGCAAAGCTTCGTTCGCTTGTCTTGGATTCTCACCCTGGTGTTCTACCCCCTGTGCCACCTTTGTTAGTTCGTTGGCTTTTCTGGCAGTCTCGGCTCCATCGCTCTCCTAATAGTATTGCGCATCTGCTAGGAAGGATTCAGTGACAGAGTACAGCCTCGGGTCTGCCGCCACTCTATACTGGACGCCATCCTTATTGTACTTGAAGCATTGATGGTATGTCGAGGGAATGATACCGTATTGATGAAACCACGGTCGTCCCAACAAGATATTGTATGTCGTCATCGCATCGATTACCTGACAGGTGACTTTAGTACTCAATTCTTCTATTTCCAGCATGACAGTAATGGACCCTAGGACACGTTGACCGTCCTGATTGAACCCTTGAATAACCATGGCGCTTGGTCGAAGTGCTGTCTGTCTGAAACCCAACTGCTGCAATGTCTTCAGGGACATAATATTCACAGCGGACCCGTCGTCCAGCATGCATCTTCGAATCTCTATGTCTCAGATGAGACCTGTCACCATCAATGAGTGGTTGTGGTCTGTCAAGCTGATCGTTCTGTCTTCTTCAGAGAATGTGATCATGGACGATCGATCGATCTGCATGACCTGTTCTGCGGGTCGATCCCCAGTTCCCGTTATCTTCATTTCTTCCATTTCTGACTCGATCTCTACTATCATGACCTCACGAGCTTCTTGATTGAGCAATGCATTGAGCAACGTTTCCCGATATTTCTTTAAAAGGCACAGGGCATCGTAGATGCTGAGTCGGGCCGGGACCTTCTTTAGATGAGACACCACATCATAAATCACCGGTGCCTTATCTCGAGCGTGATCTCGCTAGTCAGCTGCTGGCTCGTTGACTGCTTCTGTTGGTTCTTTTTCTCGAGGTGTCCTTAATGGCTCACCTATGACCACATCCATTCTTCTAGGGTCTGGACGCCTCAGGAATTCTCTCTGTATGACCTGCTTTCCTGATCGCAGAGCCACTACATTGACTTCTTCTCTCTCTAGGACTTGGTCCTTGTCGCTGGCCCTTGGCTGAGTGACCACTGAGACCATGGCGCACTGAACGGACTGCGCACGTGGCTGTTCTTGTCCAACATTTCTTCTTCTCATTCTATTCTTCATCTTCCTCTCTTTCTCCAGGAGTCTTCTTTTGTTCTCTAGCCTCTTCTTGCTGCTCACAAGTGTCCATGGCTCTTCTGGTTCCAGGAACGGATTCGCCGTTCGAATTTGAACTGGTACAGAGAGAGCAGACACCACTGTCGCAGTGTTCCGGCTCACCTCTTCTGCCTTTATATTGATGGCGCCGTCGTTAATCATCCGTTGGATCTTGCCTTTTAGGACAAAACAGTCTTCAGTCTTGTGGCTAGTCACACGATGATACCTGCAGTAGCTGGGATGATCGACCATCTTCGCTTCCTCCGAGCGTGTGCATTCTGACAGTCTTATTAACCTCTCTTTGACCAGCTATTCCATGATTGGAACCAGATCTTCCATGTCGAAAGTATAAGGTCCGTTTGCTCGATTACGCTCTTCTACCGTGAGATGTCGCGGCCTCTGAAAACTCTTGCCTTTGTCTTGAGTTGTGGTTACTGGCCTGGCCTCAACTCTACACTCGGTGTTTGAGCGTTTCCTGTCATTCGAACCCTTTCCTTTGTCGACGTAGTTAGATGTTATCATCCTTTCGGCTTCTCTCCTAGGCTTCTTTGCCTTGAACTGCGCTCTGAACGCGACTCCTTCCACCAGGTGGGCTTTCGTAGCTAGGTCTCGGAACGTTGAGAAGTTATGTCCAGATAGGCCAAATGAAATCATCACATCCATGGCCTTCATGCACATCTTGACCTGCTCAGATTCGCTAGGTAGTTCTCAACATTGTGTTGCTATAGTTCCAAACCTGTCGATGAACTTCTCGACTGACTCCCCCTGCCTCTGACGAACCAAGGCTAAATCTGTCAGCGAGACTTCTCGCTCAGTAGAGAAGAATTTGGAGATGAACAGGTCCTGCATCTGCTCCCAAGACTTGACTGACCCTGCGGGCAATGACATGTACCACTGGAATGCCTTGCTCGTGAGCGTCGAGCTAAACAATCTGAGATAGTACTGGGGAATTGTCGATAGGTTGCCCATCATTGTCATGAATTGAGCCATATGTTCCTCCGACGATCCTCTGCCATTGAATTTGGGGAAGTCTAGACGCTTGAAATTGTTAGGAAACGGGAGGTCGTCTACCTCGGGTAAGTACGACACCCAGTATACATATTTTCCTCTCTTCTCCTTTTCTCTTTCCTGACGCATCAGGTCCGCAACTGTCTGAGACAGTTCTTCTCTCGTGGCTTGAGATGGCAATGGTGGCACGCGTCCGAACACAACGTTTCTCGGGCGAGCTTGTGGTTCAGCGGCAGCTGGTTCTCCTACTGCCCCCTGGCATTCCTCCACAGACTGTCGAGTGGGTACAGCTGGGCTTCTTTTTGCCCCTAGGCAACTAGAGCCAACAGTGCTTCTTTCATCTCTCTCATCTCTCTGGCTGTGTCCTCTTGGACTTGGATAATCTCATCTATCTGTTCTTGGATTGGAGGCAGCTCTGGATATCGCTCACTCGCCTCTCCTTCGGTGACCTGCACCATCATTACTTGTGCTCGCTGCGGCCTCGTCTTGGTCACAACGACTTCAGTAGGGGTTGTCTTCATCGTCGTCTCGGTTGATCGTCGGACAACGGATCTGTTCGATACCTTGGCTGACAGTGTTGTCTTTAGTATTGCTGGGAAGTCGATATCGGAGAACTCTGGCCTGGTTGACACGGTAGTTCTGCTAGCGTCGCGGGCATCACTCTTGTAGACTGGCTTCCACTGTCTCTTTGTTTTACCCTGTACCCTTGCTATCATTCCTGTTTCTGATGGAATAACTTTCTTGTTCTCGGTCTTCTTGACTGTCTTGCACTTCTGAACAATCTACCATTCGGCTTCAGAGGTTGCTGCCAGATGGGGGAATTAGAATCCTCCAGACGCTAGGAAGATCATCGTAGATGCCATTTGTTTGGTTCTTTCTCTGTCTTTCTCTTTCTTTCTCTTTCTGTATTTCTATCTCTCTCTCTCTCTCTCTCTCTCTCTCTCTCTCTCTCTCTCTCTCTCTCTCTCTCTCTCCCTCTCTCTCTCTCTCCACAGTCATACACGCATTAAAATATTCCGCGTGCTTGGGAAAGAGAGGGGACGCAACCTTACCAATCGCGATACGGCTTGACAGTGGATAGACAGAAACATACAAATACGAACTACATGCATGCTATGTAAAGCTTCGAAATTCTTTTGCCTTAAAGATGAAGGGAAGAACGTTCCCATTGAGAGTCTCCAGTTTAGCGCCCGTGAAGGCGCCAAACATTTCTCCTTGCGGTAGCCTTTCTCATATACACGTTAGTGTTTGCAAATGATTTATCACAGAATGTCTATTTACTTAGAAATAACCAGAAATTATGGTATTGAATGATCCCCAGCAGAGTCGCCAGTTTGTTAGAACTTAGAAAAAGTCAAACTACTCATCAGCAGTCCTTCTTTCCTGTGTTTCTTTGTTTTGGGAAAATTGTGAGTATAGAGACATTCATAGACAATCATAAGCAATCACAAAGTGTACACAGGAGAGAGATATCGCAAGGTGAATTTTATTCCAGAGATTCTGAGATCTTTTACATTCCAGGCTGTGATACTGGTCAAGAGCCTTTAATTACATCAATGGTTGATCACCCTTGATTGGAAGGCAAAAGACTAATCCGCCGGAGATTATGGTCTTGAGTTTATGGTCGTATAGACCTTTGTTTTCTTGTTATGGACTGAGCCACATTTCTTAGACACGCTGGATGTCTATGTCCCATTTTCTTTCGAATTGTCCCGGTTGAGAGACTATCAGGATTCGAGTGGTGCAACTCTGGGCCCGCACCTGCAACTGTGAACAGGTAACCGCTAGAATACAGGATCCTCGAATGTTGGTCAGCATAACCCAAGGCCCGCGCCGATATTTTTATGACGGGTGACCTTAGGAGAGCACTCTGCAACATCCCCGAACGAGGTTTTTTAATCGAGTGGTGCAACTCTGGGCCCGCGCCTGTTACTGTAAACAGGTGACCGCTGGAATACACGAACATCAAAATGTTGGTCGGCTTAACCTAAAGCCCGCGCCTGTTAGTGTGAACAGGTGACCTTAGAAAAGCAATCCGCAACTGCCTCATCAGCTCAACTAACGGACCCGTTGTCGATGGATAGGGCATCGACTATCTTTTTCATAGTGGCAATCCATAGCAGGATGTTTCAAGCTTAGTTTGAACTCTTTTGTTTGTGGTTTCTCGTGGTAACCATAACCCCTTAGGTTTAGCCTCAGACCTTTATCCGGGATGAATGGAGCCTTGTACAGTAAAGTAAATGCGTTTCTTCTGGAATCGGGCGACTCATCTTCGAGAACATTCTTTCTTCTGAGTATTTTTAATGATCTATTTGGGATCAAATAGGCCTTATCGAGCCAAGATCTTTTGAGGATGTCAATTCAATAGGCTGGATCAGCTGTCTCCGATGCCTGCAAACGGCTAAGTATAGGGTCCGATGGGTACCCACATATGCCAATTTCTTATGAATAATGGGGATCGGTGCCCCGTAAATGCTTAACTTGGCTGTTGGATAGCCTGAGTACTTCAGCTTTGCCTCGGCGTCCTTGAGATCGCGGTTGATTTCATCTGGCATCAGTCAATTTTCAAGCCAACAAGGCACTTCCCAAGGCTGAAAATGAATAAGTAGTGGACCTGTTTGCGGTCTGATTAGGGAAATCGGTGAGTATTATCGATAACCATCTTTGAACAGGGGTGGATTACGTCCACGAAGATCACGGTGCGATCGCATTTCGATTTGCTTAGCAGAAGTCGATTTTCGGGCCAACATAGCACTTCCCAGGCTGGAAATGACTAAGTAGTGGACTTGTTTGCGGTCTAATCAGGGAAATCGGTGAATATTATCGATGACCATCTTGGAACAGGGGTGGATTATGCCCACGAAGATCGCAGTGATCGCGTTTCGATTTGCTTAGCAGAAGTTGATTTCCGGGCCAACAAGGTACTTCCCAGGGCTAGAAATGGCTAAGTGGCGGGCCTGCCGACCGCTTGATTAGGGTATTTGAGGGTCCTGAGATCGGATAACCTCATCGCGGTGCATGATTATGGTATATCATGTCATGTAGAAGAAAAGTTTTCCTCTCGGGCTCTGTCCAATTCCACCCGATTCTTCTCGTTTTTTGCCGTTTTCGATTGTTTCGGAGGGATTTCTGGGGCTGCCAAATTGGCTAAGTGTTGGTCATTTTGGACCAAAATACTGATTTGGGCCATTTATCATTGACCGTTAGAGAATCTGATCCAGTGGATGGATAGATCTCATCGAGGTGCATCTAGAAGAGGCGGTTTCATCAAAATTCGATCTCGGACGAAGGCGGGGCGCACGATCGAAGGCCCACTGTTGAACCTCCAATTTATACATTGCATTGCCCATTACACTACATAGTTTGCATGATTTTCATGGTTTAAAGGCCCACCTAACACGTGTTTCTGTGATTGTAGGGATGAGAGTGGATTTCATCAAATTGGAGCCAAAAGAATGTATTTGAAGACATTGCATGAAGTCCTAGGATGGATCAAAGAAAGAAGAAGAAAAAGGGAGAAAAGAGAATGAAGAAAAGAAGAAAAAGTGGAAGAAAAACCAAGGCTGACCGGTCGTCCGACCGGTCAGCCACATAAAAGATGTAAATGGAAGGAGGCCGACCGGTCTTGACCGGTCGGCCAGGAAGACTGGACACATTGCATTGGGGCCGACCGGTCATGACCGGTCGGCCATAGGCACTGGATGAAGGATAAACAGCCCGACCGGTCATGACCGGTCGGGCATGCACGCTGGAACAATGGACAATCCACGCCAACCGGTCATGACCGGTCGGCTGAGCTCTCTGGAGTATTTGAAAAGCCAGGCCGACCGGTCACGACCGGTCGGCCCCGCGTAAGAAGTCTCCTTTCTAAATTGGGACTCCGAAAATTGCTGCGCAATGCGAAGGCTTTCGCAGAATCCGACGCAAGGGGGGCTTGTTGCTATAAAAGGCCACCTAGGGGCTCTCCCTAAGGTATCAGAGAAGAGAAGGAACGTGAGTTTGGAGGCTGAAGGCGACTGTGGAGTGTCTGCAACATCTATTTTCGGGTTTTTCTAGTTTTATGCTTTATTTTTGAGTTTTTAGTTGTAGCATGACTATGCTCGGCTAAAACCTCTCAGCTAAGGCTGAGAGGTGAAGCTTGTAGCCAGTTCTATGTTAATTTCAGTTTGATTCAAGTATTTTTAATTCAAAGTTGATTTTTCTTATGTTTCAGTCCAATAGGTGGTAGTTTGAGATGTCTTATCTGAGTTTATGTGCTCCGGACATGAATTCCTTTTAATTCTCTGAGATTATCACAGGTTGCTTGTTTAGATTCGAATTATAGTAATCCTTGAGCAGGCCATAGTCCATAGGCATGGCTGTTACTCCGCAGGCTATGAATTTGAATTCTACATTGATTGAATGGACTTGAACTTGGAAGTTTAACTTGAATTGGATGAATGTGTGTGAATGCTTTATTTTCCAACTAGATGAGAGATAGGACTTCAAATCTAGTTGTGTTCTCTACTTGGATTGACTGAATTAACATAGGATTGCTACAAGTGGATCCTTGAAGGCCTTAGTACATTATATCTCTGATTTTTCATTAAGTTACTGTTTTAATTAAACATCCTATTGAAATTGAATTTGTTCTATTAAACTGAGTTGCTGGAGTAATTAGGAAGCTGTTACTTTTTCCCTGTGGATCGACCTCGGTCTTACCGAGATTTATTACTACATCGCAGCCTTACACTTGAGGCGAGCGAACAAGTTTTTGGCGCCGTTGCCGGGGAAATTAGATAATAGTTTTCAAATAGTTTCAGTGGCTGTAGAAGTAGATAGGTTTTTCTGATTTTTTCTTAGAACTAACAAAGTTTTCTGTTTTGTAGGAATTCTTCTTTCAGTTCAAGCGCATCAGGTGATACCTTTCTAACTTAGTTTTTAGAATTTTCAGATTGTAGTTTTCTAGGTTAGGATTAGTTTTGATTTCTGATTGAGTGGTTTATGTCCCGTTGGGAACGTAACAATTCAAATCGTCTCCAATCTGAAGGTGGTTTAGTTGGACCATTGTCAGTCCATAGACGAGTCCGGAATTATCAAGAGCATTGTGAAAGTTTGGGGAGTATGGAGCAAACACCCTTAAGGAATCCTCCACCCCCTACTCCAACCACAAACGCAAATCAGGAAGGAGTAGGAGAGAATGAGGTACATAATGTTCCTCCAATGAGATCACTACGGGATTACCTACAACCTGCTCGTACAATTACACCTTCTTGCATAGTTTTACCAGCTAACGGTGGGACCCTTGACATAAAACCGGGAGTAATCCAACTTTTACCTAAATTCCATGGGCTAGACTCTGACCGCCCATACTTACACTTGCAAGAATTCAAAGAAGTGTTGGCCACCTTGCATTATCCCAATGTTTCTGGGGATACAATCAGACTTAAACTTTTTCCCTTCACCTTGAAAGAAAGAGCCAAAGATTGGCTTCACTCTCTTAGACCATATTCGATTGGGTCATGGGTTGAGATGAACCGGGAATTCTTGAAAAAGTTCTTCCCAGCTCATAAGACAAACACTCTTCGAAGGGCCATAATGAATTTCTCAACAAAAGAGGGTGAATCATTCTTTCAATGTTGGGAAAGATTTAAGGAACTCCTGCTTGCTTGCCCACATCATGGCTATGAGAGTTGGCGAATTATAAATTTTTTCAATGATGGATTAAGTCCTAATATGCGCCAATTTGTGGAAATGATGTGCAATGGCGAGTTTATGAGTAAAAATCCAGACGATGCTTGGAGTTACTTGGACATGTTGGCTGAAAATGCCCAATCTTGGGACACCTCGGATAAACCCAAGAACCCCAAGCCTACTCAAGAGAAAGGAGGGATATATGTCCTTAAAGAGGAAGACGACGTAAATGCAAGGATAGCCAACCTCACAAGGAAGGTTGAGGCCATGGAACTTAGCAAAAATGGAGTTTCCAAGTCCAAGGAGGCTGTTGAAACCACATGTGGGATTTGTCTCACCGACTTACACGCTACGCAAGATTGTCCCACAATTCCTGCATTTAAGGAAGTGTTGCAAGAGACAGCCAATGCCACATATGGTTATCAACGGCCCTTCAATGGACCGGTAGGTAATACATACAATGAGAGTTGGAAGAACCACCCGAATTTCAGTTGGAAGAATGCCCCAACGGGCAATCCTACCAACTCCCAAAGAGGGCCACCCATGCAAAATATGGCCCCACCTCAAGTCTCATTGGAGGATACTTTGAGAGCGTTTAAGCAAGGGCAAGCGCAAATAAATGAATCAAATCAGCAATTGTTCCAAGAGCTGAAAGTCTCGGTTGATGAGATTAAGGGACGCTTGAATGCTAGGGAAGGGACCTTTCCGGCCCAACCTCAGCCCAATCCTAAGCAAGTACATGAAGTAAGCATCCCTAATCTTTCCAACCAAAACATGGAGCAAGCTAAATCCATTACCACCCTTAGAAGTGGTAAAAAAATTGACAAAACTATTCCGGTGAAGGCCGATGAGCCTAATGATCCGGTAAGTTCTGAGGATGAAAATGGATCTAACTTAGCCCCACAACAACCGGAACGCATTTACCAGCCCACAGCACCATTCCCATCGAGATTGGTTGCCCCAAAATCTCTCCCAAATTCCCAAGATATTCTAGAGATTTTCAGACAAGTCAAGATCAATATCCCTTTGCTTGATGCCATCAAACAAATTCCCTCTTATGCCAAGTTTCTAAAAGACCTATGCACAACAAAACGCAAATATAATGTGCAGCAAAAGGCCTTCTTAACTGAGCAAGTGAGTGCCATCCTCACTCAAAAGACTCCCCCAAAATTCAAAGATCCCGGTAGTCCCACAGTTTCATGTATCATTGGAGACTACCGGATTGAACGTGCCTTGTTAGACTTGGGGGCGAGTGTGAACTTGATCCCATACTCGGTATATGAGCAATTGGGCCTTGGTGAATTAAAACCCACCAAAACCACATTGCAACTCGCAGATAGATCTATCCGTGTACCGAGGGGGATAGTTGAGGATGTTCTAGTCCAAGTTGACAAATTCTACTACCCGGTAGATTTTATAGTCTTGGACACACAACCGGTTTTGGATGCTAGCACCCAAATACCGGTGATATTAGGCCGCCCATTCCTTGCCACATCAAACGCAATCATCAATTGCTGGAATGGGGTGATGCAAATATCTTTTGGAAACATGACACTAGAGGTAAATGTGTTTCATTTGGGCAAAAGACATAGGGATGTTGATGATGATGAGTTCTTCGATGTGAACATGCTCGAAACTTTTGAAGAAGAAGAACTCCTCCAACTTGAACCACTAGAAATCTTGGAGACATGCTTAGCACATATCATGGATTCCGAAGATCCCATCAGTAGTGAGATTGTGCAGGCATTAAATATAGAAAGACCGGTAGTTGATACTAGCCGGTGGAGGCCCCATTTTGAAAAATTGCCACCAACCACATCAAGGCCTCTACCGTCTAGCATCAAACCACCGAAGCTTGACCTCAAACCATTGCCATCCGAGCTTAAATACGTATATTTGGGTCAAGAGGAAACGTTCCCAGTTGTCATTGCCTCTCACCTAGAGAAAGACCAAGAGCTCAAGTTGATTGAGCTACTCAAAGAACATCGGGAAGCCTTAGGTTGGACAATAGCGGATCTCAAAGGGATAGATCCTTCGGTTTGCACTCACCGTATACACCTTGAAGAAAACGCAAAAACATCTAGACAACCTCAAAGAAGGTTAAATCCAAACATGATGGAGGTTGTCAAAGCCGAGGTGTTAAAGTTATTGGATGTGGGTATTATCTACCCCATCTCAGATAGCCAATGGGTGAGCCCCACCCAAGTTGTCCCCAAAAAATCCGGTATTACCATTATTGAAAACACCAACAACGAGCTTATACCGACTAGGGTGACTACCGGTTGGCGTATGTGCATTGATTATAGGAAGCTCAACACAGTTACTAGGAAAGACCACTTCCCTCTCCCATTTATGGATCAAATTTTGGAGAGATTGGCAGGCCATCCCTATTATTGCTTCCTAGATGGCTATTCCGGATACAACCAAATCGAGATAGCTCCGGAAGACCAAGAGAAAACCACATTTACATGCCCGTTTGGTACCTTCGCTTACCGAAGGATGCCATTCGGGTTATGTAATGCTCCCGCCACATTCCAACGATGCATGTTAAGTATTTTCTCAGACATGGTGGGTGAGTTTCTTGAGGTGTTCATGGATGATTTCTCTGTTTTTGGTAGTACATTTGATGAGTGTCTCGAGCACTTGAAGTTGGTCTTGATGAGGTGTGAGGAAAAACAACTTGTATTAAACTGGGAAAAATGCCATTTCATGGTACAAAGAGGAATAGTCCTTGGACACATCATCTCGTCCAATGGAATAGAGGTAGACTGGGCGAAAATTGACATAATTTCCAATCTACCACCACCCAAAAGCATACGTGATGTGCGGTCCTTCCTTGGACACGCCGGCTTCTATCGAAGGTTTATAAAGGACTTTAGTCACATCTCAAGGCCTTTATGCAACCTTCTATAAAAGGAGACCCAATTTGAGTGGAGTGCCGAATGTCAATTAGCTTTTTCAAAGCTAAAAGACATGTTGACAACCGCTCCTATCATGCAACCACCAGATTGGTCCATGCCTTTTGAGTTGATGTGCGATGCTAGCGATTTTGCTATTGGGGCGGTGTTAGGCCAAAAGAAAGATAAAAAGCCCCATATCATCTACTACGCAAGTAGGACCTTGAATCCTGTCCAAGTTAATTATTCAACTACGGAGAAAGAGCTCCTAGCTGTCATCTTTGCCTTGGATAAATTCAGGCCATACTTAATAGGATCCAAAGTTATTGTTTATACGGATCATGCGGCGCTGAAATACCTTCTTTCTAAGAAGGATGCTAAGCCCCGTTTGCTAAGATGGATCCTACTCCTTCAAGAATTCGATTTGGAGATCAAAGATAAGAAGGGGGTAGAAAATGTGGTGGCGGATCATCTATCCCGCCTAGTCCTACCAAATTCCATTGATGAGTCACCTATTGAGGACTCATTCCCTGATGAGCAACTCTTTGTTGCTACGCATCCACCATGGTACGCTGATATAGCCAATTATCTTTCCACAGGTGCGATGCCGACTCATTGGACTGCGCAAGACAAACGTAAATTTCTAAGGGAAGTGCGCAGATTTTTTTGGGATGAACCTCTATTGTTTAAATATTGCCCAGACCAAATTATAAGGAGATGTGTCCCCGATGATGAACACAATTCAGTCATCTCCTTTTGTCATGATCAAGCATGTGGGGGTCATTTTTCAGCCAAGAAAACAACTGCAAAAATTCTGCAGTGTGGTTTTTATTGGCCCACATTATTTAAAGATACCCACGAGTTTTGCAAAGCATGCGAGCGCTGCCAGAAGTTAGGAGGATTATCCCGTCGCAATATGATGCCTCTCACCCCAATTCAACATCTTGAAGTCTTTGACTGTTGGGGCATCGATTTCATGGGACCATTCCCCTCATCTTTTGGACATGTCTATATTCTGCTTGCCGTAGACTATGTGTCTAAATGGATAGAGGCTATCCCATGTAGAACCAACGATCATCGTACGGTTCTCAAGTTTCTCAAAGAAAACATACTTTCTAGATTTGGGACGCCTCGAGCCATTATTAGTGATGGTGGTGCTCACTTTTGCAATAGACCTTTTGAAACTTTGATGAAGAAATATGGTATTAGGCACAAAGTGAGTACCCCATACCACCCACAAACAAGTGGGCAAGCTGAAATCTCCAATAGGGAAATCAAACAGATTTTAGAAAAGACGGTGAGACTGGATCGCAAGGATTGGTCCCTACGATTAGATGATGCACTTTGGGCTCACCGTACTGCCTACAAGACACTCATTGGAATGTCCCCTTATAGACTTGTCTATGGGAAAGCTTGCCACTTGCCTGTGGAGATAGAACACAAAGCCTATTGGGCAATTCGGGCCCTAAATTTTGACATAGACAAGGCTAGCTCGCTTCGCAAACTTCAATTAAATGAGCTTGAAGAGATCCGGAACGATGCATATGAGAATTCGAGGATTTACAAGAGCAAGATGAAGGCCTTTCATGATAAGCACATCTTAAGGAAATCCTTCCATGAAGGACAGAAAGTGCTCTTGTATAATGCCCGACTTCATCTTTTTCCGGGAAAATTACGATCTCGATGGACCGGCCCATATATTGTTAAAGAAGTTTTTCCTCATGGGGCTGTTGAGATTGAGAATGCAGCAAATGGTGACTGTTTCAAAGTTAATGGACAACGCCTTAAACCATTTGTTGAGAAATTTGATTCAGAGGACATGTCCATCTCCTTGAATGATCCTGTTTATCAGGATTATTGATCTCCTAGTCTGATGGAGGTATAGCATAGGTAGGTTTATTTTGTTTTACTGTTTTAGTAGGATTTAGTTGTTGGAATTGCAGACCTCCATGATCGCTCTCTCAGGTACTATTGTTCTCACTCTCTCATTGTTTACCATTGCTCTCATGTTCATGCTAATTGACGATCTTTTTACATTGAGGACAATGCAAGATTTGGTTGGGGGGTGAGATGAGATCCCTCATCTAGCATATTGCAACATTTCGAGCTTCATATGCACAAAATTTTTTCGAATTTTCTAACATCTCAAAACTCTTTTAGAAAATTTTGTTTCTATACATTTGAGAGGCTATGAGTAGAAGAGGAGGAGAAACGAAGTGTGTGATGTTGTAGTTTGGAATTTCTTCCAACATAATGGCTTTATATGTTAATTCCCCTATTGTTGTGATTGATAAAAAATTTGAACACCTTTACACTAAGTTCACATTACACGATTTTCATGAGTAACAGGTTTATGTGATTTGTGGATTAGATAGACTTTGGTTTAGAGGTGTTGAGCAGCCAAGCCGGGGTATTTTGTCCATCCTTGTCCATGGGAAAATAATGAAAGATATGGATTTCTAAAAATCCTATCTAAGTTAAAAGAAAAAGGAAAGAAAGGATGAAATCGGGAAGGAAAGAAAATTGGTGGAAAATTCCGAAAAGGGCTACCTATTACCAACCGGGGGATGGTCGAACCGTAACCAAAGCCGGAAATGGGACGTAGTGTGAAAGCCGTCGGAAGGACGGTAAGACAAATTCCTGTCATAGGCTTGTTGTTGCTCTGTGCACCTTGAAATCCTTGGTCTACTTAATCTATGAAGAAGATGATTCCAGGAACTCATGAGATGATCTTTCACTATGCACACTAGGTGGAATTTGTTCGAGTTCTTTTATTTATCAATCAATCAGCGGGGATTTCATGTAAACACTTTTTATGTTTTGAGAGTCCAAAGTTCAGCTTCTAATACCTAAGTTTTCCAAATTTTACACTTATACATCTTGGGATGGATAGAATCATGGGTTCTGGAAGAGAGTTGGATTTGGAGGGTTGAAATTATTTTCACGCATATTTTGCTCGGGACTAGCAAAAAGCTGGTTGGGGGGTGTGTTGAACCTCCAATTTATACATTGCATTGCCCATTACACTACATAGTTTGCATGATTTTCATGGTTTAAAGGCCCACCTAACACGTGTTTCTGTGATTGTAGGGATGAGAGTGGATTTCATCAAATTGGAGCCAAAAGAATGTATTTGAAGACATTGCATGAAGTCCTAGGATGGATCAAAGAAAGAAGAAGAAAAAGGGAGAAAAGAGAATGAAGAAAAGAAGAAAAAGTGGAAGAAAAACCAAGGCTGACCGGTCGTCCGACCGGTCAGCCACATAAAAGATGTAAATGGAAGGAGGCCGACCGGTCTTGACCGGTCGGCCAGGAAGACTGGACACATTGCATTGGGGCCGACCGGTCATGACCGGTCGGCCATAGGCACTGGATGAAGGATAAACAGCCCGACCGGTCATGACCGGTCGGGCATGCACGCTGGAACAATGGACAATCCACGCCAACCGGTCATGACCGGTCGGCTGAGCTCTCTGGAGTATTTGAAAAGCCAGGCCGACCGGTCACGACCGGTCGGCCCCGCGTAAGAAGTCTCCTTTCTAAATTGGGACTCCGAAAATTGCTGCGCAATGCGAAGGCTTTCGCAGAATCCGACGCAAGGGGGGCTTGTTGCTATAAAAGGCCACCTAGGGGCTCTCCCTAAGGTATCAGAGAAGAGAAGGAACGTGAGTTTGGAGGCTGAAGGCGACTGTGGAGTGTCTGCAACATCTATTTTCGGGTTTTTCTAGTTTTATGCTTTATTTTTGAGTTTTTAGTTGTAGCATGACTATGCTCGGCTAAAACCTCTCAGCTAAGGCTGAGAGGTGAAGCTTGTAGCCAGTTCTATGTTAATTTCAGTTTGATTCAAGTATTTTTAATTCAAAGTTGATTTTTCTTATGTTTCAGTCCAATAGGTGGTAGTTTGAGATGTCTTATCTGAGTTTATGTGCTCCGGACATGAATTCCTTTTAATTCTCTGAGATTATCACAGGTTGCTTGTTTAGATTCGAATTATAGTAATCCTTGAGCAGGCCATAGTCCATAGGCATGGCTGTTACTCCGCAGGCTATGAATTTGAATTCTACATTGATTGAATGGACTTGAACTTGGAAGTTTAACTTGAATTGGATGAATGTGTGTGAATGCTTTATTTTCCAACTAGATGAGAGATAGGACTTCAAATCTAGTTGTGTTCTCTACTTGGATTGACTGAATTAACATAGGATTGCTACAAGTGGATCCTTGAAGGCCTTAGTACATTATATCTCTGATTTTTCATTAAGTTACTGTTTTAATTAAACATCCTATTGAAATTGAATTTGTTCTATTAAACTGAGTTGCTGGAGTAATTAGGAAGCTGTTACTTTTTCCCTGTGGATCGACCTCGGTCTTACCGAGATTTATTACTACATCGCAGCCTTACACTTGAGGCGAGCGAACACCCACCCCTCCAACCAGCGTCCAGGTGCATGGAGGGGTTAGTACAGGCACATGTGGCCATTTTGAACAGGGCTCCAGGCACATGTGCCTGATGGTGGGCGCATGTCATCATTTTCCGGGCGCATGTACCTATTTCGCATGAAAAATAGATGAAGGAAAGGTGTTCCGGGCGCATGTGGTAGTGCACATGCACCTGGACCCAAATGGTGGGCGCATGTCATCTCAGACTTGGTGGATTTAAGGATTTTCCAATGGGGAAAAGCCAACGCATGTGGGGGAAAAAGCTGGGGCATGTGGGGGAAAAGCCGGCGCATGTGCCAGACACTTAGAAAATTTTCAGGATTTCTCCCTGAACTTGGGATTCCAGCGAGGAAATCCCTTTCCAGCGAGAAAATACACTCCGCCCAAGGCATTTGGCGAGGGGAAACAAAGCGGGTGCATGTGGTGCTTACATCGCTCTGAGGTCGGCAGGGGATGATCTCGTGCTGATGGAATGAAGTGACTCCGCTATTTATAGGAAAGTAATCGGGTTTGGGTCTGGCCCCGCGGGTATTTCCCGGCGCATGTACCAGAAAACAGGTCAAGCGCATGTGGGGAAAATACATCAGGCGCATGTGGTGGATCCGGGCGCATGTCCTTTTTGGGCGCATTTCCCGGCACTTTCCGAAAAAGTATTCAATTCACGCCCTTTCATCAATAGGGTGTAGGCGCATGTGGTGGGAGGCCAGGAGCATGTCCTTTGTCGTCGCTTTCCCACTACTTAGCTAGATTTTCAGGATTCCAGCACTTAGAAAATTTCAGGATTTTAGCTCCGATGGGAGACCTCCAAAGGACAGCTACCATTTCTAGACATGCACTCACTGTCGCCAATCCGCTTCTAGGCTAGGATTGACCTCCTGAATGAACGGGATGGGGTGTGGAAGTCCAGATGTTGCTAATTTTGGTACTTCCTTCCTAATCTGGAGCCTCCGAGTCGGCTTGTCGTATAGGAACGTTGTTCCGGGGAGCGCACGCATGGAAATACGCACCATAATGGCTTCAAACTTGCTATTTAAGGATTTTGGGGCGCTCTGGATCATTTGCGGTGAAGGGTATGTCCAGTTCCGCTCTGAAATGGTAGCTGTAGGCTTACGGACCCTTTTTGGTTAGCTCCGAACAGAGACGAAATCCATTTCGAGGTGCACAGGTGAATATATGCACCGGATGACTTCAAAACTTGCAGGTTAAGGGTTTTAGGGCATTCTGGATCATTTGACGGTGAAGCATATGTCCAGTTATGCTCTGAAATGCTGTTTACAGATTTTGGTCGCTACCAAGCGATTAGGGTTGTGCTGGCATTTTCAGGGCTTTCCCGATCTCCAAACTGATTCAAATAATTGTCAATGGACTACGGGATGTTGCTTTATAATGGGTGCAAATTTGAGCCCCAACAGGGATGTTTCCATTGGACACATATGCTTCCATGGAGCAAGTGCGTTATGCTCCATTATCATTCTTCCGTACGTGCTCCTCCCTTCACTTTCACCTGGATGTGGATTGTGTTGTGAGGCTGACAGTGTGGCATGGATTCCATGTGAGGCCAGTGGTTAGAGGTGGGCATCAAGTCAAGTCGGACCGAGTTAAGGCTGACCCGATCCAACCTAGTTTTGAAATAGACTTAACCCGAACTCGGCTCGACTCAGTACCGAGTCTAGCATGCCTGACCTGATCCGAGTCCAGGTCTACCTGGACTAACCAAGACCGAGTCCGACCCAATCACAGTGACCGAGTCAAGTCGAGTCAGCATTAAGTCAAGTCGGGTACATATATATTTCCTTCTTTTCTCTTTTCTCTTCTTTCTTTGATTTGATTTGATGTACATATATAGTCGAGTCTGTTTCATTAATTTGATTTCATGTATTGAATATTGATCACCAGACCTACCTGAGGAACATCTGGGATCTTTAATCGAGGGATGACTTGTGACAAGTAGGGTTAAGAACACTGCGTGAAAAAGCAATAAATTCGACGGTCCAAGGCCGTCGAATTTCTGAAAATTCAACGGTCCGTGCCGTCGAAAAAAACCGCCGTAGATCAGACAGTCTAGAAACAAATTCGACGGTTAATATTCGATGGTCCATAACCGTCTGTTAATATACGACGGTCCTAGACAGTCGACCTTTTTCGACGGTCCACACTCTTCGAACTCGTATTTGCATATCGTCGAAAATAATTCGACGGTTGATAACCGTCGTTTGCGGTTGGAAAATCATTAGATATTTCGACAGCTGAAAGCCGTCGCAAATAATTGGACGCTAACCCACCATTGGTTAAAAATTATAGGAAATTTCGACGGTCGTGGACAGTCGAGAAATAAATACGACGGTTTAGAACCGTCGAATTTATGTCTGCATGGAAAAAAGAATCTATTTAAGTGGGGGTTGTGCGCCAATACATCTTGTAATTCATAAATAATTTAGAAAACTATAACATTTACTAACACAATATACAACTAAAATCCTCCACAATACAACCACAATCCTCCACAATTACATTACATAACCAACACAATACAACTACAAACCTCCGCAACCACAATCAACCACATTCTTCATAAGTACCAAAAAGTACAATCAACTTACAATATACCACCAACCAATCGAATTTGTGTCTGGAAGAAAAAAAAATAACCTGTATTTAATGAGGGTTGTTCCCCAATACATCCTGTAAACCTGTAATTCATAAATAATTTAGAAAACTACAACATTTACTAACACAATATACAACTACAATCCTCCACAATACATAACCAACACAATACAATCACAATCCTCCACAATTACATTACATAACCAACACAATCCTCCACACCCACAATCCTCCACAAGTACTAACAATCCACAACCACATTCTTCACAAGTACCAAAGAGTATAATCAGCAGATTGCCACCATAGAAATCAAACAGGATGCTACCATGGAAGAATTCAAGTACAATGTTACAATAACCCAATCACATGGTCTGCATTGTCATTTGATGCTGTTGATTGATTTTTATGATGATAGATAAGGCCAAATTGCAATCACATGGTCTGCATTGTCATTTGATGCTGTTTGTTTGATTTGTTTGATTGTCATAGTTCATGTTCGTTACTTATGATGATATATGCAGGTCTACTTACATCATAGCAAGAGTCGACTCAAGTGAGGTGAGGGCAACATGCATTGTTAAAGGCATCACAAGGCATCTGGACATTTTATGGAGATTTGTCAACATTTTCTCACATGTATCTCAGAGGTGGGATTGCATTATGATATTACTCTAAAAGAGAATATCCTTAAAGACATAGTTTCTTTCTTCTTCTTCTTTTTTTAAATAAATAATGAAGTGATTTATTAAAAATGAAAAGGAGGAATATAATAATCCATTAAGGCAATTGTATTGTATCACTACAAACTGAAAGTCTAGAGACACCTTCCTTGCTAACACATCTTGGAAGGAGTTGGCTTCCCTAGACCATGTTTTTGCAATCTGGCCTTATCTATCATCATAACAATCAATCAAACAAATAACAAAAACCCATGGAACTATTGTGACCGTTTAGTCTATTTGGGAAACAAATGAAGAGGAGAATCAATTTCCTCTTCTAGCTTTTACTTGAAAAAGAAAACAAGTAAAACTAACCCCTCTACCAAAATTACATAGAGAAGTTAAGTGAAAAAAAATGTGAAAAAGAGATTGACCAAAGTCTCATCATCAAAATGCAGAGAATTAGGACCATTGTCTATTTGGCATATGAATGCATAGAGAAAATCAGTTTCAGGATAAGATAAAACAACATCATTAACCAACCCTCAGTTCATAAATGCATCAATAGAAAGGAGTTGGAAAACAGATTACTCTGGCAATTCGTGATCCAGTGGATGACTGTTAATACCAAAACTAAAACACCAAAGAAAGCAAATAAAAAAAGTACCACTACAAATTCAGCATGGTACCTATAGCTTAATTTCAAAATGAAATCATAGTTTGTTGGGCAAAATTCAGTAAGAAAAACCAGGGTATGAATAAGCATATTTGATATTTAAAATTAAATGAAAGATAATAAAAATCAAACTGCAAAAATTAGCTTGAAAAAATAAGATTCAGGGGATTAAACAAAATAGCACAATCAGATTTTGCTGCCCACTCTTCAACAAGAAAGGTAAGTTTGAAGATTGGATAAAATCAAATTTATGGTTGTCCAAAATCCAACAGATTTTCATAATCATGAAACCAACAAATCATTTATTACTGAACAAGTTGCTTGCTGTAAAAATTCGTATAAAGCCATACAAAATCACTTTTTCAAGAAATTGTTGTTTGCATGACCATTATGCAAAGAATGCCAATTGCTCACTTTAAGTCTTGAAGTCAAAAGTACAAGGCTAGGTGTTAAAATGAGCTGCTGAGAATTGTGCTTGACACCATGAAAGATCTTTGTCTAACAATTAGAAAAGACTGATTTAATCTTGTTTGGGGAAAAAACAAGAAACCTATTTTAAAATGTTTGAAGCTTAAAAATACATTGCATTGAAAAGGAACATTATGATGGATATATATATATACACACACACACACACACACACACACACACACACACACACACACTTGGGGAAAATTCCTATTTAAAATGATTTTGAGAAAAATAGAAAAAAAAAATGTTGCGTTGGTTCATAGGAAGCCTAGAGTTGTTAGCTAATTACAGCTACTTACATACAACAACAACTGCAAGTGAAAAGCTATTGTTGTAACCACTACTATTTTCTAAAGGTGGAAAATGGAGATCAGAAATTGGAGATACAACGAAGCCAATAACCAGTACAAAGTTCCATATGCTTGTTGAAGATATCAGGGAAGGAGTCCTTGGTAAGTATCAATGGCTTTCTTTTGTTGTACTCTGAAATTGCATTAGGTAGTCTAACATGACACCCTATGTATACACGTGCGGAGGCTTAAAGAGCAACTAGGATTATGGCTAAACCAATAAGAGGGGGGGTGATAAGGACATTTTTAAACTTTTTGCCTAGTTAACAAATTTAGCAAATTAAACTACGTAAGCAGTTAACACTTCGGCTTCCAAGCCCAAGTGAGTCCAATCAAAAGACTAGTAAATGATATATGCAATAACAACCTAGTCTATTCAACACATGTAAACTATAGAGGATGGATCAACAAAAGCTCAAGTCTACATGAGGAGTGAAAGTACATCATGTGTGTGTGTATGTGCCTATCAAGTGCCTAGCATACATTCCTAATTAAGCATTCATAATTAACAAGTTAAACGCAATGCATAAAGAGAAATGTGCTCAAGAACGATCACAAACACAAGGATGTATAGTGGTTCGACTACTTGTCTACTCCACTCCCGGTTCAAGTACTCAACCCCTTTGAGCACACCGGCATTCACTGGGGAGTTTAAATCTGGTTCCTCCCAACCAAAGTGTTTTAACTCGGATCTACCCAACCGGAGAGTTTACAGGTTCCTCCCAACCTACACGTTTTCACCCGTGTTGGTGGCTCCCCTTGGAGACTCTGTTTAGGCCGACTAACGAGCTAAGGAACGGCTAACGTCCCTGAATTTAGGCCGACTAACAGACCAAGGATTGGCTAACGACCCTAGTTCGAGTTTGTCAAACAAACTCTGCACTCAACTCCCACAGGGAATTGAGTGGATGGACTCCTAACAAGACAACCTTATTTGTCGGATTGAGCCCCTTTGTAGCGCCGATTTGGGTTGCTTCTTCTCGCTCTCCTGTGCTTGAATCAGCTCCCCTTGTGCTCCCCCCGATCTTTGACGCCGCTGCTTTGCCAAGGCTTCAGCTTTAAGATCAGCTACCTTGCATGTGATGCTCCATTGGAGATGCCCAAGGTGCTAGGGAATGGTGAATCCTCTACAAATGGTAGGAAATGGGTTTTCCTAGAAGAATACACCGATTTGGACTCCTAGGTAGTGTTTAGACAAGGGATTTAACTATCATCAAGGTGTTTAAATCCTAAGAATCAAGAGGGAACAAGTCCATTCTCAAGATGTCATTGAATGGCCCAATCTTGTGATGAAACACAAGGAGAATGACTTGCTAGGGTTGGGATAGAGCCTCTTATGGTCTCTAGCAATGGTGGCTTCTATCTCCTCAAAAATCCCCTCTTAAGCTCAAACATGAATCCCATCTTTAAATAGATTTCTTTCCAACGGTCAAAAATGGGCAGATTCGCGTATCTCCGATTGATCGAAAAAGGATCCAATTCATCGGAGACCAGTCCGATTGATCGGAGACATGTCCGAGTGATCGAAAATCTATCCAGTGAAGTCTTTGGAAGATATTCCGATTGATCGGAACACTGTCGATTGATCGGAACCTAAGGAAGGCTACCTAGCCTTCCTGGGGAAAGCTACCTAGCCTTCATACAGGCTAACTAGCCTTTAAACAGGTCTCCTAAAAGTTTAAAACGACCTTGTTTAAGCTACTAGCCTCAGGATAGCCTTGAACGACAAACTCAACAAAACTAATATCGTCGAAGGTGGAGCAATTAATCAGATTGAATAGTATAAAAAGTACCTCAAGATTCTGATTACTACTACTGATTCCCATATGGATCAACCACGTTCATAGATTCTCCAATTCTCAATCCAAAACCAGTTCCAATTCCGTGTGGTTCCGTAGTGAAAATGACAAAGAAGTAGGAACTAATAGACCAGGCAGAACTCAGAAGCCAGAACAGAAGTAATTCGAGTTGGCTGGGATCTGTATGCTGGATTCACTAACTGTTTGTTCCACGTGATCATACGGTGTCTTATCTTCCATGTCGAAAGTATAAGGTCGTTTGCTCGATTACGCTCTTCTACCGTGAGATGTCGGGCCTCTGAAACTCTTGCCTTTGTCTTGAGTTGTGGTTACTGGCCGGCCTCAACTCTACACTCGGTTGTTTGAGCGTTTCCTGTCATTCGAACCCTTTCCTTTGTTAGCGTAGTTAGATGTTATCATCCTTTCGGCTTCTCTCCTAGGCTTCTTTGCCTTGAACTGCGCTCTGAACGGACTCCTTCCACCAGGTGGGCTTTGTAGCTAGGTCTCGGACGTTGAGAAGTTATGTCCAGATAGGCCAATGAAATCATCACATCCATGGCCTTCATGCACATCTTGACCTGCTCAGTCGCTAGGTAGTTCTCACATTGTGTTGCTATAGTTCCAAACCTGTCGATGAACTTCTCGACTGACTCCCCTGCCTCTGACGAACCAAGGCTAAATCTGTCAGCGAGACTTTCTCCTCGTAGTAGAGAAGAATTTGGAGATGAACAGGTCCTGCATCTGCTCCCAAGACTTGACTGACCCTGCGGGCAATGACAGTACCACTGGAATGCCTTGCTCGTGAGCGTCGAGCTAAACAATCTGAGATAGTACTGGGGAATTGTCGATAGGTTGCCCATCATTGTCATGAATTGAGCCATATGTTCCTCCGACGATCCTCTGCCATTGAATTTGGGGAAGTCTAGACGCTTGAAATTGTTAGGAAACGGGAGGTCGTCTACCTCGGGTAAGTACGACACCCAGTATACATATTTCCTCTCTTCTCCTTTTCTCTTTCCTGACGCATCAGGTCCGCAACTGTCTGAGACAGTTCTTCTCTCGTGGCTTGAGATGGCAATGGTGGCACGCGTCCGAACACAACGTTTCTCGGGCGAGCTTGTGGTTCAGCGGCAGCTGGTTCTCCTACTGCCCCCTGGCATTCCTCACAGACTGTCGAGTGGGTACGCTGGGCTTCTTTTTGCCCTAGGCAACTAGGCCAACAGTGCTTCTTTCATCTCTCTCATCTCTCTGGTGTGTCCTCTTGGACTTGGATAATCTCATCTATCTGTTCTTGGATTGGAGGCAGCTCTGGATATCGCTCACTCGCCTCTCCTTGTGACCTGCACCATCATTACTTGTGCTCGCTGCGGCCTCGTCTTGGTCACAACGACTTCAGTAGGGGTTGTCTTCATCGTCGTCTCGGTTGATCGTCGGACAACGGATCTGTTCGATACCTTGGCTGACAGTGTTGTCTTTAGTATTGCTGGGAAGTCGATATCGGAGAACTGGCCTGGTTGACACGGTAGTTCTGTAGCGTCGCGGGCATCATTGTAGACTGGCTTCCACTGTCTCTTTGTTTTACCCTGTACCCTTGCATCATTCCTGTTTCTGATGGAAAACTTTCTTGTTCTCGGTCTTCTTGACTGTCTTGCACTTCTGAACAATCTACCATTCGGCTTCAGGGTGCTGCCAGATGGGGAATTAGAATCCTCCAGACGCTAGGAAGATCGTAGATGCCATTTGTTTGGTTCTTTCTCTGTTTCTCTTTCTTTCTCTTTGTATTTCTATCTCTCTCTCTCCTCTCTCTCTCTCTCTCTCTCTCTCTCTCTCTCTCTCCCTCTCTCTCTCTCTCCACAGTCATACACGCATTAAAATATTCCGCGTGCTTGGGAAGAGAGGGACGCAACCTTACCAATCGCGATACGGCTTGACAGGGATAGACAGAAACATACAAATACGAACTACATGCATGCTATGTAAGTTCGAAATTCTTTGCCTTAAAGATGAAGGGAAGAACGTTCCCATTGAGAGTCCTCCAGTTTAGCGCCGTGAAGGCGCCAAAACATTTCTCTTGCGGTAGCCTTTCTCATACACGTTAGTGTTTGCAAATGATTTATCACAGAATGTCTATTTACTTAGAAATAACCAGAAATTATGGTATTGAATGATCCCCAGCAGAGTCGCAGTTTGTTAGAACTTAGAAAAAGTCAAACTACTCATCAGCAGTCCTTCTTCCTGTGTTTCTTGTTTGGGAAAATTGTGAGTATAGAGCATTCATAGACAATCATAAGCAATCACAAAGTGTACACAGGAGAGAGATATCGCAAGGTGAATTTTATTCCAGAGATTCTGAGATCTTTACATTCCAGGCTGTGATATGGTCAAAGAGCCTTTAATTACATCAATGGTTGATCACCCTTGATTGGAAGGCAAAGACTAATCCGCCGGAGATTATGGTCTTGAGTTATGGGTATAGACCTTTGTTTTCTTGTTATGGATGAGCCACATTTTAGACACGCTGGATGTCTATGTCCCATTTTCTTTCGAATTGTCCCGGTTGAGAGACTATCAGGATTCGAGTGTGCAACTCTGGGCCCGCACCTGCAACTGTGAACAGGTAACCGCTAGAATACAGGATCCTCGAATGTTGGTCAGCATAACCCAAGGCCCGCGCCGATATTTTTATGACGGGTGACCTTAGGAGAGCACTCTGCAACATCCCCGAACGAGGTTTTTTTAATCGAGTGGTGCAACTCTGGGCCCGCGCCTGTTACTGTAAACAGGTGACCGCTGGAATACACGAACATCAAAATGTTGGTCGGCTTAACCTAAAGCCCGCGCCTGTTAGTGTGAACAGGTGACCTTAGAAAAGCAATCCGCAACTGCCTCATCAGCTCAACTAACGGACCTGTCGATGGATAGGGCATCGACTATCTTTTCATAGTGGCAATCCATAGCAGGATGTTTCAAGCTTAGTTTGAACTCTTTTGTTTGTGGTTCTCGTGGTAACCATAACCCTTAGGTTTAGCCTCAGACCTTTATCCGGGATGAATGGAGCCTTGTACAGTAAAGTAAATGCGTTTCTTCTGGAATCGGGCGACTCATCTTCGAGAACATTCTTTCTTCTGAGTATTTTTAATGATCTATTTGGGATCAAATAGGCCTTATCGAGCCAAGATCTTTTGAGGATGTCAATTCAATAGGCTGGATCAGCTGTCTCCGATGCCTGCAAACGGCTAAGTATAGGGTCCGATGGGTACCCACATATGCCAATTTCTTATGAATAATGGGGATCGGTGCCCCGTAAATGCTTAACTTGGCTGTTGGATAGCCTGAGTACTTCAGCTTTGCCTCGGCGTCCTTGAGATCGCGGTTGATTTCATCTGGCATCAGTCAATTTTCAAGCCAACAAGGCACTTCCCAAGGCTGAAAATGAATAAGTAGTGGACCTGTTTGCGGTCTGATTAGGGAAATCGGTGAGTATTATCGATAACCATCTTTGAACAGGGGTGGATTACGTCCACGAAGATCACGGTGCGATCGCATTTCGATTTGCTTAGCAGAAGTCGATTTTCGGGCCAACATAGCACTTCCCAGGCTGGAAATGACTAAGTAGTGGACTTGTTTGCGGTCTAATCAGGGAAATCGGTGAATATTATCGATGACCATCTTGGAACAGGGGTGGATTATGCCCACGAAGATCGCAGTGATCGCGTTTCGATTTGCTTAGCAGAAGTTGGATTTCCGGGCCAACAAGGTACTTCCCAGGGCTAGAAATGGCTAAGGGGGGCCTGCCGACCGCTTGATTAGGGTATTTGAGGGTCCTGAGATCGGATAACCTCATCGCGGTGCCATGATTATGGTATATCATGTCATGTAGAAGAAAAGTTTCCTCTCGGGCTCTGTCCAATTCCACCCGATCTTCTCGTTTTTTGCCGTTTTCGATTGTTTCGGAGGGATTTCTGGGGCTGCCAAATTGGCTAAGTGTTGGTCATTTTGGACCAAAATACTGATTTGGGCCATTTATCATTGACCGTTAGAGAATCTGATCCAGTGGATGGATAGATCTCATCGAGGTGCATCTAGAAGAGGCGGTTTCATCAAAATTCGATCTCGGACGAAGGCGGGGCGCACGATCGAAGGCCCACTGTTGAACCTCAATTTATACATTGCATTGCCCATTACACTACATAGTTTGCATGATTTTCATGGTTTAAAGGCCCACCTAACACGTGTTTCTGTGATGTAGGGATGAGAGTGGATTTCATCAAATTGGAGCCAAAAGAAGTATTTGAAGACATTGCATGAAGTCCTAGGATGGATCAAGAAAGAAGAAGAAAAAGGGAGAAAAGAGAATGAAGAAAAGAAGAAAAAGTGGAAGAAAAACCAAGGCTGACCGGTCGTCCGACCGGTCAGCCACATAAAAGATGTAAATGGAAGGAGGCCGACCGGTCTTGACCGGTCGGCAAGGAAGACTGGACACATTGCATTGGGGCCGACCGGTCATGACCGGTCGGCCATAGGCACTGGATGAAGGATAAACAGCCCGACGGTCATGACCGGTCGGGCATGCACGCTGGAACAATGGACAATCCACGCCAACCGGTCATGACCGGTCGGCTGAGCTCTCTGGAGTATTGAAAAGCCAGGCCGACCGGTCACGACCGGTCGGCCCGCGTAAGAAGTCTCCTTTCTAAATTGGGACTCCGAAAATTGCTGCGCAATGCGAAGGCTTTCGCAGAATCCGACGCAAGGGGGGCTTGTTGCTATAAAAGGCCACCTAGGGCTCTCCCTAAGGTATCAGAGAAGAGAAGGAACGTGAGTTTGGAGGCTGAAGGCGACTGTGGAGTGTCTGCAACATCTATTTTCGGGTTTTTCTAGTTTTATGCTTTATTTTTGAGTTTTTAGTTGTAGCATGACTATGCTCGGCTAAAACCTCTCAGCTAAGGCTGAGAGGTGAAGCTTGTAGCCAGTTCTATGTTAATTTCAGTTTGATTCAAGTATTTTTAATTCAAAGTTGATTTTTCTTATGTTTCAGTCCAATAGGTGGTAGTTTGAGATGTCTTATCTGAGTTTATGTGCTCCGGACATGAATTCCTTTTAATTCTCTGAGATTATCACAGGTTGCTTGTTTAGATTCGAATTATAGTAATCCTTGAGCAGGCCATAGTCCATAGGCATGGCTGTTACTCCGCAGGCTATGAATTTGAATTCTACATTGATTGAATGGACTTGAACTTGGAAGTTTAACTTGAATTGGATGAATGTGTGTGAATGCTTTATTTTCCAACTAGATGAGAGATAGGACTTCAAATCTAGTTGTGTTCTCTACTTGGATTGACTGAATTAACATAGGATTGCTACAAGTGGATCCTTGAAGGCCTTAGTACATTATATCTCTGATTTTTCATTAAGTTACTGTTTTAATTAAACATCCTATTGAAATTGAATTTGTTCTATTAAACTGAGTTGCTGGAGTAATTAGGAAGCTGTTACTTTTTCCCTGTGGATCGACCTCGGTCTTACCGAGATTTATTACTACATCGCAGCCTTACACTTGAGGCGAGCGAACAAGTTTTTGGCGCCGTTGCCGGGGAAATTAGATAATAGTTTTCAAATAGTTTCAGTGGCTGTAGAAGTAGATAGGTTTTTCTGATTTTTTCTTAGAACTAACAAAGTTTTCTGTTTTGTAGGAATTCTTCTTTCAGTTCAAGCGCATCAGGTGATACCTTTCTAACTTAGTTTTTAGAATTTTCAGATTGTAGTTTTCTAGGTTAGGATTAGTTTTGATTTCTGATTGAGTGGTTTATGTCCCGTTGGGAACGTAACAATTCAAATCGTCTCCAATCTGAAGGTGGTTTAGTTGGACCATTGTCAGTCCATAGACGAGTCCGGAATTATCAAGAGCATTGTGAAAGTTTGGGGAGTATGGAGCAAACACCCTTAAGGAATCCTCCACCCCCTACTCCAACCACAAACGCAAATCAGGAAGGAGTAGGAGAGAATGAGGTACATAATGTTCCTCCAATGAGATCACTACGGGATTACCTACAACCTGCTCGTACAATTACACCTTCTTGCATAGTTCTACCAGCTAACGGTGGGACCCTTGACATAAAACCGGGAGTAATCCAACTTTTACCTAAATTCCATGGGCTAGACTCTGACCGCCCATACTTACACTTGCAAGAATTCAAAGAAGTGTTGGCCACCTTGCATTATCCCAATGTTTCTGGGGATACAATCAGACTTAAACTTTTTCCCTTCACCTTGAAAGAAAGAGCCAAAGATTGGCTTCACTCTCTTAGACCATATTCGATTGGGTCATGGGTTGAGATGAACCGGGAATTCTTGAAAAAGTTCTTCCCAGCTCATAAGACAAACACTCTTCGAAGGGCCATAATGAATTTCTCAACAAAAGAGGGTGAATCATTCTTTCAATGTTGGGAAAGATTTAAGGAACTCCTGCTTGCTTGCCCACATCATGGCTATGAGAGTTGGCGAATTATAAATTTTTTCAATGATGGATTAAGTCCTAATATGCGCCAATTTGTGGAAATGATGTGCAATGGCGAGTTTATGAGTAAAAATCCAGACGATGCTTGGAGTTACTTGGACATGTTGGCTGAAAATGCCCAATCTTGGGACACCTCGGATAAACCCAAGAACCCCAAGCCTACTCAAGAGAAAGGAGGGATATATGTCCTTAAAGAGGAAGACGACGTAAATGCAAGGATAGCCAACCTCACAAGGAAGGTTGAGGCCATGGAACTTAGCAAAAATGGAGTTTCCAAGTCCAAGGAGGCTGTTGAAACCACATGTGGGATTTGTCTCACCGACTTACACGCTACGCAAGATTGTCCCACAATTCCTGCATTTAAGGAAGTGTTGCAAGAGACAGCCAATGCCACATATGGTTATCAACGGCCCTTCAATGGACCGGTAGGTAATACATACAATGAGAGTTGGAAGAACCACCCGAATTTCAGTTGGAAGAATGCCCCAACGGGCAATCCTACCAACTCCCAAAGAGGGCCACCCATGCAAAATATGGCCCCACCTCAAGTCTCATTGGAGGATACTTTGAGAGCGTTTAAGCAAGGGCAAGCGCAAATAAATGAATCAAATCAGCAATTGTTCCAAGAGCTGAAAGTCTCGGTTGATGAGATTAAGGGACGCTTGAATGCTAGGGAAGGGACCTTTCCGGCCCAACCTCAGCCCAATCCTAAGCAAGTACATGAAGTAAGCATCCCTAATCTTTCCAACCAAAACATGGAGCAAGCTAAATCCATTACCACCCTTAGAAGTGGTAAAAAAATTGACAAAACTATTCCGGTGAAGGCCGATGAGCCTAATGATCCGGTAAGTTCTGAGGATGAAAATGGATCTAACTTAGCCCCACAACAACCGGAACGCATTTACCAGCCCACAGCACCATTCCCATCGAGATTGGTTGCCCCAAAATCTCTCCCAAATTCCCAAGATATTCTAGAGATTTTCAGACAAGTCAAGATCAATATCCCTTTGCTTGATGCCATCAAACAAATTCCCTCTTATGCCAAGTTTCTAAAAGACCTATGCACAACAAAACGCAAATATAATGTGCAGCAAAAGGCCTTCTTAACTGAGCAAGTGAGTGCCATCCTCACTCAAAAGACTCCCCCAAAATTCAAAGATCCCGGTAGTCCCACAGTTTCATGTATCATTGGAGACTACCGGATTGAACGTGCCTTGTTAGACTTGGGGGCGAGTGTGAACTTGATCCCATACTCGGTATATGAGCAATTGGGCCTTGGTGAATTAAAACCCACCAAAACCACATTGCAACTCGCAGATAGATCTATCCGTGTACCGAGGGGGATAGTTGAGGATGTTCTAGTCCAAGTTGACAAATTCTACTACCCGGTAGATTTTATAGTCTTGGACACACAACCGGTTTTGGATGCTAGCACCCAAATACCGGTGATATTAGGCCGCCCATTCCTTGCCACATCAAACGCAATCATCAATTGCTGGAATGGGGTGATGCAAATATCTTTTGGAAACATGACACTAGAGGTAAATGTGTTTCATTTGGGCAAAAGACATAGGGATGTTGATGATGATGAGTTCTTCGATGTGAACATGCTCGAAACTTTTGAAGAAGAAGAACTCCTCCAACTTGAACCACTAGAAAGCTTGGAGACATGCTTAGCACATATCATGGATTCCGAAGATCCCATCAGTAGTGAGATTGTGCAGGCATTAAATATAGAAAGACCGGTAGTTGATACTAGCCGGTGGAGGCCCCATTTTGAAAAATTGCCACCAACCACATCAAGGCCTCTACCGTCTAGCATCAAACCACCGAAGCTTGACCTCAAACCATTGCCATCCGAGCTTAAATACGTATATTTGGGTCAAGAGGAAACGTTCCCAGTTGTCATTGCCTCTCACCTAGAGAAAGACCAAGAGCTCAAGTTGATTGAGCTACTCAAAGAACATCGGGAAGCCTTAGGTTGGACAATAGCGGATCTCAAAGGGATAGATCCTTCGGTTTGCACTCACCGTATACACCTTGAAGAAAACGCAAAAACATCTAGACAACCTCAAAGAAGGTTAAATCCAAACATGATGGAGGTTGTCAAAGCCGAGGTGTTAAAGTTATTGGATGTGGGTATTATCTACCCCATCTCAGATAGCCAATGGGTGAGCCCCACCCAAGTTGTCCCCAAAAAATCCGGTATTACCATTATTGAAAACACCAACAACGAGCTTATACCGACTAGGGTGACTACCGGTTGGCGTATGTGCATTGATTATAGGAAGCTCAACACAGTTACTAGGAAAGACCACTTCCCTCTCCCATTTATGGATCAAATTTTGGAGAGATTGGCAGGCCATCCCTATTATTGCTTCCTAGATGGCTATTCCGGATACAACCAAATCGAGATAGCTCCGGAAGACCAAGAGAAAACCACATTTACATGCCCGTTTGGTACCTTCGCTTACCGAAGGATGCCATTCGGGTTATGTAATGCTCCCGCCACATTCCAACGATGCATGTTAAGTATTTTCTCAGACATGGTGGGTGAGTTTCTTGAGGTGTTCATGGATGATTTCTCTGTTTTTGGTAGTACATTTGATGAGTGTCTCGAGCACTTGAAGTTGGTCTTGATGAGGTGTGAGGAAAAACAACTTGTATTAAACTGGGAAAAATGCCATTTCATGGTACAAAGAGGAATAGTCCTTGGACACATCATCTCGTCCAATGGAATAGAGGTAGACCTGGGCGAAAATTGACATAATTTCCAATCTACCACCACCCAAAAGCATACGTGATGTGCGGTCCTTCCTTGGACACGCCGGCTTCTATCGAAGGTTTATAAAGGACTTTAGTCACATCTCAAGGCCTTTATGCAACCTTCTACAAAAGGAGACCCAATTTGAGTGGAGTGCCGAATGTCAATTAGCTTTTTCAAAGCTAAAAGACATGTTGACAACCGCTCCTATCATGCAACCACCAGATTGGTCCATGCCTTTTGAGTTGATGTGCGATGCTAGCGATTTTGCTATTGGGGCGGGTGTTAGGCCAAAAGAAAGATAAAAAGCCCCATGTCATCTACTACGCAAGTAGGACCTTGAATCCTGCCCAAGTTAATTATTCAACTACGGAGAAAGAGCTCCTAGCTGTCATCTTTGCCTTGGATAAATTCAGGCCATACTTAATAGGATCCAAAGTTATTGTTTATACGGATCATGCGGCGCTGAAATACCTTCTTTCTAAGAAGGATGCTAAGCCCCGTTTGCTAAGATGGATCCTACTCCTTCAAGAATTCGATTTGGAGATCAAAGATAAGAAGGGGGTAGAAAATGTGGTGGCGGATCATCTATCCCGCCTAGTCCTACCAAATTCCATTGATGAGTCACCTATTGAGGACTCATTCCCTGATGAGCAACTCTTTGTTGCTACGCATCCACCATGGTACGCTGATATAGCCAATTATCTTTCCACAGGTGCGATGCCGACTCATTGGACTGCGCAAGACAAACGTAAATTTCTAAGGGAAGTGCGCAGATTTTTTTGGGATGAACCTCTATTGTTTAAATATTGCCCAGACCAAATTATAAGGAGATGCGTCCCCGATGATGAACACAATTCAGTCATCTCCTTTTGTCATGATCAAGCATGTGGGGGTCATTTTTCAGCCAAGAAAACAACTGCAAAAATTCTGCAGTGTGGTTTTTATTGGCCCACATTATTTAAAGATACCCACGAGTTTTGCAAAGCATGCGAGCGCTGCCAGAAGTTAGGAGGATTATCCCGTCGCAATATGATGCCTCTCACCCCAATTCAACATCTTGAAGTCTTTGACTGTTGGGGCATCGATTTCATGGGACCATTCCCCTCATCTTTTGGACATGTCTATATTCTGCTTGCCGTAGACTATGTGTCTAAATGGATAGAGGCTATCCCATGTAGAACCAACGATCATCGTACGGTTCTCAAGTTTCTCAAAGAAAACATACTTTCTAGATTTGGGACGCCTCGAGCCATTATTAGTGATGGTGGTGCTCACTTTTGCAATAGACCTTTTGAAACTTTGATGAAGAAATATGGTATTAGGCACAAAGTGAGTACCCCATACCACCCACAAACAAGTGGGCAAGCTGAAATCTCCAATAGGGAAATCAAACAGATTTTAGAAAAGACGGTGAGACCGGATCGCAAGGATTGGTCCCTACGATTAGATGATGCACTTTGGGCTCACCGTACTGCCTACAAGACACTCATTGGAATGTCCCCTTATAGACTTGTCTATGGGAAAGCTTGCCACTTGCCTGTGGAGATAGAACACAAAGCCTATTGGGCAATTCGGGCCCTAAATTTTGACATAGACAAGGCTAGCTCGCTTCGCAAACTTCAATTAAATGAGCTTGAAGAGATCCGGAACGATGCATATGAGAATTCGAGGATTTACAAGAGCAAGATGAAGGCCTTTCATGATAAGCACATCTTAAGGAAATCCTTCCATGAAGGACAGAAAGTGCTCTTGTATAATGCCCGACTTCATCTTTTTCCGGGAAAATTACGATCTCGATGGACCGGCCCATATATTGTTAAAGAAGTTTTTCCTCATGGGGCTGTTGAGATTGAGAATGCAGCAAATGGTGACTGTTTCAAAGTTAATGGACAACGCCTTAAACCATTTGTTGAGAAATTTGATTCAGAGGACATGTCCATCTCCTTGAATGATCCTGTTTATCAGGATTATTGATCTCCTAGTCTGATGGAGGTATAGCATAGGTAGGTTTATTTTGTTTTACTGTTTTAGTAGGATTTAGTTGTTGGAATTGCAGACCTCCATGATCGCTCTCTCAGGTACTATTGTTCTCACTCTCTCATTGTTTACCATTGCTCTCATGTTCATGCTAATTGACGATCTTTTTACATTGAGGACAATGCAAGATTTGGTTGGGGGGTGAGATGAGATCCCTCATCTAGCATATTGCAACATTTCGAGCTTCATATGCACAAAATTTTTTCGAATTTTCTAACATCTCAAAACTCTTTTAGAAAATTTTGTTTCTATACATTTGAGAGGCTATGAGTAGAAGAGGAGGAGAAACGAAGTGTGTGATGTTGTAGTTTGGAATTTCTTCCAACATAATGGCTTTATATGTTAATTCCCCTATTGTTGTGATTGATAAAAAATTTGAACACCTTTACACTAAGTTCACATTACACGATTTTCATGAGTAACAGGTTTATGTGATTTGTGGATTAGATAGACTTTGGTTTAGAGGTGTTGAGCAGCCAAGCCGGGGTATTTTGTCCATCCTTGTCCATGGGAAAATAATGAAAGATATGGATTTCTAAAAATCCTATCTAAGTTAAAAGAAAAAGGAAAGAAAGGATGAAATCGGGAAGGAAAGAAAATTGGTGGAAAATTCCGAAAAGGGCTACCTATTACCAACCGGGGGATGGTCGAACCGTAACCAAAGCCGGAAATGGGACGTAGTGTGAAAGCCGTCGGAAGGACGGTAAGACAAATTCCTGTCATAGGCTTGTTGTTGCTCTGTGCACCTTGAAATCCTTGGTCTACTTAATCTATGAAGAAGATGATTCCAGGAACTCATGAGATGATCTTTCACTATGCACACTAGGTGGAATTTGTTCGAGTTCTTTTATTTATCAATCAATCAGCGGGGATTTCATGTAAACACTTTTTATGTTTTGAGAGTCCAAAGTTCAGCTTCTAATACCTAAGTTTTCCAAATTTTACACTTATACATCTTGGGATGGATAGAATCATGGGTTCTGGAAGAGAGTTGGATTTGGAGGGTTGAAATTATTTTCACGCATATTTTGCTCGGGACTAGCAAAAAGCTGGTTGGGGGGTGTGTTGAACCTCCAATTTATACATTGCATTGCCCATTACACTACATAGTTTGCATGATTTTCATGGTTTAAAGGCCCACCTAACACGTGTTTCTGTGATTGTAGGGATGAGAGTGGATTTCATCAAATTGGAGCCAAAAGAATGTATTTGAAGACATTGCATGAAGTCCTAGGATGGATCAAAGAAAGAAGAAGAAAAAGGGAGAAAAGAGAATGAAGAAAAGAAGAAAAAGTGGAAGAAAAACCAAGGCTGACCGGTCGTCCGACCGGTCAGCCACATAAAAGATGTAAATGGAAGGAGGCCGACCGGTCTTGACCGGTCGGCCAGGAAGACTGGACACATTGCATTGGGGCCGACCGGTCATGACCGGTCGGCCATAGGCACTGGATGAAGGATAAACAGCCCGACCGGTCATGACCGGTCGGGCATGCACGCTGGAACAATGGACAATCCACGCCAACCGGTCATGACCGGTCGGCTGAGCTCTCTGGAGTATTTGAAAAGCCAGGCCGACCGGTCACGACCGGTCGGCCCTGCGTAAGAAGTCTCCTTTCTAAATTGGGACTCCGAAAATTGCTGCGCAATGCGAAGGCTTTCGCAGAATCCGACGCAAGGGGGGCTTGTTGCTATAAAAGGCCACCTAGGGGCTCTCCCTAAGGTATCAGAGAAGAGAAGGAACGTGAGTTTGGAGGCTGAAGGCGACTGTGGAGTGTCTGCAACATCTATTTTCGGGTTTTTCTAGTTTTATGCTTTATTTTTGAGTTTTTAGTTGTAGCATGACTATGCTCGGCTAAAACCTCTCAGCTAAGGCTGAGAGGTGAAGCTTGTAGCCAGTTCTATGTTAATTTCAGTTTGATTCAAGTATTTTTAATTCAAAGTTGATTTTTCTTATGTTTCAGTCCAATAGGTGGTAGTTTGAGATGTCTTATCTGAGTTTATGTGCTCCGGACATGAATTCCTTTTAATTCTCTGAGATTATCACAGGTTGCTTGTTTAGATTCGAATTATAGTAATCCTTGAGCAGGCCATAGTCCATAGGCATGGCTGTTACTCCGCAGGCTATGAATTTGAATTCTACATTGATTGAATGGACTTGAACTTGGAAGTTTAACTTGAATTGGATGAATGTGTGTGAATGCTTTATTTTCCAACTAGATGAGAGATAGGACTTCAAATCTAGTTGTGTTCTCTACTTGGATTGACTGAATTAACATAGGATTGCTACAAGTGGATCCTTGAAGGCCTTAGTACATTATATCTCTGATTTTTCATTAAGTTACTGTTTTAATTAAACATCCTATTGAAATTGAATTTGTTCTATTAAACTGAGTTGCTGGAGTAATTAGGAAGCTGTTACTTTTTCCCTGTGGATCGACCTCGGTCTTACCGAGATTTATTACTACATCGCAGCCTTACACTTGAGGCGAGCGAACACCCACCCCTCCAACCAGCGTCCAGGTGCATGGAGGGGTTAGTACAGGCACATGTGGCCATTTTGAACAGGGCTCCAGGCACATGTGCCTGATGGTGGGCGCATGTCATCATTTTCCGGGCGCATGTACCTATTTCGCATGAAAAATAGATGAAGGAAAGGTGTTCCGGGCGCATGTGGTAGTGCACATGCACCTGGACCCAAATGGTGGGCGCATGTCATCTCAGACTTGGTGGATTTAAGGATTTTCCAATGGGGAAAAGCCAACGCATGTGGGGGAAAAAGCTGGGGCATGTGGGGGAAAAGCCGGCGCATGTGCCAGACACTTAGAAAATTTTCAGGATTTCTCCCTGAACTTGGGATTCCAGCGAGGAAATCCCTTTCCAGCGAGAAAATACACTCCGCCCAAGGCATTTGGCGAGGGGAAACAAAGCGGGTGCATGTGGTGCTTACATCGCTCTGAGGTCGGCAGGGGATGATCTCGTGCTGATGGAATGAAGTGACTCCGCTATTTATAGGAAAGTAATCGGGTTTGGGTCTGGCCCCGCGGGTATTTCCCGGCGCATGTACCAGAAAACAGGTCAAGCGCATGTGGGGAAAATACATCAGGCGCATGTGGTGGATCCGGGCGCATGTCCTTTTTGGGCGCATTTCCCGGCACTTTCCGAAAAAGTATTCAATTCACGCCCTTTCATCAATAGGGTGTAGGCGCATGTGGTGGGAGGCCAGGAGCATGTCCTTTGTCGTCGCTTTCCCACTACTTAGCTAGATTTTCAGGATTCCAGCACTTAGAAAATTTCAGGATTTTAGCTCCGATGGGAGACCTCCAAAGGACAGCTACCATTTCTAGACATGCACTCACTGTCGCCAATCCGCTTCTAGGCTAGGATTGACCTCCTGAATGAACGGGATGGGGTGTGGAAGTCCAGATGTTGCTAATTTTGGTACTTCCTTCCTAATCTGGAGCCTCCGAGTCGGCTTGTCGTATAGGAACGTTGTTCCGGGGAGCGCACGCATGGAAATACGCACCATAATGGCTTCAAACTTGCTATTTAAGGATTTTGGGGCGCTCTGGATCATTTGGCGGTGAAGGGTATGTCCAGTTCCGCTCTGAAATGGTAGCTGTAGGCTTACGGACCCTTTTTGGTTAGCTCCGAACAGAGACGAAATCCATTTCGAGGTGCACAGGTGAATATATGCACCGGATGACTTCAAAACTTGCAGGTTAAGGGTTTTAGGGCATTCTGGATCATTTGACGGTGAAGCATATGTCCAGTTATGCTCTGAAATGCTGTTTACAGATTTTGGTCGCTACCAAGCGATTAGGGTTGTGCTGGCATTTTCAGGGCTTTCCCGATCTCCAAACTGATTCAAATAATTGTCAATGGACTACGGGATGTTGCTTTATAATGGGTGCAAATTTGAGCCCCAACAGGGATGTTTCCATTGGACACATATGCTTCCATGGAGCAAGTGCGTTATGCTCCATTATCATTCTTCCGTACGTGCTCCTCCCTTCACTTTCACCTGGATGTGGATTGTGTTGTGAGGCTGACAGTGTGGCATGGATTCCATGTGAGGCCAGTGGTTAGAGGTGGGCATCAAGTCAAGTCGGACCGAGTTAAGGCTGACCCGATCCAACCTAGTTTTGAAATAGACTTAACCCGAACTCGGCTCGACTCAGTACCGAGTCTAGCATGCCTGACCTGATCCGAGTCCAGGTCTACCTGGACTAACCAAGACCGAGTCCGACCCAATCACAGTGACCGAGTCAAGTCGAGTCAGCATTAAGTCAAGTCGGGTACATATATATTTCCTTCTTTTCTCTTTTCTCTTCTTTCTTTGATTTGATTTGATGTACATATATAGTCGAGTCTGTTTCATTAATTTGATTTCATGTATTGAATATTGATCACCAGACCTACCTGAGGAACATCTGGGATCTTTAATCGAGGGATGACTTGTGACAAAGTAGGGTTAAGAACACTGCGTGAAAAAGCAATAAATTCGACGGTCCAAGGCCGTCGAATTTCTGAAAATTCAACGGTCCGTGCCGTCGAAAAAAACCGCCGTAGATCAGACAGTCTAGAAACAAATTCGACGGTTAATATTCGATGGTCCATAACCGTCTGTTAATATACGACGGTCCTAGACAGTCGACCTTTTTCGACGGTCCACACTCTTCGAACTCGTATTTGCATATCGTCGAAAATAATTCGACGGTTGATAACCGTCGTTTGCGGTTGGAAAATCTTTAGATATTTCGACAGCTGAAAGCCGTCGCAAATAATTGGACGCTAACCCACCATTGGTTAAAAATTATAGGAAATTTCGACGGTCGTGGACAGTCGAGAAATAAATACGACGGTTTAGAACCGTCGAATTTATGTCTGCATGGAAAAAAGAATCTATTTAAGTGGGGGTTGTGCGCCAATACATCTTGTAATTCATAAATAATTTAGAAAACTATAACATTTACTAACACAATATACAACTAAAATCCTCCACAATACAACCACAATCCTCCACAATTACATTACATAACCAACACAATACAACTACAAACCTCCGCAACCACAATCAACCACATTCTTCATAAGTACCAAAAAGTACAATCAACTTACAATATACCACCAACCAATCGAATTTGTGTCTGGAAGAAAAAAAAATAACCTGTATTTAATGAGGGTTGTTCCCCAATACATCCTGTAAACCTGTAATTCATAAATAATTTAGAAAACTACAACATTTACTAACACAATATACAACTACAATCCTCCACAATACATAACCAACACAATACAATCACAATCCTCCACAATTACATTACATAACCAACACAATCCTCCACACCCACAATCCTCCACAAGTACTAACAATCCACAACCACATTCTTCACAAGTACCAAAGAGTATAATCAGCAGATTGCCACCATAGAAATCAAACAGGATGCTACCATGGAAGAATTCAAGTACAATGTTACAATAACCCAATCACATGGTCTGCATTGTCATTTGATGCTGTTTGATTGATTTTTATGATGATAGATAAGGCCAAATTGCAATCACATGGTCTGCATTGTCATTTGATGCTGTTTGTTTGATTTGTTTGATTGTCATAGTTCATGTTCGTTACTTATGATGATATATGCAGGTCTACTTACATCATAGCAAGAGTCGACTCAAGTGAGGTGAGGGCAACATGCATTGTTAAAGGCATCACAAGGCATCTGGACATTTTATGGAGATTTGTCAACATTTTCTCACATGTATCTCAGAGGTGGGATTGCATTATGATATTACTCTAAAAGAGAATATCCTTAAAGACATAGTTTCTTTCTTCTTCTTCTTTTTTTAAATAAATAATGAAGTGATTTATTAAAAATGAAAAGGAGGAATATAATAATCCATTAAGGCAATTGTATTGTATCACTACAAACTGAAAGTCTAGAGACACCTTCCTTGCTAACACATCTTGGAAGGAGTTGGCTTCCCTAGACCATGTTTTTGCAATCTGGCCTTATCTATCATCATAACAATCAATCAAACAAATAACAAAAACCCATGGAACTATTGTGACCGTTTAGTCTATTTGGGAAACAAATGAAGAGGAGAATCAATTTCCTCTTCCTAGCTTTTACTTGAAAAAGAAAACAAGTAAAACTAACCCCTCTACCAAAATTACATAGAGAAGTTAAGTGAAAAAAAATGTGAAAAAGAGATTGACCAAAGTCTCATCATCAAAATGCAGAGAATTAGGACCATTGTCTATTTGGCATATGAATGCATAGAGAAAATCAGTTTCAGGATAAGATAAAACAACATCATTAACCAACCCTCAGTTCATAAATGCATCAATAGAAAGGAGTTGGAAAACAGATTACTCTGGCAATTCGTGATCCAGTGGATGACTGTTAATACCAAAACTAAAACACCAAAGAAAGCAAATAAAAAAAGTACCACTACAAATTCAGCATGGTACCTATAGCTTAATTTCAAAATGAAATCATAGTTTGTTGGGCAAAATTCAGTAAGAAAACCAGGGTATGAATAAGCATATTTGATATTTAAAATTAAATGAAAGATAATAAAAATCAAACTGCAAAAATTAGCTTGAAAAAATAAGATTCAGGGGATTAAACAAAATAGCACAATCAGATTTTGCTGCCCACTCTTCAACAAGAAAGGTAAGTTTGAAGATTGGATAAAATCAAATTTATGGTTGTCCAAAATCCAACAGATTTTCATAATCATGAAACCAACAAATCATTTATTACTGAACAAAGTTGCTTGCTGTAAAAATTCGTATAAAGCCATACAAAATCACTTTTTCAAGAAATTGTTGTTTGCATGACCATTATGCAAAGAATGCCAATTGCTCACTTTAAGTCTTGAAGTCAAAAGTACAAGGCTAGGTGTTAAAATGAGCTGCTGAGAATTGTGCTTGACACCATGAAAGATCTTTGTCTAACAATTAGAAAAGACTGATTTAATCTTGTTTGGGGAAAAAACAAGAAACCTATTTTAAAATGTTTGAAGCTTAAAAATACATTGCATTGAAAAGGAACATTATGATGGATATATATATATACACACACACACACACACACACACACACACACACACACACACACACACACTTGGGGAAAATTCCTATTTAAAATGATTTTGAGAAAAATAGAAAAAAAAAATGTTGCGTTGGTTCATAGGAAGCCTAGAGTTGTTAGCTAATTACAGCTACTTACATACAACAACAACTGCAAGTGAAAAGCTATTGTTGTAACCACTACTATTTTCTAAAGGTGGAAAATGGAGATCAGAAATTGGAGATACAACGAAGCCAATAACCAGTACAAAGTTCCATATGCTTGTTGAAGATATCAGGGAAGGAGTCCTTGGTAAGTATCAATGGCTTTCTTTTGTTGTACTCTGAAATTGCATTAGGTAGTCTAACATGACACCCTATGTATACACGTGCGGAGGCTTAAAGAGCAACTAGGATTATGGCTAAACCAATAAGAGGGGGGTGATAAGGACATTTTTAAAACTTTTTGCCTAGTTAACAAATTTAGCAAATTAAACTACGTAAGCAGTTAACACTTCGGCTTCCAAGCCCAAGTGAGTCCAATCAAAAGACTAGTAAATGATATATGCAATAACAACCTAGTCTATTCAACACATGTAAACTATAGAGGATGGATCAACAAAAGCTCAAGTCTACATGAGGAGTGAAAGTACATCATGTGTGTGTGTATGTGCCTATCAAGTGCCTAGCATACATTCCTAATTAAGCATTCATAATTAACAAGTTAAACGCAATGCATAAAGAGAAATGTGCTCAAGAACGATCACAAACACAAGGATGTATAGTGGTTCGACTACTTGTCTACTCCACTCCCGGTTCAAGTACTCAACCCCTTTGAGCACACCGGCATTCACTGGGGAGTTTAAATCTGGTTCCTCCCAACCAAAGTGTTTTAACTCGGATCTACCCAACCGGAGAGTTTACAGGTTCCTCCCAACCTACACGTTTTCACCCGTGTTGGTGGCTCCCCCTTGGAGACTCTGTTTAGGCCGACTAACGAGCTAAGGAACGGCTAACGTCCCTGAATTTAGGCCGACTAACAGACCAAGGATTGGCTAACGACCCTAGTTCGAGTTTGTCAAACAAACTCTGCACTCAACTCCCACAGGGAATTGAGTGGATGGACTCCTAACAAGACAACCTTATTTGTCGGATTGAGCCCCTTTGTAGCGCCGATTTGGGTTGCTTCTTCTCGCTCTCCTGTGCTTGAATCAGCTCCCCTTGTGCTCCCCCGATCTTTGACGCCGCTGCTTTGCCAAGGCTTCAGCTTTAAGATCAGCTACCTTGCATGTGATGCTCCATTGGAGATGCCCAAGGTGCTAGGGAATGGTGAATCCTCTACAAATGGTAGGAAATGGGTTTCCTAGAAGAATACACCGATTTGGACTCCTAGGTAGTGTTTAGACAAGGGATTTAACTATCATCAAGGTGTTTAAATCCTAAGAATCAAGAGGGAACAAGTCCATTCTCAAGATGTCATTGAATGGCCCAATCTTGTGATGAAAACACAAGGAGAATGACTTGCTATGGGTTTGGGATAGAGCCTCTTATGGTCTCTAGCAATGGTGGCTTCTATCTCCTCAAAATCCCCTCTTAAGCTCAAAAATGAATCCCCATCTTTAAATAGATTTTCTTCCAACGGTCAAAAAATGGGCAGATTCGCGTATCTCCGATTGATCGAAAAAAGGATCCAATTCATCGGAGACCAGTCCGATTGATCGGAGACATGTCCGAGTGATCGAAAATCTATCCAGTGAAGTCTTTGGAAGATATTCCGATTGATCGGAACACTGTCCGATTGATCGGATGGATTCCTTCCGATGGATCGGAAGGACCCCTTTCGATGGATCGGAAGTATGTCCGATTGATCGGAAATTTGTCCAGAGGATTTTCAAATTTTGCTGGAACAAATTCTGATTGATCGGAGTCCTATCGGAACTTGCTGTTTGAGTTGTTTGATTATAGCAGCTTCCACCTCGTTAATTAGTCTAACTTATCATATTTTTCATGGAGTTCTAAGACTAATGATGATGACTAAGGGTATACCTAGTTGGTGCAAGTCATCTAAGAGGTTAAGAGTTAGGTTTTGGTCAAGGTTAAGGCACACCAAGGCATCACTTTTACCTGTTTCTTCATCCTTGATGTATCTGGTCCGTCTTGAGTCTTCGGTCTTCGTCTTCATTAAGCTCAACCGACCCTAGACATACTGACCTAAGTGATTGACAAACAAGGTGCACTAGTATGCCACAGAAAAGTGCACTAACATACTCTTGGTATAATTTGGAGATAATTTGGAAACATAATGTTACAAAGCGATTGGGCAAATTCAAATTTCTTTTACAGGGTTCCTTTAGCATGATGTCTACTGGTTCTTTATTTATTATATTTTTGCTATATTCATCAAATAGACTAGTACACCCTTAAAGCAATGAATACCAAAAAAAAAATATCCAAGAGGTAAAGGTCTAACGTGCTAACTCCCATCCAAGCACACATGAAAATGAAAAAGAACTTACCTCTAGAAAGTTCCCCAACATTGTTTTTACTTGTCATCAAAGTCATACAATTCAACAGCTGCAAAAAGCCAGGAAAGCAAATATCATGACATAGAAGGCATGCTTCATTCATAGAAAAACAGTAAACTTCAAGCTTTATGCTCATGTTAAACTTTAAGCAACAGTCCCAAGGAAAATGGCAACGATAATATTTCTTAGCATGTTAAGCAGTGCTTTAAACGTGTGTGTTCAAGCCAGGCCCATTTAGAAGTTCAAAATGCAAGAACCATTTGAGAAATCAGCAACACCCAATTCCCCCAATAAAAACAACATTTGAAAAATGCCGAATGGCTATTGCCAATCAAAATAAACAATGCTCCATCAAATGGTGATTTTAAATACATCCAAACAGTGCCTATGTTAGGTATAGATGTTGCACAAAAATGCAACTAGAAGAAGAATGAGATCTAAGCATCAAAGATGCTTACCATGGCATATATCGGGAGATTTTGTTGTAGCAAAGATCAAGAACCTGTAATCACATTATTTCTCTGAGACCCTCGATTGCGGCGATCTTGTTCCTTGATAAGTTAAGGGTGTGAAGGCTCTTGGGCAGTGACCCTGGTGTGACATGACCTGCAAGAAAAAAGAAGAAGAAAAAAACTCAGGTTATTACAATATATGTAGAAAAGATGCATTTGCTCCTGTCAGTTAAAGATTGTGTGTAAATTTTACGTAGGCATAAGGATACCTAGAGCTATAATTATAGTGAAGCGTCCCAGCAAAAGGATATCCAGAGCTGCCTGAACAACCCTTTCTGCTTTTCATCCACTTCCAAAATGCGACAAACTCCATGTCAGAAGCTTCTAAGCCATCAGCATCTCTCACCACTTGTTTTTTTTGTAAAATAAGATTTCAGAATACATAAAAAAAAGAAAAAAAACTAAAGATAAGGAATTTTGTTGTTCATAGATGGTTTCATCTCTCCCAACTTTTCAGTTTCAGTTCCCTTAAAACACTTAAGAGTGCCATCAGTACGTAGATGAGGGAGTTAGAGGTGTGTAAACATAAGAGGGCAGTCGAAATATAAAGGAATTACTTGTCCAGTTCATCAGTCATAAATTGAAAACCTATAACTAGTTCTACAAATTTATCAAAGTAGTTAATAGATTAAGTACTTACACAGAAGGTATGGAAACAGAGACAAATTAATGGCCCCATATTGTAAGATTTTAGATGTGGGATATGTGTGTGTGTGTGTGTGTGTGTGTGTGTGTGTGTGTGTGTGTGTGTGTGTGTATATATATATATATATATATATATATATATATATAACCTGTAAATTTTGCAAAAGGGCATCCTACTACATTTTAGGGGACATCGAAATGCAGCCATAATCATCATTTTGAGCCTTGGGTTGATACCGTATTTAGCTGCATTGAAAGGTTATTGTGAAAAGTCGGGATTCCACAGGATTAAATCCTTCACAAGCATTCCATCAAACACCTACCGAGCAAGATGAACGGACTTACCTGATTAGATGCCATTAGATTCAAAACCTAATGGGATATCCATTCAAACAGAATCACTTGCTGAGTGAAGATAGCCTCGTCTCAACACTGAGGTCAAGGTATCGAATCCCAACGTGGGGGGTGGCTAACATTGAAGGGCAATTAACAGTGTGAGTGGGTGTAGTAATAGTGGGATGTGTGTACTAACCCAAAAATAAAAATAAAAAGAATCACCTGCTGAGCAAGAATCTCTAACCAAGAAAAAATCGAAAGGAGAAAAAGGGGGAAAGTTAGAACAAACCTTGGTGACTAAGAAAAGTAAGGAAAATGGGGGTAAGGGGGTAGGGATTTCTCTGCAACGTGAGAGAGAGAGAGAGAGAGAGAGAGAGAGAGAGAGAGGCATCTGCACGGGTGAGATGGAGAGGCAGCGACATCTGAGCGGGGGAGAAGGAGAGGGAGCGGGTCCAGATGATAAAGGGGATGGGAGGAGGAAAGGAGAGCAAGGGGGATTAGGGCATTTGGACAGGAATTTTAGGGCTTTTGGGTGGGGGCGCGAATTAGGTGTTACCCCGGAAACAGCTTAGTGGGTGTTACCCCTACCGTGTGGGCCCAACTTGATTTAGTTTTTATATATCTAATCCTTCTCTCTGTTGTTTCATATCATTTTAGGATGTGATCCAAAACTCTAAGAAGACTCGAATCTCAAGTAGACCATGCCACCAGAAAAAGTGATGAGTAACCATTAATAACGTTTTGTGGGCCAATAAAGTTTTGGATCAAAGTGATATTTATATTTTCCCTTCATCGAGATCTTATTGACATTATAAAGAGCTTGGATTGCAAATAAACACTAAAAATCCTTACGATGGGCTCTTGGAAAATTTTAATGGTGGGGCACTCAATCACAGTGTTTATAGTGGTGTGGTCCATTCGAGATTTGGATATTCATCCTAAAATGGATTGTAAAAACAAATGGATGGAATGGATATACAAAATATCATCCATGTGAGCCAAACGGTAGGGGTAACACCTAATTCGCGCCCTTTGGGCGGGGCCTAATTCGCTGGGTGAATTTTAGATACTCCACCATGATGTATCTGTTTCATCCATGTCGTCTATTAATTTAATAAAATTTATTTTAGGCTATAATTAAAAAATTAGGTAGATCTAAATCTCAGGTGGACCACACCATGAGAAAACATTAGCGATTGAATATCCACTATTGAAAACCTCCTATGGCCGACTGTAATGTTTACTTGACATCGAACCACTTGATTAGGTCATACAGACCTGGATGTAGGACAAAAACAAATATCAGCTTGATCCAAAACTACCATGGCCCCTAAGAAGCTTTTAATGGTGGACATTTAATTAACATTGTTTCTTGTGATGTGGTCCACCTAATCAAGATTTTGATCTACTTGAATTTTGGACTCTACCGTAATATGATCTGGAAAAATGTATGGATGGCGTGGATGAAACATATACATCATGGTGGAACCATAGAAATGGTACACCTGAGATAGGCAATTTGGAATTTTTAATGGTGAGGCACTAAATTACCATTATTTCTTATGATGTGGTCCACTTTAGATTTGGATCTATCTCAATTTTGGGCTTATACCGTAAAATAGCTTAAGAAAATGTATGGACAGTGTGGATGAAACACATACACCATGGTAGGGCCTATAGAGCACCGATCAGTACTAACCAGTGGCTAGTCAAGGTCACTAGCCAATCCATGCACACTACCTTAACCGTGTGAGTCGAAGTTGATATATTTTATGTATATATTTACCCCATTCATATGTTCTTAAATATCATTTTATGATGCCATACCAAATCTTAAGACTTAAAATCCAAATCTCAACGGCTAGATTAGAGTTTAGGGTCCAATGGCTGCACATTTCTTGGATTTTCATGAGGTCAGCAAGTCGCAATGCAATTTTGAATAAAACATTTGGATTAATTTAGAATTCTGATCCATTTACTTTATTCTACTCGTCAATATCTTCAATTTGACTGGTCACTCACCTCAATCAGATTTCGGATGAGAAAGATATTGGGCGGACAAAATGGATCAACCATATGATGGGTCATATCTTGCAATCCAATAGTTAGATTTGAGTAAAATTTAATCTAAACATCTGAAGTCATTTACTCTTCAATTTTCACTGATTAGATTGTCCAAAATCTGTCTAGATCTAGACAAACTGATTATGCCCATTTAAAGAGTGTTTTGGACGGATCTAATTCGTTTCATGTCAGATTGGGCTGAATTTTATTCTATAACCTATTGAGCATGTTCCAAATATATCTGACCATTCAGATCAACTTTAAGATTTCTTGATTATAGAATTTGATCAATCTCATCGTTATAAGTTATTCTTGCAATTTCACATCATTATACTTAGGCCATCAATTTTTGTACAAGTGAACTTGTGGGTATGCATAAACCAATCTGATAGGCAGGTTACTCAATGACTGTAATTTTTTATTTTCAACCATTCAATAAATGTCCACTAGTAAATTTTGTCCACTTGTTTCAAATTTCTCATTTTTTTTCAATCTCAAAATTTTATTTTTAAATATTTTTTTCAAACTCTCAATTTTTTTAAAATCTCAATTGTTTTTTTTTCAAACTTATTAAAAATCATTTTTTTCAAAATTATCAATTCTATTCAAACATATCAATTTTTTCAAGATGTAATTTTTTTTAAATCTAATTTTTTTCAAACATTGTAAAATTTTTCGAAACTTTTAAACCATTTCTTTTCTCAAAATCACAATTTTTTAAAATATTCAAAATGTTAATTTTTGTGTCAAAACCTCAGTGAATTTTTAAATCTTAATGTTTTTTTAAAATCTCAATTTTTCTCATGTAACGCCCCGATTCCCATGGCTCGAGTAGGACTGTTACCACGAGAATCCGGACGTTAATTTAGGGAGAAAGTATCACCTTTAAGTATGGTTTCCAGTTGGATTATGTTTCCACATTCACAATTGCATTAGTGGGCACCATAGAGACAAAAAGATAACCATTCCATGAAAATATAACCATATCAAACACAAGTATTAATAGTTCACGAGTTTCCCCCATCCGAGACTCAGTACAAACCCAAAATATCAAGTGTCATAGGGAAAACAGATGGAAATAACTACTCTACTGATTGAGCTCGTAAAGCTCAACAACATCGGCATATGGCTCCTCCTCAGCATACTCCACACCCTCCTTAGCAAGAGTGTCATCGGGAGTAATTCCAAGTTCTCCATTCTCCACCATCACTCCTGCATCATCTGTACGGTTGATATTCTAAACATGAGTGGCCAGCTCAGTGTGAGGTCCCTTAAGATTACACACCAACACACTAATCAAGAGTAGTTTAGAGAAATAGAAACATACAAAACATCCATGATGTGATCTGTATTAAATGCATGAATGCATGCACGTGTCCCTCAGCCTGGGGATGCTCATCCAGGTGGAAAACGTGGTCTAGGAAGTCCCTAAGGACACACATCAGCCCCACCATGCAATTCCATCAAGAGCGGCCATCACCAACGAAATACCACAGGTACGTGCTCTCAGTGTATGGCTCACCCAATGGTGGTCTGGGGCTAGCGAAAATACCTCAAGGGTACGTGCCCTCAGCAACCAAACCACCCGACAGTAATATGGCTCACCACCACATGTCCCGTCAGTGCCATGATATGCATGATTAGCCGTCCATTATTAGTCCAATTTACAACCAAACCAATTATGACATTTCCTTACAACTAGTGGCCTCTCATCTCCATAACTTTCAAATGTATCCATTATAAGTTCAGTTAGGGACATAATCACAACGATGCATCTTAACAGGACATTTAGTCCAACAAATCCATTCAGAGATTCCATCCTTAGAGATCATTCCATTATCTTGCTTACAGAGGCCACTGGTTTAAGGTCTCATCTAACAGATGTGATCACTACAATCCAGATTCACAATTCACTTCCAGATTTCTAAGAGGAATAACTTTGACAATTCAAAATACGTAATAATTCACAAAAATGTGGAGCAGTTCATAATTTAGCATATAATTAATGATGTAATCAAATAATCATAAGATAGAGTTTAAATCATTTGTAACATGTTTTCTTAACAAAATAAATAGAATTATCACGTAACCAATATGGAAGCGGAAAGCTCAAGGGGAGGAATCATCACCTTAAGAATCGAATCATCTTTCAATGTTGCTTGAAACATGTACACGCTTGCTCGAATTCGACCCTACCATATTTTAGACCATTTATGCGGTTAGATTGTCATATCCATAATTTATACGGTTGAGATCAACCCTATGGTGGTGGCTCTAAAATTTTAAGGAGTTGGCCTATACAATCTAAATTCAAGTTTTAGGGTTTAAATGACCTATTTAATACTTTAGGAAGGTGGTGGATTCCATAGATGTGACCCCACGTAGATTTTTAATTAAACGGACTTTGCATGCATAAATGGTTTTGGGCTAAGTTTGGGTCCAATTTTTTATCACAAGGGGCCATCTTTTGGAGAAATAAAATGACCACTTCACAGACCAATGTATGGTCTTCAAAACTCATAAGACGGATCCCTTTGTTTGCGTGTGTACAATTTTTAACAAAGGCCCAAACATGGGTACTTGGAGTTGTGCAGAAATGGTAGTGCATAAATGATTTTGGCCTAACTTTGGGCACATCCCACCATCAAACGGGATCACCTTTTGGCGTGTTGTCAAGTCCCCCTGGTAGACCCATGCATGGTCTCTAAAACCAATAAGGTAGGGCCTGCTGATATGTATAAATATTTTTTGGTGCGGGGCCAAACATGAGCACTTGGAATTTCTGCACAGAAATTCCTACACAACTTTGCCTGACTCCATTTTGGAACTTAATTTCTAATCATGTGGGGTCCGCTTTGGCCCAGGTAAAATGTCATTGTTATAGCCACACATACAGTATTCAAGGTCCAAATGGTGGTTTCTACATTGCTCCCACGTGGGGCCCACCAAGGACAGCCAAACATGGCCCAAAACACTAAATTCTTTATTGTTTCTTCCGGCACGGCCCACTTGAGATCTGGATCTTCTTCATTTTTCAGATCATGCCTTAAAACGATCTCCCCAAATGGATGGACGGTGTGGATATAGCACCCGCATCATGGTGGGACCCATAGAGTGGGCCACCAGCTGGGCAGCGAGCCCAGCGTCCGTGGACACTGGTACTCCCAGCGTCAGCGATGTCACTCCTTTTCTTTCTTTCTCTTTTTTTTCATGGTTTTGATCGAGTGGGGCCCACATAAGGGTGATCCACTCCGTCTATCAGGTTCCCCAGCTCATGGGGGACCCAACGAGCCCAATATTGGGTGGTTGGATTGGTCTACAAACAACAATGTGGGCCGAGGAAGTTTCGACAGTGGGCATCCTTACCTCCACTGTTTCATGTGGTGCGGTCCGCTTAAGATTTGGATCTGGTTCATATTCGGGCCCTGACCCTAGAATGACTTGGGAAAACAGATGGACGGTTTGGATACAACATAAACATCAAGGTGGGTCCCACGAGTGGGGACCCCATTCAAACCGCTCGGACGCTGGATGGTTCCAGCGTCTCTGACGCTGTGAACGTCCAGCGTCTGGACGTTTTAATTTTTTTTCTTTTCTTTGTTTATTTCAAGTGGGGCCCACATTAGTATGACCCACCCCATCCATAGTATTCTTCAGCTCATTGGGGACTTAATGAGCCCAACATTGGGCAGGTGATTTGGTCCAGAAGCATCACGGTGGAACAAGGAAGTTTCAATAGTGGACATCATTATCTCCACTGCTTTCTATGGTGTGGTCCACCCGAGATCTGGATATGCCTCATTCTTAAGCCCATGTCCTAAAATGATATGGTAAAGTGGACGGGTGGCGTGGATGAAATATACACATCATGGTGGGGCCCATGATCAGTGGGACACACATATGGTTTGGATCAAGCCTGATTTTATATTATCCCTCCATCCACACGTGTAACCCCCTTTGTAGGGTTAGGATTTCATGCATGTACAAAGGTGGGGCCCGCATCGAGGTGGCCCACCTCATCATCAACATCACAATCATCAACATAAAAAATACAAAAGGTGGAGTGAAGAGGGTGTACTCACCTTGATCTCCTTGATCAAGGGTCGATCTTGACGGTTGAAGCGGATGGATGGTTGAGATAGAATGGGAGGTTGATGATGGCCCACCAAAATTGCCACACACTCTCTCTCTCAATCTTGATATGAATGGACGAAAGGAGATGGAAGATGGGGGTGAGGGTATGCACGTTCCCTCCCTCCTTTATAATCTCTCTTTTTTTATTTATTATTTATTTTTTTATTTTAATGAAAGCATGGAGAGGGAAATGGGGTGACGTGGGGAGGAGTGGGGAGGAATGGGGAGGCATGGTGGTGAGATTCTAGCCATCATTACTTCTCCTTTTTTTGTACTTTTTATTATTTATTATTATTATTATTATTTTCTTATTTTATTATTATTATTATTATTATTATTATTATTATTATTATTATTATATATATTAATATATTAATTGCAAAGGAGACCGTGTAGTGGGCCCCACACAAGTGTGTAGAAACTATGTTTTTCAAGGTTTTCGATCAAAGGGCCTTAACTTTGCGCTCAGGTATCGGATTGACGTGCGGTTTTCGCCAATGCAGCCACAGTGACGGCGCGGTTGACATGATAGAGATTTCAAGATCTCTTGAGATAAATTGTTAGGTTCTGATACTAAGTGATCAAGGGCACCGCGTACGGGCCATCAAAGGCATCAATTGAGACGCGTGTGTGCTTGGTTTGTGTTACAAAGGACTGGGGTATTACAATCTACCCCCCTAATAAAAATTTAGTCCTTGAAATTACCTGAGTCGAGTTGTTGAATAACTGAGGGTATTTCTCCTTCATTTCCGCTTCCCGCTCCCAAGTTGCTTCTTCTTCTCCATGACGTGACCAGAGGACCTTGACCAGCGGAATAACCTTAGTGCGCAAGACTTGCTCCTTGTGGTCCAGGATACGAACTGGTTCTTCGATGTAGGAGGCATCATCTCTCAGCTCAATTTCTTCCCAACTAATGATGTGAGCATCGTCAGGCTTGTACCTTTTCAGTATAGAAATATGAAAGACGCCATGAACATTTGCCAGACTTGTTGGCAATGCTAAACGATACGCCATAGCTCCAACTCTTTCCAGTATCTCGAAGGGACTAATGAAACGAGGTGCTAGCTTCCCCTTCTTTCCGAATCTCATCATACCCTTCATGGGCGAAACCTTTAGGAACACATGTTCCCCTACCACAAATTTTAGATCACGCCGACGGGTGTCTGCATAACTTTTCTGCCTACTCTGAGCAGCACGTAAACGTTTTCGAACTATATCAATCACGTCGGTCGTAACTTGGATGAGTTCGGATCCCAATAGACTCCTCTCACCAACTTCTGCCCAACACTGCGGAGCTCGGCAAGGACGACCATAAAGAGCTTCAAAAGGAGCCATTCCTATGCTTGACTAGAAACTATTATTGTAGGCAAATTCCGCAAGAGGAAGATGATCGTCCCAATTCCCTTTCAGATCAAGCATGCATGCCCGCAACATGTCTTCTAGGATCTGATTGACCCTTTCTGTTTGACCATCGGTTTGAGGGTGAAATGTCGTGCTATATTTGAGTTCCATGCCCAATTCTTCCTGTAGCCTTCTCCAGAACGTTGAGGTGAACCGAGAATCTCGGTTGGATATGATTTCTCGAGGCACACCATATGATCGCACAACCTCCTTAATGTACAGCTTTGCCAGATCATCAGCGGTATTTGATGTTTGAATCGAGAGGAATCGTGCTGATTTTGTCATCCTGTCTACAATCACCCAGATTAAGTCGTGCCTTTTTTGGGTTTTCTGAAGTCCGGATATGAAGTCCATGGAAATGCTGTCCCACTTCCATTCTGCTAAAGGCAAGGGCTGAAGAAGACTTGGCGGTTTGCGGTGCTCAGCTTTCACCTTCTGGCATACCATACATTTTGCCACATAGTCTGCTATGTCGCGCTTCATGTTGTTCCACCAATACTGTCTCTTCACATCCTGATACATTTTAGTACTGCCCGGGTGAATAGCCAGCTTAGAGTAATGTGCTTCACTCATCACGTCCTTCTTCAAGTTTGCATTATCGGGAACACATATGTTTATGTCATATTTTGTAACAGGGTCCTCCAGACATTCACCTTTCCTCGCTAACAATTTCCTCCTGACCTGAAAAGAGACAAAGGAAAACTAGAGGTGGCCGGCGCCCAGCCGTTGGCCCTCCAATGCTTAAGTTAGATAGGATAGGATTGAAGGAAAACAAATAGAGGATTTGAAAGTGAATAATGTGTGTACCTTCTTATCGATGAAACCATCCATTTATATAGATCCGAATATCCCACTCTGTTATGCAAGATCTCAAGATTATTACGGATTTCATGGGATAAAATGTTTATCCTACTCATCCTTAGATAAAGGAACAGTCTGATCCAACTACTCATCTGATTAATTACGTTCCTTGATAGTGATCCCTTGAGATGTGGAACCGCAGGCGAAGATAAGCCCAAACCCGGTCTATACGGGCTGCTGGTACTCTGAGATGAGGGATGTCCTTGCTAGAAACCAAATACAAAAACTATTCACGTGTCGGGAGTTACTCATAGGAGGGAGCTACTCTTATCAGGAGTGCTCGCATTTTATGATGCGACCCCTCGCGACGAGCACGAGCCGGGCTGCTCGCATTTTAGGATGCGACCCCTCGCAACGAGCACGAGCCGGGCTGCTCGCATTTTATGATGCGACCCCTCGCAATGAGCACGAGCCGGGCTGCTCCCATTTTATGATGCGACCCCTCGCAACGAGCACGGGCCGGGCTGCTCGTATTTTAGGATGCGACCCTTCGCAACGAACACGAGCCAGGCTGCTCGCATTTTAGGATGCGACCCTTCGCGACGAGCACGAGCCGGGCTGCTCGCATTTTAGGATGCGACCCTTTTTGTGGAGCACGAGGCAGGCTACTCATTTTTTAGGAAGGCCAAATTTCTCTATAACAACTTCCCCCCAAACCCTTGGCCTTTGAAGAGGTACGCCAAGAGTTTTGTTTGTATATGTGCACTGGAAAAGAATCACGCATGGGTTCTCAGATGTGATTCTGCATTTATGATGGCTAGCTTTACGCAGCTTTTCATCCGTAAGAGGTGAAGCGTCGCCTGCCACGTGTCTCCGTAATTAATGTCGCGCCCACTCGTTTATCGTGTAGGATGAGAGGCCGCCGCGTGTCATCCAAATCAAGCGGAATGATTGCGTATAAATATCGAATCCTGCAAGGGTTTCTTCCATTTTCAAACTTTAAGCTGCGGAGATTTCTTCTTTCTTTTCCTTCTCTGTTTTCGGTGCAAACCTCTTCGCAGAGGTAGTCTTCCTTCCCATTCTCTTCTTCTCCTATCTTACTTTTTCTTTTACAATGGCGAAGGTTTCCGATGAAGAGATTGTCCCACTGGGAGATAAAACCCCTGATTCATCTGAATTCAACAATGCCAGAGTATCGGCTGGGAGATATTCTGCCGCCGGTTACTCCTCTATATTGACAGAAGAAAGGCTTTCTAGCCTTAGGGAAAAATATCGGGTCCCAGACTCCGTTACCTTCAGATTACCTGGGAGAGGGGAGACAGCCAATGCGCCGCCACCAGGCTGCGTAGCTTTTTACGAATATTTTTTCAAAGTTGGTGTGCGTCTTCCCCTCCACCCGTTCATACAAAATTTTCTACGTATTTACAAGATTGCCCCGGGCAAACTAATCATTAATGGTTGGCGGGTGCTTCTAAGTACCTTTGTCCTCTGGAAGCAAGCGGGTAACGATGAGTTAACCGCTGAGGAATTTTTGAGGTTATTCCAGCTGAAGAGGGCACCGGCTAGCGAGGGTTGGTATTACCTCTGCTTCTGGCACAGGGATAATTTCATTTTGGGAAACCCTTCTTCCAATTGCCCAAGATGGAGGAAAAAATGGTTTTATGTCTCCGGCAACTGGGAGTCCGAAATGGGCTCCGACACCGAAGGCCATAATGTTAATCGCTATTTTGGCGAAGGTGGGTTAAGTTTTTGCTGTCTGTCTGAAAGAAACAAAGTCATTGCTTTGTGGTGATTAATGTGCCTTCTCTCTTTTCTTGCAAGCATCCCGACTGGTGTGAAGCCGAACTTGCTAGGAGGACACAACAAGAAGCTAGTTAGAGTCTCCAAGCTCTCAACGGCTGCACGCCACGTTAATGCCGCTTTACAGCCATGTTGCCTTTGTGCTGCGGGCTTAATCTCTCAAGAAGAGATGACGAATGTTGGGGATAAAAGGGGCGCGCTAGGGATACTTCCCCGTTTGAAGGGTACTGTTCGCTTCCCCAAGTGTAGGGTTGCGATGTAGTAATAAACTCGGTAAGACCGAGGTCGATCCACAGGGACTTGTGTAGGAATTCACAAACACTTCCAATAGTGTCTATTGAGAGCTAATAAACAGATTTTGAATAAGATTGATGTGAGTAACAATTTTAAACTAATTTAAAGGTAAACAATTATAAAAAGGCACTAGGGGTTCAAGGATCCACTTGTAGCAATCCTTGATATTCAATTCGCTGTGGTTTCTCATTCTCTCAACTAGAATCAATATTAAGATCTATCTAGTCGGATGATAGAGCTGTTAAACCAAACAATCTGTTATATGTAAGTCCAATGCATAGGATTCACTCAATGTAAGCTAGGCTGAGCATGCTCAATTGCATAGGTCAGTCCCCATTCCAAAAAGGCTCAGTTCACAATCATAACCATCCTCAAGTTTTGTCACGAGACAAGGCTAGATCATGATTTGAACTTGATTCAAATCACATGCACAGTCCCACATAAAACAGAAATTCAGAAAAGTAGAACTTTGGTAGGAAGTCCCCACATGAAGATCATAGTACTAGAGCGTACTCCAATTCCTCGGATCATACAGGTCTAGACTAATACAAACTAATTAAGAATTTAAGTAATTCTCCCAACAATCCATGAGTCATCATAAGACTAAGAAAAACTACTTAATACTTGTATAAACTTCAAACCATTGTTCATAAACATGAATTCCAATCTTAAAACCAACTAAATACGAATTGAAACATCTTAGATTCACTACAAGCTTCACCTCTTAGCCCTAGCTAAGAGGTTTAGCTGCTCATGATCCAAGGAAACATGAAACAACCAAAAAACTCATAAAAACAGTAAAACAAACTAAAAGGAGTTGTGGAACTCTGAAATCCACTTCCGCCGCCTCCAACCTTGCTTAAACCCTTCTAAGATACCCTAGGAACGATCCCTAGGTGTCCTTTTATAGTGGGGAGGCTCCGCAACTTTAGAAGATTCGAGAATCTGCGTAACAGTTACGCAGTGCGCAGAGAAAATCGGACTGAAAATAGAAAGTCCTAATTTTTCACGTGGCCGATCGGTCGGGCGACCGGTCTGAGTAGCTGGCCCACCGGTCGGGACCGGTCGGACCTCACTAAGAAACAGTCCAGTGAGCTTTAGAGATGATTTTTCTTCTAGCCGACCAGTCTGGACCGGTCAGACCGGTCTGGCCGACCGGTCACGACCGGTCGGACGGTGTTTGAATCAGTCCAGCGTATGCAGCACATCTGGGAAGGCTGACCGACCGGTCGCATGACCGGTATGATCTTCCTGGCTGACCGGTCTGACCTTCTTGGCCGACCGGTCTGACCTGTTCTCTTCATTTTCTTTCTTCTTTTCTTCTTTCCTTGCTTCTTTCTTTCTTTGGTCCTCCTTCGATCTTCATTCAATGGTTCTTAAAGCGGTCCTTTTGTCATCAATTAGGCGGAGTCCATTCTCATTCCTACGATCATAAAACCATGCATTAGAATAGTCTTTAAACATAAAATCCATGCATAATGAGTGATGAATTGGGGTTAGAATATGCACAATTAAGAGCTCAACAGGTACAGCCTCGAAGAGGCAAAAGAAGACTACGGATGGTCCTTCAACCGCGCCTGCTCCAGCAGAAGGGTCTGCTCGAGGCTCACAATCGCATGTGGCTACACCAGGAGGGGTTGCCACGACCTCTCGCACGGCTGCGACCCCTCCAGCTACTGCGACCCCTCCAACTGCCTGCGACCCCTCCGACTGACACCCATTGTCAGCCGATAATCGAAGTTATCGATAATTCACCGAAAGGCGATCGAAGAGGGGGAGGCCTCCCTCCGAAGGGGGCAACATGCGAGCCTACTGCTGCTCGTGAATTACTGACACCCGCCTCGGGTATTATGAGTGCTCGCGAGGTGGGCTCTAATGAGATGGTTGTAGCCCAACCTTCTGGGTCGGGAGTTTTTGTTATCCCATCTCATTTGCATCCAATATGCGAGTTCATGTTCATTAAGATCTCTCCCAACTCCTTCGGAGGCCTCCCTGAACCAAGCTCAGAAGCTCTCTCTACCGATATCGGGGTGAGATTGCTTCAGGTAACAACCATTTTCTCATCTGTCATTCTTTCTTTATTACCAATGTGTCGGGCCACTCTAATTTCTTCTTTCTTTGTTTATATCAGAGTCTGGATCTCACGCTTCGTACCAGACGCGACATTGAAGCAGCCCGCCGCAGCGTTGAAGATGCGGAAAAGAAGAAGAAGACGATGGAAGCTGAGATCCAAGGGAGGGACCGTCTGGTGAAGGCTCTGGAAGCCCAAATCGCCAAGCTGGACGAGGAAAAGTGAATTCTCCTTGTCAAGATTCAAGCCATGACTGATCGCTTTCAGTCATTGGACCTCCAACTCGCGAAGCTTCAAGAACTCCATACCAAAAGCGAGAGAGAGAAGGAGATATTCCGCCAAGACAAGATCCAGCTTGAAGAGCAGCTTAAGGATTCTCGGGCTAAGCTCGAGGAGGCCCAGCAGAGACTCAACCAGTTGAAGGATGATTCCATTCACTGGGAAGAGGACCGAGTGGCTCTCGTCCAGATGGTATCTGACGAAGGCCCTTGTGCAATCCAGGAATTTTGAACCTCTCAACTTTACGACGAGGAGCGATATGAAGTGTATATCGCTGGTCACGATTTTGCGGTCAGAGTTATGCAGCAGATCACTCCGACTTTTAACTTTGAGGAGTTCGAAAGGGTGGCTTTCGAGTTTGCGGCTAGAGAGCGAGTTGCTGCTGAGAATGACGTCACTGGAGCTACAGATGCTGTGCCTGCTCCCGAGACTGGTCCTGAAGCTGAGAGCCGCGAGCCTGCTCAAGATGGGGATGACCAGTCTTGACTTCGTTGCCCTCCTTCTTCTATCTTGTGTATTTTTTTTTTGAAAGGAAATTGCCCATGTAACTGACTTGACTTTTTAGTCAATTGTAATGGAAATTTCTCTTTTCTTCAATGCTGTGTACTTTCTCCAGCTTTTTCGCCCTATGTCCATCGTATATTGTCCATTCGTATCACTAACTCATGAAAAAATGAATTAGACTCAATCCGGGGGTCGCGTGACCATGTCCACGTTAAGATAGACTGGTCTATCGATTGAGATTTTGATTCTACCAAGGGTAGAAGATTGGTCAAGGGAACACGTATGTTCTCTTCAGGGCTATTTGTGATCCATAAAATGGAAAAGCAACCAACAAGAATGATTTTAACCCTACCAAGGGTAGGCAATTGGCCAAGAGAATGTGTGCATTCTCTTCGGGGCTATTCGAGTCCAATTTGAATGGAGAAGCGACCAAAAAGAGTGACTTTATTTTTATTCACTCGAATGTCGCCCGAAATTACATCGAATTAGGGAAAATACCGTAATAAGTGTTCCACATGCCAAGGGCGACGTACGGTTCTTCCTTGCATATCTTCAAGATAATAAGTACCGGGTCGCACAATTTTGATGACTCAATACGGGCCTTCTCAATTCGAGTCCAACGAACGAGCAGGAATTCCGAGGTTCTGTCTAAGGACCAAATCACCGAGCTGAAAAACTCTAGGCCGAACTTTAGTGTTTCGGTAACGAGTAATGGGTTGCTGATACGCTGCTGCTCGCATCTGGGAGGCATTTCTCTGTTCTTCCAAAAGATCGAGATGAAGTTGAAGCCCTTCCTGATTACAACTGGGGTCATATTGCTTGACTCGATACGAGGGTACTTGAACTTCAATTGGTACTACTGTGTAGGTACCAAAAGCCAAGGAGAAAGGAGTTTCGCCTGTAGATGTGCGAGTTGTAGTTCTATATGCCCATAAGACCTCTGGTAGAAGTTCTGGCCATGCACCTTTACATTCACCGAGCTTGGTTTTTAAATGGTGCTTGATGATTTTATTCACCGCTTCAACTTGCCCATTTGCTTGTGGATGATATGGAGAGGTGCGGACATTGCGTATTTTCCATTTTTCACAGAATTCATCAAAGGCAGCATTGTCGAATTGCTTTCCATTGTCGGTGATTATAGTATGGGGAAGTCCATAAAGGCATATGATATTTCTCCATACGACTTGGTAGTCTGTTTCTCAGTAATTGTGGCTAAAGGCTCCACCTCAGCCCATTTGGTGAAATAATCGACTCTCACGATTGCGAACCTATTTTGTCCTTTTCCGATAGGAAGGGGCCGATGATATCGACCCCCCATTGGGCGAAGGGCCAAGGGCTATCAATTGGCGTCATTTGCTCGGATGGTAAATGAGGTATAGGAGAGTATCGCTGACACTTGTCATAATTTTTAGAGAATTCAATTGCATTTGCCTTCATAGTGGGCCAATAGTATCCTTGCCTCATCACCTTGTATGCTAGAGATCGTCCCCGAGGGTAGGTTACCACATGCCCCCTGTTGTATTTCATCTAGAACACGACGTGATTCTTCTGGGTGGAGACACCTTAAATAGGGCAAAGAAAAACTCTTGCGCAATAACATTCCATTTTGTAAAGTATACCTGGTAGCTCGATGGCGGATCTGTCATGCGAATTTTTTGTTTTCCGAAAGATTTTCATCCCTGAGGTAAAGGAGAATGGGGTCCATCCAACACGAAGAGGGATGTACCGTGATCACCTGCTCGAGAGTCGCATGGTCAATACTCGGGCTCTAAAGGTGCTCGATGGGAATTAAATGCGATAACTCTGATTCTGGTGCCAAGGCAAGTTTTGCTAAAGAATCAGCGAGTTTGTTCTTCTTGCGAGGGATGTGGATTATTTCATAACTCTTCAACTTTGCGAGTAGAATGAGCACTCGAGATTTGTATAAGGCCATCCTTTCTTCTTTTACTTCGAATTCACCGAGTACCTGATTGACTATGAGCTGAGAGTCACTGTGAATAAGCAGATTCTGAATTGAGAGGACGTTTGCTAATTCGAGGCCAACGATCAGAGCCTCATATTCTGCGTCATTATTCGAGATACGAGAATCGAAACGTAAGGCGTATTGGAAATGCGACCCATCTGGAGCAACTAAAATTAGGCCCGCTCCACTGCCAGTGGCCCGTGAGGACCCGTCCACGAAGAGTGACCAGGATGGCTGGTCGTTGATCGCGACATCATCATCGGGAGAGGAGTATGTGAATTCGGCGATGAAGTCAGCCACGGCTTGGCCCTTGATCGCGGTTCTGGGGCAGAATGAAATATCGTGCTCACTGATCTCGATCGCCCATTTGGTTAATCTTCCTGAAGCCTCGGGCTTTTGAAGGACATGTCGTAACGGATGATTTGTTGGTATTAATATAGCGTGGGCCTGGAAGTATGGTCGTAGTTTTCGGGCAGCTGTGACTAGAGCAAGGGCTAACTTCTCCATATCAGAATACCGGGTTTCTGCATCCACCATTGCTCGACTGATATAATAAACGGGCCTTTGTATCCCGGAATCTTCTCTTATTAAAGCGGCGCTAATGGTCGTGGAAGACACAGACAAATAAATGATGAGTTGCTCGTGTGCCACAAGTTTAGATAAAACGGGGGGCGTACTCATATATTGCTTCAATTGTTGAAAAGCTTTTTCACATTATGGTGTCCATTCCCAGTCAGATTTGGCTGTGGCTCGAAGGAGCTTAAAGAAAGGTAAGCACTTGTCGGAAGCTCGCAAGATGAACCTATTTAACGATGCAATGCGACCAGCCAAACGTTGGACGTCTTTGAGAGTGGTCGGGGACTTCATTTTGATCAATGCTTTTATCTTTTCAGGATTCGCCTCGATTCCTCGTTGGCCGACCATAAAACCCAGAAATTTTCCAGCAGAGACTCCGAAGGCACATTTTTCTGGATTTAACTTCATTCGATACTTCCTCATCAAGTCAAAGGCTTCTCGAAGATCTGAAAGGTGGTCAGTTCCTACAGCGCTTTTCACAAGCATGTCGTCGACATAAACTTCCATATTCCGACCGATCTGCGGGACGAATATTTTATTGACGAGGCGCTGATAGGTGGCCCCTGCATTTTTAAGGCCAAAAGGCATTACCTGGTAGCAATATAGGCCTCGATCAGTAATGAAGGCGGTGTGTTGGCTATCGGGCGGATGCATCATGATCTGGTTATAACCGGAATAGGCATCCATAAAACTGAGCAAAGCATGCCCAGCTGTTGAATCGACCAGCTGGTCGATTCGCGGAGTTGGGAAGCTATCTTTAGGGCACACTTTGTTTAGATTCGAATAGTCGACGCACATTCTCCATTTTCCGTTAGCTTTTCGAACGAGAACTACGTTTGCGACCCATTCCGGGTAGTCAAATTTTATGAAATTGGCTGTGAGCAACTTCTCGACTTCAGCTTTGATTGCCATTTGCCTCTCTGCAGTAAAGGCACGTCGGCGCTGGTGGACAGGTTTATAATTCGGATCAATGTTCAAACGATGTGCGATGACGCTGGGGTCGATGCCTGGCATATCTTTGTGAGACCAAGCGAACACGTCTTAGTATTCGGTGAGGAAACGAACCAGATCTTCACGGAGGGACGCTGGTTAAAGAGGATCCAATGTATACGACTTTTGATGAATCATCTTTAATTAAGAGGATTGACACTGTTTCTTCCCCGGGAGTTCCTGATTGGAGAGCATTCTCCCTTAGATCCAGTGAGGCGGTCGTCGAAGGGCTTGATGAATCTTGCTCTATCATCATAACTGGTGTTGCTTGAGCCTTCTTTCGATCTTGTAGGGCTATCTTATAACAAGAGCGGGCTTCTCTCTGATTTCCTTGTACAACCCCAACACCATTGGGGGTAGGAAATTTAACGCACAAATACAAGGGATGTAAAGCTACCCCAACCTTATTAAGCGATGGTCAACCCAAAATGGCGTTGTACGCCGATCTCCGATCTACCACGAGGAAATTGATGAAGATAGTCGTCTTCGTAGGGCTCTCACCAAAAGTGACTGGAAGGTCAATGCTCCCTTCAAGTGTCACCACTTCACCCCCGAAGCCGACGAGGGGAGTTGAGACTGGCTTGAGCAGGCTTCTGGCTAGTGCCATTTTATTGAAAGCCTCCAGGTAGAGAATATCAGCAAAGCTACCTGTATCCACCATAATACGATGAGTCAGATAGTTTGATACCTTTAATGTGACTACGATGGAGTCTTTGTGAGGGAAATGAATCCCTTCTGCATCTTCGAGGGAGAAAGAGATTGAAGGACGGTTAGACTCTGATGTATCGGGAGTTCGTTCCAACCAGTAGATATGCTGAGGCTTCTTGGATGCCTTACGGGTGTATGCTTTTCTCGAAGCTTGAGAATCTCCTCCGCAAGCCGGTCCTCCGACGATGGTTTGAATCTCCCCAGTAGGCTCAACATTTTCTTGTGATATATGTCGATGAGGTGATTTCTTCTGTTGTGATGGGGCCTCCCCCCTTTTAGGTGAACGACCTTGTCGGACAACATAGTCTTGAAGGTGACCTTTGCGAATAAGAGCTTCGATGTGATCACACAAAGATATGTAGTCTTGGGTGTTGTGCCCATGATCTTTGTGAAAATAACAAAACTTGCTCTTATCTCTTTTCTCAGGATCAGATTTGATCTTTGCTGGCCACTTCACATATGGTTTATTCTTGATCTCCATTAGCACCTTTTTCGGAGGCCGATTAAGGGGGGTGTAGTTATGGTACTTACCAGAGTAGACTTTCTTGGGAGAGCGATCTCGCCGATCGCACCGATATTTCTTATCCGAAGAAGAGACTTCCTCCGGCTTGCGCTTCTTGCCCTGTATGCCATGACGCGCTAAAGCAACTTCTTCTGCATTGATATACTTCTAAGCTTTAGCTTGGAATTCTGTCATAGTTTTAGGAGGATTCTAATCCAAAGCGAACCTGAATTTTTCGCTCGTAATCCCAGCTATTAGGGCGGTGAGGCCTTTCTCTTCGGTATAACCTTCAGTTTGGACGGCTTCGATAGTGAACCGCACTGTAAACTCCTTTATTGTTTCCCCATGCTGCTATTTCAGATCCATTAGGTGGGACGCCGATTTTTTTGTGCAGATACTTCCCATGAATTGGGAGAGGAACAGCTCCGATAGCTGTGAAAAGGAACCGATATATCGAGGTTTTAACCCCCGGAACCACGTACGGGCTGCTTCCTTTAAAATTAGGGAAAAAGCCCTACACATGATTTCCGACCCATGTCCCTCCAGCTCCATGAGAGACCTATAAGTTTCCAGATGTTCGAGAGGATAGCCGGTGCCTGTATATGGAGTGATGACGAGCGTATGATACTTTCTAGGTAGAGGTGCCTCCATGACCTCGCTGGTGAAAGGAGACTCGGATCGATGTATCGATGCCACAGCGGTTGATGGTCAATTTGTCTGATATCGTTGCTCCATGTCATCAAAATGATCATGGATTCTTTTGAGGTCTCCCTCCCATGGTAAAGTATAACCTGACGTCTCAACGGTGGACCCATGAGATTGCTGTTGGCGGGAAGCACTGGAATGTACAAATGTGGGGATAGTACAGGGGGTTGGTTGCCGATTGGCATTTGGTTTGACGTAGGATGATTTGATAGGACCTGTGGTTCGTCCACAGAGTGTCTGGAAGCCATAGGTATGGGCTACGCCGGAAACCCTCCGGAAGGTAGCTTCTGAGGCTCCAAGAAATCCTGATCAAGTCGGTTAGACAAGGCTTGAAACCTAGCATTGAGAGTTAAGAGTGTGTTTCCGAGGAAATGCATGACATCTTCTTGACTTCCGGAAGCCTCAAATAACGGGTTTTGTGATGGCACGCTAGGATCCCCTTGAGGGATGCCCATCGAAGTGGCTTGAGGGATGGGCCTCGATTCTGTAATGTCAGGTGGAGGTAATGTCTGTCTTAAAGTGGAAGGATGAACTGTCTTTTTTGGAGGCATCGTGTTCGATGGTGGGAAAGGCTAAAATTTGGTGATCAAATTGCCTTCCCACAGACGGCGCTAATCTGTTTACGTCATATTTTGTAACAAGGTCCTCCAGACATTGACCTTTCCTCGCTAACGATTTCCTCCTGACCTGAAAAGAGACAAAGGAAAACTAGAGGTGGTCGGCGCCCAGCCGTTGGCCCTCCGATGCTTAAGTTAGATAGGATAGGATTGAAGGAAAACAAATAGAGGATTTGAAAGTAAATAATGTGTGTACCTTCTTATCGATGAAACCATCCATTTATATAGATCCGAATATCCCACTCTGTTACGCGAGATCTCAAGATTATTACAGATTTCATGGGATAAAATGTTTATCCTACTCATCCTTATATAAAGGAACTTCTGATCCAACTACTCATCTGATTAATTACGTTCCTTGATAGTGATCCCTTGAGATACGGAACCGCAGGAGAAGATAAGCCCAAACCCAGTCTATACGGGCTGCTGGTACTCTGAGATGAGGGATGTCCTTGCTAGAAACCAAATACAAAAACTATTCACGTGTCGGGAGTTACTCATAGGAGGGAGCTACTCTTATCAGGGGTGCTCGCATTTTATGATGCCACCCCTCGCGACGAGCACGAGGCGGGCTGCTCGCATATTATGATGCGACCCCTCGCAACGAGCACGAGCCGGGCTGTTCGCATTTTATGATCCGACCCCTCGCAACGAGCACGAGTCGGGCTGCTCGCATTTTAGGATGCGACCCTTCGCGACGAGCACGAGCCGGGCTTGCTCGCATTTTAGGATGTGACCCTTCGCGACGAGCACGAGCCAGGCTGCTCGCATTTTAGGATGCGACCCTTTTTGTGGAGCACGAGGCAGGCTACTCATTTTTTAGGGAGGCCAAATTTCCCTATAACAACACACATGACCCCGAAACCTAAGTGCACCATCAGCACTAATCTCCAATCGGGCATTTCTCTGGCCTTGCATTCCTCTTTCATCTGCTTGAGCCATTCGTCCTGGTCTTTTTCGGTGATGATCTGACGGACCAAGGTCGGCTCTACAGTTATGAGAGCGACATACGGATCTGGCTCGTCAAGCATAAGCTGAACGTCGAAGTCCTGGACAAATTCCATCATTTCCCACTCCTTGATCATCAAGGAGGCCGTAAACTCATACCTTTTCTGTCGACTCAGTGCATCGGCTACCAGATTTGCTTTCCCGAGATGGTAAGACACCTCAAAATTAAAGTCTTTAAAGGTCTCCATCCATCGCCGTTGACGCATGTTTAGATATTTTTGCGTGAATATATACTTGAGGCTTTTGTGGTCGCAGAACAATTCGAACTCTTCCCCATACAAATAGTGTCTCCAGATCTTTAGAGCGAAGACCACTGCTGCCAATTCCAAATCATGCGTCGGGTAATTCTCCTCATGCTTCTTCAGCTGCCTCGAAGCATAGGCAATCACCCTATTGTTCTGCATTAGCACACATCCCAAGCCCGTCTTGGACGCGTCACTAAAAACTATGAACTTTTCACCTTCTTTTGGGAGAGTAAGTACAGGAGCTGATGTTAGCCTCATCTTAAGCTCTTAAAAGGCTGCTTTCGTGTTTTCATCCCATACAAATTTGGCATTCTTCTTTGTCAACTGGGTCAACGGTCGCGCAATTCTGGCGAACTCTTTAATGAAGCGCCTATAATATCCCGCCATACCCAAGAAGCTTCAAACTTCTATAACCGTGGTGGGCTGCTCCCACTTAGCTACTGCTTCGACTTTAGATGGATCAACTGTTATACCTTCCGTGTTCACTACATGCCCCAAAAATTTGACTTCTTCCTTCCAAAAGTCGCACTTGGACAACTTTGCATACAACTGGTTTTCTTTCAAGGTATTCAGGACGGTACGCAGGTGTTCTTTATGCTTCTCCTAGCTTTTAAAGTAGACCAGGATGTCATCGATAAAGACAATGACGAAACGGTCTAAATATGGCATGAAGATCCTATTCATCAAGTCCATGAACACGGCTGGGGCATTGGTAAGACCAAATGACATAACTAGGAACTCATAATGTCCGTACCTAGTCCTGAATGCTGTCTTGGGAATGTCCTCTTCTCTAATCCTCAACTGATGGTACCCAGATCGCAGATCGATCTTAGAGAAATACGTTGCGCCTTTGAGTTGGTCAAATAGGTCATCGATACAAGGCAGAGGATACTTGTTCTTAATCGTCACCCCGTTCAACCGCCTATAGTCTATGCATAATCGCATCGACCCGTCTTTCTTTTTCACAAACAGCACTGGGGCGCCCCATGGGGAAACGCTGGGACGGATGAAACCTTACGCCAACAACTCATCGATCTGCTTCCTGAGCTCTTCCATTTCACAAGGAGGCATACGAAAAGGTGGCAAAGATATCGGTGCGGTCCCTGGCAGGAGGTCTATACAGAAATCCACCTCCCGTCTGGGGGGTAACCCGGGTATTTCTTGAAATACTTCGGGAAATTCCTGCACTATGGGTATTTGGTCTATCATGACCTCCTCTGACTCAGCTTCTTCTAATGCTTGTAAGCTTTCAAATTCTTCGTGCCTGCTTCTACCACCCCCCCCCCCCCCCCCCCCCCCCCCCCCCCCCCCCCCCCCAGGAAATCTGCCCGGATAGGGATATGGTGACCGACCTAGCACAACAATCCAGAACTGCTTGATCCCAAGACAGCCAGTCCATCCCAAGTACGATGTCGTAGCGCTTGATGCGCATCACTACCAAATCTACTGTTATTTTATGGTTTGCAAGGGAAATGCAGCATGCCCTACAAATCTTATTTGTTTCCACAAATTTCCCCATAGGGGATGCTACTACGAGGGGAGTGTGCATATGGCTAGTTTTCAGTTCTAATTTTGCTACTATAGTGCAGTTAATGAATGACAATGTTGCACCAGAATCAAACAAGATGAGAACGGGAACATCGTTAATATAAGCCGTACCGTGGATAGTCTAAGAAGGATTTTCCTCAGCCTGAGATGCAGATGGCATACATGCGAGCGGGAGGATTCCTGTTCTGTGCTGGTGCTCCTGGCCTGGCAGGCTGAGGTTGTGGAGTTGGCCTTGTCACGACCTGAGTTTGCTGCGGACGATTCGCCTGGAATGGGGGATTAACACCTTCGGCCCTGAGTTTTTGTTATAGCACATGCGAGCGATATGGCCTATCCTCCCACAGTAGTCACATTTTTTTGTAGCATACGGAGATGAGGAAATCGGGTACGTAACTCTCGGCTTCTTTTCAAATGGCACTAAGGTAGAAGGCATAGGCCTGACCCTGTTAATAAGAGTCTGATTTGGAGTGCGTAACTTTGACATGCGCTTGTGATCCTTCTCAACCCGTATCGCCTTATCGGCAACCTCGGCAAGACTTTTGAAGTCCAGGGTGCACAACCTAGAATGAATTCCTAGCCTGAGGCCTTCCTTAAACTTCTGTAATCTGTACTCCTCGTCTTGCACCATCCGGGGTACAAACCGTGACAATTCATCAAACTTGGCTTCGTACTAGGCAACAGTCATGTTGCCCTGTTCCAGTTTCAGGAACTGTGCTATTTTCTCATTTCGGCACGATCGGGGGAAGTATTTCTCAAGAAACTTCTTTTTAAACCTCTTCCAGGTCCATGTATAGTCTTCCCCAACTACCCTCAACACGCTCTTCCACCAGTTGTTCGCATCACCTTCCAGCAGATACGTGGCGAGGCTGACCTTTTGTTCATCAGAACAGCCCAATGGCTTCATTATTTTCTCCAATCGGTCCAACCAAAGCTCTACTTGAACAGGATCCACCGCCCCCGAGAATGTGGGTGGCCTCAATTTCTGAAACTTCTCGAAGACCTCAACCTCACGAGAATCTTCTGTTCGGGAAGACGATCCTCGCGAACTACCTTGAAGTGTCTTCATCATGGTGGAGAACATGGCCTGTTGTTGCTGCATAAACGCGGCCTGTTGTTGCTGCAATAGCGCAGCCATATGCCCAAAAAATTCCAAAGGCATCAGATCTGGCCTGGCCACCAAATGGAACGCCCCCAGCAGGGCCCCTAGAATACACGGCTTGTGAATGTACACCCGCAGGGCCCATAGGTGGGGGTGGGGGAGCACTTCCAGTCTCTGATTCTTGATCAGGGTCCCTAAGCTCTCCTTGTTCTCCAGGAACATATTCCGGGCTTGGCTCATGTTCGGGGTTCTCAGGCGAGGGTGCCAACGCACACGATGCCAGTGCTCGCCGCTGCTTAGACTTAGGAGGCATACTCTCCTAAAAAGGTGTAAGAGCACAATTACTTTCATATTCTAATTGGCACTTAGAACCAAAATTTTGAGGATATGAAGGAGTTCATCAATTACAATTACATAGCAATAGTCTCTTTCTTGGTACCTAAGTTTTAGTTTATAAGTTTATAAGTTCTTAGATTACACTATTCCTTGGAAAAATTTCTTCTAAGTTCATACCCCTACTTCATAATCCCTAGACATTTAGGTCTCTTGGGGTTTGTACCATTTTTATATTCCCAAGGCCTAGTTATCTCAGACCCTGGTGCTCTGATACCAACTTGTAACGCCCTGATTCCCATGGCTCGAGTATAACTGTTACCACGAGAATCCGGACATTAATTTAGGGAGAAAGTATCACCTTTAAGTATGGTTTCCAGTCGGATTATGTTTCCACATTCACAATTGCACTAGTGGGCACCATAGAGACAAAAACATAACCATTCCATGAAAATATAACCATATCAAACACAAGTATTAATAGTTCACGAGTTTCCCCCATCCGGGACTCAGTACAAACCCAAAATATCAAGTGTCATAGGAAAAACAGATGGAAATAACTACTCTACTGATTGAGCTCGTAAAGCTCAACAACATCGGCATATGGCTCCTCCTCAGCATACTCCACACCCTCCTTAGCAAGAGTGTCATCGGGAGTAATTCCAAGTTCTCCATTCTCCACCATCACTCCTGCATCATCTGTACGGTTGATATTCTAAACATGAGTGGCCAGCTCAGTGTGAGGTCCCTTAAGATTACACACCAACACACTAATCAAGAGTAGTTTAGAGAAATAGAAACATACAAAACATCCATGATGTGATCTGTATTAAATGTATGAATGCATGCACGTGTCCCTCAGCCTGGGGATGCTCATCCAGCTGGAAAACGTGGTCTGGAAGTCCCTAAGGACACACATCAGCCCCACCATGCAATTCCATCAAGAGCGGCCATCACCAGCGAAATACCACAGGTACGTGCTCTTAGTGTATGGCTCACCCAATGGTGGTCTGGGGCCAGTGAAAATACCTCAAGGGTACGTGCTCTTAGCAACCAAACCACCCGACGGTAATATGGCTCACCACCACATGTCCCGTCAGTGCCATGATATGCATGATTAGCCGTCCATTATTAGTCCAATTTACAACCAAACCAATTATGACATTTCCTTACAACTAGTGGCCTCTCATCTCCATAACTTTCAAATGTATCCATTATAAGTTCAGTTAGGGACATAATCACAACGATTCATCTTAACAGGACATTTAGTCCAACAAATCCATTCAGGGATTCCATCCTTAGAGATCGTTCCATTATCTTGCTTAAAGAGGCCACTGGTTTAAGGTCTCATCTAACAGATGTGATCACTACAATCCAGATTCACAATTCACTTCCAGTTTTCTAAGAAGAATAACTTTGACAGTTCAAAATACGTAATAATTCAAAAAAATGTGGAGCAATTCATAATTTAGCATATAATTAATGATGTAATCAAATAATCATAAGACAGAGTTTAAATCATTTGTAACATGTTTTCTTAACAAAATAAATAGAACTATCACTTAACTAGTATGGAAGCGGAAAGCTCAAGGGGAAGAATCATCACCTTAAGAATCGAATCATCTTTCAATGTTGCTTGAAACATGTACACGCTTGCTAGAATTCGACGCTACCATATTTTAGACCATTTATGCGGTTAGATTGTCATATCCATAATTTATACAGTTAAGATCAACCCTATGGTGGTGGCTCTAAAATTTTAAGGAGTTGGCCTATACAATCTAAATTCAAGTTTTAGGGTTTAAATGACCTATTTAATACTTTAGGAAGGTGGTGGATTCCATAGATGTGACCCCACGTAGATTTTTAATTAAACAGACTTTACATGCATAAATGGTTTTGGGCTAAGTTTGGGTCCAATTTTTTATCACAAGGGGCCATCTTTTAGAGAAATAAAATGACCACTTCACAGACCAATGTATGGTCTTCAAAACTCATAAGACGGATCCCTTTGTTTGCGTGTGTACAATTTTTAACAAAGGCCCAAACATGGGTACTTGGAGTTGTGCAGAAATGGTAGTGCAGAAATGATTTTTTCCCAACTTTGGGCACGTCCCACCATCAAACGGGATCACCTTTTGGTGTGTTGTCAAGTCCCCCTGGTAGACCTATGCATGGTCTCTAAAACCCTTGAGGTAGGGCCTGCTAGATATGTATAAATATTTTTTGGTGCGGGGCCAAACATGAGCACTTGGAATTTCTACACAGAAATTCCTGCACAACTTTGCCCGACCCCATTTTGGAACTTAATTTCTGATCATGTGGGGTCCGCTTTGGCCCAAGTAAAATGTCATTGTTGTAGCCACACATACAGTATTCAAGGTCCAAATGGTGGTTTCTACATTGCTTCCACGTGGGGCCCACCAAAGACAGCCAAACATGGCCCAAAACACTAAAATTCAACGGTCTTTATTGTTTCTTTCGACACGGCCCACTTGAGATCTGGATCTTCTTCATTTTTCAGATCATGCCTTAAAATGCTCTCCCCAAATGGATGGACGGTGTGGATATAGCACCCGCATCATGGTGGGACCCATAGAGTGGGCCACCAGCTGGGCAGCGAGCCCAGCGTCCGTGGACACTGGTACTCCCAACGTCAGCGACGCCTCTCCTTCTTCTTTTCTTTCTTTCTCTTTTTTTTCATGGTTTTGATCGAGTGGGGCCCACATAAGGGTGATCCACTCCGTAAATCAGGTTCCCCAGCTCATGGGGGACCCAACGAGCCCAATATTGGGTGGTTGGATTGGTCTACAAACATCAATGTGGGCCGAGGAAGTTTCGACAGTGGGCATCCTTACCTCCACTGTTTCATGTGGTGCAGTCCGCTTAAGATTTAGATCTGGTTCATATTCAGGCCCTGGCCCTATAATGACTTGGGAAAACAGATGGACGGTGTGGATACAACATAAACATCAAGGTGGGTCCCACGAGTGGGGACCCCATTCAAACCGCTCGGACGCTAGATGGTTCCAGCGTCAGAGACGCTGTGAACATCCTGCATCTGGACGTTTTAATTTTTTTCTTTTCTTTGTTTATTTCAAGTGGGGCCCACATTAGTATGATCCACCCCATCCATAGGATTCTTCAGCTCATTGGGGACCTAATGAGCCCAATATTGGGCAGGTGTTTTGGTCCAGAAGCATCACGGTGGAACAAGGAAGTTTCAATAGTGGACATCATTATCTCCACTGCTTTTTATGGTGTGGTCCACTCGAGATCTGGATATGCCTCATTCTTAGGCCCATGTCCTAAAATGATATGGCAAAGTGGACAGGTGGCGTGGATGAAATATACACATCATGGTGGGGCCCATGATCAGTGGGACCCACATATGGTTTGGATTAAGCTGATTTTATATTATCCCTCCATCCACACGTGTAAACCCCTTTGTAGGGTTAGGATTTCATGCATGTACAAAGGTGGGGCCCGCATCGAGGTGGCCCACCTCATCATCACCATCACAATCATCAACATAAAAAATACAAAAGGTGGAGTGAAGAGGGTGTACTCACCTTGATCTCCTTGATCAAGGGTCGATCTTGACGGTTGAAGCGGATGGATGGTTGAGATGGAATGGGAGGTTGATGATGGCCCACCAAAATTGCCACACACTCTCTCTCTCTCTCAATCTTGATATGAATGGATGAAAGGAGATGGAAGATGGGGGTGAGGGTATTCAAGTTCCCTCCCTCCTTTATAATCTCTCTTTTTTTTATTTATTTATTTATTTTTTTTTTTAATGAAAGCGTGGAGAGGGAAATGGGGTGACGTGGGGAGGAGTGGGGAGGAATGGGGAGGCATGGTGGTGAGATTCTAGCCATCATTACTTCTCCTTTTTTTTGTACTTTTTATTATTTTTTTATTATTATTTTTTCCTTATTTTATTATTTTTATTATTATTATTATTATTATTATTATTATTATTATTATTATTATATTATATTATATTATATTATATATTAATATATTAATTGCAAAGGAGACCATGTAGTGGGCCCCACACAAGTGTGTAGAAACTATGTTTTTTAAAGTTTTCGATCAAAGGGTCTTAACTTTGCACTCGGGTATCGGATTGACGTGCGGTTTTTGCCAATGCAGCCGCAGTGATAGCGCGCTTGACATGATAGAGATTTCAAGATCTTTGAGATAAATTGTTAAGTTCTGATACTAAGTGATCAAGGGCACCGTGTACGGGCCATCAAAGGCATCAATTGAGACGCGTGTGTGCTCGGTTTGTGTTACAAAGGACCGGGGTATTACATCCCAAGATGCCCATTTTCTTTTTTCAAAATCCTAGTTTTCTTTTAATGTTATATATATATATATATATATATATATATATATATATATATATATATATATATATATATAGAGAGAGAGAGAGAGAGAGAGAGAGAGAGAGAAATGATCACCTGCGCGCTGGTGCGCATTTAGCTTTTTGCGCACCACGATGTCAGTCGTAGGATTACGGAAAACTCTCATTCTCCTGCCCATTGCTTGTTGTGTTAACGACCCCAGGTTATTTGAGCCCTAATATGATGTATGTGTTATATCCACTCCATCCATCCATTTTGCAAAATTCTTTTAGGTCATAGACTAAAAACTGAGACAAATCCAAATCTCAAGTGAATCACAGGGTGAAAAGCAATGGGACAATGATGCTCACTGTTGAAACCTCACCAGGGCACACCAAGATGTTTATTTGCCATCCAACTTATTCATATGGTCACACAGACCTGGATGAAGTGAAAACATAAATATCTACTGGATCCAGAGCTTCTGTGGGTCCTAAGAAGACTTCAATGGTAAGCATTCAATTTCCACTGTTGTCTATGGTGTGGTCCACTTGAGCTTTGGATCTGCCCAAGTTTTGGGCTTATGCTCTAAAATAATCTCACAAAATGAATGGACGGTATGGATATAATATCTACATCTTAATGGGTCCCACACAACACGCTGATCTCGACTCAACATGTAGGTAGGTGGTGCATGGCAGACCATGCATTCCGCTTCCTTGGACGCAATTTGGCCACTGACGTTGCCAGTAGGCTGTGGGCCCCCCCATAATGTATGTGTTTTATCCATGCCGTCCATCCATTTTTTCCCATCATTTTATGGCGTGAGCCAAAAACTGAGATAGATTCAAATGCCAATTAGCCTCACTTTTTAGCCCATGTCCTAACATGATCTGCCAAAGGGAATGGACGGAGTAGATTTCTCACAAGCATCATGGTAGGCCCCACACCCCGCTTAGCTCCCCTCGCGTGAAGTTAGGCTTTGACAGCAATAGTCGTCCGAGTGGGACGGCGAGGGAGAAGCAAGCGGGGTCGCGGTTTGGCAAGTGATGTTGTATACTAGTTCTCAGTGGGCCACCCCATGATGTATGTGTTATATCCAAAAATATCAGCTTGATTCAAAAATTGTGGCCCCCGAAAAGCTTTTAATTGCAGACGATCAATCAACATTTTTTCTGTGATGTGGTCCACCTGAGATTTGGATTAGGATCTAGCCATAAAATGATCTGAAAAAAATAGATTGCCAACGTGGATGAAACACATACAACATGGTGGGGCCCATAGAGCACCGGCCAACATCATAAGCAAATGGTGTCTAATTAAGCAGATTGCACTGTGTGTCACACCCACACACCACCAACCTTGGTGTTAAGTTCATGGTAATGTGTTTTGTGGACCCATTAAGACGTGCTTGTTATATCCACACTGTTTATCCATCTCATGAGATTATTTTAAGACTTCGGCCAAAAAAATGAGGCAGATTGAAAACTAAAGAGGGCCACACTATAGAAAGCGGTAGTGATTGAACACCTACCGTTGAAAGCTTTTTGGGCCAACAAAAGTTTTGGATCAAGCTAATATTTCTGTGAAACCTTATGATCAGGAGTTGGATGGCAAATAAATATCATGGTGGGCCCTGGAAAGGTTTCAACCTTAGGCATCATTGTCAAAATGAATGGATGGTATGGATACAAAATACAAATCAGGCCCGCATAATTTAGTGAAGTCGGAAAAAGACTGGGGAGAACGAGAGGTGGAAAGACAGCCACTCGTCTGTGTTGAAAGCACAGGAAATTCCAGTGCGGTCGCTTCTCGTTCTGCCACTTCATTTCCGTTATCTCCATCTCACAAAATATCGCGTATTTATCTCTTCGGGTACCTTGCGTGCTACGTAGCACATCTTTTAACGTATGGAACTTCGCCGCCCTTCACCATAACCTTTGTCTTACATCCACACCGTCTATCAGTTTTTTCAAATAGGTTTAGAGCATGGTTCCAAAAATAAGGTACATCCAAATCTCAGGTGGACCATATCAAAAGAAAGTAGTCAGGATTACACAAACTTTGGTTGAAACCTTTCTCGGGCCAAGCGTGAGGCTTTATCTAACATCTAACCAGTTCATAAGTCCACCCATACCTGGATGAAGGTAAGACACAAATATCTGCTTGATCAGAGCCGTCTGGGCCCTAAGAAGTTTTCAACAGTAGCATCAATTCCACTGTTTCCTATGGTGTTCCAGTTGAGCTTTGGATCTAACTTGTTTTTAGGTTTATAACCTAGAAAGATCTGAAAAATTATACGGACGGTGTGGATCTAAGAAATAAGTCATCATGGGCCCGCGTAAATTTCCCACCTAAAGAAATTCCGCTCTAGAGAAGAAAACCGGAACAGTTGAAAGGTGGAACTTCTGTGGGGTCCATCATGATGTATGTATTAGATCCACACAGTCCAATCATTTTGTTTCATACCTTTTAGTCAAGAGGCTGAAAATAAATCAGATCCAAGGCTCAAGTGGGCCACACAACGGGAAAGAGTGGGAAATGAACACCAACCATTGAAAACTTCTTGTTGCAATAGACAGCTCTGATGAAGCTGATGTTTGTGTTTTCCCTGAATCAAGGTCTAAGTGACCTTATGAAGAGGTTAGATGGCAAATAAACCTCAAAGTGGACCGTAAGAAGGTTTCAACGTTAGTCGTTCAATCCCATGCTTTCTGTTGTGTGGTACACTTGAGCTTTGGATGTGCTTCATTTTTTATCTTATGCTTTAGAATAATCTGAAAAAATTGATAGACGGTTCTGATATAACAGATACATTAGGATGAGGCCCAGGGAAATTACATACTATAAAAGTGGGTTGTGTAGCACGCAATCCATACGCGAGAGAGAAAATCGGCTGGTTTTTTTAGCTGACGTTATTGGCTATGACGTGTACCAATGAGAATGGATGGCACTGAATTTTTCTGTCTTCAACACAGACGATCCTCACTCCAAATAAACTCACTGGTTAACAAATACTTTGGTTGGTTTAGTACGTGGTGCGCACAAATCTAAATGCGCACCAGTGCGCAGGTGATCATTCATATATATATATATATATATATATATATATATATATATATATATATATATATATATATATTCAAAATCTTAATTTTTCTAAAACATTGATAAAATTTTCTTTCGAAATTTTGAACTTTTTTTTTCAAATCACAATTTTTTTGGAGGGGATTTTCAAAAATTAGAGGGGGGTTTGAACATTCGACGGTTCTGGCCTGTCGAAAATTTTCACGTGTTAATTTCGACTTTGATAATTTCGAAGTTTTTCGCACGTTAATTTCAACTTTCATAATTCGACGTCATTAACAATTGCATTTCAGGTCCTAAATTCGACGGCTTTAGACCGTCGAATTGTTTCGCACATTAATTTCGACTGTGATAATTCGACGGTCATTAACAGTCGAATTTCAGGCCCTAAATTCGACGGTCTTAGACCGTCAAATGTTTCGGTGCGGTAAATTCAACGTTATGGACCATCGACGGTCCATAACCGTCGAATTTCAGTCAAATTTAGCACTTTTTCACGTAGTGGAATATTCCTAGTAGCGGCTTGCTTTTATTTGAAAACCCCAACTCGAGCGTTGAACGGAGGGCTAAGAATGCTCGAAATGGATGGCTGGGATAGAGAGACATTTTCTACTGAATTGCTAGCGAAGCGGAAAAGAACAGGATTCCCATTTTGGGAAATACCTCTTGCACCGTGTAAAATGGAAAATGGGGAAAAAACAGCTAGAAAGATCTCGTTTTCATTGCCCCGAATCTCAACCGCAGAGGAGAAAAAAAAAAAAAAGAGGAAAGAAAAAAGAAACAAATATTACTTATGCTTTTCTCATCATTATTACGTGTAGTGACTTTCCACATCGACGTCAATCCAGGCCATCCGTATTTTGGGCTCCATTCAGAGATCATGTCCTAGAAATTGTTCTTATTTTAGTATTACCCCATCTGATTGGTTGGTGGCTACCAAATGGTTCAGATTGTATAATCTGTAGTGAATATCAATATCGGGTGGTTATGATCGTCTGAACAGTGTGATGTTAGCGCTATGCTCGATTCTCAGTGGGGCTCGTGACTTCATTGTGCTTAGAATTGATGGAATGTCTGCAAGTGTGGGGTGATGATAGCCCGTTCACCGCCATCTAAAAAATAAAGAAGAACCCACACGGTTGTCTATTTGAAAAGGAAAAGAGATGATATATGGTAGTCTGCCAGAGTTTCTCATATCAAATACTAGCATGCTCTCGATGTACAAAAACAGGTGGATACCTTTATCTGACCGTCTATATTATTAATCCGGAGTCGATTAAGGCTTCCAATCGAGTCGAGTCAGTACCAAGTCAGTTTTCAGTCCGAGTTGCGTTGAGTCGAGTCACTAGGTAACTGGGACTCGACTCAGTTGGAATTCGGACTAGGCCACCTGTACTCGGTTCGAACCTACTCAGCCATTCGATCCCCAGTACAGGTGGTGCATGTGTTTTATACTTCATTTGTCCCCTCCAGTAGGATGCCCAGCTCTACCGAAGGTGGTGCATGTGTTTTATCCTTCATTCGTTTTTCCAAGCTCATTTTAGAGCATGTTCCTAAAGCTCAAGTGAAGGGGGGGCGGATTGGGTGTGACCCGTGCATAGAGATATCTCTGTGCCCAGGGCTGTGTGGGGCCCATAGAAATGTCTATGAGAAATCCACTTCATCCATCTGTTTTGAAAGACCACAGTAGTTCAGGATTTTAAAAATTAGGCAGATCCAAAACTCATGTGGGCCATACCCCACGAAACAGTAGGGATTGAACGCTTGGCAGTGAAAGAAGTTTTGTATCAGAATGATATTTGTTCTTGAAGTTTATCTGAGTGGTAATAATTTTAAGAATGGTTTGGATGGCATATAAACATCATGGTCAGCTCAGGAAAATTTCAACAGTGGACGTTCCTGTTCCCACTGTTTTATTGGTGTGGCCTACATGATTTTTGGATATGCCTGTTTTTTATAATCCTATCCTATTGTGATCTTTCAAAACAGATGGACTGATTGGATTTATCATGGACTTCTCTGGGACCCTACACAGCCCCAGGCACAGAGATATCTCGGTGCCTGTGTCGCAGGCAATCTGCTCTCCAAGTGAACGACACCACAGAAACAGTGAGGATGATGACGTACACTGTTGAAACCTTCCCAGAGCCTACAGTGATGTTTGTTTGTCTTCCATCCTGTTCACACACAGACTTGGATGAAGGAAAAACACAAATATCAGCTTGATCTAAAACTTCAGTGGTCCCAGGAAGTTTTCAATGGCAGACGACCAATTCTCACTGTTTCATGTGGTGTAGTAAACCTTAGCTTCGGATATGCGTTAATTTGAGATCATGTCCTAAAACGAGATTAAAAAAAGGATGAACGGAGTGGATAAAACACATATCCACGGTGTGCTCCACAGAGAATTACACCACGCTAGCGTGGTTAGCTCCTCACTACACAATGCGTCCCTTTCAGCCCTGCGAACTGAGCAAATGTAATTAAGCCGCTCATCAGTACCCAAAAATAGAAAAAGTCAAACCTGCATGATCAATAAGCCTGTCACCGTTTTAAATGGAATTGATGATAGGAGGGTATTCACTATAAATGTGGGGAGTACCATCTTACACGTCCATCCTAAATGCGATATTACGGATAGGTGTACGGTGAAATGACACCAGCGTTAACCTGACTGGACGACCCTCGCACAATGGCGTGATTGAACCCCGATGACAGAAATGGATTACGTGGTGTGCCCACACCACCTACCTCCATGGTGTATTGACGCCACCAAGTTCAGTGGAACCCTTGTAGTGCTATATCTGCACCGTTCATCCATTTTATGAGATCGTTTTAGAGACTGGGGTAAAAAATGAGGTAGATTCGAAGCTCAAGTAGACCACACCGTATAAAACATTGGGGATTGAACGTCCACTTCTGAAACTTCTCAGGGCCACATAAGTTTCTGATCAATCTGATATTTGTTTTTTAACCTTTGTTGGAGGTCTCTGTGGCCTCAGGGATAGGTTGGATGACAAATAAACATCTTGGTAGGCCCTAAGAAGGTTTCTACGGTGGGAATCATTGTCCCCATTTCTTTCCGTGGTATGGTCCACTTGAGCCATGAATCTTTCTCATTTTTGGTCTCATGACCTAAAATGACCGTGCTAAATGGATGGACGGTGTGGATATAACACATACATCATTGTGAGACCCACATACCTTGGTGACGTCAACACACTAGGTAGGTTGGTGGTACGCGGCACACCAGGCAATCTGCTTCCCGAGGGGGGCGCGAATTAGGTGTTACCCCGGGAACAGCTTAGTGGGTGTTACCCCTACCGTATGGCCCACATAGATGATATTTTTTATATCCACTCCGTCCATCCGTTTATACATACCATTTTAGGATAAGGTTCCAAAAATTATGCAGATCCAAATCTCAAGTGGACCATACCACTGGAAACAGTGTGATTGAGTGCTCCACCATTAAAAATTCCAATGAGCCCTTGGTAAGGTTTTGGTAATGTTTATTTGCAATCCAATCTCTTGATAATGTTAATAAGGTCTTGATGAAGGGAAAATATAAATATCAGATTGATCCAAAACTTTTGTAGCCCACAAAACGTTTTTAATGGTTATTAATCAGTGTTTCTAGTGGTATGGTCCACCTGAGATTTGGATCTTCTTAAGGTTTTGGATCATGCCCTAAAATGATACGAGAAAACAGATAGACAGCATAGATATTTAGAAAATACATCAAGATGGGCCCCACACGGTGGGGGTAACACCCACTAAGGTGTTACCAGGGTAACATCTAATTCGCTCCCTCCCGAGGGAGCGGATTAGGCAAGACCCAGCCTCATGCAAGACGGTGCCGCCCTTATCATGAGGCCCACGTTGATATATTTATCCTATATCCACACCGTTCATTTGTTTTATTAGATCATCAGATGGCATGAAGCTAAAAATGAAGAAAATCTAAATCTCAAGTGGGAGGAAACTGTGGTAACTGACCATTAATGGGCCACAAAAGTTTTCGATCAAGCTGATACTTTTTTCCCCCTTCATCTGGGCTTATGTGACCTTATCAACAGATTGGATGGCAAATAAACTATGAGAAAACATTAAGGTGCACCCTAAGAATTAATGGTAGGGTATTCAATCACCACTATTTCCTGTGATATGGTCCACTTGATAATTTAATATGCTTCATTTTTTGGATAATTCCCTAAAATTAACTAGAAAAAGGTTGGACGAAGTGGATGTAGAGTACATACATGGAGGTTTGCCCCATGTAAGGACTGCACTGCGGAGTGAGGGTGATTAATTAAAATAGCACCAAATTATGATGTAATAAAATTAAAACCTTAAGGGCGTGTTTGGCGCATGGAATTCGGTGGTATTCGGTGGGATGGAAGTCTTTTTAAGGTAATTATTACATTTTGGTGGGATTGGTTTTAATCCCGTGGGATGGTGCATCCAGCGGTAGCCATGTTTGGAAGGGAGATTACAACATGGGATTAGGCATTGGAGTGCGTGGAGTGCTTGGATGTGGATTGGAAGGCAAGGGCTGCTGTCAAAGTTGTGTGGGCCCCACCATGATGTATTTGTTCAATCCACGCTGGACATCCATTTTTCCACCTCATTTTAGGGCATGGGCCCAAATATGAGGCATATACAAATCTCAGGTGGACCACACCATAGGATACAGTGGCTATGGAACTTCCACCGTTGAAAACTTCTTGGAGGCCATGCAAGTTTTGGATCAAGCTGATATTTGCGTTTTCACTTCATCCAGGTCTGTGTGACCTTATGAACAGGTTGGATCGCAAATAAACTTCACGGTGGGCCCACTTAAGTTTTTAAGGGTGGGCGATCAATCAACACTATTTTGTTGTCGTGTGGTCCACCTGTGATTCGGATCTGCCTAATTTTTAGGGCCCATGCTCTAAAATGAGGTGGTAAAAGGATGGGCAGCATGGATAAAACACATAAATCATGATCGGTCCCACACGAGATGGTTTTGAGAAATCCCACCATTACGGCCGGAGTTCCAGCACGAGATTCGATGTGGTATTTCAAACGTAACTCACCTCTATCCAAACAGACATGCGGAATTTGGACGGTGGGATATCGTAATTCCATCCCACGTAATCCCGCCTAATCCCGTACGCCAAACACGCCCTAAATTTTGAAGTCATTAATTTTTTAGCCCTCAGGCACTTTTAGCTTTTCAAAGGATGAAAATGCTCCTCAAACAAAAGTCCCCTCGTACTATGTTCGCTTATCATGGAAGTCAAGAAGGCCTTTCGAGAATGGGGTGTGAGCCCCACTAAATCCACTATTGAGGTCACCTCTCGGATAGCCATGAAACCATGGTAGGGCCATTACAATAATAATAATAATAATAATAATAATAAATTTGGAGTTGTCTGTAGCCCACAATAGCACGAGCGTTGTGTTAATTCCAGACTGTCTCCACTGGTGCGGTCTATCCATGATGAGGTTTTCCCTCAAACTTCGTTTAATGGCATGAAATTAAAACTCATTTTATTTGGATGGCTTGGATTTGCTACAAGACTATCTACTAGACCCCACATAAGATGTGGAATGAGTTGAATAGGTGGGTCCCTTACGTGGGACGGTCATTTGACATTTTCTTTCCTTTTTTCACGAGAGGGACCATTTTTGCCATTATAACCATTGCCACCTCTGTGGGACCCACTCCATTGTTGAACCACAAATTATACATGTTCTAACCCTGATTCATATCATAATTGCATCGTTTAAGTTGTTGAAGTTAAGGATTTATGCTTGCTTTTGTGTTTGTAGGTAAAAGAGAGAGATGTCATGGATTTAATGCTAATTTGGAGAATTCGGAGTTATAAGAAGAGCAACCTTTGATGAGCTAAAGAAGAGAAGAAAAACCTTGAAGAAATCGTGTTAAAAGTCTGAATTGTCCAGAAAAAGCAAAGTGTAGAGCTGTAGGGCCAGAAAAGTAACATGCAGAAAGTTCATAAAATCACCCGAAGTTGTTGCTGGACAGAATTTCGATCCATCAAAGTCCTATCGGAATTAACTCTGATCCATCGGAGTCATATCGGAGTCCCATAAAAAAACGAATTTTTTCATAAGTCTCTGGACAGATTTCCGATCAATCGGAGGAATTTCGATCCAACGGAAAGGGGTGCTCCAACACATTGGAGATAAGTCTGATCCATCGGAACTGTCTGAGCAAGTGCGAAATACCTACGCGGATTCTCGAAGTTTCTAAGTCGGTGCGGGATTTCTCTTATAAAAGGCCACCTCCACTCTCTTTCTAAGGTATCTAGCAACGTGGGGAGTAAAGAGATCAAGACCTATGAGGCTTCCTAGCCTCCTACAACTTCTTCTTCTTCTTCTAATTCTAGTTTAGTTTTCTTTTAATGCTTTATTTTAGTTAACTCTCAGCTAGAGCTGAGAGGTGAATCTTGTTAGTACACCTTTCTTGTCAATTGACGTGTTGGTTGGTCGCGTCATGTCATGTGAGCTCCGGTCGAAGTATTGAAGATCAAGACTTGAAGATTACGCTTCGTCCATTGCTCAAGCTAATGCTGCAACAAGATCTCAGGTAAGTTGCATATAGATTGACCATAGGAAACCCAAAACATCAAAGAAATGGCGTAAAAGACTCACATATTTTATCCCCATTCCTATCGACCCTTACACAAGTTGATCAGACTTGTGAACCATGGCTGGTGCGAAGCATATTGAAGATATGTCCATACATTGGACCCTATGCACCTCATCGCTTGAAGAGATCCGTGGCTGTGTTGAGAATCTTGGTCCTGCAAGCTCACTATGACAAATCCATCTAGACAGCGGCCAGGCTTCTCAAACTCTTCGGCATCCTTGCTGTGAAGTGGATAAATGGACAGCCGACCGGACTTGACCGGTCGGCCAGGCTCTGCAAATGTAATCATATAGGAAGCCGACCGGTCATGACCGGTCGGCCTTCACAATGCCTGAAGGTCCAGCTAGTATAGCCGACCGGTCATGACCGGTCAGCCTTCACACGTCTTGGAGTCCAGCAAGGGGGTCCGACCGGTCAAGACCGGTCGGCCTCCATATTACATGTAACTCCAGCAAGGGGGTCCGACCGGTCATGACCGGTCGGCCTCCATAATGCATATAGCTCCAGCAAGGGGGTCCGACCGGTCATGACCGGTCGGCCCATGTTATGTAGCCTCTCCAGCAAGGGAGTCCGACCGGTCTTGACCGGTCGGCCAGTCCCAAATGATGGCTTGTATTTCAAATGCTTACCGGTCCGTCCGGCCGGTCGAGTCCGTGCTCTGACAGGTCAGACGTGACCGTTTTAGATCCGTTGGGGCTATCATTTGGGGCTCTATAAAGCCAGGACTTGAGGTCTTTCTTGGCATGCATTCAACACTCATTCAGAGCTGAGAGAGAGAGAGCATTTACTCCCATCCTTCCTCCCTCTTAACTCCCTTGAGTTCATCATTCAAACTTGGCCATTAATGGCTTGTCATTGAGTATTCTAAGCTCAGTTTGAAGTATGAACTCAAGACTTTCATTCATGGCTGACCTACCTTCCGAATACCATTATTAGGTCACTTAAAGCCATTAAATGCTTGAAGATTGGTAGTTCTCTCATTACCATTGCATTGAATAGGCAAGACGAACTAGACCAACTCTCTCCCAACTACCCGGCATCAACATATCCGCATCATTTGCATTGGTAGCTGATCTTGGGAGCTCAAAGAGAAGCTGAAGCACGTGGAGCTGAAGCTACTCATCAAAGGCATCGAATCGGGGCTCAATCGTCTAGGTATGTCTAGTATTTGAGAGTCCATCTTTTACATCACTATTCCCTGGATTGGGAAACTCCGGCGGGAGGGTACGTGACCATCCTTGGATTAGGATTGGTGAGAGTTTGAGATCCAAACTCGTCAAGTCCCTAGATTGGGCCATCAGCGGATGGTATACGCGGTCCTAGATCAAAGGATGTCAAGGTTGATGGTTAACCTGATTTAAAACCAAGACTATAGTGAAATCCGGTGGTCTCATAGGTTGAGATCGTGAACCGGGAGTGGAGTAGGGAAACCGAACCACTATAAATTGCTGTGCATTGTGAGATTGAATGATTGCTATGTGTTGAATGGTTGAGTCAATCATGAATGCTAACTGTTTAATGAAATGCCTATGATAGTCCTTGCTTACAAACTGCCCATATAATTGTCTTGAATGCTATTGTGATTATCTTATTTGATAAGATTGACTTGGTTTGTTTCTAATTGCAATTAGAATTTTAAAAAAAAGTCCTATTCACCCCCCCTTTAGGACATTAGGCACATCTCCAAGTATCTCTATAGGCGGTAAAACCGCAATTTCAATTGGTATCAGAGCGGGTTCCTCCGTTCAGGTTTAAAAACCCGGAGTGAGATCCTAAGAGAGCTTGAAAATATGTCTAGAGAGGACTCTTCATCCGTTACTAAGCCTCCCTTCTTTGATGGGTCTAACTATCCATATTGGAAAGCCCGAATGCGCATCTTTTTGGAATCTATTGATTCGGACGTTAGGGATATGATTAATATTGGATATAAACCCCCAATGGTCACTATATGTAAGGAAGGTGAACCGGATGTCCTCAAGCCAAAAGAAAAGGCAATGTGGACCGATTATGATAAAGCTCAACGGGTCTGTAATGCCAAAGGGCTGAATGCCATCTTTTGTTCAGTATCTAAAGATGAATTTGGCCGGATTCAAAATTGCACAACCAGTAAGCAGGCATGGGACATCCTTGAGGTTACTCATGAAGGAACAAGCATTGTTAAAAACTCAAAACTTCAGCGCCTCTCCACACAATTTGAAAATATTACTATGGAGGAGCATGAAACATTCACTGACTTCTATACCAAGCTGAACAAGATTACAAATGAAATGTAGGGATTGGGGGATCCCGTTCCGGAGCATAGACTATGTAGGAAAATTCTGAGATCCCTACCGGAACGGTTCTCTTCCAAAGTTACTACCATCGAAGAATGTAGGGACCTAAATACCATGAAAGTTGAAGAACTTCTCGGGTCCCTTCAAACCTATGAGCTAGGTTTCAAAACTCCCTCAAAATCCAAAAGTACTGCCCTGAATTCTTCCCACAAGAAGCAAGAGTCTGAATGTGGAAGTGAGGAAGATCCTGATTTAGAAGAAATGGCACTTATGGCCAAGAAATTTCAAAAATTCTTCAAAACTAAAGGAAATACCTCTAGAAGGAAACCCTACTAGAAGGGTAAACCTTTTGACTCCAAGAACAACAAAGGAAAACTTTTAAGTCAAAAGATCCTCAATGCTACAAGTGTAGACGATTTGGTCACATTGCATCCGAGTGCACCAATAACAAAGCCAAGAAAAAGGCAATGGCGATTACATGGGATGAGACTGAAGAATCTGAATCAGAATCAGTCCTATATCAAAGTAAGGAGGAGCAAGGTTCAATCAGAATTTTAATGGCCTCCATTACTGATATTGTATCTCAAATTGAGCCCATTGCAAAGATCACCGGAGACATTGATGATCATGAATCCTCCAACACAGAAAATGATTCCTTGAGTGATGATGAGAATGAGGAGGAAGGCCTTCAGGAAGTTTACAACCAACTATACATTGAAAATATAAATACCATCAACAAGTTGGGCCAAATGAAGGCTGAAAATGACAAACTGATGAAAAATCTTGACGGATTGAAAATAGAGAATCAAAAGATGTGTCAAGATCTAGAAGAACTAAAAAGGAAGAATGATGAGCTTGAACAAGAAAAGAAAAAGCTCGTGAGTGGTGAATCTCTAGACAAGCATGCTAGACTTGAGAGAGAACTCAAAGAGGCGAACAATGAAATCAATCGTCTTAAGTGTCAAGTCGTTGACTCTAGAAGATGGTTCGCTCAAGGAGAAGAAAACCTGGAAAAACTCCTCGGTGTTGCAAGATCACCAATGGACAAAAGAGGTTTGGGCTATGATAGTCACACTTCAAAAACCACCTCAGTCCATCCAATTGTAAGAAATGGTCATGGTGCATCCGGAAGTAAAACTAGAGCCTCTCCTATCTGCCATGCTTGTGGAGACATTGGCCACTTAAAATTTGAGTGCTTGGTATTCAAAAATCCGGTCAGAAACTTGAAAGGTAAATTTGTACTGACCGGGAAAAATGTCCAAGCTAATTGGAATCCTCCCATGCATTCTTCACCTAAGAGGGGAAACATTCGAAAGAATTATCCTGCTCTTCCTAGGAAGAACAAGAGGATGGATGAACTGTTAGAGCAAGTTAAAATGCTGAATTTGAAAACGGCTCTTCTGTTGCGTGAAAAAGAAAAATCTGATTCTCCAAAGAAAACTAGAGAATCTCACCATAAGAACACCCCTTATAAAAAGACAACAACTAAATGGGTTGTTAAGAACAAGTGCTTAGTCATTCATACTGCCTTAAAAGCTGGGAATACTCCTAGATGGTACTTGGATAGTGGTTGTTCTAGACACATGACAGGTGATAGATCTCAATTTTGTGCATATGACGAATTTGATGGTAGGTCTGTCACATTTGGTGGTGGGAGCATAGCTAAGATCATTGGTAAAGGAACCATCACAGGGCCAGGTTTGCCTGAAATTGAAAATGTATTGTATGTTGATGGCCTTAAACACAACCTACTGAGTATCTCACAGATTTGTGATGAAGAGCACTCAGTAAGCTTCTCCAAAGATATGTGCAAGATCATGAACTCCACAGGAAAATTAGTCATGAAAGGTCTGCGCACAGGAGACAATTGTTATGTCATTGAAAATCACAACAATTCAAGCTCCTCCACCATGTGTCATGTGGCCATTCAAGATGAAACGGAATTATGGCACCATCGACTCGGTCATGTACATTATAGAAATCTGTTTAAACTAAGTCAGAAAAATTTGGTGAGAGGTCTACCCAAGATGGGTAAAAGACCAAATACTGTGTGTGCCGCATGCCAAAAAGGTAAACAAATCAAGGTTGCACACAAGAGAACCTCTATCCTGGTAACATCAAAACCATTTGAAATGCTACACATGGACCTAGTTGGTCCTACCAGGGTACTTAGCCAAGGTGGAAAACGATACTTCTTTGTAGTCGTTGATGATTACTCCAGATTCACATGGGTCGCCTTCCTAAGAGAAAAATCTGACACTTTTGAGGAATTCAAAAAACTAGTGAAGCGACTACAAAATGAGAAAGGATACATGGTAGCAAGAATCAGGAGTGATCACGGCGGTGAATTTGAAGATCATCGCTTCAAGGCATTATGCGATGAATTGGGCATTCGTCATTAGTTCTCAGCTCCCAAAACACCTCAACAAAATGGGGTTGCTGAAAGGAAAAACAGAGTGTTGTTGGATATGGCCACAGCTATGCTTAATAATAAGAAACTTGCTCAAACTCTGTGGGCCGAAGCTGTTAACACTGCCTGCTATATTGTTAATCGAGTTTATTTAAGGGCAGGTCTAAACAAAACAGCTTATGAACTGTGGTGTAGAAAAACACCGAATGTTAAATATTTTAAGGTCTTTGGTAGTACATGCTATATTCTGAGAGACCGAGAAAATTTGGGAAAATTTGAATCCAAAAGTGATGAGGGTATCTTCTTGGGATACTCATTGAATAGTAGAGCTTTTCGTGTTTACAACCTTCGAACCTCATCTGTCCAAGAGTCAATCAATGTGACTGTGGACGATAGCTTGGATAAACCTGTGTCTCTAGGTGATGAAGAAGAAGATGAGGGCATATGCGAGATAGGTAAATCTGATAAACCACCCTCATCTCCAAATGCACCCACTGCTCCTGGTGATGTACAAATTGTCAAAGATCACCCCCTCAATCAAATCATTGGGGATCCTAGCATTGGTGTCAAAACCAGGAGGCAATTGGAGGCAGTCAACAGTCACCATGTGTTTCACATAAAAAATTGAACCAAAAAATGCTGATGAAGCTCTAAATGATGAATTCTGGATCCTTGCAATGTAGGAAGAGTTTCAACAATTCATTAGAAATGATGTATGGTATTTGGTCGACAGGCCGGAAAGGAAAAATGTGATTGGAACCAAATGGATTTTCAAAAACAAATCCGATGAATTTGGGAATGTAATACGAAATAAGGCTTGGTTAGTGGCTCAGGGATATTCACAAATAGAAGGCATTGATTTTGATGAAACATTTGCCCCTGTAGCCAGACTCGAGTCTATTAGAATTCTTATGGCTGTTGCTTGTGCTTTAAAGTTCAAACTATTTCAAATGGATGTAAAGAGCGCCTTCTTGAATGGTATTCTTGATGAGGAAGTGTATGTTGAACAACCAAAAGGATTCATTGATCCTAAGTATCCTCACAAGGTTTACCGGTTGAAAAAGGCGCTTTACGGACTCAAGCAAGCACCCCGTGCATGGTATGAACGCTTAACTCAGTTTCTTATAGACCATGATTTTGCTAGGGGGAGCGTAGACAAAACTCTATTTATTAGAGAAGCCGAGAATTCTGTATTGATTGCCTAGATTTATGTGGATGACATTGTGTTTGGATCCACATGTGAGAAAATGTCCATCTCCTTTGCTGAATTAATGACATCTGAATTTGAGATGAGTATGGTAGGAGAACTTAACATGTTTCTAGGGCTTCAAGTAAAACAACTTGCATCAGGTATATTCATTACTCAAGCCAAGTATGCTAAAGACCTAGTTAAGAGATTTGGCTTAGATTCTGGTCATTCCTACACTACACCTATGAGCACCACTGTTAAATTATCAAAAGACCTTGCAGGGAAAAGTGTAGATCAGCATCTTTATAGAAGCATGATTGGTAGTCTTCTTTATCTTACTGCTAGTAGACCAGATATTGTTTTAGTGTTGGTGCTTGTACTCGATTTCAGGCTGATCCCAAAGAATCTCATCTTACCGCTGTTAAGCGGATCATTCGGTTTGTTGGAAGCACCACCGAATACGGTCTTTGGTACCCCTTTGATTCCTCTACAGATATTGCAGGGTACTCAGATGCCGACTGGGCTGGTAACATGGATGATCGTAAATCTACCAGCGGTGGTTGTTTTTATGTTGGAAACTGCCTTGTGGCATGGCACAGTAAGAAACAAAACTCTATCTCTTTATCCACAGCCGAAGCAGAATACATTGCCGCTGGTAGTTGTTGTGCCCAGCTATTATGGATGAAACAAACCCTAATCGATTATGGGATCAAACAAGGCACAATGACGTTATTTTGCGACAATACGAGTGCCATAAATATCTCGAGAAATCCTGTTCAGCACTCTCGCACTAAGCACATAGACATTAGGCACCATTTTATTCGAGAATTGGTTGAAGATCAAATCATATCTCTCGAACATGTGCCTACAGAGAATCAGCTAGCTGACATTCTAACAAAACCTTTAGACTCGGTTCGATTTTCGAACCTCCAGAAGTCCATTGGTGTTGGATGTATCTAGTTTAGCTAACAAGTGTCTGTTTTGCAGGAAAAATCTGAGGATTTAGCCTCTCTTTCTGATCATTATAGGTATATCTGAGGATTATTGCCTCATTTCATTTGCTTTCTTCGAATATCCGGGATCATAGTCCCAATATCTAGCTATTTATTGTCATATCTGGACCTTAGGGGTCCCTCTTTTTGGGTTAAGGTGTATGTTCGCTTCCCCAAGTGTAGGGTTGCGATGTAGTAATAAACTCGGTAAGAGCGAGGTCGATCCATAGGGACTATGTAGGATCTCACAAATTCATCCACAAGTGTCTATTAAAGTCTACTAATCAGATTGTTGTATAAAGTTGATGTGAGTAACAAAAGCTGAATTAAATTGAGAGTAATTAATTATGAGAGGGTACTAGGGTTTCAAGGATCCACTTGTAGCAATCCTTGATGTTCAATCCGCTGTGGTTTCGTATTCTCTCAACTAGAATCGACATTCCTGTCCGTCCAGTCGGATGATAGAACTGTTAAACCAAACAGTCTGTAATATGTAAGTTTTATGCATAAGATTCACTCAATCTAGGCTGAGCTGAGCATGCTCAATTGCATAGGTCATTCCCCTTTCTTATAGGTCCAGTTCTCAATCATAACCATCCCCAAGTCCTCTCACAAGACAAGGCTAGATTAGGATTTGAACTAGATTCAAATCACCAGCACAGTCCTTACATATTCCAGAAAATCAACTAAAATAGAACTTTGGCCTGAAGTCCCTTTATGAAGAGCTTAGTACTAGAGCGCACTCCGATTCCTCGGATCATACAGGTCTATACCGTTGCAAACAAATTAAGAAGATAAGTAATTCATCCAAACATCCATGAGTCATCACAAGACTAAGAAAAATTACTTAAAAACTTGTATAAACTTCAAACCTTAGTTCATAATCATGAATTCCAAACTAAAACCACTTAACTACGAATTAAAACATCTTGGATTCACTACAAGCTTCACCTCTTAGCCCTAGCTAAGAGGTTTAGCTGCTCATGATCCAAGGAAACATGAAACAACTACAAAAAGCATGAAAACAGCAAAGCAAACCAAAAGGAGTTGTGAAACTCCAATCTTCACTTCCACAGCCTCCAACCTCGCTTGAACCCTTCTAGGATACCCTAGGAACGATCCCTAGGTGTCCTCTTATAGTCTGGAGGCTCCACAACGTCGGAAAAATCAGAAATTTGCGAAACTCTTACGCAGCGCAGAGAAAATCGGGAAGAAATTAGAAGCTTCTAAGTCAGTACGCATGGCCGACCGGTCAAGACCGGTCGGCCTCAATAGAGAGTCATTCCAGCAAGTATGCCCGACCGGTCAAGACCGGTCGGGCCTATTTATCTTCAGTCCAGCAAGCCCCTCCGACCGGTCATGACCGGTCGGATGTTTTCATCCATATTACAGCAGCACTGACCGACCAGTCATGACCGGTCGGTCCTATTCATTGAAGTTCCAGCAGCCTTGTCCGACCGGTCATGACCGGTCGGACGTCCTCAGCACATCCAACTATGTATGGCTGACCGGTCACTGACTGGTCTGGCTTCCTCGGCCGACCGGTCACGACCGGTCAGCTCCTTTGTCTCTTCTTTTTTCTTGCTTTCTTTCTTCTGCTTTCTTCTTTCTTTTCTTCTTCGGTCTTCAAATAATCTCCATTAGAATAGTCCCAAATGAGCTCTTTATGTCTTCAATTGAGTAGAGTCCACCCTCAATCCTGTAATCACAAAACATGCATTGGATTAGCTTACAAACCATACAAACCTTGCACACTGAGTGATGAATTGGGGTTAGAATATGCACAATTAAGAGCTCAACACACCCCCCAACCAGCATTTTTCTAGTCCCGAGCAAAACATGCGTGAAGCTAATCTCATTCTTCAAAACTCAACTCTCTTTCAGAAACCATCCTTCTATACATTCCAAGGTTCATAAGTGTAAGATTCAGAAAGATTAGGCGTCAAAGGTTGGAACCGTAAATCCTCAAGACATAATAGGCATTCATATGAGATTCCCACTGATTGGTTGATAAATAGAGGGACTTGAACAAATTCATCCTAGTGTGGGTAGTGAAAATTCATTCCACGAGTTTCTAGGATTATCTTCTTCATAGATCAACTAGACTATTGAACTCAAGGTACATAGAGCCACATCAAGCCAATGACAGGAATTTGCCTTACCGTCCTTCCGACGACTTTCACACTACGTCCCATTTCCGGCTTTGGTTACGGGTAGACCATCCCCCGGTTGGTAGTAGGTAGCCCTAATCGGAATTTTCCACCGTTTTTCCACATTCCCAATTTCATCCTTCCTTTTCCTTTTTCTTTTTAATTTAGATAGGATTTTTAAAATCCATATCTTTCATTATTTTCCCATGGACAAGGATGGACAAAGTACCCCGGCCTGATTTCTCAATACCTTAATTCAAAGTCTAGCTAATCCATAACTCACATAATCCCTTCAACTCATGAAAATCGTGTAATGTGAACTAGGTGTAAAAGTGTTCAGATTTTCTATCAATCACAAAAATAGGGGAGTTCACATATAAAACCATTATGCAATGAGAGATTCCAGACATCCAGCCCTATTCACTTCATATCTCTTCCTCTTATGCTCATATCATCTGGAATGCATAGAACCAATGTTTTTCAAAAGAGTTTCGAATTTTTGAAAAAAATCGAAAAATTTCCACATAATTGCTTGAGATGTTGCAAAGTGCTGGATTCATCCAAGCGGACCTACACCCCCCAACCAAATCTTACATTGTCCTCAATGTAAAAGATGCGCAATGAGCAAAACATGAGAGCAATTTGAAAATAACAGGGAGTGAGGAATGATATTACCTGAGAGAGTGAACATTGGAAATCTTCCTCCTTCTAACAAACCTCTGAAAATGAAAACAAAAGCAGCAAAATCCTAATCCTAACTACTCTATACCTCCATCAGACTAGGAGATCAATTATCTTGATACACAGGATCATTCAGGGGTATGGACATACCTTCTGAAGGAAAATTTTCAAAGAACGGCTTTAATCGCTGCCCATTTGCCTTAAAAATATTGCCGTTCCTTGGATTCAATAGCTCGACAGTCCCATACGGATAGACAGTTTGCACAATGTAGGGACCGGTCCATCGAGATCTCAATTTTTTCGGAAATAGATGTAAGCGAGAATTATACATGAGGACTTTTTTATTGATCGTGAATGTCTTGCGAAGAATATTCTTATCATGGAATATCTTCGTCTTGTCCTTGTAAATTCTCGCATTCTCATAAGCTTCATTCTGGATTTCTGCAAGTTCATTTAATTGAAGATTGCGTAGCGAGCTTGCCTTGTCAGAATTGAAATTCATTGTCTTAATAGCCCAATACGCCTTATGTTCCAACTCCACAAGCAAGTGACAAGCCTTCCCATAGACAAGTCTATAGGGAGACATTCCAATAGGGGTTTTAAAGGCAGTACGGTAAGCCCAAAGCGCATCGGTAAGTCGAAGTGACCAATCCTTGCAATCGGGATTCACCGTTTTCTCTAAAATGTGTTTAATCTCCCTATTGGATATCTCAGCTTATCCACTAGTTTGTGGGTGATAGGGGGTGCTCACTTTGTGTGTAACGCCATATTTCTTCATTAGGGCTGCAAAAGGGAGATTGCAAAAGTGAGATCCTCCATCACTTATGATGACTCGAGGCGTTCCAAACCGGGAAAGAATATTTTCTTTTAAAAATTGAATGACCGTTTTATGGTCATTATTCCGGCAAGGGATGGCCTCGACCCATTTGGAAACATAATCAACGGCAAGCAAGATGTATACATTTCCAAAAGAAGATGGGAATGGGCCCATGAAATCGATGCCCCAACAATAAAAAATTTTGATAATTAAGATGGGATTGAGTGGCATCATATTTCTACGGGATATTCCTCCTAGTTTCTGACAAGGTTCACATGCTTTGCAAAACTCATGTGTGTCTTTGAACATGGTGGGCCAATAAAACCCACATTGCAGAATTTTCGCTGTGGTCTTTTTAGCCGAAAAGTGGCCACCACATGCTTGAGAATGACAGAAGGAGATGATACTTTGTTGCTCATCATCTGGGACACATCTCCTTATGATTTGATCGGGACAGTACTTGAATAAGTATGGGTCGTCCCATAGAAATTTCCGCACCTCCGTGAAGAATCTATCCTTATCTTGTTTTTTCCAATATGTAGGAATTGCACCTGTAGCAAGATAGTTAGCAATGTCTGCATACCATGGCACTTGGGAAACAGCAAAAAGTTGTTCATCAGGGAACATGTCATTGATTGCAGTCGTTTCAGGGGAATCAGTGAGGACAAGTCGAGAGAGGTGGTCGGCTACTACATTTTCTACTCCTTTCTTATCACGTATTTCTATGTCGAATTCTTGAAGTAGGAGGATCCATCTTAATAACCGTGGTTTAGCATCTTTCTTAGAAAGCAGATACTTAAGCGCGGCATGGTCAATGAATATAATGATCTTGGATCCAATCAAGTAGGATCTAAACTTCTCCAAAGCAAAAACTACGGCTAAAAGTTCCTTTTCAGTGGTAGTGTAGTTTGCCTGGGCTGAGTTTAGGGTTCTACTTGCATAGTAGATGACACATGGTTTTTTATCTTTTCTTTGGCCTAACACGACCCCAATAGCATAGTCGCTAGCATCGCACATAATCTCAAAAGGAAGGCTCCAATCCGGTGGTTGCATTATTGGGGCACATGTCAACATACCTTTAAGGGTGTTAAAGGCCTTTTGACATTCTTCATTCCACTCGAATGAATTTTCCTTTTGAAGTAGGTTACATAAAGGGCGAGAGAGAGAACTGAAGTCCTTTATGAACCTTCTGTAGAATCCTGCGTGTCCTAAAAAGGACCGCACATCTCGTATGCTTTTGGGTGGTGGAAGGGTAGAGATAAGATCAATTTTCTCTTTGTCCACCTCAATTCCATTTTGTGAAACGATGTGACCAAGTACAATTCCCTTTTGAACCATGAAGTGACACTTTTCCCAATTGAGCACTAGGTTCTTCTCTTCACATCTTTTTAGCATGGATTTCAAGTGCTCAAGGCACTCATCAAAGCTACAACCGAATACGGAAAAATCATCCATGAAGACTTCAAGAATGGTCCCTACCATGTCAGAAAAGATGCTCATCATACAACGCTGAAAGGTGGCAGGGTCATTACATAGTCCAAACGGCATCCGTCGATAGGCGAAAGTGCCGAATGGACATGTGAATGTAGTCTTTTCTTGGTCTTCACTGGCAATTTCTATTTGGTTGTACCCTGAATAGCCATCAAGGAAGCAAAAGTAGGAATGACCCGCCAACCGTTCTAAAATCTGATCTACAAACGGTAGGGGAAAGTGGTCTTTCCTCGTGACAGTGTTTAGCTTCCTGTAGTCAATGTACATTCTCCAACCGGTAGTGACTCTAGTTGGTACGAGTTCATTATTGGCATTGGCTATGATGGTTATTCCGGATTTCTTAGGCACCACTTGAGTTGGGCTCACCCATTGGCTATCGGATATCGGGTAAATGATACCTACATCCAATGTTTCACCACTTCGGCCTTAACCACATCCTTCATGTTTGGATTTAATCGTCTTTGTGGTTGCCGGGATGTCTTTGCATTTTCCTCAAGGTGTATGCGGTGAGTACAAATCAGTGGGTCTATGCCTTTGAGATCCGCAATTGTCCATCCAATGGCACTCTTGTGCTCTAATAGAGTGGCTATTAGCCTACTCTCTTGTTCCTCATCCAAGTGGTAAGAAATCACCACTGGATATGTCTCATCTCGACCTAAATAAACATATTTTAGCTCACTTGGCAATGGTTTTAGGTCGAGTGTTGGTGCCTTGAACTTAGATGGGAGAGCCTTGTTCTCATTTACAGGCAAGGGTTCAATTGGGGCCCTCCATCTTTTATTGTCAAGTACTGGCATCATCTCTAGAATGGCATCCATCTCTGGTATTGTGTAATCATTCGTCTCATGAGAATGGGCCATACATGCCTCCAAAGGGTTGGAAAATAGTGATAAGGGGATTGTATCCTCCACAAATGATTCGATCATGTTTAATTCGTGGATATCATCATCAACTTCCCGCGGTTGTTTGCATAACTCAAATATGTTAAGCTCAAGGGTCATATTTCCAAAGGACATTTGTACAAGTCCGTTTCTACAATTGATAATGGCGTTTGAGGTAGCTAGAAACGGTCGTCCAAGTATGACGGGAATTTGAGTACCGGTGCCTATCACGGGATGTGTGTCCAAGACAATAAAATCTACTGGGTAGTAGAATTTATCAACTTGGACTAGAACATCCTCTACCATTCCTCTCGGTATCCGGATGGATCTGTCAGCAAGTTGGAGTGTGGTTTTGGTGGGTTTCAATTCACCTAACCCAAGTTGTTCATAGACCGAGTATGGAATGAGATTTACACTTGCCCCTAAGTCGAGTAGGGCTTGTTTAATCTAGTAGTCTCTTATGATGCATGAGATGGTTGGACTACCTGGATCCTTGTATTTTTGGGGCACCTCTTGTTTGATGATGGCGCTCAAATTCTCAGCCAAAAGCACTTTGTTGTGAACATTATGTTTCCTTTTGATTGTACACAATTCCTTTAAAAATTTGGCATAAGATGGTATTTGTTTTATTGCATCCAACAGCGGGATGTTGATCTTCACCTGCTTAAAAACTTTCAGAATCTCCAGATTTTTATCTAAAGGTTTTGGTGAAATCAACCTTTGTGGAAATGGGGCAACCGGCCTGTATTGCCTTTCCGGTTCTTTCTCTTGTGGAATATTGTTTGAGTTATCATCCTCTTTGAGAATTTCGGATCCTTAGGCTTTGGAGCCTTCACCGGATTAGATTTGTCAATTTCTTTCCCACTTCTCAAAGTGGTGATAGCTTGAACATGTTCCGTATGGTGGGAGGATGAGCTTGCATCTTATATCTCATACTGGGTCCTTGGGTTAGGAAGAGTTTGAGCAGGAAGTGTGCCCTTCTCTCTACCACTAAGGTGAGCTTCAACCCTAGCCAGAGATGTTTTCAATTCATTAATGGCTTGGTTTGAATTTTGATTGAATTTCAATTGCTCTTGCATGAACCCATCTATTTTTAGAGAATTTGTCTTGTTATACTCATTCTGGACCGATACGAGTGCACCCAACATCTCTTCTAGTGATACTTTTGGAGTGTTGTGTGCATTTGCAGTGGGTCCATTCCTCCAACTGAAGTTGGGATGGTTCTTCCAATTAGGATTAAACGTGTTTGAGTTTGGAGCACCATATTGCTGTTGATAACTGTTTATGGCGTTCGTTTGTTCTTGTAAGATGCCTTGGACTGCTGAAATTGTGGGACAATCTGGTGTAGCATGTTGATTTCCAGCACAAATTCCACAAACAGTTTCAACCTCAGTGGAGTTGATTGTTTCTCCTTTCCTTAATTCCATGGCTTCGACCTTTCTTGTAAGGCTAGCCAACCGTGCACTTATGCTATCTTCTTCTGATAAGACATACATTCCTCCCTTTTCTTTTTGTTGGCCAGTCTTGGAATTTGTTGGTTTAGATGTTTCCCAAGATTGTGATCTTTCAGCCAATTCTTCCAGATAATCCCATGCTTCATCAGCTTCCTTATTCATGAACTCCCCATTACACATCATCTCTATAAATTGGCGCATGGATGGAATCAGTCCTTCATAGAAAAAACTTATAATCCGCCAAATTTCATAGCCATGATGTGGGCATGCGTTTAATAGGTCCTTGAACCTCTCCCAACATTGGGAAAAGGTTTCATCTTCCTTTTGGGCAAAGTTCATGATAAGGCGCTTAAGCATGTTTGTTTTGTGAGTAGGGAAGAATTTTTTTATAAATTCTCTGTGCATATCATTCCATGACCCAATTGATCTTGGCCTCAATGCATAAAGCCAACCCTTGGCTTTATCCTTAAGAGTGAAAGGGAAGAATTTAAGTCTGACTACATCTTCAGTCACATTTGCAAAGTGCATGGTGGTGATTACTTCATCAAACTCCATAAGGTGTTGATAGGCACTTTCACTGTCTAGACCATGGAATTTAGGGAGAAGATTGATCACTCCCGGTTTCAAATCCACGTTCCCTGCATTTAGTGGAAATACTATGCATGAGGGAGTGCTCGTTCTTGCAGGTTGCAAGAAATCACGTAAAGTACTTGGTCGGGGAACATCCTCAACCACATTCTTGCCAGTTTTAGTTTGATTTTGGTTCGGGTTAGGTTGATTTGCAGCCATATTTTCAGATAAAATTGGAGAATCTAGCTGTCTCCTAGCACGTGGCTCTCTATCAATTCCTTCTACTATCCCCCCTTCACTTATGAGTCGGTTATTGGAATCCCGAGCCCAATGTGGCATGCGAAACCAAAAATAAGAAACAAAAAGAAAGAAGAATTCTTCCTCCCTTTTCTTTACTCTTCTCTAAGACCGAAGCACAAGGTGTCTTGCAATGGCTAGGCCAGAAGCAAGGATAGAGACCGATTTCTCCTGGTCAATAGGGGTTCAGAGAACTCCCCACCCACTCTTTGAATCTTTTGAGAAAAAGTGCAGAAAAAAGAAAAAGAGGAGTAGAGATGAGAAAAGAAATCTCTGAGAACAAGGTGATCCAAGGCGGCTGAGCCGACCAATAGGAATCCAGGTGGCAAAAAGGCCGACCTTTTAGAGATCCAAAAGGAATCTCCACCCACTCTACAAGAGATGAATAGGAATGAATAGGAGAAGGAGAAGAGTAAGGTTTAGAAAGATAGAACCTGATTCGCACTTGAAACTCTTGTATCTTCTTCAGCTTCCAAGAAATCCCTGAAAAGAAAAAAAATCAAATAAATAAACTAAGTTAGTCTAAAAATCTAAAAAAAATCCTAAATAGATACTAATTTCAGAAATTTGTGAAAACCGTCAAGTTCCCCGGCAACGGCGCCAAAAACTTGTTCGCTTCCCCAAGTGTAGGGTTGCGATGTAGTAATAAACTCGGTAAGACCGAGGTCGATCCACAGGGACTATGTAGGATCTCACAAATTCATCCACAAGTGTCTATTGAAGTCTACTAATCAGATTGTTGTATAAAGTTGATGTGAGTAACAAAAGCTGAATTAAATCGAGAGTAATTAATTATAAGAGGGTACTAGGGTTTCAAGGATCCACTTGTAGCAATCCTTGATGTTCAATCCGCTGTGGTTTCGTATTCTCTCAACTAGAATCAACATTCCTGTCCGTCCAGTCGGATGATAGAACTGTTAAACCAAACAGTCTGTAATATGTAAGTTCTATGCATAAGATTCACTCAATCTAGGCTGAGCTGAGCATGCTCAATTGCATAGGTCATTCCCCTTTCTTATAGGTCCAGTTCTCAATCATAACCATCCCCAAGTCCTCTCACAAGACAAGGCTAGATTAGGATTTGAACTAGATTCAAATCACCAGCACAGTCCTTACATATTCCAGAAAATCAACTAAAATAGAACTTTGGCCTGAAGTCCCTTTATGAAGAGCTTAGTACTAGAGCGCACTCCGATTCCTCGGATCAAACAGGTCTATACCGTTGCAAACAAATTAAGAAGATAAGTAATTCATCCAAACATCCATGAGTCATCACAAGACTAAGAAAAATTACTTTAAAAACTTGTATAAACTTCAAACCTTAGTTCATAATCATGAATTCCAAACTAAAACCACTTAACTACGAATTAAAACATCTTGGATTCACTACAAGCTTCACCTCTTAGCCCTAGCTAAGAGGTTTAGCTGCTCATGATCCAAGGAAACATGAAACAACTACAAAAAGCATGAAAACAGCAAAGCAAACCAAAAGGAGTTGTGAAACTCCAATCTTCACTGCCACAGCCTCCAACCTCGCTTGAACCCTTCTAGGATACCCTAGGAACGATCCCTAGGTGTCCTCTTATAGTCTGGAGGCTCCACAACGTCGGAAGAATCGGAAATTTGCGAAACTCTTACGCAGCGCAGAGAAAATCGGGAAGAAATTAGAAGCTTCTAAGTCAGTACGCATGGCCGACCGGTCAAGACCGGTCGGCCTCAATAGAGAGTCATTCCAGCAAGTATGCCCGACCGGTCAAGACCGGTCGGGCCTATTTATCTTCAGTCCAGCAAGCCCCTCCGACCGGTCATGACCGGTCGGATGTTTTCATCCATATTACAGCAGCACTGACCGACCGGTCATGACCGGTCGGTCCTATTCATTGAAGTTCCAGCAGCCTTGTCCGACCGGTCATGACCGGTCGGACGTCCTCAGCACATCCAACTATGCATGGCTGACCGGTCACTGACCGGTCTGGCTTCCTCGGCCGACCGGTCACGACCGGTCAACTCCTTTGTCTCTTCTTTTTTTCTTGCTTTCTTTCTTCTGCTTTCTTCTTTCTTTTCTTCTTCGGTCTTCAAATAATCTCCATTAGAATAGTCCCAAATGAGCTCTTTATGTCTTCAATTGAGTAGAGTCCACCCTCAATCCTGTAATCACAAAACATGCATTGGATTAGCTTACAAACCATACAAACCTTGCACAATGAGTGATGAATTGGGGTTAGAATATGCACAATTAAGAGCTCAACAGTGTACCTTGGTACACCATGACCATTGATGATGTACCCTTGCTAAGGGTACTTGATCTTAGAGGTCTGTCCAAAGGACAGACTCTATCCAGCTAATGGTAGAGAATTTCGGTCAAAATCTGTGCAAAAACGGCCAGCCGACCGGTCAAGACCGGTCGGGCATCTATCAAAACTCTTCTGGACTCATCCAGTGAAGCCAGCCGACCGGTCATGACCGGTCGGGCTGTGAAGAAAAACACCAGCTGGAGTCCTTTTACATCCCACGACCGGTCATGACCGATCGTGCGTCTCCAGGCCAGCCTAGCCCACGCGTGTGCCGACCGGTGGGGGGGTATTTAAACCGTTTTGAGCCCATTTTAGGTCAGTCCTTCTCATTTCCTCACCTCCACCTGATGCTCCAGCTTCCCCTCTATCTCTCCAAGGTGCTTTTGAGCTGATTCATTGCTAGATTTGAGGTTCTAACCTCCTCAACTTCACTCCTCTTCGGTTGGTAAGGGATTCCTTCTCTTCACTCTCTATCTTCTTTGGTTCATCCCTTTTCCTTCATCTCTTGGAGTGTTTAGAGACCTTCTTGGAGCTTCCATGTCATCCCAAGAAAGCGAGGATGAGTTCCCTTTGGGGAGGAGTGATCGTTCCAAGGCAAAACCAAAGCCTCCTCCTCGTCCTTTAAAGTCCAAGAAAGCCGCTTCCAAAGGGAAAGGGGCTGCCTCCTCTTCTGTTCCCCCTGTTAAATCTAAATCTTTGGGGACAAAAGTCTCATCCCATTCCACCCATTGGGATGATTTCAAAGATAAGGAGGTCGTCTGTGAAAAATCTGTCAATTTGGGTGACTTGTCTGACTTCGACATGCATTCCATGTTGGATGCCATCAATTGGGGCCCCGTACTCCACATGGGGGGCCTGGTCCAATTTGATGTTGTCAGGAAATTCTATGCATCCTGTGTTCATGTCACGTCTTCTCCCCCCTCCTTCAATGTCGAGGTTGGTGGCCGGGTTTGCCCGTTTACTTTGAAGTCCATATCCGATTTTGTTGGCGTTCCAAGGGTTGAGGAGCCTTCTTTCGATTTTTCATCCTTGGGTCCCAAACCCAACCTAGTTATCGCTAAATTTTTGTGTGGTGAGGGGACACCCCAATGGGTGGGTGGTGCACTTCGAGCATCCTCAATGACGTGGGACTTCCGCCTTTTGCATAATCTCTTTTTCCGAAATGTCTATCCGCGGATGAGCAACAAAGTGGATGTGTCCGAAACTATGTTTCGGTTGCTGTATCGGGTTGGTAAAGGTCATTCGCTCTGTCTTCCCACTCGTATCATGAATACCATCCAACAAGTCATCCTACGCGACGACGGGAACTCCACTAGTCTGCCATTTTGGGCATCTCATATGCAAAATGACTGAGCGTATTGGCATTGTTGGTACCGATAAATTTCACAAACCGGTCATCATCAACCGTACCATCATTGCTAGGATGGAGCTTACCAGAGAAGCTATCCAGCGTCATCTGCAGGAGCAGCAGCAGGAGCAGGCAGAGCCGTCCCAGCTTGAGGCACCTCCTATCACTACTGGCCCTTCAGGTTCTTCAGCTCCTTCATCAGATCCATCCCCCGATCCTCGCGACGCTCCAGGACGATTCAGCACGCCGCCTCGAGCTTTTTCTCGTCGGCACTCTCCTTCCGTGGATCCCTCTTCCTACATTGCAGAGCTTCACCAGCTTCGAGCGGATATATTTCAGCAACTTGATAGGCTTGAAGGCTAGATCCTGCAGGGCCAGGCCACCATAATGGTGCAGCAGGAGGCTCTAGTCACTCGTCAGGCGCAGATTGAGAGACGGATAGAGCGATGGGAGTGTGCGGCTCGTGGGGACGTTCCACCCCCTGATCTGGGTGATGGCACGGATTATTAGGCTTATGTCGTGGTCACAGTTACCTTTTGAATGACCAAGGACATTATTTGTACTTCATGATCTATCTTTTTATGGGATTGTCTGTACTTTTTGTGCGTTATGATACATCTTTACATTGGGCTGCTTGCCCATTTTGGTATATATGTGGATGATATAGTTATATCTTTTTTCTTTGTTCTTATATTGAATATCTATCTTTTCATATGAGCTCTCTGTTCCTTTATTGAATATCTCTGGGAGGTTGGATGGTTTGGGCGTCTTTGCCCATTTGAGCTCATGCTTTGTGTTCGCCTTAGTGTCTAGATATACATTTGGAGGGGTGGTTGGTTGATTGGGCTATATGCCCTCTGTGCTTTCATGTTTACTTGTATATCTGGCATGTGTTGTTCTTTAAATCTCCTCAGGGCTTATATTTCCATATCTCTTTCCTGTGAAATGTGATTGACATATTTTCGGCGCTAGCCTTGCAGCTTTCATAGGCATATCTTTTTGCTGGCTAACCCTTGTCAATTACTAACAAAAAGGGGGAGAATCATCCCACCTAGAAGGTCCGATTATATCTTTTTGTAGGACTTTGTAGGTGCAAGCATTGAGGGGGAGATTTTGAAGAAAATCGAGTCTGTACATGTCCTTTTGTAAAGATTATGTTGTATATTTGTATAGACATGTATATGGGTGATTTTGCTTTCTGTTTAAGGGTCTATCATGATAAGGAGTCATGATTTGTCTAGGTTAGATGTTTTGTCACGCAATTGACAAAGGGGGAGATTGTTAGTACACCTTTGTTGTCAATTGACGTGTTGGTTGGTCGCGTCATGTCATGTGAGCCCCGGTCGAAGTATTGAAGATCAAGACTTGAAGATTACGCTTCGTCCATTGCTCAAGCTAATGCTGCAACAAGATCTCAGGTAAGTTGCATATAGATTGACCATAGGAAACCCAAAACATCAAAGAAATGGCGTAAAAGACTCACATATTTTATCCCCATTCCTATCGACCCTTGCACAAGTTGATCAGACTTGTGAACCATGGCTGGTGCGAAGCATATTGAAGATATGTCCATACATTGGACCATGTGCACCTCATCGCTTGAAGAGATCCGTGGCTGTGTTGAGAATCTTGGTCCTGCAAGCTCGCTATGACAAATCCATCTAGACAGCGGCCAGGCTTCTCAAACTCTTCGGCATCCTTGCTGTGAAGTGGATGAATGGACAGCCGATCGAACTTGACCGGTCTGCCAGGCTCTGCAAATGTAATCATATAGGAAGCCGACCGATCATGACCGGTCGGCCTTCACAATGCCTGAAGGTCCAGCTAGTATAGCAGACCGGTCATGATCGGTCGGCCTTCACACGTCTTGGAGTCCAGCAAGGGGGTCCGACCGGTCATGACCGGTCGGCCTCCATATTACATGTAACTCCAGCAAGGGGGTCCGACCGGTCATGACCGGTCGGCCTCCATAATGCATATAGCTCCAGCAAGGGGGTCCGACCGGTCATGACCGGTCGGCCCATGTTATGTAGCCTCTCCAGCAAGGGAGTCCGACCGGTCTTGACCGGTCGGCCAGTCCCAAATGATGGCTTGTATTTCAAATGCTTACCGGTCTGTCCGGCCGGTCGAGTCCGTGCTCTGACAGGTCGGACGTGACCGTTTTAGATCCGTTGGGGCTATCATTTGGGGCTCTATAAGGCCAGGACTTGAGGTCTTTCTTGGCATGCATTCAACACCCATTCAAAGCTGAGAGAGAGAGCATTTACTCCCATCCTTCCTCCCTCTTAACTCCCTTGAGTTCATCATTCAAACTTGGCCATTAATGGCTTGTCATTGAGTATTCTAAGCTCAGTTTGAAGTATGAACTCAAGACTTTCATTCATGGCTGACCTACCTTCCGAATATCATTATTAGGTCACTTAAAGCCATTGAATGCTTGAAGATTGGTAGTTCCCTCATTACCATTGCATTGAATAGGCAAGAGGAACTAGACCAACTCTCTCCCAACTACCCGGCATCAACATATCCACATCGTTTGCATTGGTAGCTGATCTTGAGAGCTCAAAGAGAAGCTGAAGCACGTGGAGCTGAAGCTACTCATCAAAGGCATCGAATCGGGGCTCAATCGTCTAGGTATGTCTAGTATTTGAGAGTCCATCTTTTACATCACTATTCCCTGGATTGGGAAACTCCGGCGGAAGGGTACGTGACCATCCTTGGATTAGGATTGGTGAGAGTTTGAGATCCAAACTCGTCAAGTCCCTAGATTGGGCCATCGGCGGATGGTATACGCGGTCCTAGATCAAAGGATGTCAAGGTTGATGGTTAACCTGATTTAAAACCAAGACTATAGTGAAATCCGGTGGTCTCATAGGTTGAGATCGTGAACCGGGAGTGGAGTAGGGAAACCGAACCACTATAAATTGCTGTGCATTGAGAGATTGAATGATTGATATGTGTTGAATGGTTGAGTCAATCATGAATGCAAACTGTTTAATGAAATGCCTATGATAGTCCTTGCTTACAAACTGCTCATATAATTGTCTTGAATGCTATTGTGATTATCTTATTTGATAAGATTGACTTGGTTTGTTTCTAATTGCAATTAGAATTTTAAAACAAAGTCCTATTCACCCCCCCTCTAGGACATTAGGCACATCTCCAAGTATCTCTATAGGCGGTAAAACCGCAATTTCAAATCTTCTAGTTTTTAGTCATGGTTTAATCCATTGATTTTGAATTATGCTTTAATGTTTGAACAATTTATTATGGTTTGAATAAAATCGATAATTTTAGATAATTAAGGGAGTTTGTATGCCAAGTACATGAGTTCTTGTTGGATTTTTAAGGTTCAGCAGATTGGTTTATGGGTTGTTGATTGATGGAAGCCTTTGATTCGTCGTGATTTTCGGATACAGTGAATGCTTCGAATTCTCAATGAATCAAAACAGTGGAATTTCTATTAGAACTATGATGGAAAGTTCATGTATCTTTTATAGAATCTGAGATAAGTGATATTACTTATTGAAATTGGTTTAATTAGAGTTCAAACCATTGGTCGTAGTTAAGTTTAGTGACAGGATTTGATGAAAGCTATGGTTATTGTTATAGCAAAAAAGCGGTGGTCGAAGATAACAAAGACTCGAAGCCCGTGAGCGCCTTTTTAGCGGTGTTTAACCTGCGAGCCCTCTTGGTCGAGGCTCGCATATCGTGAAGGTGCGGTATGCAACTCCCGAACCACCGAGCCCTCCTGGTCGAGGCTCGCATATCATGAAAGTACGGTATACACCCCCGAATATGCGAGCATCTCGACTCGTGGTTGTTGAAAGGGGTTGCATCTCAATATGCGAGTAGTTACCCCCAAGCCCTAACATCCCCCGCCTTTTTAGTACCAGCAACCCGTATAGATCGGTTTTGGGCTTATCTCTGATCGTGGCTCCGGATCTTAGAGGATCACTATCAAGGAACGTGATCAACCAGATGTTTAACTGGAGTAGGCCATCTCCTTATCTAAGGATTAATAAGATAAACACTTTATCCCCAGAAATCAGCAGCAATCTTAACGTCTCGCGTAACAGATTGGATCACCTGGATTTGTATAAATAGATGACTCCACAATGAATAAAGGTACACAATAGCTAAGCTCATATCCTGCTGTTTTCCTTTACAATCGCATCCCATCTAACTTAAGCTTCGGAGGGCTAATGGCCGGATGCCGACCACCCTTAGTTTTCTCTTTGTATTCCTTCAGGTTTGAAGGGAAGCTGCCTTGAAGGAAGGTGAATGTTTGGAGGATCCTGTTACCAAATTTGACATAAACAGATTGGCGTCGTCTGTGGGAACAGTCGTTAGGATTAGCCATTTTAATCACTGATCGTGATCTCCCACCATGCCTCCCAAAAAGACGGTTCATCATTCCACCTCAAGACAGACGTTACCTCCGCCTGACATTACCGAACCAGTGCATAACCTCCCTTAAAATGCTTCGACGGGCATCCCCCAGGGCGAGTCTAATGTGCCATCACAAAACCCATTTTTCGACGTATCCTGCAGTCAAGAGGACATTATACGTTTCCTCGAAAACACACTCCTAACTCTTAAAGCCGGGCTTCAGACCTTATCTAATCGGCTTGATCAGCATTTTTTGAAACCACAACAGCAACCTCCAGAAGGGCCGCTGGTGCAACCTATACCTGTAGCTTCCAGACATTCTGCGGGCGAGCCACGAACCTAGCCAATTCCTCCTCCTTCAAATTGAATGCCACTCAGCAATCAAGTCCCCGAACTCCCTCCACATTCTATACACTCCAGTGCCTCCAGGCAGCAACAATCTCAGGGGTCTACCATTGAAACTTCAAGCTACACCTTACCATGGGAAGGAGATCTCAAAAGAATCCAGGATCGTTTCGACGATATGGAACAGCGATATCGGACTAATCTACCACCTATTGTTGTTGTGTCAATCCATCGATCCGAATCTCCCTTCGCTCGCGAGGTCATAGAGGCACCCTTGCCTAAGAAATACCGCACACCTATCATCACTACGTATACAGGCACTGGCGATCCTCTCGAACATCTGGAGACGTATAAATCTCTTATGGAGCTGGAGGGGCATGGTTAAGAAATCATGTGTAGGGCTTTTTCCCTAACCCTAAAGGATGCAGCGCGTACATGGTTCCGGGGCCTAAAACCCCGATCCATCGGGTCCTCTCAATTATCAGAGCTCTTCCTTTCTCAATTCATGGGGAACATCCGTACCAAAAAGCCAGCATCTCACTTAATGGACTTGAAGCAACAGCATGGGGAGTTCACAGTTCGGTTCACTGTAGAAGCTGTCCAAACTGAAGGGTATACCGAAGATAAAGGCCTCACTGCCCTTATAGCCGGAATTACGAGCGAAAAATTCTAGTTCACCCTGGACAAGAACCCTCCTAAAACTATGGCGGAATTCCAAGCAAAGGCTCAGAAATACATCAATGCGGAGGAAGTCGCTTTGGCGTGTCACGGGATACAGGGCAAGAAGCTTAAGTTTGAGGAGATCTCTCCTTCTGATAAAAAAATATCAGCGCGATCGACGGGATCGTTCCCCTAAGAAGCCTTACTCTGGTAAATATCATAATTATACGCCTCTTAACCAATCCCCTGAGAAAGTATTAATGGAGATCAAGCACAAGCCTTATGTGAAAACGCCATCAAAGATCAAGTCTGATCCTAAAAAAAGAGACAAGAGAAAATTCTGCTATTTTCACAAAGACCATGGGCACAACACCTGAGATTGTATATCTCTAAGAGATCACATCGAAGCTCTTATTCAGAAATGTCATCTTCGGGATTATGTAGCTCGGCAGGATCAGTCACCAAAAAGGATGGAGGCCCTACCACACCGGAAGAAGTCACCTCAACATCATACTTCGCAAGAAGACGCTGAGCCCACTGGTGAGATCCGGACCATTGTTGGAGGATCGGCTTGCAGAGGAGATTCTCAAGCATCAAGAAAAGCATACACTCGCAAAGCGTCTCAGAAGCCCCAGCATATCTATTGGTTGGAAAAGACGCCCGATGCATCGAATCCTGGCCATCATCCGATCACTTTTTCTCTTGAGATGCAGAAGGGATTCATTTCCCTCACGAGGACTCCATTGTGGTCGCATTAAAGGTATCAAATTATTTAACCCATCGTATTATGTTGGATATAAGTAGCTCCGCTGATATTCTCTACCTGGAGGCTTTCAATAAAATGACACTCACCAGGAGCCTACTCAAACCGATCTCAACTCCCCTCGTCGGCTTCGGGGGCGAAGTGGTAACATCGGAAGGAAGCATCGACCTTCCAGTCACCTTCGATGAAAGCCCAACAAAAACTACTATCTTCCTTAATTTCCTTGTGGTGGATCGGAGATCAGCATATAACGCTATTTTGGGCCGACCTTCGCTAAACAAGATAGGGGCAGCTTTACACCCCCTTTACCTATGCATCAAATTCCCTACTCCAAACGGAGTCGGGATTGTACGAGGGAATCAAAATGAAGCACGAACATGTTACGAAATCACCGTACAAGATCGAAAGAAGGCCCAGGCAACGCCGGTTATGATGGTTATAAGAGATTCGCCGGATCCTCTGATAGCTACAACGTTGGACCCAAGAGAGAGTGTTCTTCAATCAGGTACTCCAGGGGAAGAAACAGTCGCAATCCACTTATCTGAAGGAAATTCGTCCAAGAAGGTCTACGTTGGATCTTCTTTAAGCAATGTCTCTCGTGAAAATCTGGTTCGTTTTCTCACCGAATATCAAGATGTATTTGCTTGGTCCCATAATGATATGCCAAGGATCGACCCCAGCGTCATAGTACATCGCTTGAATGTTGATCCGAAGCACAAACCTGTTCACCAGCGTCGACATGCCTTCACCGCAGAAAGGCAGATGGTGATTAAAACCGAAGTAGAGAAGCTGCTGATCGTCAATTTTATAAAGGAAGTTGACTACCCGAAATGGGTCGCGAATGTGGTCCTCGTTCGAAAGGCTAATGGCAAGTGGAGAATGTGCGTTGACTACTCTGATTTGAACAAAGCATGCCCGAAAGATAGTTTTCCGACTCCGCGTATCGACCAGTTGGTTGATTCAACGGCGGGACATGCCCTGCTTAGTTTTATGGACGCTTATTCTGGTTATAACCAAATTATAATGTACCCGCCCGATAGTCAACACACTGCCTTCATCACTGACCACGGCTTGTATTGTTATAAGGTAATGTGTTTTGGTCTTAAGAACGCAGGAGACACCTATTAGCGCCTGGTCAATAAAATATTCGCCGCGCAAATCAGTAGCAATATGGAAGTTTATGTCGACGACATGCTCGTGAAAAGTATCGTAGATAACGACCACCTTGCAGATCTTCGAGAAGCCTTCGACTTAATGAGGAACTATCAAATGAAGCTAAATCCAGAAAAATGTGCATTCGGGGTGTCCGCTGGGAAGTTTCTTGGGTTTATGGTCGGCCAACAAGGAATCGAGGCGAATCCTGAGAAAATAAAGGCTTTGATCGAAATGAAGTCTCCGTCCACTCTCAAAGATGTCCAACGTCTGGCTGGTCGTATTGCATCATTGAACAGGTTTATTTCGCGTGCCTCTGATAAGTGCCTACCTTTCTTTAAGCTCCTTCGAGCTACCGCCAAAGCCGACTAGGCGTGGACCCTGCAGTGCGAAGAAGCATTTCAACAACTGAAGCAATATATGAGTGCACCCTCCATTTTATCGAAACCTATTGCACACGAGCAGCCTCTTCTTTATTTATCTGTGTCTTCTACGGCCATTAGTGCCGCATTAATAAGAGAAGATTCCGGGGTACAAAGGCCCGTTTATTATATTAGTCGAGCAATGGTGGATGCCGAAACTCGATATTCTGATATGGAGAAATTAGCCCTCGCCTTAGTTACGGCCGCTTAAAAACTGCGACCCTATTTCCAAGCCCATGCTATATTGGTGCCAACAAATCATCCATTAAGACAGGTCCTTCAAAAACCCGAAGTTTTTGGGCGATTAACTAAATGAGCGATTGAGATCAGCGAGCATGATATATCGTTCTGCCCAAGAACCGCCATTAAGGGTCAAGCCATGGCTGATTTCATTGCTGAGTTCACATATTCCTCCTCCAGCGATAACTCTACGACCAGCGACCAGACCCCCTGGTCACTCTTTGTGGATGGGTCTTCGCGGACCACCGGTAGCGGAGCCAGATTAATTCTAATTGCTCCTGACGGGTCACATTTTCAATATGCTTTACGATTTGACACTCACGTATCTAACAATGAAGCAGAATATGAGGCTTTGATCGTCGGCCTCGAATTAGCGAATGTTCTCTCGATTCAGAATTTACTTATTCATAGTGACTCTCGGCTCATAGTCAATCAAGTACTCGGGGAATTCGAGGCAAAAGAAGAGCGGATGACTTTATACAAATCCCGAGTACTTATCCTGCTCGCGAACCTGAAGACATGAAATAATTGATATCCCTCGCGAGAAGAAAAAACTCGCAGATTCGTTGGCAAAGTTAGCCTCTCCGCCAGAATCTGAATTACTGCAATCTGTTCCCATCGAGCATCTTCATGCTCCAAGTACTTGTCAAACGACCCCCGAGCAAGTAGTCACAATATATTCCTCTCCATGTTGGATGGACCCCATCGTCCTTTATTTCAAAGATAGACAGCTCCCGGATGATAAGAAATCTGTACGGCAAATTCGTCATCGTGCTGCCAGGTATGCCCTACTTAACGGAACGCTATTGCGTAAGAGCTTTACTTTACCATACTTAAGGTGTCTTCATCTAGAAGAAGCACGTCGCGTTCTCAATGAAATACACCAGGGGGCATGTGGTAACCATCCTAAGGGACGCTCTTTAGCATATAAAGCAATGAGGCAAGGGTACTATTGGCCCACTATGAAGGCGGACGCAATCGATTTTTTCAAAAAATGTGACAAATGCCAACGTTATTCTCCAGTACCTCACGTTCCATCCGAGTAGATGACGTCGATGAATGGCCCCTGGCCCTTCACCCAATGGGGATTCGATATCATCGGACCACTGTGAAAGTACGTCGGGTAGTTTAACACGACACCCACGTATGTGCGGAAGCTTAAAGAGCAACTAGAATTATGGCCAAACCTATAAGAGGGGGTGATTAGGACCTTTTTTTAAAATTCTTTTCGCCTACTTATATAATTCAACAAATCAAACTACGTAAGCAAGAACACTTCGGCTTCCAAGCCTAAGTGGGTCCAATCATAAGACTAGCATATGATTAAGCAATAAACAACCTAGTCTAAAGCATGCATAGGTAAACAAAAGATTTAACTAATCAAGCTCCTAACCTATGCAACCTGTGTAGACTTATGAGAATGGATCAATGAGCTTAAGTCTACACAACTAGTGAAAGTACATCTTGTGTGTGGATGTGCCTAATTAGTGCCTAGCATACATTCCTATCAAGCATTCATAATTAGATGATTAAACTAACAATGCTAAGATATTAATGTGCTCAATTCAATCACAAACACAAGCATGTATAGTGGTTCGACTTTGAGTCTACTCCACTCCCGGTTCAAGTACTCAACTCCTTTGAGCACACAGGCATTCACTATCAGAGGTTTTAAATGAGGTTCACCTCTCAACCTTTACACGGAGGTTTTGCCGGTTCACCTCTTAACCATAACCAGAGTTTTGGACAAAGGGCTAACTCTCAACCCGACTCACGTTCACTCCCGTGACGGAGGCTCTCCCTTGGAGACTTAGTTTAGGCCCAACAAACGGGCCAAAGAACGGCTAACGTCCCTAGGTCGAGTTTGACAAACAAACTCTAAATGGACTCTCAAAAAGGATAACTTTACTTGTCGGATGAGCCCCTTGTTTAGCGCCGGTTTGGGTTGCTTGATCTCCACTCTCCCGTGCTTCAATCAGCTTCCCTTGCTCCCACGATCGTGTCACTGTTACATCGCCAATGCCTCAGCCACACTCAATCAAACACCTTGTATGTGATGCCTTTGAGATGCCCAAGGTACTAGGAGGGTAGGTTTGAGAACTCTACAACTAATGGGAATGGGTTGCCTAGAGGTTCTCTCCTACAACGATCTCATCATAGAGTTTTGGACAGGGATTTGCCAATCAAGAATGTTCCAAACTCTAGAGATCAAGAGGGGATGAAGGTCATCTTCTTCATGAGCTTGGAATGCTCTAATCTTGTGTTAAAGCACAAGGAAGATGCCTTGGATAGGTTGGGAGTGAGCCTCAAATGGTCTCCAACAATGGTGGCTTCACTCCTCTCGAAATCCCTCTTCTTGCCCCTTAAAACAAGCCAAGCCCATTTATAAAAGTAGGTGCAACGGATACAAAACGGGCAGAAAACGGCTAGTGCCGACCGGTCGCCCGACCGGCCGGCCAGGGGTCCACGACCGGTTAGGACCGGTCGGCCACAGCAAAATAGGTGGAGCTGTGTACATAAGGAGGTCTGTCCGACCGGTCGCGACCGGTCGGACTAGCCCAGCCGACCGGTCACGACCGGTCGGCCCATTGGCCTGTGAAGACAGCAAGCTTGCTGTTTAATCTGGGACCCAGTCCGACCGGTCTTGACCGGTCGGTCCAGTCCATCCGACCGGTCGTGACCGGTCGGTCAGGCCTGGGTTTAGCTTGGTAGTTTGCTGACCCAACTCTTCTTCAACCCACTCACTTAGGTCAGGTTTAAGGTAATGTTTTGGGACACCTAGGGCCAATCTATGATGACTAAAGGTTCCCTAATATGGTTAAGGTCATCAAAGAGTATAAGGGGTTGGGTTTTGGTCAAGGTTAAGGCACATCAAGGCATCACTTTTACCTGTATCTTCTTCCTTGATGCAGCAAGGCCACTTGAGTCTTCGGTCTTCGTCTTCATCAGGCTCAACCGACACTAGACTCACTAACGTAAGTGATTGACAAACAAGGTGTACTAGTATGCCACAGAAATGTGTACTAACACACTGCCCACTGGGAAAGGACAGAACAGGTTTGCAATTTTAGCAGTCGATTATTTCACCAAATGGGCCAAGGCAGAGCCATTAACCACAATCATCGAAAAACAGACCACAAAGTTCATATGGAAGAACATCATATGTCGTTATGGGCTTCCCCATACTATAATCACCGACAATGAAAGCAGTTTGACAACGCCGCGTTCTTAGAGTTTTGTGAAAAATGGAAGATACGAAGTATTCGTACCTCCCCATATTGTCCTCAGGCTAATGGGCAAGTTGAAGCAGTTAACAAGATCATCAAACATCATCTGAAGACCAAGCTCGATGAATGTAAAGGCATGTGGCCAGAATTTCTGCCCGAAGTCTTATGGGCCTATAGAACTACGACTCGTACGTCAACCGGAGAAACTCCTTTCTCTTTAGCTTTCGGCACCGAGGTAGTCGTCCCAATCGAAGTCCAAGTCCCTTCATATCGAATCGAGCAGTACGATTCCACAAATAACCAAGATGGGTTGAGGTTTCAACTCGATCTCTTGGAAGAAAGAAGGGACGCCTTCCAACTTTGAGCAGCAGTTTATCAACAGCGTATTTCTTGCTATCGTAACGCCAAGGTCCGACCCAGGGCTTTTCAGCTCGACGATTTGGTCCTTAGACAGAACTTCGAAATTCCTGCTCGTTTGTTAGATCCAAATTGGGAAGGCCCGTACCGAGTTATTAAAATCGTGCGACTAGGTACCTACTATCTTGAAGATATGCAAGGGAGGCCCTTACGTCACCCTTGGCACGTAGAGCATCTACTCCGATATTTTCCTTAATTCGATGTAAGTTTGAATGATATTCGAATAAAGATCGATTGTCTTTTAGTCGCTACTCCATTTGATTGGACCCGAATAGCCCCGAAGAGAATACATACATTCTCTTGACCAATCTTCTGCCCTTGGTAGAATCAAGGCCTCAATCGATAGATCAGTCTATCTCTATGCGGACATGGTCGACAAGACCCCCAGATTGAGCTTAACTCATTGCTTCATGAGTTAAGTACTTAGGCATTCAGCACATGACCAATGAAAACCGAAAGGAGGAGAAACAACATGCAAAAAAAAAAGTTTCTTCTCATTCATTTCATTGACTAAAAAATTCATGTTGCTTACATAACGAAAAATGAAAACTTTTACATAAGATAGATAAAGAGAAGAAAGGAGATGATCATCCTTGCACGTCGGTCGGGGGAGGAGCGTTACTCTCAGCCTCAGGGCCCATTTCCGAGACCCCTCCCACTTGAGTAACCTCAATGGCCTCGTTCTCCGCGGCCGCTCTTTCCTCTACAGCTATGATAGCCGCGACCTTCTCGAACTTTCCCATGTCGAAAGACGGAGACATTCGCTGCACCACTCGCAGGGCGAAGTTGCGACCAGCATCGTACGACTCATATCTTTCATCATCGTACAACTGCGAAGTCCAAAACTCCATGATAGCTCGGACCCCTTCTTCGGAGAGCATCTTGACGAGGGCCACTCTCTCTTCCTCCCAATTGATTGAGTCATCCTTAAGTTGCGCAAGGATGGAGCGCTCTTTCTCCAAATTGTTGCTGACTTCCTTGAGCCGCGACCTGCTTTCTGCGAGCTGCTCCTCCAGCGAGATCTTGTCTTGACAGAAGATCTCTCTTTCTCTCTCTACCTTCTCCTTCATCTCCGCGAGCTTGGCGAAGTTCGAGTCCAAGGCCTGTATCTATCAGTCAAGAATTGGACCTTTTCGATGAGGATCTTTCTCTCCTCAGTCATCTTCGCGATCAAGGTTTCGCGAGACTTAATGACCTGGTCCCTCCCGTGGACCGCCTTCTCCAGGGCAATCCTCTTCCCCTCGGCCTCATCTATGATACGGCGGGCGGCGAGGATATCACGCCTTGTCCGTATGATGAGATCCAAGCCCTGTATAAAAGAAGGAAGACTATGAGATAAGCATTCAAAAGTCAACGAAGAAAGCAAAAAAACAGAGTCAAATCAGAGCACTTTTTACCTGGACCATCCTTACTCCCGCGTCAAGAGAGAGGTCTTTAGGACTTGGTTCAGGGAGGGCACCAAAGGTTTGGGGGGAGATGTTATCAAAAAGAAATTTACAGATTGGGTGTAAGTGGCTGGGGATGGTGAATGTCCCAACTCCGGAGAGCTGGGCTACGACTAGCCCAGCTGGGCTCGCATCTTGAGCAACGGTCTGCTCGCGAGCATAAATCAACTCACGAGCACCTTCTGGCTATCGAGGTTCTTCGGCTGGGGGGCAACTCAACCCCGCCCCATCGTTCCTTGGGGAGTTGTCAATAATATCAATAACCGGTGGTTCGGGAGGAACCACCGGTGCAGAAGCCACTGGCGCAGCTACCGAAATGTCAGGAAGGGGTTCACGCGGCTGTGGAATTTGGGCAGTCTCACCCAGCCGATTAGACGGGTGAGAGGGACCGGCAGATGTCTTCTTCTGTCTCTTCGAGCCAGTGCCCTTCAAGCAAGGAAGCAACCCTCTCTTCTCCCCCACATTCGTCATCGCAACCTCCTCGCGAGATATTAACTCGGCAGCTGCGAGTCGGGAGACTGACAGACAAGCCTCGATGTGCCTGTCACGAGCAGGTAACTTGTAAACCTTCACAATCTTCTCGCGAATTCCTCCCATCAGTCTCGGTTTCCCCACGGTCGGAATACCTGCAAATGCGAGCATGAGTCAGCAAAACGGAAGTTCTAGAGTTGGGTTACAAATTAAGGCAGAGTGAAGCTTCACCCACCTTCGCCGAAAAATCGGCTCACGTTATGGCCCCCAGAGGTGGACCCCGTCTCAGACTCCCAACTCCCGGAAGCATAAAACCAGCGTTTCCTCCATCCAGGGTAATTCGAAGAGGGTTTCCCCAAAACAAAATTATCCCAGTGCCAGTAACATAAGTAATACCAGCCTTCGCTGGAGGGAGCTCTCTTGAGCTGGTACATTCTGAGGAACTCTTCCACGGTTAAGTCTCCGTTACCGGTTTGCGCCCAAAGAACGAAAGAGCTCAGGACTACTCTCCAACTGTTTACAATGAGTTGCCCGGGGGCAATCTTGTAAGTCCAGAGTACGTCGTGAATAAAGGGGTGAAGGGGAAGGCGTACCCCAAGAATGAAGAAATAATCATAAAGGGCTACGCAACTAGGGGGAGGTGAGTCCGGAGTTTCTCCCTCTCCCGGCAACCGAAAAGTAACTGAGTCTTGAACTTTATATTTTTCCTGTAACTCACTCAGCCGTTCCTCCGTCATTATGGAGGGATACCCGGACGCAGAGTATCTGCCGGCCAGAACACTCTCATTGTTGGAGGAAGAAGATTATGGAGTAGCATCCCCCAGAGGGACGGTCTCCTCATCAGAATCTCTCGCCATGGTTGCTTAAGATAAAAAAGAGGGAGGGATAATACTTTGGAAACGAAGAAGAATGAAGGATGAAGTTATACCAGAGGGAATCGGAGGAACGAAGTTTCACCAGAGAAAGGAAGTTACACAAAAGGAAAGAGGGAAGCAAGAAGAGAGGAAGAATTTTCGTAAACTTCGGATGAAATTTTAAAAATTTTGCAGGCTCCGTATATTTATAAGCAATCATTCCTTAAGATTTGGTGACACTGCAGCGATCGTTCGTTTGGCCAACAGTTGAACGAGCATGGTTATTAATTTCGCGGATACGAGGCAGGCACCTCTTCATTTCCTCTCTGTCGAAAAGCTGTGGAAAGCTGGCGCTCATTAATGACAGTCCAATCATGTACGGCTTCACCTTCTACAAAGGCATTAGGCGGTTATGCTTGCCAGTAAGCAAGTCCTTCCCTTAGAATCCTTGATGGCAAGGACTTGGGGGGCATCTGTTATAGCCAAAACACGGTGGTCGAAGATAGCAAAGAATCGAAGCCCGCGAGCGCCTTTCTAGTGATGTTTAACCTACGAGCCCTCACGGTCGAGGCTCGCATATCGTGAAGGTGAGGTATGTAACTCCCGAACCACCAAGCCCTCCTGGTCGGGGCTCGCATATCGTGAAAGTACGGTATACACCCCCGAATATGCGAGCATCTCGGCTCGTGGTCGTTGAAAGGGGTTGCATCTCAATATGCGAGTAGTTACCCCCGAGCCCAAACATCCCCCGCCTTTTTAGTACCAGCAGCCCGTATAGGTCGGTTTTGGGCTTATCTCTGTTCGTGGCTCCGGATCTTAGAGGATCACTATCAAAGAACGTGATCAACCAGATGTTTAACTGGAGTAGGCCATCTCCTTATCTAAGGATTAATAAGATAAACACTTTATCCCCAAAAATCAGCAGCAATCTTAACGTCTTGCATAACAGATTGGATCACCTGAATTTGTATAAATAGATGACTCCACAGTGAATAAAGGTACACAATATCTAAGCTCATATCCCGCTGTTTTCCTTTACAACTGCATCCCATCTGACTTAAGCTTCGGAGGGCTAACGGCCGGACGCTGGCCACCCTTAGTTTTCTCTTTCTATTCCTTCAGGTTTGAAGGGAAGCTGCCTTGAAGAAAGGTGAACGTCTGGAGGATCCTGTTACCAAATTTGACGTAAACAGTTATGATCTCAACTAGATTGGAAAGAGGCTTGGGTTATACAATTGAGTGTGCCCAAGGCCTGAGCTTGATTGGGGGAACCAAATCAGTAAACACCCATCTATTTTAGATTATTTATGTGCTTTGATTCTTATATCTCCCAGCTGGATAGAGATAGAACTTCGATTCCAGTTATAATAGAATCGAATCATTAGATCGAGCATGATTAAGACTAGAAGAAGATCCTTGATGCTCTAGTCTCTTTCAATTCTTAGATTTTATCTGCTTAGTTTACTGTTTATATTCTTAAAAACTGAGTTTCTTAACTTCTAAGATTTAACTTATTAGAATAGTTTGAATTTGTTTACCCCTTTCCCTGTGGACCGACCTCGGTCTCACCGAGTTATTACTACATCGTAGCCTTGCAATTAAGGCGAGCGAACAAGTTTTTGACGCCATTGCTGGGGAAATGATTAAACGATTCTAATTGTTCTAATAGCTATAGAGTAGTCTTAGTTAGGTAGGATTTTCATTTTTTCTAGAAGTAGGATTTTTCTTTTAGATTACTAACATTTTTTTTTAGGAAATTGTTGCTGACATAGTTCTCACCTTCATGGGTAATATCTCCCCATCTCCTTTTTTTATTAGATTAGGCTAGTTTCAATTCCTTAAAATTTTATCATGCATGATTGGACGAATGATGCGTATAAGTACCTTTTGGAAGACAAGATGTCGGACCATGGGATCCAAACTTATTGTAATCGGAATCCCTCCAAGCATGAGTGTTTTTCTGATATTCAAACAACCTCCACTACCCCTCCACGTAAGATGTTACATGATTACATTAATGAAAGCAATACACATGTTGAGACATGACATAAGACAATGGGGGAGTACCAGAATGAAGCAAAATCGAATAATGATCAACCGAGGAAAAGATTACATGATTACCAGATTGAAAATAACATGAGTGTTCCACCGTTTATGGTAGGAGGTGTGCAACAACAAAAGGAACGGGTGAATAATGGCCAACTAGTTAAGACAATGCGTGATCACTTGTATGGATATGCCTATCAACCATCATATAACTCTTCATCTTACAATGCGTATGGTCTTAATTGGGAAAGACATTATTTTCCTCGTTCAAGGGAAGAACCAACCGTGGATATCAACAATTACCCTAAAATATCTTCCTCCCATGATAATGAATATATAAAAATACTTGAGGAATTATGGAAAGAGTATGAAGATGAACAATCAAATCAAAGTTACTCACCATCTTATGAAGACGTTGAGCTCGAAATTGGGGGCATCGAATCAATCCCCTCTAATGAGGAGGATGGGGTTACCCAAGTCCCACCTTCTTTGGATATAATGAATAAACTTTTAGAGGAGATCGATCTCGATGATCCTAATGTCATCATCAATTATGATGAGTCCATTATCTCTTTTGGATGTTTTGAACTTAATGAAGAAGAGATTTTAATGACGGTTGACGAACCCGATGAATCTATAAAATCTAAAAGCGATAGTAGGGTTACCTACAATGAGGGTTCGGTGGATGCTTATTAATCTATGGTTTCTTTTTCCCAATGACATAATGATTATGAGTCTCTAAAGGATATGCATGCCAGAGAGATGGACGAAGTTGATCTTTTTTAGTCCTTTCACCAACAACACATGACAAATTCTATTATGGAAGACCTCCCTTTGATTGAAAATTCTGTTTCTTTGGATGATAAGGTGGCACAATATGAAATTTCAAAAGATCAACCAATGCTAGATGATGTGTTTACCACTAAATCTGAAGAATTTTCCTGGGAAGACCTCCTCTCTATAAAGAAGGAATTCCTTGCCATTGAAACAGAATTTCTTCAATCATTAAGGGAGGACGAGGACCCTTCATCTAATTATCTTGATTTCCTAGAGGAATGCTTGGCCCACTCCTATGATGTTGATGATGAGATGATTAAGTGATTAAGGAGTTGGATATTTTGTTAAACACAGTGTTGGTGCCTGAAGAACAACATTCCATTAATTTACACTCTTTACCATTGTTTGTGGAGGCACCGTACAATTCTGAAATTGTGAAGGAGACAACCCTAACTGGTGAATACTTGATGAACGTCTCTCCACCATCATGGGTTCTTCAGCCCATTAAAAATTCTGACTGGGAGGATTCGTTTTTAATCAATCATGACCCAGTTCAGAATTTGAGGAGATATCATTTTGTTGTTCTTATCTCATCCTTTCATGCATGTGGTGCACATTACGATTGGACCTTAATGAAGGAAAGTAACCATGTTTATTGGCGAGCAGGACTTTGGATGGTCCTCATGAAAAATTTGTTGAAATTGATGAAGATCCTGCTTAAATTTAATTATGTAGTCGATCGGACTAATCAAAGGTAAGTAGGTAGGTTATGATTTATTTTTCTGCATTTAGGATTGAATAAGTCTCATGGAGACAATGAAAGATACTAGAATTGATCAACTTGCTACCTCAGGTACTGTCGTTCTCACTCTCCTTTGTTTTATTTCATTGCTCTCATATCTTACATATTGCATATCTTGTTACATTGAGGACAATGTAAGATTTTGGTTAGGGGTGAGATTCCTAAGATGAATTTATGCTAGTTGACATTTCGAGCAATTATGAAGAAAATTTTTTATTTTTCTAAATTTGAAACTTTTTGGAAAACTTTATTTCTATGCACTTGATATGTAATGAGTATGAAAGGAAGATAGATGAAGTGATTGATTTTGAAATCATTGAATTACCTATGATATGATAATTTTATATATGAATTCCCCTATTTTTTATGATCGATAGAAAGTTTGAATACTTTTGAGTCTAGTTCACATTACATGATTCTCGTGGATTGAAGGGATTATGTAGATTTATAAATTGACTAGACTGAGATTTAAGGTATTGAGGAACCAAGTCGAAGAATTTTGTTCATCCTTATTAATGTGAAGTAAGAAAAAAAATGAAAAATATAGATTTTTAAAAAATCCTATCTAATGTGTATAAAAAAAGCAAAAAGAAAAAAGATGAAGAAAGACAATATAGTTATTATTGAATATTTGTTGATAAATTTCGAAAATGGCTACCTATTACTAACCAAGGGAAGGTCTACCCGTAACTTAAGCTGGAAATGGGAAGTCGTGTGAAAGTCGTTAAAAGAACGGTAAGGCAAATTCTTGTTATAGGCATGTGGTTGAACTGTACACTCTTAGATCTTTAGTTTCGTTGATCTATGAAGAAGGTAATCCTAGAAATCCATGAGATGAACATTCACTATACACACTAGATTATACTTGTTCAGATCCTCTATTTATCAATCAATCAGTGGGGATTCTATAAGAAACACTCATTATGTTTTGGGAGTATAAGATTTCAACCTCTATCATCAATTTTCTCTGAATTTTGCACTTGTATATGTTTGATTTATAGAAGTATCGTTTCCAAGAGAGGGTTGGGTGTTCGAATATTGGATTTATTTTCACGCATGTTTTGCTCAGGACTAGCAAAATGTTGGTTGGGGGGTGTGTTGAGCCCTGAATTATATATGTTTTAACCCTGATTCATATCATAATTGTATAGTTTAAGTTGTTAAAGTTAAGAACTTATGCTTGCTTTTGTGTTTGTAGGTAAAAGAGAGAGATGTCATGGATTTAATACTAATTTAAAGGATTTAGAGTGATTAGAAGAGCATTGCTTTGATGAGCCAAAGAAGAGAAGAAAAACCTTGAAGAAATCGTGTTAAAAGTCCTGAATTATCCAGAAAAATCAAAGTGTAGAGCTATAGGGCCTAGAAAAGTATAATGCAGAAAGTTCAGAAAATGGCCCTAAATTGCTGCTGGACAGAATTCTAATCCATCGGAGTCCTATCGGAATTAACTCCGATCCATCGGAGTCATATCGGAGTTCCATCAGAAAAATAAATTTTTTCACAAGTCTCTGGACAGATTTCTGATCAATCGAAGGAATTTCGATCCATCGGAAAGGGGTGCTCTGATCCATCGAAACTGTTTGTGTAAGTGTGAAATACCTACGCGGATTCTCGAAGTTTCCAAGTCGGTGCGGGATTTCTCTTATAAAATGCCACTTCTGCTCTCTTCCTAAGGTATCTAGCAACGTAAGAAGCAAAGAGATCAAGACCTAAGAGGCTTCTTAGTCTCCTACAACTTCTTCTTCCTCTTCTAATTCTAGTTATAGTTTTCTTTTATTCCTTTATTTTAGTTAACTTTCAGCTAGAGTTGAAAGGTGAATCTTCTAGTTTTTAGTCATGATTTAATCCATTGATTACATATTATACATTAATGTTTGAACAATTCATTATGGTTTGAATAAAGTTGATAGTTTTAGATAATTCAGGGGGTTTGTGTTCCAAGTACATGAGTTCTTGTTGGATTTTTGAGATTAATCAAATTAGTTTATGGGTTGTTGATTGATGTAAGCCTTTGATTCGTCATGATTTCTGGATATGGTGAATGCTTCGAGTTCTCAATGAATCAAAACAGTGGAATTTCTATTAGAACTATAATGGAAAGTTCATGTATATTTTGTAGAATCTGAGATAAGTGATGTTGCTTGTTGAAGTTGGTTTAATTAGAGTTCAAACCATTGGTCATAGTTAAGTCTAGTGACAAGATTTTATGAAAGCTATGGTTGTGATCTCAACTAGATTGGAAAGAGGCTTGGGCTATACAATTGAGTGTGCCTAAGGCTTGAGCTTGATTAAGGGAACCAAATCAGTAAACACCCATCTATTTTAGATTATTTATGTGCTTTGATTATTATATTTCTCAACTGGATAGAGATAGAACTTCGATTCCAGTAGTGATAGGATTGAATCATTAGATTGAGCATGGTTAAGACTAGAAGAGGATCCTTGATACTCTAGTCTCTTTCAATTCTCAAATTTTATCTACTATGTTTACTATTTTTATTCTTAAAAACTGAATTTCTTAACTTTTAAGATTCAAGTTATTAGAATAGTTTGAATTCGTTTACCTCTTTCCCTGTGGATCGACATCGGTCTCACCGAGTTATTACTATATCGCAACCTTGCACTTGAGGCGAGCGAACATCCAACGAGCTTCCAACGTCATTTCTTCAATTTCGGTGAGTTTCTGAATACAATAATTTTTGAAGATTTTCAGCCACACAAAAATGGTCATAACTCTCTCGTTACATATTCAATTTGGGTGATCTTATACTTGTTGGAAAGGTAATTTAATTAATTTTCAAATGGCCTTAGATTAACCTCATTTGGACAACATTTGATAGCCCAAAAGTGGGCCCAAATTCACTATAGATTACCAATACTTACTGTGGATCACAGGTCCCACAAACATAGTCATAACTCCCTCGTTACATGTCCGATTTAGGTGATCTTCACTCATTGGAAAGGTAATTTGATGAAATTTCAAATGGCTTTGAAATCACCTCATTTGGACGCCATTTGATAGCTCAAAAGTGGGCCCAAAGTCACTGTGGATCGTCAATACTTACTATGGATTGTAGGTCCCACGAAAACGGTCATAAATCCCTTGTTACATATCCGATTTGGGTGCTCTTACGACATTAGAAAGCTAATCTGATGAAATTTCAAATGTTTTTAGAATAACCTCATTTATACACCATTTTATTGCCTAAATGTGGGCTTATAATCACTATAGATTGTCGATACTTACTGTAGATCGTTTGTCCCATGAAAACGGTCATAACTCCCTTGTTATATGTTCAATTTGGCTGATCTAGTACTCGTTGGAAAGAAAATTTGATGAAATTTTAAATAACTTCACAATAATCTCAATTGGACACCGTTTGATTACTCAAAAGTTGGCCTAAAGAGTACAAGTTCATCTATTTTTAAATAGATGAACTTTGGGCCCAATTTTGGGCTATCAAATGGTGTTCAAATTACCTTTCCAACGAGTACAAGATCACCCAAATCAAACATTTAATGAGGGAGTTATGACCAATTTCATGTGGCCGGAAATCTTAAAAAACACTAGAAGCTCATCAAAATGGAGGAAATGACGTTGGAAGCTCGTTGGAGTAGCTCTTATAGAGGTGGCAACGGTCCTAACGACTAAATAGTTCCCTCTCATGAAAAAAGAAGAAGAAAAAGAAAGAAAAGGTCAAATGGCCTTCTCGCGCAAGGGATTCACCTATTGTCACGCCCCAAATTCGGTTCTCGACGTCCATTCGTTGTAACCCGAATTCAGAGGTGGCAGCCTCCATAGTACCCCGATCTCGGATCCTGACCCTACACGTCAGGTTCCGATCCTAGGATACCACAAGGAGGATTTTAGGGTCTGAATTTTTTTTTGTAAACATGAGCATCACAATATGAGTACCATCAAAGATAAACACAATATTTCCACTAAATCTTTTCGTTTATATACAGTACTGAAAGGTAAATACACAATGCGTAAATATAAAAACTGTGCACAATCCGGCACCTCCTGCTACTGCGCTCCCAACTCCAACTCAACGTTGCTGATACACTCTGGTATAACCTGCAGCGTAACAAACGCGCATAAGCTTCGAACGAAGCTTTGTGAGTGCGTGTGTGCATGCACAATGCGTATGACAAGCATGATAAATATCAGAGTACGCAGTAAAGCATGATGAGAAATCTAGACCAAAACTTAGCCTAATTAGGCTACACGATCATATGATATGAATAACCAGCCTACAACGGCTATGCAAGCATGCAATACAGATAACCAGCCTACCAAGGCTATATACTCATACTATGCGATGGCCTACAGGGCCTAATGTCGTATATAATGATCCAATGCATGTATGCAAAACACCACCTCTAAGTACAGTGGTCCAGATACGAACAGTCATAACGCAATCACGTAAGCAATGCAGGACTCGGAACTGGTAGCTCGCCCAGTGTGGTAGCTCGCCCAGGCTTACAGCCCCGCCCACATCACACCCGCCCACATCAGGACCGTCCAACACCACACAGTGATACCAATACCATCTCTGAAATAGAACATCACCGGGGTCTCACAGACCTCACTACTCACCAGTAGAATGCCAAAGCCTATCTGGTGCAATAGCGGACCTACTCACAGCTGGTCAAACTCAACCCCCTTTACCAACACTCTTCCGACAGGTTAGGTCAGACCTCCTTCCAAACTGACCACGTGCAGTGGAAAACACTGCCGTTTGGTATTCGGCATACTGGTGTATGATTAAACCACCCGGTCCTTGAATGGAGCACCCACCTTGGTACCAACGGGTTCAGGGACTTTCACCCAGGGACATCTATGGCATCCTGTTTAAAGATCACATATTTCCAGTGTTCCTGCAAACCACGATGGAGTTGTGGTTGCAACGTAGTAACCATGCTATATGCGGCACAAGCAGACGGTGCGAAATGCAACCATGCATACAAACGTGGGACGACATGCCCGTGCAAGTCTCCAAAGAGCATCATAAAACTATAAGGTCTCAAACACAATGACACCGTCAACTGATAATGAACTGCACGACAATCACGACCGATATGGCCGGTTGATACAAGACAATCGGATGAGCCAAGCATTCATGATGCATGAGTCAAGTATACAGTATGAGTGCCAACAAGTAGTCCATCTACCACGATGGCAATAAATCAATCAAGTCCAACCTGTTTGAGATATGATTAAGATGAGGGGACACATATGAATGATCGAGTCATAGTGCGGGATGTCGCTAGCCAGGGAATCTCGCACCAAGGGCTACAAGGTATGCTAAGCTATTCCTACCATATAGTGTAGGTCAGGATGATAGATTCCTGTCCTCGAATAGTCCCATACCTATTGGAGAGGTTTGCGATAGAGAGCATATGAATTACATTTGCGCGACTACATCTCGAATGCTTTATGAATGCGTTTATGCCCTAGTAGTCCCCAACTAACAATGGTGATTCGGGATGCATACTCACTACACATGCATGGTGGTCGTCAAAGCATAATATACTTTATAGATCGCATAAGAGTATTCCAAATAACACTACGTGTGGCAACAGACATACTAAAAATAGCATAAAAAGATAATTCATTTATAATACAAGCAAACATAAAGAGATAAGACTCTAAATGGATGGTATACAACAACACAGATGGTCCAACAACTGAACGGTGTGGATTAACCTTCAAAATTCAGATAACCCAAAGGGAAAGAAAATGATTGAAAACACTACCGACACATCAAAGGTAGAACCTACTTGAGCGGCAAGAGTGGAATACTCAAAATCATGCCGAGACCCATAATCCTGTAGTACAGTTGGGATAAACACAATAATGGTCCGTAAAAGGAATGTCATAGAAGGGGGTTGCAAGATAGACATGTCATGACAGAGGATTATAAATGGTAGGGTAATCTGCGATAGATGGTCAATACAATGAGGTCCAAAAAGGGACAACAGGTCTAACCTCATACTACAAGATAGGCTCCATATAATGGATGGCCTAGATGACATACGAACGTCGGGGATGAGCCCCATACTCGTCCTATAGGTAAATGGACGGTGTGGATGAGATATACACGATATGATAGTCTTTAATAGTTGGGTACAGGATAGAAGGGGTGAATCATATGGGTATACAAGCTGAGTTACCAAGATCAATCAACATGGTGAGTCAACAAGGTGAGTCAATAAGGCAGGTTGACAAGGCGGGTCAACATGGTGAGTTAACAAGGTGAATTGGCAAGACGGCTCAACAAGGTGAGTTTAAGAAGGTAGCCCTGTGACTTGGATCAAGAAAACTCTAAGGATAACCTTTAAATAAGGGTTTACTCAACTAATCATCAAGGTGGATCTACGGGATGGACAATGTGGTCATTCGAACACACACACTTAGGTGGTCCCAAAGCCATCCTGTACATAACATGCGAGGGTCCATTCATTTGGATGGTTTGGATCAAGCACAAAATTAAGGCGGTCCTTATGGATGGCCGACATACATATCGCACCATGGAGGCCAATGGCTGACGTGGATAGAACACATGCATAACAAGGTGGACCCGTGGTTGGGTATAACCGCACAAAGGAGTGAGGGAGCCACATACATCAATGGGCCACAACAATTTGGGATCAACCCGATATCTGTGCTTTACCACTAATCGAGTGAAATGGCAACCAAACACCATGGTGGGGCTTGCACACCACATGTGTGGAACCCCACCCATGGTTGGGTGACTTATGAACAGGAAGAATGGCAAATAAACATAACAGATGGGTCCTGTAAAGTTTCCAATGGTAGGCATTCAATCACCCTTATTTTCTACATGTGGCCCACCCAAAACTGGGCCTCACGCCCCGGCCAAGGTGGACAACAATGTATACAACACATCTATCAAGGTGTATCAAGGTGGGAGCCCAAGATGGGCCCCATGGCCTTTGGTTGGATGGAAAATTAAACATCACAATGGCCCCAAGGAAGGTTTCAAAGGTGGGCATCAATGGCCACGGTTTCTTATCATGTGGTCCACTTGAGGTTTGTATTTACCTCATCATGAGGGCCCACGGCCCTAAAATAATATGAAAAGAATAGATGGTCGGCATAGATAAAACAGATGCATCGTGGTGAGACTAAACAGATATATCACTTTGGAACCCACAGGGTGGGCCACCTACTGGGCTGCATGGTACCCAGCTGGGTTCCAAGAGTTCCAATCAAACTGGTATTTTGATTTCCCATTCATCCATATACATGTGATCTTATGAACAGGTTGAATGACGGATAAACATCACTGTAGGGCTGGAAAGGTTTCAACGGTGGAGATCATTATTCCCACTATTTCCTGTGGCATGGCCCACTTGAGGTTTGGATATGCTTAACTTTTGGGCTCAGCCACTAAATGAGCAGGAAAAACATATGGACGGAATTGATAAGGCACATACATTCTAGGTGGGCCCAACGAGTGGGGCCCATTGCCATGCCCAGAGGGCTGCGCCGCTGGGCAGCAGTGTCCCCTGGACGCTGTCTGTCCAGTGGCCAGCTTTCATATTTTTTTTTTTATTATTTTTTTTTATTTTTTTATATACTCTCCTCAAGTGGGGCCCACAAGCTTTCGATCAAGCTGATATTTTTGTTTTCCCTTCTTACATGCATGTGTGAGCTCATGAACAGGTTGGATCTCAAATAAACATCATGGTGGGCCGTAGGAAGGTTTCAATGGTAGGGTCACTGTCCCTACTGTTTCCTTTGGTAGGGCCCTCCCGAGATTTGGATCTGTCTCATTCTTGAGATCATGCCCTAAAATGATCTCCCCAAATGGATGGACGGTGTGGATACAGCACATACATCATGGTGGGGCCCACGACTGGGCCACCAGCTGGCACTAGCCAGCGTCCAAGGATGCTAGTACGCCCCGCGTCAGAACCTCTTCTTCTTATTTTCTTTCTCTCTCTTTTTTTTTGTTTTTCCATAGTTTTCGCCAAGTGGGGCCCACAAGAAGATGATCCACTCCGTCTATCAGGTTCCCCAGCTCGTGGGGGACTCAATGAGCCCTATATTGAATAGTTGAATTGGTCTGCAAACATCGATGTGGGCCGAGGAAATTTTGACTGTGGAAATCATTCACCCCACTGTTTCATGTGGTGCGGCCCACTTAAGATTTGAATCTGCTTCATATTTGGGCCTTAGCCCTAAAATGACATGGGAAAACAGATAAACGGTGTGGATACAATAAAATCATCAAGGTGGGTCCCACGAGTGGGGACCCCTTCAACCGTCCAGGTGACGCTGGACTGTTCCAGCGTTCTAGCGCTGTGAACGTCCAGCGTCCCAACCATTTTTTTTTTGTTTTTCTTTCTTTTTTTTTTAGTTTATATCAAGTGGGGCCCACTTAGTGAAAATCCAGTCCGTCCATCAGGTTCCCCATCTCATGGGGGACCCAATAAGCCCAATATTGGGCAGGTGGAATAGTCTACAAATGTCACGGTGGGCCCAAGAAGTTTTGACAGTGGGCATCCTTGCCTCCACTATTTTTCTATGGTGTGGTCCACCTGAGATCTGGATTTACTTCATTGTTGGTTTCCGGCCCTAAAATGGGCTGGAGAAACGGATGGACGGCGTGGATCAACTACGTGCATCAAGGTGGGTCTCACAAGTGGGGACCCACGGTCATGCCCAAGGGGCTTTCAGCCCGGGCGCTGCTGGGCAGCAGCGTCCTCTGGACGCTGACTGTCCAGTGGCCCCCTTCATGTAATTTTTTTTTATTATTATTCTTTTTTTTTTACTAGTGGGGTCCACACGTGCAGATCCACTCCATCCATCAGCTGGGCCATCGCATGGTGGGTCCACAGGGTGGACAGCGTGGGTGAACTACATACATCATGGTGGGCCGTTGGCCACACTAATTATGACATAAAGTGGGTCCCCAAGTGGGATCCACACCATCAAAGGTGGGACCCATTCATGGACGATCCAGCCCATCCATCTCATTGCCCATCACAAGGTGGGCCCAAGGGAAGAAAATGAAAAGTAAACGAGAAAAAGGGGGGAAAGATTGCACTCACAATGATGGTTGGACGGTTGGATGGCCGATCGGACGGTCCGGATGATGATCGGGGTCCTCCAAGCTTGATCTCCTCCTTCAACCTCTCTCTTTCTCTCTCTTGATCTCCCTCAAAATCTCTCTCTACTTCTCTCTCTTCTCTCTCTCTCCTTCCTCTTTCTCTCTCCTTTCTCTCTTTCTCAAATCTTGGAATGTAATGGACGAGTGGTGCTTGGGAAATGGGGGGGGGTTTCTTGGAATAGCATGGGAGGTATGGGTTGTGATGATGGCTAGATAATGATGATGATGATGGGAGAGGGCATGGGAGGTGTTGACTTTGGTGAGAGAGGAATGGGATAGGTATGGTGTGTATAGGTTAGGGTAATGATAAGGGTATGGGTGAGGGTGATGGTGATTGATTTGACATGTTGTTGGGATTTGTGCAAGTGGGGCCCACGCCACACACACGTGTTGTGCGGCCCACCTTGGATTGCACAAAGGTACGCATCTCACACACCGGGTGTCGCAATGGGGCGTGCCGCTCGGCGTTGGAATCGTGACGCCCGCGCGGTCGCAAGGGTACAAGTCTTAGGTCGTTGCGGTACTAAATCAGGGTCGCGATCAAGGCTCGCTAATCTGGTCCATCCGAGACGTACCGGTACCGAAAACTAAACGTACGGAGGGCAATTCAGGGTACGGGTCTTACACCTATTGAACCTATCACATGTCTTATCTGGGGTCCACTGGATAGTTTTGTAGCAAATCTAGGCCATCCAAGTGAAAGAAGTTTTAATTTCATTCCATCGGCCCAAGTTTGAAGGCAAAAGTCATCACGGATGGACCACACCGGAGGAAACAGTCGGGAGTTAACTGTTCACAACCCTAAGTGTAGGGTCGCGATTTAGTAATAATCTTGGTGAGACCGAGGTCGATCCACGAGAAGGATTTAGGTTCAAACACTCAAAGGTAATGTGTGATCTAAATCTAACTAAATTAGATTGGTTTAAGGATAGATGGATTTAATTGAGAAGGAAAAATCAATAAAAATAAACGCTAGTGTTTCAAATGATCAACTTCTAGTTATTCACAACATCTAATTTTCTTTACTCAATTATATAACTCAACTGGAATCGAAGTCTTATTCTATCTACCCGAACAATAGAGTAGTTAAATCATAATTCAGAAACCCAATTTAAATAGAACATCCGTAGATCTAATTCCCTCATTAAGAACCAAGTTACTGATCACAGGGAATCCAAGTCAATGAATTATACAAATCAATCCCTTGCAAAACATGTAAGATTATAGTTTAACTTTCTTGAGCATCTTGTCACTAGATGTAGAACTAAAACTAAAACTTCAATCAAACCAATATCAATGAATAATTACCTCTAAATTAGATTTATACAAAACAGGTATGAACATAATTCAATTAGTTCTAATAGGAAAATCCAACATTTCAACTTATGGAGAACTCGAAGCATTCTCTGTATTCGAAAATCATGATGAATCTAGGGTTTCCATGAATCAAAACCCCATAAACTATTATGATCAATCTTAGAAACTCATAAGCATCCCATGTACATGGCACAAGAGATCTTAGAATTCTCTAAAATTACTAACTTTATTCAAACCTATTAATGCATAGTTCACCATGAAAACTAAAATTTTGAATAAACGAGAATTAGAACACTGTTGAGCCATCAATTATACACATTTTAACCCCTTTTTCATCACTCATTATGCATGGTTATTAGGCCTAAAAGACTTATCTAATGCATGTTCTTATGGTTGTAGGGATGAGAGAAAGATCTTGTGAATTTGGTGCTTAAAAGACTATTTTAATGCACATTGAATAGCAACGAAGAAAGGCTAAAGAAGAGTAGGAATGGAGCAAGAGAGAAGAGAAGAAAAAATGAAAGAAAGCAGCCCATAGCTAGGCCAGACTGGTCATGACTAGTCGGCTAGTTAGGCTGCACTCCTTCAAGTGTTGTTGGACCATGTCCAGATGGGTCTGACCGGTAAGCCATACTCAGTTAGCAAAAGTTGTAGATTTGCAACTTTCTAAATTTGGAAATTGGGTTTCCTAAGTGCAAAAGGATACACAGTTTTCTCGAATCTTTCAAGTCGGTGGAGAATCTAAGCTATAAAAGGACACCTCCACCCTCTTCCTAAGGCATCTAGCAATGTGGGGAGCAAAGGGCTCAACACCTAGCAATCTTCCTAACTTCTTAGAACTAGTTCTTCTTCTTATAGTTTTAGTTCAAGTTTTTCTTTTAATGTTTTCTTCTAGTTAACTCTTAGCTAGAGCTAAGAGGGAAATCTTCTAGTTTTTAATCATGCTTTAATACTTTGATTTTAAATTTTGGTTTAATGCTTGAACAATTCATTATAGTTTGAATAACGTTGATAATTTTAGATGATTCAGGGAGTGTGTGCCAAGTACATTAGTTCTTGTTGGATTTTTTAGATTAATTAGATTGGTTTATGGGTTGTTGATTGATGGAAGCCTTTGATTTGTCGTGATTTCCAAATACGGTGATTGCTTCGAGTTCTCTATGAATCAAAACAGTGGAATTTCTATTAGAATTATGATGGATAATTCATGTATCTTTTGTAGAATCTGAGATAGGTTTGTTGCTTGTTGAATTGGTTTAATTAGAGTTCAAATCATTGGTCGTAGTCAAGTATAGTGATAAGATTTGATGAAAGTTATGGTTATGAATCTCAAATAGATTGGAAAGAGGCTTGGCCTATACAATTAAGTGTGCCCAAGCACTAAGCTTTATTGAGGGAACCAAATCAATGAACTCCCATCTGTTTCCAGATTATTTATGTACTTTTATTGTTATACCTTCCGGCTGGAAAGAGATAGAACTTCAATTCCAGTTATGTTTGAATCGAGTAATTGAATTGAGTATGATTAAGACTAGAAGAGGATCCTTGATGCTATAGTTTCTTTAAATTCTCAGATTTTTCTGTCTCATGTTTAAAACTGTTTTTCCTAAACTTCTTATATTCAAATTATTAGAATAGTTCGAATTATGTACCTCTTTCCCTATGAATCGACTTCGGTCTCACCAAGAATTATTACTACATCGCAGCCTTTCACTTGAGGAAAGTGAACAAACACCATGAATAAACTAGAAGTATCACCTCTTAAAGTCAAAGGATTAGCTAAACATAGCTAAGAAAAACAGAAAATTAAAATAACTAGAACTAGAAAGAAGGAAAAACTAGAAGTAGAAGAGGTTAGAGCCCCCAAGCCTTTGATCTTCACTCCCCCCACATCCTTGCATAGTTTTAGAAGATTGGAAACGCATCTTTAAATAGTAAAAATCGAACATTCCTTTACTTTGCGTAAGAAATCGCGCACCGACATTATCGATTGATCGGTCAATTGATCCGTCGATCGATAACAAACTCGAGCTAATTACTAGTAACTGAAATTTGAACATCTGCATAGTCAGTCGATTGATCGCAACTTGTCCATCGATCGATCGATGACACCTTTTTTTAGTCCAGCAAGGTCCAACATTAAATCAGCAAATTTGGGAGTTTTTGTTATTTGCTCTCCTCAAGTGCAAAGCTATGATGTAGTAATAATTCTCAGTAAGACCGAGGTCGATCCACAGGGAATTAGAAAAATAGTTCTAAAGTATTCCAGTAACTTTATTGAAACAATTTAAAATTCAATTAAGAAAACTAACTCAAAACAGTAACTTAGGAAATTTAGTAATTTAAAGGAAACTAAGGCTTTCAAGGATCCACTTGTAGCAATCCCATGTCAATCCAATCAATCCAAGCATAAAACACAACTAGATTCGAAGTTCTATCTCTCATCTAATTGGAAGATAAAGCATTGAAGCACATTCAATCCCACTTAAGTTGAACTTTCAAGTTCTAGTCCTATTCAATCACATAGCATTCAAAATCATAGCCTTCGGAGTAACAGCCATGCCTATGGACTATGACATGCTCAAGGGTTACCATAATTCAAATCTAATCAAGCTAAACATGATAATCTTAGAGAATTACAAGGAATCCATGTCTAGAGCACATGAACTCTCATAAAACTTTTAAAAATAGTAACTTTATTCGAACTAGAACATTCAAAATACAAACTTAAAGTGAAAGTACTTGAATCAAATTGAATTAAACATGAAATTGGCTACAGGCTTCACCTCTCAGCCCTAGCTAAGAGATTCTAGCCGAGCATTGTTATACTACAACTAGAACTCAATGAAAAAGACATAAAAACTAAAAAAAAAAAAAACCAGATTTAATAGAGTTGTGGACGCTCCACAGTGCTCTCCTTCACTTCCCATGACCTCCAATCTCTTTTAGGATGCCTTTAGACAAAGCCCTAGGTGCCCCTTTTATAGAATAGTACGGAAGATTCTAGATTGCGCAAGGAATCACGGAGCAGTTCAGAAAAAATCAGAGCTTGTAGAACAAGCTCTGTTATGCAGACGATCGGTCTGAGCTCATGGACGACCGGTCGTAAAACATCAGAAACTGTCCAGTGAGTTTTTGAAATTTCCTCCCCCTCTCTGTTGAGTGCTCGACCAGTCTGAAGACCGGTCTGTCTTGGTTCGGTGATATGTACAACAATGGGGGGTCACTGTTGAAGTGTTGACCGGTCAGATGACTGGTCTTCAGTGCTGTCTGTTTTACACTTCTTCTTCGTTCTTTCTCTTTCTCCCTTGCTTCTTTCTTCCATCCTTTAGCACTCGGTTCCTTGATCTTCAATGCCTGTAAAATGCTCTTTGTAGCCTTGAATCAGTGAAATCACCATCTCATTCCTACAATCACAAATCATGTATTAGATGGGTCTTCTAACCATGCAAACCATGCATATAATGTGATGTAATAGGTTAGTAAATGTATAAATTAGAGGTTCAACACACCCCCCAACCAGCATTTTGCTAGTCCCGAGCAAAACATGCATGAAACAAGTTCAAATCTTCAAAATCCAACTCTCCTTCAGAAACTATGCTTCTATACATCCCAAAAAACACAAGTGTAAAAGTCAGAGAAACTGGGTGATAGAAGCTGAAACCTTAAACTCTCACAACATAATAAGTGTTCATATAGAATTCCTGCTGATTGATTGATAAATAGAAGAACGTTGAACAAATTCACCCTAATGTGCATAGGGATTAGGTGAGACCCCGGATCCACCGAGGTGGGTGGGACCCTTGACTGTGGAGCTCGCAGTGATGTCTGTGCCTTAAATCCACACCGTCCAACCATTTTCAAAGCTCATTTTAGTGCATGAACCCAAAAATGAAGCATACCCAAATTCTTGGTGGACCACACCACAGGAAACAGTCCTTATTGAATCCTACCATTAAAAACTTCATGGAGTCAACTGGAATGTTTATTTGGCATCCAACCTGTTGATAAGTTCACAAAGACCTATATGAAGGTATCACACAAATATCATCTTGTTCCAAAGCTTTGGTGAACAACAAGAAGCTTTTAATGATCTATTACTACTGTTTGGTGTTCTAAGGTTCATCTGAGATTTGGATCTGCCTCAGTTTTTGGATCATGTCAGTTTTCTATACAGATGGACCGCGTGGATGTAGTCACATACATCAAGGTGGGCTCCACAATCAGGGGTCTCACGTAGTAACCAACAACCGTCCTCGTCAGAATCCTAGCCGTATGATTTCTAAAAATTCTTGTAATATAATTTGTATAATTCCTATCACATGTACTGTCCCTAAAATCAAGGGATTTAATTTCATCTATCACGAGAATGTAACTATTATTTAAGAGAGAATACAAAAAGACAGCAAGCTTTTGGCTCATGTAATTCAATTCAATGTCTTGTATTGAGATCTTTTATATATCAAAGCCATTAATCTTGGGATTTTTACTACATTAGCCCTGAGGTGTGGCCATTTTAACTAAAACTTCAATTTCTCATGCAAGGTTTTCAAATTGGCCTTTTCACGAGAAATTGAAATTATTGCGGTCGGTTTTGCCCCTCTGACCAGCTGCTCAATGTACGGATTTGCTTTTCACGCAAGTGTTTTTTTAGGGGATTGTGGGGCCTACAAAATCAACGATTGTGGCCATCGGTTCGACAATCTGATCCGCTCATATGAGAGGATTAATTTCGAAAATCACGGGAAGTGTTTTTACACTCATTTTTCGGCTATGTGTGGTCCACAAAAGTTTTGACGTTTCTCCTTCTTTCTAAATTCTTTTCAAATGGAGTGGTCCACCCGTACGAAGATTTGTCTTGATATTTTCTGACGATACACTACTTTAAAAGCCTTCTTCTACAAACGGATTCGATTTCTTCTGTCATCATCCAATGGGCCCCACATACGAACGGTTTTCGGTTTGTAAAGGGTGGGGCCGTTGGCTCTTAGCCATTTGTTTAGGATTTCAAAAGGCAGGAGACCTCCATCGTCGTCATCGCAGGGGACCACCACCAGGCATGACCTCCATCGACGTAGGGGACCACCATCGTCAACTCATTTTGTAAGAAAGCGACTTCTATGGAATCCCACAAAGCACTGTGGAATCTCAGAGACCAATATGAAATCCCACAGAGCACCATGGAATCCCACAGAGCACTATGGAATCCCACAGACATAGTGCTCAGTGGGATTCCAAATTTCTCAAGAGGATTCCTATAGTACTCGGGGGATTCTATATTGTTCAGTGGGATTCTAGAGTGCTTCAGATGATTTCATGTATTCAGGGGGATTCTATAGTGCTTAGGGGGATTCTAGAGTACTCAGTGGGATCCAGAGTGCTCAGTAGGATTCCAGAGAAAAAGTATAGCAAGGAGGAAGCAGAGAAACTTGTGTTGTTGCTCTGTTGACATGATGCTGATGTTGATGATGCTGGGCCTCCTGTGTCTTGGCAATTTGCCGGACTTCCCTTGAGGAGAACGTCCACCTTGGCGTACTCTTCTCTCTCATGCTAGATCTCCTTGAGAATCACGGTCACGTCCTTCATCATCGTCCTTTCATCATTGTGGGGTTGACATAGAGGAAAGCTACACCCAATGCTTGAAGCATCTCCTCCACTTTCGAATCGGGGCCACCATGTAAGCTCAGATTAAGGACCTTCATGCATCATTTTCTATGACTCACCCAGTCCACGATATGTAGCCCATCAGGGATTGTTGGATCTATTGTTTGATTCCCTATTAAAACTTCCAAGATGACAACACCATAGCTGTAGATCCAACCTGTTCATAAGTTCACATAGACATGAAAGAAGGGAAAACACAAATATCAGCTTGATCGAAAACTTCTGTGACCCCAAGAAGTTTTTAATGGTAGGACATCAATCACCACTATTTTCTTTGGTGAGGTCTACTTAAGCTTTAGATCTGCTTCATTCTTTGGCTTATCCCCTAGAATGGTCTCTCTAAATGGATGGCCAGCGTGGATGTAACATATGCATCATGGTGGGGCCCAAGTTGGAGCTCACAATGGAGCCCGAATGTAATGCCTACGAGGGCTACCACCTTTTCAAAAGCCTTCCTTTGCAAGGCTTCCGTATGCAGAGTAGTCGGTCAGAGGGACATCCTCAGCCATCATATTTTCAATTTCTCGTCAAAAGGCCAAAATGAAAAGAGGCCACAAGAAATTGGACTTTTAGTAAAAATAGCCACATCTCGGGGCTAATGCGGTAAAAATCCCATTAATCTCATGATTTTTTTTTTAAATTTGTGGCACGTCAGTCAATCGGCGGCCTCGCCTAATCCGCTCCCTCGATTACAGTGCATCTCCCGTAATATCTACCCCGACACTTGTATGCCCGTCTTTCAACCTTTTAGTACGTTTCGCACCAAACAACACCCATGTTTTCGACCGTCAATCAAACCAAATCCTCCAATGAAGACGAAGAATGCATGTTCGCCATGCAACTCGCAAGCACGGCCGTCCTGCCCATGGCCTTGAAAGTAGCGTTGGAGCTGGACGTGCTAGAGATCATGGCCAAAGCTGGTCCAGGGGCACACCTCTCCCCTTCTGACATAGCCGCTCATCTACCCACACAAAATCCAGATGCACCCACCGTGCTCGATCGTATCCTACGACTCCTGGCTAGCCACTCCATCCTCACGTGCACCCACACCGCAAGTGGTGGGGATGGCCGCGTCGAGAGACTCTACGGTTTGCAACACGTTTGTAAGTTCCTCGTTCGGAATGAAGATGGTGTGTCCATCGCGTCGTTGCTGCTTATGAACCATGATAAGGTCCTCATGGAGACATGGTAGGCTGCGCCATTTTCTTCTTGTTCTACTACAGAAAAGCTCCTGTAATGAAACCGGTCAGGGTTCATTGCGGCTTCTCTGTAGGCGTTATTCTACGCACGGTTGGTGATTTGGACAATTCATCTTGTGGGGTCCTAGCTTTAACGACCCACGATGTGGAAAGCACGCTGGATAAACAATCCTATGAGTCGATTTGCAGCCTTCAAATGGACGGTGAAGGTGCACGGGTGTCAAGAATCCAGATCCAGAAGGGTAAAAACTGTTGGATGGTGTGAGTAGATTCGGCGAGGTTTGATTGGGCTAAGCCGTGTGGAACATAATCAAAGCGACTTTCAAACATGATCTGGGTCGCCCCACCTATGACCGCGAGACATGGCCCAATCAAATCTCACCGTGGAAAATCCAGCCTCACCGAATCCGCTTCCTCATATGTTTTCCGGACCATGGCCACGTTTGCTGTGGAACAGGGATGCAAATTGCCTCTTAACCCTGGTTACACGCCCCTAGTCTCCTAACATGACCCATGGGCGAGGTGGCTATGCTCTATGAACCCCACTATGATACATGTGTTTTTTCCATGCTGTCCATCTACTTTTCCATATCATTTTGGGGCCTGAGATAAAAAAAATGCAACAAACCTGTGGGAAAACCGACAGCGGAAGCGGAAGCCGAATGCACAGAGTAATGCAAGATCAAACGAGAAGCACTATGCAATCAAGCCACACACAAGCATTCAACCACAAGAGAATCCGTTTTTACGTGGAAAAACCCCTCAACGGGTAAAAAGCCACAGCACAAAGCGATCCACTATAATAAACAGAAGATTACAGAGATTGACAGCCGACAACCAAAGAAAAACAGAGAAAAATCCAAGCTCTCTCTTTCACAAGTCACTCTCCCATCTTCCTAATACGATTAAGAAACCTTGGACACCCTAGGATTATTCATAATCCCGGATTTATGCCATATATATAGCAAGCAAGTCGGAATTAGAAACATCTTAAGCACAACCACATAATGCGTAAGAAAACGCATGCACAGTCGACCGGTCGCTCGACTGGTTGGACCTGTCGCTCGACTGGTTGGACCTAGCACAAAACAATTTAGAGAAAAATTACACATCTGCCTCACCTTAGACCTGTTGCCCGACCAGTTTAAGCCCCTTACAGACCTGTTGCCAAACAAGTCTAGGGTGAGAGAAAACAGTCCAGTGCCTTCTGTACATCTGGGCCATAACGTGCAGATCGGTCACCCGACCAGTCTGAGTACTCAAACTGTGCACCGTTTGAAGGCTCTCCAACAAAGAAAACAATGGTGATTGAACAACCACAATTAAAATTTTTGAAGGCTGACTCTAAATTTTATTTGCCATCTAACCTCTTGATTGTCTCCCACGTATATAGATTAAGAGGAAGCACAAATATCATCTTGGTCCAAAACTTTTCTAACCTCAAGAAGTTTTGGATGAAGCTCATATTCGTGTTTCCCCTAGTATATACGTGTTTTCCCTTCATCCATGTATGTGTGACACAATCAACAGGTTGTATGGCAAATAAACTTTACAGTAGACTCTAAAAGTTTTTTTTAATGGTAGGCTTTCAATCACCTCCTGTTTTCTATGGCAAGGTCTGCATTAGAATTGGATCTGCCTCATATTTTGTGCTCATGCCCTAAAATAATATAGGAAAATGGATGGACGGCGTGGATGAAACGCATACATCATGGGCGGCATGTAATGACCGACATCGGATTCCTTCCTTGTCCGGTTATGCCGCCCTTAGCTCTTAAAATGGCCCATGAAAAAGCATAACCTTTTGGGGCGGCTTATGTGGATCCCCGTCCACCAGGGTGGGTGGGATACCTGACCGTGGGGCCTACCTTAACTGGTGGGTGGGACACCTGACCGTGGGGCCTACCTTAACATATGTTCCTTGCATCCACGCTGTTGAATCGTTTGGATAGCTCATTTTAGTAAATCATCTAAAAATTGAAACTGGTCCAAATCTTAGGAAGACCATAACACAGTAAACATTGGTGACTGACTATTAAAAACTTACTGCGGGCCACAAAAGTTTTGAATCAAGCTGATGTACTTATGACCTTATCAAAAGGTTCATGGAAAATAAATATTTCGCCAACCCACAAGAACCTTTTAATGGCAGGGATTCAATCAGCATTGTTTCTTGTGGTGTGGTTCACTTAAGATTAAATCTGCTTCATTTTTTGGATAATGCCCTAATATGGGCTGTCAAAACGGTTGGACGGGGTGGATGTAAGTTTCATACGTCACAGTGGGCCCCACAGTTAGGGATCCCAGCGCACGCCTAAGGTTAGGCGTGCACTGAAAGGTCGAACATTATTTGAGGCAGGGAATCTTTGCTTTTCACTGTAGCCTCATGGAAGCAACTTGCCACTGCCCCTCGGTCACAGGAGCGAATTAGGTGTTACCCCTACCGTGGGGCCCACCTTGATGATTTTATGTATATCCACCCTGGCCATCCGTTTCTACAAACCATTTTTGGATGAAGTACCAAAACTCATTCAGATCCAAATCTCACGTGAACCATACCACAGGAATCAGTGGTGGTTAAGTGTCTCATCTTTATAAATTCCAAAGGGCCCATCGCAATGTTTTTTTAATGTTTATTTGCAATCCAACCTATTGATAATGTCAATAAGATCTTTTAAAGAGATATTAAAAAGATCATATTGATCCAAAACTTTTGCAGCCCTCAAAAGGTTTTTATGGTTATTAATCACTATTGATATGGTCCACCTGAAATTTGGATCTTCTTATGATTTTATGATTTGGTATCTAATCCTAAAATGAGATGGAAAAATAAATGGACAGAGTCCATATACAAAAAATGTATTCAGGTCGGCCAAACACGGTAGGGTAAGCTCTTACCGGGGTAACAACTAATTCGCTCCCCTTGGCCACAAGAAGGGGAGAGGATTAGGTGGGACGCGTATTCGGTCCGACACTTGGTTAGACCTTCAAGCGTCTGACCAGATTATTGTGGGACCCATCATGATGTATCTGTTTATCCATTTTGTCCATCCCTTTTTAAGATCACGGTAATGTACGGGCCCAAAAATGAGGTAGATCCAACACTATAGTGGATCACATCATATATTACTCTTGCATTTAATGAAACTTTATTTAATGCTTTATGTCTTTAATGCGCATTTTGTTAGTGCACTTTTTTGTGGCATACTAGTGCACTTTATTTGTCAATTACGTAGGTCTTGAGTTTAGGTGTCAGTTGAGCTTAAAGAAAATGAAGACCGAAGACTCAAGCGAACCTGCTGCATTAAGGAAGAAGAAATAAGTAAACGGCCTTAGTGAGCCTTGAACCTTAAACCAAATCAAAACCCAAACCTCTAGATAACCTTGACCAAATAAGCATACTTTTAGTCATCTTAGATTGACCTTAGGTGTCCCAAAAGATCACCCAAAAAGATTGGCCAAAGAGGTTGCATGAGCTGCTGAAATATAAGCCAAACCAAACTCAACAACTCATGTGTCTGCTGATCGGTCGTCAGAGGCCCCAAATGGGACATCAACAATATGATGAAACAGCTTGTCTCTGCGCATAATTCGACTGGTCGCCCGACCGATCGTATGGTTTGTCCGATCGGTCAGCAAGGGTAAAAAATTGGATAGCAACATTTTCAACTGTCTAGACCCTAATTCGACCAGTCATCCTTTATCAACAAACCGGTTGTGGACCCCCTATGACCAGTCGGTAGAGAAGCCGTTGGCAGTCGTTTTTATAGCAATTTGTGCTTTGTTTATATAAAGGCTAGGCTCGATTTGAGGGCAAGGAGAGAGATTTTAGTGCATTAGAAGCATTCCAAGTCATTTTCCTTGTGTTTGATCACAAGATGGAGCATTCAAAGCTCATATGAAGATGTATTTGTTCTCTCTTGATCTTTAGATGTTTAGGCACTTAACCATAGGTAAATCATTAGTCTAAACCTCTCTAAAGATCCTTCTAAGTGGAATTCCTCTAGGAAATCAACTCCTACTAATATTAGAGAATTCACACCATCTCCTATCACCTTGGGCATCTCAAGAGCATCACATGCGAGGTGATTGATCGGTGGAGCTAAGGCATTGGCAACGTAGTGGCAACACGATCAGAGGAGCATCAGGAAGCTGATTGTAGCACAGAAGAGTGGAGATCAAGCAATCCAACAAGGCGCTGAACAAGGGGTTTAATCCGACAAGTTGTCATTGTAAGAGTTCGATTGCACTCATTCCTCGTGGAGGAGTATGTGTGAGAGTTTGGATTTACGAACTCAATCAAGTGTCCAAGGGGAGCCTCTAGCGGGAGTATATGCTAGGTTCTTGGATTGGAATGAATGGTTGGGAGGAACCGTGTCAAACTCCTAGGTAGGATGGATCCCTTAAACATCATAGTTGAGAGATGAACTAGTAAAATCTTCATTACAGGCTGGGAAGAATCTTGTCAAACTCCCCGATATGGTGAAACCAATTTAAAACACCTAGGTTGGGAGGAACCTGATTTAAACTTCCTAATGAATATTAATGCTGGTGTACTCAAGGGATGATACTTGAACCGGGAGTGGTGTAGACCCAAAGTCAAACCACTATACATGCTTGTATTTGTGATTGTCAAGTGAGCCATTTTCTTTCATGCATTGTCTTTAATTGTTAATTATATGAATGCTTGAATAGAATGTATACTATGTTCTTGTTAAGTAGATCTATACATAAGATGTACGTTCACTTAGCTAGTAGACACATGCTTAGCATGATGTTTTTTATATTGTCTACTTAGCTCTCTATATTAGTTGCTTGGTAGTTATATCATTTGTAGTTTAGAGTATTGCGCATTGATTAGGAGCTCATCATGTTGCATGTTTATAATCTATGTGCTTATGCTAGTTTGCTTATTTGCTTATTCATTGCTAGCCTTTGTGAATGGACCCACTTAAGCTTGGAAGCTAAGTGTTCTTTCTTTAATTAGTTTATGAATTGCTAATTAGTTTAATTATGCAAGAAATTTTTAAAATGATTTTTAAACGGTCCTAATCACCCCCCATCTAGGACTTAGCCATAGTTCTACAAGCTCCGCCAAGCTTCCACGATTAGGGTAGGGTATCCCTCGACGTAATTTCACATTTAATACAACCCAAGATTACTATTTGGTGTGGTTTACTAGAGCGTTGGATCTGACTCATTTTTGGGCTCACACTTAACATGATCTTAGGAAAAGAATGGACATGGTGGATAAACAAAATACATCACGGTGGGCTCCCACACAGATTTGGTCAGATGCCGACCAGAGGTAGGACAATCCTTGTTCGATTAGGTGAGACCCCGACTCACCCAAGAAAGTGTGGCCTTTACCCTAGGGCCCACCTTGATGTATGCATTCTGTATCCACACCATCCATCCATTTTTCATATCATTATCCAAAAAATGAAGCCGTTCCAACCGTCTTGTGGACCATACATTAGGAAATAGTGATGATTGATCATTAATGGTCCACAAGAGTTTTGGATCGAATTAATATTTGTTTTCTCTCTTCATTCAGGCTTATTGGACCTTATCAACATATTAGATGGTAAATAAAGGCCATTGAAACATTAAGGTGCGCCCTGAGAAGTTTTAAATAGATGGATTAAGTGAATACAGAATACATTCTTCAAGGTGGGCCCCACGGTAAGGGTTGCACCATGAGTGAGTGTCGATTAGGAGAGACCTCGGACCGACCTAAGGCATTGCGGCTCTTACCATGGAGCCCACCTTGATGTATGTGTTCTGTATCTATGCCGTCTATCCATTTTCCAGATCAATTTAGGTTATTAACCTAAAGGATAAAGGAGATCCAATTGTCAAGTGGACCATACCATAGGAAACATTGGTGATTGATCATTAATGAGCCACAAAAGTTTTGGATCAGGCTGATATTTGTTTTTCCCTTTATTCAAGCTTATGTGACCTTATCGACAATTAGATCCTTATGTGACCTTATCAATAGATTAGATTGCAAATAAACGCTACCGAAACATTAAGGTGCACCTTAAGAAGTTTTTAATGATAGGTTGTTCAATCACCCCCAACCATATAAAGGACAATTAGCATTGATAGTGGGCCCCACATGATGAAAAACCTACATCAAGGTAGGCCCCACATAATGGACTATCCATGTCAAAAGTCAACTCCTAATGATGAATGGTCCACATCTAAGACAACCCTCCCCTGATAGATAACCCGGTTTGATGGTTTGGCTCACATAATGGACAATCAACATCAATGGTGGGCTCCATATGATGGACCATCTACATCCAATGTCTGACATAATCAACAACCGAAAGGCATGTTTGACATGTGGTATTAGATATATCAAGTGGAATGGAATACAAAAAATTGTAATAATTACTATATGCATGTCAGGGATTGTACCGAATCCAATGCCATGTTTGGAATGCAAGTCGTTTCCATGTAAATCCATTGATCTCACTCAGTGCCATGTTTGGATTTGAGGTTGGTTGATGGAAGATTGGAAGATCCAACCCAACGCCTATTTGGATTTGAGGTTGCCATATCGGCCTCTTTGGTGTGTTGACGCCACCAGGGCCCCAATATGATGCATGTGTTATATCCACACCGTCCATCCATTTTATGAGATTATTTTAAGGCATGACCCAGAAAATGAGATGGACCTGAAGCTCAAGTGGACGATACCACAAAAAACAATAGGGATTGAATATGTACCACTGAAAACTTTGTATGGGCCATAGAAGTTTTGTATCAATTTGATATTTGTTTTTTTCCCTTCATCAATGTCTTTGTGGCCTCATGAACAGGTTGAATGACAAGTAAACATTGGTGGGCGTTGGGAAGGTTTCAATGATGGGAATTATTGTCCCCACTATTTTCCGTGGTGTGGACCATTTGAGCTTTGGATCAGTGACAGTTTTTGTGCTCGTGAAATAAAATGATCTTGCCAAATAGATGGACGGTGTGGATATCACTAAAACATCATAGCGGGGCCCATAAACACCTAGTTGACATCAACGCACCACTCATGCATACCGCCCAATTCATTTCCCAACATGTCTCTCTCAAATCTTGCTTAGGTCCTCGTTGGATACGGTAATGGATTCACCAAATCCCTCTCCAAACCACCAAGCATGGGCGTGGTTTCGAAAGCTCAAAATCATCGTTACAGAATGGCTTTGCCAAACATGATTACTGGCTTCATACATTGGATGCGAATGACTATCCCTTCCAATGCCATTTAATTCAATGCACCAAACATGTCCCAAATGTCTTAAGACATGAAAATTGTAGCAATTCATTCTTTTGACATCTGGACATATGGTCAGTTTACGATGAGATTGGATTACTCTTACAAATTACAATGGAGTTATTGTAATATTTAAAAATGACATCAACTATCCCTAACAAATATTCTTATACAATCGTTTTGTCAATTGTGCTTATTTCAAAAGAGAGGTTTTTTTTTTTTTTTTTTTTTTTTTTTTTTTTTTTTTTTTTTTTTAATGAGCTTATTTAAAACAAGATCCATAACAGAAGGAGCTTGTTAGAGTAGTTCTTATTTAAAAACCTCTTAGTAGAATAAAGTAGAGGTGCAGAACAAGCCCTTTGTCAATTTTCTTTTCTACATATTCAATGCAGCTTAGATCTCACAGGTGAGCCACAGATACCGGACTGCTTCCCCATGCAAGTTCGTGGTTCTACACCCACAACACTAATAGCTTTTGCAGATGGAGATGACATTTACTTCCCTTCTATTTTTTTTTAAAAATCTTTTCGGTATTAGGCACCACTTGAAAGATGCCGTTCTGAAAGGTGGTGTCCCATTCAACATGGCCCATGGAATGAGCGCCTTTGATTATCCTAGAACGGATCAAAGATTCAACAAGGTTTTTAACAAAGGCATGTCAGATCATACCTCTATAACCATGATGAAGATTCTAGAGACGTACAATGGGTTTGAAGGATTGAAGAGCCTGATCGACCTCGGAGGTGGAGTTGGGGTCACTCTCAGCATGATCATTTCTAAATATCCCAAGATCGAGGGTATTAATTTCGATTTGCCTCGTGTGGTCACAAAAGCACCCTCTTACTCAGGTGAGGGGACCCTTTTCCCTCTTAAGCAATTGTTGCTCAACTGGGCCCACCAGGATATTGGACAGGAATCCTGATCCTCTTACTGTCTTCGGTAGGAATTTTCTATTTGCCAACATCTGATTGGTCCCGCCCAGTACACATCAGCACTCATTAAATGCAGCAGTGCTGACAATGTCTGTGCTGCGCTCGACCAATAAAGTGGTTGGCAGATAAGAAAATCCAGACATGGTTTGGGTGGATCCCCGAATCCATTGAGGGCGGTGGATCCCTAAAACTATGGAGCTCACTATGATATATGTTCCTTACATCCACACCATCTATCCACTTTTATAGCTCATTTCAGGGCATGGCCCCAAAAGTGAAGCAGATCCAAATCTTAGGAGACCATGCCATAGGAAACAGTCTAGATTGAATCCTCACCATTGAAAACTTCAAGGGGCCATCGGAATGTTTATTTTCCATCCAACCTGTTGATAATGTCACAAACACCTGGATGAAGAGACCACACAAATATCAGGTCGATCCAAATCTTTTGTGTCCCATGAGAAGTTTTTAATGGCCGATTACCATACTATATTATGGTTCACCTGAAATTTGGACCTGCTTCCTTCTTGGCATAATATGTTAAAATGAGTTTTCAAAACAGATGGATGGCTTAGATATAAGGAACATACATCACGGTGGATCCCACATTCAGGTATCCACCCACCTCGGTGGATCGGGGAGACTGATTGGTCTGAGACCTATGTGTGGGCCAATATTTCATTTATCCCCAAAATGGCCTTCTGCATATGCGAGCGTGTTGGTTCCGAGGTTTGCTCGGCCTACACTCTTGTCCAAGCGAGACATCCACATGTCATGCCTCGTGCATGAGTGACAAATGCGTTTGAGATCCAAGCCGTCCAATAGGTGGGATCACTTTGTAGATTCCCCTGCCTTGAAAAATCTGCTCAGCCCACGCATGAACAGGCCATTCTGTTAGATAATATTTTGCCGACTACCTGTTTTTCAAGCTGTTGCTTAACTGATCAGCGGACTATGGATATCCTCGATTTGTGAACTGATCACCCACAGACAGGGTACCACAACTTGTGTCATTGGACCATCCTTCCCATCAGCATCCCACTTGATTAAGACATCAGTACCATCAGAGCCGTAGGCCCGACCATAAAGATGACCTGGATTAAAAATCAGGCCGGTCCCATCATCCTTTGGGCCACACAGTCGGAAGCAATGGACTACCGAGTGAGTGGATCAGCCTGATTTTTTAGAAAGGTCATCTTCGGTTGGGCCTATCATTTTGGTAGTACTGATTTGTTGAACAGGTGGCATGCTGGCGTGAAAGATGGTACAGTAATAAAAGCTCTGGTACAGTTGCCCCTGCTAATGTACGGCTTGGATTTGAGAATGTATGCCAGTGAAGCACATGGGCAGCGTGTAAATGTGACTATTGATGCACACTAGTCCATTAGTTTGGCCATCCAGACGCTCTGATACCGAAAATGCATAACTTGGATGGAGGATATGCAGAAAACATTTGATATAGGAAGATCGTAGCCATCAATCTTCAGCTGTCTCTCAACGGCTGCTATACAGCCATCAATCTAGTAGACTCTCAGATCTCCACCATCTACGGTTGGTCCCATCAGGTCAACACTCTGGATGACCAAACAACCACATGTTGGCCTTATTACATTATCAACGTCCGGGTGAATGAACTAGATCTAAAATTTTGTTGTAAGCATGAAAAGACAGTATAATTTTGGATGCAGGTGTCAAGCATGTGTGTGGAGACATGTTTGTTAGTGTTCCAAGTGGGGAAGCCATTTTCATGAAGGTGAGCTGGATTTCCTTTTTTTTTTTATGGTCTTTTTTTGTTGTTGTTGTCGTCGTCGTCGTCGTCGTCATCGTCGTCTTCTTTAATTTGGGTTATTAGTCACTCCCACGTCAAATAAAAACAAGGACCATCAGACAATCCTCCCCCATCTCTTTTCTTTTTCCTGGATGCGGATTTGCTGCACTGTGAAGCTAGGTGGGGCCAACATATTTTTTGTGAGAAATCTATCTTGTCCATTCATTTTGTGAGCTCATTTTAGGATATGAGACTAAAAATGAGCCAGATTCAAGACTTAAGTGGACAAAAAACGTGAGGATTGATTACCCACATTTGAAATATTCGTGGGACCATAGAAGTTTTGAATAAGGTTAATATTTATATTTTCGGTTCATCCCAATAGGAATGACGTTACTAACAGTATGGATTGCATATGAACATCACTATTGACCCAAGGAGGTTTCAATGGTAGAAATTTCCCAACCCACCTTTTCCTTTATTGAGGCCCACTTAAGTCTTGAATCCAGCTCATTTTTGTCCACATTTCCTACCACGATCTCATTTCTCACAAACATCATGGTAGGCCCCACCTAGGTTCCCAGCACAGGAACTTCACGAGAAAGGGCAGGAAATCTGCGTCCCTTTTTCCTCCTCTTAATCTAAAACCATTAACTTTTCTGCCTTTGCTTTAACGGCCACCTATCAGATGGGTAGAACTGTCATATTCAATATTCAATGTACATTTTCAACCATCTGCTATCCATGGTTTAGGTTAATTCCGCCTATCACCTATAGTTTGAATGATGGCTCTCTACCATAGTCCGGTTATTTTCGCTTCACCTTACCATCCTCCATAAAAAAACATAAGCAAGCGTGTGGATGTGTCCACCGTATGGTTCAAATGTCTTTCAGGTTTCTTGAATTTTATCAGATGTGTCCATGGAGCATTTGACTGCCAGTTATGGGTGCGTTCAATAACACAAACTACTCTCTAGCAGGACCCATTTGGGTGCACATTCTCAAGGGGAATTTGACATGTAAATGTTGTTGTGATCCAAACAGCAGTTGATGTTCTGCGTTTGGATGCACTTTGCAAACCTCCATCTTTTCCCACTCGACAAAACGTGAGCTAAAGTACCCACTTGGCAAGTCGACTGGAAAAGGTCTATGGGGCCGTTGCATTTGTGTGACATCTATTCCCATCATCAACGACAGCTCCTGTTAGGATAAGAGCTCATAAATAAAGCATATCCAAAAATCAAGTAAGCCTCACCACAGGGAACAATTGGATATGGACACTGCACAATTGAAAACTTCCTGGGCCCAAGAACATAATCATCTATATATATATATATATATCACAATCCGCTATGGAAGCTTTCGGTGGTGGGTGTCTCCATTCTCACTTTCTCCATCATGTGGCTTACTTTAGTTTTGTATCAACTCGGTTTTGGAGCTCATGCCCTAATATCAACTGGTAAAAAGAAAAAGAAAATAGCTGGTGTAACTAATGGACAGAGTGAATATCATACACACATCATAGTAGACCTCATGTGCTTTCAGTCCAGCTTTTTTTTTTTTTTTTTTTTCCTGAGTTTTTCAGTCGAGTGAGCCCTTCTCCACTCAATTGGCCGTTTGCCGAGTTGTTAAACTACGGTCCAAACAGGTCCTAAAGTAGTTTTACATTTGATAGGAAGCTAACACCCTTAATGGTGAAATGGGAAGTGGTCGCCATCTAAAGCCTGAATCCCTACTGTAATTGGGGTCGGCTACGTGAATCAATGACGAAATAGGAAGTGCAAGTAGTTAGTAAGCGTTCATCAGGTTAGAAGCATTCATCTGGCAGACCTATGGCGTGATTAGCTTTCTGCTTGCTAGCGGCATGTGTTCTCTCCCTTGCTACCCAGCCCATTGCCACCCTTAGAAGACTCTTGACTATTTGTTATAGGCGAGTGTGTTGGAAATCCAGTCAGTGGAAGCAACGAAGAAGATCAAACAATTATCATACAGCCACACAAGCAATCAATGCAAAAGCACATGAATTTTATGTGGAAAACCCTTGCGGAAAAAAACCACGGCACAAAGCGACACCTCCAGTATGAATTCAGATAATTACAGTGCCAATCTACCCAAGTAGATCCCAAAGATAAACAAGGCACTCAAACCTCACAATCCTCTCACCCAAAACCTTAATCTCGTGTTAGAGCACCTAGGTATTGCTTAGCATTATGCCTAACACAATTAGGAAACATATATATAAGACTCCATCTAGATTTGGAAACATATAGCGCGAAACCGTGCAGAAAAATCAAATCCAGCACGTCCACCAACCGGTCGATCGACTGACCAAAAACGTCCAGAGAGTTTTGCCTTAAAATGTCTTGCTGCCTCAATAATTCGACCGGTCGGGTGACCGGTCGAAGCCTCCCACCGACCAGTCGAATACCCTCTAGAAGCTGTCCACCCATCCCTGTGTAAAATTGTCCACTGACCGACCGGTTGGTGGACACTGTAAACGCACAGTTTTGAGGCCTTTTCAACAAACTCCACCAAGGCATCAAAATATCAAACCACCTTCTCTACTCTTCAAATCAGCTCATCATCAATCATAGTGTTGCCGCTTCTCATGCATCACTATGTCTTCGTTAAGCCTTCGCCAATCCCAGAGAAGTTACGAAGAACTTAAACTTCTCTGTTGGGACCACCTTGGTCAGTATATCCGCCGGATTAACACTAGTGTGAATCTTGTCCAGGGTCACATCTCCTTCCTCAAGCACCCGTGGAATAAAATGGTGACGCACATCAATGTGTTTAGTACGTGAGTGATAAACATAATTTTTAGTCAAATTGATAACACTAGAGCGGTCACAATTAACTGGCACGGCTTCCTGCTGAAATCCCAATTGATTTATCATTATTTTCAACCAAACAGCTTCCTTGAAAGCTTCTATCACCGCCATATACTCAGCTTCAGTAGTGGAAAGAGTCACCACAGACTAAAGCTTAGACATCCAACTAATTGCTCCACCCGCTAATACAAACGAGTACCCTGAAGTCGATCTCCTACTGTCCACACTATCTGCATAATCAGAATCGACGTAACTAACCAACTTGTCTTTGGACTTTTTAAATGTCAAGACGTAGTCCTACGTACCTCGAATATATCGAAGTAGCCATTTCACAGCTTCCTAATGTTGATTTCCAAGGTTAGACATGAATCGACTTACAACACCCATAGCCTCTAAAATATCTAGTCTTGTCTAGACCATGACATACATTAAACTGGCCACAACACTTGAATAGGGCACATGAGACATAACATACTTTTCTTCATCTATTTTGGGACAATATTCAGAAGAAGGCTTGAAGTGAGCCACATGGGGAAACTGCTAACCAGTTTGGACTTGTCCATATCATACTTTTCAATACATTCTCAAGGTATTGTTCCTAACATAACCACAACCTGCTCCTCTTCCTGTCTCTATGAATATCTGTGCTAAGACCCCTCTTGACAGCCCCCAGATCTTTCATTTCGAATGTTCCTGAAAGCTGAGTCTTCAACACATCGATGTCAAACATGCTACAACTGGCAATGAGCATGTCATCGATGTATAACACTAGTATAAGAAACTTCTCATCATTCAGTGTCTTGAAATAGACACAATGATCGTACTCGCTCCTAGAAAAGCCCTGACTCATTATAAATGAATCAAATTTCTTGTACCACTGCCTAGGCGACTGTTTGAGACCGTACAACGATCTCCTCAACTTGCAAACCTTGTTCTCGGCCCTTTACATTGTATAACCTTCTGGTTGCACCATGTAAATCTGCCCTTTCAATTCCTCATGCAGGAAAGTAATCTTTACATCCATCTGTTCCAGCTCGAGGTCGTATTAGGCAACCAGCGCCAATATGAACCTGATAGATACTTGCTTCACAACTGGCGTAAAAATCTCACTGAAGTCTACGCCTTCACGCTGAGCATACCCTTTCACTACCAATATTGCCTTGTATTTATCCTGTTTCTTCCGAAAAATTCACTTGCGCCGAATCGCTTTTCGGCTCACTGGAAGCTCCACAAACTCCAAAGTCTCATTCTTATAAAGGGAGTCCATCTCGTCTTACATTGCTGTCTTCCACTTTTCAGCATCTACATCTTATAGTGCCTCCTCAAAGTTAGACGGATCCCCCTCATCCGTAATGAGAACGAATGTAATGTTCTAGTCATTCCTATAACTTGCCGGTAACCTGCAATCCTTAGGCGGATTTCTTCGCATAGGTGGCTGCTCCACCTGATCCTGTACCAATGTTGGTGTCTCAGTATCTGCCCGTGTCTCATCTCTGTCATCTTATGTATCAACAATTTCTGATTTTTCTAGTTCCTTTGTAGCATCCTTTCGGAACAAAGAACTTTCATCAAATTTAACATCACGGCTTAGGGTGATCTTCCGTGTGACAGGATCACATGCGATAACCCTTCATACCATCACCATAGCCCATAAAGATTCCTCTTCTGGCCCTATGGTATAGCTTATCTCTCTCAACTAACGGTACATGAGAGTAAGCCTCACAACCAAAGACCCGCAGACTTGAGTAGTCTAGCGTACGACCACTCCACACTTCCTTAGGGATTTTACATTCAATTGCCATAGAGGGTGATCGATTTATCAAGTAATAAGCCGTGTTAATGGCCTTAGTCCATAGCTCTTTGTCCAACCCATCATTACTAATCATGGATCGGGCTCTCTCCAAGAGAGTCCGATTCATCCGCTCTGCTACACCATTCAACTCTAGCATGTGGCCCACTGTGTTGTGCTTCATGATCCCCTCCTCCTTACAATACGTGTTAAATTCCCTGGAAGTGAACTCACCTCCATTGGTGGTTCTCAAAACTTTCATTTTCTGCCCTGACTGATTCTCCACTATCACCTTCCAATACTTAAAGGTCATGAAGACATCGGATTTATTTTTCAGAAAGTAAACCCAAAACTTTCTGCTATAGTCATCGATAAATGACATGAACCACGATGACCCCCCAACAGAAATAACGGGTGATGGCCCCCATACATCGGAATGGACATAGTCAAGCACCCTTTTACATACATGTTTCCCCCCTTTAAATGACAATCTAGACTGTTTTCCATACATGTAATATTCACATATACTAAAGTCTACAGATTTAAAGGAAGGAATCAAAGATCGTTCAGAGAGTACCTTCATGGCCCCCCTCGCTCATGTGGCCTAAGCGTGTATACCACATACGTGCAAACATGGAATTCGCTACAATCGCTACAGCTCCACCTACTGAACTGCTCATAATCAGTCTATAAATGTTTCCATGCCTCTGTCCCTTTATAATTACAAGGGCCCCCTTTAAAACTTTGCAGAACCGGTTAAAACCGGTGAACTTGCACCCCAATGCCTCGAGTGTACCAATGGAAATCAGATTCTTTCTCAACCTAGGAATGTGCCTCACTTCCGTCAAGGTTCGTTCGATCCCATGGAATATCTTGATGGGCACAGTACCAATTCCCACAACCTTGCAAGTCATCGTCTAGAAACACCGAGCCTCCCTGATACTCCCTGTAGGAAGTAAAGACGCTCCTATCTGGGCATATGTGATACGAAGCCCCGGAGTCCATGATCCACTCATCGCTGAGAGATCCAACCTTTGACATCGTCAAGACCTCGCACACATCACTATCACCTTCTTTAGCTTTAGCGGTATTGGCTTCCCTAGAGGAGTCTCTTGATTTCTCCTTCTTATACTTAGGACTTTTGCAGTCCTTCTTAATGTGCCCAACTTGGCTACATCCCCAACATTTTAACTTAGTTTTTCCCTTGCCCTTCGACTTGCATCGAGAACGGACGATCCTTCACCTTGCTCAGAATTTCTTCTTCTCATAATCAATGCATCGGAGGAAGAATTAGCATTATTGTTCTTCTGTTTCATTACCTTCGATTGAAGGGATGAGACAACGGTCTCAACACTAATAGTGTCCCTACCCGCATACAACGAGTCCCTAAGAGACTCATATGAACTAGGAAGCGAGTTCAGCAATATCAATGCTTGATACTCGTCCTTCATCTATTCACCAAAATCAAGCAACTTACAAATCAACTTGTTGAATGTACTAATGTGGTCACCACATCTGTCCCCTCCGTCATCTTCATAATAAAGAGTTGCATATTAGATACATGCAATTTTTAGAGACCTCTACGCATAGATGTTCTCTAGTTTGGTCTATGTCTCTACAGCGGTCTTCTCCTTCATGACGTTATAGAGGACGTCATCAATAAGGCACAATTAGATTGAGGCCATAGCCTTCTCATCCATCTTGGTCCACCCATCATCTTTCATGCCGATCGGTCGCTTTCCAGGGGCCTTCACGACCCCTTGCCGAGTTAGGATGGCCTTCATTTTTACCTTCCACAACTCAAAGTTGTTTTTACTTGAAAACTTCTCAATGTCAAACTTCGCACTTGAAGCCATGAGATTGTCTCAAAAAACTTCTTCTTCAACCTTCCAACGATATCTCTGATACCACTTGTTGGAAATCTGGTCAGTGGAAGCAACGAAGAAGATCAAACAATCACCACACAGCCAGATAAGTAATCAACGCAAAAGCACACGAATTTTATGTGGAAAACCCTTGCGGAAAAAAAACCACGACACAAAGCGACACCTCCACTATGAATTTAGATAATTACAGAGCTAATTTATCCAAGTAGATCCCAAAGATGAACAAGGCACTCAAACCTCACAATCCTCTCACCCAAAATCCTAATCTCGTGTTAGAGCACCTAGGTATTGCTTAATATTATGCCTATCACGATTAGGAAACATATATATAAAACTGCATCCGGGTTTCGAAACATATAGCGTGAAACCGCGTAGAAAAATCAAATCCTGCACATCCACCGACCAAAGACGTTCAGAGAGTTTTGCATTAAAATGTCTTGCTGCCTCAATAATTCAACTGGTCAGATACCCTCCAGAAGTTGTCTACCCCTCCCTGTGTAAAATTGTCCACTAACCGACCAGTCGGCAGACCCGTCAGTGGACACTGTAAACGCACAGTGTGAGGCCTTTTCAACAGAGTGAACTCGTATAACCCAAACAATTTCTTATTAAACAGATTTAAATGTTTTTTATTATAAGATTTAATGACTATTACTGATTAATATGTGGTTATGACTGTCCTTCAGTGTGTAAATGGACGGTTTGCAACTAAGCCAAAATGTGACAGAAATGCCAAAACTCGGGTAGCTGAGGCTGTCCAATCATAGTACCTAGTGCTATGGATTGTGCATGTGTGGTCACTTGATCAACAGTTTGGATCACCTTGGATAATGTGCATGTCTACAGTGGAAGAATTATTGCATCCTCGTCATTACACTTCGCTGACATGAATAGTTAAAACATGCTGGACGATGGTCCACTAATCCAAACGACTAATAGCCATATAGAACACACACTCACGTGGGCTACCCCACAGGAAATAGTGGCCGGGGTTGGAAATGCCCACCATTGGTACCTTCTTGGGCCCACTGTAATGTCTCCATGACATGCACTCTGTTCATCAGTTTAGTTAACTCATGGAAGGGCAAGAGCCCAAAAACCAAGAAGAACGCACACTCAAGTGGGCCACCACATCGGACATGGTAGAGTTGAGAATGCTCACCTAGACCTGGAAAAATTCAACCGACCCGCTAACCTGACCCGACCCAGTTTTTTCCAGTTTAGGGTTGGAAAATTTGACCCGAATTCAATTTTTGAGTTGACCCGACCCAACCCGGATTTTTATGGGTCCGGGTTAGGGTTAAAGGTGACCCGACTTGTATCATAAAAGGGTTAAGTAGACTATTATATATTGATTTTTTATTAGTTAAATAATACATAGGTTTTTTTTTCTCACACACCCTGCTGGGAACGGTCCACATGCCTGTCAATTTAATAAACATGTGGACACCAATGATCACATTTTATGACATATAGAACTAAAATATCATGAGATTTGTTTATTTATTTTTATTTATGATGCTATTGGAGAACCGAAATGGTATCTAATGGTCCATAAAATAAATTAATAAAATTATCTTAATTGTTATATTTATTTGATCATTGATAGGAATTTATTGGATGGTTAAAATGAAAGGATCAAATTGTTCCATTTCAATAATTGTGTCCACAATAAAAAATTAAATATCCAACGGTCTTGTTGATTTGATCCAATGGTAAAAAAATAAAAATAGAATTGTTGGACATTAATTGGATGGTTCGGATGAAAGAGGTATGCTTTAAATCTGCACTCCATTCTATCCATTTATTTTTCTCTTTTAGTAGTTGCTTAATAGAAATACTCTGTTATATATATATATATATATATATATATATATATATATATATATATATATATATATATAAATGGAAAAGGTACCATGAGCTCGACTGTGTGGGCCCCACTGTGATGTGTGATGAGTATCCACACCATGAATTTGGTGGGTCCCCTATTGGTTATGGGATATCCCAAAAATTAGTTGTATCCGGAAACTCAAGTGAGCCATACCAACTGAAAGAGTGTAAAATCATGCCTACAATATCTAAAAGCACTTGTTGGGGTGGATACAGTTGAAACTTGGTGTGACCTCTTGTTTAAGTGGGACACGCACAATGGATGGGCTGGATTTCTCAATCACATCTCAGTCAATCTTATAAACGATCATAAAGGTTTCAATGGGTGAATATCCACTTTTAACTATTGTCTATGGTGTGTCCCATGCACCCAAGTCATGGATTGGCCTGAATTTTAGGCCCATGGCCCACCACAGAATGGTGCATCTGACTGATGGTGTGGATGTCCATCACATATCACAGCGGGGCCCACACAGCTCGACCTCATGGGAGGTTCCATGAGGTTATATATATATATATATATATATATATATATATATATATATATGTTTGATTTTCAATTGAATGCTAGTTTTATATGCATCTAGTTTAATTTACAAATTAGTTAGTTGATCATTAAAATGCGGGTCAACCCGACCCGACCCGGTTTAATTTGGGTTGGGAAAATCTAACCCAAATTCAATTTGGGTCGGGTTAGGGTTGAGGTGGAAACAACCCAACCTGAACTTGACCTGACCCGACCCGACCCGATCTGATCCATTGCCACCTCTACGCTCACCGTTGATATATTTTTAGGGCCCACTGCAGTGTTTGTGACATCTACTCCACCCACCAGTTACGCCAAAAGGGCAAGAGTAAAAGAACTAGCTAGAATGCACACCCAGATGAGCCACCACACAAGAAAAGGTGGGGGTAAAAAACACCTATCCTTGATACCTTTATGGGAGTTACCACTATTTTTTTGGTGACTGTCCGTTAGTTTCACCAACTCACGGTAGAGAAAAAAACCCAAATTATCCAGAACCCACACTCCAGTAGGGCCACACTAAAAGAAAGATTGGGAGATAGAAACACCCACAGTTGATATTTTCATCATCTCCATGTTTCATCCCACCCATTCACAAGGTGATGCCCACAAAGATCAAGTGAAAACAAGTATCACCTTCATCAGAAACTTCCATAGGTCCCATTAAAAGTTTCAATACGTGCTCAATCCCACTGTTTTCCTCCGGTGGAGCCTATCTAAATTTTGGATGTGTAATTTTTGGCTCATATCCTTCCATAAACTTTTGAAAACTGTTGGACTAGGAGTATCAGTGGGCCCCAGTAAACCTTTTGCATGCTCAACCAATCTTACCTTGCATACTCGGCCAATCTTACCCGGAGGCAATGACTGGGGTAAAACAATAATAATAATATGCAAAGGATGCAAAAATGTCTTTTTACAAGATAATTGTGCATTTCATTGGCTCTATGTGAATTAAAGGGAACAGAGTTTTATTTATTTATTTTTATTTTTATTTTTAAGTACATACAAATTAGAAGTGGGTTTTAGAAATATTTTAAAACTAGACTCTGGGTGATTTATAGACCGAAAGGTAAGTGGCTATATGTTTTTTTTTTTTTTTTTTTAAATTACATATGAAAATTTCTATACAATTTAAATAGTTTTAAGAGGCTTTTCAAGCCTTCAGTTAGGACTTTTCATGGAAGTTACTCTGGTCTTTGAGTTGAGTCAACATGCTTCAAGTTGATTCTAATTTTCGAGTTTTTAAACTATGGTTTGGATGTACTTCTTCAAAAGAGGGTTTGGTTTTCATACTTTCTTTTTTTAGTCAAGTCATCAGTTTTTTTAATGCATATTTACTGATTGAGGAAGAGACCGGTCGAAATCGTCCGAGGAAGCACAAACTATCTCAAAGAGAGCGACATCGTCCATGCCTCGTCTCAACGGTAGAAACATATTACTTTGCAACATTCAAAAGTTGATCAAGTGTGGTTTCCGAATCATTTGTTGTCATTTGTTTTTCTGTATTGTTGTCAACAATGGATGGTTTATTCTGTCTCAAAATCCAACTTGATAGGACCATGTTCACTTTAGGTTTCATGGCCTATAATTGATGATGAAGTACAACGATGGTCCACATTCAACTGGTGAAGGTTTTAATTTTGGTAGCTACAATCTTCAAATCTGTGAATTTTTTGCAGTGTTATACGTTTTTCAAAATTAATTGGGGTTGCATGAAACTTGCAGTGCATACTCCACGATTGGAGTGATGAACATTGCTTAAAACTACTGGAGAATTGTTACGGAGAACTTCCAGACCATGGAAAGGTGATTGTCGTGGATTCAATTCTTCCATCATCACCGGAGACTAATCTCCTTTCCAAGTGCATCTTCCAGACAGATATGCTCATGCTCGCTTATAATCCAGGAGGAAAAGAGAGAACCAAGAAGGAATTCGAGGCCTTAGCAAAGGGTGCTGGATTTCATGGTATTAAAGCAGTGTGTAGTGTTTATAACTTTTGGGTCATTGAATTCTACAAGAAGTGATTTCCATTGCATTTATCCCCCCCCCCCCCCCCTCACATTTCCTTTTCCAGCTGCTACAATGAATTCTAACCAGTACTAAGAAAAGAACTTTTAGGGTGCGTTTGGACAATGCTTGAATTGTAATTTAGATGTACTGAGTTATATACTATTTAGAGGCCGGATCTAATACTCAGCAGTGTAGAATAAGCTTATCTTACAATGGGGTCATTTTCGTCTTTTCACAATAAAAGTAGCTACTCACAGGTAGAGCTGGACACGAACTGAGTTTAACTGTTTGGATTGACTCGGTAAAACCCTGTTCGAACAGAAAGTCTTCTTGTTCGAACTTTGTTCGAAAAAAATTCAATTTAATTTCAAACACAATCCTGTTCGACTTGACTCGACTCGAATATTGATCGACTCAACTCTACTCGTTCGTTCGACTCGATTATATATATATATATATATATATATATATATATATATATATATATATATATATATAGAGAGAGAGAGAGAGAGAGAGAGAGAGAGAGAGAGAGAGAGAGAGAGAGAAGAAGGGTGGATGATAAATAAATGTGACTGTAAGCCTAGGAAGGTTTCAATGGTGGACATCATTCTCCTCATTGTTTCCTGTGGTGTGGTCCTTTGAGTTTTGTATCTGCCTCATTTCTTATTTAATGCCTTAAAATAAGATGTACAAATGGATGGACGGAGTGGTAAAAACAAATACCTCATGGTGGGACACACAAAACTGAAATAATCGGTATTTACTATTCAGTAGTAGAAAAAAAAAATTCAAGCGTAAAAAGCGAAATTGTTCGAACTTGTTCGAACTCGTAAAAATTGTTCGAAATTCATATGTTCGAACATGATTGGGCTAGACCAAATTGAGTTCAAACAGAGCCATCCTGTTCGAATGTTTGTTCGAACATTGTTCTAACACACCCACTCAAGCAGCCGAACAATCCGATCTGGTCCATGTTCGACTCGGATCGGATCGTTCTCCACCTCTACTCATAGGCTTGGTTCGGTATTGTTGGTAGATAGTCACACTCATTGTGTTTATGACGTTTCTGCCACTAGATATTTGTTAGCATCTTCAATCTTGAAATGTGGCCCACCTTAGTTAAATATATTTATTAATACCATCAATGCCGTTTCTCACGACCATCTTGATTATGGTGAGAAAAATCAGGCCGATCCGAGTAGTAGGTGGACCACACGAAGCGACAAAATTGGATAAATATTTGGTCATAAAAACAATTATGACTGGAGTGGTCCACTGGATTATTATATGAAGTTCATTTTTATAGAAAAAACTTAAAATAACCCATAAATTGAAATGGATGGTACATATTACCCCATAAATTGAAATAGATGGTACGGATTACCCCGAATACAATGGTGGGTCATACATAGGTAATTCACTATGACTTGACATATGTTTTACTGTTAGCATAAACTGTGTTACTCGTGTAACACAATTAGAGGCGTGACACTCCCCTCCAATGACTCATCTTAATTATTTTACATTACATCCATGCCGTTCAATCGATTTTTCATGTCATTTATAAGCCAATAAAAAAAAATTAGCTTCTGCAAAAATCAAGTGGACCACACAACTGGAAACTATAGAGAATTACCATTAAAATCTTTTTTATGGGGCAACAAACTATTTTTATGAAGTTGCTACCCAGGTGGTCTCTTAGTCCAAGTCTTTGGGACCTAATAAATCTTGATTGACGCTGTTGATGTACGTCACATACATTGTAGTGGGCCCCATAGTTATGGTTGAATGTGGTCTGCTGTTGGATCCTCACAACTCTCCACAATTACATTTATAGTATATTGGTTGAAATCTGTGGTTGAACTGGTGTCTCACCATATTTTATGTGATCCATGTCGTCCATCCATCTTCCCATATCATTTTAGCTAAGTAACTAAAACATTAGGCAGATCCAAATCTCAGGTGGACCACACTCCATGGATGAGTGGCGATTGAACTCCTAAAGAACATTATAAAGGCTAAGTAATACCTACCATAATGTTTTCTTTAGATCTGAGCCATTCATAAGTTCAAGCAGACATGGATGAATAAAAGATATAAAGATCAAGTGAAATGGGGCCCGTTTAAGGCGTTGCAACTTAGTTCATAGTAATTTGGTTTGAGATAGCCAAAGTGCATTGGAATAATCTTATATGACCTTAAATTATCACTTTCTCACTTAAAATTGGTATTGAGCTTACCCAAAACATGACGGGGTTTTCAAAGAATTTTTTTCCCCTAATCATGGCCTTATGAGGCAGTGACGTCTAGCTCCCCCTAATCTGGCTCGGGAGGAGTGTAGATGGATACATGGTGTAATGTGACATTATCATTGTTTAATTAGGCCAGATACTTGTGTGGAACTTGATCTTACAATCCTAAGAATGCCGCAACTTTTTTAGCCTAGATGGAGTTTGCTTGTGCCGCTTTAAACCGGTTCACACTACTTTTGATCTGTAGTGGTGCAGTGTGTTGAAATGGTCTGATATGCTCTTAACCTGTTTTAATTGGACTCAAAATTGGTGTGGAGCTTACTTAGAACATGACGGGTTTTTAAGAGTAATTTCTTTCCTTAATTGTGGCCTTATGAGGCGGTGACCCCAAGCTCCCCCTAATCTGGCTCGGGAGGACTGTAGTGGGGTACATGGTATCATATGACATTATTATTGTTTGAATGGGCCAGATACTTCTGTGGAACTTTATCTAACAATCCTAAGAATGCCGTGAAAATTTTGGCCTGGATGGAGTTTGTTTGTGCCTGCTTCAAACTAGTGCACACTACTTTTAATCTGTAGTGGTGCAATGTGTTGACATGGTCTGATATGCTCTTAACTTTATTTTAATTGGGCTCAAAATTGGTGTGGAGACTAATCAAAGCACGATAGCCTTGCTGGATAAATTTTGTCTCGCTCGGTCCTGAAGTAGACGGTAGACCAACCTCACTCTAATCTGACTCAGTGGGAGTGAAGCGGTGTCATGTTGTCTGATGTGATATTGCCTTTGTCCTATTCGACTCTATATTAGTGTGAAACTTACTAGGATCATATTAAGCATGCCACTAAAATATTAGCCTCGATGTGGTTAATTTGTGGTGCAAAAATGAGTTCACACTAGCTACTTTTGCTTACACTAAGAGTAAGTGTGTTTAAGTTGTCTTATGTGAGTTTGATTTTTTTTTATTCAGCTGAAAATTGGTCTGGAACTTATGTAGAATATGGCAAGCTTGCTGGTGAAATTTTGTCCAAGATGGGTCTCTCTTGAGGTGCTAAAAAGATCCCAGGAAGTTTTCAACGCTAGGCAATTTGTTTTTCAATTTTTTCTTATCAAGTGGGCCACGTAATTATTTGCTTTACCTTATTTTTTGGGCCATGTCCTAGAATTATCTTGTAGATAAGATGGAAGGAGTGGATTTGTCAAAAAGTAATTTGCAATAGTTGTCACGCCCCAAATCTTCAACAACTTGTGTTTCAAAAACTTGCAAAAGAAAAAATCACTTAATTATTTTATTTTGAAATTAACAATGTTAGTTTTCATGATTGTGAAACCCATATAACATGTACATGTTGAATTGAGAGAGATGTCTATATATAATAATATATATTATAAATAAAATAGAAAATTAAATAAAATAATTAATTAATTTGAAATACACACACACACACACACACACACACACACGCACGGACGAACACACACACACACACACACACACACACACACACACATAAAACATTCCTCCTAATAACGAAGTATTATTTTAGAATCATTTATAGAGCTTGATTATAATAATGAAATAACCAAATTAAAAATAATTATAATAATAATAACAACAATTAAATTAATTAAAATAATAATATTTTACAAATAGAATTCGCAGTCTTGATTAGGGGTAAGCCCTACAATTTTAATGTAATAATAATAATAATAATAATATAATAATAATAATAATAATAATGATTAGTGTATGATATTATTAGAAGTATTATAAAAAAATTATACTTAATGTTATAAATTAATAGAATAGAAAATTTTAATCATTTAAAATTGTTCCTAGGACTACTTTAACTGTTGATGTTCGGATTGGAGTTAACTCGATTGCTGGATTGATGAAGATCAACAGAATAGGACAAAAATCATGATGTGCGGTCCACTTTAGTTTTAAATCCACCTCATCCTTGACTTAATGGCTCATTGGAACCGGTAGAACCAGATGGATGGGGTGAATTTCTCAAAATATCATTGTGGGACCCACTTTGTGGCAGTGTGTGTGCACAGCATGTGCACACCCGCTGTGCATCGAACGAAGAAGCCCGGTCAAACCGAGTTTGACCGGGATATCTCGAAGAGGAAGGGATTCCTCTCCCTTTCCTGTCTCCTGTCCACACAGGCTTTAAACGGACAGTGTCTATTCGTTAGTGACATGGCCCACCATTAAGGTCCACTTTGATGATCCAGACCGACCATTGTGTGCAGTTGGTCATTTTGAGCAAACCCTATGAGTTTAGGATGATTGTCGTGCACGAGGGTGTGTATAACTTTTCGTTCTATTGGATTGTTGAAATCGAGTTTTGTGTTTTTAGGGGTTTTAGAGTCACCCATTTGTGATGGTTGTGGCCCACCATGGTATGATCTGAATCGTCCATATCTATCCTATCATAGCTCACCTCATATATAGGCTATCCATACCATCCAAATTGTGCGGCACATTGGGGATGGGGGGTGAAGCGATCCTAACCGTCCAATAGATTGAGTAAAATAGTGAGCTGTCCAAATTCCAAGAGAAAAATTGGATGGTTACTATTATCTTATCAATGTAAATTTTGGGTTATGCTACATTTAACGGTTTGTATTGGCTTGTGTATGCCGGTATCGTACATGAACCATAGGTTTGTATTGGCTTGTGCAAAGCTATATCGGTCGATACATGTTGGTGGTGAATGATCTGGTACACCCGAACCGTTATTCAATCCTTGCCATCAAAGATTTGGTCAGTGATTTGAACGGTCTAATTTAGCATGGGTTACGACCAAGATCAATACAAGGAACTACCTGATGAACGGTTCAAATCACGAACAAATGTGCCATGCTTGCTCTTTGAGCTTAAGGCACCATATAAGGCAACTGGTCATTGATCTTGTGTGCTCAAGTTTCAGTTCTCAAGAATAACTCTCATCAATGATCTAAATCGTTCATCTTGCGGGTCCAACTGCCACATTCCAGTGGAGAAAAGATCCTACCAATTGAAGGGTCTTTTGGACCCCATCCTACCAACTATCATGTTAGGTCCACTTCATTATTTTGTAGTTGCCCTGAAATGATGTCTCCAAAGGATTGACGATGTGGATACAAGACGTGCTTCATGGTGGGACCCACAGAAAAATGTTGATGCCACGTCAGTTTTCATTCATGAAAGGTGGCCCGTCGGTAGTTGATGCGGATTGCATCCCACCTTGTTCAGACATTTAAGCGTCCGATAATATTTGTGCGAGGGCCCACCATGATTGTTTATCCATGCATTCCACCCATTTTCTACGACCATGCTTAGGTATAGGCCTAAAATTGAGGCAGATCCAATGGTGTTATTGACCACACTCGAGATGACTCTTCCTAATGCGCATTTAATGTAATGAAACTTACTAATTGTGTGCTTCACTACAATGTTGAATCTGCCTCAAATTTCTGCCTATTTATTAACATAATCTCATAAACTAGATGGATGTCTTGGATATACCAATACTTTAGAGTGGGTCTCCACACAGAGCTGGTTGGACGATTATCCATCCAACCAAGGTCGGACGCAATCCACATGTGTACGGTATGAAAATCGCATCCGGTTAAAAAAAGGAAGGAAAAAAATTAACTTCATATGAATTCTCTTGTAAACGACCCGATCGATGTGAACTCATTACAAGCCCCGTCCGAGTGGACCAGAGCTAACTTAAAAAATATTGTTGCCCTCTACATGGTAGGAACAAGCGTGACACAAGATTCCGTCCCCATCGAATGAATATTTCACCACACCATTCCACTTCACATGAATTTGCCTGCATACGTCCCAGTTGATGTGAGCTCAGTTCAAGCCCTGTCTGGGCGGGCTCGAGCCGACATGAAATATGTTGTACATGTTCTCCGTGGTCCAAACAAACGCGGCACAAGATTTTATCCCAATCGGACAAATATTTCATCACATCATTCTACTTCATATGAATTCTTCTAAGAATGTCCCAGTCAAGGTGAACTCAGTTTCTACCCCATCCGGGTGGGCCAGAGCTGACTCGAAATATTTCTATGGCCCTCTCCATGGTCAGAACGACCATGACAGAAGATTTCATCTATCGAAAGAATATTTCATCGCATCATTCCACTTCACATGAGTTCTCCTATGAACGTCCTGGTCGATATGAACTCAGTTCTTGCCCCGCCCGGGCAGGCTAAAGCCAACACGAAATATGTCATTCGCCCTCTATATGCTAGGAACAAGCATGACATAAGATTCCATCCAGATCGGACGATTATTTCGTCGCATTATTCCACTTCACATGCATTCTCCTACAAACGTTCCGGTCAATGTGAACTCAGTTCCTGCCCCGTCTAGTCGGGCCAGAGCCAACACCAAATATGTCATTAATTCGCTATTCACTCGCCTCAAGCGTAAGGCTGCGATGTAGTAATAATTCTCGGTAAGACCGAGGTCGATCATCAGGGATTGTCGTAACAATTCTAAACTACGTAGGTAGGATAAATTAAATTTAGATTTGTATTGATGGATGTAATTTAAGAATATGAAACTATCTATTTTATAACTAAATAAGAGAAATAAAACACTACAATGCCAAGGATCCACTTATAATCGTTCACAATACCAATTCAAACCATTCAAGCCAATAACTCAATTGGAATAGGAGTTCTATCCCTATCCAATCGAAATTTGGAGCAATGAAATCATCATAACATATCTAACAAAGATGGATCATCCATTGATATGGTTCTCTCATAATCAACTAAGGCATTGGGCATATCCAATCACACAGCCCAATCCTTCACAAAACAATTGAGGTCACATTCATGATTCTTACTCGAGTCTTGTCACTACACTTGATTTAGAAGCATGAATTGTACTTCTATTAAACCAATATCAATACAAAAACATTTATCTCATATCAATCCCAAAGATAAGAACTTCTTCTAGTTTAGTTCTAGATAAGAATTTAGGAAACTTGGTTTGTAAGATTTCCTAATATCCAACATATCATGATAGATTTAAGATCTCTACAACGCATAATCCTATTAATCAACACTCTATTAAGCAATCTCAGTAATTAAAACATTTCATGTAAGAGAAATTACAAGAGATAAAATATTAACTAAAAATACTAACTTTATTTCAAACTTTAACTAGAAGTGTTCTTCATTAAACCAAAAAATACTTGAACTAATTCGAATTGAACATTGTAAACAATTATACGCTTCACCTCTTAGCCCTAGCTAAGAGGTTTAGCCAATCATTAACAAGTTAAATTAAAACTCAAAAGAAAACTACTATAAAAGCATAGAAAATCATAAAAACCCTAGTTGGAGGAGTAGCGAATGCTCCACGACGATCCTCTCCACCTCCCACGAACTTCCCAGCCTTCTATGATGAGTTTAGATCCACCCTTAGGTGTCATTTTATAGCTTTCATCCACCACCGGCTTGGAAAATTCGCGAAAACATGGAGTCCTTCTGTACTTTGGAAACCCGAATTTAGAAACTGAAAATCGGAGTTTCTGGAACACTGAAGACCTGTCTAGAGACCGGTCTATGAAGCTTAAAAACAATCCAGCAAGATTTGAGTTTCTGGACTACCGAAGACCTTTCTGGAGACCGATTTGACGACCGGTCTTTGAACAGGTTTTTAAGAGTTTTTTCATATTTTCTTCTTTTTCTCTTCTCTTTCTTTCTTGCTTCTTTCCTCCACCTTTTGGCTTTGTTTCCATTGGTCTTCAACACATTAAGGGTAGTCCTTTTAGCATCATATTGGTGAAGTCTCTCTCTCATTCCTACATTCACAAAAACATATATTAGATTAGTCTTTAAACATGTAAACCATGCATAATGTGTGATGAATTGGGGTTAGAATATGCACAATTCAAGGCTCAACACACCTCGCAACCAACATTTTGCTAGTCTCGAGCAAAACATACGTGAAATAAATCCAACTTTCCAAACCCAACTCTCTCTAGGAAACTATGCTTTTATAAACTCCAAGACATATAAGTGTAAAATCCAGAAAAGCTAAGTAAAAAAAATTGAAATCTTAAACTCCCTGAACATAATGAGTGTTTCACATTGAATCCCCATTGATTGATTGATAAAGAGAAGAATCTGAGCTAGTATAGTCTAGTGTGCATAGTGAATGTTCATCTCATGAATTTTCGGGATTACCTTCTTTATAGATCAACTAAATTAAGGATCTAAAAATGTACATATCAACCATGTGCCTATGACAAGAATTTGCCTTACCGTTCCTTTGACCGCTTTCACACTACTTCCCATTTTCAGCTTTAGTTATGGGTAGACCATCCCCTAGTTGGTAATAGGTAGCCCTTTTCAGAATTTTACATATATTCAATAATAACCATACTTTATTTCTCTTTTTTTTCTTTTCTTTTTCATACACATTAGATAAGATTTTTAGAAATCTATATCTTTGGCTCTTTTTTCTTATTTTCTCATGAACAAGGATGGACAAAGTTCCCCGGCTTTGTTCCTTAACACCTTAGATCTTAGTCTAACTAATCTACAAATCTACATAATCCCTTCAACTTATGAGAATCGTGTAATGTGCGCTAGACTCAAAAGTGTTCAAATGTTCTATCAATCATATAAATAGGATAATTCATATAAAAAAAACCATTATATTATAAGTAATTCAAGGCTTTCAAAATCAATCACTTCATCTCTCTTTCTCTCATACTTGTAACATCCCAAGTGCATAAAAACAAAGTTTTCCAAACAAGTTTTGATTTTTCAGAAGAATCGAAAATTTTCATACAAAAAATGCTTGAAGTGTCACGAAACACTAGATTTATTTAGGAATCTCACCCCCAACCAAAATCTTGTATTGTCCTCAATGTAAAAAAATATGTAATAATCAATAATATGAGAGTAATGATATCAGTAAAGGAGATTGAGAACGAGAGTACCTGAGAGAGTCGATCATGGAAATCTACAACTTTCAACAACTAAACAAATTAAACTAATAAAACTAGTCTATACCTCCGTCAGACTAAGAGGTCAATCTTAATACACATGATCATCCAAAGGAATGAAATCTAACATGATTAGTGGTTGGAGTAAAAGGCTTTTCAGTAATACCATCCACCATCCTGCTTCATAATGCACATAGGTGATATACGTCGTTCTAATCTATTGAAAATTCTGCTGAAAAAGTTCAGCGGGTTTCTCAAAGTTATTACCCCATGTGTTGGAAAAGGAGAATTTCTTTGGTTGGAAATTATTAAACATGACTCTCCTTTCCAACTTGTCTGGAAAAAAATTATTAAAATAAGGATCATACCAGAAATGATGCTCTTCAGTTTGAACAAACCAAAGAGATATGGAGACTTATATTTCTTCTTCACAAGTCAGTATGGTCTCCACATTTTCAGATTTTACTGGCGCTTCCATTATTGATAACTTAATGTTACACTCCATGGAAGGGGTCTTTGTGGGCACCGGTGAAGTTTCCCTTAAGGCATTGACAATGTCATGGATCTTAGGATCATCCCAATCCTCAAAATATGCCAACCACTCTTCTAAAGGGTTGGAAACTTCGACCTTCTCGATCACTCGTGTAGGTTGGAATAAATCCTCAACCACTACACTTTCAGAATTTAGCCTCTCCTTAAGCAACTCAAGCACCAATCCATCAAATTCCTGCACAACAAAATTATTTAAATCAATGATTGGTCTCTTGTCAATCAAAATTTCAGATTTTGGCTCTTCCAAGGCCTCATCAATATCTAAAATTACTTCTTTCTTATAATGAGTCAAGCAAACTTCTAAAGTTTTGAAAAATTTAGCCTAGGGTAGCTCATCATCATCCACAATTGTATCTATGAAATTAATCATGTGGATCTCATCCTCATCCTCTTGTTTTTTTTGTAAATGAAACACATTCAGCTTCATTCTCATATTTCCAAAGGATATTTTCATCACTCCATTCCTATAATTGATTATAGCATTGGCGGTTGCTAGGAATGATCAGCCTAGAATGACAGGAACTTGAGTGTATATATTTGTAACCACTTGTGTATCCAAAATGATAAAGTCTTCCAGGTAGTAGAACTTATCGACTTGGACTAACACATCCTTAATTACTCTTCTCGGTATTCTAACGGAGCATCCGCAAGTTGTAAAGTTATCTTGGTGGGTTTTAATTCACCAAGTCCAAGTTACTCATATATCGAGTAGGGAATTAAGTTAACACTAGACCCTAGATCGAGAAGTGCTCCATTGATTCGGAAGTTATCTATCATGCAAGAGATTATAGGGCTTCCGAGATCTTTGAATTTGGGGGGAGTATTTTATTATATGATAGCAGTCACTTATTTCATAAAAAATGCCCTTTTGTACACGTTTTGCTTATGTTTTACGACACATGGGTCCTTTAGAAATTTGGTGTATGAAGGAATTTGCTTAATTACATCCAACAAGAGAATGTTGATTTTAACTTGTTGGAAGACTTCTAGGATGTCTTAATTTTTACTTGGCCTTTGGATTGAGACAAAGCGTTAGGAAAATGGGGCCACTAGTTTATACACACGCTCCGACTTTTTATCCTGTGGAGCATTGTTCGCTCGCCTCAAGTGTAAGGCTTGCGTTGTAGTAATAATTAGGTAAGATCGAGGTTGATCCACAGGGAATTAGGGTAAACCAATTCAAACCATTCTAGCAATTTCAAATTCAGCAATTTTAAAGTTCGATTTTAAAAACTAAGTAAAAACAGTAATTTTTGTAAAAATCTGATAGTAATTTATGAAACTAAGGCCTTAAGGATCCACTTGCAGTAGTTCCATATGAATTCATTCATCCAAGCATAAACACGACTAGATTTGAAGTTATATCTCTCATCTAGTTGGAAGATTAAGCATTCAAACACAAATAATCCCACTTAAGTTAGAAAATAAGATTCTAGTTCTAATGAAGCATATAGAATTCAAACATGTAGCCTTCGAAGTAACAACCATTCCAAGAGACTATGGCATGATCTAGGGTTACTACAATTCGAATCTAATCAATCCAAATATGATAATCTCAGAGAATTGCAAGGACCCATGTCCAAAGCACATTAACTCTCATAAAACATCCACAAATACTAACTTTATTCAAACTAGAACTTAAAAATCCAAACTTTAAGTAAAGGTACTTGAATTAAACAAATTCTACATGATAACTAGCTACAAGCTTCACCTCTTAGCCTTAGCTAAGAGGTTCTAACCGAGTATCATCATGGTACAACTAAAAGCAATGAAAAACAACTTGAAAACATGAAAAATCAAATTTTGGAGAGTTGTAGACGCTCCACGACGATCCTCTTCACCTCTCATAAGTTTCCAAGCCTTCTATGATCTTTAGGAATGAACCCTAGGTATCCTTTTATAATAATGATGCTCCACCAACTTAGGAACTTTCAGAATCCGTGTATTACTGACGTAGCTGTAAACAATTCTAATTAATGTTCCGATCGATCGAAAAATCTGTCTAGGGAGTGTAGAAGTTTTTAGTCCTGAAATTCTAATTTTCGATTGATTGAAACTAATTTTCGATTGATCGAAACTATTATCGATTGATCGAAATTTCACTCCAGCAATTTCGATCATCGAATTTCACTCCAGCAATATTTTAGGGCCATTTTCTGAACTTTCTGCATCTTACTTTTCTGGCCCTGTAGTTCTGCACTTTGATTTTTCTGGCCATTTCAGGTCATTAACTTGATTTCTCTAGGTCCTTTTCTTCACTTCTTTGGCTCATCAAAACTTGGTCTTCTAATCACTCCAAATCTTTTAAATTAACAATAAATCCATGACACCTCTCTCTTTTACCTACAAACAAAAAAATAAGTGTAAGTCCTTAACTTTAACAACTTAAACTATGCAATTGTGCAATGAATTGGGGTTCAGATATGCACAATTCATGGCTCAACACACCCCCTCAACTAGCATTTTACTAGTCCCGAGTAAAACATGCATGAAACAATTCACTTCTTTAAAATCACAACTCTCTCTTAAAAACTATACTTTTATAAACTTCAAGACATATAAGTATAAAATTCAGAAAAACTTAGTGATAAGAAATTAAATTCCTAAACTCTCTAAACATAATAAGTGTTCACATAGAATCCCCACCGATTGATTGACAAATAGAATAATCCAACCATGTATGATCTAGTGTGCATCGTAAAAGTTCATATCATGAATTTTCAGAATTACCTTTTTCATAAATCAGTTAAAATAAAGATCTAAAAGTGTACAGAATCAACCAAATGCCTATGACAAGAATTTTTCTTACCATTCATTTGACGGCTTTCACACTACTTCCTATTTCCATCTTTGGTTATGGGTAGACCATCCCCTAGTTGGTAATAGGTAGCCCTTTTCAAAATTTTTACAAATAATCAATGCATAACCATATTTTCATTCTCTTTTTCATATACATTAGATAGGATTTTTAGAAACCCATATCTTCGTTCTTTTCTCTTATTTCACATGAACAGGGATGGACAAAGTTCCCTGGCTTGGTTCCTTAATACCTTAAATCTCAGTTTAGCCAATTTACAAATCTACATAATCCTTTTAAACCATGAGAATCGTGTAATGTGAACTACACCCAAAAGTGTTTAAATTTTTATCGATCATATAAATAGGGGAATTTATATAGAAAACTATTATATTTAATCTAATTTAGAGATCTCAAAATCATATCAATTCATCTCTCGTCCTTTTATACTTATGCCACCCCAAGTGCATAGAAACAAGGTTTTTTAAAAGAGTTTTGAATTTTGAGAAAAATTAAAAATTTCCATACAAAAATTGCTCGAAATGTCATAAAATACTAGATTCTAAGAATCTCACCCCCAACCAAATCTTCCATTGTCCTCAATGTTAAAAGATATGTAATAAACGTGCACATGAGAGCAATGATAAAAGTAAAAGAGGGTGAGAACGAGAGTACCTGAGAGAGTCGATCATGGGAATCTACCTCCGACATCCAAATCTAATAAGCAATAAACTAAAATAGAAAATAAAATATACCTAATCATACTTAAAGCAATAAACAAAACCTAAGTTGTCCTTTTAGAAAGAGAATCTCCATGAGATTAGGAGATCAAGAATTATGATAGATAAAAAAGAACAAAGTTGAGCAGGATCATCAAGTGGTGTAACAGATTTTTCAATAAAACAATCCACCATCCTGCTTTGGAAAGTACATTGGTGACATCAATCATTCTAACCCATTGAAAATCCTACTGAAAAATTCAACGGGTCTCTCAATAATGTTGTCACATGTACTAGGAAAGGAGAATTGCATTGGTTGGAAATCAGTGAATATGGATCTCCTTTCCATCTTGTCTGGGTAAAAATTTGAGAAATATGGGTCATCCCAGAAGTGGTGTTCTTCGGTTTGAACAAACCAAAGAGATGTGGAGACTTCAATCACTTCATCCTCACAAATTGGGATGGTCTCCACATATTCTAATTTCACCGGTGCTTCCACAATTGATATTTCAGTTTGGCACTCTGTGGAAGAAAGCTTTTTAGGCACCAGAGGGGTCTCCCTCAAGGCGTGTACTATATCCTTAATCATGGAATACATTCACCTCTAATGTCATATTTCCAAAGGACAATTTCATCACCCCATTCCGACAATTTATAATTGCGTTTGATGTAGCCAAGAATGGGTAGCCTAAAATTACCGATATTTGAGTGTTAGTATCCATAGCTGGTTGCATGTCCAAGACGATAAAATCCACCGGATAGTAGAATTTTTTATCTTAGACCAATACATCCTCTTCTACTCTCGGCATACGAATAGATCAATCAACGAGTTGCAGTGTGGTTTTGGTGGGTTTTAATTCACCAAGACTCAATTGCTCGTATACCGAGTATGAGCTCAAATTTATGCTTGCCCCCAAATTTAGTAATGCACGCTCGATCCGGTAGTCACCAATGATACATGAGATTGTGGGACTACCGGGATCCTTATATTTTGGGGGGGTCTTTTGGGTGAGAATGACACTCACTTACTCATTGAAGAAGGCCTTTTGTTGCACATTATATTTACATTTTGTTGTGCATAGGTCCTTTAGAAATTTGGCATAGGAGGGAATTTGTTTAATGGCGTCAAGCAATGGAATGTTGATCTTGACTTGTTTAAAGACCTCTAAAATATCATGAGAGTTTGGGAGACGTTTTGAAGCTACCAATCTCGAAGGGAATGGTGTTGTGGGCTAATGAATGCGTTCCATTTCTTATGGGGCTAAGCTAGGTACATCCTCATTCTCAGGAATTACCGGATCATTAGGCTTATCGGCCTTCATCGGAGTAGATTTGTCCACTTGCTTACCACTTCTAAAAGTGGTGATGGATTTTGCTTGCTCCACATGTTGGTTGGGGAGGTTAGGGACGCTGATTTCATGTGCTTATTTAGGATTGGGTTGAGGTTGAGCCGAAAAGGTCCATTCCCTAGCATTCAAGCGTCCTTTAATCTCATCAACCGACATTTTAATCTCTTGGAACATTTGCTGATTTGATTAATTAATTTTTGTTTGCCCTTACATAAATGCCTTTAAAGTGTCCTCCACTGAGAATTGAGGTGGGGCCATGTTTTACATGAGTGGACCTCCTTGAGAGTTGGTAGAATTGGCCGTGGGACCATTCCTCAAATTGAAATTTGGATGGTTCTTCCAAGTAGAGTTGTACGTGTTACCTACCGATCGATTGAAAGGCCATTGAGAACCATATGCGGTGTTTGCTTGCTTTTACAACACCTCTTGAAATGCGGGAATTGTAGGACAATATTGCCTAGAGTGTACATTAGCGGAACAAATTCCGTACACGTTTTCAATGGCTTCCGTGGACTTAAAAACTCTACTTTTACTCAGTTCCTTGGCCTCGACTTTTCTCGTGAGGTTGGCTATCCTTGCGTTTACATAATCTTCCTTCTTAAGGATGTAAATCTCTCCTTTCTCTTTTTATTGAGGAGGCTTGAGGTTACTAGACTTGTCTGAGGTATCTCATGATTGGGCATTCTCGACCAACATATCTAAGTAACTCCATGCCTCATCTGAATTTTTGCTCATGAACTCGCCATTGCACATCATCTCTACAAATTGGCGCATGTTGGAATTCAATCCATCATAAAAGAAGTTTATAATTCCCCAACTTTCATAGCCATGATGTGGGCAAGTGAGTAAGAGGTCATTAAACCTTTCGTAACTTTGAAAGAACGACTCACCCTCTTTTCCTAAAAAGTTCATGATAGATCTTCGAAGGGCGCTAGTTTTATGAGCCGAGAAGAAATTTTTCAAGAATTTCTGGGTCATCTCAGTCCATGTCCCTATCGAATGTGGTCTAAGAGAGTGGAGCTAACCTTTGGCTCTTTCTTTCAACGAGAAGGGAAACAATCTAAGTTTGATGACATCATCTGACACATTGTTGTATTATAAAGTAACAACAACCTCATCAAACTCTTTTAAGTGTAGATATGGGCTCTCAGAATCTAGCACATGGAACTTAGGTAAAAGTTGAATTACCCCCGGCTTTATATCAATGTTCCCCACGGTGGTTGGTAAAACCACACATTAGGGTGTAGTCATACGGGCTGGTTGTAAGTAGTCACGTAAAGCTCTCATTGAAGGAGCATTGTGCACCTCATTCTCTCCTACTCCCTCTTGATTTGCGTTTGTAGTTGGAGTAGGAGGGGGAGGATTCCTTAACGGTGTTTGATCCATACTCCCCGAACTTCCACAATGTTCTATGTATTTTTTAACTCGTCTATGGACGGAGAGTAGTCCAACTAAACCTCCTTCGGTTTAGAGATGATTTGTGTGGTCACTTTCATAATGGGACATAAACCACTCAAACAAAAATCTAAATTAAATCCTAGATCTTAAAAAAATTTGGAAATAAAATTAAAATTCTAGTAAAACTAAAAACTGAGAATTGAAAGAGTATAAGTTTAGAAGGATAGTACCGGATGTGCTTGAACTAGTAAAAATTCCTATAAAACAAAGCAAGCAATGTTAATTTTAGAAATAAAAAAATAGCCCTAGAAAAATTGAAAATCCTACCTAAATAATTCCACTTCTAAAGCTATTAAAACAATTTAGAACCGTTTAACCTAAGTTCCCCAGTAGCGGCACTAAAAACTTGTTTCCTCGCCTCAAGTGCAAGGCTTGCGATGTAGTAATAACTCGGTGTTAGAACTTAGAAAAATCGAACTGCTCGTCGGCAGTCTTTTTCCATGTGTTTCATTATTCTGGGGGAATTCTGAGTATAGAGACATTCGTAGACAATCATAAGCAATCACAAAGTATACACGAGAAAGCATCGCGAGGTGAATTTTATTCCAGAGATTCTGAGATCTTTTACATTCTGGGCTATGAACTGGTTACGGACCCTTAATTACATCAATGGATGATCACCCTTGATTAAAAGGCAAAAGTAAATGCATGCATGCATGCATGTACCCTTAGGTCATCGCTTTCGAGAGACGTTCGTGTCATAAGCTCGAAACTTTCTTTTAGCTCCGTGTTTTTGGGTTTATCTGTCATCCTTCCTGGCCTGCCCCAGTCATTTCTTTCTGCTGACTTGAGATTTTGATAATATATTAAGGCTTGCCCCCAGTCATCTCCTTCTTATAATCTCGAGTTTCTCATGATATATTGGGGCTTGCCCCCAGTGCTTCTGGCTCGTCACTTTGTAAGACCACTTCATTGTAGTGAGACAAATCTTGTGCTTTAGGAATCCGTGCCGAATACCCGTCTGATCATAATCTTTAATTGCATATTCTTGTCGCAGAGTTCCTCATAAGAGGAAGTTGTCGATATTTTCAAGGTGAAGTGATACATAATAGAATGCCCTAATCGTCTTCATATAAGGCCGTATGCATACATATGTATGCAGGAGATTCCCAACCGTGACTTATCTTCATATACAGTAGAAGAATAATGCGATAACGATGGGAGATCCATGACATAATACGAAAGCTGGATATAGATAGCGATGTTTCGATTATCTTCATATAAAACATTGTGCATAAGTATAAGAGATCGATAATAATAGAGTATCCCGGCCGTCTTCATGTAGAACCACATATACATATATATGAGAATCCATCAATTCTGAAGTATTTTCTTATTAAGTAGAAGAATGCCAGAATACCAGGATACTTAATATGAGAACCTGTGATGAAGATACCATAATATGGGGATGTTGTGATTCGCATAGACTTTCTATAAGATATTCTCTCCTGATTCGACCGGTCTGATGAGGATATAATAAGTCGGTTGATGATTTGTGGAGTCGCTTCTTTAATATTCTCCGACTATGGTACTTGTCATTAAGAAGAGTTCTACGAACATTATATATTCATATGCACAACAGTATGATGTGAGTGAACATGTAAACAAGCATGAAACACAGCATATAGATGAAGTAGATGCATGAGTGAACGTAAGTATATTCCTATTTACTTTATAGACCGCCAGGACTATTTGTAAACGTTAACGATTATTGCAGTTTAGGAAATGGAGTTCTTCCTAAGTGATATCTATTGGAATCGTACTGGCCGGAGTTCCATTGGACCCTTCCATTTTTAAACTGACGACGCCTTGGTTTATCATCTTTTGTATCTTTCCTTTCAGAACGAAGCATTGCTCAATTATATGGCCTATGCATCTGTGATATTCGCAATAGTTGGGATCATCCACGCGTCCTATTTCTGCTGGTCGAACAGACTTTGGGAGTCGCAATTTTCTTTCTTCGATTAGTCGCTCCATAATTGGGACAAGGTCTTTGATGTCAAATGTATACGGTCCGTTCTTTTCATCTCGCTCACTGATTGTCATGTGCAGCGACTTCTGAGGTTCTTTGCCCTTGTATTGTGTCCTCATTACACTGGTCTCTGCCTCATGCCCCGGATTCGGTCGTTTTCGGTTTCTAGGGTTCTTTCTTATGTCTACCCGTGTCCTCTTTCTCATTTTGTGTCTTGACTTTTCTGCTTGAGATCGTGTTTCCGAAACGGATTGCTCTATCATGCGAACTTCTGCAGCCAGGTTACGAAGGGTGAAAGAGATATTGCCTAGCAGTTCGTATGGGATCATGGAGTCTGAACCCGACATACACGCGTTTATTTGTTCAGTGTGGCTCTGTTGTCTTACTTCAACAACATTACGGGCTGCCCCTGGTGCTTCTTCTTCCAACTGTCGGACAGGCAGAGCTGTACTAGGGGTCGCTTTCTGTGAGATCAAGATGGCTAAAGCCTCCTGAACTTTTCCCATCTGTTTGGATAGCTCCCTATGGGCTTAGACCAATTTGCTGACTTGCTCTCGGATCGCCAACAATTCGACGTCGTGTCTTGCCGATTCTCTTTCTCCGACAGCCTGTACCATTGTTGTTTGTACTAGTCTTTCATCATGAACTGGTGGTATCGCAGGTGCTATTGTCACTATAGCTGACGTAACCCGACTGATTTCTTCTGTCGTTAGCTTAATGATACCCTGGTTGATCAGTCTCTGCACCTTCCCTTTCAAGATGAGGCATTCTCCCGTCTCATGTCCTAGGCTTCGATGATACTTACAATAATTGGGGGTATCCGTTTGTCCTGCTTCCTCTGGTCGAATCAGTTCTGGCAATTGTAGTTCCCCTTCTTCGACTAGGCGTTCCATTATTTGGATAAGGTCTTCCGGGTCAAATGAGTAACGTCCTTCTACCCTGCCCCGTCCGACAATCGTCATCTTTTTCAATTTTCGTGGCCCTTCGGCTCTGAACTGAGTTTCTGCTGGCTTACCTTTAATCTCGTGTTCTGGATGTGGCTGTTTTCGATCTTTCGAGGCTTTGCTTTTGTGGAAGTAACTTGATGTGACCGTCTTCCCGATCTCACGTTTCGGTCTCTCCGCTTTGAACTGCGTTCTTAGCGCGGCTTCCTCTACCATATGGGCCTTTGTCGCTAGGTCCCTGAACGTTGAGAAATTGTGTCCTGATAAACCAAATGAGATTAATGGGTCCATGGCATGCGTACACATCTTGACTTGCTCAGGCTCGCGAGGCAACTCTTGGCATTGCGCCGCTATGGCTCCCCATCGGTCAATATATGCCTTGACTGACTCTCCTTGCCTTTGATGAACTAAGGCTAAATCCGTTAGCGAGACTTCTCGCTCAGTGGAGAAAAATTTGGAAATGAACAAATCTTGCATCTGATCCCAGATCTTGATAGACCCTGTGGGTAATGACATATACTGTTGAAATGCCTTTCCAGTCAGTGTCGACCCAAACAATCGGAGGCAATATTGAGGTACTACAGACAAATTCCCTAGCAATGTTATGAATTGGGTCATATGATCCTCTGGTGGCCCTTTACTGTCAAATTGTGGGAAGTCGGGATGCTTAAAGTCGTCAGGGAACGGGATTTCGTTAACTTCGGATGAATACGGTATCCGATATACATATTTTCCTCTCTTCTCCTTTTCTCTTTCCTGACGCATCAGGTTCACAACTGTCTAGGACAACTCTTCTTTTGTGGCATGAGATGGTTGCGTCGGTGCCCCCTCGAATGTAACATTCCTTGGGCGAATTTGTGGTTCTACGGCTACCGGTTCTTCTGTTGTATCCTGTGACTCTCCCAGTGGTTGTCCAAAGGGAACGGTTGGGCTTCTGACTGCCTCCTGGGTGACTAGAGCCACCAATGCTTCTTTTATTTCTCTGATCTCTCTGGCTATGTCTTCTTGGACCTGAATGATTTCATCTATTTGCTCTTGGATCGGAGGCAGCTCTGCATCTTGCCCGCTCGCCTCCCTTTCTACGACTTGCACCACTGCAACCTGCACTCGCTGTGGTCTAGCCCTGGTCATATTGGTTTCAGTAGAGCATGCCTTCATTGCAGTCTTAGTCAATCCCCGGATAGTGAATTGATTCGGTGTTTTGACTGGTAGTGTTGTTCTTGTCATTACTGGGAAATCGGTAGCGGCGAAGGAGAATTCTGGCCTAGGTGACACGGTGGCTCTGGTAGCATTGCGGGTTTCATTCCTGTGAATTGGCTTCCACTGTCTCCTCACACTTCTCTGTGTTATCACTGTTTTTGCTTTGACTGAAGTCAATTGTCTGTTTTCAGCCCTCTTCAGTGATCGGCGTTTCTGCTCAACTTGCCATCCGGCTTCGGGAATCGTTGTTTCTGCTGTCACGAGGTGAGGGAAGTAAAATCCCACAGAAGCTAGGAAGACCATAGTGGCTGCAATTTGTATAGTTTTGATGGTTTGTCTTTCTGTCTTTCTGCACATTCATATGCACATTAGAACGCCCCGCACCTTTGAAAGAAGAGAAGATGCGTCCTTACCAATCGCGATATGGCTCAATGATCAACAGAAGTATATGAGTACGAATCAATTTGACTTTTATATACTCTCCTCAAGTGGGGCCCACAAGCTTTCGATCAAGCTGATATTTTTGTTTTCCCTTCTTACATGCATGTGTGAGCTCATGAACAGGTTGGATCTCAAATAAACATCATGGTGGGCCGTAGGAAGGTTTCAATGGTAGGGTCACTGTCCCTACTGTTTCCTTTGGTAGGGCCCTCCCGAGATTTGGATCTGTCTCATTCTTGAGATCATGCCCTAAAATGATCTCCCCAAATGGATGGACGGTGTGGATACAGCACATACATCATGGTGGGGCCCACGACTGGGCCACCAGCTAGCACGAGCCAGCGTCCAAGGACGCTGGTACGCCCCGTGTCAGAACCTCTTCTTCTTATTTTCTTTCTCTCTCTTTTTTTTTGTTTTTCCATATTTTTCGCCAAGTGGGGCCCACAAGAAGATGATCCACTCCGTCTATCAGGATCCCCAGCTCGTGGGGGACTCAATGAGCCCTATATTGAATAGTTGAATTGGTCTGCAAACATCGATGTGGGCCGAGGAAATTTTGACAGTGGAAATCATTCACCCCACTGTTTCATGTGGTGCGGCCCACTTAAGATTTGAATCTGCTTCATATTTGGGCCTTAGCCCTAAAATGACATGGGAAAACAGATAGACGGTGTGGATACAATAAAATCATCAAGGTGGGTCCCATGAGTGGGGACCCCTTCAACCGTCCAGGTGACGCTGGACTGTTCCAGCGTTCTGGCGCTATGAACGTCCAGCGTCCCAACCATTTTTTTTTGTTTTTCTTTCTTTTTTTTTTTAGTTTATATCAAGTGGGGCCCACTTAGTGAAAATCCAGTCCGTCCATCAGGTTCCCCATCTCATGGGGGACCCAATAAGCCCAATATTGGGCAGGTGGAATAGTCTACAAATGTCACGGTGGGCCCAAGAAGTTTTGACAGTGGGCATCCTTGCCTCCACTGTTTTTCTATGGTGTGGTCCACCTGAGATCTGGATTTACTTCATTGTTGGTTTCCGGCCCTAAAATGGGCTGGAGAAACGGATGGACGGCGTGGATCAACTACGTGCATCAAGGTGGGTCTCACAAGTGGGGACCCACGGTCATGCCCAAGGGGCTTTCAGCCCGGGCGCTGCTGGGCAGCAGCTTCCTCTGGACGCTGACTGTCTAGTGGCCCCTTTCATGTAATTTTTTTTTATTATTGTTCTTTTTTTTTTGACTAGTGGGGTCCACACGTGCAGATCCACTCCATCCATCAGCTGGGCCATCGCATGGTGGGTCCATAGGGTGGACAGCGTGGGTGAACTACATACATCATGGTGGGCCGTTGGCCACACTAATTATGACATAAAGTGGGTCCCCAAGTGGGATCCACACCATCAAAGGTGGGACCCATTCATGGACGATCCAGCCCATCCATCTCATTGCCCATCACAAGGTGGGCCCAAGGGAAGAAAATGAAAAGTAAACGAGAAAAAGGGGGGAAAGATTGCACTCACAATGATGGTTGGACGGTTGGATGGCCAATCGGACGGTCCGGATGATGATCGGGGTCCTCCAAGCTTGATCTCCTCCTTCAACCTCTCTCTTTCTCTCTCTTGATCTCCCTCAAAATCTCTCTCTACTTCTCTCTCTTCTCTCTCTCTCCTTCCTCTTTCTCTCTCCTTTCTCTCTTTCTCAAATCTTGGAATGTAATGGACGAGTGGTGCTTGGGAAATGGGGGGGTTTCTTGGAATAGCATGGGAGGTATGGGTTGTGATGATGGCTAGATAATGATGATGATGATGGGAGAGGGCATGGGAGGTGTTGACTTTGGTGAGAGAGGAATGGGATAGGTATGGTGTGTATAGGTTAGGGTAATGATAAGGGTATGGGTGAGGGTGATGGTGATTGATTTGACATGTTGTTGGGATTTGTGCAAGTGGGGCCCACGCCACACACACGTGTTGTGCGGCCCACCTTGGATTGCACAAAGGTACGCATCTCACACACCGGGTGTCGCAATGGGGCGTGCCGCTCGGCGTTGGAATCGTGACGCCCGCGCGGTCGCAAGGGTACAAGTCTTAGGTTGTTGCGGTACTAAATCAGGGTCGCGATCAAGGCTCACTAATCTGGTCCATCCGGGACGTACCGGTACCGGAAACTAAACGTACGGAGGGCAATTCAGGGTACGGGTCTTACACCTATTGAACCTATCACATGTCTTATCTGGGGTCCACTGGATAGTTTTGTAGCAAATCTAGGCCATCCAAATGAAAGAAGTTTTAATTTCATTCCATCGGCCCAAGTTTGAAGGCAAAAGTCATCACGGATGGACCACACTGGAGGAAACAGTCGGGAGTTAATTGTTCACAACCCTAAGTGTAGGGTCGCGATTTAGTAATAATCTTGGTGAGACCGAGGTCGATCCACGAGAAGGATTTAGGTTCAAACACTCAAAGGTAATGTGTGATCTAAATCTAACTAAATTAGATTGGTTTAAGGATAGATGGATTTTATTGAGAAGGAAAAATCAATAAAAATAAACGCTAGTGTTTCAAATGATCAACTTCTAGTTATTCACAACATCTAATTTTCTTTATTCAATTATATAACTCAACTGGAATCGAAGTCTTATTCTATCTACCCGAACAATAGAGTAGTTAAATCATAATTCAGAAACCCAATTTAAATAGAACATCCGTAGATCTAATTCCCTCATTAAGAACCAAGTTACTGATCACAGGGAATCCAAGTCAATGAATTATACAGATCAATCCCTTGCAAAACATGTAAGATTATAGTTTAACTTTCTTGAGCATCTTGTCACTAGATGTAGAACTAAAACTAAAACTTCAATCAAACCAATATCAATGAATAATTACCTCTAAATTAGATTTATACAAAACAGGTATGAACATAATTCAATTAGTTCTAATAGGAAAATCCAACATTTCAACTTATGGAGAACTCGAAGCATTCTCTGTATTCGAAAATCATGATGAATCTAGGGTTTCCATGAATCAAAACCCCATAAACTATTATGATCAATCTTAGAAACTCATAAGCATCCCATGTACATGGCACAAGAGATCTTAGAATTCTCTAAAATTACTAACTTTATTCAAACCTATTAATGCATAGTTCACCATGAAAACTAAAATTTTGAATAAACGAGAATTAGAACACTGTTGAGCCATCAATTATACACATTTTAACCCCTTTTTCATCACTCATTATGCATGGTTATTAGGCCTAAAAGACTTATCTAATGCATGTTCTTATGGTTGTAGGGATGAGAGAAAGATCTTGTGAATTTGGTGCTTAAAAGACTATTTTAATGCACATTGAATACCAACGAAGAAAGGCTAAAGAAGAGTAGGAATGGAGCAAGAGAGAAGAGAAGAAAAAATGAAAGAAAGCAGCCCATAGCTAGGCCAGACCGGTCATGACTGGTCGGCTAGTTGGGCTGCACCCCTTCAAGTGTTGTTGGACCATGTCCAGATGGGTCTGACCGGTAAGCCATACTCAGTTAGCAAAAGTTGTAGATTTGCAACTTTCTAAATTTGGAAATTGGGTTTCCTAAGTGCAGAAGGATACGCAGTTTTCTCGAATCTTTCAAGTCGGTGGAGAATCTAAGCTATAAAAGGACACCTCCACCCTCTTCCTAAGGCATCTAGCAATGTGGGGAGCAAAGGGATCAAAACCTAGCAGGCTTCCTAACTTCTTAGAACTAGTTCTTCTTCTTATAGTTTTAGTTCAAGTTTTTCTTTTAATGTTTTCTTCTAGTTAACTCTTAACTAGAGCTGAGAGGGAAATCTTCTAGTTTTTAATCATGCTTTAATACTTTGATTTTAAATTTTGGTTTAATGCTTGAACAATTCATTATAGTTTGAATAACGTTGAGAATTTTAGATAATTCAAGGAGTGTGTGCCAAGTACATTAGTTCTTGTTGGATTTTTTAGATTAATTAGATTGGTTTATGGGTTGTTGATTGATGGAAGCCTTTGATTTGTCGTGATTTCCAAATACGGTGATTGCTTCGAGTTCTCTATGAATCAAAACAGTGGAATTTCTATTAGAATTATGATGGATAATTCATGTATCTTTTGTAGAATCTGAGATAGGTTTGTTGCTTGTTGAATTGGTTTAATTAGAGTTCAAATCATTGGTCGTAGTCAAGTATAGTGTTAAGATTTGATGAAAGTTATGGTTATGAATCTCAAATAGATTGGAAAGAGGCTTGGCCTATACAATTGAGTGTGCCCAAGCACTAAGCTTTATTGAGGGAACCAAATCAATGAACTCCCATCTGTTTCCAGATTATTTATGTACTTTGATTGTTATACCTTCCGGCTGGAAAGAGATAGAACTTCAATTCCAGTTATGTTTGAATCGAGTAATTGGATTGAGTATGATTAAGACTAGAAGAGGATCCTTGATGCTCTAGTCTCTTTAAATTCTCAGATTTTTCTGTTTCATGTTTAAAACTGTTTTTCCTAAACTTCTTATATTCAAATTATTAGAATAGTTCGAATTATGTACCTCTTTCCTTATGAATCGACTTCGGTCTCACCAAGAATTATTACTACATCGCAGCTTTTCACTTGAGGAAAGTGAACAAACACCATGAATAAACTAGAAGTATCACCTCTTAAAGTCAAAGGATTAGCTAAACATAGCTAAGAAAAACAGAAAATTAAAATAACTAGAACTAGAAAGAAGGAAAAACTAGAAGTAGAAGAGATTAGAGCCCCCAAGCCTTTGATCTTCACTCCCCCCACATCCTTGCATAGTTTTAGAAGATTGGAAACGCATCTTTAAATAGTAAAAATCGAACATTCCTTTACTTTGCGTAAGAAATCGCGCACCGACATTATCGATTGATCGGTCAATTGATCCGTCGATCGATAACAAACTCGAGCTAATTACTAGTAACTGAAATTTGAACATCTGCATAGTCAGTCGATTGATCGCAACTTGTCCATTGATCGATCGATGACACCTTTTTTTAGTCCAGCAAGGTCCAACATTAAATCAGCAAATTTGGGAGTTTTTGTTATTTGCTCTCCTCAAGTGCAAAGCTATGATGTAGTAATAATTCTCAGTAAGACCGAGGTTGATCCACAGGGAATTAGAAAAATAGTTTTAAAGTATTCCAGTAACTTTAATTGAAACAATTTAAAATTCAATTAAGAAAACTAACTCAAAACAGTAACTTAGGAAATTCAGTAATTTAAAGGAAACTAAGGCTTTCAAGGATCCACTTGTAGCAATCCCATGTCAATCCAATCAATCCAAGCATAAAACACAACTAGATTCGAAGTTCTATCTCTCATCTAATTGGAAGATAAAGCATTGAAGCACATTCAATCCCACTTAAGTTGAACTTTCAAGTTCTAGTCCTATTCAATCACATAGCGTTCAAAATCATAGCCTTCAGAGTAACAGCCATGCCTATGGACTATGACATGCTCAAGGGTTACCATAATTCAAATCTAATCAAGCTAAACATGATAATCTTAGAGAATTACAAGGAATCCATGTTTAGAGCACATGAACTCTCATAAAACTTTTAAAAATAGTAACTTTATTCGAACTAGAACATTCAAAATACAAACTTAAAGTGAAAGTACTTGAATCAAATTGAATTAAACATGAAATTGGCTACAAGCTTCACCTCTCAGCCCTAGCTAAGAGATTCTACCCGAGCATTGTTATACTACAACTAGAACTCAATGAAAAAGACATAAAAACTATATAAAAAAAAAAACAGATTTAATAGAGTTGTGGACGCTCCACAGTGCTCTCCTTCACTTCCCATGACCTCCAATCTCTTTTAGGATGCCTTTAGACAAAGCCCTAGGTGCCCCCTTTATAGAATAGTGCGGAAGATTCTAGATTGCGCAAGGAATCACGGAGCTGTTCAGAAAAAATCAGAGCTTGTAGAACAAGCTCTGTTATGCAGACGATCGGTTGGACGATCGGTCTAAGCTCATGGACGATCGGTCGTAAAACATCAGAAACTGTCCAGTGAGTTTTTGAAATTTCCTCCCCCTCTCTGTTGAGTGCTCGACCAGTCTGAGGACCGGTCTGTCTTGGTTCGGTGATATGTACAACAATGGGGGGTCACTGTTGAAGTGTTGACCGGTCAGATGACCGGTCTTCAGTGCTGTCTGTTTTACACTTCTTCTTCGTTCTTTCTCTTTCTCCCTTGCTTCTTTCTTCCATCCTTTGGCACTCGGTTCCTTGATCTTCAATGCCTGTAAAATGCTCTTTGTAGCCTTGAATCAGTGAAATCACCATCTCATTCCTACAATCACAAATCATGTATTAGATGGGTCTTCTAACCATGCAAACCATGCATATAATGTGATGTAATAGGTTAGTAAATGTATAAATTAGAGGTTCAACACACCCCCCAACCAGCATTTTGCTAGTCCCGAGCAAAACATGCATGAAACAAGTTCAAATCTTCAAAATCCAACTCTCCTTCAGAAACTATGCTTCTATACATCCCAAAACACACAAGTGTAAAAGTCAGAGAAACTGGGTGATAGAAGCTGAAACCTTAAACTCTCACAACATAATAAGTGTTCATATAGAATTCCTGCTGATTGATTGATAAATAGAAGAACGTTGAACAAATTCACCCTAATGTGCATAGGGATTAGGTGAGACCCCGGATCCACCGAGGTGGGTGGGACCCTTGACTGTGGAGCTCGCAGTGATGTCTGTGCCTTAAATCCACACCGTCCAACCATTTTCAAAGCTCATTTTAGTGCATGAACCCAAAAATGAAGCATACCCAAATTCTTGGTGGACCACACCACAGGAAACAGTCCTTATTGAATCCTACCATTAAAAACTTCATGGAGTCAACTGGAATGTTTATTTGGCATCCAACCTGTTGATAAGTTCACAAAGACCTATATGAAGGTATCACACAAATATCATCTTGTTCCAAAGCTTTGGTGAACAACAAGAAGCTTTTAATGATCTATTACTACTGTTTGGTGTACTAAGGTTCATCTGAGATTTGGATCTGCCTCAGTTTTTGGATCATGTCAGTTTTCTATACAGATGGACCGCGTGGATGTAGTCACATACATCAAGGTGGGCTCCACAATCAGGGGTCTCACGTAGTAACCAACAACCGTCCTCGTCAGAATCCTAGCCGTATGATTTGTAAAAATTCTTGTAATATAATTTGTATAATTCCTATCACATGTACTGTCCCTAAAATCAAGGGATTTAATTTCATCTATCACGAGAATGTAACTATTATTTAAGAGAGAATACAAAAAGACAGCAAGCTTTTGGCTCATGTAATTCAATTCAATGTCTTGTATTGAGATCTTTTATATATCAAAGCCATTAATCTTGGGATTTTTACTACATTAGCCCCGAGGTGTGGCCATTTTAACTAAAACTTCAATTTCTCATGCAAGGTTTTCAAATTGGCCTTTTCACGAGAAATTGAAATTGTTGCGGTCGGTTTTGCCCCTCTGACCAGCTGCTCAATGTACGGATTTGCTTTTCATGCAAGTGTTTTTTTAGGGGATTGTGGGGCCTACAAAATCAACGATTGTGGCCATCGGTTCGACAATCTGATCCGCTCATATGAGAGGATTAATTTCGAAAATCACGCGAAGTGTTTTTACACTCATTTTTCGGCTATGTGTGGTCCACAAAAGTTTTGACGTTTCTCCTTCTTTCTAAATTCTTTTCTAATGGAGTGGTCCACCCGTACGAAGTTTTGTCTTGATATTTTCCGATGATACACTACTTTAAAAGCCTTCTTCTACAAACGGATTCGATTTCTTCTGTCATCATCCAATGGGCCCCACATACGAACGGTTTTCAGTTTGTAAAGGGTGGGGCCTTTGGCTCTTAGCCATTTGTTTAGGATTTCAAAAGGCAGGAGACCTCCATCGTCGTCATCGCAGGGGACCACCACCAGGCACGACCTCCATCGACGTAGGGGACCACCGTCGTCAACTCATTTTGTAAGAAAGCGACTTCTATGGAATCCCACAAAGCACTGTGGAATCCCAGAGACCAATATGAAATCCCACAGAGCACCATGGAATCCCACAGAGCACTATGGAATCCCACAGACATAGTGCTCAGTGGGATTCCAAATTTCTCAAGAGGATTCCATAGTACTCGGGGGATTCTATATTGTTCAGTGGGATTCTAGAGTGCTTCAGATGATTTCATGTATTCAGGGGGATTCTATAGTGCTTAGGGGGATTCTAGAGTACTCAGTGGGATCCAGAGTGCTCAGTAGGATTCCAGAGAAAAAGTATAGCAAGGAGGAAGCAGAGAAACTTGTGTTGTTGCTCTGTTGACATGATGCTGATGTTGATGATGCTGGGCCTCCTGTGTCTTGGCAATTTGCATGACTTCCCTTGAGGAGAACGTCCACCTTGGCGTACTCTTCTCTCTCATGCTAGATCTCCTTGAGAATCACGGTCACGTCCTTCATCATCGTCCTTTCATCATTGTGGGGTTGACATAGAGGAAAGCTACACCCAATGCTTGAAGCATCTCCTCCACTTTCGAATCGGGGCCACCATGTAAGCTCAGATTAAGGACCTTCATGCATCATTTTCTATGACTCACCCAGTCCACGATATGTAGCCCATCAGGGATTGTTGGATCGATTGTTTGATTCCCTATTAAAACTTCCAAGATGACAACACCATAGCTGTAGATCCAACCTGTTCATAAGTTCACATAGACATGAAAGAAGGGAAAACACAAATATCAGCTTGATCGAAAACTTCTGTGAACCCAAGAAGTTTTTAATGGTAGGACATCAATCACCACTATTTTCTTTGGTGAGGTCTACTTAAGCTTTAGATCTGCTTCATTCTTTGGCTTATCCCCTAGAATGGTCTCTCTAAATGGATGGCCAGCGTGGATGTAACATATGCATCATGGTGGGGCCCAAGTTGGAGCTCACAATGGAGCCCGAATGTAATGCCCACGAGGGCTACCACCTTTTCAAAAGCCTTCCTTTGCAAGGCTTCCGTACGCAGAGTAGTCGGTCAGAGGGACATCCTCAACCATCATATTTTCAATTTCTCGTCAAAAGGCCAAAATGAAAAGAGGCCACAAGAAATTGGACTTTTAGTAAAAATAGCCACATCTCGGGGCTAATGCGGTAAAAATCCCATTAATCTCATGATTTTTTTTTTAAATTTGTGGCACGTCAGTCAATCGGCGGCCTCACCTAATCCGCTCCCTCGATTACAGTGCATCTCCCGTAATATCTACCCCGACACTTGTATGCCCGTCTTTCAACCTTTTAGTCCGTTTCGCACCAAACAGCACCCATGTTTTCGACCGTCAATCAAACCAAATCCTCCAATGAAGACGAAGAATGCATGTTCGCCATGCAACTCGCAAGCACGGCCGTCCTGCCCATGGCCTTGAAAGTAGCGTTGGAGCTGGACGTGCTAGAGATCATGGCCAAAGCTGGTCCAGGGCCACACCTCTCCCCTTCTGACATAGCCGCTCATCTACCCACACAAAATCCAGATGCACCCACCGTGCTCGATCGTATCCTACGACTCCTGGCTAGCCACTCCATCCTCACGTGCACCCACACCGCAAGTGGTGGGGATGGCCGCGTCGAGAGACTCTACGGTTTGCAACACGTTTGTAAGTTCCTCGTTCGGAATGAAGATGGTGTGTCCATCGCGTCGTTGCTGCTTATGAACCATGATAAGGTCCTCATGGAGACATGGTAGGCTGCGCCATTTTCTTCTTGTTCTACTACAGAAAAGCTCCTGTAATGAAACCGGTCAGGGTTCATTGCGGCTTCTCTGTAGGCGTTATTCTATGCACGGTTGGTGATTTGGACCATTCATCTTGTGGGGTCCTAGCTTTAACGACCCACGATGTGGAAAGCACGCTGGATAAACAATCCTATGAGTCGATTTGCAGCCTTCAAATGGACGGTGAAGGTGCACGGGTGTCAAGAATCCAGATCCAGAAGGGTAAAAACTGTTGGATGGTGTGAGCAGATTCGGCGAGGTTTGATTGGGCTAAGCCGTGTGGGACATAATCAAAGCGACTTTCAAACATGATTTGGGTCGCCCCACCTATGACCGCGAGACATGGACCAATCAAATCTCACCGTGGAAAATCCAGCCTCACCGAATCCGCTTCCTCATATGTTTTCCGGACCATGGCCATGTTTGCTGTGGAACAGGGATGCAAATTGCCTCTTAACCCTGGTTACACGCCCCTAGTCTCCTAACATGACCCATGGGCGAGGTGGCTACTAGTCATGCTCTATGAACCCCACTATGATACATGTGTTTTTTCCATGCTGTCCATCTACTTTTCCATATCATTTTGGGGCCTGAGATAAAAAATGCAACAAACCTGTGGGAAAACCGACAGCGGAAGCGGAAGCCGAATGCACAGAGTAATGCAAGATCAAACGAGAAGCACTATGCAATCAAGCCACACACAAGCATTCAACCACAAGAGAATCCATTTTTACGTGGAAAAACCCCTCAACGGGTAAAAAGCCACAGCACAAAGCGATCCACTATAATAAACAAAAGATTACAGAGATTGACAGCCCACAAGCAAAGAAAAATAGAGAAAAATCCAAGCTCTCTCTTTCACAAGTCACTCTCCCATCTTCCTAATACGATTAAGAAACCTTGGACACCCTAGGATTATTCATAATCCCGGATTTATGCCATATATATAGCAAGCAAGTCGGAATTAGAAACATCTTAAGCACAACCACATAATGCGTAAGAAAACGCATGCACAGTCGACCGGTCGCTCGACTGGTTGGACCTATCGCTCGACTGGTCGGACCTAGCACAAAACAATTTAGAGAAAAATTCCACATCTACCTCACCTTAGACCTGTTGCCCTACCGGTTTAAGCCCCTTACAGACCTGTTGCCAAACAAGTCTAGAGTGAGAGAAAACAGTCCAGTGCCTTCTGTACATCTGGGCCATAACGTGCAGATCGGTCACCCGACCAGTCTGAGTACTCAAACTGTGCACCGTTTGAAGGCTCTCCAACAAAGAAAACAATGATGATTGAACAACCACAATTAAAATTTTTGAAGGCTGACTCTAAATTTTATTTGCCATCTAACCTCTTGATTGTCTCCCACGTATATAGATTAAGAGGAAGCACAAATATCAGCTTGGTCCAAAACTTTTCTAACCTCAAGAAGTTTTGGATGAAGCTCATATTCATGTTTCCCCTAGTATATACGTGTTTTCCCTTCATCCATGTATGTGTGACACAATCAACAGGTTGTATGGCAAATAAACTTTACAGTAGACTCTAAAAGTTTTTTTTAATGGTAGGCTTTCAATCACCTCCTGTTTTCTATGGCAAGGTCTGCATTAGAATTGGATCTGCCTCATATTTTGTGCTCATGCCCTAAAATAATATAGGAAAATGGATGGACGGCGTGGATGAAACGCATACATCATGGGCGGCATGTAATGACCGACATCGGATTCCTTCCTTGTCCGGTTATGCCGCCCTTAGCTCTTAAAATGGCCCATGAAAAAGCATAACCTTTTGGGGCGGCTTATGTGGATCCCCGTCCACCAGGGTGGGTGGGATACCTGACCGTGGGGCCTACCTTAACTGGTGGGTGGGACACCTGACCATGGGGCCTACCTTAACTGGTGGGTGGGACACCTGACCGTGGGGCCTACCTTAACATATGTTCCTTGCATCCACGCTATTCAATCGTTTGGATAGCTCATTTTAGTAAATCATCTAAAAATTGAAACTGGTCCAAATCTTAGGAAGACCATAACATAGTAAACATTGGTGACTGACTATTAAAAACTTATTGCGGGCCACAAAAGTTTTGAATCAAGCTGATGTACTTATGACCTTATCAAAAGGTTCATGGAAAATAAATATTTCGCCAACCCACAAGAACCTTTTAATGGCAGGGATTCAATCAGCATTGTTTCTTGTGGTGTGGTTCACTTAAGATTAAATCTGCTTCATTTTTTGGATAATGCCCTAATATGGGCTGTCAAAACGGTTGGACGGGGTGGATGTAAGTTTCATACGTCACAGTGGGCCCCACAGTTAGGGATCCCAGCGCACGCCTAAGGTTAGGCGTGCACTGAAAGGTCGAACATTATTTGAGGCAGGGAATCTTTGCTTTTCACTGTAGCCTCATGGAAGCGACTTGCCACTACCCCTCGGTCACAGGAGTGAATTAGGTGTTACCCCTACCGTGGGGCCCACCTTGATGATTTTATGTGTATCCACCCTGGCCATCCGTTTCTACAGACCATTTTTGGATGAAGTACCAAAACTCATTCAGATCCAAATCTCACGTGAACCATACCACAGGAATCAGTGGTGGTTAAGTGTCTCATCTTTATAAATTCCAAAGGGCCCATCGCAATGTTTTTTTAATGTTTATTTGCAATCCAACCTATTGATAATGTCAATAAGATCTTTTAAAGAGATATTAAAAAGATCATATTGATCCAAAACTTTTGCAGCCCTCAAAAGGTTTTTATGGTTATTAATCACTATTGATATGGTCCACCTGAAATTTGGATCTTCTTATGATTTTATGATTTGGTATCTAATCCTAAAATGAGATGGAAAAATAAATGGACGGAGTCCATATACAAAAAATGTATTCAGGTCGGCCAAACACGGTAGGGTAGGCTCTTACCGGGGTAACAACTAATTCGCTCCCCTTGGCCACAAGAAGGGGAGAGGATTAGGTGGGACGCGTATTCAGTCCGACACTTGGTTAGACCTTTAAGCGTCTGACCAGATTATTGTGGGACCCATCATGATGTATCTGTTTATCCATTTTGTCCATCCCTTTTTAAGATCACGGTAATGTACGGGCCCAAAAATGAGGTAGATCCAACACTATAGTGGATCACATCATATATTACTCTTGCATTTAATGAAACTTTATTTAATGCTTTATGTTTTTAATGCGCATTTTGTTAGTGCACTTTTTTGTGGCATACTAGTGCACTTTATTTGTCAATTACGTAGGTCTTGAGTTTAGGTGTCAGTTGAGCTTAAAGAAAATGAAGACCGAAGACTCAAGCGAACCTGCTGCATCAAGGAAGAAGAAATAAGTAAACGGCCTTAGTGAGCCCTGAACCTTAAACCAAATCAAAACCCAAACCTCTAGATGACCTTGACCAAATAAGCACACTTTTAGTCATCTTAGATTGACCTTAGGTGTCCCAAAAGATCACCCAAAAAGATTGGCCAAAGAGGTTGCATGAGCTGCTGAAATATAAGCCAAACCAAACTCAACAACTCATGTGTCTGCTGATCGGTCGTCAGAGGCCCCAAATGGGACATCAACAATATGATGAAACAGCTTGTCTCTGCGCATAATTCAACTGGTCGCCCGACCGATCGTATGGTTTGTTCGATCGGTCAGCAAGGGTCAAAAATTGGATAGCAACATTTTCAACTGTCTAGACCCTAATTCGACCAGTCATCCCTCATCAACAAACCGGTCGTGGACCCCCTATGACCAGTCGGTAGAGAGCCGTTGGCAATCGTTTTTATAGCAGTTTGTGCTTTGTTTATATAAAGGCTAGGCTCGATTTGAGGGCAAGGAGAGAGATTTTAGTGCATTAGAAGCATTCCAAGTCATTTTCCTTGTGTTTGATCACAAGATGGAGCATTCAAAGCTCATATGAAGATGTATTTGTTCTCTCTTGATCTTTAGATGTTTAGGCACTTAACCATAGGTAAATCATTAGTCTAAACCTCTCTAAAGATCCTTCTAAGTGGAATTCCTCTAGGAAATCAACTCCTACTAATATTAGAGAATTCACACCATCTCCTATCACCAAGGGCATCTCAAGAGAATAAGCTTATCTTACAATGGGGTCATTTTCGTCTTTTCACAATAAAAGTAGCTACTCACAGGTAGAGCTGGACACGAACTGAGTTTAACTGTTTGGATTGACTCGGTAAAACCCTGTTCGAACAGAAAGTCTTCTTGTTCGAACTTTGTTCGAACACACATGGTGTGTTCGAAAAAAAATTCAATTTAATTTCAAACACAATCCTGTTCGACTTGACTCGAACTCGAACTCGACTCGAATATTGATCGACTCAACTCTACTCGTTCGTTCGACTTGATTATATATATATATATATATATATATATATATATATATATATATATATATATATATATATATAGAGAGAGAGAGAGAGAGAGAGAGAGAGAGAGAGAGAGAGAGAGAGAGAGAAGGGTGGATGATAAATAAATGTGACTGTAAGCCTAGGAAGGTTTCAATGGTGGACATCATTCTCCTCATTGTTTCCTGTGGTGTGGTCCTTTGAGTTTTGTATCTGCCTCATTTCTTATTTAATGCCTTAAAATAAGATGTACAAATGGATGGACGGAGTGGTAAAAACAAATACCTCATGGTGGGACACACAAAACGAAATAATCGGTATTTACTATTCAGTAGTAGAAAAAAATATTTTCAAGCGAAAAAAGCGAAATTGTTCGAACTTGTTCGAACTCGTAAAAATTGTTCGAAATTCATATGTTCGAACATGATTGGGCTAGACCAAATTGAGTTCGAACAGAGCCATCCTGTTCGAATGTTTGTTCGAACATTGTTCGAACACACCCACTCAAGCAGCCGAACAATCCGATCTGGTCCATGTTCGACTCGGATCGGATCGTTCTCCACCTCTACTCATAGGCTTGGTTCGGTATTGTTGGTAGATAGTCACACTCATTGTGTTTATGACGTTTCTGCCACTAGATATTTGTTAGCATCTTCAATCTTGAAACGTGGCCCACCTTAGTTAAATATATTTATTAATACCATCAATGCCGTTTCTCACGACCATCTTGATTATGGTGAGAAAAATCAGGCTGAGCCGAGTAGTAGGTGGACCACACGAAGCGACAAAATTGGATAAATATTTGGTCATAAAAACAATTATGACTGGAGTGGTCCACTGGATTATTATATGAAGTTCATTTTTATAGAAAAAACTTAAAATAACCCATAAATTGAAATGGATGGTACATATTACCCCATAAATTGAAATAGATGGTACGGATTACCCCGAATACAATGGTGGGTCATACATAGGTAATTCACTATGACTTGACATATGTTTTACTGTTAGCATAAACTGTGTTACTCGTGTAACACAATTAGTGGCGTGACACTCCCCTCCAATGACTCATCTTAATTATTTTACATTACATCCATGCCGTTCAATCGATTTTTCATGTCATTTATAAGCCAATAAAAAAAATTAGCTTCTGCAAAAATCAAGTGGACCACACAACTGGAAACTATAGAGAATTACCATTAAAATCTTTTTTATGGGGCAACAAACTATTTTTATGAAGTTGCTACCCAGGTGGTCTCTTAGTCCAGGTCTTTGGGACCTAATAAATCCTGATTGACGCTGTTGATGTACGTCACATACATTGTAGTGGGCCCCATAGTTATGGTTGAATGTGGTCTGCTGTTGGATCCTCACAACTCTCCACAATTACATTTATAGTATATTGGTTGAAATCTGTGGTTGAACTGGTGTCTCACCATATTTTATGTGATCCATGTCGTCCATCCATCTTCGCATATCATTTTCGCTAAGTAACTAAAACATTAGGCAGATCCAAATCTCAGGTGGACCACACTCCATGGATGAGTGGCAATTGAACTCCTAAAGAACATTATAAAGGCTAAGTAATACCTACCATAATGTTTTCTTTAGATCTGAGCCATTCATAAGTTCAAGCAGACATGGATGAATAAAAGATATAAAGATCAAGTGAAATGGGGCCCGTTTAAGGCGTTGCAACTTAGTTCATAGTAATTTGGTTTGAGATAGCCAAAGTGCATTGGAATAATCTTATGTGACCTTAAATTATCACTTTCTCACTTAAAATTGGTATTGAGCTTACCCAAAACATGACGGGGTTTTCAAAGAATTTTTTTCCCCTAATCATGGCCTTATGAGGCAGTGACGTCTAGCTCCCCCTAATCTGGCTCGGGAGGAGTGTAGATGGATACATGGTGTAATGTGACATTATCATTGTTTAATTAGGCCAGATACTTGTGTGGAACTTGATCTTACAATCCTAAGAATGCCGTAACTTTTTTAGCCTAGATGGAGTTTGTTTGTGCCGCTTTAAACCGGTTCACACTACTTTTGATCTGTAGTGGTGCAGTGTTTTGAAATGGTCTGATATGCTCTTAACCTGTTTTAATTGGACTCAAAATTGGTGTGGAGCTTACTTAGAACATGACGGGTTTTTAAGAGTAATTTCTTTCCTTAATTGTGGCCTTATGAGGCGGTGACCCCGAGCTCCCCCTAATCTGGCTCGGGAGGACTGTAGTGGGGTACATGGTATCATATGACATTATTATTGTTTGAATGGGCCAGATACTTCTGTGGAACTTTATCTAACAATCCTAAGAATGCCGTGAAAATTTTGGCCTGGATGGAGTTTGTTTGTGCCGCTTTAAACTAGTGCACACTACTTTTAATCTGTAGTGGTGCAATGTGTTGACATGGTCTGATATGCTCTTAACTTATTTTAATTGGGCTCAAAATTGGTGTGGAGACTAATCAAAGCACGATAGCCTTGCTGGATAAATTTTGTCTCGCTCGGTCCCGAAGTAGACGGTAGACCAACCTCACTCTAATCTAACTCAGTGGGAGTGAAGCGGTGTCATGTTGTCTGATGTGATATTGCCTTTGTCCTATTCGACTCTATATTAGTGTGAAACTTACTAGGATCATATTAAGCATGCCACTAAAATATTAGCCTCGATGTGGTTAATTTGTGGTGCAAAAATGAGTTCACACTAGCTACTTTTGCTTACACTAAGAGTGAGTGTGTTTAAGTTGTCTTATGTGAGTTTGATTTTTTTTCGATTCAGCTGAAAATTGGTCTGGAACTTATGTAGAATATGGCAAGCTTGCTGGTGAAATTTTGTCCAAGATGGGTCTCTCTTGAGGTGCTAAAAAGATCCCAGGAAGTTTTCAACGCTAGGCAATTTGTTTTTCAATTTTTTCTTATCAAGTGGGCCACGTAATTATTTGCTTTACCTTATTTTTTGGGCCATGTCCTAGAATTATCTTGTAGATAAGATGGAAGGAGTGGATTTGTCAAAAAGTAATTTGCAATAGTTGTCACGCCCCAAATCTTCAACAACTTGTGTTTCAAAAACTTGCAAAAGAAAAAATCACTTAATTATTTTATTTTGAAATTAATAATGTTAGTTTTCATGATTGTGAAACCCATATAACATGTACATGTTGAATTGAGAGAGATGTCTATATATAATAATATATATTATAAATAAAATAGAAAATTAAATAAAATAATTAATTAATTTGAAATACACACACACACACACACACACACACACACACACACACACACACACACGCACGGACGAACACACACACACACACACACATAAAACATTCCTCCTAATAACCAAGTATTATTTTAGAATCATTTATAGAGCTTGATTATAATCATGAAATAACCAAATTAAAAATAATTATAATAATAATAACAACAATTAAATTAATTAAAATAATAATATGTTACAAATAGAATTCGCAGTCTTGATTAGGGGTAAGCCCTACAATTTTAATGTAATAATAATAATAATAATAATAATATAATAATAATAATAATAATAATAATAATAATGATTAGTGTATGATATTATTAGAAGTATTATAAAAAAATTATACGTAATGTTATAAATTAATAGAATAGAAAATTTTAATCATTTAAAATTGTTCCTAGGACTACTTTAACTGTTGATGTTCGGATTGGAGTTAACTCGATTGCTGGATTGATGAAGATCAACAGAATAGGACAAAAATCATGATGTGCGGTCCACTTTAGTTTTAAATCCACCTCATCCTTGGAATGGCTCATTGGAACCGGTAGAACCAGATGGATGGGGTGAATTTCTCAAAATATCATTGTGGGACCCACTTTGTGGCAGTGTGTGTGCACAGCATGTGCACACCCGCTGTGCATCGAACGAAGAAGCCCGGTCAAACCGAGTTTGACCGGGATATCTCGAAGAGGAAGGGATTCCTCTCCCTTTCCTGTCTCCTGTCCACACAGGCTTTAAACGGACAGTGTCTATTCGTTAGTGACATGGCCCACCATTAAGGTCCACTTTGATGATCCAGACCGACCATTGTGTGCAGTTGGTCATTTTGAGCAAACCCTATGAGTTTAGGATGATTGTCGTGCACGAGGGTGTGTATAACTTTTCGTTCTATTGGATTGTTGAAATCGAGTTTTGTGTTTTTAGGGGTTTTAGAGTCACCCATTTGTGATGGTTGTGGCCCACCATGGTATGATCTGAATCGTCCATATCTATCCTATCATAGCTCACCTCATATATAAGCTATCCATACCATCCAAATTGTGCGGCACATTGGGGATGGGGGGTGAAGCGATCCTAACTGTCCAATAGATTGAGTAAAATAGTGAGCTGTCCAAATTCCAAGAGAAAAATTGGATGGTTACTATTATCTTATCAATGTAAATTTTGGGTTATGCTACATTTAACGGTTTGTATTGGCTTGTGTATGCCGGTATCGTACATGAACCATAGGTTTGTATTGGCTTGTGCAAAGCTATATCGGTCGATACATGTTGGTGGTGAATGATCTGGTACACCCGAACCATTATTCAATCCTTGCCATCAAAGATTTGGTCAGTGATTTGAACGGTCTTAATTTAGCATGGGTTACGACCAAGATCAATACAAGGAACTACCTGATGAACGGTTCAAATCACGAACAAATGTGCCATGCTTGCTCTTTGAGCTTAAGGCACCATATAAGGCAACTGGTCATTGATCTTGTGTGCTCAAGTTTCAGTTCTCAAGAATAACTCTCATCAATGATCTAAATCGTTCATCTTGCGGGTCCAACTGCCACATTCCAGTGGAGAAAAGATCCTACCAATTGAAGGGTCTTTTGGACCCCATCCTACCAACTATCATGTTAGGTCCACTTCATTATTTTGTAGTTGCCCTGAAATGATGTCTCCAAAGGATTGACGATGTGGATACAAGACGTGCTTCATGGTGGGACCCACAGAAAAATGTTGATGCCACGTCAGTTTTCATTCATGAAAGGTGGCCCGTCGGTAGTTGATGCGGATTGCATCCCACCTTGTTCAGACATTTAAGCGTCCGATAATATTTGTGCGAGGGCCCACCATGATTGTTTATCCATGCATTCCACCCATTTTCTATGACCATGCTTAGGTATAGGCCTAAAAATGAGGCAGATCCAATGGTGTTATTGACCACACTAGAGATGACTCTTCCTAATGCGCATTTAATGTAATGAAACTTACTAATTGTGTGCTTCACTACAATGTTGAATCTGCCTCAAATTTCTGCCTATTTATTAACATAATCTCATAAACTAGATGGATGTCTTGGATATACCAATACTTTAGAGTGGGTCTCCACACAGAGCTGGTTGGACGATTATCCATCCAACCAAGGTCGGACGCAATCCACATGTGTACGGTATGAAAATCGCATCCGGTTAAAAAAAGGAAGGAAAAAAATTAACTTCATATGAATTCTCTTGTAAACGACCCGATCGATGTGAACTCATTACAAGCCCTGTCCGAGTGGACCAGAGCTAACTTAAAAAATATTGTTGCCCTCTACATGGTAGGAACAAGCGTGACACAAGATTCCGTCCCCATCGAATGAATATTTCACTGCACCATTCCACTTCACATGAATTTGCCTGCATACGTCCCAGTTGATGTGAGCTCAGTTCAAGCCCTGTCTGGGCGGGCTTGAGCTGACATGAAATATGTTGTACATGTTCTCCGTGGTCCAAACAAACGCGGCACAAGATTTTATCCCAATCGGACAAATATTTCATCACATCATTCTACTTCATATGAATTCTTCTAAGAATGTCCCAGTCAAGGTGAACTCAGTTTCTACCCCATCCGGGTGGGCCAGAGCTGACTCGAAATATTTCTATGGCCCTCTCCATGGTCAGAACGACCACGACAGAAGATTTCATCTATCGAAAGAATATTTCATCGCATCATTCCACTTCACATGAGTTCTCCTATGAACGTACTGGTCGATGTGAACTCAGTTCTTGCCCCGCCCGGGCAGGTTAAAGCCAACACGAAATATGTCATTCGCCCTCTATATGCTAGGAACAAGCATGACATAAGATTCCATCCAGATCGGACGATTATTTCGTCGCATCATTCCACTTCACATGCATTCTCCTACAAACGTTCCGGTTGATGTGAACTCAGTTCCTGCCCCGTCTAGTCGGGCCAGAGCCAACACCAAATATGTCATTAATTCGCTATTCACTCGCCTCAAGTGTAAGGCTGCGATGTAGTAATAATTCTCGGTAAGACCGAGGTCGATCATCAGGGATTGTCGTAACAATTCTAAACTACGTAGGTAGGATAAATTAAATTTAGATTTGTATTGATGGATGTAATTTAAGAATATGAAACTATCTATTTTATAACTAAATAAGAGAAATAAAACACTACAATGCCAAGGATCCACTTATAATCGTTCACAATACCAATTCAAACCATTCAAGCCAATAACTCAATTGGAATAGGAGTTCTATCCCTATCCAATCGAAATTTGGAGCAATGAAATCATTATAACATATCTAACAAAGATGGATCATCCATTGATATGGTTCTCTCATAATCAACTAAGGCATTGGGCATATCCAATCACACAGCCCAATCCTTCACAAAACAATTGAGGTCACATTCATGATTCTTACTCGAGTCTTGTCACTCTACTTGATTTAGAAGCATGAATTGTACTTCTATTAAACCAATATCAATACATAAACATTTATCTCATATCAATCCCAAAGATAAGAACTTTTTCTAGTTTAGTTCTAGATAAGCATTTAGGAAACTTGGTTTGTAAGATTTCCTAATATCCAACATATCATGATAGATTTAAGATCTCTACAATGCATAATCCTATTAATCAACACTCTATTAAGCAATCTCAGTAATTAAAACATTTCATGTAAGAGAAATTACAAGAGATAAAATATTAACTAAAAATACTAACTTTATTTCAAACTTTAACTAGAAGTGTTCTTCATTAAACCAAAAAATACTTGAACTAATTCAAATTGAACATTGTAAACAATTATACGCTTCACCTCTTAGCCCTAGCTAAGAGGTTTAGCCAATCATTAACAAGTTAAATTAAAACTCAAAAGAAAACTACTATAAAAGCATAGAAAATCATAAAAACCCTAGTTGGAGGAGTAGCGAATGCTCCACGACGATCCTCTCCACCTCCCACGAACTTCCCAGCCTTCTATGATGAGTTTAGATCCACCCTTAGGTGTCATTTTATAGCTTTCATCCACCACCGGCTTGGAAAATTCGAGAAAACATGGAGTCCTTCTGTACTTTGGAAACCCGAATTTAGAAACTGAAAATCGGAGTTTCTGGAACACTGAAGACCTGTCTAGAGACCGGTCTATGAAGCTTAAAAACAATCCAGCAAGATTTGAGTTTCTGGACTACTGAAGACCTTTCTGGAGACCGATTTGACGACCGGTCTTTGAACAGGTTTTTAAGAGTTTTTTCATATTTTCTTCTTTTTCTCTTCTCTTTCTTTCTTGCTTCTTTCCTCCACCTTTTGGCTTTGTTTCCATTGGTCTTCAACACATTAAGGGTAGTCCTTTTAGCATCATATTGGTGAAGTCTCTCTCTCATTCCTACATTCACGAAACATATATTAGATTAGTCTTTAAACATGTAAACCATGCATAATGTGTGATGAATTGGGGTTAGAATATGCACAATTTAAGGCTCAACACACCTCGCAACCAACATTTTGCTAGTCTCGAGCAAAACATACGTGAAATAAATCCAACTTTCCAAACCCAACTCTCTTTAGGAAACTACGCTTTTATAAACTCCAAGACATATAAGTGTAAAATCCAGAAAAGCTAAGTAAAAAAAATTGAAATCTTAAACTCCCTGAACATAATGAGTGTTTCACATTGAATCCCCATTGATTGATTGATAAAGAGAAGAATCTGAGCCAGTATAGTCTAGTGTGCATAGTGAATGTTCATCTCATGAATTTTCGGGATTACCTTCTTTATAGATCAACTAAATTAAGGATCTAAAAATGTACATATCAACCATGTGCCTATAACAAGAATTTGCCTTACCGTTCCTTTGACCGCTTTCACACTACTTCCCATTTTCAGCTTTAGTTATGGGTAGACCATCCCCTGGTTGGTAATAGGTAGCCCTTTTCAGAATTTTACATATATTCAATAATAACCATACTTTATTTCTCTTTTTTTTTCTTTTCTTTTTCATACACATTAAATAAGATTTTTAGAAATCTATATCTTTGGCTCTTTTTTCTTATTTTCTCATGAACAAGGATGGACAAAGTTCCCCGGCTTTGTTCCTTAACACCTTAGATCTTAGTCTAACTAATCTACAAATCTACATAATCCCTTCAACTTATGAGAATCGTGTAATGTGCGCTAGACTCAAAAGTGTTCAAATGTTCTATCAATCATATAAATAGGATAATTCATATAAAAAAAACCATTATATTATAAGTAATTCAAGGCTTTCAAAATCAATCACTTCATCTCTCTTTCTCTCATACTTGTAACATCCCAAGTGCATAAAAACAAAGTTTTCCAAACAAGTTTTGATTTTTCAGAAGAATCGAAAATTTTCATACAAAAAATGCTTGAAGTGTCACGAAACACTAGATTTATTTAGGAATCTCACCCCCAACCAAAATCTTGTATTGTCCTCAATGTAAAAAAATATGTAATAATCAATAATACGAGAGTAATGATATCAGTAAAGGAGATTGAGAACGAGAGTACCTGAGAGAGTCGATCATGGAAATCTACAACTTTCAACAACTAAACAAATTAAACTAATAAAACTAGTCTATACCTCCGTCAGACTAAGAGGTCAATCTTAATACACATGATCATCTAAAGGAATGAAATCTAACATGATTAGTAGTTGGAGTAAAAGGCTTTTCAGTAATACCATCCACCATCCTACTTCATAATGCACATAGGTGATATTCGTCGTTCTAATCTATTGAAAATTCTGCTGAAAAAGTTCAGCGGGTTTCTCAAAGTTATTACCCCATGTGTTGGAAAAGGAGAATTTCTTTGGTTGGAAATTATTAAACATGACTCTCCTTTCCAACTTGTCTGGAAAAAAATTATTAAAATAAGGATCATACCAGAAATGATGCTCTTCAGTTTGAACAAACCAAAGAGATATGGAGACTTATATTTCTTCTTCACAAGTCAGTATGGTCTCCACATTTTCAGATTTTACTGGCGCTTCCATTATTGATAACTTAATGTTACACTCCATGGAAGGGGTCTTTGTGGGCACCGGTGAAGTTTCCCTTAAGGCATTGACAATGTCATGGATCTTAGGATCATCCCAATCCTCAAAATATGCCAACCACTCTTCTAAAGTGTAGGAAACTTCGACCTTCTCGATCACTCGTGTAGGTTGGAATAAATCCTCAACCACTACACTTTCAGAATTTGGCCTCTCCTTAAGTAACTCAAGCACCAATCCATCAAATTCCTGCACAACAAAATTATTTAAATCAATGATTGGTCTCTTGTCAATCAAAATTTCAGATTTTGGCTCTTCCAAGGCCTCATCAATATCTAAAATTACTTCTTTCTTATAATGAGTCAAGCAAACTTCTAAAGTTTTGAAAAATTTAGCCAAGGGTAGCTCATCATCATCCACAATTGTATCTATGAAATTAATCATGTGGATCTCATCCTCATCCTCTTATTTTTTTGTAAATGAAACACATTCAGCTTCATTCTCATATTTCCAAAGGATATTTTCATCACTCCATTCCTATAATTGATTATAGCATTGGCGGTTGCTAGGAATGATCAGCCTAGAATGACGGGAACTTGAGTGTATACATTTGTAACCACTTGTGTATCCAAAATGATAAAGTCTTCCAGGTAGTAGAACTTATCGACTTGGACTAACACATCCTTAATTACTCTTCTCGGTATTCTAACGGAGCATCCGCAAGTTGTAAAGTTATCTTGGTGGGTTTTAATTCACCAAGTCCAAGTTACTCATATACCGAGTAGGGAATTAAGTTAACACTAGACCCTAGATCGAGAAGTGCTCCATTGATTCGAAAGTTATCTATCATGCAAGAGATTATAGGGCTTCCGAGATCTTTGAATTTGGGGGGAGTATTTTATTATATGATAGCAGTCACTTGTTCCATAAAAAATGCCCTTTTGTACACGTTTTGCTTATGTTTTACGACACATGGGTCCTTTAGAAATTTGGTGTATGAAGGAATTTGCTTAATTACATCCAACAAGAGAATGTTGATTTTAACTTGTTGGAAGACTTCTAGGATGTCTTAATTTTTACTTGGCCTTTGGATTGAGATAAAGCGTTAGGAAAATGGGGCCACTAGTTTATACACACGCTCCGACTTTTTATCCTGTGGAGCATTGTTCGCTCGCCTCAAGTGTAAGGCTTGCGTTGTAGTAATAATTAGGTAAGATCGAGGTTGATCCACAGGGAATTAGGGTAAACCAATTCAAACCATTCTAGCAATTTCAAATTCAGCAATTTTAAAGTTCGATTTTAAAAACTAAGTAAAAACAGTAATTTTTGTAAAAATCTGATAGTAATTTCTGAAACTAAGGCCTCAAGGATCCACTTGTAGTAGTTCCATATGAATTCATTCATCCAAGCATAAACACGACTAGATTTGAAGTTATATCTCTCATCTAGTTGGAAGATTAAGCATTCAAACACAAATAATCCCACTTAAGTCAGAAAATAAGATTCTAGTTCTAATGAAGCATATAGAATTCAAACATGTAGCCTTCGAAGTAACAACCATTCCAAGAGACTATGGCATGATGTAGGGTTACTACAATTCGAATCTAATTAATCCAAATATGATAATCTCAGAGAATTGCAAGGACCCATGTCCAAAGCACATTAACTCTCATAAAAGATCCAAAAATACCAACTTTATTCAAACTAGAACTTAAAAATCCAAACTTTAAGTAAAGGTACTTGAATTAAACAAATTCTACATGATAACTAGCTACAAGCTTCACCTCTTAGCCTTAGCTAAGAGGTTCTAGCCGAGTATCATCATGCTACAACTAAAAGCAATGAAAAACAACTTGAAAACATGAAAAATCGAATTTTGGAGAGTTGTAGACGCTCCACGACGATCCTCTTCACCTCTCATAAGTTTCCAAGCCTTCTATGATCTTTAGGAATGAACCCTAGGTATCCTTTTATAATAATGATGCTCCACCAACTTAAGAACTTTCAGAATCCGTGTATTACTTACGTAGCTGTAAACAATTCTAATTAATGTTCCGATCGATCGAAAAATCTGTCTAGGGAGTGCAGAAGTTTTTAGTCCTGAAATTCTAATTTTCAATTGATTGAAACTAATTTTCGATTGATCGAAACTATTATCGATTGATCGAAATTTCACTCCAGCAATTTCGATCATCGAATTTCACTCCAGCAATATTTTAGGGCCATTTTCTGAACTTTCTGCATCTTACTTTTCTGGCCCTGTAATTCTGCACTTTGATTTTTCTGGCCATTTCAGGTCATTAACTTAATTTCTCTAGGGCCTTTTCTTCACTTCTTTGGCTCATCAAAACTTGGTCTTCTAATCACTCCAAATCTTTTAAATTAACAATAAATCCATGACACCTCTCTCTTTTACCTACAAACAAAAAAATAAGTGTAAGTCCTTAACTTTAACAACTTAAACTATGCAATTGTGCAATGAATTGGGGTTCAGATATGCACAATTCATGGCTCAACACACCCCCTCAACCAGCATTTTGCTAGTCCCGAGTAAAACATGCATGAAACAATTCACTTCTTTAAAATCACAACTCTCTCTTAAAAACTATACTTTTATAAACTTCAAAACATATAAGCATAAAATTCAGAAAAACTTAGTGAAGAAATTAAATTCCTAAACTCTCTAAACATAATAAGTGTTCACATAGAATCCCCACCGATTGATTGACAAATAGAATAATCCAACCATGTATGATCTAGTGTGCATCGTAAAAGTTCATATCATGAATTTTCAGAATTACCTTTTTCATAAATCAGTTAAAATAAAGATCTAAAAATGTACAGAATCAACCAAATGCCTATGACAAGAATTTTTCTTACCATTCATTTGACGGCTTTCACACTACTTCCTATTTCCATCTTTGGTTATGGGTAGACCATCCCCTAGTTGGTAATAGGTAGCCCTTTTCAAAATTTTTACAAATAATCAATGCATAACCATATTTTCATTCTCTTTTTCATATACATTAGATAGGATTTTTAGAAACCCATATCTTCGTTCTTTTCTCTTATTTCACATGAACAGGGATGGACAAAGTTCCCTGGCTTGGTTCCTTAATACCTTAAATCTCAGTTTAGCCAATTTACAAATCTACATAATCCTTTTAAACCATGAGAATCGTGTAATGTGAACTACACCCAAAAGTGTTTAAATTTTTATCGATCATATAAATAGGGGAATTCATATAGAAAACTATTATATTTAATCTAATTTAGAGATCTCAAAATCATATCAATTCATCTCTCGTCCTTTTATACTTATACCACCCCAAGTGCATAGAAACAAGGTTTTTTAAAAGAGTTTTGAATTTTGAGAAAAATTGAAAATTTCCATACAAAAATTGCTCGAAATGTCATAAAATACTAGATTCTAAGAATCTCACCCCGAACCAAATCTTCCATTGTCCTCAATGTTAAAAGATATGTAATAAACGTGCACATGAGAGCAATGATAAAAGTAAAAGAGGGTGAGAACGAGAGTACCTGAGAGAGTCGATCATGGGAATCTACCTCCGACATCCAAATCTAATAAGCAATAAACTAAAATAGAAAATAAAATATACCTAATCATACTTAAAGCAATAAACAAAACCTAAGTTGTCCTTTTAGAAAGAGAATCTCCATGAGATTAGGAGATCAAGAATTATGATAAATAAAAAAGAACAAAGTTGAGCAGGATCATCAAGTGGTGTAACAGATTTTTCAATAAAACAATCCACCATCCTGCTTTGGAAAATACATTGGTGACATCAATCATTCTAACCCATTGAAAATCCTGCTGAAAAATTCAGCGGGTCTCTCAATAATGTTGTCACATGTACTAGGAAAGGAGAATTGCATTGGTTGGAAATCAGTGAATATGGATCTCCTTTCCATCTTGTCTGGGTAAAAATTTGAGAAATATGGGTCATCCCAGAAGTGGTGTTCTTCGGTTTGAACAAACCAAAGAGATGTGGAGACTTCAATCACTTCATCCTCACAAATTGGGATGGTCTCCACATATTCTAATTTCACCGGTGCTTCCACAATTGATATTTCAGTTTGGCACTCTGTGGAAGAAAGCTTTTTAGGCACCAGAGGGGTCTCCCTCAAGGTGTGTACTATATCCTTAATCATGGAATACATTCACCTCTAATGTCATATTTTCAAAGGACAATTTCATCACCCCATTCTGACAATTTATAATTGCGTTTGATGTAGCCAAGAATGGGCAGCCTAAAATTATCAGTATTTGAGTGTTAGTATCCATAGCTGGTTGCATGTCCAAGACGATAAAATCCACCGGATAGTAGAATTTTTTGTCTTAGACCAATACATCCTCTACTACTCTCGGCATACGAATAGATCGATCAACGAGTTGCAGTGTGGTTTTGGTGGGTTTTAATTCATCAAGACTCAATTGCTCGTATACCGAGTATGAGCTCAAATTTATGCTTGCCCCCAAATTTAGTAATGCACGCTCGATCCGGTAGTCACCAATGATACATGAGATTGTGGGACTACCGGGATCCTTATATTTTGGGGGGGTCTTTTGGGTGAGAATGACACTCACTTACTCATTGAGGAAGGCCTTTTGTTGCACATTATATTTACGTTTTGTTGTGCATAGGTCCTTTAGAAATTTGGCATAGGAGGGAATTTGTTTAATGGCGTCAAGCAATGGAATGTTGATCTTGACTTGTTTAAAGACCTCTAAAATATCATGAGAGTTTGGGAGACGTTTTGAAGCTACCAATCTCGAAGGGAATGGTGTTGTGGGCTAATGAATGCGTTCCATTTCTTATGGGGCTAAGCTAGGTACATCCTCATTCTCAGGAATTACCAGATCATTAGGCTTATCGGCCTTCATCGGAGTAGATTTGTCCACTTGCTTACCACTTCTAAAAGTGGTGATGGATTTTGCTTGCTCCACATGTTGGTTAGGGAGGTTAGGGACGCTGATTTCATGTGCTTATTTAGGATTGGGTTGAGGTTGAGCCGAAAAGGTCCATTCCCTAGCATTCAAGCGTCCTTTAATCACATCAACCGACATTTTAATCTCTTGGAACATTTGCTGATTTGATTAATTAATTTTCGTTTGCCCTTACATAAATGCCTTTAAAGTGTCCTCCATTGAGAATTGAGGTGGGGCCATGTTTTACATGAGTGGACCTCCTTGAGAGTTGGTAGAATTGGCCGTGGGACCATTCCTCAAATTGAAATTTGGATGGTTCTTCCAAGTAGAGTTGTACGTGTTACCTACCGATCCATTGAAAGGCCGTTGAGAACCATATGCGGTGTTTGCTTGCTTTTACAACACCTCTTGAAATGCGGGAATTGTAGGACAATCTTGCCTAGAGTGTACATTAGCGGAACAAATTCCGTACACGTTTTCAATGGCTTCCGTGGACTTAAAAACTCTACTTTTACTCAGTTCCTTGGCCTCGACTTTTCTCGTGAGGTTGGCTATCCTTGCGTTTACATCATCTTCCTTCTTAAGGATGTAAATCTCTCATTTCTCTTTTAATTTAGGAGGCTTGAGGTTACTAGACTTGTCTGAGGTATCTCATGATTGGGCATTCTCGACCAACATATCTAAGTAACTCCATGCCTCATCTGAATTTTTGCTCATGAACTCGCCATTGCACATCATCTCTACAAATTGGCGCATGTTGGAATTCAATCCATCATAAAAGAAGTTTATAATTCCCCAACTTTCATAGCCATGATGTGGGCAAGTGAGTAAGAGGTCATTAAACCTTTCGTAACTTTGAAAGAACGACTCACCCTCTTTTCCTAAAAAGTTCATGATAGATCTTCGAAGGGTGCTAGTTTTATGAGCCGAGAAGAAATTTTTCAAGAATTTCTGGGTCATCTCAGTCCATGTCCCTATCGAATGTGGTCTAAGAGAGTGGAGCTAACCTTTGGCTCTTTCTTTCAACGAGAAGGGAAACAATCTAAGTTTGATGACATCATCTGACACATTGTTGTATTATAAAGTAACAACAACCTCATCAAACTCTTTTAAGTGTAGATATGGGCTCTCAGAATCTAGCACATGGAACTTAGGTAAAAGTTGAATTACCCCCGGCTTTATATCAATGTTCCCCACGGTGGTTGGTAAAACCACACATTAGGGTGTAGTCATACGGGCTGGTTGTAAGTAGTCACGTAAAGCTCTCATTGAAGGAGCATTGTGCACCTCATTCTCTCCTACTCCCTCTTGATTTGCGTTTGTAGTTGGAGTAGGAGGGGGAGGATTCCTTAACGGTGTTTGATCCATACTCCCCGAACTTCCACAATGTTCTATGTATTTTTTAACTCGTCTATGGACGGAGAGTAGTCCAACTAAATCTCCTTTGGTTTAGAGATGATTTGTGTGGTCACTTTCATAATGGGACATAAACCACACAAACAAAAATCTGAATTAAATCCTAGATCTTAAAAAAATTTGGAAATAAAATTAAAATTCTAGTAAAACTAAAAACTGAGAATTGAAAGAGTATAAGTTTAGAAGGATAGTACCGGATGTGCTTGAACTAGTAGAAATTCCTACAAAACAAAGCAAGCAATGTTAATTTTAGAAATAAAAAAATAGCCCTAGAAAAATTGAAAATCCTACCTAAATAATTCCACTTCTAAAGCTATTAAAACAATTTAGAACCGTTTAACCTAAGTTCCCCAGTAGCGGCACTAAAAACTTGTTCCCTCGCCTCAAGTGCAAGGCTTGCAATGTAGTAATAACTCGGTGTTAGAACTTAGAAAAATCGAACTGCTCGTCGGCAGTCTTTTTCCATGTGTTTTATTATTCTGGGGGAATTCTGAGTATAGAGACATTCATAGACAATCATAAGCAATCACAAAGTATACAGGACAAAGCATCGCGAGGTGAATTTTATTCCAGAGATTCTGAGATCTTTTACATTCTGGGCTATGAACTGGTCACGGACCCTTAATTACATCAATGGATGATCACCCTTGATTAAAAGGCAAAAGTAAATGCATGCATGCATGCATGTACCCTTAGGTCATCGCTTTCGAGAGACGTTCGTGTCATAAGCTCGAAACTTTCTTTTAGCTCCGTGTTTTTGGGTTTATCTGTCATCCTTCCTAGCCTGCCCCAGTCATTTCTTTCTGCAGACTTGAGATTTTGATAATATATTAAGGCTTGCCCCCAGTCATCTCCTTCTTATAATCTCGAGTTTCTCATGATATATTGGGGCTTGCCCCCAGTGCTTCTGGCTCGTCACTTTGTAAGACCACTTCATTGTAGTGAGACAAATCTTGTGCTTTAGGAATCCGTGCCGAATACCCGTCTGATCATAATCTTTAATTACATATTCTTGTCGCAGAGTTCTTCATAAGTGGAAGTTGTCGATATTTTCAAGGTGAAGTGATACATAATAGAATGCCCTAATCGTCTTCATATAAGGCCGTATGCATACATATGTATGCAGGAGATTCCCAACCGTGACTTATTTTCATATACAGTAGAAGAATAATGCGATAACGATGGGAGATCCATGACATAATACGAAAGCTGGATATAGATAGCGATGTTTCGATTATCTTCATATAAAACATTGTGCATAAGTATAAGAGATCGATAATAATAGAGTATCCCGGCCGTCTTCATGTAGAACCACATATACATATATATGAGAATCCATCAATTCTGAAGTATTTTCTTATTAAGTAGAAGAATGCCAGAATACCAGGATACTTAATATGAGAACCTGTGATGAAGATACCATAATATGGGGATGTTGTGATTCGCGTAGACTTTCTATAAGATATTCTCTCCTGATTCGATCGGTCTGATGAGGATATAATAAGTCGGTTGATGATTTGTGGAGTCGCTTCTTTAATATTCTCCGACTATGGTACCTGTCATTAAGAAGAGTTCTACGAACATTATATATTCATATGCACAACAGTATGATGTGAGTGAACATGTAAACAAGCATGAAACACAGCATATAGATGAAGTAGATGCATGAGTGAACGTAAGTATATTCCTATTTACTTTATAGACCGCCAGGACTATTTGTAAACGTTAACGATTATTGCAGTTTAGGAAATGGAGTTCTTCCTGAGTGATATCTATTGGAATCGTACTGGCCGGAGTTCCATTGGACCCTTCCATTTTTAAACTGACGACGCCTTGGTTTATCATCTTTTGTATCTTTCCTTTCAGAACGAAGCATTGCTCAATTATATGGCCTATGCATCTGTGATATTCGCAATAGTTGGGATCATCCACGCGTCCTATTTCTGCTGATCGAACAGACTTTGGGAGTCGCAATTTTCTTTCTTCGATTAGTCGCTCCATAATTGGGACAAGGTCTTTGATGTCAAATGTATACGGTCCGTTCTTTTCATCTCGCTCATTGATTGTCATGTGCAGCGACTTCTGAGGTTCTTTGCCCTTGTATTGTGTTCTCATTACACTGGTCTCTGCCTCATGCCCCGGATTCGGTCGTTTTCGGTTTCTAGGGTTCTTTCTTATGTCTACCCGTGTCCTCTTTCTCATTTTGTGTCTTGACTTTTCTGCTTGAGATCGTGTTTCCGAAACGGATTGCTCTATCATGCGAACTTCTACAGCCAGGTTACGAAGGGTGAAAGAGATATTGCCTAGCAGTTCGTATGGGATCATGGAGTTTGAACCCGACATACACGCGTTTATTTGTTCAGTGTGGCTCTGTTGTCTTACTTCAACAACATTACGGGCTGCCCCTAGTGCTTCTTCTTCCAACTGTCGGACAGGCAGAGCTGTACTAGGGGTCGCTTTTTGTGAGATCAAGATGGCTAAAGCCTCCTGAACTTTTCCCATCTGTTTGGATAGCTCCCTATGGGCTTAGACCAATTTGCTGACTTGCTCTCGGATCGCCAACAATTCGACGTCGTGTCTTGCCGATTCTCTTTCTTCGACAGCCTGTACCATTGTTGTTTGTAGCAGTCTTTCATCATGAACTGGTGGTATCGCAGGTGCTATTGTCACTATAGCTGACGTAACCCGACTGATTTCTTCTGTCGTTAGCTTAATGATACCCTGGTTGATCAGTCTCTGCACTTTCCCTTTCAAGATGAGGCATTCTCCCGTCTCATGTCCCAGGCTTTGATGATACTTACAATAATTGGGGGTATCCGTTTGTCCTGCTTCCTCTGGTCAAATCAGTTCTGGCAATTGTAGTTCCCCTTCTTCGACTAGGCGTTCCATTATTTGGATAAGGTCTTCCGGGTCAAATGAGTAACGTCCTTCTACCCTGCCCCGTCCGATAATCGTCATCTTTTTCAATTTTCGTGGCCCTTCGGCTCTGAACTGAGTTTCTGCTGGCTTACCTTTAATCTCGTGTTCTGGATGTGGCTGTTTTCGATCTTTCGAGGCTTTGCTTTTGTGGAAGTAACTTGATGTGACCGTCTTTCCGATCTCACGTTTCGGTCTCTCCGCTTTGAACTGCGTTCTTAGCGCGGCTTCCTCTACCATATGGGCCTTTGTCGTTAGGTCCCTGAACGTTGAGAAATTGTGTCCTGATAAACCAAATGAGATTAATGGGTCCATGGCATGCGTACACATCTTGACTTGCTCAGGCTCGCGAGGCAACTCTTGGCATTGCGCCGCTATGGCTCCCCATCGGTCAATAAACGCCTTGACTGACTCTCCTTGCCTCTGATGAACTAAGGCTAAATCCGTTAGCGAGACTTCTCGCTCAGTGGAGAAAAATTTGGAAATGAACAAATCTTGCATCTGATCCCAAGTCTTGATAGACCCTGTGGGTAATGACGTATACTGTTGAAATGCCTTTCCAGTCAGTGTCGACCCAAATAATTGGAGGCAATATTGAGGTACTACAGACAAATTCCCTAGCACTGTTATGAATTGGGTCATATGATCCTCTGGTGACCCTTTACTGTCAAATTGTGGGAAGTCGGGATGCTTAAAGTCGTCAGGGAACGGGATTTCGTTAACTTCGGATGAATACGGTATCCGATATACATATTTTCCTCTCTTCTCCTTTTCTCTTTCCTGACGCATCAGGTTCACAACTGTCTAGGACAACTCTTCTTTCGTGGCATGAGATGGTTGCGGCGGTGCCCCCTCTAATGCAACATTCCTTGGGCGAATTTGTGGTTCTAGGGCTACCGGTTCTTCTGTTGTATCCTGTGACTCTCCCAGTGGTTGTCCAAAGGGAACGGTTGGGCTTCTGACTGCCTCCTGGGTGACTAGAGCCACCAATGCTTCTTTTATTTCTCTGATCTCTCTGGCTATGTCTTCTTGGACCTGAATGATTTCATCTATTTGCTCTTGGATCGGAGGCAGCTCTGCATCTTGCCCGCTCGCCTCCCTTTCTACGACTTGCACCACTGCAACCTGCACTCGCTGTGGTCTAGCCCTGGTCAGATTGGTTTCAATAGAGCATGCCTTCATTGCAGTCTTAGTCAATCCCCGGATAGTGAATTGATTCGGTGTTTTGACTGGTAGTGTTGTTCCTGTCATTACTGGGAAATCGGTAGCGGCGAAGGAGAATTCTGGCCTAGGTGACACGGTGGCTCTGGTAGCATTGCGGGTTTCATTCCTGTGAATTGGCTTCCACTGTCTCCTCACACTTCTCTGTGTTATCACTGTTTTTGCTTTGACTGAAGTCAATTGTCTGTTTTCAGCCCTCTTCAGTGATCGGCGTTTCTGCACAACTTGCCATCCGGCTTCGGGAATCGTTGTTTCTGCTGTCACGAGGTGAGGGAAGTAAAATCCCACAGAAGCTAGGAAGACCATAGTGGCTGCAATTTGTATAGTTTTGATGGTTTGTCTTTCTGTCTTTCTGCACATTCATACGCACATTAGAACGCCCCGCACCTTTGAAAGAAGAGAAGATGCGTCCTTACCAATCGCGATATGGCTCAATGATCAACAGAAGTATATGAGTACGAATCATATGCATGCCATGTAAGATTTTGAAATTCTTTTAGAAAACTTTTGCTTTAAAGATGAAAGGAAGAACGTTCCCGTTGAGAGTCGCCATTTTGGCACCCGTAAAGGCGCCGAACATTTCTCCTAGCGGAACTTTCTTACGCATACATCCGTGTTTGCGAATGATTCATCTTAGGATGTTTCTTTACTCAGAGATAACCAAAGATTCTGGTATTGTTCGATTCCCTAGCGGAGTCGCCAGTTTGTTAGAACTTAGAAAAATCGAACTGCTCATCGGCAGTCCTTTTCCATGTGTTTCATTATTCTGGGGGAATTCTGAGTATAGAGACATTCATAGACAATCATAATCAATCACAAAGTATACACAAGAAAGCATCGCGAGGTGAATTTTATTCCAGAGATTCCGAGATCTTTTACATTCCGGGTTGTGAACTGCTCACGAACCCTTAATTACATCAATGGATGATCACCCTTGATTAAAAGGCAAAAGTAAACGCATGCATGTATCATAAATGAATTAAATAAAGCATTAAAAGAGCATAAATATATATAAAGCACAGCATAGACAACATAGAGATTTTTACGTGGAAACCCTTACGGGAGAAAACCACGGCACAAAGCGACAAGATTCCACTATGAATTGCTGTTATACAATAGATGGAATATCAAAGGGATGAAGCTCGGATAGATCGACCAAGTAGTTTAAATCGTCAGGGATTATAGTCTCGAGTTCATGGTCTCAGAGACCAAGTCTGAGATTTCTTATGGACCAAGCCATTATTAAGACCAGTTAGATGTCGGTCCCAAACTCTTTGGGCGTTCCTAGTTGAGTAGCAACCGGGATTTTAACCGAGTCGTGTATCTCAGTGTCATGACGTGTCTCTATGGACGATATGAATTTCATGGATACACTTCATGGTTTCCGTTTAGTGCAACGAGGGCCAGTGACCGTCTCCGCTAGGATGGGTGACTTAGTGGAAGGCACTCCATGGGGTCTTAGTGCAAACAAGGATTCGACCGAGTCGTATATCTCAGTGTCATGACACGTCTCTATGGATGATATGACTTTCAGAAATACACTCCACGACGTCCACTTACTGCAACTAGGGCCAGTGACCGTCTCCGCTAGGACGGGTGACTTACTAGAGGGTACTCCATGTGGTCTTAGTGCAAACAGGGTTTCGACCGAGTCGTATATCTCAGTGTCATGACGCGTCTCTATGGACGATATGACTTTCAGAAATACACTCCACGGTGTCCACTTACTGGAGGGCACTCCATGGGGTCTTTGTGCAAACAGGGTTTCGACCGAGTCGTATATCTCAGTGTCATGACGCGTCTCTATGGACGATATGACTTTCAGAAATACACTCCACGGCGTCCACTTACTGCAACCGGGGCCAATGACCGTCTCCGCTGGGACGGGTGACTTACTGGAGGGCACTCCTTAACTGAGCCACTCAACTGACGGATCCCGTCTTGGACAGGACGTACATCAACTGATCTTAACGATGAAGTATTTCAGATGTTTTTAGAACTCTTTGATTGCGGTTTTCGATAACAACCATAGTCCCCTTTGATTTAATTTCGCATCTCGATCCGGGATGAAATGACTTCATGCACTGAATGCAAATGAGTACAGTACAAAGTAACTATGCTTTATGCATGCTCGAGAGAGGATTACATTTATGCTAGATGTTCAGTGTATCAGACAAATTATGCATTTGATTTGATCAATATGCTTCGTATATATCTTTATGTCGTCGATATTTTGCCCTCGCGTCTTTGCAATCGTGATTGATTTCACTTGGCATTAGTAGATTTTTGGGCCATCAGGGCACTTCCCAGGGCCTGTTTACGATCTGATCGGAGGATTTGGTGAATACCTGTCATGATCGTCTTTGGATAGGGGTGGATTATGTCCACGAGGATCGCAGTATGATCGTATTTCGATTTGCCTAGTGTAAGTCGATTTTTTAGCCAACAGGGCACTTCCCAGGGCTAAAAACGACTAAGGAGTGGGCCTGCTGACCACTTAATTAGGGTATTCGGGGCTCCTGAGTTCTGATAACCTTGTTGTAGTATAGGATTATGATATATCATGTTATGGCAGAGAGAAGTTCCCCTCTCGGGTTCAATTAAATTCTGTCCAATTCCTCTCGATTTTGGCCGTTTTCGGCTCTTTCGGAAGGGTTTCCGAGGTTTGCAATTTTGACTAAGTGTTGGCCTTTTTGATCAAATTGCTGATTTGGCCCACTTAACATCGACCGTTGGCGAATCCAGTCTGGGGGATGGATAGAGGACATAGATGTGTGTCCAGGAGGATCGGTTTGATCGAAAATCGATTTAGATCGAAGGCGGGCCACATCATAGAAGGCCCCACCTCCCGATCAGCGTTTGGGCGCACCTACTATGGGATGTGGGCGCATGTGGCTGAGGTGGGCGCATGTGCCTCTCCCTCAAGCGCATGTGATGAGAAGAAAAGGAAGGAGAGAGAGGATGGATGGGAGGTGAGCGCATGTGCCTCTCCCGGGCTCATGAGGCCTGCTTGGGCGCATGTCATTATGCCCCTTAGTGCATATTTGCACATTCCCCCTCCAAAGTATGGGCGCATGTCATGCGACTTTGGAGAAATTTGAATTTTCTCCTTCAGGTGGGAGAAATCTCTTTCCGGCGATGGCATCCGACGAGGGTCTGGGCGCATGTCTATAGCCCATGGAGGATTCTGGCAAGGATTTTTACCTTGTTCTAATGATCCTTTCCAGAAAATGATGCCTCTCTCTCATTTAGAAGTGAGTGGGGTATTTATACTATGTTAATCGAGTATCGGGTACCTGGCGAATGTTGTCTGCAAAAGGGAGGGCATGTGCATGCATTTGGAGAGAGAGTGAACGAATGCATGTTCCATCACTTAGAATATTTCAGGTTTCAGGCTCCGATGGGCGACCTCCAGAGGGGGGCTACCTTTTCGGAGACCGAGGTCATTGACGCCAAGCTGTTTTTAGGCCATGATCAACCTCCTAAATGAACGGGGTGGGGTACCGACGGTCATTTGTTGTGAATTTTGGTAGTTCCTTCCCAATTTGGACCCTCCCGATCGGCTCTTTGCATATGAATATTGTTCCGGGAAGCGCGCACGTAGAAATATACATCGTAAGGACTTCAAACTTGCTACTTAAGGTTTTCCGGGCATTTCGGATCATTTGGCAGCCATCCGCATGTCTAATTCCAGCCCAAAATGGTACCTGTAGGCTTTTGGGCCCTTATTGTCGGATAAGGTCAGGGCAAAATGCCTTTGGAAGCACGCGGGTAAAGATATGCATCGCGCGACTTCGAAACTTACAGGTTAAGGGTTTTAGGGCATTTTGGATCATTTGGAATTGATCCGCATGTCCGATTCTGCCCCAAAATGACATCTGTAGGTTTCGGTCACGATCGCGCATGTTAGGGTTGCACTAGCGTTTTTCGAGTATTTCAGATCTCGAAATCAGTCCAAATCATTGTAGATGGATCGTCGAATACTGTTTTATAATGGGTGCGAATTTGAGCCCCAACACTCGGTAAGACCGAGGTCAATCCACAGGGAATTAGGGTAAACCAATTCAAACCATTCTAGGAACTTCAAATTCAGCAATTTTAAAGTTTGATTTTAAAAACCAAGTAAAAATAGTAACTTTTGTAAAAATCTGATAATTTATGGACCTAAGGACTCAAGGATCCACTTGTAGTAGTTCCATGTGAATTCATTCATCCAAGCATAAACACAACTAGATTCGAAGTTCTATCTCTCATCTAGTTGGAAGATTAAGCATTCAAACACAAACAATCCCACTTAAGTCAGAAAATAAGATTTTAGTTCTAATGAAGCATATAGAATTCAAACATGTAGCTTTCGAAGTAACAACCATGCCAAGAGACTATGGTATGCTCTAGGGTTACTGCAATTCAAATCTAATCAATCCAAACATGATAATCTTAGAGAATTGCAAGGAACCCCTGTCCGAAGCACATGAACTCTCATAAAACATCCAAAAATACAAACTTTATTTAAACTAGAACTTAAAAATTCAAACTTTAAGTAAAGGTATTTGAATTAAACAAATTTTACATGATAACTAGCTACAAGCTTCACCTATTAGCCTTAGTTAAGAGGTTTTAGCCAAGCATCATCATGCTACAACTATAAGCAATGGAAAACAACTAGAAAATATGAAAAATCGACTTTGGGAGAGTTGTAGAAGCTCCATGACGATCCTCTTTGTTAGTACACCTTTTGTTGTCAATTGGCGTGTTGGTTGGTCGCGTCTTGTCATATGAGCCCCGGTCGAAGAATTGTAGATCAAGACTTGAAGATTACGCTTCATCCATTGCTCAAGCTCATGCTGCAACAAGATCTCAGGTAAGTTGCATATAGATCGACCATAGGAAACCCAAAACATCAAAAGAATGGCGTAAAAACTCACATATCCTATCCCCATTCCTCTCGACCCTTGCACAAGTTGATCAGGCTTGTGTACCTTGCATTGGTGCTATATATAAATGAAGATATGTCCATATATTGGATCCTTTGCACCAAATCGCTGTATACTTCACATCTTGAAGTGATTCTCTGCTGTGTTGAGAATCTTGGTCCTGCAAGCTCGCTATGTCTAAACAGCGGACAGGCCTCTCAATCACCTCAGCTATCTTGCTGTGTTAAGATCAGATGGACAACTTGCTGTGAGTTAAGATTACGGACAGCCGACCGGTCATGACCGGTCGGCCAGGTAAAATGAAATACTCCAGCAGCCTCTGCCTGATTCAGAATGGTAGCCGACTGGTCAAGACCGGTCGGTCTTCACATTGATCTTGGTCCAGCAAGCACTGCCGACCGGTCAAGACCGGTCGGCCAGATGTTTCAAGAGGTTCCAGCAAAGGGGTCCGACCGGTCATGACCGGTCGGCCCATGTAGTGAAGTCTCTCCAGCAAGAGGGTCCGACCGGTCATGACCTGTCGGCCCATGTTATGTAGCCTCTCCAGCAAGGGAGTCCGACCGGTCATGACCGATCGGCCAGTCCCATATGTGCCCTTTGGTTTTTGAACGCTGACCGGTTCGTCCGGCCGGTCGAGTCCTATCTCTGACAGGTCGGACGTGATCGTTTTAGATCCGTTGGGGCTATCTTTTGGGGCTCTATAAAGCCATGTCTTGAGGTCTTTCTGGGTAGGTATTCAACACCCATTCAGAGCTGAGAGAGAGAGCATTTACTTCCATCCTTCCTCCCTCTTAACTCCCTTGAGTTCATCATTCAAACTTGGCCATTAATGGCTTGTCATTGAGTATTCTAAGCTCAGTTTGAAGTATGAACTCAAGACTTTCATTCATGGCCGACCTACCTTCCTAAAATCATTATTAGGTCACTTAAAGCCATTGAATGAGTGAAGATTGGTAGTTCCCTCATTACCATTGCATTGAATAGGCAAGAGGAACTAGACCAACTCTCTCCCAACTACCCGGCATCAACATATCCTCATCATTTGCATCGGTAGCTGATCTTGGGAGCTCAAAAGAGGAGCTGAAGCACGTGGAGCTGAAGCTACTCATCAAAGGCATCGAATCGGGGCTCAATCGTCTAGGTATGTCTAGTATTTGAGAGTCCATCTTTTAAATCTCTATTCCCTGGATTGGGAAACTCCGGCGGGAGGGTACGTGACCATCCTTGGATTAGGATTGGTGAGAGTTTGAGATCCAAACTCGTCAAGTCCCCGGATTGGGCCATCGGCAGATGGTATACGCGGTCCTAGATCAAAGGATGTCAAGGTTGATGGTTAACCTGATTTAAAACCAAGACTATAGTGAAATCCGGTGGTCTCATAGGTTGAGATCGTGAACCGGGAGTGGAGTAGGGAAACCGAACCACTATAAATCGCCTTGCATGTTGAGATTGGATGATTGCTATGTGTTGAATGGTTTAGTCAATCATGAATGCTAACTGTTTGATGAAATGCCTATGATAGTCCTTGCTTACAAACTGCTCATATAAATGTCTTGAATGCTATTGTGATTGTCTTAGTTGATAAGATTGTCTTGATCAGTTTTTAATTGTAATTGGTTTTAAAAAGTCCTATTCACCCCCCCTCTAGGACATTAGGCATATCTCCAAGTATCTCTATTAGCGGTAAAACCGCAATTTCACTCTTCACCTCCCACAAGTTTTCAAGCTTTCTATGATCTTTAGGAATGAACCTTAGGTGTCCTTTTATAATAATGAAGCTCCACCGACTTAGAAACTTTCAAAATCTATGTATTACTTACGCAGTTGTAAATAGTTCTAATTGATGTTCCGATCAATCGGAACTATTCCGATCGATCCAAAATTCTGTCTAGGGAGTGCATAAGTTTTTAGTCTTGAAATTCTACTTTCCGATTGATCGAAGCTAATTTCTGATTAATCAGAACTAATTTCGATTAATCAAAATTTCACTCCAGCAATTCCGATCGATCGAAATTTCACTCCAGCAATATTTGAGGGCCATTTTCTGAACTTTCTGCGTCTTACTTTTCTGTCCCTGTAGTTCTTCACCTTGATTTTTCTGGCCATTTCAAGTCATTAGCTTGATTTCTCTAGGGCTTTTTCTTTACTTCTTTGGCTCATCAAAGCTTGGTCTTCTAATCACTCAAAATCTTTTAAATTAACAATAAATTCATGACACCTTTCTCTTTTACCTACAAACATAAAAACAAGCAAAAGTCATTAACTTTAACAACTTAAACTATGCAATTGTGCTATGAATTGGGGTTCAGATATGCACAATTCATAGCTCAACAAGCATTGCTCAATTCACCTTCACTCTTAGAATTAACCGGATTATTAGGCTTTGTGGCCTTCACCGGTTCAGATTGTTCAATTGTTTTCCCACTTCTAAGAATGGTGATGGCTTGAACATGTTCCACATGAGAATGAGTTGAAGAATTGGTATTTATTTTCAATTATTTCTTGGGGTTAGGATGAGATTGAGTCAAAATAGTCCCTTGCTCCCTAACTCCTAGGTGTGTCTCAATTCTTTCAACCGAGATTTTAAGTTCATTCATGGCTTGCATGTTGGACTGATTTATCCGAGTTTGTCCAATCATGAATGCGTTCAATGTATCCTTAAGAGTGCTCTTTTGAGAAGGCCCTTTGAAAATATTGTTTGTATTTTCCATTGGTTCATTCCTTTCATTAAGATTTGGTTACACTGCCAATCAGGATTTTGTAAGTTAGAATTTGATGCACTAAAGGGGCGTTGGTAAGCATTTGTGGAATTCGATTGAGTTTGCAAGATGTCTTGAAACGCAGGGATTGTTGGACAATCCTTTGTTAAGTGAAAATTACTCTGACAAATACCACATATACTTTAAAGGCTTCACCGGTGGTTATCATGTTAATACTTCTTAATTCTATGGCCTCAGCCTTCTTTGTGAGACCCGCCACCTTTGTATTTAAATCCTCCTCATTTAATGCATGTACTCCTTTCTCTCTTGGGGCTGACTTGGGATTACTAGTCGGAATGGAGATGTCCCAAGATTGGGCATTCTTGGCTAGCATATTAAAGTAATCCCAAGCTGCATCAGACACTTTGTTAAAAAATTCACCATTATACATCATTTGAACAAATTGGAGCATGTTTGAACTCAATCTATTATAGAAGGAAGTCAATCAAGTGCCACTTTTCATAACCATGATATGGCACTCTAATAAAAGATCTTTGAACCTCTCTGAACATTGAAAAAATATTTCATCTCCTTTTTGGGAGAAGTTCATGATAGTCCGCCTTAGTGCATTGATTTTACGAACTGGGAAGTACTTTTTAAGGAACTCCTAAGTCATCTTAGCCTATGTCTCAATGCTTCTAGGTTTAAGAGATTGAAGTCATGATTTAGCTTTATCTATTAAAGAGAAATGAAACAATTTCAGTTTGATTATATTTTGGGAGACATCATTAAATTGAAAGGTGTTGATTATCTCCTCAAACTCACTTAGGTGTGAATATGGACTTTCAGAGTTGAGTCCATGGAATTTCAGAAGTAATTTGATAATTCTCGGTTTAAGATCCACGTTTCCTGTATTAAGTGGAAAGACAATGTAAGAAGACGTAGTTATTCTCTCGGTTGTAAATAATCTCGCAATGTTTTAACCGGATGAACATGTCGTTCCTCATTCTCGTTACGTTCCGTTCCATTTGGTGGTGCATCATGCTTGACATTTTCAACATTATGTTATTCATTCTCAGCCATAATTTTAGACGGTTTAGGGTTTCCTAGATGTTTTCCAACTCGCCTATGATTAATTAAACCTTTAACTAAACTTCCCTCACTTAGAAGTCGTGATGTATGATCACAATTCCAATGGGGTATAAACCATACAAAAACTAATATAAGCATAAAATGTAAAAATATGAAAATAAAAAGTAAAAACTAAGAAACAAAAGAGTTTAAGTTAGAATGGTGTTACCGGATTTGAAGAACTAGGTTAGTAAAGAAAATCCTACAAAATAAATAAAATCTGTTAGTTGCAGAAAATTCTGAGAAAAACCTATTAAAGCAATCAATCCTAACTTATCTAACCTAACTATACCCTAATTACCAAATCTAGAACCGTTAACCTAATCCCCGTCAATGGCGCTAAAAACTTGTTCGCTCTCCTTAAGTACAAGGCTGCGATGTAGTAATAATTCTCAGTAAGACCAAGGTCGATCCTCAGGGATTGTCGTAACAATTCTAAACTACATAACTAGGATGAACTAAATTTAGATTTGTATTGATGGATGTAATTTAAAAACATGAAACTATCTATTTTAGAACTAAATTAGGAAAATAAAACACTAGAGCGCTAAAGATTCACTTATAATAATTTACAATGTTAATTCAAACCATTCAAGCTAATAACTCAATTGGAATCGGAGTTCTATCATTATCCAATCGAAATATGGAGTAATAAAATCATCATAACATATCTAACGTAGATGGATCATCCACTGATATGGTTCTCTCATAATCAACTAAGGCATTGGGCGTATCCAATCACATAGCCCAATCCTTCACAAAACAATTAAGATTACATTCATGATTTTTCCTCAAGTCTTGTCACTAGACTTGATTTAGAAGCATGAATTGAACTTCTATTAAATCAATATCAATACAAAAACATTTATCTCAGATCAATCCCAATGATAAGAACTTCTTCTAGTTTAGTTCTAGTTAAGCACTTAAGAAACTTGATTTGTAAGATCTCTTAGCATCCAACATATCATGATGGATCTAAGATCTCTATAACCCAAAATCCTATCAATCAACACCCCATTAGGCAATCTCAATAATCAAAACATCCCATGTAAGAGAAATCACAAGAGATAGAAGATTAACTAAAAATATTAACTTTATTTCAAACTTAAACTAGAAATGTTCTTCATTAAACCAAAAAGTACTTAAACTAATTCGAATTGAATATTGTAAACAATTATAAGCTTCACTTCTTAGCCCTAGCTAAGAGGTTTAGCCAACCATTAGTAGGTTAAACTAAAACTCAAAAGAAAACTACTATAAAAACATAGAAATACTATAAAAACCCTAGTTGGAGGAGTTGTTAACACTCCACGATGAACCTCTCCGCCTCCCATGAACTTTTCAGCCTTCTATGATGATTTTAGATCCACCCTTAGGTGTCCTTTTATAGCTGTGATCCACCACCGACCTAGAATATTCGAGAAAACGCGGAGTCCTTCCACACTCTGGAAACCCGAATTTAAGAACTGAAAATCAGAGTTTTTGGAACACTTAAGACCTGTCTGGAGACTGGTCTATGAAGCTCAAAAAATAGTCCAACAAGATTTCAGTTTCTGGACTACAAAAGACTTGTCTGGAGACTGGTCTGGTTTAGAGTTTTTTCATATTTTATTCTTTTTCTCCTCTTTCTTTCTTGTTTCTTTCCTCCACTTCTTTGCTTTTTTTTCATTGGTCTTTAACACATCAAGGGTAGTCCTTTTAGCATCATATTAGTGAAGTCTCTCTCTCATTCCTACATTCACAAAAACATGTATTAGATTAGTTTTTAAACATGTAAACCATATATAATGTGTGGTGAATTGGGGTTAGAATATGCACAATTCAAGGCTCAACATTCACCCTTTACATGCTAGGAGCAAGCGCGGCATAAGATTCCATCCAGATCAGACGATTATTTCGTCGCATCATTCCACTTCACATGTATTCTCCTATGAACGTCTCGATTGATGTGACCTCAGTTCTTGCCCCGTCTAGGTGGGCCAGAGCTGACACAAAATATGTCGTTGGCCCTCTACATGCTGGGAAGAAGTGCAGTACAACATTCCATCCAGATCAGATGATTATTTCGTTGCATCATTCCACTTCACATGAATTCTCCTACAAATGTCCCTGTTGATATGAACTCAGTTCCTGCCCCATTCGGGCAGGCCAGAGCTAACACGAAATATGTCATTCGCCATCTACATGCTGGGAACAAGCATGGCACAAGATTTCATTTAGATCGGACGATTATTTCGTCTCATCATTCCACTTCACATGAATTCTCTTACAAACGTCCCGGTTGATGTGAACTCAGTTCCTGCCCCGTTCGGGCAGGCCAAAGCAAACATCAAAATATGTCGTTTGCCCTCTACATGCTGGGAATAGGCGCGGAACAAGATTCCATCCAAATCGGACGATTATTTCATCGCGTCATTCCACTTCACATGATTTCTCCTGCGGACGTCCTTCTTGATGAGAACTCAGTTTAAGAGCCGTCCGGGCATGCTCGAGCCAACTTAAAATATGTCGTACGCCCTCTCCATAGTCAGAACGGGCAAGATAGAAGATTCCACCTAGATCAAATGAATCGTACATCACGTCACTCTACTTCACATCAATTGGCCCCCGAATGTCCCACTTGATGTGAACTTAGTTCAGGACTCATCCGGGTGGGTTCGAGCCAGTAAAATATGTCGTGGGTCCTCTCCATATTCAGAACAAGAGTGGCACAACATTTTATCCCAATTGAAAGAATATTTCCTCGCATCATTCCACTTCACATCAATTAGCAACCGATCGTCCTCGATTGATGTGAAATTAAGTCTGCACACTGACGGCAACACTCTGACACGCCTCATCCTACACGAAACTTCTTCATCCAGCTTTTCATGGTCTGACAAAGTACTTCACCAAAATTAACCATAATAGGATGAAGATTAGGTCGTATTAAAGTACCTCATATAACCTCAGTAATGTACCACCCAAAATAATGTGAACTAAGTTTAGTCTCTTTAACAGGCCTAATTTGAGATGAAATATATTAGGGGAGCTCTTCATGGACCGATGAAGTGTGGTACACAACTGGAGGCATAATAGAACAACCATAAGTCACATCAGATCACCACATGTCACTTTTCACTCATAGGGTCCTAATTAATGTCTATTCTGTTTCAAGCCGTCAAAAAATGTAACCATGGACAAAATCTCTTCAGGGAGTTCTTCATCACCGATGAACTGCAATAAAAAATTCGAGCAGTATCAAATGAAAATCTCCTCGTATCAGATGACTTTAAACCACTTCACTTATTTGTTTACAGAATAATGTGCACCGATTACGATGTCGTGAAAGTGATCTAGCTGGGATGAAAGTTTACTGACATGCATGTAGTGCTTCAAGTAGGGTTTACACCAATTTTTAGATGCATCGAACAGAGATAACATCACATCGGGCAATGACATATCACTTCACCACTAAAAGGAACAAGTTATTGTGAATTCCCACTGGCCTCATGGAATCGAAATCTCACAGGAAAGCTCTTCATAATGCGATGAAGTGCGAAACCAAATTTGAACATAATTGGAAGAAGAGTTGGTCACATCATACCACTTCACACCAATTTAACCCACCACCACCCAACTAGTGTGAACTCAGTTTCTGTGCCTCAAGTATGCCCCACATGTGCTGATTTCTCTTTGAACACCATATGATGGTGCATAAGCCTGACACTGAATTTTACACAACAATTGGAAGAAGATATGGTGACATCAGATAGCTTCACCTGTTTTATCCCAACCAACATCTTCAATTTACCTTAGTGTACTAAACATTTAATGAACACTTCAATCGGTATGGTCCACTTGATTGTTCGATTTGTTTTATTTTTGTTTCCAATAAATAAAATTTTATGCTCAAATGGATAGACATAGTGGATCAAATATACACATTAAAGTATGTCCCTCACTGTTTACAAATGTACACCTATTTGTAATGTCTTACAACCCATCGAGGCTGCTTACGCATCATTTCATGTGATTTATGTTACACCTAGATGGTTTGAACTCAGTGTATCCCGTAGTGTACACACCATCTTAACCTATATATTCTGAATCTTAACATATTATTTTTCAACTCTTACCAGAAAGTCAGGAATATCCATTTATGAGGTTGATCGTATCATTAAAAATAGAATTTTCAAGCTTGATGGCTCAATTTCCACTATTTCAACTACTGTGGTCCAACTCAATTTTATATTTTCTTAAATTTTCATTTCTTGTTCTAATATGACCTGTACAAATGGAACAACTGTTAAGATATATAATACAAATATCAACATGGGCCCAACAGATGGGGTCGCACCGTATTCGGTGGAGCCGTTGACTAACCAAGTTAATTGATTGACTTAGTAGCGACAGACAATATTGGCAAGTGTATGTATACCGTTACATTAGGCCCGCAATTAAGTTTCTTCAAAATCCATTCCGATCATTAAAATGTATAGACTGTGTTTGAAAATACCTAAAAATATGAGAAAGATATAACAATCGGGTGGATCATACAAGAGAGGCTATTCTTAATGGTCCAAAAAAAATTAAACGTTTAGACTTCCAGTAATCCAGAAAATATTCGGAATAGTCTGATTTTTTTGCCATTGGATGAAAAGTACACCAACAACAAAATGGACAATGTCCATCTTTAATGTTGAAAAAGGTGGGCCCTGTTTCAATCTTCATAACGCAAACCTGAAATTCAATGACAAACCGATAATTTTTAGAATGTAAGGGGGCGAATATAAGGTGTGTAGATGTTTTTTTCAAACGACCGCAAGTAGCATCGCTTATTTCAATAATGACAAAATTGCGTTGGTGAGGGGATGGGATGATTCCACTGCTCTTGTGGCCCACCTGAGATCTCCTTCAGAATCTCTTTTAACCATAGATGAAAGACTATTTGGATGCATGTGATGGACAAATTAAATGTCATGAACAACGTAGAAACATTAAAATACAAGTATTTGTAGGGTTAGCTTATTCTACACTGCTGAGTATTAGATCCAGCCTCTACTATTTAACCCAAATACTATGCAACTGAGCTAAATTACAATCTGATCAGGTCGCCCAGCCCATTGCCACCGTCCCTCAAATCACTATTTTTCTATTTCTATTCCAAGTGAAAACTAGCATTACGATTTAAAATGTGGGCCAGATTCTCATGTGGTTGACAAATTAGGAACGATTTAAAATTTGGCTACTGATCGAATGGTTCAGATCGTCCAATCAATGTGATTGTTGAGAAACATGGACAATCAAAGATGGGGCATACATATAAATGGTCCACATTTATGATCATACCTTTTCTAGCATAACTAATTTTGGCCATCCTTTTCAGTGATCATTAGTTAGATGGCTAGAATCATCAATCAAACTAAATCTCGAGAGTTTATGTCAATCAATCAAAGTGGGATTACTTGATAGATGGTCCAGATTAATGATCTGAATTTTTCTTGCATCATCCATCTAAACCATCAATTTTCTTCGTCACTGATCAATTGAGTACCGAGAGCTATCTTCAATCAAATGGACCATGATAAATGGTTAAGATCAATCACCATACCTTTTTAACATAACTAATCTATACCATCCATTTAGTGTCCATTTATCAAATGGTTAGAATCAACTAACAAAACTCACACTACACCAAAATTGGTAATTAGGAACGATTGCAAACCTTTCTTGAAGGATTTAGGAACAGTTCATGAGAGCTTGCTTGACAGATTGCCTTTTCTCTCGGATCTCGTGAATGGTGGCAGAGAGCTTCTAGTAGAGAGGGCAACCGACGTAGAAGGCGACGAACAAGACGAACATTGCCAATGCAATCCGTAGAGAAACCCTAGCCCTTTCAAAACTTATTTCTTCTTCTTTATTCCTTTCTGTGTGTGAGAGAATGAGAGAGAGAGAGAGGCGTCGGCGAATGGTAGTGAGATGCGAGGGCAGAGGGAGCTTTAGAGAGAGAGAGAAGGGAATGGGGGCAAATGGGTCTTCAATTATGGCAAGAAAGACATGAGGGTTGGGGCCTTAGGGAGATGGAGAGAATGGGCTAACTAGATGGGGGCCTAACTGAGTGGACATTTGTAGACACCCCACCTTTGGCTACAATGTTGGTAGAGATAGCTGAATGAATGGAGGACCATACCCCTAAATCCCATGTCCAAACCCAACCAAACTCACCCTTATAAGCCCCAATCCATAGCCCAGCTCAAGTCTGAACCCAGTCAACTCACCCCTAAACATCAGCTTGAAACCCCCCCATAAGAAAAACCAGTAAAAAAAAATCCCAAAAACGTCAAACTTGGTGAGTCAACCTGCTGAGTCAAATCACTGAGTCGACCCACCGGGTCAGTCTAGCCCTTGCACCCAGTCAACTCACCATGTCAACCCATCTTTCAAACCCAATCAACTCACCTGGTTCTGAGCCACAACTTTGGAGTAGGTCCGGACCTCGAACCTTGGGCCTTGCTGCTTCAGGTTTGGGGGCCGTACGCTCCGAAGCTTGAGCAGCGAGGCCGTACGGGCGGCACCCTGAGGGCCAACCAAGCATAATTACCAAAGCTGCAATCCTTCGCAGCTATAAATATCCCCGCCCCTTCTCATTCACAGTATCCACTTCCCCTTTCTTTAGCTTGAGAGTTCTGAGTCCATCTCCATCCCTTTATCCCATTCCTCCACCAAGGAGAGCCCAAGTGAAAAGAGTCTAGCCCTGGTCTAGCCCAGCCTGACCCTGGTCCAAGTCTCCCAAGCTACCCAAGTCCTAATCTAGCCACTCGAAGCAAACCCTTGCTACACCTCCGTCTATCCAGATACTTTTTTATTAGAATCATCTCATTCGCATCTAGCATAAGTGCAACATTTACTATTCTTCTAATCCCCCTGCTTATCATATCACTGCAAACACTTTGATTATTCAAATACACAGCATGCATCCTGCATAAAACACCTGTCAGTTTGAGCGTATGCTCTGGGCTTACCTGTTAATGGAAACCTGCCCATCAGAAACTCTTACTATTTAGACCTTCAGTCATGCACATATCATTCATGAGAGTATACGAGGATTAAATTAGACTTTCAAGTATTAGTTCGATTCTGTGAAGTAGAGACTGTACTTCAGTACGGGTAGAGTGGGGTGTTTAAAATCTTCCCACCCTGTAACCGTGATCCCTTACCTTGAATCTCTAGCTGCAGATCAAAAGGAGTAATTTTAGAGGAAGGAATCTTCGGATTTCCTTCTCTAACATTTCTACGGGGTCTAGCCGACTCTGGTCTTATACAAACTCATCCAAACATATACAAATTTAATACGACAACCGAGAAAAAGCCCTCGAGAACAAGGTGAGCTAGTGGCACAAACGGCAATTCGTGCGCACGCACCCTTTTCGAAAGGGAGAATTCGGGAGCACGGAGAGGTGAGCGTCCATAGAATGGCGACTCCACTGGGGATATACTAGTCTCACTAGTCGTGATCCAACTTGAAAAATAGAATCCTTCCTGTACTTGAAAGTCATTAGTCCTCATAAAATCTCATTTGCATAGTATTCCATACAAAAATAAAAAAATAGAAAATTCCAAAACTTAAAAAAAAGAAGAGTAGAGCATATTCCTCACCATTGCGCCTCTTCGGGCTCAACGTTTTCGGAAGCAACTTCCCTTCCGCAGCATAATCCACACTCGAGCTCAGCGCAACATGGCCGAAGCGCAACCTCCAGTGCCCTCGACATGGCCGAAGCACAACCTCCAGCGCAACAACCAATTGAGAATATGCCAATCATGTAAGACTTGGCACAAGGAATGAGAGCAATGCAAGAAATGCTCTTGCAATTCATGCAAGCACAAGCTACCACAGCAGTCAACAATCAAGTCGGTCCAGTTCAGCAATCTCAGCAGCCATGCTAGGTCCCTCCGGCCTCCAGTTCAAATCAGGCACGACCATCGGAGTCTGCCTAAGACTATCGACAACAGTCATCTCAGCCCTTCGCTATGGGGCATCCTCCTTAATACCTTCCTACGATGACAAGACCATCTCAGAGCATTCCCGTCGCAGGAACTTCCAGTCAACTTCCAGTCAATCTTGCAAACAACAATCTCAGTAGATTCTAGCACGTCCCGGCCGATGGGACCCCTTTCCTTTCTCAGCATGTCCCTGCCGATGGGACCTTTACTCAATTTCAACACATCCCCGCCGATGGGATTTCAATTCAATTTCTAGCAGCAGGTACAGCACTGGCGAATGCCCATAATGAGGGTCAATGTCAAGCCCACATCAGTCAGCGGAATGTGGCAAATACCCAACAAGGGGGTCACTTCCCAGCATCTCAGCCTCCTACAAACAATAGCACTTTTCAATATCAGCACAACCCTGCCGATGGGACTCCAGTTAATTTCTAGCAATCTTCAATTCACCAAACTCCAGTTAATTTTTAGCAATCTTCAATTCAGTAAACTCCAGTTAATTTCTAACAATCTTCGATCCAGCAATCTCCAGTTAATTTTCAGCAAGTTCCAGTTCAACCTTCAGTACAGTCTCCAGCTTAATTACAATCATTTCAAGCACAAGTTCATCAGAATCCAGTTCAATCATCGAATCAATTTTAGCAACCCTTGGTTTCTTTTCAGCAAGCCCATAGTATCGAAGACATCGACCACTATGCCGAAGAAGAATGTGCCATACTTCGATAGGCACCAATCATTTGAGCAGATCATGCAGGATTGGACGAGTTGTGGGAGCAGTTCCTGTTAGTATACTTTATTTTGTCAATTGACGTGTTGGTTGGTCGCGTCTTGTTGTGTGAGCCCCGGTCGAAGATTTGAAGATCAAGACTTGAAGATTATGCTTCTTCCATTGCTCAAGCTCAAGCTGAAACAAGATCTCAGGTAAGTTGCATATAGATAGACCATAGGAAACCCAAAACATCAAAGAATGGCGTAATGTCTCACCTATCTTATCCCATTCCCTCTCGACCCTAGCACAAGTTAATCAGACTTGTGGTCCATGGTTGGTGCGAATCGTAATTGAAATCATGTCCAAACATTGGACTTCTTGCACCATCTCCTCATGCTGAATATCTAGCTGAGATGCCATGTAATCAGATTGCTGACCAGTCTGGACTTATCAGACGGTCCATTGAAGTTGGTTGCTGATGTGTTAAAGATCCCTTCCATCTTTCCAGCAGCCACTTCATGATTGTGCATGTCTTGCTGAATAGGCAGTCGACCGGTCTTGACCGGTCCGTCCAGCATTGCAATTCAGTACAACAACCTTGCTGCAATAATAACAGTAAGACAGCGGACCGGTCTTGACCGGTCGGCCAGGCACATCATATAAGACAGCAACCCTGTCGTGATACATTCAGCTGGACAGCCGACCGGTCTTGACCAGTCGTCCAGGAGCATCAAAAGAGGTCAGAGACCTTACTGTGAGAAAATCAACTGGACAGTCGACCGGTCTTGACCGGTCTGCCAGCTGTTCAAATACATCCAGCAGTTGTGCTGGCTTTACCAGATAGGCAACCGATCGGTCGGGCTACTTTACATATGCTGTCCAGAGAACTGATTCAACTGATCTTGACCGGTCGGTCAGACCTAGATGTGGCCCAGTTTTTTAAATTACGACCGGTCCGTCCGACCGGTTGAGACCTCTCTCTGACAGGTCAGACGTGACCATTTTTTATCCGTTAGGGCCATCATTTGGGGCTCTATATAGCCATAACTTGTGGTCTTTCATGGGACGCATTCAACATCCTTCAAGAGCTAAGAGAGAGAGTCTTTACTCACATCTTCCTACCCTCCTTGCTCTTAACTCCCTTGAGTTCATCATTCAAACCTAGCCATTAATGGCATGTCATTGAGTATTCAAAGCTCGGTTTGAAGTATGAACTCAAGATCTTCATTCATGGCTGACCTACCTTCAGAATATCTTTATGAGGTCGTTTGTAGCTATTGAATGCTTGAAGTTTGGTAGTTCCCTCATAACCATTGCATTGAATAGGCAAGAGGAACTTGAACAACTCTCTCCCAACTACCCGGCATAATCATAATCACATCATTTGCATCAGTAGCTGATCTTGGGAGCACAAAGAGAAGCTGAAGCACGTGGAGCTGAAGCTACTCATCAAAGGCATTGAATTGGGGCTCAATCGTCTAAGCATGTCTAGTATTTGAGAGTCCACTTATTAAATCACTATTCCCTGGATTGGGAAACTCCGGCGGGAGTGTACATGACCGTCCTTGGATTAGGATTGGTGAGAGTTTGAGATCCAAACTCGTCAAGTCCCTAGATTGGGCCATCGGCGGATGGTAAACGCGGTCCTAGATCAAAGGATGTCAAGGTTGATGGTTAACCTGATTTAAAACCACGACTATAGTGAAATCCGGTGGTCTCATAGGTTGAGATCGTGAACTGAGAGTGGAGTAGGGAAATCGAACCACTATAAATCGTTGTGCATTGTGAGTTTGAATGGTTGCTATGTGTTGAATGGTTTAGTCAATCATGAATGTTAACTGTTTGATGAAATGCCTATGATAGTCTTTGCTTACAAATTCATCATATAATTGCCTTTAATGTTATTGTGATAATCTTGGTTGTTAAGATTGACTTGATTATTTTTTAATTGTAATTGGAAATTCAAAAAGTCCTATTCACCCCCTCTAGGACATTAGGCATATCTCTGAGTATCTTTACAAGCGGTAAAACTGCAATTTCAATTGGTATCAGAGCCGGTTCCTCCACTCAGGTTTAAAAACCCGGAGCGAGATCCTAAGAGAACTTGAAAATATGTCTAGAGAGGACTCTTCATCCGTCACTAAACCTCCTTTCTTTGATGGGACAAACTATCCATATTGGAAAGCCCGAATGCTCATCTTTTTAGAATCCATTGATTCGGGCGTTAGGGACATGATTGATATTGGATATAAACCCCTAATGGACATTATATGTAAGGAAGGTGAACCGGATGTCCTCAAGCCAAGAGAGAAGGCTATGTGGACTGATTATGATAAGGCTCAATGTGTTCATAATGCCAAAGCCCTGATGCCATTTTTTGTTCAGTGTCTAAAGATGAATTTGGTCGGATTCAAAATTGCACAACCAGTAAGCAGGCATGGGATATTCTTGAAGTTACTCATGAAGGAACAAGCATTGTCAAACGCTCGAAACTTCAGCGCCTCACTACACAATTTGAAAACATTATCATGGAGGAGCATGAAACATTTACAGAATTCTATACCAAACTGAACAAGATCACAAATGAAATGTGGGGCTTGGGGGATCCTGTTCTGGAGAATAGACTGTGTAGGAAAATTCTGAGATCCCTACCGGAACGGTTCTCTAACAAAGTTATCACTTTAGAAGATTGTCGGGACCTAAATACCATGAAAGTTGAAGAATTACTAGGGTCCCTTCAAACCCATGAGTTACGTTTCAAAACTCCCTCCAAATCCAAAAGTACAGCCTTGAAATCTTCTCACAAGAAACAAGATTCTGAATATGGAAGTGAGGAAGATCCAGACATAGAAGAAATGGCACTTATGGCCAAGAAATTTCAAAAATTCTTCAAAACTAGGGGAAATACTTCTAGAAGGAAACCCTACCAGAAGGGTAAAACTTTTGACTCTAAGAACAACAAAGGAAAATTTTTTAAGTCAAAAGATCCTCAATGCTACAAGTGTAGAGGATTTGGTCACATTGCATCCGAGTGCACCGATAAAAAGGCCAAGAAAAAAGCAATGGCGGCTAAATGGGATGAGGCTGAAGAATCTGAATCAGAATCATACATATACCAAAGTGAGGAGGAGCAAGGTTCAATCAAAATTTTAATGGCCTCCATCATTGATATTGTGCCTCAAATTGAGCCCATTGCAAAGATCACCGGAGACATTGATGATCATGAATCCTCTAACACTGAAAATGATTCCTTGAGTGATGATGAGGATGAGGATGAAGGTCTTCAGGAGGTATATAACCAACTATACATTGAAAATATGAATACCATTAAAAAGTTGGGCCAAATGAAGGCTGAAAATGACAAATTGACAAAAAATCTTGAAGGATTGAAAATTGAGAACCAAAAGATGGGTCAAGATCTAGAAGAACTGAAAAGGAAGAATGATGAGCTTGAACAAGAAAAGAAAAAGCTCATAAGTGGTGAATCTCTAGACAAGCATGCTAGACTTGAGAAAGAACTCAAAGAGGCGAACACTGAAATTGATCGTCTTAAGTGTCAAGTCGTTAACTCTAGAAGACGGTTCGCCCAAGGAGAAGAAAACCTTGAAAAACTCCTAGGTGTTGTAAGATCACCAATGGACAGAAGAGGTTTGGGCTATGACAGTTACACTTCAAAAACTACCTCAGTCCATCCTATGGTAAGAAAAGATCATGGTGCATCGGGGAGTAAAACGAAAGCATCTCCTGTTTGCCATGCTTGTGGAGACATTGGCCACTTAAAGTTTGAATGCATGGTGTTCAAAAATCCGGTCGGAAACTTGAAAGGTAAATTTATATCGACCGGGAAAAATGTGCAAGCTAATTGGAATCCTCCCATGCATACTTCACCAAAAAGAGGAAACATTCGAAAGAATTATCCTACTCTTCCTAGGAAGCACAAGAGAATGGATGAACTGTTGGAGCAAGTTAAAATGCTGAATTTGAAAACTGCTCTTCTCTTGCGTGAAAAAGGAAAATCTGATTCTCCCAAGAAAACTAGAGAATCTCACCATAAGAATACCCCTCATAAAAGGACAACAACTAAATGGGTTGTTAAGAACAAATGTTTGGTCATACATACTGCCCTAAAAGCTGGGAATACCCTAGATGGTACTTGGATAGTGGTTGCTCTAGACACATGACAGGTGATAGATCTCAATTTTATGGATATGACGAATTTGATGGTGGGTCTGTCACACATTTGGTGATGGAAGCATGGCTAAAATCATTGGTAAAGGAACCATCATGGGGCCATGTTTGCCCGAAATCGAAAATATGCTTTATGTTGATGGTCTGAAACATAACCTTCTGAGTATCTCACAAATTTGTGATGAAGAGCACTCAGTAAGCTTCTCCAAAGATATGTGCAAGATCCTAAATTCCACAGGAAAATTAGTCATGAAAGGTCTACGCACAGGAGACAACTGCTATGTCATTGAAAATCACAACAATCCAAGCTTCTCCACTATATGTCACACGGCCATTCAGGATGAAACAGAACTATGGCACCATCGACTCGGTCATGTATATTATAGAAATCTGTTTAAACTAAGCCAGAAAAATTTGGTGAGAGGTCTACCAAAGATGGGTAAAAGACCTAATGCTGTGTGCATTGCATGCCAAAAAGGTAAACAAATCAAGGTTGCACACAAGAGAACCTCTATCCTGGTCACATCAAAACCGTTTGAACTTTTACACATGGACCTAGTTGGTCCTACCAGGGTACATAGCCAAGGTGGAAAATGATACTTCTTTGTAGTTGTTGATGATTACTCTAGATTCACATGGGTCGCCTTCCTAAGAGAAAAATCTGACACTTTTGAAGAATTCCAAAAACTAGTGAAGCGACTTCACAATGAGAAAGAATACATGGTAGCAAGAATCAGGAGTGATCACGGCGGTGAATTTGAAGATCATCGTTTAAAGGCATTATGCGATGAATTGAGTATTCGCCATGAGTTCTCAGCACCCAAAACACCTCAACAAAATGGGGTTGCTGAAAGGAAAAATCGATTGTTGTTGGATATGGCCACAACTATGCTTAATAATAAGAATCTTGCGCAAAATCTGTGGGCCGAAGCAATAAACACTGCCTACTATATTATAAATCGAGTTTATTTAAGGGTAGGTCTAAACAAAACTGCTTATGAACTGTGGTGTGGAAAGACACCAAATGTGAAATACTTTAAGGTCTTTGGTAGTACATGCTATATTCTGAGAGACTGAGAAAATTTGGGAAAGTTTGACTCCAAGAGTGATGAGGGTATCTTCTTAGGGTACTCATTAAATAGTAGAGCTTTTCGTGTCTACAACCTTCGAACCTCATCAGTGCAAGAGTCAATCAATGTGACTGTAGATGATAGCTTAGATAAATCAGTGTCTCCAGGTGATGAAGAAGAAGATGAGGGTATATGAGAGATAGGCAAATCTAATAAACAACCCTCATCTCCAAATGCCCCCACTGCTCCTGGTGATGTACAAGTTGTCAAGGATCACCCCCTCAATCAAATCATCAGGGATCCTAGCGTTGGTGTCAAAACCAAGAGACAGTTAGAGGCAGTCAACAGTCACCTATGTTTCACATGTAAAATAGAACCAAAAAATGCTGATGAAGCTCTAAATGATGAATTTTGGATCCTTGCAATGCAGGAAGAGCTTCAACAATTCATTAGAAATGCGGTTTGGTATCTGGTCGATAGGCCTGGAAGGAAAAATGTTATTGGAACCAAATGGATTTTCAAGAATAAATCCGATGAATCTGGGAATGTAATACGAAATAAGGCTTGGTTAGTTGCTCAGGGATATTCACAAATTGAAGGTATAGATTTTGATGAAACATTTTCCCCTGTAGCTAGACTCGAGTCCATTAGAATTCTTATGGCTGTTGCTTGTGCTTTAAAGTTCAAACTATTTCAAATGGATGTAAAAAGCGCCTTCTTGAATGGTATTCTTGATGAAGAAGTGCATGTTGAACAACCAAAAGGATTCATTGATCCTAAGTATTCTCACAAAGTGTACCGATTGAAAAAGGCTCTTTACGGACTCAAGCAAGCTCCCCGTGCATGGTATGAACGCCTAACTCACTTTCTTATAGACCATGATTTTGCTAGGGGGAGCGTTGACAAAACTCTCTTTATAAGAGAATCCGAGAATTCTGTGTTGATTGCCTAGATTTATGTGGATGACATTGTTTTTGGATCCACATGTGAGAAAATGTTCATCTCCTTTGCTAAATTAATGACATCAGAATTTGAGATGAGTATGGTAGGAGAACTTAACATGTTTCTAGGGCTACAAGTAAAACAACTTGCATCAGGTATATTCATCACTCAAGCCAAATATGCTAAAGATCTTGTTAAGAGATTTGGCTTAGATTCTGGTCGATCTTACACTACACCTATGAGCACCACTGTTAAACTATCGAAAGACCTTGCAGGAAAAAGTGTAGATCAACATCTTTATAGAAGCATGATTGGTAGTCTTCTTTATCTCACTGCTAGTAGACCAGATATTGCATTTAGTGTAGGTGCTTGTGCTCAGTTTCAGGCTGATCCCAAAGAATCTCACCTCACCGCTGTTAAGTGAATCATCCAGTTTGTAGGATGCACTACCAAATACGGTATTTGGTACCCATTTGATTCATTTACAGATATTGTAGGGTATTCAGATGCCGACTGGGCTGGTAACATGGATGATCGTAAATTAACCAGCGGTGGGTGCTTTTATGTTGGAAATTGCCTTGTGGCGTGGCATAGTAAGAAACAAAACTCCATCTCTTTATCCACAGCCGAAGCAGAGTATATTGCTGCTGGAAGTTGTTGTGACCAATTATTATGGATGAAACAAACCTTGACCGATTATGGGATTAACCAAGGCACAATGACTCTATTTTGTGACAACACTAGTGCCATAAATATATCCAAAAATCCAGTCAGCACTCGAGCACTAAGCACATCGATATTAGGCACCACTTTATTCGAGAATTGGTTGAAGATCACATAATATCTCTTGAACATGTGCCTACCGAGAATCAGCTAGCCGACATCTTAACGAAACCCTTAGACTCAGTTCGCTTTGCGAACCTCCAGAAGTCCATTCGTGTTGGGTGTGTCTAGTTTATCTAACAAGTGTATGTTTTGCAGGTAATATCTGAGGATTAAGCCTCTCTATATGTTCTGTATAGGTATACCTAAGGACCTTTGCCTCTATTTTCATTGCTCTATAAGTATATTCGGGATCATTGTTCCATTTTCTGTCTTCTATCGTTAAATCTGGACCTTTAAGGGTCCCTCATTTTGTGTTGGGTTGTACCGTGGTGTACCATGACCATGGGTGTTGTATCCTTAGTATGGGTACTTGGATTTAAAAGCTTATGGTTTGTCCAAAAGACAAACCTTCTATCCAGCAAAACCAGTGCAGAATCCTTCTGCTGCTGGAAGCAGTGACGGACGACCGGTCAGCCAACAGGTCAACACCGGTCGGCCTGCCTTAAGACCCGTCTGTCTCATGTGTTTCATGCCATCCGACCGGTCAAGACCAGTCGGGCTGTCATCAGGCGCGACTGGACGCCCACTTCACTCCTCACGACAGGTCAAGACCGGTCGTGCATACCTAGACCGGTCAGCCCGTGCCAGCCCGTCCGCGTGGGGGGGTCTTTATATATAGTTGGAGCTCATTTGAGTCCCCCATTTCACCATTTTCTCACCTCCACTTGTTGCTCCAGCCCCCCCCCCCCCCCCCCCCCCCCCTCCTTGCATTCCAAGGTGATTCCAAGGTGATTTTTGGCAAGATTAGAGTTTCTAACCTCCTCTACATTGATCATCTCCATTCTCATTCCATTGGTAAGGGATTCACTCTCATCCTTCTTTGTTAAATCCCTTCCTTTCATATCTAGGAGTGGTTTAGGGTATTTTGCTGTTTCTTCATGCTTTATCTTTCTATGGAATTGTCTGTATATTTTGCTCAGATTGATGCATATCTACATTGGGCTGCTTGCCCATTTTGGTATATGTATGGATGCTATTTCGGTTCTCTATAATTATATATATATATAGCTCTATAATTATATATATATATATATATATATATATATATATATATATATATATATATATATATGAGCTTTTGATCCTTTATTGAATATTTGTGGGTGGTTGGTTGATTGGGCTATAAGCCCTCTATGCTTTCATGATTACTTGTATATCTAGCATGATTTGTTCTTTAAATCTCCCCAGGGCTTCAATTTCTATATCTCTTCCCTGTTTTATGTGATTGACATATTTTCGGCGCTAGCCTTGCAGGTTTCTTAGGCATATCTTTTTGCTGGCTAACCCTTGTCAATTACTAAGTCGTTTTGAAGCTTGCTAACATACCAAAAATAGTCAGACACTATTTCCTAAGGACCTTTAGACTTTCCACAAGTCTATTGATATTCTCAAAAACTAAAAGGGGGAGAATCATCCCACCTAGAAGGTCCGATTATATCTTTTTGCAGGACTTTGTAGGTGAAAGATTGAGGGGGAGATTTTGAAGAAAATCGAGTCTGTACATATCCTTTTGTAAAGATCATTTTGTATATCTGTATAGACATGTAATTGGGTGTATATTTCTTTCTGTTTAAGGGTCAATCATGATAAGGAAGTCATGATTTGTCTAGGTTAGATGTTTTGTCACGTAATTGACAAAGGGAGAGATTGTTAGTACACTTTATTTTGTCGATTGACGTGTTGGTTGGTCACGTCTTGTCGTGTGAGCCCGGGTCGAAGATTTGGAGATCAAGACTTGAAGATTATGCTTCTTCCATTGCTCAAGCTCAAGCTGAAACAAGATCTCAGGTAAGTTGCATATAGATCGACCATAGGAAACCCAAAACATCAAAGAATGGCGTAATGTCTCACCTATCTTATCCCATTCCCTCTCGACCCTAACACAAGTTGATCAGATTTGTGGTCCAGGGTTGGTGCGAATTATAATTGAAATCATGTCCAAACATTGGACTTCTTGCACCATCTCCTCATGCTGAATATCCAGCCGAGATGCCACTACGCCAAAACAGCGAAAAAACGACACAAAAACGCTTGGTTTAACGACGGACTTCATCCGTCGTTAAAAAAGGCTTGCTTTAACGACGGACTATATTCGTCGTTAAAATTAACGACGGACTATATCCGTCGTTAATGTGAAAACAGTCCGTCGCTAATTACTACCACCTTCGGCTCTGGCGTGTTTAACCGACAAAAAATGTACGACGGACCAAAATCCGTCGATAACTGTAAATTAACGACGGATATAGTCCGTCGTAATGTAATGTATTCAAGGGAGATTTCCTGCGTCGTAAAATTCTGCGTCTGTAGACGGGACGTTGGGATTTATCGACGGACCTTCTTGGATGTAACGACGGATATGGTCCGTCGTAAATTGCTAATTGTACATCTTAAGGAAATTTGTTTCTTTAATAAGTTTTTAAAAAATTTTGAATTTTTAGAAAAAAAGTTACAAGTTTAATATAAATTAACAATATTTAAGAAAAAATGGGATTTGGAAAAATTCGAGATTTTGAAAATAATATTCTAAATTTAAAAAAGAACTAGAATTTTGAAAGAAATTGACATTTTGAAATAAATTGAGACGTTTGAAGGAAGTGTATAAGTTTGAAATAATGTAGACTTTGAGAAAGATTGAGGTTTTGCAGTTTCAAAGATATTGACATATTTTGATAAAAAAAAAAATTAGATTTTCAAAAAATTGGCATTTTGAAAACGACCATCGGAAAGTTTAAAAAATTGTGATTTTGAAAAAATGTTGAGTTAATCTTGAATAAAATTTATAAGTTTGAAAAAAAATGTAATAAAATTAATAATGTTTAAGAAAAATTGAAATGTAGAAAAAATCAAAATTTTGAAAATAATTAGGATTAAAAAAGAACGAAAAATCTAAAAGAATTTTGACACAAATTAGGATTTAAAAGAAATTAAAAAAAGTTGGCATTTTGACATAAATCAAGAATTTTAAATTTTTAGAAAAAAAAGTTGACAAGTTTAATAAAAATTAACAATATTTAAGAAAAAATGGGATTTGGAAAAGTTCGAGATTTTGAAAATAATATTCTAAATTTAAAAAAGAACTACAATTTTGAAAGAAATTGACATTTTGAAATAAATTGAGACGTTTGAATGAAGTGTATAAGTTTGAAATAATGTAGACTTTGAGAAAGATTGAGGTTTTGCAGTTTCAAAGATATTGACATATTTTGATAAAAAAAAAAAAAGATTTTCAAAAAATTGGCATTTTGAAAACGAACATCGGAAAGTTTAAGAAATTGTGATTTTGAAAAAATGTTGAGTTAATCTTGAATAAAATTTATAAGTTTGAAAAAAAATGTAATAAAATTAATAATGTTTAAGAAAAATTGAAATGTAGAAAAAATCAAAATTTTGAAAATAATTAGAATTAAAAAGGAACAAAAAATCTGAAAGAATTTTGACATAAATTAGGATTTAAAAGGATTTAAAAAAAGTTGGCATTTTGACATAAATCAAGAATTTTGAATAAAATTTATAGGTTTGAAAAAATATATTTTCAAAATAAAAATTGTGATTTTTAAAAAGAAATTTAGATTTTGTATTTTGTAAAAAAAATTGAGAAATTTGATAGAAAATGAAATGTTGAAAAAACAATTGATATTTTGAAAAAAGTGTTTATGTATTGAATTGCGATTTTGAGAAAAAATTAAGAAGTTTGAAAAAAAATTGTAATAAAACTAATAATGTTTAAGAAAAATTAAGATTTAAAATAACGAGATTTTGAAAAGAAATTCGAGATTTACAAAGAACCAAGAAGAAATTGTCATTCTTAAAAAATTAAGATTTTAAAAAAAACTGCGAAGATAGAATAAAATTTATAAGTGTGAAAAAAAATTGAAAAAAAATTACAATTTTTCAAAATAAAATAGGATTTTGTATATTGAAAATTTTTGAGAAATTTGATAAAAAAAATTTGACATTTTGAATTCTGAAAGTTGACAAGTTTATTAAAAAATGTGATTTTGAAAAATAAAATTGTATTATTTAAAAAAAATTAACAATTTTAGGACATTAGGACATTATACCAAAATTGATATTTTAAGAAATCTAAACCGGTCCATCCACTTTGTGAGATAATTTTAAGACATTATACAAAAAAAGGTAAGAACCCGAATCCTGGTGGGTGGGAACCCTGAACGTGGAGCCACTCTGATGAATGTGACTACATCCACGCCGTACATCCATATTGAAAGTTCATTTTAGGGCGTGTTCCAAAAAATGAAGCAATTCTAAGTCCCGGATGGGACATAGTAGAGGAAACAGTGCTGATTGACCATTAAAGACTTCCTGTGGGGCCACAAAAGCTTTGGATCAAGATGATATTTTTGTGGTCTATTCATCTAGGTGTTTGTGACCTTACAAATAGGTTGGATGGAAAATAATGGCAAATAAACATTCCAGTGAAATCCATGAAGTTTTCAAGTGTAGAGATTCAATCACAACTATTTCTATGGTGTGGTCCACCTAATATTTGACTCAGCTTCATTTTTGGTATCATACCCTAAAATGATATTTCAAAATGGTTGGATGGTGTGGATTTAAGACACATATATCACTGTAAGCCCCACAATCAAGGTGTGGACCCCACAGAGTTTACTCAATACGCAAGCCTTTTATCCAGGCGCGGTTTGGGTGGATCCCTGGATCCGGTAATTAAGGTTTGTGGATTCCCAATTGTGGGGCCACTGTGATGTATGTACCTTACATCTACACCGTCCATGCATTTTGAAAGCTCATTTTAGGGAATTACCCAAAAAATGAGGAAGATCCAAATCTTAGGTTGACCATACCACATGAAATAGTAGTAATTGAATCCCCACCATTAAAAAATTCATGGGGACCACTGGAATGTTTATTTTCCATCCAATTTGTTGAAAAGGTCACAAAGACCTGGATGAAGATACCAAACAAATATCAGCTTGACCCAAAACTTTTGTGACCCACTATAAGCTTTTAATGGTTGAGTACCATTGTTTATTGTATTATGGTGCACCTGAGATTTGGATGTACTTCATTTTTTTAATCATGCTGTAAAATGTATTTTTAAAATGAATGGACGGCGTGGATGTAACACACAAACATCACACAGTGGACAGCACGGTAAGGGATCCACCGACCTCGGTGGATACGGGGTTCGGCGAAGCCACGCCCCTTCCAAAGGGGGCGTGGATTTCGTGCGAAAGCCTTGCGCATGAAGTTCCTGCACTGGGAACTAAGGTGGGGCCCACCGTGATGTTTTTCAATAAATCCACCTCGTCCATCCGTTTTGGGAGCTCATTTTAGTACATGGAAACAAAAATGAACCGGATACAAGACTCAAGTGGGCCTCACTAAAGGAAAAAGTGGGTAGGTAAATTACTACCATTGAAACCTCCCTGGGGTCGACAGTGATGTTTATATGACATCCATACCGTTCATAACGTCACTACTACTGGGATGAACAGGAAACACAAATATTATCCTGTTTCGAAACACCTGTGGCTCTACAAATATTTCAACTGTGGACGTTCAATCCTCACATTTTCGGCCCACTTGAGTCTTGGATCGGGTTCATTTTTGTTCTCATATCCTAAAATGAGTTCCCAAAACGGATGGACGGGGTGGATTTATGAAAATAATCACTGTGGGCCCCAACTTGATTCCCAGCGGAGTAACTTCCTGCGCAAGGCTTTCGCTGGAAATCCGCGCCTGTTACGGGAGCGGATTAGGTGCGACCCCGTTCTCACGCAAGACGGTGCGGCCCTTACGTAGGTTCACCGTGGGGCCCACCTTGATGTATATATTATGTATCCACACCGTCCAACTGTTTATAAACATAATGTTAGGGCATTAAAACAAATATCATACATATCCAATTATCAGGTGGACCATAGAATAAGAAACAGTGGTGATTGACCATTAATGGGCCACAAGAGTTTTGGATCAATCTGATATTTGTTTTTTTACCTTAATACAGTCTAATTTAACGTTATACACAGATTGGATGGTAAATAAACACTACATAAACATTAAGGAGCACCCTGAGAAGTTTTTAATGGTGGGACGGGCAATCACCACTGTTTCTCATGGTATGGTTCACATGATAATTGGATATGCTTAATTTTTGGTATAATCCCTTAAGATGATGTGAAAAAACGGATGGACGGAATGGATACATAATACATACATCAAGGTGGGCCCCACAACAAACTCACGATAAGGGCCGCATCCTCTTACGTGAGGCCGGGGTCTCACCCAATCCGTTCTCGCCTTGTTACCGGAAGCGGATTGCGTACTGAGTAACTCCGCACGCTAGCGTGCGGAGTAAACTCTGTGGAGCCCACGGTGATTTATGTATTTTATCCACTCCGTCCATCCATCTTAACAGAAAATTTTAGGTATGGTGCAAAAAAATGAAGCATACCAAAATCTAAAGTGGACCACACCACAAGAAATGTGTGAACTGCATGTCTACCATTGAAAATTCTAGTAGGACACAGAAGTTTTGGATCAAGCTGGTATTTGTGTTTTCCCTTCATCCATATCCATGTGATCTTATGAACAGGTTGGATGACAAATAAACATCACTGTAGTGCCTGGGAAGGTTTCAACGGTGGAAATCACTATTCCCACTGTTTCCCGTGGCATGGTCCACTTGAGATTTGGATATGCTTAAATTTTGGGCTCAACCACTAAAATGAGCTGGAAAAACATATGGCCGGAATAGATAAAGCACATACATTCTAGGTGGGCCTAACTGAGTTTACTCCGCACGATAAGAGCGTGCGGAGTTACTCCGCATGCAATCCGATTCCCTTGTTACCTGACGATAAAATTTTTGCTACACCCACGAGTTAGCTACGCTAGCTACAGCGGGTGTAGTAATGACCCCACCATGATGTATGTGTTATATCCACTCCGTCCATTCATTTGGAGAGATCATTTTAGGGCATGAGACCAAAAATGAGGCAGATCAGAAGCTCAGGTGACCCCCAAGAATTTTTTAATGGTTGGCGTTTAATTCCCACTATTTTCTATTATAGGTCCACTTAAGCTTTGAATCTGCCTGATTTTTAGTATCATGCCATAAAATGATCTCGGTAAATGGATGGACGGCGTAGATACAACAAATGCATCATGATGGGTCATTGGTACACCCGGTGTAGCGAGCGTAGCTTACTCGTGGGTGTAGCAAATATTTTCTCGGGCGCCACTGGGGTGAGATCCCGGAATTTAAGGTCGGGTGGGATTCTGAACATAGGGCGCACCTCTATGTACTAATGCAGTGACGTCATCAAGTTCTGTGGGTCCCACCATGAGGTACTTGTTATATTCAAACCGTCCGTCCATTTTATGAAATCATTATAATGCTGGACCCAAAAAATCGGACAGATCCAACGATTCAGTGGACCACACTGCAGAAAGCAGTGGGAGATTGAACGTAAACCATTGAAACCTTTTTGGAGGTCCCAGAAGTTTTGGATCAGTCTGATATTTATTTTTACCCTTCATCCAGGTCCGTGTGACCTTATGAACAGTTTGGATGACAGATAAACATCATGGTGGACCGTGGGTATGTTTTAACGGTGATAATCATTGTCCCCACAATAATTTTATTGGTGTGGTCCACTTGAGTTTTTAATATGACTCATTTTAGGTATCATATACTAAAATGATCTCGTTAAATAGATGGACGGTTTGGATGTACTATATACATCATTGTGGGGTCCACAGAGCCTTAATCTTCATAACAAATTGGTACAAACACGGTGCTCGTTGACTGCCCACTGGCTCTCCGTACGTCACGTCCCTTCACCAGCTGTAACTAGCTGGTGTTGGGTGCACCAGCCGGGTGCGAATTAGGTGTTACCCCTGTAACGTGGACGAGTGGGTGTTACCCCTACCGTGGGGTCCACATTTATGATTTGTTGTATATCTATGCCGTCCATTCTTTTCTACAGACCAGTATAGGACAGGTTACAAAAAATTATGCAGATCCAAATCTCAGGTGGACCATACCACAGGAAACAACGGTGATTGAGTGCCTCATCATTAAAATTTCAAAAGGGCCCATCGTAAGGTTTTGATAATGTTTATTTGCAATCAAGCCCGTTGATAATGTTAATATGATCTGGATGAAGGGACAATAGAAATATAAGATTAATCCAAAACTTTTGTAGCCAACAAAAAGTTTTTAACAGATATTCATCACTATTTCTGTTGGCATGGTCCACCTGAGAATTGGATATTCTTATTACTTGGGATTGGGCCCTAACATGATATGGAAAAACAGATGGAAGGTGTAGATATATAAAAAATATATCAAGGTGGGCCCCACACAGTTAGGGTAGCACCCACTAAGGTGTTACCCGGGTAACAGCTTATCCGCTCCCGCACCAGCCAATCCGCTTCCGGGAACAATCCGTTGGTGTTCCACCTACCGGCCCACGTGGATAGTATTTTGTATATCCACGCCGTCCATCCGCTTCTCCGGCCCATTTTAGAATGTCCTTCCAAAAATTATGCAAATTCAAATCTCAAGTGGACCATACCACTGGAAACAGTGCTGATTTAGTGTCCACCATTAAAAATTCCAAAGAGCCCATGGTAATGTTTCCGTAATGTTTATTTGCAATCCAAGCTCTTGATAATGTCAGGAAGATCTGGATGAATAGAAATTTTGAAGATCATCTTGATCTAAAACTTTTGTGGCCCGCGAAATGCTTTTAATGATTATTCATCATTCTTTCTATTGGTATGGTCCACCTGAGATCTGGAATTTCTTATAATTTTGGATTTTGTCTTAAAATTAGACATAACAACATATGAACGACATGGATATATAAAAGATACATCAATCTAGGCCCCACACGGTAGAGGTAACACCCACTAAGGTGTTACCAGGGTAACATCTGATTCTCTCCCGTCCCAAGAATACTGGCATGACTGAGAGTGGATTTGGTGAGATCCCGGGCTCACCTAAGACGGTGCGGCCCTTACCGTGGGGCCCAGGTTGATGTATGTATTATGTATCCACTCCGTCCATCCGTTTTTCCAGATTATCTTAGGCTATTATCCCAAATATGAAGCAGAAAAAATTATCAGGTGGACCATACCATAAGAAACAGTGGTGATTGACCATCCTACCATTTAAAACTTATTAGGACTCACCTTCATGTTTCTGTACTTTTTATTTACCATCCAATCTATTGATAAGGTCACATGATCCTGGATGAAGGTAAAAAAACAAATATCAGCTTCATCGAAAACTTCTGTGCCCTATTAATGGTCAATCGCCACTGTTTCCTATGTTATGGTCCACCTGATGATTAGATCTACTTTATTTTTTTTTTAATTCTCTAAAATTATCTGTAACAATGGATGGACGGTGTGGATACATAATACATACATCAAGGTGGGCCCCACGGTAACCTACGGTAAGGGCCGCACCATCTTGGGTGAGGCCGGGGTCTCACCTAATCCGCTCTTGGCGCGACTTGGGTGAGACTGCCGAACCAGCGATGTGGGTGGGACCCTAAACTTAGGGCCCACGTGGATGTATTCTTTGTAGATCCATGCCGTCCATCTGTTTCTTTGTATTATTTTAGGATGAAATACCAAAAATTAAACAGATAGAAATTTTAGGTGGACCACAACTCAAGAAACAGTTATAATTCAACTGTGACCATTAAAAACTTCCTAGAGTCCACCATAATGTTTATTGACCATCCAATCTGTTGATAAGGGCACGTAGACAGGGATGAAAGGAAAAAATAAATATCAGGTTGATAGAAAACTTTTGTGGCTCACAAAAGGTTTTTTAATGGTCATTAACCAGTGTTTCTTATGTTGTAGTCCACTAAAAATTTTAATCTTCTTCATTTTTGGTAAAATAGTACAAAATAATCTTTAAAAGCAGATTAACGGCATGGATCTACAAGGAAGACATCGAGGTGGGCCCTAGGTTCAGGGTCCCACCCACTTCACTGGTTCGGCAGTCTCACCCAAGTCTTGCCCAGAAGCAGACTGCGTAGTGAGCAACTCCGCACGCTAACCGTGCAGAGTAAACTTTGAGGGGCCCACCGTGATTTACTTATTTTATCCACTCCGTCCATCCATCTTAAAAGATTATTTTAAGTATGTAACAAAAAATTTAAGCATATCAAAATCTAAAGTGGACCACACCATAGGAAAAGTGGACCACTTAATTCGGGTTTTGCCTCAGGAAGCAACACAAAGAAGCAAGTTGAAATCAATCATCGTGGGCAGATTGTTGGAGAAAAGTTGGCTACTTTTTCCACATTTATAGGGAGTGTGACCAGGACACACTGTCCACTTACATACAATGATTGGCGCATGGTTCCTAATGCAATTAAGGATAATATTTGGTCTACCATTTTGGTAAGCATTGAAATATCTGCATTTTGCTTTTTAACTTTTACGATCTAATATTAATTGACTGATTGCTACATAATGAAATATATAGGACTCATATGACATTGACAACAAGTACAAAGAGGAAACCTTTAAGAAAGTTACTAAGGCATGGAGGGACTGGAAGTACAAATTGCGCAAGATATATGATAAGTATGATCAGGATGCGATTAGAAAAAGAAATTGTCCCAAAGGCGTGAAGCAAGAAGAATGGGACAAGTTTGTTGATTTGGAATCCATGGAACAGGCGAAGACTCGTCGTGAAAAGGGAAAGGCTTCCAGACATGAGCTGAAGTTCCCTCATACGACTGGTAGACGGGGATCTGCTAGGACGGAAGAGTTAATGGTAATTTACAAAATTTTATTTTCATACAAAAAGTTAAGAATATTTAATCATGTTAACATGATTTTCCATTGCAAATTACAGCAAAAGGAAAATCCAGAAATTACCATCACAAGGACAGACTTATTTATGGCCACCCATAGTAGATCCGATGGGTCTTTCCCCACGCAAGAGCTAAGCGTCACAGCTGAAAGAATAAATGCCATAATTGCAAGTGACTCGACTAGTAAACAAAAAGATTTAAACCATGATCCTGTTGCACAGGTTTTTCATTCATCATCCTCAATTTTATATACATAGTTTTACTTTATCTTTCCATTACTACTATACATGCATCATAATTCATGATGGATTATTGTATAGGTTTGTGGTCGTGACAGAAGGGGACGTGTCCGGGGTTTGGGTCATATTTCAAAAACTATTATTATTACATCCACCCCCTACATGGAAGAGAATCGAGCCTAATAAAAAAGCAATTGAAGAAGTTAAAGAATCAATGAATTCATTGAAAAATCATTTTGACGAGAAGATTGCTGAACTTACGCAGCATATTCTTGGTCAAGTTCAGCCTGCGCATTGCTCCCCTAGTACGGCTGCATCGCAGGTATTGCATTTGACGTGACAAAGTGGCATAATATTTTCGTTTCTTAAGATATATATCATTATTATGCACTTCACGAAAGTAATAAAATTATTTGTTGTAGGCCCATCTTCGATCCGGGAGGTCTCAAGTCGTCAACAAAACTCGGTCCCAACTCCAATGATGGAAAATATTTGTTACTTGACAGACATCCGTGGTCGAGTTGTTGCACGTGGACGAAAGATTACAGATAGGGTGGGTGTCGCTGAGCAACATTGCAAGGTCATATTAGATGCTATTGATGATCCCACTGCAGATGTGTTTAATGATGTTAGCGACAAGAAACTTGGAGATTGCAACTTGGGTGATGTTCTTGTTTGGGCTAACGTGTTGATTAAGAAATGAAGTTTTAAGGGCTTTGGTTAAACACTTTTTGTTGACAGCATAGACGTTTGTAATTTGCAGGAATTATGGGTTATTTGACTTTATTTTGGATGGTTTGACTAAACGGTTATTTTGGTTTCTTTAGTTGTTTTGTTTGTCTAATGTAGACATATTTCTTGTGTGATTTGTTATGAGTTTCTATCTGTTTATGCGTAAAATGACATGATTTGAAGATTAAAAGAACTACGTAGTGGATTGATCCCAAATCCCTTTTGGGTACGTAGGCAGCCGTTCGTAGTAGACCGTATCGGTTCAGCCACAATTTTTTTTTTCCTTCTTGCAGTGTGGATCTTCATTCAAAAGTGTTTTCGAAAGATTTACAAGACATAACGATTATGGGAAATGTATAATATTCTTAATGAGGTTAGTCATTTTTCTTTTCAATCTCCTCTTCAACTTAAATCTTCTATACTCCTCTATAGTTATGAAAATTTCCAATTTTTACACATAGCATTGTGTACTCCTGTAAATTCAGTTAGTATGTGAAATTAGCAACTTTCTACCACTGGATTTCATGCACCCTAAAGGAATTGCTTGTAAGTCGTTGCTGGATTTGTAGTGTTCCATCTGAATGTACATCTGCTAGTTTTCTATTGGTTGCCAATCCATGGGCCATTTGCTAAGTTTGAACATTTTGCATGAGATTGCTTTCTATTGGCTAACAGAAGCATTACAAGTGTTTGATGGTGCTTTTCGTTTCCTTAACATTATCTGATATATGATTTTGTCGCTAGTTTCCACTTTAATCTAGATGCCAATGATTTAAGCATGTCCATCTGATAAATGCAGGATATCAACTGAACTTGATGACTCGTTTCAAAACAAAAGCGGCAATGATAACTTACTCCAACAAGGCATGGAAACCACTTTGTTGTATTTGCTTGTCTAAACTCAGTCAGGACTTTTACAGACTTCATTTGATGCTTGATTTATGGCCTTCACTGACTTTCTCGCACTCCCATTTCTCGCTGCCCTCCGCAGGGTCACTTTCTTGAGGGTATGCCTCTCTCTCTCTCTCTCTCTCTCTCTCTCTCTCTCTCACTCTATCACACACTCTCTCACTGCTTAAATTCAGCCAAGAAAGTTTACATTTTGATTGTCATGGAGGGATGTGTTTTATGCATTTGAATTCTGTTAGAAACGATAAGATTGCTATTTTTTTCCTTTTTATTTTTTTAAATTCTGGTAAACTCAATTGATACTTCTAGAGAATGTGGTTCTTATGCTTGATTATAGATGGGATTTCTGTGATTTCAGTTGTCGTGTGAAAATTCGTTGCAATTTCTACATTTGGGGTTTATATGAAATGATATGATTGAAATGGGGCTTTTCCCTTGGCTTCACATTCTGCTAATTCAGTTAGGAAATCCTAAATGAATGGTGGTTTGTTAATGCTTGGTTAGAGATGGGTTTTGTGATTTGTATCATCTCGTGAAAGTCCAAGTTGATTTGAACTGGTTGCAGCTACTGAGGTGGACCATGATTTCCTTTCTTTCTTCGATTGCTATCTACTGAAATGTAAAGTACCAAAATCTCATGAAACACATCCAATCATCCAATACGAGAGGAATTATAGAGTTCTATGAGTCAAACATACAACAAATGTGATTAGCTGATGCCCAACATTCTGTTCATGTGGGGCCCATTGCTGTAAGAGCTAACAGATTCCATCTGGATATGAGTAATTGGGTAAGACAAATGTTGCAGAGCACTTTCCCCAAGGGACTCATGGATGGAACTTGTGAACATGGAACAAGCACATGGGATCCAGGCTGCTCATTGAGTGGCTAGTCTATGTGGATGCAATAGGGCTTGCAAACTGGACTTTATTTTGGATTGTTTGCTAAAAATTAGCAAAACTTTATTTCGGATTATTTTACTAGCTTTTGTTTAACTAATCCACACAGATTTCTATTGTGATTTGGCATATTTGTGCCCAGGAAGTCCTTGTATCTGTTTCAAAGTACATCTCAACGTATTTTTTTCCTATAAATTTGTTTGGATTCATAATTCATAAATCTGCATTGGTTCAGTTGAGTTCCAATTCATAAATCTGCATTGGTGAACTAATGTGTGGTTTGTTTTTTGTTTTTTTTTTTTTTTGTCTTTTTCAGAAGTTGTATTGATAAATTATATATTTCTAAACTGAAGCTAACTTTGTCTAACAGGGTTCTTCTCGGTCTAGCCTCCTTAGTGAGGCTAACATCAACCTTGTTGATTATTCAGATGTATGTAAACAGTTTACGCCTGACATTCTTTTCAGGTTTGAAGTGTTTACAACTGAACAACTCGACAGGCATCCAAACAACACTTTAGGTGCAGGATTTGGCCATTATTTGTGATGGGCTGTCTTCATTTGCTGTTCATTTTGCTTTGAGCTTGTGTCAACTCAATCAAAATTAACCATCTAATATCTTACATGTGGCAGGTTGGGTAGTGGATCCTGACCGTCTATCTATCGAGACCACACTCATAAGATCCTATCCATCAGATCAAGGTCTTCAGATGGATGGTAAAGGATGAAATAGTTTGTTGTTCAATGAGAAACAATGATGGACAGGACCATCCAATTGCTGCATTTTTCAACCATGGACCATCTAAAGATAGTACTAAGTAGATGGACAGTCCAGATCCACAACCTGATCGTCTACCTTTAAGGTACTAACAACTAAAGCACAAGGTGCATTGGTTGCAACTTAGACAAATTTTAGTTAGTTTTTGCGAATGTCTTATTCATTGCAATTTGCTAGGATGTAACTGGCTTTTGCTTTTCTCATTCCTTTTCTTGTTTCAACAACTCTAGACCAAATTATATTGATTTGTGCAATGATGTTGGGATATAATGTTTCTTCTTTCTCTCTATTTCTGTTTTAGGATTTTAAATTTTGTTATAATGTGAAGTTTGGGAGAAAATGGGAGATTGAGCAGCAAGATGGGTTGGTGCATCGAGCTGATCAAGGATCAGTTGCCAATGGGCATTCTTCAAATACGGTGGTTATAAATGGGAATAGAAACATCAAAAACACATATGATATGACCATTTTTAGCAGTTCTGGAGTCAGGTACACATCAAAATGATGCATACAAGTTTAGCACTTCTCTCTTTTTACATGAATGAGTTTTTACATGAATGATACTCATCATGTTAACTAACCTGACTGCTATTATGTCTAGTGAGGTTAGTTAATCTTTTGTCTCAAGCATGTCTGACCATGTCCATGCCTAGAACTCTAGTTCTAGTCCAGCAACTAGCCTTACCATAGCACCTTTTTAGCCAAAGAAAGAAAAAATCTAGTAAATCTAGTATTCTAGACTATCTTTGGCTAAGGATGCAAACATTTGAAGAAATTCCAGATTGGAAGATCCTTGCCATCGAATCTTTGGACATTTTTCTAAGAAACTGTTGTATTTATGCTTACTATCAATTTGTGGGGTGCCTTTAATCTGGCAGACATTTGAGAAATACCACATGCACAATACAGACCGTAAGATCAATGGTCCATCTGTGAGGTTTATCTGCTTTGGTGAGAAAGGGGTTTGATTAGATTTATCAGGATCTTTTTTTTTTTTTTGGCTAAGGATAATTATCTGTTTTGGTGAGAAAGGGGTTTAATTAGATTTTTCTACTTTGTGTTTCTGGTGTAAAAATTAGTGAATTTTGAGATAGGGATCACTCCGCTTTGATCAACGGACCATGTCAAGGGTCTAGATGGTCAGAGAAGACCCACACACAGTTGGTGGACCCCACAAAGATGGGCCCCACAAGATCTATTAGAACATGTTTTCAGTTTTCAGGTTGTGCAGAAATTGGTCGGGCCCATTTTTGGGTCCGATTCACGATCACATGGGGTCCACTTTGGGCAAGAGGATGTGACCTTTTGATAGCCCTATGTATGGACATCAAAACCCCTAATGTGGGGCCCGCTGAAAGTGTGTATGGAATTTATAGTGCAAGGCCCAATATGGGTACTTGGAATTTCTGCACAGTTTCTGCACAACTATTGCTGGCTCCAATTTTGGGCGTTGTTCACCGATCACATGGGATCCACTTTAGGGGTGTAGGAGGTCATTTATACTCTCACTTATGAGGGCTACAAAACCTCAGTGGTGGTTAACCAAATGAGTATTTGTAGGGTTTGCCACAAGGGTCTAAAAATGAAGGTTTGCACCAAAACACAGGATTTTCAGAACTACTGTGATTTGTTACGAGTTTTCATCTGTTTAAGCGTAAAATGACATGATTTGTCCATCTTAACTTGCCTGGCTGTTCTGTCCATCTTGTATTTGAGATTTGGGATACAACGGGGCAGCAGCAGCTGCTATTGTTTACGATATAATAAATCTGGTATATCAAAAAACTTACCAATATGTAGTTGGATGTATATGTGGGCTGATTTTGTTTGGGGACTCATTCATTTGGAAACATGCCATTTATTACTTTTTGTTTCAGTCACTCTATTTTTGCGTATTCGATTGTATAAATTTGGAAGGCATTTTATATTCTTAAATGAGTTTGTGCAGTGAAAACTGATGCTCTTGGTATGTTGGAATTTTGTTTTGGCTCAAGGTAATATACATAATAGGCTGACCAATGGCCTATATACAAACAAAAAAAGATTAAAAAAAAAAACTCTCCTATTTTGCATCTTGTGGCTATTTTATTTTTATACAGGACAAGCTAGTCTGAGTTTGTAGCAAGTGTCAACAAGTATCTTGAAGCTCAGAACCACAAACTCTTTGTTGGTATGAGCTTCAAGACTCTCTAGAGAAATAATATTGTATTGGTTGTGTTTATGGTTTTGATATTATAAGAAATATGTGCGACTTAGAAACAGTTATATAGTTCCATTTTATTGGTTTAGCTTGTGTTGATGTACCGAATTACTTTTTACTGTTTAATTTGTGACTTGGAAATGTTGGATGTGCGACGGATTCTGTTTGTCCTAGCAATCCATTTAGTCGTTTGAAAATGGATAATCACTAACAATGGTCCATAGTTAATGGTTAATTTGCTGAATGGTCAAGAACAAGCTGATTTGGGGTGTGGGTTGGTATCTCTCATGAAATATGTTCAGCCAACTGATTGAGGTCTGGATCACCAATAGGTGGGCCCCCCCATGAATGATATACAGGACCTTACTAATCCAATTATCATTTTTCAGCTAAACTTGAGCTGAAAAAACTATGGTTTTTTTCTTTACTTGGCCAGTCTTATAATTACAAATCTTTGTGTTATTACTCTTGACCAAACAACACAATTTCATATTCTTGTAGAAAATGTGCTTCTATGCAAGCATTTGTTGCTATTTTACTAATTGTTTGCTTCATGTGCTGAAACTACAGGATCTGATGCAAGTTCCACCAATTTACATCATTGCTATAATAATACCAGCTGTACAGCCTTTACTTTTTCAATCACAGCATAGCTTCACAGCTGGCTCAACCGGAGGTAGTTCAATATGAAAAACTCGCCTGCTTATCATTATGACATTTTATTTCTTGGGTTCATGGTATATGTCTGGTTTTAAATATCGCCAATTCATTCATGTAAACTCCATCCTTATCGTTATTTTATCAATAGCTTAATTAGTTCTTTCAAAATCATGATTTCAGGTTCTGCTTTGCGGTTTGTTTGGAATTCCTCATGCGAATGGGGTCGTCCCGCAATTTTCCCATGCACACTAAAAGCCTTGCTGTTTTAGAAAGACAGCTTAACTGGAGGGTTTCAAAAGATTTTGTTGCTGCATTGTTGATTGAAAGACTAATATAGTTTCTTGCTAATGTAATTGGATATTTAAGATATCCGCAACTAGTTCCCAAGATGTAAGAAATTCAATATGCAATAAATGATGGATGTGTGAATTAGAAATGGTTAGTTTAGTTTATGTATTGAATTGATTTGTATTGCTTTGATGATATCAGGTGTAAGAAATTCAAAATGCAACAAATGCGTGATGATTTTTTTTTTATTTTTAAACATTAACGACGGACCAGATCCGTCGATGATGTAACAACAAAACTGACAGATCCTAGTATTATCGACGGATTTGATCCGTCGTTATTTTTACAACGACGAATACAATCCATTGCTGGAACGATGATGGTTTTGGAGGTTACGACGGATATATAACGACGGACTATATCCGTCGTAATTTAACGACGGATTTGGTCCGTCGTTTATGATTAACGACTTGCAAAAGAACGTGTGACCATGCGACGGACGAAGTCCGTCGTTAATGAGGATTAACGACTCGTTTTTCTGCGATATTGGCGTAGTGTGCCATGTAATCAGATTGCCGACCGGTCTGGACTTATCAGACGGTCCATTGAAGTTGGTTGCTGATGTGTTGAAGATCCCTTCCATCTTTCTAGCAGCCTCTTCATGATTGTGCATGTCTTACTGAATAGGCAGCCGACCGGTCTTGACCGCTCAGTCCAGCATTGCAATTCAGTACAGCAACCTTGCTGTAATAATAGCAGCAAGACAGCTGACCGGTCTTGACCGGTTGGCCAGCCACATCATATAAGACAACAACCCTGCTGTGATACATTCAGCTAGACAGTCGACCGGTCTTGACCGGTTGGCCAGAAGATCAAGACCTGTCCAGCAACTCTGCATGTGGGCTGCCAAGACAGCCGACCGGTCTTGACTGGTCGGCCAGGAGCATTAAAAGAGGTCAGAGACCTTGCTATGAGAAAATCAACTGGACAGCTGACCGGTCTTGACCGGTCGGCCAGCTGTTCAAATACATCCAGTAGCTGTGCTGGCTTTACCAGATAGGCAGCCGACCGGTCTTGACCGGTCGGGCTGCTTTACATATGCTTTCCAGAGAACTTATCCGACCGATCTTGACCGGTCGGTCAGACCTAGACGTGGCCCAGTTTTTTGAATTACGACCGGTCCATTCGACCGGTTGAGACCTCTCTCTGACAGGTCGGACGTGACCGTTTTTATCCATTGGGGCTATCATTTGGGGCTCTATATATCCATAACTTGTGGTCTTTCATGGGACGCATTCAACACCCTTCAAGAGCTAAGAGGGAGTCTTTACTCACATCTTCCTTCCCTCCTTGCTCTTAACTCCCTTGAGTTCATCATTCAAACCTAGCCATTAATGGCTTGTCATTGAGTATTCAAAGCTCGGTTTGACGTATGAACTCAAGATCTTCATTCATGGCTGACCTACCTTCAGAATATCTTTATGAGGTCGTTTGTAGCTATTGAATGCTTGAAGTTTGGTAGTTCCCTCATAACCATTGCATTGAATAGGCAAGAGGAACTTGAACAACTCTCTCCCAACTACCCGGCATAATCATAATCACATCATTTGCATCAGTAGCTGATCTTGGGAGCACAAAGAGAAGCTGAAGCACGTGGAGCTGAAGCTACTCATCAAAGGCATTGAATTGGGGCTCAATCGTCTAGGCATGTCTAGTATTTGAGAGTTCCACTTATTAAATTACTATTCCCTGGATTGGGAAACTCCGGCGGGAGTGTACATGACTGTCCTTGGATTAGGATTGGTGAGAGTTTGAGATCCAAACTCGTCAAGTCCCTAGATTGGGCCATCGGCGGATGGTAAACGCGGTCCTAGATCAAAGGATGTCAAGGTTGATGGTTAACCTGATTTAAAACCATGACTATAGTGAAATCCGGTGGTCTCATAGGTTGAGATAGTGAACTGAGAGTGGAGTAGGGAAACCGAACCACTATAAATCGTTGTGCATTGTGAGTTTGAATGGTTGCTATGTGTTGAATGGTTTAGTCAATCATGAATGCTAATTGTTTGATGAAATGCCTATGATAGTCTTTGCTTACAAATTCATCATATAATTGCCTTTAATGTTATTGTGATAATCTTGGTTGTTAAGATTGACTTGATTAGTTTTTAATTGTAATTGGAAATTCAAAAAGTCCTATTCACCCCCCTCTAGGACATTAAGCATATCTCCGAGTATCTCTACAAGCGGTAAAACTGCAATTTCAGTTCCAGATCTTGCAAAATCAACTTCAGTAACAACAAGGAATCGATCTACCTTCGACCAAGTTCAAAGATTTGTGTCCTTTTCCAGATGCTCAGATACCTCAAAACTTTAAGGTACCAAAATTCAAAAGATATGATGGCAGTGGTTGTCCCACAACATATCTCAAGGTTTTCTATGGAGAGCTGAGTGCAATCTCAGGAAATGAAGGAGCCCTCATTCGCTTGTTCTAAAAATCTCTGAAGGGTGATGCCCTAGATTGGTACACATCATTGGATTACCATCGCATCAGGACTTGGGAGCAACTCTCCTAGGCTTTCGTCGACAGATTCACATACAATCTCAACATGGCACTCCGGAGAGCCGATCACGTGGCTCTCAGGCAAAGAAGTGACAAAACGTTATCAGCTTATGTGGGACGTTGGTGAGCTAGGCAGCCAGAATGCGGACACCCATCGACGACGAAGAAGAAATCTCCATGATTATTCATTCAACATATCCTAACATATTAGGATATCTCATCTCGCATCCATATGCGAATTTCTCACAGTTGATCGATGGTGGAGAGCAAGTCGAAGCAGGAATCCGCGCAGGGACAGTCTCCCCATGGCCTCATCAGGGCACTCTAGTCAAACAGAACAGAGTGGAAGGAAGATCTATTGGATATGGGAATAGAAACCGCAATGGTTCTCCTTCTCGCCCGACAGAGGTATACAACATCATCGCCACTGCTTAGGGCAACCAATATGCTCCTCCACAGGGACGTCAACCTTATCAGCAGAATCAGGCTCGGCATAAACCTCAGAGGTATCAGCCACAGCCACAGCCACCCCTACCGCAACTAAATCCTCAACCACAGCCACAACCACCTCAACAGCAGCAGCAGTTCAGGGGGAATGGCTAATACTAATATCAGAATAGGCAGAATTACAGGGAGCTCAGGAAATTTACTCCTCTCACTCATCCACTCAGTCGAGTCATTGCTATGCTGGTACAAAAACAGTTACTCACTCTAATGGCACCCAGGCCTCCTCCAAATCCTCTGCCTCCGAATTACCGAGAAGATGAATATTGTGCCTACCATCAAGGGCGTGGCCACACCACTGATCGATGCATAACTCTGAAGAATGCCATACAAAATCTGATTGACGACCGCAAGATCGTCATCTCAGTCCCTGGAACTCCTCCAGCAGCTACTACTAATATCCTTCAAAATCCTCTGCCTCAGCATTCGACGGACCCCAGTTCATCTCGTGGCCCTACGGTCAACGACATAGAAGAAGGAGAGCGTCTCGATCACTTCTTCTCCCTCATCCAGTCCATTCATGCTTGCACTTATGGGCCAACAAATTTTCCTCCGATCTTGCAAGGGGCAAACCCCTTTCCTCCTTCAGTCTCTTAGCCATTAGTACTCAAAGGAGCACCTCCATATGATGCATCGGTTGTTCAAGAGCTTGTCCCCTTGCAAGGGGCACCTTACAACCATTCATGTTGGAAGCTGGTCATCCTGGAAGGAGTACAGTCATACATCAAGCCCGCATACGAACATGTCGTTTTGTAAGGGGAAATTTCCGTTCAGGAACAATTCAATCTGCAACGGAGTAATTATACTCATCAGCAGCAAGAACCCATCGTCTTGGAAGGGGCTCCTCCAGTCAAGCCAGTCATATTGCAAGGGGCAAGTTTTGTCCCCAAGCTACAAAACATCCAGGAGGCGTGTCAATCACACTACAACAGCTGGGATGAACAGAGAAACCCCTCGCTATATCAACTGGACTAGTGTTCATTCCATGGGAACCTCCTGCTCCAGGAATAGTCAAGCCAGGACTACGACCTTATGTGATCTATGAAGACAAACCTTTATATTATCCCTTCAGCACAGGCAACAATGTAGTCCTCAAGCCAACAGCTCCATATGAGGAAGATCTGGTACCCACACCAGCACCGTTGCAAGAACCAGTGGTCCTAGAAAGCAAAGGAGAGGAAAATTATAAAGAAGTCCCGTGACACTATCTAGAATGTGCAGAGGTAGGAAACATGAATCCTAATGGGCGTTACATTCGAAGAGATAATCAAAACAAAGAAGATCCCAAAAGCGTTCTCTCGGGCGTCGGCAACAAAAATGAAGCTACATATGATGTTACAACTCAGCTAAAGTCAATCCCTGCCCAAATCTCGGTATGGGAGCTACTCTGCACATCTCGCATACACTGAGAAATGTTTGCCAAAACCCTGAGCGATGCCCATGTCTCCTCTGATACAACACCTGAAATGATATCATCGATGATCGGATAGCTCCTGGCTTCTCGTGCCATCACCTTCACTGATAATATGTTGCCACCAAAAGGGTGCGACCATGGGCGATCCCTCAACATAGCCTTACGATATAAAGACCTCTGTGTCCCACTGGTCCATATTGATAACGGCTCAAGTTTAAATGTCTGCCCGCTCAAGACTATAGAACACTTAGGAATCAATCCCTCCTCATTTTGACACAGCACCATGTACATCAGAGCATTCGACAACACCCGCCGATCAGTGGAAGGAAAGGTCAACATAGAAGTGCAGATAGGTCCAGAAATCTCTACCATCACATTTCAAATTCTGGATATATCAGCCTCTTTCAACATGTTGCTCGGACGACCTTGGCTACACAAGGTTGGAGCTGTGCCATCAACTCTGCATCAACGGGTGAAGAATATCTGCAGAAATAAAGTGATCTTTGTCCATGCAGAGAAGGAGCTCATCATTCCTTCCAATGTTGTTGCCACTGAACCAGATATCCCTGTCAACAACATCCAACACTTTGAAGAAGACGTCCCGTTTCATAGTTTCGAATTCGAGACTGTGAACGCTATTGCCAATCCAGAATCGATAAGTGTGGATCGTATTTTTTCATCAGCAAAACGTCTAAGCCTCAAGTATCGAATGAAGAATCATTTCAAGTTCAGAAAGATGCCGCTGGTATATAATCAATGCAAACGGGGACTCGGGTACTGGTCAGTCATCATGGATAAAAGATAAAGAAATGTCGGTGTTCACCCATTCAATTCATCAGGCCAGGAGAGCCTTGCAGAGATCCAAGAAGAAATCAACCAACTGCACTACACAAAGGCCTCCTGATGAGCCTAGCTTGGGCCATGTGCCCCCCCATTCGATGGGACTGGATTCTCGAACCATCTAAGTCTCCAGAAGAAGAAGGAGAGGATGAAGATAAAGAAGAAAAACAAATACAACAGCTTCAGGACTAGGGTACTCTGATACCTGCTCTCAACCAGGGGCACAACCTGCCCACTTCAATTCCAATCAACTAGGGGCACAACCTGCCCATTTCAATTCCAGCCAACCAGGGGCACAACTTGCCCATCTCAGCATCAATCAACAAGGGGCACGACCCACCCATCTCGACGGAATCAACATCATCAACCATCAGCAAGGGGCAGAAGCAGCTCATCCATTGGACCAAGAAAGGGAAATGGCCAGCCCTGGATTGGTCTGATGTCCAGATTCCGAACTTGTGTCTCACTATGGAACCAGACGAACTACAATGCAAGGTAAGTGATTGGGGAGGGATTGAGTATGACTCAGATCTTGAACCCAACCAGCGAGAAATCATGGTCATTGGGTCAGACTGTGATTCTTCGTCCAAATTATCAACCCTCACCTCTTCAGGGGAAGGAGTGTGGGGTCCTAAATGGTCATCCATCCCCCTAACTTCTGAATCAGCCAGAGAGTCATCTGAGGGCTCTGGCTTCTAAAAAAAAGCCAATTTAAGCAACGAGCTGTACCCTGGGACAAGCTGGGATCAATCATGTTCTGCAATGCCTGCTTATTCAGGGTCCCATGAATTTAAAAAGTCCAAAAAAATAAAAAAACTTTCAAAAGCAAAAAATATCTAGCATTTCAATTCCAGAAAATTCTCAAAAACAAAAAAACCTTTCTTTTCTTACATTCAATAATGTGCCAAGTTCGTCTAAAGAGTTGCATGAGTTTGAAGTCGAATCATATGATTTTGACATCGAATTAGACTTCGAGCTCATGGGTCTGGACGAAGCTCAGGATGAGGAAGATAATGACCCGGCTCCCGAACCAGAGGATCTCCTCAAAAGGTTCGAATCTAAGGCCAATGTTGTAGCCGATGATTTTGAGGTAGTAAACTTGGGGACACCTGAGATCCCTATGGAAGTATGCATTGAAAAATCGCTGCCACCAGAGATGAAGTAAAGAATGATAGAGTTCCTACCTCCAAGATTATCCAACTTCGCGTTCTCATATGAAGACATGCCAGGGCTCGATGAAGAGCTCGTTATACACCATCTTCCAACCAAGCTGGATATGAAACCAGTGAAGCAGAAACTTCAAAAAATGAAGCCAGAATGGGCCCTAAAAGTCCGAGATGAAGTCATCAAGCAGTATAATGGGGGATTCTTGGTAGTCTCCAACTACCCCGAATGGCTCGCCAACATCATACCAGTACCGAAGAAGGATGGTAGGTTTGAATGTGCATCGATTTGCGAGATCTCAACAAAGTCGGTCCTAAGGATGACTTCCCTTTGCCACATATCGACACTCTGGTTGACAACACTGCCAGGTACAAGATCTTCTCATTCATGGATGGGTTCTCAGGTTACAATCAGATCAACATGGCTGTCGAAGATCACGAGAAGACATCGTTTATCACTCCCTGGGGAACCTTCTGTTACAGGGTAATGCCGTTTGGTCTGAAGAACGCAGAAGCAACATATCAGCGGGCAATGACAACACTATTCCACGATATGATGAACAAAGAGCTTGAAGTATATGTGGATGATATGATCGTCAAATCTCGCATAATTGAAGGACACTTTAAAGATCAGAAGAAGTTATTCAACAGACCAGAAAAGTACAAGCTCCATATCAACCCTCAGAAATGTGTCTTTGGTGCAACGAGAGGCAAACTCCTTGGCTTTATGGTGAGTGAAGATGGCATCAAGGTCGATGAAACAAAAATCAGAACAATCATCGAGATGCCCCCTCCTAGAACAGGAGAAAGAAATTTGTGGTTTCCTCGACAGAATTTAATACATCAATCGCTTCATCGCACAATTCACACCTATCTGTGAACCCATATTCAAGCTCCTTCGGAAGAACGGTCCAAAAGAATGGAATGACGATTGCCAAGTCGCCTTCGACTGCATCAAGAAGTATCTTATGAATCCTCCAGTTTTAGTGTCTCCCACTCCTAGACGACCACTATTGTTATACATCTCGGTAGCAGCAGAAGCCATTGGCTGTGTTCTCGGCTAGCACGACGAGACCGGAAAGAAGGAACAAGCAATATACTATTTGAGCCGAAAGTTCATCGACTACGAGACCAGGTTTTCCCCGATCGAGAAGACTTGCCTCGCCCTAGTCTGGGCAACTTAGCGACTCATCAATATGTGATTGCGTTCCCTGTTCTCCTCCTCGCTTATATGGATCCGCTCAAATACCTATTCGAGAAACCAGCACTCACTGGAATGATAGTTAAATAGCAGCTACTCCTGTCTGAATTCGACATCACCTATGCCACTCAGAAGGCAATCAAGGGGCAGGCCCTTGCCAATCATCTTACCGCTCACTCTCTCCCGGATTATCAACCACTCGAGACATTCTTCCCTGATGAGGATCTCTTGCTCATTGAAGGTGAAGAAAAGAAGAAGAAAAATGAGTGGACGTTATTCTTCGACAGCGCAGCAAATTCTAAAGGAAGTGGTATCGGAGCAATCCTCTACTCTCCAGATGATGTCCCCATCCCTATCTCAAGGTGTATAGCATTCAAGTGCTCCAACAACATAGCAGAATATGAAGCATGCATCGCTAGTCTAAGGGAAGCCATAATCTTGGGCGTTAAAAGACTACGAGTATTTGGAGACTCACAGCTTATCATCAATCAGACCAATGGTGAATGGAAGACCAAGGACGAGAAGTTAATACCATATCATGTGTACCTTAAAATCTGATCGAAGAATTCAAAGAAATCACTTTCTCATACATGCCCAGGGCCAAGAATCAGTTTGCAGATGCTCTCGCTACACTTGCATCAATGCTCGAGATACTGAAAGGAGCTTCAGAATGGGAGCTCATAGTCAAAACTTAAGATGTACCTGCTTTTTGCTTGCAAATAGAAGAAGTCGAAGCTACCCCTGACAAACCCTGGTATGCCGACATCAAGCAATATCTCGAAACCCAGGAGTATCCGGAGGCAGCAACAGCAAAAGATCGCTGAACCATCCAGCGTTTGGTTGGTCAGTTCACCATCAGTGGCGAAGTTCTTTACAAGCGATCCTATAATCATGTCCTCCTTCAATGCGTCAACGAAAAAAAAGCTGCAAAAATCATGAAAGAAATGTACGAAAGAATCTGTGGCCCATACATGAACGGGCATATGATGGCGAAGAAGATTCTACGACTTGGTTACTATTGGCTCACCATGGAGACAGACTGCTGCCAGCACATCAGAAAATGCTTCAAGTGTCAGGAGCATGCGAATCAAATTCATGCTCCCTCCTCAGAACTGTACAACCTGATAACTCCCTGGCCCTTCTCTATGTGGGGACTCGATATCATTGGGAAGATTAGTCCCAAAGCATCAAACAGTCATGAGTATATACTTGTGGCAGTCGACTACTTCACTAAGTGGGTAGAAGCAGCCTCCTACACCACGATTGCAGCATCCCAAGTGATCAAATTCATAAAGAACAACATCATATGCCTGTATGGAATCCCCAATGCTATCATCACAGATAATGGGACCCCATTCATCAACAAGAAGATGGATGACTTCGTTAGCAAGTTCAAGATTCAACAACATCGATCGAACCCTTACCGTCCTCAGATCAATGGTGGGTAGAAGCCGCAAACAAAACAATTGTCGGGATTCTCGAGAAGATGGTTGTGACTTATCGAGATTGGTAAGATATGCTCCCATATGCACTTTGGGCATATCGAACGTCTGTACGGTCTGCTACAGGCATTACTTCTTTCGAGCCTATTTATAGAATGGAAGCAGTTCTACCAGTCGAGGTGGAAATACCATCACTACATGTGCTACTAGAAAGCAGAATTGAAGAAGGAGAATGGCAACGGGCCAGATTTGATCAGTTATAGCTAGCAGATAAGAAGCGCATGCATGTGCTAAGTCATTCCCAGTGCTATTAGAAAATGATCGCTTGGGCTTACAACAAGAGAGTCTGAAAAATAAGTTTCAAGGTGGGCGATATGGTCATGAAGAAGATCCTACCATCACACCTTCCTGATCCTAGAGGAAAGTTCAAACCATCATGGGACGGACCGCTGATCATCAGAGAAGTACTTCTTGGAGGCGCCCTCAGACTCACCAGCATAAGAGGGGTGGATCTTCCTAAGCCAATCAACGCCGACAAAGTAAAGATCTTTCACGGGTAAGTCATCCCAACCTTATTAAGAGTTACATTAGTAGAGCTGAAGTAAAAGGGTCGAAGCTAAAACTTCTGAGAAACCATTTTCATCCAGCAATAAGTGTTTCAAATAAAGGGATTCAAAGGAAAAAAAAAGAGAGAAGAAAAAGACACAAAAAAAGAGAAAAAAATGGGAAGCCAAAACAAGACACCCGAGAAAAAACAACCCGAGAAGAAACACAGTCACCCATCCATCTATCTCAAAAGGTTCTATAGCTAAGATTGACAGCTCTATCATCGTAACTCAAGATAAGGGCTGAAAGGCTGCCATCGGTCGACAACGATGGATTCCTGACCTCTAGCCGCCGCAGTTATCCAAAAATCCAAAAAAAAAAGAAAAAAAATGTGTGCCTAAACAAAAAGGGAGGAGTGAAAATCTGAAAGGGCGCTCCGAGTAAAAACAGTGGGCATACAGCGGACTTGGTGAAAATTCGAAAGGGCGCCAAGGGTAAAAACAACATAGCTGCCAAGGGACAGGTAAGATCAAATACCCGGGACGTGGTGAAAACTCAAAAGGGCGCCACGGGCAAAAATGACGAAAAAAGGCCGGCAGTGGTGAAAACTTGAAAGAGCACTGCAGGCAAAAATGGCTCGAATAGAAAAAGAAAAAAAAGTGGAGGTACCAAGAAATCAAACAGTCCAGATAAGCTCAAGCAGTGGCAGTTCAAGAACAAGAAGAAGTACAGTCGAGGACAAAGAACTCTATAAACTCTAACAAAACTCTTAGGAAGTAATAGTTTCAATTGCCTATACCTCTAAGGAACCAAAGGGATCTCACACAAGTCAATCCTAATACATCGGTCAAAGCATTAGCCGAGCCTCAGTTATGATTCCTATGTCCCGGCACAAAATCTAGACACACACTCACAAGACAACTCATGGCACAATAAGTTCTCAAAAAGTTTTTTCTTTCCATTAATGTATCGTATTTCTTTTACATATATCATATCATCTCTTTCAAAAAAAACAAAAAAAATCAACATCACCAGTCATGTACTATGAAAAAAAATTCAACATCACCAGTCATGTACTATGCAAAAAGAGACATAAAGACAGCCGGCACAGCCCTAAAAAGCAAAAAATCAATCTCTGCTCTCCTCCTCGGCCATGTCAGGTAAGTCTTCTGACTCATAATGAAATAGCCTCACTCTGAACCTACTCACCTCCATACACAGGTAATGCACCTCATCTCGCTCAAGGCTATGGATTGCCGTCTCCTCATCAGACAACCTCTGATCAGCGGCCAATCTCCTCGACATCATCTCACAATGATACCGAAGTGTGAAAATCTTAGGCAATAAGTGGCCATGAGTGGCCAAGAGGAGGCCATGATCGATAAATGGGTGCTCCTTAAAGGGCTCATATGAACCAGATGAAGAACCAACATCCCCAAGAACATCCTACTCATCCTCATCAGAAATCAGGTGCCAGTAAGGAATACGTTGATACAGAGACTGCTCAGGAACCCAATGCTGGTATGGGGCCGTCACCATCGAAAAAGTCCGGAGCTCAAAACCAAGCAAATCAACAGTCAGGTGACTCACCCAGGACCCATCAATCCGAGTCCTAAAGTCCGATGATCTGGCACGAAGTGCTGGACGCCCGATACCAGAGAAAGTAAAAGGAGGAACATCCTACTCGTACCCGAACTGGCGCAGGAACCGGATAAGTGTTGAGCCCTTAATTGTGCATACTTTAACCCCAATTCACCACTCATTATGCAAGGTTTTCATGAATTAACGACTAATCTAATGCATGGATTTGTGATTGTAGGGATAAGAGAGAGGATTCATCAATTGGAGACTTAAAGACGCCATTTACAAGCATAGAAGATCAAAGGACTAAACGTCAAAGTATGGAAGAAAGAAGTCAGAGGAAAGAAGAAAGAAAGCAGAAGAATGTGCCCAAGACCGGTCGTCCGACCACTCGTCCATAGCCCAGGACCGGTCGTCCGACCGGTCAGAACACTCAACAGGAGGGGCCACACTGCAAATCTCACTGGACCATCCAAGACCAGTCGTGTGACAGGTCGTCCACTGCTCAGACCGGTCGTGCAAATGGTCCTTGAATTAAATCTCTGGGTCAGAATTTTTTGAAAACTCTCTGGACGTCTTTCGAGCTTTTGCAACCGGTCGTGCGACCGGTCGTCCAGGAGCTCAGACCGGTCGTGTGCGTAATAGTGCGTGTTCTACAAGCTCCGAATTTCTCTGCGCACATGCTTATCCTTATGCATCTTCTGGATAATTCTAATGCAGCGGAGCTTCCCCACTACAAAAGGACACCTAGGGACTCTTCCTAGGGTATCCTAGAACAAAATGAGCACGGTGGGAGATGGCGAAAGTCGATTTCAGAGTTCTATAACTCCTCCTAGTTTGCTTTTTAGTTTTATGTTTTTTTTAGTTGTTTCATGTTTCCTTGGATCATGAACGGCTAAACCTCTTAGCTAGGGCTAAGATGTGAAGCTTGTAGTGAATTGAAGATGTTTCAATTTGTTTGATTTGGTTTAAGTTGGATTTTTATTGAAGAACAATGGTTTGAATTTTAATTCAAGTACTAAGTAGTTTTTCTTAATCTTATGATGACTCATGGATGTTTGGAAGAATTGCTTGAGTTCTTAATTGTCGTGAACTAGTCTAGACCTGTATGATCTGAGGAATTGGAATACGCTCTCGATTTATGATCTTCATGTGGGAACTTGTTACCAAAAGTCTACTTTTCTGGAAATTCTGAAGTATGTGAGACTGTGTATATGATTTGAATCAAGTTCAAATCATGATCTAGTTTTGTCTTGTGACAGGACTTAATGATGGTTATGATTGTGATCTTAACCTATTGGAATTGGGACTGACCTATGCAATTGAGTATGCTCGTCCTAGCTTGCATTGAGTGAATCATATACATGGATCATACATATGACAGATTGTTTGGTTTAACTGCCCTATCATCCGACTAGATAGAACTTAATTTCGATGCTAGTTGAGAAAGTGAGAAACCACAGCGAATTGAGCATCAAGGATTGCTACTAGTGGATCCTTGAACCCCTAGTGCATTTTTATTACTTGTTTACTTTCAGTTTAGTTCAAAGTTGCTATTTACATTAATCTCCTACAAATCTATTTGTTAACTTTTTAGTAGAACTATTGAAAGTGTTTTGTGGATTCCTACATAAGTCCCTGTGGATCGACCTCGGTCTTACCGAGATTATTACTACATTACAACCCTACACTTGGGGAAGCGAACAATAAGGTGATAAGAAAAGTAAGATCGAAAGCCTACCAGCATCAGTGGAAGGCGGTGAGCATCACAAAGTACTAGAGGAAGTGAAAGCCAAGATGATTCCCAATGAACATTCCAGTCACGCAGGTCAGCAAACATCCTGCAATACAAGGGCTCGTTCATCCTGGCTGTATGCGGAAGAAACTCCATGATATGTGTTGAGCTCTTAATTGTGCATATTCTAACCCCAATTCATCACTCATTGTGCAAGGTTCGTATGGTTTGTAAGCTAATTCAATGCATGTTTTGTGATTACAGGATTGAGGGTGGACTCTACTCAATTGAAGACATAAAGAGCTCACTTAGGATCATTCTGATGAAAAACATCCAAGAACTAAAGAAGAAAAGAGATGAAGAAGCAAAAAGAGAAGAAAGAAAGCAAGAAAAAGAAGAGAAAAAGGTGCTGACCAGTCGTGACCGGTCGGCCAAGGAAGCCAGACCGGTCAGTGACCGGTCTGCCATGTATGAAGGATGCTGCTGAAGACATCCGACCGGTCATGACCGGTCGGATAGTGTTGCTGGGAATTCAATGAATAGGACCGACCGGTCAAGACCGGTCGGTCAGTGTTGCTGCAATGTGAAGAAAAACATCCGACCGGTCTTGACCGGTCGGAGTTGCTTGCTGGATTGAGGTTCTACAAGACCAGACCGGTCTTGACCGGTCTGGCATACCTGCTGGAGTGTTTTCACTTGAGGCCGACCGGTCATGACCGGTCGGCCATGCGTACTGAGTTAGAACTTTCTAATTTCTTCCCTGAAATTCTCTACGCTGCGTAAGTGTTACGCAAATTTCCGATTCTTCCGACGTTGGGGAGCCTCCAAACTATAAAAAGCCACCTAGGGATTGTTCGTAGGGTATCCTGTAAGGGTTCAAGGGAGGTTGGAGACTGTGGAAGTGAAGATTGGAGTTTCACAACTCCTTTTGGTTTGCTTTGCTGTTTTCATGCTTTTTGTAGTTGTTTCATGTTTCCTTGGATCATGAGCAGCTAAACCTCTTAGCTAGGGCTAAGAGGTGAAGCTTGTAGTGTCTCCAAGATGTTTTAATTCGTAGTTAAGTGGTTTTCAGTTTGGAATTCATGATTATGAACTAAGGTTTGAAGTTTATACAAGTTTTTAAGTAATTTCTCTTAGTCTTGTGATGACTCATGGATGTTTGGATGAATTACTTATCTTCTTAATTTGTTTGCAACGGTCTAGACCTGTATGATCCGAGGAATTGGAGTGCGCTCTAGTACTAAGATCTTCATAAAGGGGCTTCATGCCAAAGTTCTAGTTTTGGTTGATTATCTGGAATATGTATGGACTGTGCATATAATTTGAATCCAGTTCAAATCATGATCTAGCCTTGTCTTGTGAGAAGACTTGAGGATGGTTATGATTGGGAATTGGACCTATAGAAAAGGTGAATGACCTATGCAATGAGCATGCTCAGTTCAGCCTAGAGTTGAGTGAACTTTATGCACGGAACTTACGTGTTACAGACTTCTGATTTAACAGTTCTATCATCCGACTAGATAGACCTGACTGGTGATTCTAGTTGAGAGAATGGGAAACCACAGCGGATTGAACATCGAGGATTGCTACAAGTGGATCCTCGAAACCCTAGTGCCTTCTTATAATTGTTTACATTCAATTTAGCTTAAACTGTTAATTACACAGATTCTATTCAAACTTTGATTGTTAGCTTCAATAGAAACTTGTGGATGAGTTTGTGACATCCTACATAAGTCCCTGTGGATCGACCTCGGTATTACCGAGTTTATTACTACATCGCAACCCTACACTTGGGGAAGCGAACAAGTTTTTGGCGCCGCTGCCGGGGAACTTTGACGGTTTTCACAAATTTCTGAAATTAGTATCTATTTAGGACTCTTTTAAATTTTTAGAACTAACTAAGTTTGTTTATTTGATTTTTTTCAGGGATTTCTAGGAAGCTGAAGAAGATTCAAGGATTTCAAGTGCGAATCAGGTTCTATCCTTCTAAAACCTTACTCTTCTTCTTCTCCTATTCATTCCTATTTTATTCATCTCTTGTAGAGTGGGTGGAGACTCCTTTTGGATCTCTAAAAGGTCGGCCTTTTTGCCACCTGGATTCCTATTGGTCGGCTCAGCCGCCTTGGTTCACCTTGTGCTCAGAGATTTATTTTCTCATCTTTACTCCTCTTTTTCCTTTTTCTGCACTTTTTCTCAAAAGATTCAAAGAGTGGGTGGGGAGTTTTCTGAACCCCTATTGACCAGGAGAAATCAGTCTTTATCCTTGCTTCTGGCCTAGCCATTGCAAGACACCTTGTGCTTCGGTCTTAAAGAAGAGTACAGAAAAGGGAGGAAGAATTCTCCTTTCTTTTTGTTTCTTATTTTTGGTTTTGCATGCCACATTGGGCTCGGGATTCCAATAACCGACTCATAAGTGAAGGGGGGATAGTAGAAGGCTTTGATAGAGAGCCACGTGTTAGGAGACATCTAGATTCTCCAATTTTATCTGAAAGTATGGCCGCAAATCAACCTAACCCGGTTCAAAATCAAACTGAAACAGGGGAGAATGTGGTTGAGAATGTTCCCCGACCTAGGACTTTACGTGATTTCTTGCAACCTGCAAGAACGAGCACTCCCTCATGCATAGTTTTCCCACCAAATGTAGGGAATGTGATTTGAAACCGGGAGTGATCAATCTTCTCCCTAAATTCCATGGTTTAGACAGTGAAAGTGCCTATCAACACCTTAGGGAGTTTGATGAGGTAATCACCACCATGCACTTTGCAAATGTGACTGAAGATGTAGTAAGACTTAAATTCTTCCCTTTCACTCTTAAGGATAAAGCCAAGGATTGGCTTTATGCATTGAGGCCAAGATCAATTGGGTCATGGAATGATATGCACAGAGAATTTATAAAAAAATTCTTCCCTACTCACAAAACGAACATGCTTAAGCGCCTTATCATGAACTTTGCCCAAAAGGAGGATGAAACCTTTTCCCAATGTTGGGAGAGATTCAAGGACCTATTAAACGCATGCCCACATCATGGCTATGAAAATTGGCGGATTATAAGTTTTTTCTATGAAGGACTGATTCCATCCATGCGCCAATTTATAGAGATGATGTGTAATGGGGAGTTCATGAATAAGGAAGCTGATGAAGCATGGGATTATCTGGAAGAATTGGCTGAAAGTGCACAATCTTGGGACACACCTAAACCAACAAATTCCAAGATTGGCCAACAAAAGGAAAAGGGAGGAATGTATGTCTTATCAGAAGAAAATAGCATAAGTGCACGGTTGGCTAGCCTTACAAGAAAGGTCGAAGCCATGGAATTAAGGAAAGGAGAAACAATCAACTCCACTGAGGTTGAAACTGTTTGTGGAATTTGTGCTGGAAATCAACATACTACACCAGATTGTCCCACAATTTCAGCAGTCCAAGGCATCCTACAAGAACAAACAAATGCCATAAACAGTTATCAGCAGCAATATGGTGCTCCAAACTCAAACACGTTTAATCCTAATTGGAAGAACAATCCCAACTTCAGTTGGAGGAATGGACCCACTGCAAATGCAAACAACACTCCAAAAGTGTCACTAGAAGAGATGTTGGGTGCATTCGTATCGGTCCAGAATGAGTATAACAAGACAAATTCTCTCAAAATAGATGGGTTCATGCAAGAGCAATTGAAATTCAATCAAAACTCAAACCAAGCTATCAATGAATTGAAAACATCTTTGGCTAGAGTTGAAGCTCACCTTAGTGTTAGAGAGAAGGGCACACTTCCTGCTCAACCTCTTCCTAACCCAAGGACCCAATATGAGATACAAGATACAAGCTCATCCTCCCACCATACGGAACATGTTCAAGCTATCACCACTTTGAGAAGTGGGAAAGAAATTGATAAATCTAATCCGGTGAAGGCCCCCAAGCCTAAGGATCCGAAAATTCTCAAAGAGGATGATAGCCCAAACAATATTCCACAAGAGAAAGAACCGGAAAGACAATATAAGCCGATTGCCCCATTTCCACAAAGGTTAATTTCACCTAAACCTTTAGATAAAAATCTGGAGATTCTGGAAGTTTTCAAGCAGGTGAAGATCAACATTCCGCTGTTGGATGCAATAAAACAAATACCATCTTATGCCAAATTTCTAAAGGAATTGTGTACAATAAAAAAGAAACATAATGTTCACATCAAAGTGCTTTTGGCTGAGAATTTGAGTGCCATCATCAAACAAGAGGTGCCCCAAAAATACAAAGATCCGGGTAGTCCAACCATATCATGCATCATAGGAGACTACCAGATTAAACAAGCCCTACTCGACTTGGGGGCAAGTGTGAATCTCATTCCATACTCGGTCTATGAACAACTTGGGTTAGGTGAATTGAAACCCACCAAAACCACACTCCAACTTGCTGATAGATCCATCCGGATACCGAGAGGAATGGTAGAGGATGTTCTAGTCCAAGTTGATAAATTCTACTACCCAGTAGATTTTATTGTCTTGGACACACATCCCGTGATAGGCACCGGTACCCAAATTCCCGTCATACTTGGACGACCGTTTCTAGCTACCTCAAACGCCATTATCAATTGTAGAAACGGACTTGTACAAATGTCCTTTGGAAATATGACTCTTGAGCTTAACATATTTGAGTTATGAAAACAACCGCGGGAAGTTGATGATGATATCCACGAATTAAGCATGATCGAATCATTCGTGGAGGATACAATCCCCTTGTCACTATTTTCCGACCCTTTGGAGGCATGTGTGGCCCATCTCCATGATATGAATGATGATACAACACAAGAGATGGATGCCATTCTAGATGTGATGCTGGTGCATGAAAATAAAAGATGGAGGGCCCCAATTGAACCTTTGCCTATAAATGAGAACAAGGCCCTCCCATCCAACATTAAGGCACCAAAACTCGACCTAAAACCATTGCCAAGTGAGTTAAAATATGTTTATTTAGGTCGAGATGAAACATATCCAGTGGTGATTTCTTCCCACTTGGATGAGGAACAAGAGAGTAGGCTAATAGCCACTCTATTAGAGCAAAAGAGTGTCATCGGATGGACAATTGCGGATCTCAAAGGCATAGACCCACTGATTTGCACTCACCGCATACACCTTGAGGAAAATGCAAAGACATCCCGGCAACCACAAAGACGACTAAATCCAAATATGAAGGATGTGGTTAAGGCCGAAGTGGTGAAACTATTGGATGTAGGTATCATTTACCCAATATCTGATAGCCAATGGGTGAGCCCAACTCAAGTGGTGCCTAAGAAATCCGGAATAACCATCGTAGCCAATGCCAATAACGAACTCGTGCCAACTAGAGTCACTACCGGTTGGAGAATGTGCATTGACTATAGAAAGCTAAACACTGTCACGAGGAAAGACCACTTTCCCCTACCGTTTGTTGATCAGATTTTTGAACGGTTGGCGGGCCATTCCCACTTTTGCTTCCTTGATGGCTATTCAGGGTACAACCAAATAGAAATTGCCCGTGAAGATCAAGAAAAGACTACATTCACATGTCCATTCGGTACTTTCGCCTATCGACGAATGCCGTTTGGACTATGTAATGCCCCTGCCACCTTTCAGCGTTGTATGATGAGCATCTTTTCTGACATGGTGGGGACCATTCTCGAAGTCTTCATGGATGATTTTTCTGTATTTGGTTGTAACTTTGATGAGTGCCTCAAGCACTTGAAATCTGTGCTAAAAAGATGTGAAGAGAAGAACCTTGTGCTCAATTGGAAAAAGTGTCACTTCATGGTTCAAAAGGGAATTGTACTTGGTCACATCGTTTCACAAAATGGAATTGAGGTGGACAAGGCGAAAATTGATCTTATCTCTAACCTACCACCACCCAAAAGCATACGAGATATACGGTCCTTTTTAGGACACGCAGGATTTTACAGAAGGTTTATAAAGGATTTCAGTTCACTCTCTCGCCCTTTATGTAACCTACTTCAAAAGGAAAATTCATTCGAGTGGAATGAAGAATGTCAACAGGCATTTACCACCCTTAAAGGTATGTTGACATGCGCCCCAATAATGCAACCACCTGATTGGAGCCTTCCTTTTGAAATTATGTGCGATGCTAGCGACTATGCTATTGGGGCTGTGTTAGGCCAAAGAAAAGATAAAAAGCTGTGTGTCATCTACTATGCAAGTAGAACCCTAAACTCAGCCCAGGCAAACTACACCACTACTGAAAAGGAACTTTTAGCAGTAGTTTTTGCCTTGGAGAAGTTTAGATCCTACTTGATTGGATCCAAGATCATCATATTCACCGACCATGCCGCACTTAAGTATCTTCTCTCTAAGAAGGATGCTAAACCACGGTTATTAAGATGGATCCTCCTACTCCAAGAATTCAACTTAGAAATACGTGATAAGAAAGGAGTAGAGAATGTAGTAGCTGACCACCTCTCTCGACTTGTCCTCACTGATTCCCCTGAAACGACTGCAATTAATGACATGTTCCCTGATGAACAACTTTTTGCTGTTTCCCAATTACCATGGTATGCGGACATTGCTAATTATCTTGCTACAGGTACAATTCCTACATATTGGAAAAAGCAAGATAAGGATAGATTCTTCTCAGAGGTACGGAAATTTCTATGGGACGACCCATACTTGTTCAAGTATTGTCCCGATCAAATCATAAGGAGATGTGTCCCAGATGATGAGCAACAAAGTATCATCTCCTTCTGTCATTCTCAAGCATGTGGTGGCCATTTTTCGGCTAAAAAGACCACAGCGAAAATTCTGCAATGTGGGTTTTATTGGCCCACCATGTTCAAAGACACACATGAGTTTTGCAAAGCTTGCGAACCCTGTCAGAAATTAGGAGGAATCTCCCGTAGAAATATGATGCTACTCAATCCCATCTTAATTATCGAAATTTTTGATTGTTGGGGCATCGATTTCATGGGCCCATTCCCATCTTCTTTTGGAAACTTATACATCTTGCTTGCCGTTGATTATGTTTCCAAATGGGTCGAGGCCATCCCTTGCCGGAATAATGACCATAAAATGGTCATTCGATTCTTAAAAGAAAACATTCTTTCCCAGTTTGGAACGCCTCGAGTCATCATAAGTGATGGAGGGTCTCACTTTTGCAATCGCCCTTTTGAAGCATTAATGAAGAAATATGGCGTAACGCACAAAGTGAGCACTCCCTATCACCCACAAACTAGTGGACAAGCTGAGATATCCAATAGGGAGATTAAACACATTTTAGAAAAAACGGTGAATCCCGATCGCAAGGATTGGTCACTTCGACTTACCGATGCGCTTTGGGCTTACCGTACTGCCTTTAAAACTCCTATTGGAATGTCTCCCTATAGACTTGTCTATGGGAAGGCTTGTCACTTGCTTGTGGAGTTGGAACATAAGGCGTATTGGGCTATTAAGAAAATGAATTTCAATCCTGACAAGGCAAGCTCGTTACGCAAACTACAATTGAATGAACTTGCAGAAATCCGGAATGAAGCTTATGAGAATGCAAGAATTTACAAGGACAAGACGAAGATATTCCATGATAAGAATATTCTTCGCAAGACATTCACGATAAATCAAAAAGTCCTCATGTATAATTCTCGCTTACATCTATTTCCGGGAAAATTGAGATCTCGGTGGATCGGTCCCTACCTTGTGCAAACTGTCTATCCATATGGGACTGTTGAGCTGTTAAATCCAAGGAATGGCAACCTTTTTAAAGCAAATGGGCAGCGATTAAAGCCGTTCTTTGAGAACTTCCCTTCAGAAGGTATGTCCATACCCCTGAATGATCCTGTGTATCAGGATGATTGATCTCCTAGTCTGATGGAGGTATAGAGTAGTTAGGATTAGGATTTTGCTGCTTTTGTTTTCGTTTTCATAGGTTTGTTAGAAGGAGGAAGATCTCCACTTTTCACTCTCTCAGGTACTATCATTCCTCACTCCCTTTTATGTTCAAATTGCTCTCATGTTTCGCTTAGTGCACATCTTTTACATTGAGGACAATGCAAGATTTGGTTGGGGGGGTGTAGGATCACTTGGATAAATCCAGCATTTTGCAACATTTCAAGCAATTATGTGGAAATTTTTCGATTTTTCAAAAATTCGAAACTCTTTTGAAAAACATTGGTTTTATGCATTCAAGTTGATATGAGCATAAGAGGAGGAGATATGAAGTGTATGGGGCTGGATGTCTACAATCTCTCATAGCATAATGGTTTTATATGTGAACTCCCCTATTTTTGTGATTGATAGAAAATCTGAACACTTTTACACCTAGTTCACATTACACGATTTTCATGAGTTGAAGGGATTATGTGACTTATAGATTAGTTAGACTTTGAATTAAGGTATTGAGAAATCAGGCCGGGGTACTTTGTCCATCCTTGTCCATGGGAAAATAATGAAAGATATAGATTTTTAAAAATCCTATCTAATTTAAAAAGAAAAAGGAAAATGAAGGATGAAATTGGGAATGTGGAAAAACGGTGGAAAATTCCGATTAGGGCTACCTACTACCAACCGGGGGATGGTCTACCCGTAACCAAAGCCGGAAATGGGACGTAGTGTGAAAGTCGTCGTAAGGACGGTAAGGCAAATTCCTGTCATTGGCTTGATGTGGCTCTATGTACCTTGAGTTCTATAGTCTAGTTGATCTATGAAGAAGACAATCCTAGAAACTCGTGGAATGAATTTTCACTACCCACACTAGGTTGAATTTGTTCAGGTCCTTCTATTTATCAAACAATCAGCGGGAATCTCATATGAATGCCTATTATGTCTTGAGGATTTACGGTTCCAACCTTTGACGCCTAATCTTTCTAAATCTTACACTTATGAACCTTAGAATGTATAGAAGGATGGTTTCTGAAAGAGAGTTGAGTTTTGAAGAATGGGATTAGCTTCATGCATGTTTTGCTCGGGACTAGCAAAATGCTGGTTGGGGGGTGTGTTGAGCTCTTAATTGTGCATATTCTAACCCCAATTCATCACTCATTGTGCAAGGTTCGTATGGTTTGTAAGCTAATTCAATGCATGTTTTGTGATTACAGGATTGAGGGTGGACTCTACTCAATTGAAGACATAAAGAGCTCACTTAGGATCATTCTGATGAAAAACATCCAAGAACCAAAGAAGAAAAGAGATGAAGAAGCAAAAAGAGAAGAAAGAAAGCAAGAAAAAGAAGAGAAAAAGGTGCTGACCGGTAGTGACCGGTCGGCCAAGGAAGCCAGACCGGTTAGTGACCGGTCTGCCATGTATGAAGGATGCTGCTGAAGACATCCGACCGGTCATGACCGGTCGGACAGTGTTGCTGGGAATTCAATGAATAGGACCGACCGGTCAAGACCGGTCGGTCAGTGTTGCTGCAATGTGAAGAAAAACATCCGACCGGTCTTGACCGGTCGGAGTTGCTTGCTGGATTGAGGTTCTACAAGACCAGACCGGTCTTGACCGGTCTGGCATACCTGCTGGAGTGTTTTCACTTGAGGCCGACCAGTCATGACCGGTCGGCCATGCGTACTGAGTTAGAACTTTCTAATTTCTTCCCGAAATTCTCTGCGCTGCGTAAGTGTTACGCAAATTTCCGATTCTTCCGACGTTGGGGAGCCTCCAAACTATAAAAAGCCACCTAGGGATTGTTCCTAGGGTATCCTGGAAGGGTTCAAGCGAGGTTGGAGACTGTGGAAGTGAAGATTGGAGTTTCACAACTCCTTTTGGTTTGCTTTGCTGTTTTCATGCTTTTTGTAGTTGTTTCTGTTAGTGCACTTTTCCGTGGCATACTAGTGCACCTTGTTTGTCAAATCACTTACAGCAGTGAGTCTAGAGTCGGTTGAGCCCAAAGAAGACGATGAAAGAAGACTCAAGACGTCCAGCCGCATCAAGGAAGAAGATTGACAGGTAAAAGTGATGCCTTGGTGCCTTAACCTTGACCAAAACCCATCCCCTGTGTACTCTTGATGACCTTGACCATATTTAGAACCATTTTGTCATCATAGTGTGGCCCTAGGTGTCCCAAAAGAACACCCACACCTTGGCCAATATGGTTGTGCTGAAGAATGCATGGGATTGCAAAGTGTAGGGCTGAACCCAGGCCTGTCCGACCGGTATAGACCGGTCGGCCAGACCAAACAGCAAGGGCTGTGTGTGCAGACTAGTGGACCGACCGGTCATGACCGGTCGGCCCTCGCAAATGAAGAAGATCAGCAAGCACTGCCGACCGGTCATGACCGGTCGGCCTGGGAAATCTTCAGCCATCCAGCAAAGAGGTCCGACCGGTCATGACCGGTCGGCCTGATGCATTAGGCCTGTCCAGCAAGGGGGTCCGACCGGTCATGACCGGTCGGCCAGTATGTTTGGCCTGTTCATTCAGCAAAGGGGTCCGACCGGTCATGACCGGTCGGGGCAGGCCGTTTTATGGCCGTTTTATGACCGTTGGAGCCTCTTTTCTATAAATATGGAGCTCCATTCTTGGGTCATTGAGAGAAGTTTTTGAGACCCCATTCCACACTTATCTTGTTCATCCTTTGGGGCCTCAAAGAGGAGGTTTTCAAGTCATATCCCTTGTGTTTCAAACACAAGTATGGGCATTCAAATGCTATCAAGAGATGACTTGATTCCTCTCTCAAATCTAGAGGTGTGACACTATTCCACATAGGTATATCCTTTGTCCAAGACCTCTAGAAGACTCTCTAGGTGAATCTCCTAGTTGGAACAACCTACACATCCCATGTATGAGATTCACCCATCCTCCTAGCACCTTGGGCATTTCAAGGCATCGCATGCAAGGTGTTTGATCGAATGTGGCTGAGGCATTGGCAACGCAACGGCGGCACGATCGAGGGAGCAAAGGGAAGCTGATTGAAGCACGGGAGAGCGGAGATCAAGCAACCCAATCCGGCGCTAAACAAGGGGCTCATCCGACAAGTAAGTTGTCTCATTTGAGAGTCCATTTTAGAGTTTGTTTGTCAACTCGCCTTAGGGACGTTAGCCGTTCCTTGGCCCGTCAGCCGGGCCTAAACTAAGTCTCCAAGGGGGAGCCTCCGACACGGGAGTAAACGTGCGATAAGGTTGAGAGTTAGCCTTTGTCTAAAACTCCGGATACGGTTGAGATGTGAACCGATCAAACCTCCGTGTAAAGGTTGAGAGGTGAACCTCATTTAAAACCTCCGATAGTGAATGCCGGTGTGCTCAAAGGGGTTGAGTACTTGAACCGGGAGTGGAGTAGACACGTAGTCGAACCACTATACATCCTTGTGTTTGTGATTGTTCTTGAGCTCATTCTATCTTTGCATTGTTAGTTTAATTGCTTAATTATGAATGATTGATAGGAATGCATACTAGGCACTTTATAGGCATCCCCACACATGATGTACCTTCACTGCTTGTGTAGACTTGAGCTCATTGATCCACTCTCATAAGTCTACACAAGATGCATAGGTTAGGAGCTTGATTAGTTGTATCATTTACTTCCTATGCATGCTTAGACTAGGTTTGTTTATTGCTTATCCTCTTGCTAGTCTTTTGATTGGACCCACCAAGGCTTGGAAGCCGAGGTGTTCTTGCTTACAAAGCTTATTTTATTGAATTGCATAAGTAGGCGAAAAGAATTTGAAAAAGGTCCATATCACCCCCTCTAGGTCCTTAGACATATCTCCGAGTATCTCTACAAGCGGTAAAACCGCAATTTCAATTGGTATCAGAGCGGGTTCCTCTTTAAGGGCTTAATTGCCTAGAGGTAGATCCTAAAGAGAAACTTGAAAATATGTCTAGAGAGGACTCTTCATCCGTCACTAAGCCTCCCTTCTTTGATGGGTCAAATTATCCATATTGGAAAGCCCGAATGCGCATCTTCTTGGAATCCATTGATTCGGATGTGAGGGACATGGTTGATTTTGGATATGAACCCCCAATGGTTACTATTTCTAAGGAGGGTGAGCCGGATGTTCTCAGGCCAAAAGACAAGGCATTGTGGACTGCTCATGAAAAAGCTCAACGTATTAATAATGCCAAAGGCCTGAATGCCATATTTTGTTCAGTATCAAGAGAAGAATTTGGTCGGATCCAAAATTGCACTACCAGTAAACAAGCATGGGATATTCTGGAAGTTACCCATGAAGGAACAAATGTTGTTAAAAATTCTAAACTCCAGCGCCTCTCCACTCTCTTTGAAAATATTACTATGGAGGAGGATGAAACGTTTACTGAATTTTATACCAAACTGAACAAAATCACAAATGATATGTGGGGCTTAGGGGATCCGGTTCCGGAACATAGGCTTTGTAGGAAAATCCTGAGATCTCTTCCGGATCGGTTCTCTTCTAAAGTCACCACCATTGAAGAGTGTAGGGATCTAAACACAATGAAAGTTGAAGAACTCATAGGTTCCCTACAAACCTTTGAGCTAGGCTTTAAAGCCCCCTCTAGAAGGAAAAACATCGCCTTCAAGTCCTCTCACAGACACAAGAAAATCAAAAGTGAGACGGAGGATGATAGCGATGATGAGGATGATGAGGAAGAACAATTGAACAAAAAATTTAAGAGATTCCCCAAATTTGATAGAGGGAATAACCGTGACAAGAAGGACAAGAAGGGTGATAAACGTACAGGAAAATCATCCATACCTTCATCCGTCCGTTGTTACGGTTGCGGTCGTCGTGGCCATATTGCTCCGGAATGTCCGGAAGGGCCTAAACCAAAAGGTAAAAAGGCAATGGCTGCCACTTGGGATGATACGGAGGAGTCCGAATCTGATGATGAGAGCCAACATAATGATCTTGCTCTCTCGGCCTCCATCACGACCCCTTTACCAGATTATCTAAGAGGGGATCCCAACCGCTATCCCTTCTAAGTGAAGGTAGAGTTCTCAACCCCTCGCCTCATGCTACATTTTATGAGGGTGTTGTGGAATCTTTGCTACCCTTTGGCTTTTTTAAACTGAACATGGTTAGAGAGGGTAGCTAGTTATGCTTTTATTGGTAAATCTGAGGATTTCAGCCTCATTTATGTTTTAATGGGCAAATCAGAGGATTCCAGCCTCATTCGCCCAAATTTTGATGATTTAGCCTTGCTTTTAATTAATACATTTGCTTGCTAGATTGTCATCCTGCTTAGATTAGCTAATCATCTTGAGTTTTATGCTTCATGTATGCTAATCCTTGCTTAGTATTGGTCTTGATATACCTCTAGGGGAGGTTGGTTGATTGGGTTATAAGCCCTTTTGTGCTTCATTGCAAATGTATATCCTTGACCAATTGCATGATTAACCTTGGCTGAATAGTTACATTTCTTGTTAATCATGTTTCTTAGCTTGCTCCATGTATTTATGATTCATGCACCCTATACTCTCCTTTTAGCATGTGCTTATAGTTATAACTGCGACACACTATCTCCTCTTACCTTAAGTTCATTGGTATATCATTAAGGGGGAGAGAATAGTTTGTCAATTGCTAACAAAAAGGGGGAGAAAGATCAAATCCCACCAAAACTAGTTTGCTATGTTTTGTGATGCAGGGATTGACAGGTTGTGGGGGAGCAAACTGAAGAGGAGCAGCTTAGGTTGTCATGTCAAGAGTCCTGTATTTTATGTTTTATTAATGTAATCTCTTGTTCATGTAATTTGTTTTGGTAGGTTAAGTTTTTGTAAGTAATTGACAAAGGGGGAGATTGTTAGTGCACTTTTCCGTGGCATACTAGTGCACCTTGTTTGTCAAATCACTTACAGCAGTGAGTCTAGAGTCGGTTGAGCCCAAAGAAGACGATGAAAGAAGACTCAAGACGTCCAGCCGCATCAAGGAAGAAGATTGACAGGTAAAAGTATGCCTTGGTGCCTTAACCTTGACCAAAACCCGTCCCCTGTGTACTCTTGATGACCTTGACCATATTTAGAACCATTTTGTCATCATAGTGTGGCCCTAGGTGTCCCAAAAGAACACCCACACCTTGGCCAATATGGTTGTGCTGAAGAATGCATGGGATTGCAAAGTGTAGGGCTGAACCCAGGCCTGTCCGACCGGTCATGACCGGTCGGACCCCTTTGCTGAATGAACAGGCCAAACATACTGGCCGACCGGTCATGACCGGTCGGACCCCCTTGCTGGACAGGCCTAATGCATCAGGCCGACCGGTCATGACCGGTCGGCCTGGGAAATCTTCAGCCATCCAGCAAAGAGGTCCGACCGGTCATGACCGGTCGGCCTGATGCATTAGGCCTGTCCAGCAAGGGGGTCCGACCGGTCATGACCGGTCGGGGCAGGCCGTTTTATGGCCGTTTTATGACCGTTGGAGCCTCTTTTCTATAAATATGGAGCTCCATTCTTGGGTCATTGAGAGAAGTTTTTGAAACCCCATTCCACACTTATCTTGTTCATCCTTTGGGGCCTCAAAGAGGAGGTTTTCAAGTCATATCCCTTGTGTTTCAAACACAAGTATGGGCATTCAAATGCTATCAAGAGATGACTTGATTCCTCTCTCAAATCTAGAGGTGTGACACTATTCCACATAGGTATATCCTTTGTCCAAGACCTCTAGAAGACTCTCTAGGTGAATCTCCTAGTTGGAACAACCTACACATCCCATGTATGAGATTCACCCATCCTCCTAGCACCTTGGGCATTTCAAGGCATCGCATGCAAGGTGTTTGATCGAATGTGGCTGAGGCATTGGCAACGCAACGGCGGCACGATCGAGGGAGCAAAGGGAAGCTGATTGAAGCACGGGAGAGCGGAGATCAAGCAACCCAATCCGGCGCTAAACAAGGGGCTCATCCGACAAGTAAGTTGTCTCATTTGAGAGTCCATTTTAGAGTTTGTTTGTCAACTCGCCTTAGGGACATTAGCCGTTCCTTGGCCCGTCAGCCGGGCCTAAACTAAGTCTCCAAGGGGGAGCCTCCGACACGAGAGTAAACGTGCGATAAGGTTGAGAGTTAGCCTTTGTCCAAAACTCCGGATACGGTTGAGAGGTGAACCGATCAAACCTCCGTGTAAAGGTTGAGAGGTGAACCTCATTTAAAACCTCCGATAGTGAATGCCGGTGTGCTCAAAGGGGTTGAGTACTTGAACCGGGAGTGGAGTAGACACGTAGTCGAACCACTATACATCCTTGTGTTTGTGATTGTTCTTGAGCTCATTCTATCTTTGCATTGTTAGTTTAATTGCTTAATTATGAATGATTGATAGGAATGCATACTAGGCACTTTATAGGCATCCCCACACATGATGTACCTTCACTGCTTGTGTAGACTTGAGCTCATTGATCCACTCTCATAAGTCTACACAAGATGCATAGGTTAGGAGCTTGATTAGTTGTATCATTTACTTCCTATGCATGCTTAGACTAGGTTTGTTTATTGCTTATCCTCTTGCTAGTCTTTTGATTGGACCCACCAAGGCTTGGAAGCTGAGGTGTTCTTGCTTACAAAGCTTATTTTATTGAATTGCATAAGTAGGCGAAAAGAATTTGAAAAAGGTCCATATCACCCCCTCTAGGTCCTTAGACATATCTCCGAGTATCTCTACAAGCGGTAAAACCGCAATTTCAGTTTCATGTTTCCTTGGATCATGAGCAGCTAAACCTCTTAGCTAGGGCTAAGAGGTGAAGCTTGTAGTGTATCCAAGATGTTTTAATTCGTAGTTAAGTGGTTTTCAGTTTGGAATTCATGATTATGAACTAAGGTTTGAAGTTTATACAAGTTTTTAAGTAATTTCTCTTAGTCTTGTGATGACTCATGGATGTTTGGATGAATTACTTATCTTCTTAATTTGTTTGCAACGGTCTAGACCTGTATGATCCGAGGAATTGGAGTGCGCTCTAGTACTAAGCTCTTCATAAAGGGGCTTCATGTCAAAGTTCTAGTTTTGGTTTATTATCTGGAATATGTATGGACTGTGCATATAATTTGAATCCAGTTCAAATCATGATCTAGCCTTGTCTTGTGAGAAGACTTGAGGATGGTTATGATTGGGAATTGGACCTATAGAAAAGGTGAATGACCTATGCAATGAGCATTCTCAGTTCAGCCTAGAGTTGAGTGAACTTTATGTACGGAACTTACGTGTTACAGACTTCTGATTTAACAGTTCTATCATCCGACTAGATAGACTTGACTGGTGATTCTAGTTGAGAGAATGGGAAACCACAGCGGATTGAACATCGAGGATTGCTACAAGTGGATCCTCGAAACCCTAGTGCCTTCTTATAATTGTTTACATTCAATTTAGCTTAAACTGTTAATTACACACATTCTATTCAAACTTTGATTGTTAGCTTCAATAGAAACTTGTGGATGAGTTTGTGACATCCTACATAAGTCCCTGTGGATCGACCTCGGTATTACCGAGTTTATTACTACATCGCAACCCTACACTTGGGGAAGCGAACAATATGTCGCATGAGATCGGGGCTACGAATGTCGGGAAATGATACAGGAATAATTAGCGAAAGACGCTCCCATAGCCAGATCTAATCGTGAGAAAGTAAAGAGATTCAGCTAAAGTAAAGCAATTCCCAAAAGATAAGAAAATAAAAGGAAAGTACAACAAAGATACCTGGAGAAATGCACAGTAGCCGCAAAGGACACAGGTGCGGCCTATGGCACAGTCAGTCATCCCATTAAACAGCTTAGCCAGGACAAGAGAAATGATCCCCTGCCGTCGAGTAGCTCAGCTCATCACCTCGAATAGCAAAGGGGTCTGAGATCTGCGCCATCCCAAGAATAGCACCTCAGCTACCAGACAGAACATCAGCGCATTCCGAGAAAGTAGGGATCCTGCCACACTCCGAGGACCCGAGAAAATATCATACAGCGAGTCTAAAGAGAAGACCACAACATCTGGCAGCTGCAGGCTGAATAAGATACAGAATCTCGAACCAGTTCTGCGCAGTGGCAGTCTTTGGCAAAGTCTTCGGTGAAAAATACTGAGCATAATGTTCGCTTCCCCAAGTGTAGGGTTGCGATGTAGTAATAATCTCGGTAAGACCGAGGTCGATCCACAGGGAAGGAAGTAAACAATGCAAATTATCCTAATAACTAGAATCTAAAGAGGTTTGTGAAATTGATTTTTAACATAAAATAGAAAATCTGATAATGGAAAGATAACTAGAGCATCAAGGATCCACTTATAGCTCTCCTTAGATGCATAATTCGCTATGGTTTCTCACTTTCTTAACTAGAATCGATATTAAGATCTATCTAGTCGGATGATAGAGTTGTTAAACCAAACAATCTGTCATATGTAAGTTCAATGCATAGGATTCACTCAATGTAGGCTGAGCTGAGCATGCTCAATTGCATAGGTCATTTCCCATTCCAAAAGGTTCAGTTCACAATCATAACCATCCTCAAGTCCTGTCACAAGACAAGGCTAGATCATGATTTAAACTTGATTCAAATCACATGCACAATCCATACATATTACAAAAATTCAGAAAAGTAGAACTTTGGTAGGAAGTCCCCACATGAAGATCATAGTACTAGAGCACACTCCAATTCCTTGGATCATACAGGTCTAGACTGATGTAATCCAATTAAGAATTTAAGTAATTCTCCCAAACATCCATGAGTCATCATAAGACTAAGAAAAACTACTTAAAGCTTGTATAAACTTCAAACCATAGTTCATAACCATGAATATCAATCTTAAAACCAATAAAACGAATTAAACAATCTAAGAAAACTATATGGTTCACCTCTTAGCTCTAGCTAAGAGATTAGCTAATGAAAAGCATATTAAAAATAAAACTAGAACTAAGAAAAGGAAGAAAAACTAGCTGGAGGAGGCTAGGAAGCCTCCTATGACTTGAACTCCTTGCTCCCCACGTCCTTGGTTGCCCTGGAATAGAAGAGAGCACCCCCTTTTATAGTGCAGCAAGAGTACCGCAACGTAACAGATTTTGTTTCGCTTCGTACGGCTTAACCAATGGTCAGATTGCCTTCAAATTTGATATGTAGCTTCCTTGTAATGTGATCTTCCTCATAGATGATTTAGATTTCCAAGATTGTCCTCTGAATGGGCCCACCAATCAAATCAGCGACCGCCTCTCAAAATCGCCCACTTCGGGTACCTTCAGAACCAGTCATCTTGCTTTCAATGGTCCGGAGTGTACAGATGTCGAATTGATCCCAAATTTTGAACATTGGTAGAAAACTTCCTCCTCTACATGATAGAAGGATTAGATTGTCCAAAACAATCCCAAAATGTGGTCCGAAAATTAGAACACTTAAGGCTTTTATAAACTCTCCGCAGTTGGATCTTTTTGGATGGTCCATCTTTCTTCAACCGGTACGATCAAACCACATATCCTTTTGATCTGAAACTTTGTGGTTATTCATATATGGATGTGGTCTAAAATATGGTCAAAGTAGATTCTTCATATCATCAATGATGGGCCACCTGGACCGGCCCAGAGTGGAGTAGGCAGAATTTGGAACTTTCTGGACAGTTCGTATTGTTTTGGCCACCACGATCAATCCGTAGCTCCGATCGACACGAAACCACTTGGGTTAGTTCAGCGTCGAGCTCCTCTTCGACATGGATGTTTTAGATTTCCAAATATCATTAAGATGAGCCCAGAAAACTGGTCCGAAAAATCTGAAACGGGAGTGGCCTGCTGTCTGTAATCTGCAAAGCTGGAATTTGCATGGCCGACCGGTCAAGACCGGTCGGACAGGGCTGGCCGACCGGTCAAGACCGGTCTAGCCTGTCTGGGTGGCAGTCCAGCAACATGTGAAGAATTTCTACCCATGGCTGACCGGTCTTGACCGGTCGTGGGTCTCCTAGCCGACCGGTCTAGCCTAATTTTCTGCATTGTTTTCTTCTTTCTTTCTTCTCTCTTCTCTCTCCTTGCTTTCTTCTTTCTTTGGCCCACCTTGGGTCTTCATCCAAGGTTCCTAAATATGCTTATTTTAGCTATTGATCAAGTGAACTCTCTCTTATTCCTACAATCACAAAACCATGCATTAGAATAGTCTTCAAACATAAAATCCATGCATAATGAGTGATGAATTGGGGTTAGAATATGCACAATTAAGATCTCAACACATAATCCCAGGGAAGACCTATCAAGTATGCGAGCTCCTCCAAAGAAGGTCCCATCTCCATGTCGTTGAACGCAAACAAGTTCCATGAAGGGACCTAGTTAATCAATGCGGCCCCGAGCATCCTCCAATCAATGTCAAACCTAGCCATATGGATCAGACCGCCAAAGCCATAGGACTCCAACTCTCGAATCTCATAAGCTAACAATCTATCAAGCCAAGCTAAGCAAACAGTCATGGTGAATAAGAAGGATGAGGAAGCAACTAGTAAGTCCTCACAGGTATCCCCTCTAGAACAAAAGGCCCACGTATCAGTGATAGCTCATCAAGGATTGGAAGATCAACGGGTGAAGGGAAAGGAAAAGCTGGAACCCCTGCGAACTCAACAACCCCTGACCTATCCCCAGTAGCGACTATGTCTAATATAGTCGCATCACTGTCTAAAATTGCCACGACCTCAGCAGCATGAGAAGACTCACCCACCTCGTGAACCGAATGTGTAAAGGGTCGACAATCAGGAGAAAGTCAGTACTCTCCATCACGCCGCACATCGTGGCATCCTGACCAATCTGACCACTGAAAAATACATCTGAACCATCAAGAAGGGCCTCGGCAACCCCGATCGAAGAATCTACGGTCAGATATGGACCTGCAGTCCTCTCCAACATAAAGTCAGGAATCCAACCATCACTCTGTCCAGTCAAAGGGATCATCGGGACATCCATACCATCCATCATCAGGGGGACATCATCAATGATCACATCAAGTCCACCCAAGCAAGTGTACCGCACATCTCGACCATCATCAAGAGTATCCAAGCCATCAAAGGTATCATCTGAACCATTTATACCATCTAAACATGAAATCAGCCCATCTATGTCCATCATGACCCCATCATCACCATCGATCACATCATCCATACCATCCAATCCTCCCATGGTCAATGCCCCATTCAAGTCAGAATTTCCAACAATCCCACCATTAATGGGAGCATTCGAAGCTTCCCCAACAACCACCCTTAATCCACCATCAATGGCCTCATTCAATGCTCCATCTACACCATCAATGAAAAGCATCTCACCATTATTAAAGCTCCATTCATTTTCTGAAACATGGGACCCACCAACCTCTCCCTTAATGGCCCCCAAGCCATCATCAATGGTTGCCCAAGAAAGAATAAGGTAAGAAAAAGACAAAAGAAAGAGGAGAGATGAGACAAAAGGGAGATTCATGGCTTCAAATCGAACCGTCGAGTATAGAGAATATGGGATAGGGACAGTGGTCTGTTGAGAATGTCCTAACCAGAGTCAACCCAAACCGCACATGAAGAGAAGTCTGGGCGGCTCCCTAGGGGCCGCCCATACGGACGGTCTCCCTCTCTCTCCGTAGGATTGGCCTCACAGTCTCTAGTAGGTGAGACTGCCAGTCCACATCAGCATTTGGCACCCTGAGGGCCGCTCAAGGCTCCAATTGACTCCGAATTTTATCCGAAACTGATCTGACTCATCTGGAAGGTACCCCACTTGTCCAATTATGAAGTACTGCAACCAAAATGGATCTGATCAAGTGAAAGAGAAGAAAAATCGATCAAGAGGGGCCCACAAGCAATCTGAGCCATTCAAAGGCTGGATCATCATGATCCAAACCATGGAAAAACTTGCATGGGTCATCAAATAGTAACATCAAGGGTTTGATCGTCAAGAAAGAAGGCCAGAGTCCAGGATTGATCATCAAGTGGGCCCACATGGCTAAAAAGAGCAATTTGAACCGTTCAAGTCATCATCTGCACCATGGAAAGCCTTCTCAGCCTCACAAAATATCAAGGATAGGTGCTCCAAAGTGAAGCTGGAGTCTGGAAAGGGCCTACATGGCCAAATCAAGCAATCTGAACCATTCAAGTCGTCATCCATGCAGTTGAGAATCCTATCTTCCATAAAGCATCAAAGAATGAGTCAAAAATCAAAGCATCCAAGCATCATCAAGAAATTTGAGGCAAATCAGGGGTTGTATATTCATTTAGAAGATCTTGATACAGAAGAAAAGTAAAAAAAGGGGTCTTAAAATGACAAGTAGGCCATACATCAACAAGCTGAATACATCCTCAGAGAAGCAGGCTACAGATTACCAACATAATCATCATCATCCCTCCTCTCATCCCGCTCCCGACGGTGAAGGTTCATCAGAGGAGCTGTCACTGATCCTCCAGCATACCTGCGACGACCCCCTGGAACGTAGAGTGAAGGAAGAAGAGGTCCCTGTCCGTACAGCAAATACCACTCATCAAAGTCGCGATCCGGGATCGCGAAGCGAAATCCAGGATGGTCCTCGAGAGCATTGTCCATAGCATCAGCCAGAATCTGAGCAGCTGGAGGAGGTGCGGAACAAGGAACCAGAGCCACGCTGGTGATCTGTCGGAGTAATCTTTCTCCCAAGTACCATCGAAATGATTCGGCATCAGAGAGCATGATCCGAAGACACGAAGAATCATATGCTTCCACACGTTGAGGGGTATAGTAAAGGGGAAAGCCGGTGTATGGCATCCGAGCGAACTACAAAGGAATTCATCACAGTCAATCGCAGAGCAGCACGACGGATAAGGAAAGTAAGATACTTACATCCTCGGTGGTCAATTCATCTATGTCAGCGCGCCAATTTTCCCCAGACACTAGAGAATTTCGCTAACGGTTTTACTGATGCCAATGCATAAAGCAATATAAGGATGGTTCATACTCCTTCAGGCGTTCCTAGTTGAGTAGCAACCAGGATTTTAACCGAGTCGTATGACTTTCAGGGATACGCTCCACAGTTTCCGTTTAGTGAAACCAGGGTTTCAACCGAGTCGTACATCTCAGTGTCATGACGCGTCTCTATGGATGATATGACTTTCAGGGATACACCCCACGGTGTCCACTTACTGCAACTAGGGCCAGTGACCGTCTCCGATGGGACGGGTGACTTGCTGGAAGGCACTCCATGGGGTCTTTGTGCAAACAAGGTTTCGACCGAGTCGTATATCTCAGTGTCATGACGCGTCTTTATGGACGATATGACTTTCAGGGATACACTCCACGGTGTCCACTTACTGCAACCAGGGCCAGTGACCATCTCCGATCGGATGGGTGACTTGCTGGAAGGCACTCCATGGGGTCTTTGTGCAAACAAGTTTCGACTGAGTCGTATATCTCAGTTTCATGACGCGTCTTTATGGACGATATGACTTTCAGGGATACACTCCACGGTGTCCACTTACTGCAACCAGGGCCAGTGACCATCTCCGATCGGACGAGTGACTTGCTGGAAGGCACTCCATGGGGTCTTCGTGCGACCAGGGTTTCAACCGAGTCGTATATCTCACTGTCATTATGCGTCTCTATGGACGATATGACTTTCAGGGATACACTCCACGGTGTCCACTTACTGTAACCAGGGCCAGTGACCGTCTCCGATGGGACGGGTGACTTGATGGAAGGCACTCCATGGGGTTTCGACCGAGTCGTATATCTCAGTGTCATGACGCGTCTCTATGGACGATATGACTTTCAAAGATACACTCCACGGTGTCAACTTACTGCAACCAGGGCCAGTGACTGTCTCCGCTGGGACGGGTGACTTACTGGAAGGCACTCATTACCTTAGCCACTCAACTAACGGATCCCGCCTTGGACAGGACGCACATCAACTGGTCTTAACGATGAAGCATTTCAGACGGTTAGAACTCTTTCATTATGGTTTTCGATGATAACCATAGTCCCATTCGATTTAGTTTCGTAACTCGATCCGATATGAAATAAATTCATGCAATGGATGTAAATGAGTACAGTACAAAGTAACTATGCTTTATGCATGCTCAAGAGAATATTGCATTTATGATAGATGTTCAGTGTGTCGGACAAATTATGCATTTAATTTGATCAATCTGCTTCATATATATCTTTGTGTCATCGATATTTTGCCCTTGCGTCTTTGAGATCGCGATTGATTTCATTTGGCATTAGTAGATTTTTGGGCCATCAGGGCACTTCCTAAGGCCTGAAATGACTAAGTAGTGAACCTGTTTGCGGTCTGATTGGAGCATTCGGTGAACATCATCAATGATCGTATTTGAACAGGGGTGGATTATGTCCATGAGGGTCACAGTGCGATCGCATTTCGATTTGTTTAGTGTAAGTCGATTTCTGAGCCGACAGGGCACTTCCCAGGGCTGAAAATGACTAAGTAGTGGACCTACTGACCATTTAACTAGGGTATTCGGGGCCCCAGAGTTTGGATAACCTCGTTGTGGTGCATGATTATGATATATCATGTTATGGCGGAGAGAAGTCTCCCTCTCGTGTTCGGTCAAATTTCGCTCGATTCCTCTCGATTTCGGCCGTTTCCAGCTCTTTTGGAAGGGTTTCGAGGTTTGCAGTATTGGCTAAGTGTTGGCATTTTTTATCAAATTACTGATTTGGCCCGCTTAACATCGAACGTTGGCAAATCCGGTCCGGGGGATGGATAGAGGGCATTGATCTGTGTTTAGGAGCTCTGACACGATCGGAAGGTGGGCCACATCACAGAAGGCCCCACCTCCCCATCAGCGTCCAGGCACATGGGAGGTTGGGTAGGTGCATGTTGCATTAGGCATGGGCGCATGTCCTAGGTGGATGCATGTTAACCGCCCCAGGCGCATGTGGCTTGCCACAAATGCATGTGAGGAGAGAGAGTGAACGGAAGGGAGATGGGAGCATGTCCCTCTCCACTTGGGCGCACTTGTGCGCATTTGCATGGGGGAATGAGGAGAAACATGGGGACATGTCCCTCTCCACTCTATATTATGGGTATGGGCGCATGTCACTATGCCACTTAGTGCATTTTTTGCACATTCCCTCTCTCAAGAATGGGCGCATGCTATGTGACTTTGGAGAAATTTTGAATCTTCTCCTTCCGGTGGGAGAAATCCCTTTCCGGCGAAGGCATCCGGTAAAGTGTGGGCGCATGTGAATAGCCAACGGAGGATCCCGGCAAGGATTTTACCTTGCTTTGACGATCCTTTCCAGAAAATGAAGCCTCTCCCCCCCTTTGATTTAGAAGTGAGTGGGGTATTTATAGTATGTTAATCGGGTCCTGGGTCCACCAAAAATCGAATTTCACCAAGCGCATGTGATTGCGAAGAGGGGTCATGTGCATGTATCAGGGAGGTGGGCTTATGTACTCATGCAGTGGGCGCATGTGCCCTATGTGGTGGGCGCATGTAGCCTTTGTGTTGGCCGCATGTGGCCCCACGTAGAATATTTCATGATTTTTTGTATTTTTTATTTTATTTAGAATATTGAAAAGGGAGAGAGAGAGCTCTAATGCACATGTGGTGACAGGGCAAATGCATGTCTCCTCATGACATCCGCATGTGGAGAGAGAGTGAGCGAATTCATGTTCCATCACTTAGAATATTTCAGGTTTTAGGCTCCGACGGGCGACCTCCAGAGGGGGGCTACCTTTTCGGAGACCGAGGTCACTGACGCCAAGCCACTTTTAGGCCATGATCGACCTCATGAATGAACGGGGTGGGGTACTAATGGTCATCTGCTGTGAATTTTGGTAGTTCCTTACCAATTTGGACCCTCCGATCGGCTATTTGCATAAGAATATTATTCCGGGAAGCAGCGCACGTAGAAATATACATCGCAAGGACTTCAAACTTGCTACTTAAGGTTTTTCAGGCATTCCGGATCATTTGGCAACCATTCGTATGCCTAATTCCAGCCCAAAATGGTACCTGTAGGCTTTCGGGCCCTTATAGTTGGATACGGTCAAGGCAAAACGCATTTGGAAGCGCGCGGGTAAAGATATGCATCGCACGACTTTGAAAATTACAGGTTAAGGGTTTTAGGGCATTTCAGATCATTTGGCGTAATTCGCATGTCTAATTCTGCTCCTAAATAGCATTTGTAGGTTTCGGTCATGATCGCGCATGTTAGGGTTGCACTGACATTTTTTGAGTATTTTGGATCTCGAAATCAGTTCAAATCGTCGTAGATGGATCGTTGAATACTGTTTTACAATGGGTGCGAATTTGAGCCCCAAAAAGTGCCCCCCGGTGCGCTGCGATGGATGCTTATTTCAGGCCAGTGCGGTGCACCGGTCCCCAGGCTCAAGTATAAATACCGGACTCACTGAGTCATTTGGTCATTTTCGAATCAAGAAAACTAAAATTTTCAAGGTGAGAGAGCTTCTCATGAGAGAGTAGGTGCATGTGGTTCTCCCATGGGCGCATGTGTCGTCCAACTGATAATGGGAGCATTAGATTTAACTCCCAAGCGCATACCTTTCGCTCCAAGCGCATGTGGAGATAACTTAGGCGCATGTGGGAACATGTTAAGAGCCAAGCGCATGTGGAAGTGTTATGGGGCTAAGCGCATGTACCCACAGCACAAATGCATGTGTGGAAACCTCTCATAATGCAGGCGCATGTGAGCTTCTCTTTGGTGAAGTGAATATGGGCACACGTGGGGTCACATGCTACGAACATATACCTCCATTTACATGGAATGGGCGCATGTGGGGTCACATGTGCCCGGGGCATTGGCTTGGGCGCATGTAACTCCTCTACTTAGTGAAATTTTCTGAATTCTGGCATTTTCCATCGCCCTTGGTGAAAACTCATGCATCTGGTCCTGTTCTCGACCGAATTCGATGCCGTTTGCAGCTGTCTCACTCAATGCTCGAATATGATTGGGACTTAGTGCTCAGGGCTCATAATATGTTGCTTATGTTGGTCTTTTATGGCTCGCAACTGCTCCTTTAAGTGTTTCTATGATGTGCACTTTCGAGCGGGCACGCATGCATCATTTGGGGTTAGTGCGAATTCACACGCACTCTGGGTGTACATGTAGGGCTGCTACTGTATTTGCTGCGCAATGATATGTGCACGCTTATTTGTCGGATGTGCCCTCGAATTCCACTATTTCCATATTGATGTGGGTCATGACTTTATGCATGTATTTATTGACGTGTTTTGTGTGTGAAATCTGTGATTGAATGATGCGGTGCTTACCTTATTGCGTTGCCTGTTGCAGTGCGCTGGTCTTCTGTTTGATGCACTTTTGTTTGCGTATTGCAGTGAATCATGGTGAAAGTAGCAGGTTCTTCTGACAAAGCTTCCAAATCGCAAGTTTCCAGCTCTTCATCTATACGGCGCGGGAAGAAGAGGGTGACTGGAGATACTGCTAACCGCATTATCACAATATACTCCCGTTTCCAGCTCTTCATCTATACAGCGCGGGAAGAAGAGGGTGACTGGAGAAGCATGTGATCAAGAGGGTGTCACAAAATCAGAGAAAATATCATAAAAGAAAGTGTAAGATCATAGCTTACGATTGCATGTGCTCATGCGGGCTTTAGGCATGCATAGCCATACGCACTATTCTCTTGCACTGAGTTCTATGTGTATTACATGTATGGAAGGTGTTCTATCGCTTTTATGGCTATTTTTCAGGTCTTGAACCGATCCAAACCATTCATTTTGAGCCATCATTCACCCTTCTATCATGGGTGAAATTTTGAGCCCCAACAGTCATAATAACCTGCGCAACAGAATCCTCGAAAGAAGAAATGCGACAGACTATTTTGGATACATCAGGCCCGATTACTCCTGCACAAGCTTCCAATGCCTTCACCCCTGCTCCTAGTGTATGCCACTCGCTTGGCTCAGCCAACACCTTTGAAATGTTGGATAGTAGACCCCTCAGTACGCTCTGCCTGAAACAGTCTAAATGATCGAAACATGGAACGTCGAATGCTCCGTGGGCAGCCGCCTCAGAACTGGCAATATCTGCAAGGAAAGGAACAAAGCAAGTATTCAATGAAATGGTAAGTACAGAAAAAAGAGTACACCAAGGAGCTATGAAAGAACCGTACCAGTAAATGAGTCGACGACAGGTTTCGAGAAATCTGCAGTATGTGTGGTTGCATCAGTGAACGGCTCGATGGTCTCGGTCAGTAGCATCGAGGTCATATCCAGAAGTTCGGTAGTATCGCTATCAATATCGATCATTTCAGTTACCACCGGCGACTCTGCCATACCCTCAACACTGGAAGCACCAGGGACCATAGATACAGTCGTGTCATTCCTTGGCATAGTGGACCCTTGCAGATTATCCTCTCCAATCGGCCTAGCCTGCTCTCTCACGCCAGCATGGTCTGATATTTCATTCGCCGGCCCAGTTGTCGTTGGTTCATCTTCACTAATTAATCAACCGGCACCCTTATCACCTTCAATCACCAGAAGACGTGTGAACCCCGGTTCTTGAGACCATTTCGCTAAAGGTATCCCGAAAGTATGCCAGCCATCCAACGCAGTATCCTCCTTACGATGGTCAATTGACACACTTAGGGAAGTCTTATGCCTAATGCTCGACAATAAATACGCCTCAACCTGCTCTCTATAATAACCCAATCCGTCACCAAGGACCTCTGTCAGCCTTGGAGGAGGAATGTAGAGTGGATTATCAACAGAGCTGTTGTTCCGGACCAGAGTATACTGATGCACCCACCATCTCAGCCAACTATAAGGACTGCTAGTCTTCCGATAGAGGCCGGGAAGCATGAACCTCGCGCCTGTTCGCGTCATCAAAAGTTGATGCCATATCCACTCCCAATGAGCAAGACCTGTGCCGTACGCCTGCTCTACTTTAGTTACATCTGATAACATCATCGGAACACCTTGATCGTACCTGTAGACACCCCTCCTTCGGCTACACTGTTGGTAGAGATAGCTGGTTGAACGGAGGACCATACCCCCAAATCCCAAGTCCAAACTCAGCCAAACTCACCCTTGTAAGCCCCATTCCATAGCCCAGTTCAAGCCTGAACCCAGTCAACCCAATCCTAAAAACCACCCTGAAAAACCCCCCATAAAAAAGGCCAGTCAAAAAATCTCAAAAAAGTCAAACTCACTGAGTCAACCCACTGAGTCAACCCGCTGAGTTAACCCGCTGAGTTCAACCAGTCGAGTCAACCCGTCGAGTCAAAACACCGAGTCAACCCGTCGAGTCAACCCGTCGAGTCAAACCACCGAGTCGACCCGCTGAGTCAACTCACTGAGTCGACCAGCGAGTCCAACAGCAGCCCCGAGGGAACGGCCGTACTCGCTGGAAACCGAGGAGCGGCCGTACAGGCGGCCCATGGCAGGCCGCCCGGACAAAATTAGGAGAGCTGCCACTCTCCGCTGCTATAAATACCCCCCTCCCCTTCTCATTTCATCAATCCATTCGAAGCCTTTCAAGTCCAGCCAGTCCGGGTGCGGTCCGAGTCCTTCTCCACCCCTTAGCCCATTTTTCCACCAAGGAGAGCCCGAGTGAGGAGAGTCTAGCCCTGGTCCAGCCCAGCCTGACCACTGGTCCAAGCCTCTCAAGTCACCCAAGTCTCGATCCAACCACTTGAAGCCAACCCTTGCGACACCTCCGTCCACCCAGCTACTCATTTTCCAGCATCATCTCATTTGCATCTAGCATAAGTGCAACATTTACTTTCCTTCCAACCCCCCTGCTTCACTACAAGCACCTTGATTACTCAAGCACACATGCATATGTCTTTATATTAAGCACCTGTCAGTTCGAGCGTATGCTCTGGGCTTGCCCGTTGTTGGAACCTGCCCATCAGAAACTCTTACTGTTCAGACCTGCATTCATGCTTCACCATAAAACACCTTGATCATTCAAGCACACTACATACGTCTTATATTAAGCACCTGTCAGTTCGAGCGTACGCTCTGGGCTTGCCCGTTGTTGGAACCTGCCCATCAGAAACTCTTACTGTTCAGACCCGCATTCATGCATCATGTCATTCATGAGAATATACGAGGATTAAATTAGATTTTCAAGTATTCGATCAATTCTGTGAAGTAGAGACCGTACTTCGGTACGGGCAGTGTGTGGGGTGCTTAACCTCTTCCCACCCTGTAACCGTGATCCCTTACCTTGAATCTCTGACCGCAGATCAACAGGAGTCATTTTAGAGGAATGAATCTTCGGATTCCCTTCTCTGACGTTTCTACGGGGTCTAGCCGACTGTAGATTCGAAGTAACTGGCTAGTGGCGACTCTGGTCTTATATAAATTCACTTAAACACATCCAGCTCAATACGACAACCAAACGAAGCCCTCGAGAACGAGGCAAGCCAGTGGCACAAACGGCGATTTCTCACTCACGCATCCTCATCTCCTTCTTTTCCGAAAGGAAAGGGGAAGGGAGAAGAACGTCGTGTGGGAGCGCGGGAAAATCGGCGAGGGTCCACAGAATGGCGACTCTGCTGGGGAGAAGCTAGTCCCACTAGTCGTGATCCGACTTGAAAACAGAATCCTTCCTGTACTTGGAAGTCATTAATCCTCATACAATCTCATCTGCATAGCATTCTACCCAAACCCAAACAAAAAAAAATAGAAAATTCCAAAAAAAAAAATAGAAAATCTCAAAACCCAAAAAGAGTAGAGTATAGTCCTCACCATTGCGCCACCTCGGGCTCAACGTGTTCGGAGACAGCTTCCCTTCCGCAGCATAATCCGCACTCGGGCTCAGCAAGCCATGTCCGACCACGAAGAAGAAACTCATCACTTCCCTGCTCTTGAAATGACCGAAGCGCAATCTCCAGCGCAACAGCCCATTGATAATACGCCAATCATACAAGAATTGGCACAAGGAGTGAGAGCAATGCAAGAAATGCTCTTGCAATTCATGCAAGCACAAGCCACTGCAGCAGCCAACAATCAAGTTGGCCCAGTTCAGCAATCTCAGCAACCATGCCGGGTCCTCCCGGCCTCCAGTTCAAATCAAGCACAACCATCGGAGTCTGTCCAAGACTACCGACAGCAGCCATCTCAGCCCTTCGCTATGGGGCATCCTTCTCAATATCTTCCTGCGACGACAAGGCCATCTCAGAGCACTTCCGTTGCAGGAACATCCAGTCAGCTTCCAGTCAATCTTGCAAACAACAATCTCAGTAGATCTCAGCATGTCCCCGCCGATGGGACACCTTTTCAATTCCAGCACATCCCCGCCGATGGGATTTCAATTCAATTTCCAGCAACAGGGACAGCACTGGCGAATGCCCACAACGGGGGTCAGTGTCAAGCCCACATCAATCAGCGGACAGTTGCGAATACCCAATAAGGGGGTCACTTCCCAGCATCTCAGCCTCCTGCAAACAGGAGCACTTTTCAATTCCAGCACATCCCCGCCGATGGGATTCCAGTTAATTTCCAGCAATCTTCAATTCAGCAAAATCCAGTTAATTTCCAGCAATCTTCAATTCAGCAATCTCCAGTTAATTTCCAGCAAGTTCCAGTTCAACCTTCAGTACAGTCTCCAGTTCAGTTACCATCATTTCAAGCACAAGTTCATCAGAATCCAGTTCAGTCATCAAATCAATTTCATCAACCCGCGGTTGCTTTTCAGCAAGCCCATAGGGTCGAAGACATCGACCACTATGCCGAAGAAGAACGTGCCTTACTCCAGGAGGCACCAGTCACTCGAACAGATCACTCAGGACTGGACGAGTTGCGGGAGCAGTTCCAGATCTTGTAAAATCAACTTCAGCGACAGCAAGGAATCGACTTACCTTCGACCAAGTTCAGAGACTTGTGTCCTTTCCCAGATGCTCAAGTACCTCAAAACTTTGAGGTACCAAAATTCAAGAGATACGATGGCAGCGGTTGTCCCACAGCACATCTCAAGGCTTTCTGCGGGGAGCTGAGTGCAATCGCAGGAAATGAAGGGGCCCTTATTCGTTTCTTCCAAAAATCTCTGAAGGGCGATGCCCTACATTGGTACACCTCATTGGACTGCCACCGCATCAGGACATGGGAACAACTTTCCCAAGCTTTCGTCGACAGATTCGCGTATAATCTCAATATGGCACCCAGAAGAGCCGACCTCGCAGCACTCGGGCAAAGGAGTGATGAAACACTATCAGCTTATGTGGGACGTTGGCGAGCTATGGCAGCCAGAATGCGGACACCCATCGACGATGAAGAACAAATCTCCATGATTATTCATTCAACATATCCAGGCATATCCAGGTATCTCATCTCGCATCCATATGCGAACTTCTCGCAGCTAATCCGTGCTGGAGAGCAAGTCGAAGCAGGAATCCGTGCCGGGACGATTTCCCCATGGCCTCATCAAGCCACTCCAGTCAAGAGGAACAGGGTGGAAGGAAGACCTATCGGGCACGGGAATGGAAACCGCAGTGGTTCTCCTCCCCGCCTAACAGAGGTAAACAACATCAACACCACTGCTCAAGGAAATCAACATGCTCCCCCACAGGGACGTCAACAGTATCAGCAGAATCAAGTTCAGCATCAGCCTCAGCGATATCAGCCACAACCAAATCCTCAGCCACAGCCACCTCAACAACAGCAGCAGTTCAGAGGAAACGGCCAATACTCATACCAGAACAGGCAGAATTACAGGGAGTTCAGGAAGTTCACTCCACTCAGTCAACCACTTAGTCAAATCATGACTACGCTGGTACAAAAGCAGTTACTCACTCTGATGACACCTAGGCCTCTGCCTCATCCTCTGCCTCCAAACTACCGAGAAAATGAGTATTGCGCCTATCATCAAGGACGTGGCCACGCCACTGATCGATGCTATACTTTGAAGAATGCCATACAAGACCTGATTGATGACTGCAAGATCGTCATCTCGGTCCCTGGAACTTCTCTAGCAGCTTCCACCAACATCCTTCAGAATCCTCTGCCTCAACATCCGACGGACCCCAGTTCGTCTCGTGGCCCTGCAGTCAATAGTATAGAAGAAGGAGACCATCTCGATCGCTTCTTCTCCCCTATCCAGTCCATTCATGCTTACACTTATGGGCCGACAAGTCCTCCTCCAGTCTTGCAAGGGGCAAGTCCCTTTCTTCCTTCAATCTCCGAGCCAGTAGTGCTTGAAGGAGCACCTCCATATGATATACCAGTTGTTCAAGGGGCACCTTACAACCATTCAAGCTGTGAACCAGTCGTCCTAGAAGGAGCACAATCATACATCGAGCCCGTATACGAACCTGTCATCTTGCAAGGGGCAACTCAAGAACAATCCAATCCATAATGGAAGGATTATACTCATCAACAACAAGAACCCGTTGTATTGGAAGGAGCTCCTCCAGTTGAGCCGGTCATATTGCAAGGGGCAAGTCCCGGAGGCGTATCAATCACACTACTACAGCTCGGACGAACAGAGAAACCTCCTGCCATATCAAGAGGACCAGTATTCATTCCATGGGAGCCTCCCCCGCCAGGAACAATCAAGCCAGGACCACGACCTTATGTGGTCTATGAAGATAAGCCTCGATATTACCCCTTCAGCACAGGTAACAATGTAGTCCTCAAGGCAAAAGCTCCATACGAGGAAGATCTGGTACCCACAACAGCACCGTTGCAAGAACCGGTGGTCCTAGAAGGCAAAAGGGAGGAAAACTACAAAGAGGTTCCATGGCACTATCCAGAATGTGCGGAAGTGGGGAACATGAATCCCAATGGGCGTTGTATCCGAAGAGATAATCAGAATAGAGGAGATACCAAAGGCGCTCTCTCAGGCCTCAGCAACAAAAATGAAGCCGCATACGATGTGGCGACTCAGCTCAAGTCAATCCCTGCACAAATCTCAGTATGGGAGCTACTCTGCACATCTCGCATACACCGAGAAATGTTTGCCAAAACCTTGAACGATGCTCATGTCTCCTCCGATACGGCACCAGAAATGATAGCTTTGATGATTGGACAACTCCTGGCTCCGCGCGCCATCACCTTCACAGATAATGAGTTACCACCAGAGGGACGTGATCATGGGCGATCCCTCAACATAGCCTTACGATACAAAGACCTCTGTGTTCCGCTGGTCCTTATCGATAATGGCTCAAGCTTAAATGTCTGCCCACTCAAGACTGCAGAACGTCTGGGAATCAGTCCTTCTTCATTCCGACCCAGCACCATATGCGTCAGAGCATTCGACAACACCCGCCGATCAGTGGAAGGGGAGGTCGATATAGAGGTACAGATAGGTCCGGAAGTCTCCACCATCACATTCCAAATCTTAGATATATCAGCCTCTTTCAACATGTTGCTCGGACGACCGTGGCTGCACAAGGTTGGAGCTGTGCCATCAACCCTGCATCAACGAGTAAAGTATATCTGTGGAAATCAAGTGATCTCTATCCATGCAGAGAAGGAGCTCATCATTCCTTCCAATGCTGCCGCCACTGAACCAGACATCCCGGTCATCGATATCCAGCACTCTGAAGAAGACATCCCGTTTCATAGTTTCGAATTCGAGACTGTGAACTCTATCGCTAATCCAGAACCTATAAGGCTGGAACGTGTCTTTTCACCGGCAGAGCGTCTGATCCTCAAATACCGAATGAAGAATCACTTCAAATCCAGAAAGGTACCGCTGGTATATAACCAACGCAAGTGGGGACTCGGATATAGGGCAACCTTCATGGACAAAAGGAGGAAGAAATTTCGATGCTCGCCCATCCGATTCGTCAAGCCAGGAGAACCTTACAAAGATCCAGGAGGGAATCAACCGACTGCACTACACAAAGGCCCCCCGATGAGCCTAGTTTGGGCCACATGGCCTCCCATTCGATGGGATCAGATTCTCGAACCATCTAAGCCTCCAGAAGAAGAAGAAAAGGATGAAGACGAAAAAGGAAGTCAAATACAGCAGCTTCAGGACCAGGTTACTCTGACACCTGCTCCCAACCAGGGGCACAACTTGCCCACTTCTCTCAACCAGGGTCACAACCTGCCCACTTCAATCAGCAAGGGGCACAACTCGCCCATCTCAGCACCAATTAGCAAGGGGCACGACTTGCCCATCTCTGCAAAGTCAACATCATCAATCATCAGCCAGGGGCAGAAGCAGCCCATCCATTGGACCAAGAAAGGGAAGTGGCCAGCCCTAGATTGGTCTGATGTCCAGGTTCCAAACTTGTGTCTCACTGTGGAACCAGACAAACTGCAATGCGAGGTAAGTGATCCGGGGGGGACTGAGTACGACTCAGATCTCGAACCTGACCAGCAAGAAGTCATGGTCATTGGGCCAGATCATGACTCTTCGCCCGAATCATCAACCCCCACCTCTTCAGGGGAGGAAGTGTGGGGTCCTGAATGGTCATCTGTTCCCCTAACTTTTGAATTAGCCAAAGAGCCATCTGAGGGCTCTGGCTTCAAAAAAAAAAACGCCTGTCTAGGCAACGATCGGAACTTTGGAACAAGTTGGGATCAATCATGGTCTGCAATGCCTGCTTGTTCAAAGTCCCGTGAATTTCAAAGACCCAAAAAAATCAAAAATTTTCAAAAGTCAAAAACATCTAGTATTTCCATTTCAGAAAAATCTCAAAAACCAAAAAACATTCCTTTTCCTGCATTCAATAGTGTGCCAAGTTCGTCTAAAGAGTCGCATGAGTTTGAAGTCGAATCATATGATTTCGACATCGAATTAGACTTCGAGCTCATGGGTCTGGACGAAGCTCGGGATGAGGAAGATGATGATCCAGCTCCCGAACTAGAGGATCTCCTCAAAAAGTTCGAATCTAAAGCCAATGTTGTAGCCGATGATTTCGAGATAGTAAACTTGGGGACGCCTGAGATCCCTAGGGAAGTACGCATTGGAAAATCGTTGCCACCTGAGATGAAACAGAAAATGATAGAGTTCCTAGCTCCAAGATTGTCCAACTTCGCGTTCTCATATGAAGACATGCCGGGGCTCGATGAAGAGCTCGTTGTACACCATCTGCCAACCAAGGCAGATATGAAGCCAGTGAAGCAAAAACTTCGAAGAATGAAGCCAGAATGGGCTCTGAAAGTCCGAGATGAAGTCATCAAGCAGTACAACGCGGGATTCTTGGTAGTCTCCAACTACCCTGAATGGCTCGCCAACATCGTGCCAGTACCAAAGAAGGACGGCAAGGTTCGAATGTGCATCGACTTCCGAGATCTCAACAAAGTCAGTCCTAAAGATGACTTCCCTTTGCCACATATCGACACTCTGGTCGACAACACTGCTGGATACAAGATCTTCTCATTCATGGACGGGTTCTCAGGTTACAATCAGATCAAGATGGCCGTCAAAGATTGCAAGAAGACGTCGTTCATCACTCCCTGGGGAACCTTCTGTTACAGGGTAATGCCGTTCGGTCTAAAGAACGCAGGAGCAACATATCAGCGAGCAATGACAGCATTATTCCACGACATGATGAACAAAGAACTTGAAGTGTATGTGGACGACATGATCGTCAAATCTCGCACAATTGAAGGACACTTTGAAGATCTGAAGAAGTTATTCAACAGATTAGAAAAGTACAATCTCCGTCTCAACCCTCAGAAATGTGTCTTCGGTGCAATGGGAGGTAAGCTCCTCGGCTTTATGGTGAGTGAGGATGGCATCAGGGTCGACGAGACCAAAACCAGAGCAATCATCGAGATGCCCCCTCCTAGAACAGAGAAAGAAATTCGTGACTTCCTCGGCAGAATTCAATACATCAGTCGCTTCATCGCACAGCTCACACCTATCTGTGAGCCCATATTCAAGCTCCTTCGGAAGAATGTTCCCAAAGAATGGAATGATGATTGCCAAGTTGCCTTCGATCGCATCAAGAGATATCTCATGAATCCTCCAGTCCTAGTGCCGCCCACTCCTGGACGACCACTATTGTTATACATCTCGGTAGCAGCAGAAGCCATTGGCTGTGTCCTCGGCCAGCACGACGAGACCGGGAAGAAAGAACAAGCAATATACTATTTGAGTCGAAAGTTCACCGACTATGAGACCAGGTATTCCCCGATCGAGAAGACTTGCCTCGCCCTAGTCTGGGCAACTCAGCGACTCCGTCAATACATGATTGCATTCCCTATTCTCCTTCTCGCTCACATGGATCCGCTCAAGTACATGTTCGAGAAACCGGCACTCACTGGAAGGATAGCTAAATGGCAGCTACTCCTGTCTGAGTTCGACATCACCTATGTCACTCAAAAGGCAATCAAGGGACAGGCCCTCGCCGATCATCTTGCGGCTCACTCTCTCCTGGACTATCAGCCGCTCAAGACATTCTTCCCTGATGAAGATCTCTTGCTCATTGAAGAGGAAGAAAAGAAGAAAAAAGATGAATGGACGTTATTCTTCGACGGCGCAGCAAATTCTAAAGGGAGTGGTATTGGAGCAATCCTCTACTCTCCAGATGATGTCCCTATTCCTATCTCGAGGCGCATCGCATTCGAGTGCACCAACAACATGGCAGAGTATGAAGCATGCATCGCTGGCTTAAGGGAAGCCATAATCTTGGGCGTCAAGAAGCTACGAGTGTTTGGAGACTCACAGCTTATCATCAATCAGACCAATGGCGAATGGAAGACCAAAGACGAGAAGTTGATACCATATCATGTGTATCTTGACAATCTGATCAAAGAATTCAAGGAAAGCACCTTCTCATACATGCCCAGAGCCAAGAACCAGTTTGCAGATGCTCTCGCCACACTCGCATCAATGCTCGAGATCCCAAAAGGAGCTTCAGAATGGGAGCTCACAGTCGAAATTCAAGAAGAGCCTGCTTTCTGCCTGCAAATAGAAGAAGCTGAAGCTGTCCCTGACAAACCCTGGTATGCCGACATCAAGCAATACCTCAAAACCCAGGAGTATCCAGAGTCAGCAACAGCAACAGGTCGCCGAACCATTCAGCGTTTGGCCGGCCAGTTCACCATCAGTGGCGAAGTTCTTTACAAGCGATCCTATAATCACATCCTCCTTCGATGCGTTGATAAAACAGAAGCTGCAAAGATCATGAAAGAAATACACGAAGGAATATGTGGCCCACACATGAATGGGCACATGATGGCAAAGAAGATTCTACGACTCGGCTACTATTGGCTCACCATGGAGACAGACTGTTGCCAGCACATCAGAAAATGCTTCAAGTGTCAGGAGCATGCGAATCAAATCCATGCCCCATCATCAGAGTTATACAACCTGACCACCCCCTGGCCCTTCTCCATGTGGGGACTCGACATCATCGGCAAGATCAGTCCCAAAGCATCAAATGGTCACGAGTACATACTTGTGGCAGTCGACTACTTCACCAAGTGGGTAGAGGCAGCCTCCTACACCACGATTGCAGCATCTCAAGTGATCAAATTCATGAAGAACAACATCATATGCCGGTATGGAATCCCTAATGCCATCATCACAGATAATGGGACCGTTCGTCAACAAGAAGATGGATGACTTCCTCAGCAAGCTCAAGATCCAACGTCATCGATCAAGCCCCTACCGTCCCCAGATGAACGGTGGGGTAGAAGCCGCAAACAAAACAATCGTCAGGATACTTGAGAAGATGGTCGTGACCTATCGAGATTGGTCAGATATGCTCCCATATGCACTTTGGGCCTATCGAACGTCTGTACGGTCTGCTACGGGCGTTACTCCTTTCGAGCTTACTTACGGAATGGAAGCAGTCCTACCAGTCGAGGTGGAAATACCATCATTACGGGTATTACTAGAAAGCGGAATTGAAGAAGGAGAATGGCAACGGGCCAGATTCGATCAGTTGCAGCTAGCAGATGAAAAGCGCATGCGTGCACTAAGTCATTCACAATGCTATCAGAAAAGGATCGCTCGGGCTTACAACAAGAGAGTCCGGAAAAGAAGTTTTAAGGTAGGCGACAAGGTCATGAAGAAGATTCTACCGTCGCACCTTCCGGATCCCAGAGGAAAGTTCAAACCCTCATGGGACGGGCCGCTGATCGTCAGGGAAGTACTTCCCGGAGGCGCCCTCCGACTCACCAGCATGAGAGGGGTGGATCTTCCTGAGCCAACCAACGCCGACAACGTGAAGATCTTTCTGTTAGTGCACTTTTTCGTGGCATACTAGTGCACCTTGTTTGTCAATCACTTACAGCTGTGAGTCTTGTGTCGGTTGAGCCCAATGAAGACGAAGACTCAAGACGTCCAACCACATCAAGGAAGAAGATTCATGTATATGAGATGCCTTGGTGCCTTAACCTCGACCAAAACCTATCCCCTTTGTATCCTTGATGACCTTGACCATATTAGAGTACATTTAGTCATCATAGATAGGCCCTAGGTGTCCCTTTTGACCACTCTAACATTGGCCTATATCTTCATGCTGGAGAAAGAAGAAATCAGGTAAAAGGTGAGGGGACCCAGGCTGGTCCGACCGGTCATGACCGGTCGGCCAGCAGCTTGGCTGCATTATCAATGGCCAGCCGACCGGTCAGGACCGGTCGGCCTTTACAAATCCATGGAAGCCAGCAGAGGTGGCCGACCGGTCATGACCGGTCGGCCTGGTAATCCAAATCCAGCCAGAGAGTGCGCCGACCGGTCATGACCGGTCGGCCTGGGGCATCCACCCTGTCCAGCAAAGAGTGCCGACCGGTCATGACCGGTCGGCCTGTGTAGATGGCTTGGATGTTTTTTTGTATGCCTTCCAGCAAAGAGCTCCGACCGGTCGTGACCGGTCGGGACAGGTCGGACAACCGTTTTCTGCCCGTTTTCTGACCATTGGAGCCCTTTTTCTATATATATGGTGCTCCATTCTTGGGCAACAAGAGAGAAGTTTTTGAGAGCCCATTCCATACTCATCTTGTACATCATTTGGGGCCTCAAAGAGGAGGTTTTCAAGTCATATCCCTTGTGTTTCAAACACAAGTATGGGCATTCAAATGCTATCAAGAGATGACTTGATTCCTCTCTCAAATCTAGAGGTGTGACACTATTCCACATAGGTATATCCTTTATCCAAGACCTCTAGAAGACTCTCTAGGTGAATCTCCTAGTTGGAACAACCTACACATCCCATGTATGAGATTCACCCATCCTCCTAGCACCTTGGGTTTTTCAAGGCATCGCATGCAAGGTGTTTGATCGAATGTGGCTGAGGCATTGGCAACGCAACGGCGGCACGATCGAGGGAGCAAAGGGAAGCTGGTTGAAGCACGAGAGAGCAAAGATCAAGCAACCCAATACGGCGCTAAACAAGAGGCTCATCCGACAAGTAAGTTGTCTCATTTGAGAGTCCATTTTAGAGTTTGTTTGTCGACTCGCCTTAGGGACGTTAGCCGTTCCTTGGTCCGTCAGCCGGGCCTAAACTAAGTCTCCAAGGGGGAGCCTCCGACACGGGAGTAAACGTGCGATAAGGTTGAGAGTTAGCCTATGTCTAAAACTCCAGATACGGTTGAGAGGTGAACCGATAAAACCTCCGTGTAAAGGTTGAGAGGTGAACCTCATTTAAAACCTCCGATAGTGAATGCCGGTGTGCTCAAAGGGGTTGAGTACTTGAACCGAGAGTGGAGTAGACACGTAGTCGAACCACTATACATTCTTGTGTTTGTGATTGTTATTGAGCACATTGATATCTTTGCATTGTTAGTTTAATTGCTTAATTATGAATGATTGATATGAATGCATGCTAGGCACTTTTTAGGCATCCTTGTACAAGATGTACCTTCACTACTTGTGTAGACTTGAGCTCATTGATCCAATCTCATAAGACTACACAAGGTGCATAGGTTAGTAGCTTAATTAGTTGAATCATTTTCTTACCTATGCATGCTTAGACTAGGTTTGGTTATTGCTTAACTCTTGCTAGTCTTGTGATTGGACCCACCAAGGCTTGGAAGCCAAGGTGTTCTTGCTTACCTAGCTTAAACTTGTTGAATTGCATAAGTAGGCGAAAAGAATTTTAAAAAGGTCCTATTCACCCCCCCTCTAGGTCCATAGACATATCTCCGAGCATCTCTACAAGCGGTAAAACCGCAATTTCACTTTCACGGGTAAGTTATTCTGACCTTATCAAAGGTTACTTTAATAGAGCTGAAGTCAAGGGGTCAAAGCTAAGATCTCTGAGAAATCATCCCCGTCCACCAACAAGTGTTTCAAATAAAGGGATTCGAAAAGAGAAAAATACAAAAAGAAAAAAAGAAAAAAAGGCATTCAAAAAGAAAAGACAAAAAAAAAGAGAAAAAGAATACAGAAGAAAAAGAGAAAAAAAAAAGAGAAAGAAAAAGGGAAGCCAAAGAAAGGCACTCAAGAAAAAATCAATCCAAGAAACACAGTCATCCATCCATTCATCTCAGAGGGGTCTTTAGCAAAGACCGACAGCTCTATTATCGTAACTCAGGATAAGGGCTGAAAGACTGCCATCGGCCGGCAACGACGGATTCCCGACCTCTAGCCGCCGCAGTTATCCAGAGATCCAGAAAGAAAAGAAAAGAAAATTAAAAAAAAAAGAAAATGTGTGCCTAAACAAAGAGGGCGGAGTGAAAACCCGAAAGGGCGCTCCGAGTAAAAACAGTGAGCATACAGCGGACTTGGTGAAAACCTGAAAGGGCGCCAAGGGTAAAAACAGCACAGCTGCCAAGGGGCAGGCAAGACCAAATACCCGGGACGTGGTGAAAACCTGAAAGGGCGCCACGGGCAAAAATGACGGGAAAAAGCCGGCTGTGGTGAAAACTCGAAAGAGCACTGCAGGCAAAAATGGCTCAAATGAAAAAGAAAGAAAAAATAAAAGTGCAGGTACCAAGAAATCAGACAGTCCAGATCGGTTCAAGCAGTGAAAGTGCAAGAACAAGAGGAAGTACAGTCAGGAGTGAAGAACTCTACAAACTCTGACAATCTCAGGAAGCAAGAGTTTCCATTGCCTACATCTCTAGGGAACCAAAGGATCAAGCAAGTCAAATCTCGAGACATCGGTCAAAGCATTGGCCGAGCCCCAGTTCTGATTCCTATATCCCGACACAAAGTCCAGAAACACTCACAAGACAACTCATGGCACAGTAAATTTTCAAACAGTTTTCTCTTTTTAATTAGATGCATCATATTTCTTTTACACATATCATACCATCTTTTTCAAAAAATACAAAAAATTTTCATCATCATCAATCATATATGCAAAAAAGAATGTGCAGGTGGCCAACACAATCAATCTCTACCCTCCTCCTCGGCCACATCAGGTGAGTCCTCTGACTCATAAAAAGATAGTCTCGCTCTCAACCTGCTCACCTCCATACGCAGGTAATGCACCTCATCGCGCTCAAGGGTACGGATCGCTGTCTCCTCATCAGACAACCTCCGATCGGCAGCCAATCTCCTCGACATCATCTCACAATGATACCGAAGTGCAGAGATCTCAGACAGCAGATGACCATGAGTGGCCAAAAGGAAGCCAGGATCGATAAATGGGCGCTCCTCAAAAGGTTCATATGAACCAGATGAAGAGCCAGCATCTCCAAGAATATCCTGCTCATCCTCATCAGCAGTCTGGTGCCAACAAGGGATACGTCGATATAAAGACTGCTCAGCAACCCAGTACTGATACGGGGCGGTCGCCATCGGAAAAGTCCGCAGCTCAAATCCCAACGAATCAGCTGTCAAATAACTCGCCCAGGAACAATCAATCTGGGTCCTGAAGTCAGAGGACCTAGATGGAAGCACTCGACGCCCGATACCCGTGAAAGCGAAAAGAGGAACATCCTGCTCGTATCCAAACTGCCGCAGGAATCGGATGGGATGATAAGAAAAGTAGGATCGAAAGCCTACCAACATCAGAGGATGGCGGTGTGCATCGCAAAGCACTGGAGGAAGTGAAAGCCAAGATGACTCCCAACGAACGTTCCAGTCATGCAGATCAGCGAACATCCTGCGATACAAGGGCTCGCTCATCCTAGCCGTATGCGGAAGGAACTCCATGATATAACGCATGATGTCAGAGCTAGGGATGCCAGGAAGAGGTACAGGAACGGTCAGAGAAAGACGCTCCCATAGCCATACCTGATCACAGAAAGCAAAAGAAGTTCAGCTAGAGCAAAACAATTCCTAGCAAAGCAAGAAGAAAAAAGGTGCAGAAAAGGTACCTGAAGGAAAGCACAACAGCCGCGAAGGACACGAGTGCGGCCCAGGGCACAGTCGGTCAGCCCATCAAATAGCTCGGCCAAGATGAGAGAAATGATCCCCTGCCGACGGACAGCTCGGCTCATCACCTCAAAAAGCAAAGGAGTCTGGGACCTGTGCCATCCCGAGAACAGCACCTCAGCAATCAAACAGAACATCAGTGCGTTCCGAGTAAAGGTGGAACCAGCCACACTCCGAGGACCCGAAAAAAGATCATATAGTAAGTCCAAGGAGAACACAACAGCATCCTGGCCACCAGCTGCAGGCCGAACAAGATAGGGGATCCCGAACCAGTTCTGCGGTGTAGCAGTCTTCAGCGATGTCTTCGGCGAGAAGTACTGAGTATAATCCAAGGGTAAGCCTGTCAAGCGTGCAAGCTCCTCCAAAGAAGGCCCCATCTCCATATCGTTGAACGCAAACAAGTTCAACGAGGGGACCCAGTCAATCAAGGCAGCTCCAAGCATCCTCCAATCAATATCAACTCTGGCCAGATGAATCAGACTGCCAAAGCCATAAGACTCCAAATCTCGAATCTCATAAACTGACAACCTGTCGAGCCAAGCAAGTAGTCGTGGCGAGCAAGAAGGACGAGGAAGCAGCTGACAAGTCCTCACTGGTATCCCCTCCAGCACAAAAGGCCCAGAAATCGAGGACAACTCATCGAGGATCGGAAGGTCAACGGGCGAAGGAGAAGGAAAAGCTGGAACCTCTGCCGATTCGACAACCCCTGATCGGCCCTCAGTGACGGCTATGTCTGATATAGTTGCATCGCCATCTGAAACTGTCATAATCTCAGCCGCATGAGAAGACTCGCCCACCTCATGAACAGAATGCGCAAAGGGCCGATGACCAAAAGAAGAACAATGCTCCCAACCAAAAGAGCCATCAGTGAAGATCACACCGCACATCGTGGCATCCTGACCAATCTGACGGTCAAAGAATACATCTGAACCATCCAAAGGGGTCCCGGCAACCCCGATCAAAGAATCAACGGTCAGATCTGGACCTGCGGCCCCCTCCAACAGAAAATCATGAATCCAGTCATCATCCTGGCCGATCAAAGGGATCATCGAGGCATCTACACCGTCCATCATCAGGGGGACATCATCAATGATCACATCAAGTCCACCCAAAGAAGTATACCGCACATCTCGGCCCTCATCCAGAACATCCAAACCGTCAAAAATACCATCTGAACCATCTATCTCATCCAAGCATGAGATCAGCCCATCTATGTCCCTCATGGTCCCATCATCATCATCCATCACATCATCCATGGGGCCCACACTCAAGGGATGCATAGCTTCACCCATGTCCCACCTCATCATCCTATCCATACCATCCATTTCTCCCACAATCAAAGGCCTATCCAAATCTGGAATTACAGCCATTCCACCATTAATAGAGCCATTCAAAGCTCTCCCAACAACCACCCCTAATTCATCATCAATACCCCTATTCAATGCATCATCCCCATCATCAATCAAAGGCACCTCACCATCTTTAAAGCCTTCATCAATTGCTGCAACATGGGACCCACCAATCTCTCCCACAATGGCCCCCAAGCCATCATCAATGGCTGCCCAAGAGAGGATCAATAAAGAAGAAGATAAAAAGAGAAGGAAAGAAGGGACAAAATGTAAATTCATGGCTGGAATCGAAGGATCCAGTGCAGAGGGAGAGGGGACAAGAGAAAAGGACAGCAGGGAATGTCCGAGCATGAACCAGCCCAGGCCGCTCAAGAGACGAGCTCTGGACGGCCTGCCCTGGGCCGCCCGTACGGACGCGGTTCCTCTCTCTCCGCGGGATTGGCTCCAAGGTTCTTGGTAGGTGAGGCTGACAGTCCACGTCAGCAGATGGCACTCCATGGGCCGCCCAAGGCTCCGGTCCACTCCAGATTTCGACTAAAGCTGATCAAGATCATATAAAAGGTGGCCCACCGGTCCAATCACAAAGCAATGCAGCCAAAGCATGGCTAATCAAGTCAAAGAGAAGGAAAGGTGATCAAGTGGGGGCCACAAGCAATCCAGGCCATTCCAAGATCAGATCATCATGATCTAAACCATTGAGGGACCTACATGAGCCACCAAACAACAAGATCAAAGGGTGGATCATCAAAAGAAGGGCCAGAATCCAAGATCTAATCATCAAGTGGGCCCACAAAGCCAAGTCAAGCGATCTGAGACATTCAAGCCATCATCCACACCATGAGAAGCCTTCTTACCCTCACAAATCATCAAAAGAGGTGCCCCAAAGTAAAGCCAAGATCGCAAGTGGGCCCATAGGGCCGAATCTATCAATCTGAACCATTCAAGGGCTAAATCATCAGGATCCAAACCATTAGAAGGCTTACACAAGTCAGAAAGCAGCAAGATCAAAGGCATGATCATCATGAGATAAGGCCGGAATCCAAGATCCGATCATCAAATGGCCCGCAGGGCCAAATCAAGCAATTTGGACCACTCAAATCACAGTCAGCCCCGTCAGAAGCCAAAAAAAGCAAGGTAAGTATGCCCAACCCCAAAAACTGGTTCGAAGACCTTAAACTACGTCGGGATCAAGATCCCGAGGGATTTTCAATAAAAACCGGCATCGGTCTTCTTCAAGATCTGGTGGCTCCGGACATTTTCTAAAAAACAAAAAAAAATGTGATTTCCAGCACTCGCTTGAACAGTTTTGGTCCGAAGACCTTAAACTACGTCGGGATCAAGATCCCGAGGGATTTTCAATAAAAACCGGCATCGGTCTTCTTCAAGATCTGGTGGCTCCGGACATTTTCTAAAAAACAAAAAAAAATGTGATTTCCAGCACTCGCTTGAACAGTTTTGGTCCGAAGACCTTAAACTACGTCGGGATCAGGATCCCGAGGGATTTTCAATAAAAGCCGACATCGGTTTGGATCGAATCAAGACCTGACGATCTCGGACATTTTCAGAAAACCAAAAAATATATACATCACATGTACAGTTTCTGGTCCGAAGACCTTAAACTACGTCGGGATCAAGATCCCGAGGGACTTTCAATAAAAACCGACATCGGTCTTGATTGCTCGAGTCAAGATCCGCTGACACCGGACATTTTTCAAAAACAAAAAAAATGTTTGCCCCCCTTTTGTACAGTTTCTGGTCCGAAGACCTTAAACTACGTCGGGAACAAAATCCCGAGAGATTTCCAATAAAAACCAGTGTCAATCTTGACCGTTCAAAATTGAAATTTTATGACCTGGAACAGTTTTCAAAAAATCACAAAAAAGAATGTATTTCCAACATGTACATATTTGCGGTCCGAAGACCTTAAACTACACTGGGATTAGTTTCTCGGGGGACCTTTCTCGCTTTCAACAAAAACCGGCATCGATCCCAGCCATTCGAGCCAGGATTCGATGACCCGGATCATTTCCAAAATACCAAAAAAAAAATTTAAGCTTTCCATAAAAACCAGTGTCAATCTCGATTACTCGAGTTGAGGTCTGAAACTTTTTCAAAACAAAAAAAATATACAATATAAAACAAAAAAGTTTTCACCACCAGTTTCAACCCACCAATTTATCCCCAGCGGTCCGAAGACCTAAAACTACACTGGGATTAACTTCTCGGGGGCTTTCTTTCCCAACCTGTTCCAGACATGGCTGACACTTGATCGTACGGGTGTCTGGAATCTTTTAAACAGGTAAAGGCTGAGGCGGGCAGAACTCCGCAATCCTGTTCGTGTTGAACGCACCGTGATAGACAACCTTGATTTGGAAGTCGCTGTTGAATCTGACGGATGTTCCCTGTTCCTAAAACTCATGAAGGGGATTAAGGCTGTTGGGAGGTGGAGCTCACCCTCACAGAATTGTGAGCAACGTAAGACCCCAAACTGGATTGACTAAGGGAAATGTGAGGATGTGGCTCATTTTGTGGCCGAAGGAGTCCGTCGGACGATACGTGGTCTATGTGCATTGCACATGAGGAACAGGTAACTTTGTGGGTGTGTTGACTGAAAACCCTCAAAATCCCCTCATCCGAAGATGTAAAACTACGGCACTTAACTGTGTGAGACCCGTCTTGCTCGCTGACGTAAAATGGATCGGGTGCCTTACCAGCAGTAGAAGCTGGAAGTGGATGGAAATTCCACATCTTTTCCCTGCATTTCAGAAAAATCACAAAATACAAAAACATTGCAAAATCACCTCTTCAAAAATCACAAAAAAAATATGTCCCTTGCTTTCAAATTAAATATTGGCAAAAATCACAAAAAAATATTTCCCTTGCTTTCAAATCAAAATATTCTCAAAATCACAAAAATATTTCCCTTGTTTTCAAATCAAAATATTTTCAAAAAAATCACAAAAAATATTTCCCTTGCTTTCAACAAAATATTTTAAAAAATCACAAAAATATTTCCCTTGCTTTCAATCAAAATATTTCGAAAATCACAAAATATTTCCTGTGTTTTCAATAAACTGATCTCTACCCTGACCGCTCAGGTAAAGATTCGGATCCACATATTTACAAAAATCACAAAAATTAGCATCCCCAGCACTACAATTCAGGAGTCTTGAACTCCGCTCACTTCACAGTATGGGATGACGGATCCAATCGCCCGCAAATTGGAATCTTGACCAAAACGGGCAACCAAACACCATCTCAATCACATGTATGCCCAGAAGAACATCTTGAAGTCGAATAATATCCTCGTACATTCTCATTAGCAAAGAAACAGCATCTTGGGACGATGGACCTGATCGACCACGGGTCGGGATCTTGACCAACCCGCTGTCCAAACCTCCGTATCAAAAAGAAAATCCCCAAGGGAATACAACCCTGCAAGCAATAAGCTCAAAATTCTCTGCATCTCCAGCAAAAGCAAAATCATCAAACGAAAAGAGAATGAGCCAAACCATGCACTTATCATGCATCTCCATGCATCAGCATCCATCACACCAATCATCATGGTTACCTGCTTTCAAAATAAAAGTCGGTTAGCTAAAGACCCCACAGGCATCCCTAGTGGAGGCACATGCAAACCAGATTTTCATTTCAAAAAGACAAAAAATATTTCTACTTGCAAATAAAAAAACCTACGGAGTATCACTCCCCAGAGTGGGTATCTTTTCAAAACCCAAAAATATTTTCTCAGTAGAGCGTTCTGCCTCCAACACACCAGGAGATCTTCCATATCTCCGGGTAGGAGCCAACGCAAAAATCAAATAAGATCCAATGTCTCGCGGTTTCCCCGGAGATCATCGGATCCAATGCACTCAAAGTGTGGTCGAACTGAACTCCAGTGTCAGTGCGGTCGTACCACATGCCAAGATACAAAAAAGATGAAAGCCAAAAGGCTCGGTCGCAGAAACCATTTGAACAGGTGGAAACGATGAATTGGAACCCAAGTATCAAAATCAGCAGATTGGGTGGAAGGAGTTCACCCGCACATACCTAGGCGTGGATGCCTGAAGTACCTTGACTGAGTCCAAGTCGGCGTAGTAGAATCCCGTAAGACTATCGGACGCAGGGCGTCTAACCACTTTGACAGTCAAGCGAAACAAGTACTCCTGGAGTGATCTGGGAAAACATCAAACATACAATCAATCACAGGGTCAGTAACCTCGTAAGACTAACGGACGCAGAGGCTCTGCTGTACCTTTCCGATGTTAGTACCGATCGGGAATGGAAGGGTTGCGATTGGGTACCCAGGTTGCAGCAAACTGCAGGGACAATCGCAACGTTTTCTCCAAACTCCCGCGGTATGTGCGAGTTATCAATTTCCAGACAATCAACTGACTCAGATACAAAGGATAACAAAGATTCCAGACCACAATCAAGGAAAGAATGAATTACAAACCAAGCATCAAAACCAGCAGATCGGGTGGAAAAGCCCACCCGCACATACCTAGGCGTGGATGCCTGAAGTACCTTGACTGAGTCCAAGTCGGCGTAGTAGAATCCCGTAAGACTATCTGACGCAGGGCGTCTAACCACTTTGACAGTCAAGCGAAACAAGTACTCCTGGAGTGATCTGGGAAAACATCAAACATACAATCAATCACAGGGTCAGTAACCTCGTAAGACTGTCGACGCAGAGGCTCTGCTGTACCTTTCCGATGTTAGTACCGATTGGGAATGGAAGGGTTGCGATTGGGTACCCAGGTTGCAGCGCATGCAGGGACAATCGCAACGTTTTCTCCAAACTCCCGCGGTATGTGCGAGTGAGCGATCTCCAAACGATCAACTGGCACAGATGCAAAGGCAAGCAAAGATTTCAGAACATAATCTATGAATGACCGGGTCAGAAGTGGGGTGTCCACTCGCTTTGGCATTCGGTTGCACGCAACCTCTGCCAAAGAGGGGCATCTGTAGACACCCCACCTTCGGCTACACTGTTGGTAGAGATAGCTGGTTGAACGGAGGACCATACCCCCAAATCCCAAGTCCAAACTCAACCAAACTCACCCTTGTAAGCCCCATTCCATAGCCCAGTTCAAGCCTGAACCCAGTCAACCCAATCCTAAAAACCACCCTGAAAAACCCCCCATAAAAAAGGCCAGTCAAAAAATCTCAAAAAAGTCAAACTCACTGAGTCAACCCGCTGAGTCAACCCGCTGAGTTAACCCGCTGAGTCAACCCGTCGAGTCAACCCGTCGAGTCAAAACACCGAGTCAACCCGTCGAGTCAACCCGTCGAGTCAAACCACCGAGTCGACCCGCTGAGTCAACTCACTGAGTCGACCAGCGAGTCCAACAGCAGCCCCGAGGGAACCGCCGTACTCGCTGGAAACCGAGGAGCGGCCGTACGGGCGGCCCATGGCAGGCCGCCCGGACAAAATTAGGAGAGCTGCCACTCTCCGCTGCTATAAATACCCCCCTCCCCTTCTCATTTCATCAATCCATTCGAAGCCTTTCAAGTCCAGCCAGTCCGGGTGCGGTCCGAGTCCTTCTCCACCCCTTAGCCCATTTTTCCACCAAGGAGAGCCCGAGTGAGGAGAGTCTAGCCCTGGTCCAGCCCAGCCTGACCACTGGTCCAAGCCTCTCAAGTCACCCAACTCTTGATCCAACCACTCGAAGCCAACCCTTGCGACACCTCCGTCCACCCAGCTACTCATTTTCCAGCATCATCTCATTTGCATCTAGCATAAGTGCAACATTTACTTTCCTTCCTACCCCCCTGCTTCACTACAAGCACCTTGATTACTCAAGCACACATGCATATGTCTTTATATTAAGCACCTGTCAGTTCGAGCGTATGCTCTGGGCTTGCCCGTTGTTGGAACCTACCCATCAGAAACTCTTACTGTTCAGACCTGCATTCATGCTTCACCATAAAACACCTTGATCATTCAAGCACACTGCATACGTCTTATATTAAGCACCTGTCAGTTGGAGCGTACGCTCTGGGCTTGCCCGTTGTTGGAACCTGCCCATCAGAAACTCTTACTGTTCAGACCCGCATTCATGCATCATGTCATTCATGAGAATATACGAGGATTAAATTAGACTTTTAAGTATTCGATCGATTCTGTGAAGTAGAGACCGTACTTCGGTACGGGCAGTGTGTGGGGTGCTTAACCTCTTCCCACCCTGTAACCGTGATCCCTTACCTTGAATCTCTGACTGCAGATCAACAGGAGTCATTTTAGAGGAATGAATCTTCGGATTCCCTTCTCTGACGTTTCTACGGGGTCTAGCCGACTGTACATTCAAAGTAACTGGCTAGTGGCGACTCTGGTCTTATATAAATTCACTTAAACACATCCAGCTCAATACGACAACCAAACGAAGCCCTCGAGAACGAGGCAAGCCAGTGGCACAAACGGCGATTTCGCACTCACGCATCCTCATCTCCTTCTTTTCCGAAAGGAAAGGGGAAGGGAGAAGAACGTCGTGTGGGAGCGCGGGAAAATCGGCGAGGGTCCACAGTACCCGAATTGCCTGGCAAACCTACTAGGGTAATAAGGTTCTCGCTAGAACTCTATTCCTTCGCGCAACAGAAATGAGGCAGTACGAATAGACACCAGAAATTCCCTATCAGTGCTATCCACAGAATGTTCATCATCAACGACTTCTCGATCTTCCCCAACATCAGAAATAGGAAGGTGGTATAAATAAATCTCCGCCCAATTGCCAATTTTGGAAGCTATCCAATCAGACGACTACGTTATCATGTTAAGTTTTCTATGGCGATAAAGTGGTGCATGATCGGCGTGGAGATACTGGAAGAGATCCACTCCGTATATCCACGGGAAATATATGCCCAACCATCCGCAGAAGAAATGCCATGGGCAATAAGCTGCGTTCATCCCTCACCAGGGTTGATCTTTGTTACTCGCAATATTGCCAAAAGCCCTATATAAATTGTATAACACCGGTGGTGCTAGAGAAAATTGACGACCATTTGCAAGAGCTCCCGCCACGACGAAGCAAGAAACCCTGACACCATCAGCACTCTTGGAGCTAGGCAACATAACCGCCGACAACCAGTATGCTAAGAATCCTGCCAGTTCACAAGATGGTGTAAGCTCATTCGGATTGCGAAACTTTTGTTCAAAATGTTCCTTCATTAAAGCCTGATCTTCATCTATACGGCTCGGGAAGAGAAAATGTTCCTTCATTAAAGCCTGATCTTCATTTATACTCAGTTTAGATGAAGATCAGGCTTTAATATCGAGGTTTAAGGTCATCGGTTTAAAGCCTGATCTTTTGGGCATAGATGAGAGTTCCATCATGGTGAAAGCAGCAGGTTCTTCTGACGAAGCTTCCAAATCGCAAGTTTCCAGCTCTTCATCTATACGGCGCGGGAAGAAGAGGGTGACTGGAGATACTGCTAACCCGTCTTCGGTAGAGTGTCGTTCGCAATCCTTTGAGACAATCGAATCCGAAGTGAAGGATTTCTCTGATCGAATTAAGCAGCTCTCCCATAAAGTATTATTGCGTATCTATGTGGATAAAACCACATCTGAGCCTCCGTTGCAAGGGACTGAAGAGGAATGGTCTGCCTGGTATTGTCAGTTCACTGATGCTGCCAATGTTGTTAGGGTAGGTCCTTCTAGCGTGCACGGCCGACATTTCGAGGATGATCAGGAAGATCGAAAGAAGAAGAGACAAAATCAAGGTAAGAAGCCGGTTGAGGAAGTTGACCAGGCGGAGCGATCGCCACAGCTCGTTGATCCGAAGAATGAGCGGATGAAGATCGGCTAGAATAGAAACAAGATCATTATGACATGTGGTTTCTCCATCATCAACCCTTATACCAACCGAGTCATCTTGCATGAAAAATTATCTTACGAGGCATAAGCCCTTCCCGAGCATCGAACCATCCAACGTTCAAGGCCCTTTTCAGTTCTTTGGAGTCGAGAGGTGGACATCTGCCCCTGAGTAGTTGTTAACTACCATACTGGTCGATGATGGGAGAGAACAGTGGGTAAGTTCCTCGAGAGAAATGGTTTTCCTTGCCCCTACTTGTGACCCTCACACTCCTTCTCCGGTCCATTATTTTGAGACAGTGCAGCAAAGGTTTCGACACATGGACAAGGCGACAATGTGGGCGACGAAGAGCTTTCGTACGCGGGGTCATTTGAACGAGCGAGTTGGTTATGAGCCATGGGCAAAAGCGATTTTGATCCGACATGAGAGGATTTTAAAACATGTCGGCCTGTATCAAGCTATCGATGCGACTTCTGAAATTTCTCCCGAGATCCAACAATTCTTCGAAGCTTCTTGAACTACTGGTCTTCCGTTACCAATTCGTTACACTTTCCATATGGAGAGATGAGCATAACTTTATGGGATCTCCCGATGATGGCTGGGTTGTCTGTGATAGGAGAATATTACCAAGAATACGTTCCAACTGATGAAGAGCTGTCTTCATTTCGGCTCAAAAGTCCTTGAGATGCTTATCATTCAAAGGCTTGTCTAGAGCTGTTTGTTGAGTTGTCACAATTCGACAATATTACGAAGATTCACTATGACGACTGGTTGATCTACTTCAGCCAGAGGATGAAGTATTACTTCTTTCGATGCCTTCTTTTGTACTTCGTGCTCTACATACTTTAATTTCTTTGCTTCTGACATGGGCACTTCTTTCTCCTCGCAGCATTAATTATGAAGAGTATGAGATCTTACCCGAAGATCAGGCTTTAATGAAGGAACATTTTGAACAAAAGTTTCGCAATCCGAATGAGCTTACACCATCTTGTGAACTGGCAGGATTCTTAGCATACTGGTTGTCGGCGGTTATGTTGCCTAGCTCCAAGAGTGCTGATGGTGTCAGGGTTTCTTGCTTCGTCGTGGCGGGAGCTCTTGCAAATGGTCGTCAATTTTCTCTAGCACCGCCGGTGTTATGCAATTTATATAGGGCTTTTGGCAATATTGCGAGTAACAAAGATCAACCCTGGTGAGGGATGAACGCAGCTTATTGCCCATGGCATTTCTTCTGCGGATGGTTGGGCATATATTTCCCGTGGACATACGGAGTGGATCTCTTCCAGTATCTCCACGCCGATCATGCACCTCTTTATCACCATAGAAAACTTAACATGATAACGTAGTCGTCTGATTGGACAGCTTCCAAAATTGGCAATTGGGCGGAGATTTGTTTATACCACCTTCCTATTTCTGATGTTGGGGAAGATCGAGAAGTCGTTGATGATGAACATTCTGTGGATAGCACTGATAGGGAATTTCTGGTGTCTATTCGTACTGCCTCACTTCTGTTGCAGCGAAGGAATAGAGTTCTAGCGAGAACCTTATTACCCTAGTAGGTTTGCCAGGCAATTCGGGTACGATCAAGGTGTTCCGATGATGTTATCAGATGTAACTAAAGTAGAGCAGGCGTACGGCACAGGTCTTGCTCATTGGGAGTGGATATGGCATCAACTTTTGATGACGCGAACAGGCGCGAGGTTCATGCTTCCCGGCCTCTATCGGAAGACTAGCAGTCCTTATAGTTGGCTGAGATGGTGGGTGCATCAGTATACTCTGGTCCGGAACAACAGCTCTGTTGATGATCCACTCTACATTCCTCCTCCAGGGCTGACAGAGGTCCTTGGTGACGGATTGGGTTATTATAGAGAGCAGGTTGAGGCGTATTTATTGTCGAGCATTAGGCATAAGACTTCCCTAAGTGTGTCAATTGACCATCGTAAGGAGGATACTGCGTTGGATGGCTGGCATACTTTCGGGATACCTTTAGCGAAATGGTCTCAAGAACCGGGGTTCACACGTCTTCTGGTGATTGAAGGTGATAAGGGTGCCGGTTGATTAATTAGTGAAGATGAACCAACGACAACTGGGCCAACGAATGAAATATCAGACCATGCTGGCGTGAGAGAGCAGGCTAGGCCGATTGGAGAGGATAATCTGCAAGGGTCCACTATGCTAGGGAATGACACGACTGTATCTATGGTCCCTGGTGCTTCCAGTGTTGAGGGTATGGCAGAGTCGCCGGTGGTAACTGAAATGATCGATATTGATAGCGATACTACCGAACTTCTGGATATGACCTCGATGCTACTGACCGAGACCATCGAGCCGTTCACTGATGCGACCACACATACTGCAGATTTCTCGAAACCTGTCATCGACTCATTTACTGGTACGGTTCTTTCATAGCTCCTTGGTGTACTCTTTTTTCTGTACTTACCATTTCATTGAATACTTGCTTTGTTCCTTTCCTTACAGATATTGCCAGTTCTGAGGCGGCTGCCCACGGAGCATTCGACGTTCCATGTTTCGATCATTTAGACTGTTTCAGGCAGAGCGTACTGAGGGGTCTACTATCCAACATTTCAAAGGTGTTGGCTGAGCCAAGCGAGTGGCATACACTAGGAGCAGGGGTGAAGGCATTGGAAGCTTGTGCAGGAGTAATCGGGCCTGATGTATCCAAAATAGTCTGTCGCATTTCTTCTTTCAAGGATTCTGTTGCGCAGGTTATTATGACTGTTGGGGCTCAAAATTTCACCCATGATAGAAGGGTGAATGATGGCTCAAAATGAATGGTTTGGATTGGTTCAAGACCTGAAAAATAGCCATAAAAGCGATAGAACACCTTCCATACATGTAATACACATAGAACTCGTGCAAGAGAATAGTGCGTATGGCTATGCATGCCTAAAGCCCGCATGAGCACATGCAATCGTAAGCTAAGCCATCACGTGCATGCAACCAACTCATGCATACTATGCATAACCACACATGCCACACACATGTACCTTGTTTTGCATGCCATGAATGCAACCCATACAGCCCAGGCGTGCTACCCATGTATGAAGCCCATGAAGGCACTGAGTATAAATGTAACTCTCATCTATGCCAATGCATATATCTCAAACATACATACATTCACACCATGCAAGAACACTAGTCTCATGTAACCCATTCATACATGCATGCATAACACATATAAACCATGGACCATGCCTAAGACTCATGTATGAAACACACGTGTCATCCATGCAACAAATGCATACACGCCACAAACTACATGTTCACATACATATGCAATGCATGCACGGCCTCAACACCACCAACATATCATGTGCACACATAAAACCACAATATGTACGTACGTTCACATTGCCCATGGTAACATTCCCACCAGACGTTGTTCTCTGTACCCCACCATGGAGTATATGCTTGATCTAAGCCGATCACCTGTTTCACCAACCCATTTTACCCCTTGGGGCAAAAAATGAAGAAGAACCGAGTCCTAAAGAGACTACACTAGGAGAAACAGTGGAGGAAGAATTGTCCATGGTTGGAAGTTGGCAACATGCATAAAGCACCTAAAACTCACACTTTAAACTTCCAAATTTGTGAAAAATACAACTTTATGAGCTTATTGCTGTTGGGCCCCCATCGTGATGCATAAGGGAAATCCAAACCTCCCAGACATCTTGATAGCTTATTTTAACCATTGGGACTAAGTATGAGGCATATTTGAAGCTCAGGTGGGACACACCACAGGAAGATCAACGCTCACCATTACAACTCCCAAAATGAGTGATCACCGGTTAAACCTCTCTAGTGGCCCACCACAATATTGTTTTCCAAGATCTGGACCGACCAGAGTATCCTAGGGGGTTCACACAAATGGAACATTTAAATGGTTGCTCGACCCAATATCTGTGTGGCCCCCAAATATCATTCAACGGCAAAACAACGGTGACACTATTTCCTGTGGTATGGCCCACATGAACATCTGATTTGCCTCAAACTTGGGCCTACCCCCTAGAATAACACTCCCTAGTTAATGGACGGCTTTGATCCTAGACCCATAGACTATAAATGGGACCCACCTAAAACTTTGCCAAATCACGTGGAAGCATGCAAACATGAAAAAGCCACTGTCTTAAAGACAAGCGCCCAAGCGGTGTTGAAAATCGGTTACTGGTTGAACATGTGTGGGGCCACCATGGTGCCCTTTGGACCATCCGAATCGTTCATAGAGTCACAAGGGCCCACATGTGTCATATGCATGAAAACTAGCTTGATCTGATACTTCTATGGCTCCACATGAGTCCTCAACGGTGATTGAACGGTAGAACTGTTTCCTCTCGTATGGCCCACCTGGAACTTGGATTTAGATGAAACTTGAAGCCACCTCCTAGAATGATGCCCCTAAACTAATGAACCGTTCAGATTTGGGGCCCACGAACTACAAAGGAGACCCACTAACCAGTTTTTCAAAAGACGTACGAAACCATGCAAATTCATGGTAGATACGGGTGGTCAACATCAACCAAGGTCCAGCGCCTCCAAGAGCTCACCATCTGAGTGATTTGGAGAATCTGACCTGTTCACAGGATCAATGTGGTCCACACGTGCCAGAGTACACAAGATTAACGTGATCCAATTTTCAAGTGGACCACACCATAAAAGGATATATATGAACCATTACAACTCCCAAACCAACAAGTATATAAAGGGGTCGCGTGAGTGGCATAAAGGAAGAAGATAGAAGGAGAGAGAAGAGGAGCGAGGAGGGCTGGATGAGATTGGGAGTTTCTCACATGCGCCCACCCTTTTGAGGTGGAATACATGCGCTTGAATGCATGCACCCATCATTCCAAGGTGGGAGACATGCACATGGATGCATTTCCCAATGGAGGGACACATGCGCTTGGATGCATTCCAATATCCAACTACTAAAAATCATAAAAATGCACCAAGTGCATTGGGGACATGCGCCCAAACTTTGTTGGCCAAAGTGGTGAAGCCACATGCGCCCATCTCCACCCACCAGGCGCATGCGCAGAGCCACATGCGCCCGGAAGAAGTCGTCTCTCTCTCTCGTCTTGTATGTTGGTCACGTGCGCCCACTCCATGTCACATGCGCCCACCACTCTACTACATGCGCTTACTCTCATAGACATGCGCCAGCCCTCTTCCAACATGCGCCTGAAGTGGTCACACCGGAACTGCACTGCACATCTCACTTGCACTACACACTGCATACCTTATTTACATAAAAACGTTTAAGTAAACATTTACTTTAAGTTATTTATGTAAATAAGGAAGTACCCCCCATTTGGATTCAATTAAAATACTAGAAAAATAAATTCCCAACAACGGAGATTTTGATTTTCCATCCAAAGTACAAATCGTAACTTTTTGGCACTCCCCAAAAAGTTCGCCTTTTGATTGGAGGGGTTTTTTTCGAATCTAAACCGTCCAAAAAATCTGAAATACCCTAATTATGCTAAAAACACCAAAGTCTGGTGAAATATTCATGATATTTTATGGTCGATCTGTGGATATATCAAAAATTCAGATTTTTACTTAGAATTTTCAGGCAGCGAAATTACCAGAATATCGTTTTAATGCAAATTTGTACAGAAATGGAGTTATGACTAGATAATATTGATTGCTTCATGCATTAACACCTATCTTGCTAATCTAGCATTCATTCACGCTTAATCTAGTTGCTTAATCCAGCACTCATCTCTGCTTAATCTAGCACTCATCTTTGCTTAATCTAGCATTCATCTAACTCGACATGTACTCAACTTCACATGGCATATATACTATTGTGTTCTCATATACATTCATTCTCATAAGACATACCTTCTGCTGTATTCATCAAATACAATCAATCTCATATGATATACATTCAATTACATTCATTGTACATTGAAAATCCCTTATCTCGTTACAATGCCCTACACATTTATGCACGTGTGAGTAGGTTCTCTTCTTGTCTCTCGTTGCGTATTAGCTATCAACGAAGGTGCGAGGTCGAGATCACTTCTGAAGACAAGTCGACAGACTCCAACCTTACTCGACAACTGATTATAGGAACTTTGTATCGATTATGTTCATCGCACAATTAGGATCCAGCTCGGATTGAGGCTCAAGACTAACCAAAAGGGACTATGGTTATCACAAGAAACCATAAACAAAAGAGTTTTAACTAAGCTTGAAACATCCTGCTATGGATTGTCATTATGAAAAAGACAGTCGATGCCCTACCCATCGACAACGGGTCCATCTGTTGAGCTGATGAGGCAGTTGCGGAGTGCTCTCCTAAGGTCACCCGTCATAAAAGTACGGGCACGGGCCTTGGGTTATGCCGACCAACATTCGAGGATCATGTATTCCAGCGGTCACCTGTTCACAGTAACAGGCGCGGGCCTAGAGTTGCACCACTCGATTAAAAACCTTGTTCGGGAACGTTGCGGAGTGCTTTCCTAAGGTCACCTGTGCACTGTAACAGGCGCGGGCCTTGGGTCATGCCGACCAACATTCGAGGATCGTGTATTCCAGCGGTCACCTGTTCACAGTAACAGGCGCGGGCCTCGAGTTGCACCACTCGAATCCTGACAGTCTCTCAACCCGGACAATCGGAAAGAAAATGGGACATAGACATCCGGCGTGTCTAATAAATGTGGCTCAGTCCATAACAAGAAAATAAATAGGTCAATACGACCATGAACTCAAAGACGATAGTCCCCGATGACTTAGTTACCTGCTCGATCTATCTGGGCCTTGTCTCGAATGCTCCATCTATTGTACAAACATTATTCATAGTGGAGCTTTGTCGCTTTGTGCCGTGGTTTTCTCCCGCAAGGGTTTCCACGAAAAAATCTCTGTGTTCTCTGTGATGTGCATGATTTACATTGATATTTCCTCATTTGCTTTATTTAATCTATCTATAATGTATGCATTCATTTACTTTTGCCTTTTAGTCAAGGGTGTTCAACCATTGATGTAATTAAGGGCTCGTGACAAATATCACAGCCTGGAATGTAAAAGATCTCAGAATCTCTGGAATAAAATTCGCCTTCCGATATCTCTCTTGCGTACACTTGGTGATTGCTTATGATTGTCTATGAATGTCTCTATACTCAGAATTCCCCCAGAACAATGAAACACGAAAAAACTGCCTTGAGCACGATTTTTCTAAGTTCTAACAACTGGCGACTCTGCTGGGGAGCGAACCATACCAAGATCTCTGGTTATTTCTGAGTAAATGGACATTCTAAGATAAATCATTTGCAGACATTGAGGTGTACGTAAGAAAGGTTACCGGAAGGAGAAATGTTCAGCGCCTTCACGGGCGCCAAACTGGCGACTCTCAATGGGAACGTTCTTCCCTTCATCTTTAAGGCAAAAGCATCTAAAATCAAAGTTTTCAAAACTTTTAAAAAATCCTAAAGTTTTAAAAGATAACAGAAGCATGTGTATTCTTGTTGAGCAGTTAGTTTTATGTCAAACTTCTATTGCAACTGGTAAGGTCGTGCAGTTTCTATATCTATTTGTAGACTACTCTAATGGACATATGATTGTGCAGTGAAAGTTAGCGAAAATACTAACCTTAAGAACAGGAGAAATGTCGTCTGTACTTATCTTTTTAGTGACTGGAGGATTCTACTTCTCGCACTCCACTGTGACAACACCAATCGCTTCCAAGTCCGGTTACAGCTAACTTAAAGCCTCAGACAGCCGAAGGAAATGAAGAAAACAATGATGAAGGCTCCATATTAGAAGACCACTGTGGTCAAGGCATGATTCACCATTAAAAAAGCAGTGGCAACCAGAACAAGGTAGCAGCACTTCCACTGCTGACCAGACTATAGTAATGAGGCCATAAAAGTTCATACGCTCAGTTGGTAGCTTCCCAGCTCTCTTAGAAGTGAACCACCTAGACAGGGGGCAGATCAAGCCAACTATGACAGTAACAAAACCAAGAGAAGGGATTGTCATTGAGACCAGTCAGACGAAATCAAGGCCGACTCATGAGGAGCGGCTAGTACAGGTCGTGATGGTGTAGATAATTGAAGGCGAAGAGCCGATCAAACAAGATGGTGAACCGTTAACAACTCAGGAGCAGATCAACGAATTGACCCAAGCTCAAGTGATCTATCGAGGTGAGTGAAAGAGATCCAGGATGCCTTAGCCACCCCAATTACACAGAGAATAGCCTGTAGTGCCGCTTCACCCACTCGATAGCCGATGAAAGAATCATAAGGGGCAGATGTTGAGCTCTTAATTGTGCATATTCTAACCCCAATTCATCACTCATTGTGCAAGGTTCGTATGGTTTGTAAGCTAATTCAATGCATGTTTTGTGACTATAGGATTGAGGGTGGACTCTACTCAATTGAAGATATAAAGAGCTCACTTAGGATCACTCTGATGAAAAACATCCAAGAACCAAAGAAGAAAAGAAATGAAGAAGCAAAGAGAGAAGAAAGAAAGCAAGAAAAAGAAGAGAAAAAGGTGCTGACCGGTCGTGACCGGTCGGCCAAGGAAGCCAGACCGGTCAGTAACCGGTCTGCCATGTATGAAGGACGCGGCTGAAGACGTCCGACCGGTCATGACCGGTCGGACAGTGTTGCTGGGAACTCAATGAATAGGACCGGTCGGTCAGTGTTGCTGCAATGTGAAGAAAAACATCCGACCGGTCTTGACCGGTCGGAGTTGCTTGCTGGATTTAGGTTCTACAAGGCCTGACCGGTCTTGACCGGTCGGGCATACCTACTGGAGTGTTTTCACTTGAGGCCGACCGGTCATGACCGGTCGGCCATGCGTACTGAGTTAGAACTTTCTAATTTCTTCCCGAAATTCTCTGCGCTGCGTAAGTGTTACGCACTTTCTCGATTCTTCCGAAGTCGTGGAGCCTCCAGACTATAAGAGGACACCTAGGGATCGTTCCTAGGGCATCCTAGAAGGGTTCAAGCGAGGTTGGAGGCTGTGGAAGTGAAGATTGGAGTTTCACAACTCCTTTTGGTTTGCTTTGCTGTTTTCATGTTTTTTTTGTAGTTGTTTCATGTTTCCTTGGATCATGAGCAGCTAAACCTCTTAGCTAGGGCTAAGAGGTGAAGCTTGTAGTGTATCCAAGATGTTTTAATTCGTAGTTAGGTGGTTTTCAGTTTGGAATTAAGGATTATGAACTAAGGTTTGAAGTTTATACAAGTTTTTAAGTAATTTCTCTTAGTCTTGTGATGACTCATGGATGTTTGGATGAATTACTTATCTGCTTAATTTGTTTGCAACGGTCTAGACCTGTATGATCCGAGGAATTGGAGTGCGCTCTAGTACCAAGCTCTTCATAAAGGGGCTTCATGCCAAAGTTCTAGTTTTGGTTGATTATCTGGAATATGTATGGACTGTGCATATAATTTGAATCCAGTTCAAATCATGATCTAGCCTTGTCTTGTGAGAAGACTTGAGGATGGTTATGATTGGGAATTGGACCTATAGAAAAGGTGAATGACCTATGCAATGAGCATGCTCAGATCAGCCTAGAGTTGAGTGAACTTTATGCACAGAACTTACATGTTACAGACTTCTGGTTTAACAGTTCTATCATCCGACTAGATAGACCTGACTGGTGATTCTAGTTGAGAGAATGGGAAACCACAGCAGATTGAACATCGAGGATTGCTACAAGTGGATCCTCGAACCCCTAGTGCCTTCTTATACTTGTTTACATTCAATTTAGCTTAAACTGTTAATCACACACATTCTATTCAAACTTTGATTGTTAGCTTCAATAGAAACTTGTAGATGAGTTTGTGACATCCTACATAAGTCCCTGTGGATCGACCTCGGTATTACCGAGTTTATTACTACATCGCAACCCTACACTTGGGGAAGCGAACAGCAGATCATGCCATTTGTACAGAAAACAGTTGAAGAGATGGTAGAAACGATCGTCATCAAAGTCATTCTGACAAAACAAAAGCTGACACGTGAGGGACAATCAATGCAGGACACAGCGGTTTAGGTGGCCCAAGATGAAGAATTGTTTAAACAGACTAATTAACCGCCAGCAATCCAAGAACAAATTGATGAGCTAGTTCAAGATTTAGAATGACTTAGCAAAGTAGTCGAAGGACATTCATGATGCTCTGGCAATCTTAATAGCGCAAGGGGGCCACTTAAAACATCATTTTCGCCCAAGATATCATAGGGGGCAAGTAACGTGTTTCCTCATCAAGCGAATGAGCCAGTGAAGTGGCAGTCAATCTCATGGCCAGAGAAGCTGCCAAAGCAGTTGTCAACTTGACAATCAAAGTAACAATCAAAGCAGCTATCGACTCAAAAATTAAAAGAGCAGAAGGGAAAGGAACTTGCTAGCCGACTCAGCAGGTTTCTATGAGTGTCGTAGTGCCATGGGTGATCCCTACTGAGTCTAAAATCTTGCCGAACTCTGTCTAGGCACAAAGTCGCTGAACTTTACATATGTACAAATATACCCTTGCGCTCCGGGTCTAAACGAGTTGAGAAAATACTCCAGGTTACGAGAATAAACTGAACCATACAATCTCCAGGCTACGAGGATAAACTGAACCAGATCCCTCTAGGTTACGAGGATAAACAACTGAACCAGATCCCTCCAGGTTACGAGGATAAACTGAACCAGATCCTTCCAGGTTATGAGGTGAAACTGAACCAGATCCCTCCAGGTTATGAGGTGAAACTGAACCAGATCCCTCTAGGTTATGAGGTGAAACTGAACCAGATCCCTCCAGGTTATGAGGTGAAACTGAACCAGAAACCTCTAGGGTATGAGGCTAAACTACACCAGATCCCTCCAGAGTATGAGGTTAAACTAAACCACATGAATATCAATCAATCGATCAGATCAAATATGAAAGATTCATATAAATACGAAACCCCCATATGGGAACGAAATCTTTGCATCAATCAGATCAAAATGAAATCACCATATCATCAAGAAAGATCCTAACATCATGTGAATCAAATATCCACATCATCGGATCAAAGCTAAATCTCTGCTTCACTCCGATCAATCATGAATTCAAGATGTCCATTTATAATCATTGATCATAATCATATCTTCAGAATTTTCAGATCAATCCAGTTTGATAAGAGGGTGGTCTTCTATAGAGAATCTGCATGAGATGCAATGTCTTCATATTGTTATTTCATCATGGTCTTCTTGTTATCATTATGACATTTTGGCGTTCTTCTACTTTATATGAGAGCAATTGATAGTTGTTGGTCTTTTATATATGGTTTCATATGAAGAGGGGCGGAGCATTTTACTATATGTCACTTCACATCGGAGCATTTATGACTTTCTCTTATGAACGGTTTCGCAATGAGAGTACACGATTGAGGACTACGGTTAGACGGCCTTCTATATGGATTTCTAGGGCATGAAAGTGTTCTTCAGGAAGATATCTTTATAAATTCAAGTCTTTGTATGCGATGATTATTCCTTTATATGCCTGGTTCCCTGGAGAACACTACTTTGCAAGACTATGAGTCAGATACACTGGGGGCAAGCTCGACACATGGTGAGAAGCCCAAGTATAGAGAAGAAATTACCGGGGGCAAGCCAGCAATCCCAATATAATGCTCCATGTCAGGAGCTTAAACTGAATCCCATGTAATACTCCACGTCATAAGTCTAAACTGAATTTAATCTCTCAGGAAATGACTGATTATGATTAAACTATGATACTCCATGTCATGAGTATAAACTGAATCTTATGTTGTTAAGATGTGGGACTTGATATTACATCCCTGGAGGCAAGCGTAGAGCATAATAAGCTTATATATTCACCAAAGCAATGGCATACAAATGAGCACCGGCAAAATCAGAAGGAAAGTGATCTTACCGAATACTTATCTTCTTCCAATGCCTTTTCCTTATTGCATATACATATATCTCTCAATTCATTTATCACTTCGCTATTAGTGTCATGCAAATTAGCCTAACACTCACACACCTTACATAAACATGAAATGATAAACTGTTGCATAAAGCATGATTGCAATTTCATAATAGTACCATCATCACATTGTCACCTAAACATGAACATCACATCATAAGTCCACGAGATATCATACAAACTCATGCAAGATACTTGTGTCTATCCTCTCGCCAAATAAAGCACATCAAGAAAATACGATCAAAAGGAGTTCAAGAAGACAAAGCAGCAATGAAAGTAGTATCGTGATCAAGTCCAACAGTCGGCTTTGGTGTTCTGACAAGCCTAGGGAAAGGGCCAAAGCTGTCACACTCAACGTACCTCATATTTCTTCAATCATCATAGAGTGCAGGGACATGCAGGCCATTAGACCCTAACTCTTAGGCCGCTATCATTCCTCTCCCAGCTTGAGGAATGGCCACTAGGGCCACTAAAGAAAGTAATGCAAAAGAAGCAAGCTCTGTAACTTGTTATACGTGCGCCGTTCCACCATTATTGATTACGAGTTTCTATTCATTAACTATCAAGAGCAATTATAAACTTCTATATATCAACTACCAGTATCGATTGCAGGCTTCCACATACCTTTCTTCGATAACAATTATAGATCTCTGAATGTATATCTCGTCCACTGGTATCAGTCGTGAATCTTTAAACATTTACTTTATTGACATCAGTCACAGAATTTCGTGTACATATATTTCTTCATTGTTGTCACGGATCTTCTTATACATATATTCTACCAGTATTGGCCATGGATCTTTATGTACGTTCCTCTGACCGGTATCAGTCATAGGCTCCTGCGTATATCTGTCGTCATCCTCAACTACTAGATTATATATATCTGCAGTCATCCCCAGCTACCGGATTATATATATATATCTGCTAACACCGACACCTACAGGATTCTATACATCCTTTATTATTGCTTGTTATGGGACCAGTCATATCTGCTGCCAACATCAGTTAAAGAATTATATGGATCTTCCATCAGCATCATTGGAGGGTCGGGACTATGGATTTGTACACCTACTGGTTGAATATTATATGGATCTTCCATCAGCATCATTGGAGGGTCAGGACTATGGATTTGTACACCTACTGGTTGAATATTATATGGATCTTCCATCAGCATCATTGGAGGGTCAGGACTATGGATTTGTACACCTACTGGTTGAATATTATATGGATCTTCCATCAACATCATTGGAGGGTTAGGACTATGGATTCGTACATCTACCGGTCGAATACTCCAAGGGATCAACAATGAGTGAAAGTAACCTCGCACCACAATGAATTTGCTACACAGTAAACCAAGTCAGCATAACTAAGAAGGAAGTGACGAAGACGGAAGTACAATTAGAAGATAACAAGATTAGAAGGCTTGAAGTTTCAGTCTCACAAATACAGGTTAAATCAGTATTTTGCCTTCACGACCCGTCAATACAAGAGTTACGGCTGCAAAACCGGAAGGACAGCAAGATCCCAAAGGGAAGCAAGAAGAACTAGAAGATCCTTATACCTCCATGGTATGGCAACACTCAGATGAAGTCTACAGAATTGAAAAGGGAGGAAAAGCACCCTGTTAAAAAAATGATGATGATGAAATGGTTTAGCTGGACCTGGTTTATATACTTGAGCCTAGGAACCGGTGCACTGCACTGGTAGGGCATAAACGCCCAGCAGCGCACCGGGGGGGGCACTTGTTGGGGCTCAAAATTTCACCCATGATAGAAGGGTGAATTGTGGCTCAAAATGAATGGTTTGGATCGGTTCAAGACCTGAAAAATAGCCATAAAAGCGATAGAACACCTTCCATACATGTAATACACATAGAACTCATGCAAGAGAATAGTGCGTATGGCTATGCATGCCTAAAGCCCGCATGAGCACATGCAATCGTAAGCTAAGCCATCACGTGCATGCAACCAACTCATGCATACTATGCATAACCACACATGCCACACACATGTACCTTGTTTTGCATGGCATGAATGCAACCCATACAGCCCAGGCGTGCTACCCATGTATGAAGCCCATGAAGGCACTGAGTATAAATGTAACTCTCATCTATGCCCATGCATATATCTCAAACATACATACATTCACACCAAGCAAGAACACTATTCTCATGTAACCCATTCATACATGCATGCATAACACATATAAACGATGGACCATGCCTAAGACTCATGTATGAAACACACGTGTCATCCATGCAACAAATGCATACACGCCACAAACTACATGTTCACATACATATGCAATGCATGCACGGCCTGAACACCACCAACATATCATGTGCACACATAAAACCACAATATGTACGTACGTTCACATCGCCCATGGTAACATTCCCACCAGACGTTGTTCTCTGTACCCCACCATGGAGTATATGCTTGATCTAAGCCGATCACCTGTTTCACCAACCCATTTTACCCCTTGGGGCAGAAAATGAAGAAGATCCGAGTCCTAGAGAGACTACACCAGGAGAAACAGTGGAGGAAGAATTGTCCATGGTTGGAAGTTAGCAACACGCATAAAGCATGTAAAACTCACACTTTAAACTTGCAAATTTGTGAAAAATACAACTTTATAAGCTTATTGCTGTGGGGCCCCCATCGTGATGCATAAGGGAAATCCAAACCTCCCAGACATCTTGATAGCTTATTTTAACCATTGGGACTAAGTATGAGGCATATCTGAAGCTCAGGTGGGACACACCACAGGAAGATCAACGCTCACCATTACAACTACCAAAATGAGTGATCACCGGTTAAACCTCTCTAGTGGCCCACCACAATATTGTTTTCCAAGATCTCGATCGACCAGAGTATCCTAGGGGGTTCACACAAATGGAACATTTAAATGGTTGCTCGACCTAATATCTGTGTGGCCCCCAAATATCATTCAACGGCAAAACAACGGTGACACTATTTCCTATGGTATGGCCCACATGAACATCTGATTTGCCTCAAACTTGGGCCCACCCCCTAGAATAACACTCCCTAGTTAATGGACGGCTTTGATCCTAGACCCATAGACTATAAATGGGACCCACCTAAAACTTTGCCAAATCACGTGGAAGCATGCAAACATGAAAAAGCCACTGTCTTAAAGACATGCGCCCAAGCGGTGTTGAAAATCGGTTACTGGTTGACATGTGTGGGGCCACCATGGTGCCATTTGGACCATCCGAATCGTTCATAGAGTCACAAGGGCCCACATGGGTCATATGCATGAAAACTAGCTTGATCTGATACTTCTATGGCTCCACATGAGTCCTCAACGGTGATTGAACAGTGGAACTGTTTCCTCTCGTATGGCCCACCTGGAACTTGGACTTAGATGAAACTTGAGGCCACCTCCTAGAATGACGCCCCTAAACTAATGAACCGCTCAGATTTGGGGCCCACGAACTACAAAGGAGACCCACTAACCAGTTTTTCAAAAAACGTACGAAACCATGCAAATTCATGGTAGATACGGGTTGTCAACATCAACCAAGGTCCAGCACCTCCAAGAGCTCACCATCTGAGTGATTTGGAGAATCTGACCTGTTCACAGGATCTGTATGGTCCACACATGCCAGAGTACACAAGATTAACGTGATCCAATTTTCAAGTGGACCACACCATAAGAGGATATATATGAACCATTACAACTCCCAAACCAACAAGTATATAAAGGGGTCGCGTGAGTGGCATAAAGGAAGAAGAGAGAAGGAGAGAGAAGAGGAGAGAGGAGGGGAGGATGAGATTGGGAGTTTCTCACATGCACCCTCCCTTTTGAGGTGGAATACATGCGCTTGAATGCATGCACCCATCATTCCGAGGTGGGAGACATGCGCATGGATGCATTTCCCAATGGAGGGACACATGCGCTTGGATGCATTCCAATATCCAACTACCAAAAATCATAAAAATGCACCAAGTGCAATGGGGACATGCGCCCAAACTTTGTTGGCCAAAGTGGTGAAGCCACATGCGCCCATCTCCACCCACCAGGCGCATGCATTAACACCTATCTTGCTTAATCTAGCATTCATTCACGCTTAATCTAGTTGCTTAATCCAGCACTCGTCTCTGCTTAATCTAGCACTCATCTTTGCTTAATCTAGCATTCATCTAACTCGACATGTACTCAACTTCACATGGCATATATACTATTGTGTTCTCATATACATTCATTCTCATATGACATACCTTCTGTTGTATTCATCAAATACAATCAATCTCATATTGTTAATGTCAGATTTTGTAACAGGATCCTTCGAACGTTCACCTTCTCTCCTCCAGAGATTTCTCCCGCCAAACCTGAAAGAAGACAGACAGCAACTAAGGGTGGCTGGGGTCCAGCCGTTAACCCTCCGATGCTTAAGTCAGACCAAAGCAGGAAGAAGAGCAGCCAGGCAAAACGGGACAGAGATCGAATATTGTGTGTACCTTTTCTTAATGGAGTCGTTCCTTTATATAGATCTGAAGCGATTCAATCTGTTACGTAAGATATCGAGATCCCGCTGATCTCGTGTACGATACGAGATCTTGCTGATTTCGTGGGATAAGATCCTCATCTTTAGAGACAAGATCCAACCCAATGACTTATTTCGGCAATCACGTTCCTCGATGGCAATCCCTTGAGATCCGGAACCACTAGAGGATAAGCCTAAAAACTGACCTATACGGGCTGCCGGTAGGCGTAGAAATAGCGTTGATAGCTCATGTAGAGCTGGGAACCGTAGTTGGAGTCATAGCCAGCGAAAAAGGAAGGAGACGCCGACAAGACGGAAACCACCGAACTGGGTGTAGCCCTGCCTGGCCTCGCAGGGTCATACTGCTCGACGGGAATCGGGTGCTGGTACTGAAGGATAAGAGATGTAGCCGCAGAAAAGCTGTTCGCATGTTGGGACATGGTCGCGAGTCCAAGTGCTCGCTCATTTTGACGTAACTCCTTTCAACGACTTGTGAGAAGGTCTGCTCGCTGTTCAAGAAGGGAACCTTTGCTTTGCTTTATCTGACCATCGGCTATGGGAGCTCGAAGCCTTGCTAATAGGTGCTCCGTATTTATCCATCCTACGACTCTCGAGCATATGATCTCGAGAGTCGGATGAACATCCCGCGCTTACCCAATCTGCGGCTTGTGATCAGATGATCTCGAAGGTCGGATGGGCATCCTGCACTTACCCGATCTGCGACTCTCGCTCAGATGATCTCGAGGGTCCAATGGGTACTTCCGTATTTCCCCAATCTGCGACTCTCGATCAGATGTTCTCGAGAGTCGAATGGGCGTCCGCGTACAATTAACAGCTGAGTTGATCTCCTTTATTTTTCCTATAACAGATGCCCCCCAAGTCCTTGCCACCAAGAATTTTGAAGGGAAGGACTTAGCTCATTACCACACGTAACCGCCTGCTGCCTTTATCGAGAACGGAACCTCACATGATGGGCTGGAATTAATGAGCGCCAGCTTTCCGCAGTCTTTCCGCAGACAGAAAATGAAGGGGCGCTCGCCACGTGTCTGAGGAGTTAATGGGCGTGCCTGCTCGAGTGCTGTGCCAAAGGAGGGACTGCCATGTGCCATTAGATATGGCGGAATGATTGCCTATAAATATACGGAGTCCGCCATTTCTTTGATTTTCTACAGAAGCTTTTCGAAAAGAACTTGCAGTCTTCTCTTTCCATTCTTCTTCCTCCGGTGCTCCTTTTCTTTCTTTCTGTTTTGGTATACTTCTTTTTTCTTCTTTTGTTTTTATCTTCTCATGGCTGGGAACTCTGACGAGACCACCGTCCCTCTCGGGGATGCCACTCCGGAATCCTCTGCCTCCAGCAGTGCGAGGGTTCCGGCAGGGAGATACACTGCAGCCGGATATCCTTCCGTTTTATCGGAGGACCGGCTGGCTGAGTTGCGGGGGAGATACCTGATTCCCGACTCAGTTACTCTCCACTTGCCCGGAGATGGAGAGACACCAGACTCCCCCCCCCCCCTCCAGGATGCGTAGCTTTTTATGAGTACCAGCTTATCCTGGGGGTACGCCTCCCCCTCCATCCCTTTATCCGCGATGTTCTCCGTTGTTACAAGATTTCCCTCGGGCAACTCATCGTGAACGGGTGGAGGGTAGTTCTCGGCTCCTTTGCCCTCTGGGCCCAGGCCGGCAACGGGGAACTCACGGCGGAGGAGTTCCTCCGTATGTTCCGTCTGAAGAAAGCTCCCTCCAGCGAAGGCTGGTATTATTTGTGTTATTGGCACCGGGATAACTTCGTGTTGGGGAAGCCCTCCTCGAACTATCCCGGCTGGAGGAAGCGGTGGTTCTATGCTTCCGGGAACTGGGAGTCTGCCTCCAGGGGTCTAGGAGTGACCCGATTTTTCTGTGAAGGTAGGCACAATCCCGCATTGTGCAGTTTCTTTAGTTAGGTTTTTAGGGTTTTTGCTTCATCTGACCCCTGTTAGTGCTCGCAGGTATCCCGGCCTTGAGAAAACCAAATTTGAAGGGAGGGATCAACGAGAAAATTGTAAAGGTGTACAAGGTGCCTGTTGGTGCCAGGCATATCGAGGCTTGCCTGTCTCCCTCGCGACTTGCTGCAGCGGGCTTAATTTCCAGAAGAGAGGTTGAGATGACGAAGGCTGGAGAGAAGAGGGGTCTGTTGCCCCAACTGAAGGGCACAGGTTCCAAGAGGCAGAAGAGAATACCTGCCGAACCATCTCAATCATCCATCCGCACGGGTAACGATCAGCCTGCCCCTCCTGCGAGCATGGCGGGGGCCCCGGCTGGGCCCACTATTCCCTCACTGGTGGTCGCACCTGGACCGCCAGTGATTAACATTGCTGACAACTCCCCGGATGGGGTGGGGTCCGGCTGCCCCCCAGCTGAAGAGGCTCGAGAGCAGGTAGAGCCTCAAGAGCCGACTCCTGCTCACGAGCTGGTCCCTGCTGCCGAGCAGGGACCTGCTCGCGAGTCAATGCCTCCACCTCGCGAGCAGGCCGAGTTGGTCGTTGCCTAACCGTCAGGGAGCGGGACGTACTCTATTCCCCGCCACCTCCATCCAGTATGTAAATTTTTATTTGAGAATGTCCCTCCTCAAGCCTTCGGCTCTCTTCCCGAGCCAAGCCCTGAGAACCTTTTCCTCGAAGCGGGGGTGAGGATGGTTCAGGTAAGACCATGTCAAGACCTGCTTTAATCTGTTACTACATTCCAGAATTCTTTCTCACATTTTTCATCACTTTTGCAGGGCTTAGATCTTATCCTGCGAACGAGGCGTGATATCATTGCCGCCCGTCGCACGATAGATGAAGCTAAGGGGAAGAGGACTGCCTTGGAGAAGGTAGTTCAAGGAAGAGATCAGCTGCTCAAGGCCCGTGAGGCGGTGATCGCGAAGAGAGATGAGGAGAAAAAGATCCTCATCGAGAAAATCCAAGTCCTGACCGACAGGTATCAGGCCTTGGACTCGGACTTTGTGAAGCTCACGGGTTTGAAGGAGAAGGCTGAGAGAGAGAGGGAGATCTTCCTCCAAGACAAGATCTCGTTGGAGGAGCAGTTCGCGGAGGCCAGGTCGCAGCTCAAGGAGGCCTACGACAACCTGACCAAGGAGCGTACCGCTCTTGCACAGCTTAAGGACGACTTGATCCACTGGGACGAGGAGAGAGTCGCCCTTGTAAAAATGCTCTCGGAGGAAGGTCCTCGGGCGATTTTCGAGTTCCGGACTTCGCAGCTATATGACGACGAAAGGTACGAGTCATATGATGCTGGTCGCGACTTTGCGCTAAGAGTAGTGCAACGAATGATCCCATCCTTCGATATGGGGGAGTTTGGTCGAGTCGCGACCATCATAGCTGTCGAAGAGCAAGCTGCTGCTGAGAACGAGGTGACTGAAGCCACGCAGGCTGAAGGGGCTCCAGAAATGGGCCCTGAAGTCGAGAGCACAGCTCCTCCTCCAAGGGATTGATTTTCTTTGTTTTCCTCTCTTGTATTCGTGAGTAGATATTGTAAACATTTATCATCAATGAAAAAATATTTTTGGAAGTATTGTCCTCGTTTACTCTTTCCCTTTCACGTAATGAATGCCTTCTCGTTTTTGTTTACTTTCTTTTCATGTACTGAATGCCTTGTTGCAATGAGTTATGCTCAACCCGGGGGGGGGGGGGGGGGGGGGGGGCGTAGCGACCATGCCCTCGTGGAGATAGGCTGATCTATCGATTGAGAGAATGTGCTCAATCCGGGGGGTTGTAGCGACCATGCCCTCGTGGAGATAGACTGATCTATCGATTGAGAGAATGTGCTCAATCTGGGGGGTCGTAGAGACCATGTCCCTCGTGGAGATAGACTGATCTATCGATTGAGAGAATGTGCTCAATCCGGGGGGTCGTAGCGACCATGCCCTCATGGAGATAGACTGATCTATCGATTGAGAGAATGTGCTCAATCTGGGGGGTCGTAGCGACCATGCCCTCGTGGAGATAGACTGATCTATCGATTGAGACTCCAAGTTTGCCTCCAGGTTTACCAAGGGTGTGAAGGTCATCCATAAAATAGAAATGCGACCATCCTGGGTGAATTTAACCCTACCAAAGGTAGGCGATTGGCCAAGGGATTGTATGCATCCTCTTCAGGGCTATTCAGATCCAGGTTAATGGAGTAGCGACCAAAAGATATCTTTCGCTTTATTCATAAAATGTTGTTTATGAACTACATCGAATCTAGGGGTAGTATCGTAGCAAATGCTCCACGTGCCAAGGGCGACGTACGGGCTTCCCTTGCATGTCTTCAAGATAATAAGTACCGGGTCGCACAATCCTGACAACCCGATATGGGCCTTCCTAATTTGGATCCAGCGAACAAGCGGGAACTCCAAGTTTTTGCCTCAGGACCAAATCTCCGGGCTGGAAGGATCTAGGCCGAACCCTAGCATTTCGATAACGAGCAATACGTTGTTGATATGCTGCCACTCGTACTTGGGAAGCATTTCTTCATTCTTCCAAGAGATCGAGATGAAGTCGGAGGTTTTCCTGATTACTCGCAGGGTCATACTGCTCGATCCGATACGAGGGCACTTGAATTTCCACTGGTACCACCGCGTCGACGCCAAAAGCTAAGGAGAAAGGGGTTTCTCCTGTTCATGTACAATCCGTGGTTCTATACGCCCATAATACTTCTGGCAGAAGTTCTGGCCACATCCCTTTACATTCCCCTAGCTTGGTCTTTAAATGGTGCTTGATGATCTTATTCACTGCCTCGACCTGCCCATTTGCCTGAGGATGATATGGAGAAGTGTGGAGATTACGTATCTTCCATTTTTCACAAAATTCATCAAAAGCTGCATTGTCAAACTGTGTTCCGTTATCGGTAATTATGGTGTGAGGAAGTCCGAAACGGCATATAATATTTCTCCATACAAACTTAGTAGTTTGTTTCTCAGTAATCTTGGCTAATGGTTCTGCCTCGGCCCATTTGGTGAAATAATCAATCGCCACGATCGCGAACCTATTTTGTCCCTTTCCCATGGGTAAGGGCCCGATGATATCGACCCCCCACTGAGCAAAAGGCCAAGGGCTATCAACCGGAGTCATCCGTTCGGAAGGTACATGGGGTATAGGTGAATATCGCTGGCACTTGTCGTATTTTTTAGAAAATTCAATTGCATCTGCTTTCATAGTGGGCCAATAATATCCTTGCCGCATCGCCTTATATGCTAGGGATCGCCCCCTGGGGTGATTACCACATGCCCCCTGGTGTACTTCGTCTAGAACATGAAGTGCTTCTTCTGGATGAAGACACCTTAAATAAGGCAAGGAGAAACTTTTTCGCAACAATATTCCGTCTTGCAAGGTGTACCTGGAAGCTCGAAGCCGAATTTGTCTTGCAGTTTTCTTATTGTCTGGTAGGTATCCGTCTCTGAGATACAGGATGATGGGATCCATCCAACATGGAGACGATTGTACCGATATTACCTGCTCAAGAGCCGATTGGTCGATACTTAAGTTCTGACGATGCTCGATGGGGATCGAATGTGCTAGCTCAGATTCTGGTGCGGAAGCGAGCTTAGCCAATGAGTCGGCAAGTTGGTTCTGCTCGCGAGGAATGTGGATTATTTCATAGGTCTTCAGTTTCACGAGTAGGATGAGTACACGAGACTTGTATAAGTCCATCCTTTCTTCTTTGGCTTCAAATTCACCAAGAACTTGTTTGACAATGAGCTGGGAGTCGCTATGGATTAACAGATTCTGAACTGCAAGGACAATGGCCAGTTCAAGGCCAACGATCAGGGCCTCATATTCTGCTTCATTATTTGAGACGCGAGATTCGAAACGCAGAGCATATTAAAAATGTGACCCGTCGGGAGCCACTAAAATCAGGCCTGCTCCGCTACCAGTGGCCCGCGACGACCCGTCCACGAAGAGTGACCAAGGAGGCTGGTCGCTGGTCATAGTATTATCTTCGGAGGAGTATGTGAATTCGGTGATGAAGTCAGCCACGGCCTGGCCCTTTACTGCGGTCCTAGGACAGAATGAGATATCGTGCTCATTGATCTCGACCGCCCATTTAGTTAATCGTTCGGAAGCCTCAGGTTTTTGAAGGACTTGTCGTAGCGGGTGATTCGTCGGTACTAAAATAGCGTGGGCTTGAAAATATGGTCGCAGTTTTCGAGCTGCCGTGACTAAGGCTAGGGCCAGTTTCTCCATATCAGAATACCTAGTTTCTGCATCAACCATTGCTCGACTGATATAATAAACGGGCCTCTGCACCCCGGAATCTTCGCTTATTAAAGCGGCGCTAACGGCCGTAGTGGACACAGAGAGATAAAGAATGAGTTGGTCATGTGCTACAGGTTTAGATAAAATGGGGGGTGTGCTCATGTATAGCTTCAATTGTTGAAAGGCTTCCTCACATTGTGGCGTCCATTTCCAATCAGACTTGGCCGTTGTACGAAGGAGTTTGAAGAAAGGTAAACACTTGTCTGATGCTCGCGAGATGAACCTGTTTAACGATGCGATGCGACCAGCCAGACACTGGACGTCCTTCAGAGTGGTGGGAGATTTCATCTCTATCAATGCTTTTATTTTCTCAGGATTTGCCTCAATTCCGCGTTGGCCAACCATGAACCCGAGAAATTTTCCTGCAGACACACCGAACGCACATTTCTCTGGGTTTAATTTCATTTGGTACCTCCTCATTAAGTCGAAGGCTTCTCGAAGATCAGAAATATGATCAGCTTCTATAGTGCTTTTCACGAGCATGTCATCAACATAGACTTCCATATTCCTACCGATTTGAGCAGCAAATATTTTGTTGACGAGACGTTGATAAGTGGCCCCTGCATTCTTGAGACCGAACGGCATTACCTGGTAGCAATATAATCCTCGATCTGTGATGAAGGCGGTATGCTGGCTATCAGGTGGATGCATCATGATCTGGTTGTAACCAGAATAAGCATCCATAAAGCTAAGCAGAGCGTGTCCAGCTGTTGAATCGACTAACTGGTCGATCCGCGGTGTCGGGAAGCTATCTTTGGGACATGCTTTGTTCAAGTCTGAATAGTCGACGCACATTCTCCATTTGCCATTAGCTTTCCGGACGAGAACTACGTTCGCGACCCACTCTGGATAGTCAATTTCTTTTATGAAATTGACCGTGAGTAGCTTTTCAACTTCAGCCTTGATCGCCATTTGCCTTTCGGCAGTGAAGGCTCGTCGACGCTGGTGTACGGGTTTATGCTTTGGATCGATATTGAGACGATGTACGATGACGTTGGGGTCAATGCCTAGCATATCTTTATGAGACCAAGCAAACACGTCCTGGTATTCAGTGAGGAAACGGATCAGATCTCCGCGGTGGGCACTGGTTAAAGAGGATCCAATGTACACGATCTTAGGCGGGTCTCCTTCGGTCAGGTGAATCGCCACTGTTTCCTCCCCCAGAGTTCCTGACTTCAGAGCATTTTCTCTCGGATCCAACGAGGTGCTGGAGGGAACGTCGGGTGAACCTTGAGCTATCTCCATGATTGGTGTCGCTTGAGCCTTCTTTCGATCTTGGAGGGCTATCTGGTAGCAAGACCGTGCCTCCTGTTGACTTCCTCGCACGACCCCGATACCATTTGGGGTAGAAAATTTAACACACAGATATGAAGGGTGTAAGGCTGCCCCAATCTTAGTTAGAGACGGCCGCCCCAAAATGGTGTTATACGCTGATTTTCGGTCCACCACGAGGAAGTTTACGAAGATGGTGGCCTTCGCTGGACTTTCTCCAAAAGTAACCGGGAGATCAATGCTTCCTTCAGGTGTCACTACTTCACCTCCGAAGCCAACGAGGGGGGTCGAAACTGGCTTGAGTAGGCCTCTGGCAAGTGCCATTTTGTTGAAAGCCTCCAAGTATAGAATATCGGCCGAGCTACCTGTATCCACCATAATTCGATGTGTCAGATAATTTGATACCTTCAATGTGACTATGATGGAATCTTCGTGAGGGAAGTGAATTCCCGTTGCATCTTAGAGAGTGAAGGAAATTGGAGGATGGCTGGCTTTTGACGAGCTAGACGAATGTTCCAGCCAATAGATCTGCTGGGGTTCTTTGGACGCCTTTCGAGCGTATGCTTTTCTTGAAGCTTGAGAGTCACCCCCACAAGCTGTTCCTCCGACGATGGTGCGGATTTCTCCCGTGGGCTCAGCGTCCTCTTGGTCAGTTTAATGATGAGGCGGTTCCTTTTGGCGAGATGAGGTCTTCGTCCTTTCTGGTGATCGATTTTTACGAGCAACATAATCCTGAAGATGGCCTTTTCGAATAAGGGCTTCGATATGGTCACGTAGAGAGATGCAGTCCTGGGTCCTATGCCCGTGATCTTTGTGGAAGTAACAGAACTTGCTCTTATCCCTCTTCTCAGGATCGGATTTGATCTTTGCGGGCCACTTTACATATGGCTTGTGTTTAATCTCCATTAGAACCTTTTCATGAGACTGATTAAGAGGGGTGTAGTTATGGTATTTACCAGAGTAAGGCTTCTTGGGAGAACGATCGCGCTGATCACGACGATATTTTTTATCTGTAAAAGAGGTTCCTTCTGGCTTGCGTTTCTTACTCTGTACTCCATGGCGTGTCAATGCGACTTCTTCTGCATTGATATATTTCTGAGCTTTGGCTTGGAACTCTGCCATAGTTTTCGGAGGGCTTTTATCTAAGGCAAACCTGAATTTCTCACTCATTATTCCAGCAATGAGGGCTGTAAGACCCTTTTCTTCAGTGTAACCCTCAGTTTGGACGGTTTCGGTGGTGAACCGTACTGTGAACTCCTTTATTGTCTCCCCATGCTGCTGTTTCAGATTCATCAGATGGGAGGCTGGCTTCTTAATGCGAATGCTTCCCATGAACTGAGAAAGGAATATCTCCGATAACTGGGAAAAGGAACTGATGGAACGAGGCTTTAACCCCCTGAACCACGTACGAGCTGCTTCCTTCAATGTTAAGGGAAAAGCCCTACACATGATTTCTGAACCATGTCCCTCCAACTCCATGAGGGACCTGTATGTTTCCAGATGTTCAAGAGGGTCGCCAATACCTGTGTACGGGGTGATAACAAGCATTCGATACTTTCTAGGTAACGGGGCTTCCATAACCTCGCTGGTGAAGGGGGACTCGGATTGATGTATCGCCGCCATGACGGCAGATGGCCGATTTGCTTGGTATCGCTGTTCCATGACATTAAAACGATCATGGATTCTTTTGAGATCTCCTTCCCATGGTAGGGTATAGCTTGATGTTTCGGCGGTGGAGCCCTGCGGTTGAGGTTGTCGAGACGAACTAGAATGTATAGAATGTGGAGACGGTACAGGGGGATGGCTGCCAAGTGGTGGGACCTGTGGTTCGTCCATAGAATGTCTAGATGCCACTGGTATGGGCTGCGGTGGTAACCCTTCGGAGGCTTGTCTCTGAGGTTCGGGGAAATGCTGATCAAGCCGATTTGACAGCGCCTGAACTCCGGCGTTTAGAGTTAGGAGAGTGTTTCCGAGGAAACGTAGGACATCGTCTTGATTTCCAGAAGCTTCCAATAATGGGTTTTGTGATGGCATAGTTGGGGCTCCTTGAGGGATGTTCGTCGAGGCAGGAGGAAGGGTAGGTACGTATTCCGTCTCATCGGGCGGAGGTGGTGCCTGCCTTGAAGTCGAAGGATGAACAGCCTTTTTAGGAGGCATCGCCGAAAGATCTTTATCGGTGGAACGATTGATTTTGATGATCAAGTCGTTCCCACAGACGGCGCCAAACTGTCAATGTCAGATTTTGTAACAGGATCCTTCGAACGTTCACCTTCTCTCCTCCAGAGATTTCCCCCACCAAACCTGAAAGAAGACAGACAGCAACTAAGGGTGGCTGGGGTCCAGCCGTTAACCCTACGATGCTTAAGTCAGACCAAAGCAAGAAGAAGAACAGCCGGGCAAAACGGGACAGAGATCGAATATTGTGTGTACCTTTTCTTAATGGAGTCGTTCCTTTATATAGATCTGAAGCGATTCAATCTGTTACGTAAGATATCGAGATCCCGCTGATCTCGTGTACGATACGAGATCTTGCTGATTTCGTGGGATAAGATCCTCATCTTTAGAGACGAGATCCAACCCAATGACTTATTTCGGCAATCACGTTCCTCGATGGCAATCCCTTGAGATCTGGAACCACCAGAGGATAAGCCTAAAAACCGACCTATACGGGCTGCCGGTAGGCGTAGAAATAGCGTTGATAGCTCATGTAGAGCTGGGAACCGTAGTTGGAGTCATAGCCAGCGAAAAAGGAAGGAGACGCCGACAAGACGGAAACCACCGAACTAGGTGTAGCCCTGCCTGGCCTCGCAGGGTCATACGGCTCGACGGGAATCGGGTGCTGGTACTGAAGGATAAGAGATGTAGCCGCAGAAAAGCTGTTCGCATGTTGGGACATGGTTGCGAGTCCAAGTGCTCGCTCATTTTGACGTAACTCCTTTCAACGACTTGTGAGAAGGTCTGCTCGCTGTTCAAGAAGGGAACCTTTGCTTTGCTTTATCTGACCATCTGCTATGGGAGCTCGAAGCCTTGCGAATAGGTGCTCCATATTTATCCATCCTACGACTCTCGAGCATATGATCTTGAGAGTCGGATGAACATCCCGCGCATACCCAATCTGCGGCTTGTGATTAGATGATCTCGAAGGTCGGATGGGCATCCTGCACTTACCCGATCTGCGACTCTCGCTCAGATGATCTCGAGGGTCCAATGGGTACTTCCGTATTTCCCTAATCTGTGACTCTCGATCAGATGTTCTCGAGAGTCGAATGGGCATCCGCGTACAATTAACAGCTGAGTTGATCTCCTTTATTTTTCCTATAACACATGATATACATTCAATTACTTTCATTGTACATTGAAAATCCCTTATCTCGTTACAATGCCCTACACATTTATGCACGTGTGAGTAGGTTCTCTTCTTGTCTCTCGTTGCGTATTAGCTATCAACGAAGGTGCGAGGTCGAGATCACTTCTGAAGACAAGTCGACAGACTCCAACCTTACTCGACAACTGATTATAGGAACTTTGTATTGATTATGTTCATCGCACAATTAGGATCCAGCTCGGATTGAGGCTCAAGACTAACCAAAAAGGACTGGTTATCATAAGAAACCATAAACAAAAGAGTTTTAACTAAGCTTGAAACATCCTGCTATGGATTGCCATTATGAAAAAGACAGTCGATGCCCTACCCATCGACAACAGGTCCGTCGGTTGAGCTGATGAGGCAGTTGCGGAGTGCTCTCCTAAGGTCACCCGTCATAAAAGTACGGGCGCGGGCCTTGGGTTATGCCGACCAACATTCAAGGATCGTGTATTCCAGCGGTCACCTGGTCACAGTAACAGGCGCGGGCCCAGAGTTGCACCACTCGATTAAAAACCTTGTTCGGGAACGTTGCGGAGTGCTTTCCTAAGGTCACCTGTGCACTGTAACAGGCGCAGGCCTTGGGTCATGCCGACCAACATTCGAGGATCGTGTATTCCAGCGGTCACCTGTTCACAGTAACAGGCGCGGGCCTCGAGTTGCACCACTCGAATCCTGACAGTCTCTCAACCCGTACAATCCGAAAGAAAATGGGACATAGACATCCGGCGTGTCTAATAAATGTGGCTCAGTCCATAACAAGAAAATAAATAGGTCTCTACGACCATGAACTCAAAGACGATAGTCCCCAATGACTTAGTTACCTGCTCGATCTATCCGGGCCTTGTCTCGAATGCTCCATCTATTGTACAAACATTATTCATAGTGGAGCTTTGTCGTTTGTGCCGTGGTTTTCTCCCGCAAGGGTTTCCACGTAAAAATCTCTGTGTTCTCTGTGGTGTGTATGATTTACATTGATATTTCCTCATTTGCTTTATTTAATCTATCTATAATGTATGCATTCATTTACTTTTGCCTTTTAATCAAGGGTGTTCAACCATTGATGTAATTAAGGGCTCGTGACAAATATCACAGCCTGGAATGTAAAAGATCTCAGAATCTCTATAATAAAATTCGCCTTGCGATATCTCTCTTGCATACACTTGGTGATTGCTTATGATTGTCTATGAATGTCTCTATACTCAGAATTCCCCCAGAACAATGAAACACGAAAAAAACTGCCTTGAGCACGATTTTTCTAAGTTCTAAAAGCATCTGAAATCAAAGTTTTCAAAACTTTTAAAAAATCCTAAAGTTTTAAAAGATAACAGAAGTATGTGTATTCTTGTTGTGCATTTAGTTTTATGTCAAACTTTTATTGTAATTGGTAAGGTCGTGCAGTTTCTATATCTATTTGTAGACTACTCTAATGGACATGTGATTGTGTAGTGAAAGTTAGCGAAAATACTAACCTTAAGAATAGGAGAAATGGCGTCTGTACTTATCTTTTTAGTGACTGGAGGATTCTACTTCTCGCACTCCACTGTGACAACACCAATCGCTTCCAAGTCCGGCTACAGCTAACTCGAAGCCTCATACAGCCGAAGGAAATGAAGAAAACAATGATGAAGGCTCCATATTAGAAGACCACTGTGGTCAAGGCACGATTCACCATTAAAAAAGCAGTGGCAACCAGAACAAGTTAGCAGCGCTTCCACTGCTGACCAGACTATAGTAATGAGGCCATAAAAGTTCATACGCTCAGTTGGTAGCTTCCCAGCTCTGTTAGAAGTGAACCACCTAGACAGGGGGCAGATCAAGCCAACTATGACAGTCACAAAACCAAGAGAAGGGATTGTCATTGAGACCAGTCAGACGAAATCAAGGCCGACTCGTGAGGAGCGGCTAGTACAGGTCGTGATGGTGTAGATAATTGACGGCGAAGAGCCGACCAAACAAGATGGTGAACCGTTAACAACTCAGGAGCAGATCAACGAATTGACCCAAGCTCAAGTGATCTATCGAGGTGAGTGAAAGAGATCCAGGATGCCTTAGCCACCCCAATTACACAGAGAATAGCCTGTAGTGCCGCTTCACCCACTCGATAGCCGGCGAAAGAATCACAAGGGGCAGATCATGCCATTTGTACAGAAAACAGTTGAAGAGACGGTAGAAACGATCGTCATCAAAGTCATTCTGACAAAGCAAAAGCTGACACGTGAGGGACAATCAATGCAGGACACAGCGGTTTAGGTGGCCCAAGATGAAGAATTGTTTGAACAGACTAATTAACAGCCAGCAATCCAAGAACAAATTGATGAGCTAGTTCAAGATTTAGAATGACTTAGCAAAGTAGTCGAAGGACATTCATGATGCTCTGGCAATCTTAATAGCGCAAGGGGGCCACTTAAAACATCATTTTCGCCCAAGATATCATAGGGGGCAAGTAACGTGTTTCCTCATCAAGCAAATGAGCCAGTGAAGTGGCAGTTAATCTCATGGCCAGAGAAGCAGCCAAAGAAGTTGTCAACTTGACAATCAAAGTAACAATCAAAGCAGCTATCGACTCAAAAATTAAAAGAGCGGAAGGAAAAGGAACTTGCTAGCCGACTCAGCAGGTTCCTATGAGTGTTGTAGTGCCATGGGTGATCCCTACTGAGTCTAAAATCTTGCCGAACTCTGTCTAGGCACAAAGTCGCTGAACTTTACATATGTACAAATATACCCTTGCGCTCCGGGTCTAAACGAGTTGAGAAAATACTCCAGGTTACGAGAATAAACTGAACCATACAATCTCCAGGCTACGAGGATAAACTGAACCAGATCCCTCTAGGTTACGAGGATAAACAACTGAACCAGATCCCTCCAGGTTATGAGGATAAACTGAACCAGATCCCTCCAGGTTATGAGGTGAAACTGAACCAGATCCCTCCAGGTTATGAGGTGAAACTGAACTAAAAACCTCTAGGGTATGAGGCTAAACTACACCAGATCCCTCCAGAGTATGAGGTTAAACTAAACCACGTGAATATCAATCAATCGATCAGATCAAATATGAAAGATTCATATAAATACGAAACCCCCATATGGGAACGAAATCTTTGCATCAATCAGATCAAAATGAAATCACCATATCATCAAGAAAGATCCTAACATCATGTGAATCAAATATCCACATCATCGGATCAAAGCTAAATCTCTGCTTCACTCCGATCAATCATGAATTCGAGATGTCCAATTATAATCATTGATCATAATTATATCTTCAGAATTTTCAGATCAATCCAGTTTGATAAGAGGGTGGTCTTCTATAGAGAATCTGCATGAGATGCAATGTCTTCATATTGTTATTTCATCATGGTCTTCTTGTTATCATTATGACATTCTGGCGTTCTTCTACTTTATATGAGAGCAATTGATAGTTGTTGGTCTTTTATATATGGTTTCATATGAAGACGGGCGGAGCATTTTACTATATGTCACTTCACATCGGAGCATGTATGACTTTCTCTTATGAACGGTTTCGCAATGAGAGTACACGATTGAGGACTACGGTTAGACGGCCTTCTATATGGATTTCTAGGGCATGAAAGTGTTCTTCAGGAAGATATCTTTATAAATTAAAGTCTTTGTATGCGATGATTATTCCTTTATATGCCTGGTTCCCTGGAGAACACTACTTTGCAAGACTATGAGTCAGATACACTTGGGGCAAGCTCGACACATGGTGAGAAGCCTACGTATAGAGAAGAAATTACCGGGGGCAAGCCAGCAATCCCAATATAATGCTCCATGTCACGAGCTTAAACTGAATCCCATGTAATACTCCACGTCATAAGTCTAAACTGAATTTAATCTCTCAAGAAATTACTGATTATGATTAAACTATGATACTCCATGTCATGAGTATAAACTAAATCTTATGTTGTTAAGATGTAGGACTTGATATTACATCCCTGGAGGCGAGCGTAGAGCATAATAAGCTTATATATTCACCAAAGCAATGGCATACAAACGAGCACCGGCAAAATCAAAAGGAAAGTGATCTTACCGAATACTTATCTTCTTCCAATGCCTTTTCCTTATTGCATATACATATATCTCTCGATTCATTTATCACTTCGCTATTAGTGTCATGTAAATTAGCCTAACACTCACACACCTTACATAAACATGAAATGATAAACTGTTGCATAAAGCATGATTGCAATTTCATAATAGTACCATCATCACATTGTCACCTAAACATGAACATCAGATCATAAGTCCACGAGATATCATACAAACTCATGCAAGATACTTGTGTTTATCCTCTCGCCAAATAAAGCACATCAAGAAAATACGATCAAAAGGAGTTTAAGAAGACAAAGCAGCAATGAAAGTAGTATCGTGATCAAGTCCAACAATCGGCTTTGGTGTTCTGACAAGCCTAGGGAAAGGGCCAAAGCTGTCACACTCAACGTACCTCATATTTCTTCAATCATCATAAAGTGCAGGGACATGCAGGCCATTAGACCCTAACTCTTAGGCCGCTATCATTCCTCTCCCAGCTTGAGGAATGGCCACTAGGGCCAGTAAAGAAAGTAATGCAAAAGAAGCAAGCTCTGTAACTTGTTATACGTGCGCCGTTCCACCATTATTGATTACGAGTTTCTATTCATTAACTATCAAGAGCGATTATAAACTTCTATATATCAACTACCAGTATCAATTGCAAGCTTCCACATACCTTTCTTCGATAACAATTATAGATCCTGAATGTATATCTCGTCCACTGGTATCAGTCGTGAATCTTTAAACATATACTTTATTAACATCAGTCACAGAATTTCGTGTACATATATTTCTTCATTGTTGTCACGGATCTTCTTATACATATATTCTACCAGTATTGGCCATGGATCTTTGTGTACGTTCCTTTGATTGGTATCAGTCATAGGCTCCTGCGTATATCTGTCGTCATCCTCAGCTACTGGATTATATATATCTGCAGTCATCCCCAGCTACCGGATTATATATATATCTGCTAACACCGACACCTACAGGATTCTATACATCCTTTATTATTGCTTGTTATGGGACCAGTCATATCTGCTGCCAACATTAGTTAAAGAATTATATGGTTCTTCCATCAGCATCATTGGAGGGTCGGGACTATGGATTTGTACACCTACTGGTTGAATATTATATGGATCTTCCATCAGCATCATTGGAGGGTCAGGACTATGGATTTGTACACCTACTGGTTGAATATTATATGGATCTTCCATCAGCATCATTGGAGGGTCAGGACTATGGATTTGTACACCTACTGGTTGAATATTATATGGATCTTCCATCAACATCATTGGAGGGTTAGGACTATGGATTCGTACATCTACCGGTCGAATACTCCAAGGGATCAACAATGAGTGAAAGTAACCTCGCACCACAATGAATTTGCTACACAGTAAACCAAGTCAGCATAACTAAGAAGGAAGTGACGAAGACGGAAGTACAATTAGAAGATAACAAGATTAGAAGGCTTGAAGTTTCAGTCTCACAAATACAGGTTAAATCAGTATTTTGCCTTCACGACCCATCAATACAAGAGTTACGGCTGCAAAACCGGAAGGACAGCAAGATCCCAGAGGGAAGCAAGAAGAACTAGAAGATCCTTATACCTCCATGGTATGGCAACACTCAGATGAAGTCTACAGAATTGAAAAGGGAGGAAAAGCACCCTGTTAAAAAAATGATGATGATGAAATGGTTTAGCTGGATCTGGTTTATATACTTGAGCCTAGGAACCGGTGCACTGCACTGGTAGAGCATAAACGCCCAGCCGCGCACCGGGGGGGGGGGCACTTGTTGGGGCTCAAAATTTCACCTATGATAGAAGGGTGAATTGTGGCTCAAAATGAATGGTTTGGATCGGTTCAAGACCTGAAAAATAGCCATAAAAGCGATAGAACACCTTCCATACATGTAATACACATAGAACTCATGCAAGAGAATAGTGCGTATGGCTATGCATGCCTAAAGCCCGCATGAGCACATGCAATCGTAAGCTAAGCCATCACGTGCATGCAACCAACTCATGCATACTATGCATAACCACACATGCCACACACATGTACCTTGTTTTGCATGCCATGAATGCAACCCATACAGCCCAGGCGTGCTACCCATGTATGAAGCCCATGAAGGCACTGAGTATAAATGTAACTCTCATCTATGCCCATGCATATATCTCAAACATACATACATTCACACCATGCAAGAACACTATTCTCATGTAACCCATTCATACATGCATGCATAACACATATAAACCATGGACCATGCCTAAGACTCATGTATGAAACACACGTGTCATCCATGCAACAAATGCATACATGCCACAAACTACATGTTCACATACATATGCAATGCATGCACGGCCTGAACACCACCAACATATCATGTGCACACATAAAACCACAATATGTACGTACGTTCACATCGCCCATGGTAACATTCCCACCAGACGTTGTTCTCTGTACCCCACCATGGAGTATATGCTTGATCTAAGCCGATCACCTGTTTCACCAACCCATTTTACCCCTTGGGGCAAAAAATGAAGAAGATCCAAGTCCTAGAGAGACTACATCAGGAGAAACAGTGGAGGAAGAATTGTCCATGGTTGGAAGTTAGCAACACGCATAAAGCATGTAAAACTCACCCTTTAAACTTCCAAATTTGTGAAAAATACAACTTTATAAGCTTATTGTTGTGGGGCCCCCATCGTGATGCATAAGGGAAATCCAAACCTCCCAGACATCTTGATAGCTTATTTTAACCATTGGGACTAAGTATGAGGCATATCTGAAGCTCAGGTGGGACACACCACAGGAAGATCAACGCTCACCATTACAACTACCAAAATGAGTGATCACCGGTTAAACCTCTCTAGTGGCCCACCACAATATTGTTTTCCAAGATCTCGACCGACCAGAGTATCCTAGGGGGTTCACACAAATGGAACATTTAAATGGTTGCTCGACCTAATATCTGTGTGGCCCCCAAATATCATTCAATGGCAAAACAACGGTGACACTATTTCCTGTGGTATGGCCCACATGAACATCTGATTTGCCTCAAACTTGGGCCCACCCCCTAGAATAACACTCCCTAGTTAATGGACGGCTTTGATCCTAGACCCATAGACTATAAATGGGACCCACCTAAAACTTTGCCAAATCACGTGGAAGCATGCAAACATGAAAAAGCCACTGTCTAAGACATGCGCCCAAGCGGTGTTGAAAATCGGTTACTGGTTGAACATGTGTGGGGCCACCATGGTGCCCTTTGGACCATCCGAATCGTTCATAGAGTCACAAGGGCCCACATGTGTCATATGCATGAAAACTAGCTTGATCTGATACTTCTATGGCTCCACATGAGTCCTCAACGGTGATTGAACGGTGGAACTGTTTCCTCTCGTATGGCCCACCTGGAACTTGGATTTAGATGAAACTTGAGGCCACCTACTAGAATGACGCCCCTAAACTAATGAACCGCTCAGATTTGGGGCCCATGAACTACAAAGGAGACCCACTAACCGGTTTTTCAAAAGACATACGAAACCATGCAAATTCATGGTACATACGGGTTGTCAACATCAACCAAGGTCCAGCGCCTCCAAGAGCTCACCATCTGAGTGATTTGGAGAATCTGACCTGTTCACAGGATCAGTGTGGTCCACACGTGCTAGAGTACACAAGATTAACGTGATCCAATTTTCAAGTGGACCACACCATAAGAGGATATATATGAACCATTACAACTCCCAAAACCAACAAGTATATAAAGGGGTCGCGTGAGTGGCATAAAGGAAGAAGAGAGAAGGAGAGAGAAGATGAGAGAGGAGGGGAGGATGAGATTGGGAGTTTCTCACATGCGCCCACCCTTTTGAGGTGGAATACATGCGCTTGAATGCATGCACCCATCATTCCAAGGTGGGAGACATGCGCATGGATGCATTTCCCAATGGAGGGACACATGCGCTTGGATGCATTCCAATATCCAACTACCAAAAGTCATAAAAATGCACCAAGTGCAATGGGGACATGCGCCCAAACTTTGTTGGCCAAAGTGGTGAAGCCACATGCGCCCATCTCCACCCACCAGGCGCATGCGCAGAGCCACATGCGCCCGGAAGAAGTCGTCTCTCTCTCTCGTCTTGTATGTTGGTCACGTGCGCCCACCACCCTACTACATGCGCTCACTCTCATAGACATGCGCCAGCCCTCTTCCAACATGCGCCTGAACTGGTCACACCAGAACTGCACTGCACATCTCACTTGCACTACACACTGCATACCTTATTTACATAAAAATGTTTAAGTAATTTATGCTTTTCATTTACTTTAAGTTATTTATGTAAATAAGGAAGTACCCCCCATTTGGATTCAATAAAAAATACTAGAAAAATAAATTCCCAACAACGGAGATTTTGATTTTCCATTCGAAGTACAAATCACAACTTTTTGCCACTCCCCAAAAAGTTCGCCTTTTGATTGAAGGGGTTTTCTTCGAATCTAAACCGTCCAAAAATCTGAAATGCCCTAATTATGGTAAAACACCAAAGTCCGGTGAAATATTCATGATATTTTATGGTCGATCTGTGGATATATCAAAAATCCAGATTTTTACTTAGAATTTTCAGGCAGCGAAATTACCAGAATATCGTTTTAATGCAAATTTGTACAGAAATGGAGTTATGACTAGATAATATTGATTGCTTCATGAATTAACACCTATCTTGCTTAATCTAGCATTCATTCACGCTTAATCTAGTTTCTTAATCCAGTACTCGTCTCTGCTTAATCTAGCACTCATCTTTGCTTAATCTAGCATTCATCTAACTCGACATGTACTTAACTTCACATGGCGTATATACTATTGTGTTCTCATATACATTCATTCTCATATGACATACCTTCTGTTGTATTCATCAAATACAATCAATCTCATATGATATACATTCAATTACATTCATTGTACATTGAAAATCCCTTATCTCGTTACAATGCCCTACACATTTATGCACGTGTGAGCAGGTTCTCTTCTTGTCTCTCGTTGCGTATTAGCTATCAACGAAGGTTCGAGGTCGAGATCACTTCTGAAGACAAGTCGACAGACTCTAACCTTACTCGACAACTGATTATAGGAACTTTGTATCGATTATGTTCATCGCACAATTAGGATCCAGCTCGGATTGAGGCTCAAGACTAACCAAAAGGGACTATGGTTATCACAAGAAACCACAAACAAAAGAGTTCTAACTAAGCTTGAAACATCCTGCTATGGATTGCCATTATGAAAAAGACAGTCGATGCCCTACTCATCGACAACGGGTCCGTCGGTTGAGCTAATGAGGCAGTTGCGGAGTGCTCTCCTAAGATCACCCGTCATAAAAGTACGGGCGCGGGCCTTGGGTTATGCCGACCAACATTCGAGGATCGTGTATTCCAGCGGTCACCTGTTCACAGTAACAGGCGCGGGCCTAGAGTTGCACCACTCGATTAAAAACCTCGTTCGGGAACGTTGTGGAGTGCTTTCCTAAGGTCACCTATGCACTATAACAGGCACGGGGCTTGGGTCATGCCGACCGAAATTCGAGGATCATGTATTCCAACGGTCACCTGTTCACAGTAACAGGCGCGGGCCTCGAGTTGCACCACTCGAATCCTGACAGTCTCTCAACCCGGACAATCGGAAAGAAAATGGGACATAGACATCCGGCGTGTCTAATAAATGTGGCTCAGTCCATAACAAGAAAATAAATAGGTCTCTACGACCATGAACTCAAAGACGATAGTCCCCGATGACTTAGTCACCTGCTCGATCTATCCGGGCCTTGTCTCGAATGCTCCATCTATTGTACAAACATTATTCATAGTGGAGCTTTGTCGCTTTGTGCCGTGGTTTTCTCCCGCAAGGGTTTCCACGTAAAAATCTCTGTGTTCTCTGTGGTGTGCATGATTTACATTAATATTTCCTCATTTGCTTTATTTAATCTATTTATAATGTATGCATTTATTTACTTTTGCCTTTTAATCAAGGGTGTTCAACCATTGATGTAATTAAGGGCTCGTGACAAATATCACAGCCTGGAATGTAAAAGATCTCAGAATCTCTGGAATAAAATTCGCCTTGCGATATCTCTCTTGCGTACACTTGGTGATTGCTTATGATTGTCTATGAATGTCTCTATACTCAGAATTCCCCCAGAACAATGAAACACGGAAAAAACTGCCTTGAGCACGATTTTTCTAAGTTCTAACAATAACTGAACAAATTGAACCTGACCCTATGGCCGAAGAGAAATGGCAAGTGCTGTCTTCTTTGCGACCTGTCGTAGAGCAACGAGAACATTTAGCAATTAATGCTAGAACAACCTTAGTGAGACTCAACGTCGCGGGTATATTAATCATCTTGTTGATGTCAAATCTATGATTGTGCGGCTGCAAGCGGAAGAAACGGCCATAAATCTTGAGGTTGCCTGCCTTGATCTTGTCGTTAATCAAAACCGTGCCGAGGTCGCACAACTCGAGGGTGAAGGGGAAGCGGCGCGCAGGCAAATGGCAGACTTAGAAATCGAACTTCGTGATATTCTGAATCCTGCACTGACGCTAATGGAGGTAAAGGCCACCATGGAGGCAACATGAAAAGATGTGATGAAGTTCATAACAGGGTGCCTGGAGAAGCTGTAATTCTGTTCTTTTATGGTCATTATCAGACAAAAGTGGTATTAGATAGCTGTCCTAAATACCTAACTGTCACTTGTATCCGATGTAATCGACATCAGAACTTGTTAACTGCATGCTTCATGATCTAAAATAATGACAATGATTCTTTTGCTAAACCACTACTTGGTGTTATGTGTTTGAGACTAGTATGCATAAAATGATGTATGATGTATGAGTTTAATGTAAACTGAGTATATCGAAGCATAAAATTGGAAGAACCCATAGGAATAATACTTCCCTTTTTACTTAACCTGTGTACCCTTGGGTCATTGCTTTCAAGAGACGTTCGTGTCATAAGTCCAAAACTTTCTTTTAGCTCCATGTTTTCAGGTTTATATGTCATCCTTCCTGGCCTGCCCCCAGTCATTTCTTTCTACAGATTTGAGATTTTGATAATATATTAGGGCTTGCCCCCAGTCGTCTCCTTCTTATAATCTCGAGTTTCTCATAATATATTGGGGCTTGCCCCCAGTGCTTCTGGCTCGTCACTTTGTAAGACCACTTCATTCTAGTGAGACAAATCTTGTGCTTTAGGAATCGGTGCCGAATACCCGTCTGATCATAATCTTTAATTGCATATTCTTGTCACAGAGTTCTTCATAAGAGGAAGTTGTCGATATGTTCAAGGTGAAGTGATACATAATAGAATGCCCTAATTGTCTTCATATAAGGCCGTATGTATACATATGTATGCAGGAGATTCCTGACCGTGACTTATCTTCATATACAGTAGAAGAATAATGCGATAATGATGGGAGATCCATGACATAATACGAAAGCTGGATATAGATAGCGATGTTCCGATCATCTTCATATAAAACATTGTGCATAAATATAAGAGATTGATAATAATAGAGTATCCCGGCTGTCTTCATATAGAACCACATATACATATATATGAGAATCCATTTGTTATAGTCAAATTGCAGTGATCGGAGTTCTCGCAAGAACTTGAGACGTGCGAGTACCCTTATAGTAATATTCGACTCAAGAGCCCACCTGGTCGAGTCTCGCACATTAGACAAGGACGGCGCACAGTTACCGAGTTCTTGAGCCCTTGTGGTCGATGGTCGAATATTAGGAAAGTGCGAAACATCTTTCTCGACCTGTGAGCAGCTCAGCTCGTGGTCATTAAAAGGCGTCGTATCTCAACATGAAAGCACCCTGACTCGCGAGCAGCTCCCGTCATGCGAGCAGCCCGGTTCGCGAGCAGCTCCCGACGTGTGAGCAGCCCTGGTTTCTGGTATCTGGCAATGACGTAGCTCTGCTTATAGTACCAGCAACCCATATAGGCCGATTTTGGTTTGTTTCTATCTATAGCTCCGAACTATTGGGGATCTCTATCAAGAGACATAATCAATTGGACGTATAGAACGGTTAGGCTATCCCCTTATCTAAGGATTGATAGGATAAGCTCCTTATCCCCAAAAATCAGCAGTAATCTTAATGGCTTGTGTAACGGACTGGACCACTCGGATTTGCATAAATAGATAATCCTACAGGTGGTAAAGGTACAATATACACAATCTCTAAACTCCTAAATTGTGAGTTTCCTTTGCAACCATATTCTATTTGACTTAAGCTTCGGAGAGCTAACGGCTGGACGCCGGCCACCCTTAGTTTTCTCTTATATTCTTTCAGGTTCGAAGGAGAGCTGGCTTGAAGGAAGGTGAAGGTCTGGAGGATCCTGTTACCAAATTCGACGTTAACACCATCAATTCTAAAGTATTCTCCTATTAAGCAGAGGAATGCCAGAATACTAGGATACTTAATATAAGAACCTGTGACGAAGATACCATAATATATACCACGATACTTAATATGAGAACCTGTGACGAAGATACCATAATATGGGGATGTTGTGATTCGCGTAGACTTTCTATAAGACATTCTCTCTTGATTCGACCAGTCTGATGAAGATATAATAAGTCGGTTGATGATTCGTGGAGTCGATTCTTTGATATTCTCCGACCATGGTACCTGTCATTAAGAAGAGCTCTACGAACATTTTATATTCATGTGCACAACAGTATGATGTGAGTGAACATGTAAACAGGTATGAAGCACAGCATACAAATGAAGTAGATGCATGAGGGAACATAAGTATATCCATATCCACTTTATAAACAGTCAGAACTATTTGTAAGCGCTCACGATTATTGAAGTAAAATCCCCCAGAAACTAGGAAGACCATAGTGGCTGCCATTTGTATAGCTTTGATGGTTAATTCTTTTCTATCTTTCTGTCTTTCTCTCTTTCTGCACAGTCATACGCACATTAGAACACCCTGCACCAATGCAAGGAGAAAAGATGCGTCCTTACCAATCACGATATGGCTCAATGATTGACAAAAGCATATAAGTACAAATCATATGCATGCCATGCGAGATTTTGAAATTATTTTAAAAAACTTTTGCTTTAAAGATGAAGGGAAGAACGTTCCCGTTGAGAGTCGCCAGTTTGGCACCCGTGAAGGCGCCGAACATTTCTCCTAGTGGAACTTTCTTACATATACATCTGTGTTTGGAATGATTTATCTTAGGACGTTTCTTTACTCAGAGATAACCAGAGATTCTGGTATTGTTCGATTCCCCAGCAGAGTTGCCAGTTTGTTAGAACTTAGAAAAATCAAACTGCTCGTCAACAGTCTTTTTCCTATGTTTAATTATTTTGGGGGAATTCTGAGTATAGAGACATTCATAGAAAATCATAAGCAATCACAAAGTATACACGAGAAAGCACCGTGAGGTGAATTTTATTCCAGAGATTCCGAGATCTTTTACATTCTAGGCTGTGAACTGGTCATGAACCCTTAATTACATCAATGGATGATCACCCTTGATTAAAAGGCAAAAGTAAATGCATGCATATATCATAAATGAGTTAAATAAAGTATTAAAGGAGCATAAATATAAATAAAGCACAGCATAGACAACACAAAGATTTTTACGTGGAAACCCTTACGGGAGAAAACCACGGCACAAAGTGACAAGATTCCACTATGAATTGCAGTTATACAATAGATGGAATATTAAAGGAATGAAGCTCGGATAGGTCGAGCAAGTAGTTTAAATCGTCAGGGATTATAGTCTCGAGTTCATGGTCTCAGAGACCAAGTCTGGGATTTCTTATGGACCAAGCCATTGTTAAGACCAGTTAGATGTTGGTCCCATACTCCTTCGGGCGTTCGTAGTTGAGTAGCAACCAGGATTTTAACCGAGTCATATATCTCAGGGTCATGACGCGTCTCTATGGACGATATGACTTTCAAAGATACGGTTGAGCTCTTAATTGTGCATATTCTAACCCCAATTCATCACTCATTGTGCGAGGTTTGCATGGTTTATAGACAAATCCAATGCATGTTTTGTGATTGCAGGTTTGAGAGTGAACTCCGCCTAATTGATGATGAAAAGAGCTGATTTAGAACCTTGGATGAAGACCCAAGGAGGGCCGAAGAAAGAAAGGAAGAAAACAAGAAGAAAAAGAGACCGACCGGTCTTGACCGGTCGGCCAAGAGAGCCAGACCGGTCTTGACCGGTCAGCTATGCACGCTGGAGTGCTATTGAACAAGGTCGACCGGTCTTGACCGGTCGGCTATACTTGCTGGACCATGGCTGAAGACGTCCGACCGGTCATGACCGGTCGGACAAGGTTGCTGGAGTGGCTGCCCATTGAGGCACGACCGGTCGGCCGTGCGTAAGGACTTAGAACTTTCCAAATTCAGTCCGATTTTCTCTGCGCTGCGTAACTTTTACGCAGATTCTCGATCTTTCTGAAGTTGTGGAGCCTCCCTACTATAAAAGGACACCTAGGGATTGTTCCTAAGGTATCTAAGAAGGGTTGAAGCAAGCTTGGAGGCGGCGGAAGTGAATTTTGGAGTTCCACCACTCCTTGGAGTTTGTTTTTGCTGTTTTTGTGAACTTTTTAGTTGTTTCATGTTTCCTTGGATCATGAGCAGCTAAACTTCTTAGCTAGGGCTAAGAGGTGAAGCTTGTAGTGGATCCAAGATGTTTCAATTCGTAGCTAGTTGGTTTTAAGTATGGAATTCATGATTATGAACTATGGTTTGAAGTTTATACAAGTTTTTAAGTAGTTTTTCTTAGTCTTATGATGACTCATGGATGTTTGGGAGAATTACTTAATTTCTTATTTGGTTTGTGTCAGTCTAGACCTGTATGATCCGAGGAATCGGAGTGCGCTCTAGGACTATGATCTTCATGAAGGGACTTCCTACCAAAGTTCTATTTTTCTGATTTTCTGGGTTATGTAAGGGACTGTGCATGTGATTTGAATCTAGTTCAAATCATGATCTAACCTTGTCCTGTGACAGGACTTGAGGATGGTTATGATTATGAATTGGACTGTTTGGAAAGGGGAATGACCTATGCAATTGAGCATGCTCAGCTCAGCCTACATTGAGTGAATCTTATGCATTGAACTTACATAATATAGATTGTTTTGTTTAACAGCTCTATCATCCGACTAGATAGACCTTAATGTCGATTCTAATTGAGAGAATGAAAAACCGTTAGTGCACTTTTCCGTGGCATACTAGTGCACCTTGTTTGTCAATCACTTACGTCAGTGAGTCTAGTGTCGGTTGAGCCCAATGAAGACGAAGACCGAAGACTCAAGACGGACCGGCTGCATCAAGGAAGAAGATTCAGGTATAAGTGATGCCTTGGTGCCTGTAGACACCCCACCTTCGGCTACACTGTTGGTAGAGATAGCTGGTTGAACGGAGGACCATACCCCCAAATCCCAAGTCCAAACTCAGCCAAACTCACCCTTGTAAGCCCCATTCCATAGCCCAGTTCAAGCCTGAACCCAGTCAACCCAGTCCTAAACACCACCCTGAAAAACCCCCCATAAAAAAGTCCAGTAAAAAAGACCCAAAAAAAAAAGTCAAACTCACTGAGTCAACTCGCTAAGTTAACCCGCTGAGTCAACCCGTCGAGTCAACCCGTCGAGTCAAAACACCGAGTCAACCCGTCGAGTCAACCCGTCGAGTCAAACCACCGAGTCGACCCGCTGAGTCAACTCACTGAGTCGACCAGCGAGTCCAACAGCAGCCCCGAGGGAACGGCCGTACTCGCTGGAAACCGAGGAGCGGCCGTACGGGCGGCCCATGGCAGGCCGCCCGGACAAAATTACGAGAGCTGCCACTCTCCGCTGCTATAAATACCCCCCTCCCCTTCTCATTTCAAAATGAATAAAAGGCCATTCGAAGTCCAGCCAGTCCGAGAGCTCTGAGTCCATCTCTCCACCCTTTAGCCCATTTTTCCACCAAGGAGAGCCCGAGTGAGGAGAGTCTAACCCTGGTCCAGCCCAGCCTGACCACTGGTCCAAGCCTCCCAAGCCATCCAAGTCTTGATCCAGCCACTCGAAGCCAACCCTTGCGACACCTCCGTCCACCCAGCTATCATTCATCCAGCATCATCTCATTTGCATCTAGCATAAGTGCAACATTTACTTTCCTTCCAACCCCCCTGCTTCACTACAAGCACCTTGATTACTCAAGCACACATGCATATGTCTTTATATTAAGCACCTGTCAGTTCGAGCGTATGCTCTGGGCTTGCCCGTTGTTGGAACCTGCCCATCAGAAACTCTTACTGTTCAGACCTGCATTCATGCTTCACCATAAAACACCTTGATCATTCAAGCTCACTGCATACGTCTTACATTAAGCACCTGTCAGTTCGAGCGTACGCTCTGGGCTTGCCCGTTGTTGGAACCTGCCCATCAGAAACTCTTACTGTTCAGACCCGCATTCATGCATCATATCATCCATGAGAATATACGAGGATTAAACTAGACTTTCAAGTATCCGATCGATTCTGTGAAGTAGAGACCGTACTTCGGTACGGGCAGTGTGTGGGGTGCCTAACCTCTTCCCACCCTGTAACCGTGATCCCTTACCTTGAATCTCTGGCCGCAAGATCAACAGGAGTCATTTTAGAGGAAGGAATCTTCGGATTCCCTTCTCTAACATTTCTACGGGGTCTAGCCGACTGTAGATTCGAAGTAATTGGCTAGTGGCGACTCTGGTCTTATATAAACTCATTTAAACATATTCAGCTCAACACGACAACCAAACAAAGCCCTCGAGAACGAGGCAAGCCAGTGGCACAAACGGCGATTTCGCACTCACGCACCTCTTCTTCTTCTTCTTCCGAAAGGAAAGGGAGAGCGACGTCGTGTGGGAGCGCGGAGAAATCGGCGAGGGTCCACAGAATGGCGACTCCACTGGGGATTAGCTAGTCCCACTAGTCGTGATCCAACTTGAAAACAGAATCCTTCCCATACTTGAAAGTCATTAATCCTCATACAATCTCATCTGCATAGCATTCTACCCAAACCCAAACACAAAAAAATAGAAAATTCCAAAACCAAAAAAAAAATAGAAAATCCCAAAACCCAAAAAGAGTAGAGTACAGTCCTCACCATTGCGCCTCCTCGGGCTCAACGTGCGCAGAGACAACTTCCCTTCCGCAGCATAATCCGCACTCGGGCTCAGCAAGCCATGTCCGACCACGAAGAAGAAACTCATCACTTCCCTGCTCTCGAAATAGCCGAAGCGCAACCTCCAGCGCAACAGCCCGTTGACAATACGCCAATCATACAAGAATTGGCACAAGGAATGAGAGCAATGCAAGAAATGCTCTTGCAATTCATGCAAGCACAAACCACCGCAACAGCCAACAATCAGGTTGGCCCAGTTCAGCAAGCTCAGCAGCCATGCCGGGTCCTCCCGGCCTCCAGTTCAAATCAAGCACAACCAGCGGAGTCTACCCAAGACTACCGACAACAGCCATCTCAGCCCTTCGCTATGGGGCATCCTTCTCAATATCTTCCTGCGACGACAAGGCCATCTTAGAGCACCTCCGTTGCCGGAACATCCAGTCAGCTTCCAGTCAATCTTGCAAACAACAATCTCAGTAGATCTCAGCATGTCCCCGCCGATGGGACACCTTTTCAATTTCAGCACATCCCCGCCGATGGGATTTCAATTCAATTTCCAGCAACAGGGACAGCACTGGCGAATGCCCACAATGGGGGTCAGTGTCAAGCCCACATCAATCAGCGGACAGTGGCGAATACCCAACAAGGGGGTCACTTCCCAGCATCTCAGCCTCCTGCAAACAGGAGCACTTTTCAATTCCAGCACATCCCCGCCGATGGGATTCCAGTTAATTTCCAGCAATCTTCAATTCAGCAAAATCCAGTTAATTTCCAGCAATCTTCAATTCAGCAAAATCCAGTTAATTTCCAGCAATCTTCAATTCAGCAAAATCCAGTCAATTTCCAGCAAGTTCCAGTTCAACCTTCAGTACAGTCTCCAGTTCAGTTACCGTCATTTCAAGCACAAGTTCATCAGAATCCAGTTCAGTCATCAAATCAATTTCAGCAACCCGCGGTTGCTTTTCAGCAAGCCCATAGGGTCGAAGACATCGACCACTATGCCGAAGAAGAACGTGCCTTACTCCAGGAGGCACCAGTCGCTCGAACAGATCACTCAGGACTGGACGAGTTGCGGGAGCAGTTCCAGATCTTGCAAAATTAGCTTCAGCGACAACAAGGAATCGACTTACCTTCGACCAAGTTCAGAGACTTGTGTCCTTTCCCAGATGCTCGGGTACCTCAAAACTTTGAGGTTCCAAAGTTCAAAAGATACGACGGCAGCGGTTGTCCCACATCACATCTCAAGGCCTTCTGTGGAGAGCTGAGTGCAATCTCAGGAAACGAAGGGGCCCTCATTCGATTGTTCCAAAAATCTCTGAAGGGCGATGCCCTAGATTGGTACACTTCATTGGACTGCCACCGCATCAGAACATGGGAACAGCTCTCCCAGGCTTTCGTCGACAGATTCGCATATAATCTCAACATGGCACCCAGAAGAGCCGACCTTGCAGCACTCAGGCAAAGGAGTGATGAAACACTATCAGCTTATGTGGGACGTTGGCGAGCTATGGCAGCCAGAATGCGGACACCCATCGACGATGAAGAACAAATCTCCATGATTGTTCATTCAACATATCCAGGCATATCCGGGTATCTCATCTCGCATCCATATGCGAATTTTTCACAATTGATCCGTGCTGGAGAGCAAGTCGAAGCAGGAATCCGTGCCGGGACAATCTCCCCATGGCCTCATCAAGCCGCTACAGTCAAGAGGAACAGAGTGGAAGGAAGACCTATCGGGCATGGGAATGGAAACCGCAGTGGTTCTCCTCCCCGCCCAACAGAGGTAAACAACATCAACACCGCTGCTCAAGGAAATCAACGTGCTCCCCCACAGGGACGTCAACAGTATCAGCAGAATCAAGTTCAGCATCAGCCTCAGCGATATCAGCCACAACCGAATCCTCAGCCACAGCCACCTCGACAACAGCAGCAGTTCAGGGGAAACGGCCAATACTTATACCAGAACAGGCAGAATTACAGGGAGTTCAAGAAGTTCACTCCACTCAGTCAACCACTTAGTCAAATCATGACTACGCTGGTACAAAAGCAGTTACTCACTCTGATGACACCTAGGCCTCCGCCTCATCCTCTGCCTCCAAATTACCGAGAAAATGAGTACTGTGCCTACCATCAAGGACGTGGCCACGCCACTGACCGATGCTATACTTTGAAGAATGCCATACAAGACCTGATTGATGACCGCAAGATCGTCATCTCGGTCCCTGGAGCTTCTCCAGCAGCTTCCACCAACATCCTTCAGAATCCTCTGCCTCAGCATCCAACGGACCCCAGTTCGTCTCGTGGCCCTGCAGTCAATAGTATAGAAGAAGGGGACCATATCGATCGCTTCTTCTCCCCTATTCAGTCCATTCATGCCTACACTTATGAGCCAACAAATCCTCCTCCAGTCTTGCAAGGGGCAAGTCCCTTTCTTCCTTCAATCTCCGAGCCAGTAGTGCTTGAAGGAGCACCTCCATATGATATACCAATTGTTCAAGGGGCACCTTACAACCATTCAAGCTGGGAACCAGTCGTCTTGGAAGGAGCACAATCATACATTGAGCCCACATACGAACCTGTCATCTTGCAAGGGGCAACTCCAGAACAATCCAATCCGCAATGGAAGGATTACACTCATCAGTAGCAAGAGCCCGTTGTCTTGGAAGGATCTCTTCCAGTCAAGCCTGTCATATTGCAAGGGGCAAGTCCCGGAGGCATATCAATCACGCTACGGCAGCTCGGACGAACAGAGAAACCTCCTGCCATATCAAGAGGACCAGTATTCATTCCATGGGAGCCTCCTGCCCCAGGAACAGTCAAGCCAGGACCACGACCTTATGTGGTCTATGAAGACAAGCCTCGATACTACCCCTTCAGCACAGGCAACAATGTAGTTCTCAAGGCAAAAGCTCTATACGAGGAAGATCTGGTACCCACGCCAGCACCGTTGCAAGAACCAGTGGTCCTAGAAGGCAAAAGGGAGGAAAACTACAAAGAGGTTCCATGGCACTATCCAGAATGTGCGGAAGTGGGAAACATGAATCCCAACGGGCGTTGCATCCGAAGAGATAATCAAAACAGAGGAGATCCCAAAGGCGTCCTCTCAGGCCTCGGCAGCAAAAATGAAGCCGCATACGATGTAGCAACTCAGCTCAAGTCAATCCCTGCACAAATCTCAGTATGGGAGCTACTCTGCACATCTTGCATACACCGAGAAATGTTTGCCAAGACCTTGAATGATGCTCATGTCTCCTCCGATACGGCACCAGAGATGATTGCATTGATGATTGGACAGCTACTGGCTCCGCGCGCCATCACCTTCACCGATAATGAGTTGCCACCAGAGGGACGAGATCATGGGCGATCCCTCAACATAGCCTTACGATACAAAGACCTCTGTGTTCCGCTGGTCCTTATCGATAATGGCTCAAGCTTAAATGTCTGCCCACTCAAGACCGCGGAACGCCTGGGAATCAGTCCTTCTTCATTCCGACCCAGCACCATATGCGTCAGAGCATTTGACAACACCCGCCGATCAGTGGAAGGGGAGGTCGACATAGAGGTACAGATAGGTCCAGAAGTCTCCACCATCACATTCCAAGTCCTGGATATATCAGCCTCTTTCAACATGTTGCTCGGACGACCGTGGCTGCACAAGATTGGAGCTGTACCATCAACCTTACATCAACGGGTGAAGTACATCTGTGGAAATCAAGTGATCTCTATCCACGCAGAGAAGGAGCTCATCATTCCTTCTAATGCTGCTGCCACTGAACCAGACATCCCGGTCATCGATATCCAACACTCTGAAGAAGACATCCCATTTCACAGTTTCGAATTCGAGACTGTGAACTCTATCGCTAATCCAGAACCGATCAGGGTGGACCGTGTCTTTTCACCAGCAGAGCGTCTGAGCCTCAAATACCGAATGAAGAACCACTTCAAGTCCAGAAAGGTACCACTGATATATAACCAACGCAAATGGGGACTCGGATACAAGTCAACCTTCATGGACAAAAGAAGGAAGAAATTTCGGTGCTCACCCATCCAATTCGTCAAGCCAGGAGAACCTTGCAAAGATCCAGGAGGGAATCAACCGACTGCACTACACAAAGGCCTCCCGATGAGCCTAGTTTGGGCCACGTGGCCCCCCATTCGATGGGATCAGATTCTCGAACCATCTAAGCCTCCAGAAGAAGAAGGAAATGATGAAGACGAAGAAGGAAGTCAAATACAGCAGCTTCAGGACCAGGTTACTCTGACACCTGCTCCCAACCAGGGGCACAACTTGCCCACTTCTCTCAACCAGGGGCACGACCTGCCCACTTCAATAAGCAAGGGGCACGACTTGCCCATCTCAGCACCAATTAGCAAGGGGCACGACTTGCCCATCTCTGCAAAGTCAACATCATCAATCATCAGCCAGAGACAGAAGCAGCCCATCCATTGGACCAAGAAAGGGAAGTGGCCAGCCCTAGATTGGTCTGATGTCCAGATTCCAAACTTGTGTCTAGCCGTGGAACCAGAAGAACTGCAATGTGAAGTAAGTGATCCAGGGAGGGACTGAATACGACTCAGATCTCGAACCCGACCAGCGAGAAATCATGGTCGTTGGGCCAGACCATGATTCTTCGCCTAAAGCATCAACCCCCACCTCTTCAGGGGAGGAAGTGTGGGGTCCTGAATGGTCATCTGTTCCCCTCACTTTTGAATCAGCCAAAGAGCCATCTAAGGGCTCTGGCTTCCAAAAAAAAATGCCTGTTTAAGCAGCGATCGGAGCTTTGGAACAAGTTGGGATCAATCGTGGTCTGCAATGCCCGCTTGTTCAAAGTCCCGTGAATTTCGAAAATTCAAAAAAATCAAAAACTTTCAAAAGACAAAAACATCTAGTATTTCCATTTCAGAAAATTCTCAAAAACCAAAAAACATTTCTTTTCCTGCATTCAATAGTGTGCCAAGTTCGTCTAAAGAGTCATATGAGTTTGAAGTCGAATCATATGATTTCGACATCGAATTAGACTTCGAACTCATGGGTCTGGATGAAGCTCGGGATGAGGAAGATGATGATCCAGCTCCCGAACTAGAGGATCTCCTCAAAAAGTTCGAATCTAAAGCCAATGTTGTAGCCGATGATTTCGAGATAGTAAACTTGGGGACGCCTGAGATCCCTAGGGAAGTACGCATTGGAAAATCGTTGCCACCTGAGATGAAACAGAAAATGATAGAGTTCCTAGCTCCAAGATTGTCCAACTTCGCGTTCTCATATGAAGACATGCCGGGGCTCGATGAAGAGCTCGTTGTACACCATCTGCCAACCAAGGCAGATATGAAGCCAGTGAAGCAGAAACTCCGAAGAATGAAGCCAGAATGGGCCCTAAAAGTCCGAGATGAAGTCATCAAACAATACAACGCGGGATTCTTGGTAGTCTCCAGTTACCCTGAATGGCTCGCCAACATCGTACCAGTACCGAAGAAGGATGGCAAGGTTCGAATGTGCATCGACTTCCGAGATCTCAACAAAGCCAGTCCAAAAGATGACTTCCCTTTGCCACATATCGACACTCTGGTCGACAACACCGCTGGATACAAGATCTTCTCATTCATGGACGGGTTCTCAGGTTATAATCAGATCAAGATGGCCGTCGAAGATCGTGAGAAGACAGCATTTATCACTCCCTGGGGAACCTTCTGTTACAGGGTGATGCCGTTCGGTCTGAAGAACGCAGGAGCAACATATCAGCGAGCAATGACAGCACTATTCCACGACATGATGAACAAAGAGCTCGAAGTATATGTGGACGACATGATCGTCAAATCTCGCACAATGGAAGGACACTTTGAAGATCTGAAGAAGTTATTCAACAGATTAGAAAAGTACAAGCTCCGCCTCAACCCTCAGAAATGTGTCTTTGGTGCAATGGGAGGTAAGCTCCTCGGCTTTATGGTGAGCGAGGATGGCATCAGGGTCGACGAGACCAAAACCAGAGCAATCATCGAGATGCCCCCTCCTAGAACAGAGAAAGAAATTCGTGGCTTCCTCGGCAGAATTCAATACATCAGTCGCTTCATCGCACAGCTCACACCTATCTGTGAGCCCATATTCAAGCTCCTTCGGAAGAACGTCCCAAAAGAATGGAATGATGATTGCCAAGTCGCCTTCGACCGCATCAAGAAGTATCTCATGAATCCTCCAGTCCTAGTGCCGCCCACTCCTGGACGACCACTATTGTTATACATCTCGGTAGCAGCAGAAGCCATAGGCTGTGTCCTCGGTCAGCACGACGAGACCAGGAAGAAGGAACAAGCAATATACTATTTGAGTCGAAAGTTCACCGATTACGAGACCAGGTATTCCCAGATCGAGAAGACTTGCCTCGCCCTAGTCTGGGCAACTCAGCGACTCCGTCAATACATGATTGCATTCCCTATTCTCCTTCTCGCTCACATGGATCCGCTCAAGTACCTGTTCGAGAAACCGGCACTCACTGGAAGGATAGCTAAATGGCAGCTACTCCTGTCTGAGTTCGACATCACCTATGTCACTCAAAAGGCAATCAAGGGACAGGCCCTCGCCGATCATCTTGCGGCTCACTCTCTCCTCGACTATCAGCCGCTCAAGACATTCTTCCCTGATGAAGATCTCTTGCTCATTGAAGAGGAAGAAAAGAAGAAAAAAGATGAGTGGATGTTATTCTTCGACGGCGCAGCAAATTCTAAAGGGAGAGGTATTGGAGCAATCCTCTACTCTCCAGATGATGTCCCTATTCCTATCTCGAGGCGCATCGCATTTGAGTGTACCAACAACATGGCAGAGTATGAAGCATGCATCGCTGGCTTAAGGGAAGCCATAATCTTGGGCGTCAAGAAGCTACGAGTATTTGGAGACTCACAGCTTATCATCAATCAGACCAATGGCGAATGGAAGACCAAGGATGAGAAGTTGATACCATATCATGTGTATCTTGACAATCTGCTCGAAGAATTCAAGGAAATCACCTTCTCATACATGCCTAGAGCCAAGAACCAGTTTGCAGATGCTCTCGCCACACTTGCATCAATGCTCGAGATCCCAAAAGGAGCTTCAGAATGGGAGCTCACAGTCGAAATTCAAGAAGAACCTGCTTTTTGCCTACAAATAGAAGAATCCGAAGCTGTCCCTGACAAACCCTGGTATGCCGACATCAAGCAATATCTCGAAACCCAGGAGTATCCAGAGTCAGCAACAGCAACAGATCGCCGAACCATTCAGCGTTTGGCCGGCCAGTTCACCATCAGTGGCGAAGTTCTTTACAAGCGATCCTATAATCACATCCTTCTTCGATGCGTCGATGAAACAGAAGCTGCAAGGATCATGGAAGAAATACACGAAGGAATCTGTGGCCCACACATGAATGGGCACATGATGGCAAAGAAGATTCTACGACTCGGCTACTACTGGCTCACCATGGAGACAGACTGTTGCCAGCACGTCAGAAAATGCTTCAAGTGTCAAGAGCATGCGAATCAAATCCATGCCCCATCATCAGAGTTATACAACCTAACCACCCCCTGGCCCTTCTCCATGTGGGGACTCGACATCATCGGCAAGATCAGTCCCAAAGCATCAAATGGTCACGAGTACATACTTGTGGCAGTCGACTACTTCACCAAGTGGGTAGAGGCAGCCTCCTAAACCACGATTGCAGCATCTCAAGTGATCAAATTCATGAAGAACAACATCATATGCCGATATGGAATCCCTAATGCCATCATCACAGATAATGGGACCCCGTTCGTCAACAAGAAGATGGATGACTTCCTCAGCAAGTTCAAGATCCAACGTCATCGATCAAGCCCCTACCGTCCCCAGATGAATGGTGGGGTAGAAGCCGCAAACAAGACAATCGTCAGGATACTCAAGAAGATGGTCGTGACATATCGAGATTGGTCAGATATGCTCCCATATGCACTTTGGGCCTATCGAACGTCTGTACGGTCTGCTACGGGCGTTACTCCTTTCGAGCTTACTTACGGAATGGAAGCAGTCCTACCAGTCGAGGTGGAAATACCATCACTACGAGTGTTACTCGAAAGCGGAATTGAAGAAGGAGAATGGCAACGGGCCAGATTCGACCAGTTGCAGCTAGCAGATGAAAAACGCATGCGTGCACTAAGTCATTCGCAATGTTATCAGAAAAGGATCGCTCGGGCTTACAACAAGAGAGTCCGAAAAAGGAGTTTCAAGGTAGGCGACATGGTCATGAAGAAGATTCTACCGTCGTACCTTCCGGACCCCAGAGGAAAGTTCAAACCCTCGTGGGACGGGCCGCTGATCATCAGAGAAGTACTTCCCGGAGGCGCCCTCAGACTCACCAGCAACGCCGACAACGTGAAAATCTTCCTGAGCCAACCAACGCCGACAACGTGAAAATCTTTCACGGGTAAGTCATTCTGACCTTATCAAAGGTTACTTTAATAGAGCTGAAGTCAAGGGGTCAAAGCTAAGATCTCTGAGAAATCATTCCCGTCCACCAACAAGTGTTTCAAATAAGGGGACTCCAAAAGAGAAAAATACAAAAAAAAGAAGGGGGGATTCAAAAAGAGACAAAAAAAAGAGAGAGAAAAAGAATGCAAAAGAAAAAGAAAAAGAAAAGAAAAGAAGAAAAGAGAAAGAAAAAGGGAAGCCAAAGCAAGGCACCCAAGAAAAAAATCAACCCAAGAAGAAACACAGTCATCCATCCATCCATCTCAGAGGGGTCTTTAGCAAAGACCGACAGCTCTATTATCGTAACTCAGGATAAGGGCTGAAGGACTGCCATCGGCAGGCAACGACGGATTCCCGACCTCTAGCCGCCGCAGTTATCCAGAGATCCAGAAAAGAAAAAAAAAAAGAAGAAAAAAGAAAATGTGTGCCTAAACAAAGAGGGCGGAGTGAAAACCCGAAAGGGCGCTCCGAGTAAAAACAGTGGGCATACAGCGGACTTGGTGAAAACCTGAAAGGGCGCCAAGGGTAAAAACAGCACAGCTGCCAAGGGGCAGGCAAGACCAAATACCCGGGACGTGGTGAAAACCCGAAAGGGCGCCACGGGCAAAAATGACGGGAAAAAGCCGGCTGTGGTGAAAACTCGAAAGAGCGCTGCAGGCAAAAATGGCTCAAATGAAAAAAAGAGAAAAGAAAAAAATAAAAGTGCAGGTACCAAGAAAGCAGACAGTCCAGATCAGTTCAAGCAGTGAAAGTGCAAGAACAAGAGGAAGTACAGTCAGGAGTGAAGAACTCTACAAACTCTGACAATCTCAGGAAGCAAGAGTTTCCATTGCCTACATCTCTAGGGAACCAAAGGATCAAGCAAGACAAATCTCGAGACATCAGTCAAATCATTGACCGAGCCCCAGTTCTGATTCCTATATCCCGACACAAAGTCCAGAAACACTCACAAGACAACTAATGGCACAATAGATTTTCAAACAGTTTTCTCTTTTCAATTAAATGCATTATATTTCTCTTACACATATCATCTTTTTCAAAAATACAGAAAATGCATCATCATCAATCATATATGCAAAAATCAGTGTGCAGGTGGCCAACACAATCAATCTCTACCCTCCTCCTCGGCCACATCAGGTGAGACCTCTGACTCATAAAAAGATAGTCTCGCTCTCAACCTGCTCACCTCCATACGCAGGTAATGCGCCTCATCGCGCTCAAGGGTACGAATCGCTGTCTCCTCATCAGACAACCTCCGATCGGCAGCCAATCTCCTCGACATCATCTCACAATGATACCGAAGTGCAGAGATCTCAGACAGCAGATGACCATGAGTGGCCAAGAGGAAGCCAGGATCGACAAAAGGGCGCTCCTCAAAAGGTTCATATGAACCAGATGAAGAGCCAGCATCTCCAAGAATATCCTGCTCATCCTCATCAGCAGTCTGATGCCAACAAGGGATACGTCGGTACAAAGACTGCTCAGCAACCCAGTACTGATATGGGGCGGTCGCCATCGGAAAAGTCCGTAGCTCAAATCCCAACAAATCAGCTGTCAAATAACTCGCCCAAGAACAATCAATCCGGGTCCTAAAGTCAGAGGATCTGGATGGAAGTGCTCGACGCCCGATACCCGCGAAAGCGAAATGAGGAACATCCTGCTCATACCCAAACTGCCGCAGGAACCGGATGGGATGGTAAGAAAAGTAGGATCGAAAGCCTACCAACATCAGAGGATGGCGGTGTGCATCGCAAAGCACTGGAGGAAGTGAAAGCCAAGATGACTCCCAACGAACGTTCCAGTCACGAAGTTCAGCAAACATCCTGCGATACAAGGGCTCGCTCATCCTAGCCGTATGCGAAAGGAACTCCATAATATAACGCATGATGTCAGAGCTAGGGATGCCAGGAAGAGGTACAAGAACGGTCAGAGAAAGACGCTCCCATAGCCATACCTGGTCACAGAAAGTAAAAGAAGTTCAGCTAGAGCAAAATAATTCTTAGCAAAGCAAGAAAAAAAAAGGGGCAGAAAAGATACCTGAAGGAAAGCACAACAGCCGCGAAGGATACGAGTGCGGCCCAGGGCACAGTCGGTCAGCCCATCAAATAGCTCGGCCAAGATGAGAGAAATGATCCCCTGCCGACGGACAGCTCGGCTCATCACCTCAAAAAGCAAAGGAGTCTGGGACCTGCGCCATCCCGAGAACAGCACCTCAGCAATCAAACAGAACATCAGTGCGTTCCGAGCAAAGGTGGAACCGGCCGTACCCTGAGGACCTGAAAAAAGATCATACAGCAAGTCCAAAGAGAACACTACGGCATCCTGGCCACTAGCTGCAGGTCGAACAAGATAAGGGATCCCAAACCAGTTCTGCGGTGTAGCAGTCTTCGGCGATGTCTTCGGCGAAAAGTACTGAGTATAATCCAAGGGTAAGCCTGTCAAGTGTGCAAGCTCCTCCAAAGAAGGCCCCATCTCCATATCATTGAACGCAAACAAGTTCAACGAAGGGACCCAGTCAATCAAGGCAGCTCCGAGCATCCTCCAGTCAATGTCAACTCTAGCCATATGAATCAGACTGCCAAAGCCATAAGACTCCAAATCTCGAATCTCATAAGCTGACAAGCTGTCTAGCCAAGCAAGCAGTCGTGGCGAGCAAGAAGAACGAGGAAGCAGCTGACAAGTCCTCACCGGTATCCCCTCTAGCACAAAAGGCCCAGAAATCGAGGACAACTCATCGAAGATCGGAAGGTCAACAGGCGAAGGAGAAGGAAAAGCTGGAACCTCTGCAGACTCGACAGCCCCTGACCTGTCCCCAGTAACGGCTATGTCTGATATAGCCGCATCACTGTCGGAAACTGTCACAACCTCAGCCGCATGAGAAGACTCGCCCACCTCGTGAACAGAGTGCGCAAAGGGCCGATGACCAAAGGAAGGACAATGCTCTCCATCAAAAGGACTATCAGTGAAGATCACACCGCACATCGTGACATCCTGGCTAATCTGACCGTCAAAGAATGCATCTGAACCATCCAAAAGGGTCCCGGCTACCCCGATCGAAGAATCAACGGTCAGATCTGGACCTGCGGCCCCCCCCCAACAGAAAATCATGTATCCAGTCATCATCCTGGCCGATCAAGGGGATCATCGAGGCATCTACACCGTCCATCATCAAGGGGACATCATCAATGATCACATCAAGTCCACCCAAACAAGTGTGCCGCACATCTCGGCCCTCATCCAGAGCATCCAAACCGTCAAAGGTACCATCTGAACCATCCATCCCATCCAGACATGAGATCAGCCCATCTATGTCCCTCATAGTCCCATCATCACCATCCATCACATCATCCATGGGGCCCACACTCAAGGGATGCATAGCTTCACCCATGTCCCACCTCATCATCCTATCCATACCATCCATTTCTCCCACAATCAAAGGCCCATTCAAATCAGAAATTTCAGCCATCCAACCATTAATGGGGCCATTCAAAGCCCCACCAACCACCAAGCTTAAATCTTCATTAATGCCCCCATTTAATGCTCCATCTCCACCATCAATTAAAGGCACTTCATCATCTTTAAAGCCTTCATCAAGTGCTGAAGTGTGGGACCCACTAACCTCTCCCACAATGGCCCACAAGCCATCATCAATGGCTGCCCAAGAAAGGATCAACAAAGAACAAGACAAAAAGAGAAGGAAAGAAGGGACAAAATGTAGATTCATGGCTGGAATCGAAGGATCCAGTGCAGAGGGATGGGGAACAAGAGAAAAGGACAGCAGGGAATGTCCGAGCACGAACCAGCCCAGGCCGCTCAAGAGACGAGCTCTGGGCGGCCTGCCCTGGGCCGCCCGTACGGACGCGGTTCCTCTCTCTCCGCGGGATTGGCTCCAAGGTTCTTGGTAGGTGAGGCTGACAGTCCACGTCAGCAGATGGCGCTCCATGGGCCGCCCAAGGCTCCGGTCCACTCCAGATTTCGACTGAGGCTGATCAAGATCATATAAAAGGTGCCCCACCGGTCCAATCACGGAGCAATGCGGCCAGAACATGGCTGATCAAGCCAAAGAGAAGGAAAGGTGATCAAGTGGGGGCCACAAGCAATCCAAGCCATTCAAAGACTAGATCATCACGATCTAAACCATTGAAGAACCTACATGAGCCATGAAACAGCAAGATCAAAGGTTAATCATCACAAGAAGGGCCAGAATCCAAGATCTAGTCATCAAGTGGGCCCACAAAGCCAAATCAAGAGATCAGAGACGTTCAAGCCATCATCCACACCATGAGAAGCATTCCTAACCTCACAAATCATCAAAAGAAGTGCCCCAAAGTAAAGCTAAGGTCTCAAGTGGGCCCACAGGGCCAAATCCATCAATCTGAACCATTCAAGGGCCAAATCATCAAGATCCAAACCATTGGAAAGCTTACACAAGTCATGGAGCAGCAAGATCAAAGGTTCGATCATCAAAAGAAGGGCCAAAATCCAAGATCTAAACATCAAGTGGGCCCACAAGGCCTAATCAAGCAATCTGAACCATTCAAGTCATCACCCATGCAACTAAGCAGTCTCAAATCATGAAGGAATGAGTCAAGAGTCAAAGCATCCAGACATCACCAAGGAATTTGGGAGAAATCAAAGCCTGTATATTCATCCAAAAGGGCTTGATACAAAAGGGGACAAAAACAAAAGTACAAGGCCATATAAAGCAGAGCCAGCTACAAGTCACCAACATAATCATCATCGCCCCTCCTCGCGTCCCGCTCCCGACGATAAAGATCCATCAAAGGAGCAGTCACTGAACCTCCAGCATACCTGCGACGGCCACCTGGAACATAAAGCGAAGGAAGCAAAGGACCCTGGCCAAATAGCAGATACCACTCGTCATAATCACGATCCGGGATCGTGAAACGGAAGCTAGGCTGGCCCACCAGAGCCTCAACTCTCTCATCAGCTGGCATCCGAGCAGCTGGAGGAGGTGCAGAACAGGGGACCCGAGCTACCCCAGTGACTTGCCGAAGCAATCTCTCTCCCAAGTACCATTGGAAGGACTCGGCGTCAGAAAGCATAATACGGAGACATGAAGCATCATATGCCTCCACGCGCTGGGGTGTGTAGTAGAGAGGGAAACTAGCGTACGGCATCCGGGCAAACTGCAGCAGAAGAGGTTACCACGATCAGTTACAAGTACAGTACAAGGACAAAGACAAGCAAGATACTTACGTCCTCAACGGTCAGCCCGTCTATATCAGCACGCCAATTGTCCCTGGGAACTCGGGAGTTCCGCTGACGATTCTGCTAATGCCAGTACATGTGGCGATACTGAGCGGGTTCAATGTCATCTCGCATCCTCGGCGCAAGATGCGGAAAATGGTCATAAAAGCAAGTCTGGATGAAAGTACATTTAATGATCAGAGAGAGAAAGGAGGCAAATGGCTCCAAGGAGGATGAAAGAAGAGGTACCTCAACAACAGGCCAGAAGCCTGTGAAGGACCGGCTATGCCGACAGGTCTTGTCCAGACCTTGAAAGAGACGGGTCAGGATGGCCCCATTCCAGTTATAGGGGTGATGAAGATCCTCGACTAAACGAAGAAATTTAGGATCAACTCTCTCATTCGCATGGCAAAAAAGAAAGGATCCAAAAGCATAAGTGATCATGGCCCGCGCCTTGTGGAGGGCCTCTCGCTCGGTGGTAGGGACGACGGAAGCAAAATTGTTATAAAACCATCGCATCTTCACCTGATGGCCTTGGAATTCACCCTCAGGAGGGACGTCACCGACAAGCCGCAGCCAATCAGTGGAAGAGAGGGGAGCTAAAGAGCTAACTTGAGGGACAATTGCCCCATGAAAAGGGAAGCCTATCTGCATGTAAATATCCAAGGGGTTATTCCCCACTCCCCACAAGGGAGTTGAAAGGTGTGGGTCTCATCCCGCCACCTCTCACAAAGAGCCGCAAGCATCATGCGGTTAGCGTCGTTATTATGGAAGCGTAGGGTGAGGAGGCCAGCAAAAGGAGTACCATCTAGTACTCGCTCAAGCAAGGGCTGTGGCTCCTTCATCCAATTGTCCCAGCGATCCCTGGTACCTCGACCCTTGATAGCGGGAAGAGGTTGATGCTCCATAGCTAGGGAACACATGTGGTCCCCTCGGCGGACAATGAAAGCAGGATCATCCTCGTCAACCACTTGGTGGCCCCTAGTACCATCCGCCATGGAATCCTACAAGCTTGGCAAGGTAAGTCCCTATCCTTTACCCATTAAAATCCAAATTCTCATCCAAGAAACCCATGGGATTGGACTCACATTCAAATGCAAAATCTAACTCCATGTGTCACTTAGGATATGTGTTGGGCCCATTGGAAAAAGTAAGGCCTGCCTTAAAGAAGGTGGCATGGCATGCCTCAGGTAAGAAAAGTCCATCATCCAAGGACACATTTTGGACAACAAATGCACTCAAGTGCCATGAAATCAACTAAGGATGAGAGTCCTACTGCACATAAGAAGTTCCTCTTCAAAGTCCACATGTGGCCAAGGATTGACTCACTTTTATGCCAAGGTCATGATTCTCACTTAGGATGTCTCCATCTTTTTACACATATGCATGGACAAGTGGGGAATAGAAAGGAAACGGGTCCCCAAGAGCAACCCAAATGCCTCATCTCAATGGATTGAAGAGAGCACATAGCCCACTTGAAGAACATGAGGACCCATTCATGGGTTAACCATGGGCAACCTTATGTGCCTCATCTTGATGAAAATTTTGACCACGAAAATGCAACAAGGAGGTCTACCCACAAACATATGAATCAAAGAAGCTAAGGGTAGAAAGTCGATGCACATAGCCCACATGAAGAATCAAAGTTGAAAACACCCATGAAAAGGCAAGTTTGGGCAACTTATGTGCACCAACTTTTTCACCAAAAGGGAGACCATTTGAGCACAAAAGAGCATGGCTTGATGAGTCACCCAACCATCATGAAAATGGATAAGAATGGTACACATAGCCCACTTGAACATCAAAATCCAAAATGTCCCAAGGCATGGGACAAAAATGGGCAACCTATGGGTATCATTCTTTCCCACAAATGGAAAGAAAAACCACTCATACTTGAAAATGATAGTGGATGACCCACCAAGTCCCCAAAGAAAAGATCAAGGACCCATGGTTGTATGGGTAGCTCACTTGAGAATCATCCATTTGAGGTTGATAACATCTAAGGGAAACTCTTGAAAATCACATTCCTACCACAAAGGAAGCCATTTGAACTTAGTGAGATTGTGGGAACAACTCACTCATGGGACTTGTAGATGGTCAAGTAACTCAAGTCCTCCATCCATCAAGAAAAGAGCATGAAAATAAAAAATCCACATGGACAAAGTGTAGTGGGGCACACATGGTTCAAAGAAGTGCCCAAGTTTCAATGAAGGCCCAAAAGCCCATCCACATGAAAAACTTCAAGGAACCCACCACACTTTGTACAAGGATGTACATCATAATCAAGAAATAGTGGAAGACTTGGGCTACTTGCCCATATAAGCCCAATTAGGAAAACTAGCCCATTTGAGATCCAAATGTAAAAGAGGCTAGCCACCTTGGTCCATACACGTGTAGAGAAAGATGGGGTCACCCAAAATGAGCCCCATGAGCCCAAAACTTGAGATGGGCCCTACCATGCCCATGGGCCCAAACCTTGAAAAAGATGGAAAAGAAAGGAAGAGCATTAAGGAAAAATGACAAAGGCAAGAAAGCATGAGGAAGCCCAAAATGAAGCATTGGGCCCATCAAATACACCAAGGGCCATGACTTCACTTTGAGCCCATTTGATACACATGAAAAGAGGCCCAACTCCCATGAAAAAGATAGAGTATTTTGCCATGCACACTTGATGACATGGCAAAATTACTCCTTACATGCACATGGAGGGAGTGTGAAAAAGGAAAAAAATGATGAAGTGGAGAGCTTGCAATGTCCTTCTCCAAGCACCACCTTTGAAAGACTTGAGATCTAAGAAAAGATCAAGAATGCTTGGGCCCACCTTCACACCCCTTTGAATAGCTACATGAAAAAGAAAAAGGATCATGAGAAGAGACAATGAAGATGGAAAAGGACAAGAAAGAGAAAGGAAGTGGTCCATACCTTTACCACTCACCAAAGAAGGACCACCTTGCTGTCCCAAGATTTCTCTAAGGCCCACCACTTGAAAAGAGCAAAGGACCACCTTGCTGTCCCAAGATTTCTCTAAGGCCCACCACTTGAAAAGAGCAAAGGACCACCAAAGAAGAGAGAGGAAACTTGAAGAAAGAAAGAGTATGAGAGAGAGAAGAGAGAGATTGCACGTTTGAGGGGGGAAGGGTGTCCCATGTTATATAGAAAAGGGGAAGGCACCCTTTTACCCGGCCCCCTGAAGAGACCAGGAGGCAGAGACCGGGTGGGCGGCCCATGGGAGGCCGTCCTAGCCTCTACCTAGGTGAAACGACCTCCCTCTCCCTCTCCTTGGGAAGAACTCCTCCTTGGGAAGGGTGGTTGCAAGTGAATCTTGTACCTTCATGTAAGAATGAAGTGATGGAAGAGAATGGTGAGAAAAAAGAGAAAATCTCACCAAAATCTCATCTCATGAGAAATGGGTGAGAAATTGGGTGGATGATGTGGAAAAGTATGGAATTTTCAAGAAAAAGAAAGAAGAATTTGACTTGGTCAAACAATGATCTCAACCATCCAAAGGCATGACCAGATGATCCAAACCATTCCAAGAAGAATCCCAAGAATCTCCGCCCTTGATTACTGTTCACATGTATGAATTATGGTCCGAAGACCTTAAACTACGTCGGGATCAAGATCCCGAGGGATTGTCAATAAAACCGGCATCAGTCTTCTTCAAGATCTGGTGGCTCCGGACATTTTCAGAAAACCAAAAAAATATATACATCACTTGTACAGTTTCTGGTCCGAAGACCTTAAACTACGTCGGGATCAAGATCCCGAGGGATTTTTAATAAAAATGGGTATCGATCTCGACCATCAAAATCAGAATCGATGACCCAAAATTTTTTCCAAGAAAAAAGAAAACAAAAAAATGTCTTTCCTCTTTTAAATTTTTGGGTCCGAAGACCTTAAACTACGTCGGGATCAACCTCCCGAGAGATTTTTAATAAAAAACCAACATCGATCCCAGCCTTTCAGGCCAAGATCTGATGATCTGGATCATTTCGAAAAAAAACAAAAAAATGTGTTTGCCCCCCCCTTTTACTAAGTCTGGTCCGAAGACCTTAAACTACGTCGGGATCAACATCCCGAGAGATTTTCAATAAAAGCCGGCGTCGGTCTTGTTTGCTCAAGATCAATGACTCCGGACATTTTCAAAAATCATAAAAATATATTACCAGCCCCGCTTTTAAAGTTTTGGTCCGAAGACCTTAAACTACGTCGGGATCGACATCCCGAGAGATTTTCAATAAAAACCAGCATCAGTCTGGATTGTCCATCCGCTGACACCGGACATTTTTCCAAAAAAAAACATGTTTGCCCCTCTTTTGTACAGTTTCATGGTCCGAAGACCTTAAACTACACTGGGATTAATTTCTCGGGGGACCTTTCTCGCTTTCAACTAAAAACCGGCATCGGCCTCGACCGTTGGGATCATGGTTCGATAACCCGGATCATCTCAAAAATACCAAAAATATTTTAAAGCTTTCCATAAAAACCAGTGTCAATCTCGATTACTCGAGTTGAAGTCTGGAACTTTTTCAAAATAAAAAAATATATACAATATAAAACAAAAAAAAAAGTTTTCATCACCAGTTTTGATCCACCAATTTATCCCCAATGGTCCGAAGACCTAAAACTACATTGGGATTAACTTCTCGGGGGCTTTCTTTCCTAACCTATTCCAGACATGGCTGACACTTGATCGTACGGGTGTCTGGAATCTTTTAAACAGGTAAAGGCTGAGGCGGGCAGAACTCCGCAATCCTGTTCGTGTTGAACGCACCGTGATAGACAACCTTGAGTTGGAAGTCGCTGTTGAAGCTGACGGATGTTCCCTGTTCCTAGAACTCATGAAGGGGATTAAGGCTGTTGGGAGGTGAAGCTCACCCTCACGAAATTGTGAGCAACGTAAGACCCCAAACTGGATTGACTAAGGGAAATGTGAGGATGTGGCTCATTTTGTGGCCGAAGGAGTCCGTCGGACGATACATGGTCTATGTGCATTGCACATGAGGAACAGGCAACTTTGTGGGTGTGTTGACTGAAAACCCTCAAAATTCCCTCATCCGAAGATGTAAAACTACGGCACTTAACTGTGTGAGACTCGTCTTGCTCGCTGACGTAAAATGGATCGGGTGCCTTACCAGCAGTAGAAGCTGGAAGTGGATGGAAATTCCATATCTTTTCCCTGCATTTCAGAAAAATCACAAAATACAAAAACATTGCAAAATCATCTCTTCAAAAATCACAAAAATATTTCCATCAAATATCTGCAAAAATCACAAAAATATTTCCCTTGCTTTCAATCAAAATATTTCAAAAATCACAAAAATATTTCCTGTGTTTTCAATAACCAATCTCTATCCTGATCGCTCCGGTAAAGATTCGGACCACATAAAAAAAAATCACAAAAATAGCATCCCCAGCACTACAATTCAGGAGTCATGAACTCCGCTCACTTCACAGTATGGGATGACGGATCCAATCGCCCGCAAATTGAAATCTTGACCAAAACGGGCAACTAAACACCATCTCAATCACATGTATGCCCAGAAGAACATCTTGAAGTCGGATGATATCCTCGTACATTCTCATTAGCAAAGAAACAGCATCTTGGGACGATGGACCTGATCGACCACGGGTCGGGATCTTGACCAGCCCGCTGTCCAAACCTCCGTATCAAAAAGAAAAATCCCCAAGGGAAGCACAACCCTACAAGCAATAAGCTCAAAGTTCTCTGCACCCACAGCAAAAGCAAAACCATCAAACGAGAAGAGAATGAGCCAAGCCATGCATTCATCATGCATCTCCATGCATCAGCATCCATCGCATCAATCATCATGTTTACCTGCTTTCAAAATAAAAGCCGGTTAGCCAAAGACCCCACAGGCATCCCTAGTGGAGGCACGTGCAACCAGATTTCCATTTCAAAAAGACAAAAAAATATTACTTTTTGCAAATAAAAACCCCACGGAGTATCACTCCCCAGAGTGGGTGTCTTTTCAAAAATCCAAAAAATGTTTTCCAGTAGAGCGTTCTGCCTCCAACACGCTGGGAGATCTTCCATATCTCTGGGTAGGAGCCGACGCAAAAATCAAATAAGATCCGATGTCTCGCGGTTTCCCCGGAGACCATCGGATCCAATGCACTCAAAGTACGATCGAACTGAACTCCAGTGTCAGTGCGGTCGTACCACATGCCAAGATACAAAAAAGATGAAAGCCAAAAGGCTCGGTCACAGAAACCATTTGAACAGGTGGAAACGATGAATTGTAACCCAAGTATCAAAATCAGCGGATTGGGTGGAAAGAGTCCACCCGCACATACCTAGGCGTGGATGCCTGAAGTACCTTGACTGAGTCCAAGTCGGCGTAGTAGAATCCCGTAAGACTATCGGACGCAGGGCGTCTAACCACTTTGACAGTCAAGCGAAACAAGTACTCCTGGAGTGATCTGGGAAAACATCAAACATCACACAATCAGTCTCAGGGTCAGCATCCTCGTAAGACTAACGGACGCAGAGGCTCTGCTGTACCTTTCCGATGTTAGTACCGATCGGGAATGGAAGGGTTGCGATTGGGTACCCAGGTTGCAGCAAACTGCAGGGACAATCGCAACGTTTTCTCCAAACTCTCGCGGTATGTGCGAGTTATCAATTTCTAGACAATCAACTGACCCAGATACAAAGGACAACAAAGATTCCAGACCACAATCAAGGAAAGAATGAATTGCAAACCAAGCATCAAAACCAGTAGATCGGGTGGAAAAGCCCACCCGCACATACCTAGGCGTGGATGCCTGAAGTACCTTGACTGAGTCCAAGTCGGCGTAGTAGAATCCCGTAAGACTATCGGACGCAGGGCGTCTAACCACTTTGACAGTCAAGCGAAACAAGTACTCCTGGAGTGATCTGGAAAAACATCAAACATACAATCAATCACAGGGTCAGTAACCTCGTAAGACTGTCAACGCAGAGGCTCTGCTGTACCTTTCCGATGTTAGTACCGATCGGGAATGGAAGGGTTGCGATTGGGTACCCAGGTTGCAGCAAACTGCAGGGACAATCGCAACGTTTTCTCCAAACTCTCGCGGTATGTGCGAGTGAGCGATCTCCAAACGATCAACTGGCACAGATGCAAAAGCAAGCAAAGATTTCAGACCATGATCTATGAATGACCGGGTCAGAAGTGGGGTGTCCACTCGCTTTGGCATTCGGTTGCACGCAACCTCTGCCAAAGAGGGGCATCTGTAGACACCCCCACCTTCGGCTACACTGTTGGTAGAGATAGCTGGTTGAACGGAGGACCATACCCCCAAATCCCAAGTCCAAACTCAGCCAAACTCACCCTTGTAAGCCCCATTCCATAGCCCAGTTCAAGCCTGAACCCAGTCAACCCAGTCCTAAACACCACCCTGAAAAACCCCCCATAAAAAAGTCCAGTCAAAAAGACCCAAAAAAAAGTCAAACTCACTGAGTCAACTCGCTGAGTTAACCCGCTGAGTCAACCCGTCGAGTCAACCCGTCGAGTCAAAACACCGAGTCAACCCGTCGAGTCAACCCGTCGAGTCAAACCACCGAGTCGACCCGCTGAGTCAACTCACTGAGTCGACCAGCGAGTCCAACAGCAGCCCCGAGGGAACGGCCGTACTCGCTGGAAACCGAGGAGCGGCCGTACGGGCGGCCCATGGCAGGCCGCCCGGACAAAATTACGAGAGCTGCCACTCTCCGCTGCTATAAATATCCCCCTCCCCTTCTCATTTCAAAATGAATAAAAGGCCATTCGAAGTCCAGCCAGTTCGAGAGCTCTGAGTCCATCTCTCCACCCTTTAGCCCATTTTTCCACCAAGGAGAGCCCGAGTGAGGAGAGTCTAACCCTGGTCCAGCCCAGCCTGACCACTGGTCCAAGCCTCCCAAGCCATCCAAGTCTTGATCCAGCCACTCGAAGCCAACCCTTGCGACACCTCCGTCCACCCAGCTATCATTCATCCAGCATCATCTCATTTGCATCTAGCATAAGTGCAACATTTACTTTCCTTCCAACCCCCCTGCTTCACTACAAGCACCTTGATTACTCAAGCACACATGCATATGTCTTTATATTAAGCACCTGTCAGTTCGAGCGTATGCTCTGGGCTTGCCCGTTGTTGGAACCTGCCCATCAGAAACTCTTACTGTTCAGACCTGCATTCATGCTTCACCATAAAACACCTTGATCATTCAAGCTCACTGCATACGTCTTACATTAAGCACCTGTCAGTTCGAGCGTACGCTCTGGGCTTGCCCGTTGTTGGAACCTGCCCATCAGAAACTCTTACTGTTCAGACCCGCATTCATGCATCATATCATCCATGAGAATATACGAGGATTAAACTAGACTTTCAAGTATCCGATCGATTCTGTGAAGTAGAGACCGTACTTCGGTACGGGCAGTGTGTGGGGTGCCTAACCTCTTCCCACCCTGTAACCGTGATCCCTTACCTTGAATCTCTGGCCGCAAGATCAACAGGAGTCATTTTAGAGGAAGGAATCTTCGGATTCCCTTCTCTAACGTTTCTATGGGGTCTAGCCGACTGTAGATTCGAAGTAATTGGCTAGTGGCGACTCTGGTCTTATATAAACTCATTTAAACATATTCAGCTCAACACGACAACCAAACAAAGCCCTCGAGAACGAGGCAAGCCAGTGGCACAAACGGCGATTTCGCACTCACGCACCTCTTCTTCTTCTTCTTCCGAAAGGAAAGGGAGAACGACGTCGTGTGGGAGCGCGGAGAAATCGGCGAGGGTCCACAGAGCCTTAACCTTGACCAAAACCCAACCCCTTTGCTCTTTGATGACCTTGACCTCATTAGGAAACCATTTTGTCATCATAGATTGGCCCTAGGTGTCCCATTTGAACACCCAAACCTTGGCCAAAGTGGAAAGGCTGATGCGCGATGACCAGCAAAAGAAGAGGAGAACCAGGCTGGTCCGACCGGTCAAGACCGATCGGCCAGCAACCTTGCTGCATGCTGCAATGGCTAGCCGACCGGTCAAGACCGGTCGGCCTTCGCATATCAGGGAGGACAGCAGGCACTGCCGACCGGTCTTGACCGATCGGCCTGGAGATCTCTAACGTCCAGCAAGGGGGTCCGACCGGTCTTGACCGGTCGGCCTGAATCATCAGGCTTGTCCAGCTAGGGGGTCCGACCGGTCTTGACCGGTCGGCCTGTGTAGTTGGCCTATGTAGTTGATATACTCCAGCAGAGGGATCCGACCGGTCGGGACCGGTCGGGACAAGTCGGGTAAGAGCCGTTTTATGCCCATTTTATGACCGTTGGAGCCCTCTTTTCTTACGTATAGAGCTCCGTTTTTGGGCATTTAGTGAGGGATTTTTGAGGAGTGAAGCCACCATTGGAGGAGACCATTTGAGGCTCATTCCTTGACCTATGCAAGGCATCTTCCTTGTGCTTTAACACAAGATTAGAGCATTCCAATCTCATAAAGAAGATGACCTTCATCCCCTCTTGATCTCTAGAGTTTGGAAGCTTCTTGATTGGCAAATCCTTATCCAAAACTCTAAGATGAGATCGTTGTAGGTAAGAGACTCTAGGCAACCCTTTCCCATTAGTTGTAGAGTTCTCAAACCTATCCTCCTAGCACCTTGGGCATCTCAAAGGCATCGCATGCAAGGTGTTTGATCGAGTGTGGCTGAGGCATTGGCGATGCAACGACGACACGATCGTGGGAGCAGGGGAAGCTGATTGAAGCACGGGAGAGCGGAGATCAAGCAACCCAATGCGGCGCTAAACAAGGGGCTCATCTGACAAGTAGGTTGTCTTGATTGAGAGTCCATTTTAGAGTTTGTTTGTCGAACTCGTCTTAGGGACATTAGCTGTTCCTTGGCCCGTCAGCCGGGCCTAAACTAAGTCTCCAAGGGGGAGCCTCCGACACAGGAGTAAACGTGCGTTAGGTTGAGAGTTAGCCTATGTCTAAAACTTCGTGTAAAGGTTGAGAGGTGAACCTCATTTAAAACCTCCGATAGTGAATGCCGGTGTGCTCAAAGGGGTTGAGTACTTGAACCGGGAGTGGAGTAGACAATTAGTTGAACCACTATACATCCTTGTGTTTGTGATTGTTCTTGAGCACATTTATATCTTAGCATTGTTAGTTTAATTGTCTGATTATGCATGCTTGATAGGAATGATTGCTAGGCACTTTCTAGGCTCATCCTCACACAAGATGTACCTTCACTAGTTGTGTAGACTTGAGCTCATTGATCCATTCTCATAAGTCTACACAAGTTGCTTAGGTTAGGATCTTCATTGTTGAATCATTTATTTACCTATGCATGCTTTAGACTAGGATTGCTTATTGATTTTCCTTATGCTAGTCTTGTGATTGGACCCACTTAGGCTTGGAAGCCGAAGTGTTCTTGCTTACTTAGTGTAATTTGTTAAATTGTGTAAGTAGGCGAAAAGAATTTCAAAAAGGTCCTAATCACCCCCCCCCCCCCCCCCTCTAAGTCCTTAGACATATCTCCGAGTATCTCTACAAGCGGTAAAACCGCAATTTCAAAAACTACAGCGGATTGAACATCAAGGATTACTACAAGTGGATCCTTGAACCCCTAGTGCCTTTTTATAATTGTCTACATTCAAATTAGTTTAAAACTGTTATTCACGTTAATTCTATTCAAAATCTGATTATTAGCTTTCAATAGACACTTTTGGATGTGTTTGTGAAATCCTACATAAGTCCCTGTGGATCAACCTCGGTCTTACCGAGATTATTACTACATCGCAACCCTACACTTGGGGAAGCGAACAAGTTTTTGGCGCTGCTGCCGGGGACTTTGACGGTTTTTTCACAAATTTCTGAAATTAGTATCTATTTAGGATTTTTAGGATTTTAGGACTAACTTAGTTTGTTTATTTGATTTTTCTTTTTAGGGATTTCTAGGAAGCTGAAAAAGATACAAGGATTTCAAGTGCCGAATTAGGTTTTATCTTTCTAAACCTTACTCTTCTCTTTCTCCTATTCATTCCTATCTTATTCATCTCTTGTAGAGTGGGTGGAGACTCCTTTTGGATCTCTGAAAGGTCGGCCTTTTTGCCACCTGGATTCCTATTGGTCGGCTCTGCCGTCTTGGATCACCTTGTGCTCAGAGATTTCTTTTCTCATCTCTACTCCTCTTTCTCCTTTTTCTGCACTTTTTCTCAAAAGATTCAAAGAGTGGGTGGGGAGTTCTCTGAACCCCTATTGACCAAGAGAAATCGGTCTCTATCCTTGCTTCTGGCTTAGCCATTGCAAGACACCTTGTGCTTCGGTCTCAGAGAAAAGTAAAGAAAGGGAGGAAGAATTCTTCTTTCTCTTTGTTTCTTATTTTTTTGGTTTTGCATGCCACATTGGGCTCGGGATTCCAATAACCAACTCATAAGTGAAGGGGGGATAGTAGAAGGAATTGACAGAGAACCACGTGCTAGGAGACATCTAAACTCTCCAATTTTGTCTGAAAATATGGCTACAAATCAACCTAATCCGGGCCAAAACCAAACTGAAACAGGGGAGAATGTGGTTGATAATGTTCCCCGACCTAGGACTTTACGTGATTTCTTGCAACCCACAAGAGCGAGCACCCCCTCCTGCATAGTTTTTCCACAAAATGCAGGAAATGTGGATTTGAAACCGGGAGTGATCCAACTTCTCCCTAAATTCCATGGATTAGACAGTGAAAGTGCTTATCAACACCTTAAGGAGTTTGATGAGGTAATCACCACCATGCACTTTGCAAATGTTACTGAAGATGTAGTAAGACTCAAATTCTTCCCTTTCACTCTTAAAGATAAAGCCAAGGGTTGGCTTTATGCATTGAGGCCAAGATCAATTGGTGCATGGACTGACATGCACAGAGAATTTATAAAAAAATTCTTCCTCACTCACAAAACAAACATGTTGAAGCGCCTTATCATGAACTTTGCCCAAAAGGAAGATGAAACCTTCTTCCAATGTTGGGAGAGGTTTAAGGATTTATTAAATACATGCCCACATCATGGCTATGAAATTTGGCGGGTTATAAGCTTTTTCTATGAAGGACTGACTTCACCCATGCGCCAATTTGTAGAAATGATGTGTAACGGGGAGTTCATAAATAAGGAAGCTGATGAGCATGGGATTATTTGGAAGAATTGGCTGAGAATGCACAGGCTTGGGACACATCGAAACCAACAAATTCCAAGACTGGCCAACAAAAGGAAAAGGGGGGAATGTATGTCTTATCAGAAGAAGATAGCATAAGTGCACGGGTGGCTAGCCTCACAAGAAAGGTCGAAGCCATGGAATTAAGGAAAAGTGAAACGATCAACTCTACTGACGTTGAAACTGTTTGTGGAATTTGTGCTGGAAATCAACATGCAACACAAGATTGCCCCACAATTTCAGCAGTTCAAGGCATCTTACAAGAACAAACAAATGCCATAAACAGCAATTTGGTGCTCCAAACTCAAACACGTTTAATCCTAATTGGAAGAACCTTCCCAACTTCAGTTGGAGGAATGGACCCACTGCAAATGCAAGCAACACTCCAAAAGTATCACTAGAGGAGATGTTGGGTGCATTCGTATCGGTCCAAGCTGAGTATAACAAGACAAATTCTCTAAAAATAGATGGGTTCATGCAAGAGCAATTGAAATTCAATCAAAATTCAACTCAAGCCATCAATGAATTGAAAACATCACTGGCTAGAGTTGAATCTCATCTTAGTGTTAGAGAGAAGGGCACACTTCCTGCCCAACCTCTTCCTAACCCAAGAACCCAATTTGAGATATAAGATGCAAGCTCATCCTCCCACCACACGGAACATGTTCAAGCTATCACCACTTTGAGAAGTGGGAAAGAAATTGACAAATCTAATCCGGTGAAGGCCCCAAAGCCTAAGGATCCGGAAATTTCTAAAGAGGATGATAGCTCGAACAATACCCCACAAGAGAAAGAACCGGAAAGGCAATACAAGTCAGTTGCTCCATTTCCACAAAGGTTGATTCACCTAAACCTTTAGATAAAAATCTGGAAATTTTAGAAGTTTTCAAGCAGGTGAAGATCAATATTCCGTTGTTGGATGCAATAAAACAAATAGCATCCTATGCCAAATTTCTAAAGGAATTGTGTACAGTCAAAAGGAAACACAACGTTCATAATAAAGTTCTTTTGACTAAGAATTTGAGCGCCATCATCAAACAAGAGGTGCCCCAAAAATAAGAGGATCCGGGTAGTCCAACCATCTCATGCATCATAGGAGACTACCGGATCAAACAAGCCCTACTCGACTTGGGGGCAAGTGTGAATCTCATTCCATACTCGGTCTACGAACAACTTGGGTTAGGTGAATTGAAACCCACCAAAACCACACTCCAACTTGCTGATAGATCCATCCGTATACCGAGAGGAATGATAGAGGATGTTTTAGTCCAAGTTGATAAATTCTACTACCCAGTAGACCTTATTGTCTTGGATACACATCCCGTAATAGGCACCGGTGCTCAAATTCCTGTCATACTTGGACAACCGTTTCTAGCTACTTCAAATGTCATTATCAATTGTAGAAACGGACTTGTACAAATGTCCTTTGGAAATATGACCCTTGAGCTTAACATATTTGATTTATGCAAACAACCACGGGAGATTGATGATGATGTCCACGAACTAAACATGATCGAATCATTCGTGGAGGATACAATCCCCTTATCACTATCTTTTGATCCTTTGGAGGCATGTGTGGCCCATTCTCATGAAATAAATGATGACACAATACAAGAAATGGATGCCATACAAGAGATGATGCCATTGCTTGATAATAAAAGATGGAGGGCCCTATTTGAGCCTTTGCCTGTAAACGAGAACAAGGCCCTCCCATCCAACATCAAGGCACCAACACTCGACCTAAAACCATTACCAAGTGAGCTGAAATATGTTTATTTAGGTCGAGATGAGACATATCCAGTGGTGATTTCTTCCCACTTGGATGAGGAACAAGAGAACAGGCTAATAGCTACTCTATTAGAGCACAAGAGTGCCATTGGATGGTCAATTGCGGATCTCAAAGGCATAGACCCATTGATTTGTACTCATCGCATACACCTTGAGGAGAATGCGAAGACATCTAGGCAACCACAAAGACGACTAAATCCAAATATGAAGGATGTGGTTAAGGCCGAAGTGGTAAAGCTATTGGATGTGGGTATTATTTACCCAATATCCGATAGCCAATGGGTGAGCCCAACTCAAGTGGTGCTTAAGAAATCCGGAATAACCATCGTAGCCAATGCTAATAATGAACTTGTGCCAACTAGAGTCACTACCGGTTGGAGAATGTGCATTGACTACAGGAAGCTAAACTCTGTCACGAGGAAAGACCACTTCCCCCTACCATTTGTTGATCAAATTTTAGAACGGTTGGCGGGTCATTCCCACTTTTGCTTCCTTGATGGCTATTCAGGGTACAACCAAATAGAAATTGCCCGTGAAGACCAAGAAAAGACTACATTCACATGTCCATTTGGCACTTTCGCCTACCGACGGATGCCGTTTGGACTATGTAATGCCCCTGCCACCTTTCAGCGTTGTATGATGAGTATTTTTTCTGACATGGTGGGGACCATTCTCGAAGTCTTCATGGATGATTTTTCCGTATTTGGTTGTACCTTTGATGAGTGCCTTGAGCACTTGAAGTCTGTGCTGAAAATATGTGAAGAGAAGAACCTTGTGCTCAATTGGGAGAAGTGTCACTTCATGGTTCAAAAGGGAATTGTACTTGGTCACATCGTTTCACAAAATGGAATCAAGGTGGACAAAGCGAAACTTGATCTTATCTCTAACCTTCCACCACCCAAGAGCATACGAGATGTACGGTCCTTTTTAGGACACGCAGGATTTTACAGAAGGTTCATAAAGGACTTCAGTTCATTATCTCACCCTTTATGTAACCTACTTCAAAAGGAAAGTTCATTCGAGTGGAATGAAGAATGTCAAAAGGCCTTTACCACCCTTAAAGGTATGTTGACATGTGCTCCCATAATGCAACCACCTGATTGGAGCATTCCTTTTGAGATTATGTGCGATGCTAGTGATTATGCTATTGGGGCCGTGTTAGGTCAAAGAAAAGAGAAAAAGCCATGTGTCATCTACTATGCAAGTAGAACCCTAACTCAGCCCAAGCAAACTACACCACTACTGAAAAAGAACTTTTAGCCGTAGTTTTTGCCTTGGACAAGTTTAGGTCCTATTTGATTGGATCCAAGATCATTATATTCACTGACCATGCCACGCTTAAGTATCTTCTTTCTAAGAAGGATGCTAAACCACGGTTGTTAAGATGGATCCTTCTACTCCAGGAATTTGACATAGAAATAAACAATAAGAAAGGAGTAGAGAATGTAGTAGCTGACCACCTCTCTCGACATGTCCTCACTGATTCCCCTGAAACGATTGCAATCAATGACATGTTCCCTGATGAATAACTTTTTGCTGTTTCCCAATCGCCATGGTATGCGGACATTGCTAACTATCTTGCTACAGGTGCAATTCCTACATATTGGAAAAAGCAAGATAAGGATAAATTCTTCACGGAGGTGCGGAAATTCCTATGGGACGACCCATACTTATTCAAGTATTGTCCCGATTAAATCATAAGGAGATGTGTGCCAGATGAGGAACAACAAAGTATCATCTCCTTCTGTCATTCTTAGGCATGTGGTGGCCACTTTTCGGCTAAAAAGACCACAGCGAAAATTCTGCAATGTGGGTTTTATTGGCCCACCATGTTCAAAGACACACATGAGTTTTGCAAAGCATGTAACCCTTGTCAGAAATTAAGAGGAATCTCCCGTAGAAATATGATGCCACTCAATCCCATCTTAATAATCGAAATTTTTGATTGTTGGGGCATCGATTTCATGGGCCCTTTCCCATCTTCTTTTGAAAACCTATACATCTTGCTTGCCGTTGATTATGTTTCCAAATGGGTCGAAGCCATCCCTTGCCGGAATAATGACCATAAAATAGTCATTCGCTTCTTAAAAGAGAATATTCTTTCCCAGTTTGGAACGCCCCGAGTCATCATAAGTGATGGAGGGTCTCACTTTTGCAATCGCCCTTTTGAAACCTTAATGAAGAAATATGGCGTAACGCATAAAGTGAGCACTCCCTATCACCCACAAACTAGTGGACAAGCTGAGATTTCCAATAGGGAGATTAAACACATTCTAGAGAAAACGGTGAACCCCGATCGCAAGGATTCGTCACTTCGGCTTACCGATGCGCTTTGGGCTTACCGTACTGCTTTCAAAACCCCTATTGGAATGTCTCCCTACAGACTTGTCTATGGGAAGGCTTGTCACTTGCCTGTGGACTTGGAACATAGGGCATATTGGGCTATTAAGAAGATGAATTTCAATTCTGACAAGGCAAGCTCGCTACGCAAACTACAATTGAACGAACTTGCAGAAATCCTGAATGAAGCTTATGAGAATGCGAGAATTTACAAGGACAAGATGAAGATATTCCATGATAAGAATATTCTTCGCAAGACATTCACGATCAATCAAAAAGTCCTCATGTATAATTCTCGCTTACATCTATTTTCGGGAAAATTGAGATCTCGATAGACCGGTCCCTACATTGTTCAAACTGTCTATCCATATGGGACTGTCGAGCTGTTGAATCCGAGGAACGACAACATTTTTAAGGCGAATGGGCAGCGATTAAAGCCGTTCTTTGAGAAATTTCCTTCAGAAGGTATGTCCATACTCCTGAATGATCCTGTGTATCAGGATGATTGATCTCCTAGTCTGACGGAGGTATAGAGTAGTTAGGATTAGGATTTTGTTGCTTTGGTTTACTTTTGCTTAGGTTTGTTAGAAGGAGAAGGAATTCCAATTTTCACCTGTCAGGTACTCTCACTCCTCACTCCCTTTATGTTCACATTGCTCTCATGTTTGTTTACTGCACATCTTTTACATTGCGGACAATGCAAGATTTGGTTGGGGGTGTAGGATCACTTGGATAAATCCACCGTTTTGTAACATTTCAAGCAATTATGTGGAAATTTTTTGATTTTTCTAAAATTCAAAACTCTTTTGGAAAACGTTGTTTCTATGCATTCAAGATGATATGAGTATAAGAGGAGGAGATATGAAGTGTATGGGGCTGTATGTCTGAAATCTCTCATAGCATAATCGTTTTATATGTGAATTTCCCTATTTCTGTGATTGATAGAAAATCTGAACACTTTTACACCTAGTCCACATTACACGATTTTCATGGGTTGAAGTGATTATGTGATTTATGGATTGGCTAGACTTTGAATTAAGGTATTGAGAAATCAGGCCGGGGTACTTTGTCCATCCTTGTCCATGGGAAAACAACGAACGATACGGATTTCTAAAAATCCTATCCAAATTAAAAGAAAAAGGAAAAGGAAGGATGAAATTGGGAATGATGGAAAAATGGTGGAAAATTTCGATTAGGGCTACCTACTACCAACCGGGGGATGGTCTACCCGTAACCAAAGCCGGAAATGGGACGTAGTGTGAAAGTCGTCGGAAGGACGGTAAGGCAAATTCCTGTCATTGGCTTGATGTGGCTCCATGTACCTCGAGTTCTATAGTTTAGATGATCTATGAAGAAGATAATCCTAGAAACTCATGAGATGAATTTTCACTATCCACACTAGATTGAATTTGTTCAAGTTCTTCTATTTATCAACCAATCAGCGGGAATTTCATATGAATGCTTATCATGTCTTGAGGGATTACAGTCTCAACCTCTGTCACCAAATAGTTCTGAATCTTACACTTGTATGTCTTGGGATGTATAGAAGAAGGGTTTCTGAAAGAGAGTTGAGTTTTGAAGAATGGGATTTGCTTCACACATGTTTTGCTCGGGACTAGCAAAATGCTGGTTGGGGGGTGTGTTGAGCTGTTAATTGTGCATATTCTAACCCCAATTCATCACTCATTGTTCGATGTTTGCATGGTTTATAGACAAATCTAATGCATGTTTTGTGATTGCAGGTTTGAGAGTGACCTCCACCTAATTGATGATGAAAAGAGCTGATTTAGAACCTTGGATGAAGACCCAAGAGGGCCGAAGAAAGAAAGGAAGAAAACAAGAAGAAAAAGAGACCGACCGGTCTTGACCGGTCGGCCAAGAGAGCCAGACCGGTCTTGACCGGTCAGCTATGCACGCTGGAGTGCTATTAAACAAGGCCGACTGTTGAACCTCCAATTTATACATTGCATTGTCCATTACACTACATGGTTTGCATGATTTTCATGGTTTAAAGGCCCACCTAACACGTGTTTCTGTGATTGTAGGGATGAGAGTGGATTTCATTAAATTGGAGCCAAAAGAATGTATTTGAAGACATTGCATGAAGTCCTAGGATGGACCAAAGAAAGAAGAAGAAAAAGGGAGAAAAGAGAATGAAGAAAAGAAGAAAAAAATGGAAGAAAAACAAGGCTGACCGGTCGTCTGACCGGTCAGCCACATAAATGAAGTAAATGGAAGGAGGCCGACCGGTCATGACCGATCGGCTATAGGCACTGGATGAAGGATAAAACAGCCCGACCGGTCATGACCGGTCGGGCATACACGCTGGAACAATGGACAGTCCACACCGACCGGTCATGACCGGTCGGCTGTGCTCTCTGGAGTATTTGAAAAGCCAGGCCGACCGGTCACGACCGGTCGGCTCTGCGTAAGAAGAATCCTTTCTAATTCTGGACTCCGAAAATTGCTGCGCAAGGCGTAGGATTTCGCAGAATCCGACGCAAGGGAGGATTGTTGCTATAAAAGGCCACCTAGGGGCTCTCCCTAAGGTATCAGAGAAGAGAAGGAACGTGAGTTTGGAGGCTGAAGGCGACTGTGGGACGTCTGCAACATCTATTTTCGGGTTTTTCTAGTTTTATGCTTTATTTTTGAGTTTTTAGTTGTAGCATGACTATGCTCGGCTAAAACCTCTCAGCTAAGGCTGAGAGGTGAAGCTTGTAGCCAGTTCTATGTTAATTTCAGTCTGATTCAAGTATTTTTTTTTTAATTCAAAGTTTGATTTTCCTTATGTTTCAGTCCAATAGGTGGTAGTTTGAGATGTCTTATCTGAGTTTATGTGCTCCGGACATGAATTCCTTTTAATTCTCTGAGATTATCACAGGTTGCTTGTTTAGATTCGAATTATAGTAATCCTTGAGCAGGCCATAGTCCATAGGCATGGCTGTTACTCCGCAGGCTATGAATTTGAATTCTACATTGATTGAATGGACTTGAACTTGGAAGTTCAACTTGAATTGGATAAATGTGTGTGAATGCTTTACTTTCCAACTAGATGAGAGATAGGACTTCAAATCTAGTTGTGTTCTCTACTTGGATTGACTGAATTGACATAGGATTGCTACAAGTGGATCCTTGAAAGCCTTAGTACATTATATCTCTGATTTTTCATTAAGTTACTGTTTTAATTAAACATCCCATTGAATTTGAATTTACTCTATTAAACTGAGTTGCTGGAGTAATTAGGAAGCTGTTACTCTTTCCCTGTGGATCGACCTCGGTCTTACCGAGATTTATTACTACATCGCAGCCTTACACTTGAGGCGAGCGAACAAGTTTTTGGCGCCGCTGCCGGGGAAATTAGATAAACGGTTTTCAAATAATTTCAGTGGCTGTAGAAGTAGAAATAGTTAGGCGTTTTGATTTTCTTAGAACTAACAAGTTTTTTCTGTTTTGTAGGAGTTTTTTCTTTAGTTCAAGCGCATCAGGTGATACCCTTCTAACTTAGCTTCTGCAGAATTTTCTTTCAGTTTCAGATTTTAGTTTCCTAGAATAGGATTAAGTTTCTGGTTAAGTGGTTTATGTCCCGTTGGGAACGTAACCATTCAAATCGTCTCCAATCTGAAGGTGGTTTAGTTGGACCATTGTCAGTCCATAGACGAGTCCGGAATTATCAAGAGCATTGTGAAAGTTTGGGGAGTATGGATCAAACACCCTTAAGGAATCCTCCCCCCCCCTACTCCAACCACAAACGCAAATCAGGAAGGAGTAGGAGAGAATGAGGTACATAATGTTCCTCCAATGAGATCACTACGGGATTACCTACAACCTGCTCGTACAATTACACCTTCTTGCATAGTTTTACCAGCTAACGGTGGGACCCTTGACATAAAACCGGGAGTAATCCAACTTTTACCTAAATTCCATGGGCTAGACTCTGACCGCCCATACTTACACTTGCAAGAATTCGAAGAAGTGTTGGCCACCTTGCATTATCCCAATGTTTCTGGGGATATAATCAGACTTAAACTTTTTCCCTTCACCTTGAAAGAAAGAGCCAAAGATTGGCTTCACTCTCTTAGACCATATTCGATTGGGTCATGGGTTGAGATGAACCGGGAATTCTTGAAAAAGTTCTTCCCAGCTCATAAAACAAACACTCTTCGAAGGGCCATAATGAATTTCTCAGCTAAAGAGGGTGAATCATTCTTTCAATGTTGGGAAAGATTTAAGGAACTCCTGCTTGCTTGCCCACATCATGGCTATGAGAGTTGGCGAATTATAAATTTTTTCAATGATGGATTAAGTTCTAATATGCGCCAATTTGTGGAAATGATGTGCAATGGCGAGTTTATGAGTAAAAATCCAAATGATGCTTGGAGTTACTTGGACATGTTGGCTGAAAACGCCCAATCTTGGGATACCTCGGATAAATCCAAGAACCCCAAGCCTACTCAAGAGAAAGGAGGGATATATGTCCTTAAAGAGGAAGACGACGTAAATGCAAGGATAGCCAACCTCACACGGAAGGTTGAGGCCATGGAACTTAGCAAAAATGGAGTTTCAAAGTCCAAGGAAGCTGTTGAAACCACATGTGGGATTTGTCTCACCGACTTACACGCTACTGCAAGATTGTCCCACAATTCCTGCATTTAAGGAAGTGCTGCAAGAGACAGCCAATGCCACATATGGTTATCAACGTCCCTTCAATGGACTGGTAGGTAATACATACAATGAGAGTTGGAAGAACCACCCGAATTTCAGTTGGAAGAATGCCCCAACGGGCAATCCTACCAACTCCCAAAGAGGGCCACCCATGCAAAATGTCGCCCCACCTCAATTCTCATTGGAGGATACCTTGAGAGCGTTTATGCAAGGGCAAGCGCAAATAAATGAATCAAATCAGCAATTGTTCCAAGAGCTGAAAGTCTCGGTTGATGAGATTAAGGGACGCTTGAATGCTAGGGAAGGGACCTTTCCGGCCCAACCTCAGCCCAATCCTAAGCAAGTACATGAAGTAAGCATCCCTAATCTTTCCAACCAAAACATGGAGCAAGCTAAATCCATTACCACCCTTAGAAGTGGTAAACAAATTGACAAAACTATTCCGGTGAAGGCCGATGAGCCTAATGATCCGGTAAGTTCTGAGGATGAAAATGGATCTAACTTAGCCCCACAACAACCGGAACGCATTTACCAGCCCACAGTACCATTCCCATCGAGATTGGTTGCCCCAAAATCTCTCCCAAATTCTCAAGATATTCTAGAGATTTTCAGACAAGTCAAGATCAATATCCCTTTGCTTGATGCCATCAAACAAATTCCCTCTTATGCCAAGTTTCTAAAAGACCTATGCACAACAAAACGCAAATATAATGTGCAGCAAAAGGCCTTCTTAACTGAGCAAGTTAGTGCCATCCTCACTCAAAAGACTCCTCCAAAATTCAAAGATCCCGGTAGTCCCACAGTCTCATGTATCATTGGAGACTACCGGATTGAACGTGCCTTGTTAGACTTGGGGGCGAGTGTAAACTTGATCCCATACTCGGTATATGAGCAATTGGGCCTTGGTGAATTAAAACCCACCAAAACCACATTGCAACTCGCTGATAGATCTATCCGTGTACCAAGGGGGATAGTTGAGGATGTTCTAGTCCAAGTTGACAAATTCTACTACCCGGTAGATTTTATAGTCTTGGACACATCATCTCGTCCAATGGAATAGAGGTAGACCGGGCGAAAATTGACATAATTTCCAATCTACCACCACCCAAAAGCATACGTGATGTGCGGTCCTTCCTTGGACACGCCGGCTTCTATCGAAGGTTTATAAAGGACTTTAGTCACATCTCAAGGCCTTTATCCAACCTTCTACAAAAGGAGAACCAATTTGAGTGGAGTGCCGAATGTCAATTAGCTTTTTCAAAGCTAAAAGACATGTTAACATCCGCTCCTATCATGCAACCACCAGATTGGTCCACTCCTTTTGAGTTGATGTGCGATGCGAGCGATTTTGCTATTGGGGCGGTGTTAGGCCAAAAGAAAGATAAAAAGCCCCATGTCATCTACTACGCAAGTAGGACCTTGAATCCTGCCCAAGTTAATTATTCAACTACGGAGAAAGAGCTCCTAGCTGTCATCTTTGCCTTGGACAAATTCAGGCCATACTTAATAGGATCCAAAGTTATTGTTTATACGGATCATGCGGCGCTGAAATACCTTCTTTCTAAGAAGGATACTAAGCCCCGTTTGCTAAGATGGATCCTACTCCTTCAAGAATTCGACCTGGAAATCAAAGATAAGAAGGGGGTAGAAAATGTAGTGGCGGATCATCTATCTCGCCTAGTCCTACCAAATTCCATTGACGAGTCACCTATTGAGGACTCATTCCCTGATGAGCAACTCTTTGTTGCTATGCATCCACCATGGTACGCTGATATAGCCAATTATCTTTCTACAGGTGCGATGCCGACTAATTGGACTGCGCAAGACAAACGTAAATTTCTAAGGGAAGTGCGCAGATTTTTCTGGGATGAACCTCTATTGTTTAAATATTGCCCAGACCAAATTATAAGGAGATGCGTCCCCGATGATGAATACAATTCAGTCATCTCCTTTTGTCATGATCAAGCATGTGGGGGTCATTTTTCAGCCAAGAAAACAACTGCAAAAATTCTGCAGTGTGGTTTTTATTGGCCCACGTTATTTAAGGACACCCACGAATTTTGCAAAGCTTGCGAGCGCTGCCAGAAGTTAGGAGGATTATCCCGTCGAAATATGATGCCCCTCACCCCAATTCAACATCTTGAAGTCTTTGACTGTTGGGGCATCGATTTCATGGGACCATTCCCCTCATCTTTTGGACATGTCTATATTCTGTTGGCCGTAGACTATGTGTCTAAATGGATAGAGGCTATCCCATGTAGAACCAACGATCATCGTACGGTTCTCAAGTTTCTCAAAGAAAACATACTTTCTAGGTTTGGGACGCCTCGAGCCATTATTAGTGATGGTGGTTCTCACTTTTGCAATAGACCTTTTGAAACTTTGATGAAGAAATATGGTATTAGGCACAAAGTGAGTACCCCATACCACCCACAAACAAGTGGGCAAGCTGAAATCTCCAATAGGAAAATCAAACAGATTTTAGAAAAGACGGTGAGACCGGATCGCAAGGATTGGTCCCTACGATTAGATGATGCACTTTGGGCTCACCGTACTGCCTACAAGACACCCATTGGAATGTCCCCTTATAGACTTGTCTATGGGAAAGCTTGCCATTTGCCTGTGGAAATAGAACACAAAGCCTATTGGGCAATTCGGGCTCTAAATTTTGACATTGACAAGGCTAGCTCGCTTCGCAAACTTCAATTAAATGAGCTTGATGAGATCCGGAACGATGCATATGAGAATTCGAGAATTTATAAGAGCAAGATGAGGGCCTTTCATGACAAGCACATTTTAAGGAAATCTTTCCACGAAGGACAGAAAGTGCTCTTGTATAATGCCCGACTTCATCTTTTTTCGAGAAAATTACGATCTCGATGGACCGGCCCATATATTGTTAAAGAAGTTTTTCCTCATGGGGCTGTTGAGATTGAGAATGCAGCAAATGGTGACTGTTTCAAAGTTAATGGACAACGCCTTAAACCATTTGTTGAGAAATTTGATTCAGAGGACATGTCCATCTCCCTGAATGATCCTGTCTATCAGGATGATTGATCTCCTAGTCTGATGGAGGTATAGCATAGGTAGGTTTAGTTTTGTTTTACTGTTTTGGTAGGATTTAGTTGTTGGAATTGCAGACCTCCATGATCGCTCTCTCAGGTACTATTGATTCTCACTCTCTCATATTTTACCATTGTTCTCATGTTCATGCTAACTAACTATCTTTTTACATTGAGGACAATGCAAGATTTGGTTGGGGGGTGAGATGAGATCCCTCATCTAGCATATTGTAACATTTCGAGCTTCATATGCGGCAAATTTTTTTTTTTGAATTTCCTAATATCCCAAAACTCTTTTAGAAAATCTTGTTTCTATACATTTGAGAGGCTATAAGTAGAAAAAAAAAAAGGAGAAACGAAGTGTGTGATGTTGTAGTCTTGAATTTCTTCCAACATAATGGTTTTATATGTTAATTCCCCTATTGTTATGATTGATAGAAAATTTGAACACCTTTACACCAAGTTCACATTACACGATTTTCATGAGTGATAGGTTTATGTGATTTGTGGATTAGCTAGACTTTGTTTTATAGGTGTTGAGCAGCCAAGCCGGGGTATTTTGTCCATCCTTGTCCATGGGAAAATAACAGAAGATATGGATTTCTAAAAATCCTATCTAATTTGAAAGAAAAAGGAAAGAAAGGATGAAATCGGGAAGGAAAGAAAAATGGTGGAAAATTCCGAAAAGGGCTACCTATTACCAACCGGGGGATGGTCGAACCGTAACCAAAGCCGGAAATGGGACGTAGTGTGAAAGCCGTCGGAAGGACGGTAAGGTAAATTCCTGTCATAGGCTTGCTGTTGCTCTGTACACCTTAAAATCCTTGGTCTACTTAATCTATGAAGAAGATGATTCCAGGAACTCATGAGATGATCTTTCACTATGTACATTAGGTGGAATTTGTTCGAGTTCTTCTATTCATCAATCAATCAGCGGGAATTACATGTAGACACTTCTTATGTTTTGAGAGTCCAAGGTTCAGCTTCTAGCACCTAATTTTGCCAAAATTTTCACTTATACATCTTGGGATGGATAGAATCATGGGTTCTGAAGGGGAGTTGGATTTGGAGGTTTGAAATTATTTTCACGCATGTTTTGCTCGGGACTAGCAAAAAGCTGGTTGGGGAGTGTGTTGAACCTCCAATTTATACATTGCATTGTCCATTACACTACATGGTTTGCATGATTTTCATGGTTTAAAGGCCCACCTAACACGTGTTTCTGTGATTGTAGGGATGAGAGTGGATTTCATCAAATTGGAGCCAAAAGAATGTATTTGAAGACATTGCATGAAGTCCTAGGATGGACCAAAGAAAGAAGAAGAAAAAGGGAGAAAAGAGAATGAAGAAAAGAAGAAAAAAATGGAAGAAAAACAAGGCTGACCGGTCGTCTGACCGGTCAGCCACATAAATGAAGTAAATGGAAGGAGGCCGACCGGTCATGACCGGTCGGCTATAGGCACTGGATGAAGGATAAAACAGCCCGACCGGTCATGACCGGTCGGGCATACACGCTGGAACAATGGACAGTCCACACTGACCGGTCATGACCGGTCGGCTATGCTCTCTGGAGTATTTGAAAAGCCAGGCCGACCGGTCACGACCGGTCGGCTCTGCGTAAGAAGAATCCTTTCTAATTCTGGACTCCGAAAATTGCTGCGCAAGGCGTAGGATTTCGCAGAATCCGACGCAAGGGAGGATTGTTGCTATAAAAGGCCACCTAGGGGCTCTCCCTAAGGTATCAGAGAAGAGAAGGAACGTGAGTTTGGAGGCTGAAGGCGACTGTGGGGCGTCTGAAACATCTATTTTCGGGTTTTTCTAGTTTTATGCTTTATTTTTGAGTTTTTAGTTGTAGCATGACTATGCTCGGCTAAAACCTCTCAGCTAAGGCTGAGAGGTGAAGCTTGTAGCCAGTTCTATGTTAATTTCAGTCTGATTCAAGTATTTTTTTTTAAGTCAAAGTTTGATTTTCCTTATGTTTCAGTCCAATAGGTGGTAGTTTGAGATGTCTTATCTGAGTTTATGTGCTCCGGACATGAATTCCTTTTAATTCTCTGAGATTATCACAGGTTGCTTGTTTAGATTCGAATTTAGTAATCCTTGAGCAGGCCATAGTCCATAGGCATGGCTGTTACTCCGCAGGCTATGAATTTGAATTCTACATTGATTGAATGGACTTGAACTTGGAAGTTCAACTTGAATTGGATAAATGTGTGTGAATGCTTTACTTTCCAACTAGATGAGAGATAGGACTTCAAATCTAGTTGTGTTCTCTACTTGGATTGACTGAATTGACATAGGATTGCTACAAGTGGATCCTTGAAAGCCTTAGTACATTATATCTCTTATTTTTCATTAAGTTACTATTTTAATTAAACATCCCATTGAATTTGAATTTACTCTATTAAACTGAGTTGCTGGAGTAATTAGGAAGCTGTTACTCTTTCCCTGTGGATCGACCTCGGTCTTACCGAGATTTATTACTACATCGCAGCCTTACACTTGAGGCGAGCGAACACCGACCGGTCTTGACCGGTCGGCTATACCTGCTGGACCATGGCTGAAGACGTCCGACCGGTCATGACCGGTCGGACAAGGTTGCTGGAGTGGCTGCCCATTGAGGCACGACCGGTCGTGACCGGTCGGCCGTGCGTAAGGACTTAGAACTTTCCAAATTCAGTCTGATTTTCTCTGCGCTGCGTAAATTTTACGCAGATTCTCGATCTTTCTGAAGTTGTGAAGCCTCCCTACTATAAAAGGACACCTAGGGATTGTTCCTAGGGTATCTAAGAAGGGTTGAAGCAAGCTTGGAGGCAGCGGAAGTGAATTTTGGAGTTCCACAACTCCTTGGAGTTTGTTTTTGCTGTTTTTGTGAACTTTTTAATTGTTTCATGTTTCCTTGGATCATGAGCAGCTAAACCTCTTAGCTAGGGCTAAGAGGTGAAGCTTGTAGTGGATCCAAGATGTTTCAATTCGTATCTAGTTGGTTTTAAGTATGGAATTCATGATTATGAACTATGGTTTGAAGTTTATACAAGTTTTTAAGTAGTTTTTCTTAGTCTTATGATGACTCATGGATGTTTGGGAGAATTACTTAATTTCTTATTTGGTTTGTATCAGTCTAGACCTGTATGATCCGAGGAATCGGAGTGCGCTCTAGGACTATGATCTTCATGAAGGGACTTCCTACCAAAGTTCTATTTTTCTGATTTTCTGGGTTATGTAAGGGACTGTGCATGTGATTTGAATCTAGTTCAAATCATGATCTAGCCTTGTCTTGTGACAGGACTTGAGGATGGTTATGATTATGAATTGGACTGTTTGGAAAGGGGAATGACCTATGCAATTGAGCATGCTCAGCTCAGCCTACATTGAGTGAATCTTATGCATTGAACTTACATAATACAGATTGTTTTGTTTAACAGCTCTATCATCCGACTAGATAGACCTTAATGTCGATTCTAGTTGAGAGAATGAAAAACCACAGCGGATTGAACATCAAGGATTGCTACAAGTGGATCCTTGAACCCCTAGTGCCTTTTTATAATTGTCTATATTCAAATTAGTTTAAAACTGTTATTCACGTTAATTCTATTCAAAATCTGATTATTAGCTTTCAATAGACACTTTTGGATGTGTTTGTGAAATCCTGCATAAGTCCTTGTGGATCGACCTCGGTCTTACCGAGATTATTACTACATCGCAACCCTACACTTGGGGAAGCGAACAGATACACTCCACGGCGTCCACTTACTGCAACCAGGGCCAGTGACCGTCTCCGATGGGACGGGTGACTTGCTGGAAGGCACTCCATGGGGTCTTCGTGCGATCAGGGTTTCAACCGAGTCGTATATCTCAGTGTCATGATGCGTCTCTATGGATGATATGACTTTCAGGGATACACTCCACGGTGTACACTTACTGTAACCAGGGCCGGTGACCGTCTCCGATGGGACGGGTGACTTGCTGGAAGGCACTTCATGGGGTCTTTGTGTAAACAGGGTTTCGACCGAGTCGTATATCTCAGTGTCATGACGCGTCTCTATGGACGATATGACTTTTAGGGATGCACTCCACGGTGTCCACTTACTACAACTAGGGCCAGTGACCGTCTCCGATCGGACGGGTGACTTGCTGGAAGGCACTCCATGGGGTCTTCGTGCGACCAGGGTTTCAACCGAGTCATTTATCTCAGTGTCATGACGCGTCTCTATGGACGATATGACTTTCAGGGATACACTCCACGGTGTCCACTTACTGCAACCAGGGCCAGTGACCGTCTTCAATGGGACGGGTGACTTGCTGGAAGGCACTCCATAGGGTCTTCGTGCAAACAGGGTTTCGACCGAGTCGTATATCTCAGTGTCATGACGCGTCTCTATGGATGATATGACTTTTAGGGATACACTCCACGGTGTCCACTTACTGCAACCAGGGCCAGTGACCGTCTCCGATGGGACGGGTGACTTACTAGAAGGCACTCCATGGGGTCTTTGTGTAAACAGGGTTTCAACTGAGTCGTATATCTCAGTGTCATGACGCGTCTCTATGGACGATATGACTTTTAGGGATGCACTCCACGGTGTCCACTTACTACAACTAGGGCCAGCGACTGTCTCCGATCGGACGGGTGACTTGCTGGAAGGCACTCCATGGGATCTTCGTGCAACCAGGGTTTCAACCGAGTCATATATCTCAGTCTCATGATGCGTCTCTATGGACGATATGACTTTCAGGGATACACTCCACAGTGTCCACTTACTGCAACCAAGGCCAGTGACCGTCTTCGATGGGATGGGTGACTTGCTGGAAGGCACTCCATGGGGTCTTCGTGCAAACAGGGTTTCGACCGAGTCGTATATCTCAGTGTCATGACGCGTCTCTATGGACGATATGACTTTCAGAGATACACTCCACGGTGCCCACTTACTGCAACCAGGGTCAGTACCGTCTCCGCTGAGACGGTTGACTTACTGGAAGGCACTCATTACCTTAGCCACTCAACTGACGGATCCCGCCTTGGACGGGACGCACATCAACTGGTCTTAACGATGAAGCATTTCAGACGTTTAGAACTCTTTCATTATGGTTTTCGATGATAACCATAGTCCCCTTCGATTGAGTTTCGTAACTCGATCCGAGATGAAATAAATTCATGCAATGGATGCAAATGAGTACAGTACAAAGTAACTATGCTTTATGCATGCTTGAGAGAATATTGCATTTATGATATATGTTCAGTGTGTCGGACAAATTATGCATTTAATTTGATCAATCTGCTTCGTATATATCTTTGTGTCATCGATATTTTGCCCTCGCGTCTTTGAGATCGGGATTGATTTCATTTGGCATTAGTAGATTTTCGGGCCATCAGGGCACTTCCCAGGGCCTGAAATGACTAAGTAGTGGACCTGTTTGCGGTCTGATTGGAGCATTCAGTGAACATCATCAATGATTGTATTTGAACAGGGGTGGATTATGTCCACGAGGGTCACAGTACGATCGCATTTCGATTTGTTTAGTGTAAGTCAATTTCTGAGCCGACAGGGCACTTCCCAGGGCTGAAAATGACTAAGTAGTGGACCTACTGACTGCTTAACTAGGGTATTCGGGGCCCCTGAGTTTGGATAACCTTGTTGCAGTGCATGATTATGATATATCATGTTATGGCGGAGAGAAGTCTCCCTCTCGGGTTTGGTCATATTTCGCCCGATTCCTCTCGATTCCAGCCGTTTCCATCTTTTTCGGAAGGGTTTTCGAGGTTTGCAGTATTGGCTAAGTGTTGGCCTTTTTTTTATTTATCAAATTACTGATTTGGCTCACCTAACATCGACCGTTGGCGAATCCGTTCCGGGGGATGGATAGAGGGCATTGATGTGTCTCTAGGAGCGTTGACACGATCGGAAGGCGGGCCACATCGAAGGCGGGCCACATCACAGAAGGCCCCACCTCCCCATCAGCGTCCAGGCGCATGGGAGGTTGGGTAGGTGCATGTTGCATTAGGCATGGGCGCATGTCCTAGGTGGATGCATGTTATCCGCCCCAGGTGCATGTGGCCTGCCACAAATGCATGTGAGGAGAGAGAGTGAACGGAAGGGAGATGGGAGCATGTCCCTCTTCACCTGGGCGCAATTGTGCGCATATTGCATGGGGGAATGAGGAGAAAGATGGGCCCATGTCCCTCTCCACTCTATATTATGGGTATGGGCGCATGTCACTGTTGAGCTCTTAATTGTGTATATTCTAACCCCAATTCATCACTCATTATGCACGGTTTACATGTTTAAAGGACTATTCTAATGCATGATTTGGGATTGTAGGAACAAAAGGGAGATTTCACAAATTGAAGACTAAATGGAGCCCTGAAGACCATAGGATGAAGGTTGAAGAAGGACCAAAGAAGGACAAAGCAATGAGAGAAGAGAAAAGAAGAAAGAAAGAGAAAAACAAGGCTAGACCAGTCAAGACCGGTCGGCCAAGGAAGCCCGACCGGTCCAGACCGGTCGGCCACCCGTCTACGTGAATTGAAGAACCGCTGGAGGAGAAGTTATACAAGCCCGACCGGTCAAGACCGGTCGGGCATAGCTGCTGGACAAGGGGTTTCATAGGCTAGACCGGTCGTGACCGGTCGGCCAGGCCAGTCCGACCGGTCCAGACCGGTCGGCCATGCGTGAAAAGCTGTTTCTATTTTGGGATTCCGAAATCTTCTGCGCAAGTGCGTAGTTTTACGCGAAATTTGGAGTTCTCTTGCGTATTGGACTCCTCCAAGCTATAAAAGGATGTCTTCCCTTCATACCAAAGGAGGTTAGGACGTGGGGATTGCGGAGGAGACGGATTCTACTTCGGATTTCTAGTTTTCTTCCTGTTTTATTTATTTTTTATGTTTTTAAAGGCTTCTAGTTCAAGGATGTTAGAGATGAACTAAAACCTCTTAGCTAGGGCTAAGAGGTGAAGCTTTTGATTCGTTTTTGATGGATTGATGCAACCTAGGTTTCCTTTCATGTTTTAATTGATGAATTTTAGTTCAATATGAGTTTGAATCAAGTATTATTTTGGTTTTTACTTTGATCTCTTGATGACTCCGGGCTCATGTGATTCTTAGTGACTCTAACTTAGTATCTTAGCTTTTGAGCAGTGTTTATGCTTGTGAAGTTCATTGATCTACCATCGACTCCGGGCATGGTAGACGCTTTGATTGCCTTGTATGCAATGGCCTGATTTTCATGTGGGAACTCATTCAACTAAAGTTCTTATCTTTTGTTGTATAATCTGGAATAAGTTGTTTATTGATTGATTTTGATTTAATTAGAGTTCTAATCATGAGTTGTAATCAGGTCTAGTGACAGGATTTGGTGAAAGCTATGGTTATGAATCTCAACTAGATTGGAAAGAGGCTTGGCCTATACAATTGAGTGTGCCCAAGGCCTGAGCATGGTTGTGGGAATTAAATCAATGAATAAGCACTTGTTTTAGATGATTGTTGATTTAACCGCTCTATATTCCGATCGGATAGAGATATGAATTCGATTCCGATTGAGTTATGAGAGACCTAGTTGTATTGATGCATTGAAACTTATCAAAAGTGGATCCTTGGTGCTCTAGTGCCTTTTTAGATTGAAATTACCTTACCCATTCACTGTTTAAACCCAAATTGCTATTTTCCAGCTTTAGTTCTTAATAGGATCTTAATTACTAGTTGTTTTAGACAAATTCTGAAGATACCCATACATAAATCTCTGTGGGAACGATACTCGGTCTTTCCGAATTATTACTACTTCGCAACCCTACACTTGGGGAGTGAACAAGTTTTTGGCGCCGTTGCCGGGGATTTCTATGCGGTATTTTTAGAATTTTCTGAAATAATTTTTAGTTGAGATTGTGTTAAAATTGGTTTAGGATTTGTTTTGCTTTCTAGAGTAGGTTTTCTTCTAAATACTAACTTCCTTTGTTTTGATTTTTGCAGGATTCTAACATAGGTCTAATTCAGGGATTTTTAGGAAGTTGAAGAAGAAGAAGGCATCTTAAGTCACAAATCAGGTTTTATCATTCTAACCTTACTCTTCTTCTTCTCCTACTCATTCTTATCATATTCATCTCTTGTAGAGTGGGTGGGGACTCCTTTTGGATCTCTGAAAGGTAGGCCTTGTGCCACCTGGATTCCTATTGGTCGGCTCTGCCGTCTTGGATCACCCTGTGCTCAGAGATTTCTCTTCTCAACCTATTCCTCTTTCTTCTTTTTCTGCACTTTTCTCAAAAGACTTAAAGAGTGGGTGGGGAGTTCTTTGAACCCCTATTTGACCAGGAGAAATCGGTCTCTATCCTTGCTTCTTAAGCAAGACACCTTGTGCTTAAGTCTTAGAGAGGAGTAAAGGAAGGAAGGAAGAATTCTTTTTCCCTTTTTTTTCATTCTTTTTGGATTTGCATGCCACATTGGGCTCGGGGATCTAATAACCGACTCAATCGTGACGGAGTAATTGTTGAAGGGATTGGTAGAGAACCTCGTGCTAAGAAACGTCAAAATTTTCCTGAAATTACTAGAGAGATGGCTGAACATCAACCAAATCAAGGGGTTAATCAAAATCCAGCCCCAAACCTTACTGAATTGGATGAGAATGAAGTGGGGGATGTACCTCAACCTAGAACTTTACGTGACTATTTACAACCAGCTAGGACTAGTACTCCCTCTTGCATAATTTTCCCTCACAATGTGGGAAATATTGATTTTAAACCGGGGTTGATCCAACTTCTTCCTAGATTCCATGGACTCGACTCTGAGAGCGCGTATCTACATATTAAGGAATTTGAAGAGGTTATTGCCACAATAAATTATGACAATGTGACCAAGGATACTATAAAACTTAAATTATTCCCTTTTTCCTTGAAAGAGAAAGCCAAATCATGGCTACATTCCTTAAGGCCGAGGTCTATTGGGACATGGGCTGAGATGACTAGGGAGTTTCTTAAAAAATTCTTCCCTACTCATCGAACCAATGCACTAAGAAGGGCCATAATGAACTTCGCCCAAAAAGAGGAAGAAACCTTTTTCCAATGTTGGGAAAGGTATAATGAGCTTTTAAACGCATGCCCACATCATGACTATGAACGGTGGAGGTTGATTAGTTTCTTCTATGATAGATTAAACTCAACCATGCGCCAATTTGTTGAGATGATGTGTAATGGGGAGTTCATGAACAAGGAAACGGAGGAAGCTTGGGATTATTTTGACATGTTGGCTGAAAATACACAATCATGGGATACATCTAAGCCAACAAGTTCAAAACAACCCCAAACCAAGGAAAAGGGAGAAATTTATGTTTTAGATGGGCAAGATGATCTAGGTTCTAGAGTGGCTAAACTCACATGAAAGGTCGAGGAGATGGAACTAAAGAAAGTGGATACAACCCAACAAAAGGGGGCTGTTGAAACTATTTTTGGTATTTGTGCTTCCAATGTGCATCAAACGCCGGATTGTCCAACAATCTATGCGTTTCGAGAACTTTTATTTGAACAATCAAATGCCTTGAATAGTTATCAACGACCTTTTAGTACTCCAAATTCAAACACGAACAATTCTAGTTGGAGAAACAACCCAAACTTCAATTGGGCGAATGGAAACCCAGCTAATCAAAGTAATCCTCAAAGGGGGCCCCCAATGCAAATGGCCCCACCTCAAATGCCTATAGAGGATACTTTGAAAGCATTCATGGAAGGTCAAGCTCAAATAAATCAATCCAACCATACGATAATGATTGAGCTTAAAAATTCGGTAGAGGAGATCAAGGCTCGCTTAAACGCAAGGGAAGGGATTCTTCCAGCCCAACCCGTACCAAATCCAAAACCACAATGCGAAATAAGCATGGCTAGTTCTTCTAACCAACACATGGAACATGCTAAGGCCATTACCACTCTTAGAAGTGGGAAAATTATTGAAAAATCTGATCCGGTGAAGGTTTCACCGCCTAATGATCCGGTATCTTCCAAAGAGGATGATGGACCTAGCACCACCATGAATGAAAAAGAGCCATTGAAAGAATATAGGCCCGTTGCTCCATTCCCTCAACGCTTGATTCCAGCCAAACCTCAAGATAAATATCAGGAATTTTTGGAGGTTTTCAAGCAAGTCAAAATCAACATCCCATTGTTAGATGCCATTAAACAAATACCGTCATATGCAAAATTTTTAAAAGACCTTTGCACGGTTAAAAGAAAAATACATGTGCAAAAGAAGGCATTTTTTACAGAGAATGTGAGTGCCATTATCAACCACGGGATGCCCAAGAAATACAAAGATCCCGGTTGTCCAACAATATCTTGTGTGATTGGAGACTACCAGGTGAAACATGCTTTACTCGATCTAGGGGCAAGTGTAAATTTAATTCCCTTTTCGGTCTATGAACAATTGGGTTTAGGTGAATTAAAACCCACCAAAACCACATTACAACTTGCTGACCGATCGATTCGTATTCCGAGAGGAGTGATTGAGGACGTTCTTGTCCAAGTTGACAAAGTTTACTACCCGGTCGACTTTATTGTCTTGGACACGCGACCCACGGTTAATATTGGCCCTCAAATTCCTGTAATACTTAGCCGTCCATTCCTAGCTACGTCAAATGCTATCATCAATTGTAGGAGTGGGGTCATCTAAATGTCTTTTGGCAATATGACGATTGAGTTGAATGCTTTTAATATTGACAACCAACAAGAGGATGAGGATGAGGAGGTCCACGAAATAAACATGATCAATTCTATCGCGGAAGATGAGTCCCTCTCACCTTTTTACTCCGGTCCCTTAGACGAAGAAGTGACTCACTCCCTTGATGAGAACGATAATATGATAAGGGATATGGTCACACTTTTTGAGTCAGTATCGGCATATGACACTAGCCGAGAGAAGGATGTGGAAACAACACCTTGTTGGGCTGAGAAATCAATTCATATTTCCACACCTTTGTGGATCATGCATACTGAAATCCACCAACCCTGGGATGATCCTTACTTGCAATATCAATGCCCAGAAAAATCTGAATGGAGACATATTTTTTCTAATAAATATGATGATGTCTCCTCCTATACATGTGGTGAAAACACTAAGGAACCCGCTGGAATTCCTTTTTGGGATTTTGAGTGGCTCATCTCGATCATTCACACACATGTACATTGTAAAGCAAGATATTGGATGACGTTACTGCGAAACATTTTGATCCATCTAATGATTCTGCTTGACTTTATGCTTTTGGATGAGTTGTTGGGATTAACCTCCTAGTTTGACGGAGGATAATTTGCTAGAATGCTTCCCATTAGGATTTGCTTTGATAGTTGATTTAGTTGTGAAGTAATCCATCTCCAAAAGCTAATCTTGCCATGAAATATATGCTTCAGGTGATATCTCTCTTTCTCACTCTCCTTTATTTTATGTCATTGCTCTCATGTTATACATATTACATATCTTATTACATTGAGGACAATGTAAAGCTTTGATTGGGGCGTGAGAGAGATTCCTTAGATGAATCTACTAGCGTTTGTGACATTTCGAGCAAAGATGTAGAAATTTTTCGATTTTTCTAAAATTCAAAACTCTTTTGGAAAATTTTGATTCTATGCATTCGGGATGTCATAAGTATAAGAAGATGAGACATGAAGTGAGGGATGTTGCAAGCTTTGAACTTCTCTTAATATAATGGTTTTATATGTGAATTCACCTATTTTATGATTGATAGAAAATTTGAACACCTTCTGCACCTAGTTCACATTACACAATTTTCATGATTTGAAAGGATTATGTGAGTTATGGATTAGCTAGACTTTGATTTGAGGTATTGAGAAACCAAGCCGGGGTACTTTGTCCATCCTTGTCTATGGGAAAATAAGGAAAGATATGGATTTCTAAAAATCCTATCTAATGTAAAAGAAAAAGGAAAAGGAAGGATGAAATTGGGAATGATGGAAAAATGGTGGAAATTTCGATTAGGGCTACCTACTACCAACCGGGGGATGGTCTACCCGTAACCAAAGCCGGAAATGGGACGTAGTGTGAAAGTCGTCGGAAGGACGGTAAGGCAAATTCCTGTCATAGGCTTGTTGTTGATCTATACACCTTGAGATCTATAGTTTAGTTGATCTATGAAGAAGATAATCCCGGAAACTCATGAGATGAACATTCACTATGCACACTAGGTTGAATTTGTTCAAGTTCTTCTATTTGTCAATCAATCAGCGGGAATTTCGTATAAACACTTATTATATCCTGAGAGTTTAAGGTTTCAACCTCTATCACCGAATTTCTCTGATTTTTACGCTTATGTGTTTTGGAATGTATAGAAGAATAGTTTCTAGAGGAGAATTGGGTTTTGGAAAATGAAACTTGTTTCACGCATGTTTTGCTCAGGACTAGCAAAATGCTGGTTGGGGGGTGTGTTGAGCTCTTAATTGTGCATATTCTAACCCCAATTCATCACTCATTATGCACGGTTTACATGTTTAAAGGACTATTCTAATGCATGATTTGGGATTGTAGGAACAAAAGGGAGATTTCACAAATTGAAGACTAAATGGAGCCCTGAAGACCATAGGATGAAGGTTGAAGAAGGACCAAAGAAAGACAAAGCAATGAGAGAAGAGAAAAGAAGAAAGAAAGATAAGAAATGAAAGAGAAAAACAGGGCTAGACCGGTCAAGACCGGTCGGCCAAGGAAGCCCGACCGGTCCAGACCGGTCGGCCACCCGTCTACGTGAATTGAAGAACCGCTGGAGGAGAAGTTATACAAGCCCGACCGGTCAAGACCGGTCGGGCATAGCTGCTGGACAAGGGGTTTCATAGGCTAGACCGGTCGTGACCGGTCGGCCATGCGTGAAAAGCTGTTTCTATTTTGAGATTCCGAAATCTTCTGCGCAAGTGCGTAGTTTTACGCGAAATTTGGAGTTCTCTTGCGTATTGGACTCCTTCAAGCTATAAAAGGATGTCTTCCCTTCATACCAAAGGAGGTTAGGACATGGGGATTGTGGAGGAGACGGATTCTACTTCGGATTTCTAGTTTTCTTCCTGTTTTAGTTATTTTTTATGTTTTTAGAGGCTTCTAGTTCAAGGATGTTAGAGATGAACTAAAACCTCTTAGCTAGGGCTAAGAGGTGAAGCTTTTGATTCGTTTTTGATGGATTGATGCAACCTAGGTTTCCTTTCATGTTTTAATTGATGAATTTTAGTTCAATATGAGTTTGAATCAAGTACTATTTTGGTTTTTACTTTGATCTCTTGATGACTCCGGGCTCATGTGATTCTTAGTGATTCTAACTTAGTATCTTAGCTTTTGAGCAGTGTTTATGCTTGTGTAGTTCATTGATCTACCATCGACTCTGGGCATGGTAGACGCTTTGATTGCCTTGTATGCAATGGCCTGATTTTCATGTGGGAACTCATTCAACTAAAGTTCTTATCTTTTGTTGTATAATCTGGAATAAGTTGTTTATTGATTGATTTTGATTTAATTAGAGTTCTAATCATGAGTTGTAATCAGGTCTAGTGACAGGATTTGGTGAAAGCTATGGTTATGAATCTCAACTAGATTGGAAAGAGGCTTGGCCTATACAATTGAGTGTGCCCAAGGCCTGAGCATGGTTGTGGGAATCAAATCAATGAATAAGCACTTGTTTTAGATGATTGTTGATTTAACCGCTCTATATTCCGATCGGATAGAGATATGAATTCGATTCCGATTGAGTTATGAGAGACCTAGTTGTATTGATGCATTGAAACTTATCAAAAGTGGATCCTTGGTGCTCTAGTGCCTTTTTAGATTGAAATTACCTTACCCATTCACTGTTTAAACCTAAATCGCTATTTTCCAGCTTTAGTTCTTAATAGGATCTTAATTACTAGTTGTTTTAGACAAATTCTGAAGATACCCATATATAAATCTCTGTGGGAACGATACTCGGTCTTTCCGAATTATTACTACTTCGCAACCCTACACTTGGGGAGTGAACAGTCACTATGCCACTTAGTGCATTTTTTGCGCATTCCCCCTCTCAAGAATGGGCCCATGCTATGTGACTTTGGAGAAATTTTGAATCTTCTCCTTCCGGTGGGAGAAATCCCTTTCGGGCGAAGGCATCCGGTGAAGTGTGGGCACATGTGAATAGCCAACGGAGGATCCCGGCAAGGATTTTACCTTGCTCTGATGATCCTTTCTAGAAAATGAAGCCTCTTCCCCCCTTTGATTTAGAAGTGAGTGGGGTATTTATAGTATGCTAATCGAGTCACGGGTCCACCAAAAATCGAATTTCACCAAGCGCATGTGATTGCGAAGAGGGGTCATGCGCATGTATCAGGGAGGTGGGCTTATGTGCTTATGTAGTGGGTGCATGTGCCCTATGTGGTGGGCGCATGTAGCCTTTGTGTTGGCCGCATGTGGCCCCACTTAGAATATTTGATGATTTTTTGTATTTTTTATTTTATTTAGAATATTGAAAAGGGAGAGAGAGAGAGAGAGCTCTAATGCGCATGTGGTGATAGGGCAAATGCATGTCTCCTCATGACATCCGCATGTGGAGAGAGAGTGAGCGAATGCATGTTCCATCACTTAGAATATTTCAGGTTTTAGGCTCCGACGGGCGACCTCCAGAGGGGGCTACCTTTTCGAAGACCGAGGTCACTGACGCTAAGCCGCTTTTAGGCCATGATCGACCTCATGAATGAACGGGGTGGGGTATCGATGGTCATCTGCTGTGAATTTTGGTAATTCCTTCCCAATTTGGACCCTCCGATTGGCTATTTACATAAGAATATTATTCCGAGAAGCGCGCACGTAGAAATATAAATCACAAGGACTTCAAACTTGCTACTTAAGGTTTTTCGGGCATTCCTGGATCATTTGACGGCCATCCGCATGTCTAATTCCTGCCCAAAATGGTACCTGTAGGCTTTCGGACCCTTATAGTCGGATACGGTCAGGGCAAAACGCATTTAGAAGCGCGCGGGTAAAGATATGCATCGCGTGACTTTAAAAATTACAGGTTAAGGGTTTTATGGCGTTTCAGATCATTTGGCGGTAATCCGCATGTCTGATTCTGCTCCAAAATAACATTTGTAGGTTTCGGTCACGATCGCGCATGTTAGGGTTGCACTGACATTTTTCGAGTATTTTGGATCTCGAAATCAGTCCAAATCGTTGTAGATGGATCACTGAATACTATTTTACATTGGGTGCGAATTTGAGCCCCAACAGACCCAAAGGCATAAGTAATCATAGCCCGTGCTTTATGAAGGGCTTCCAGCTCAGTAGTAGGGATGACAGCAGCGAAGGTGTTGTAAAACCACCGCAGTTTCACTTGGTTACTCTGGAACTTGCTCTCGGGTGGGATGACTCCCACAAGCCGTATCCAGTCATTGGAAGTAATGGGAGCAAGAGAGCCTGCATGGGGAACAACTGCCCCATGGAATGGAAAGCCTATCTGCATATATATATCCAGGGGAGCTATTCCCCGTTCGCCACATGGAAGTTGAAAGGTGTGGGTCTCATCCCTCCACCTCTCACAAAGGGCTGCAAGTAACATGCGGTTGGCATTATTCTTGTGAAAGCGTAATGTAAGAAGGCCTGTGAAAGGAGTGTCGGCCAGAACACGTTCAAGCATCGGCTGCGGTTGTTCCACCCAGTTATCTCAAAGGTCTCAGGTACCTCGACCTTTTATGGAGGGAAGAAGTTGGTGCTCCTTGGCTAGAGAACACATATGGTCCCCGCGACGAACAATGAAGCAGGGTCATCCTCATTAACCTCTCTTCACCCCCTCGTGCCATCCGCCATAAAATCCTACAAGCTTGGCAAGGTAAGCCCCTATTCTTTACCTGTTAAAATCCAAATCATATCCAAGAAACCCATGGATTTGGACTTATATTCAAATACAAAAATCCAATGTCAACTCCATGTGTCACCTAGGATATGTGTTGGGCCTATCGAAGAAAGCAAGGCCCACCTTAAAGAGGGTTGCATACCATGCCTTAGGTGAGGAAAATTCACCATCCAAAGACACATTTTGGACAACAATTGCACTCAAGTGCCATGAAATCAAAGTCAGATAAGAATCAAACTTCATATGAAAAACCCCTCTTCAAAGTCCATGTGTGACCAAGGCTTGGTTCACTTTCCATATCAAAGCAATGAGCCTCATTTAAAATGTTTCCATCTTTTTACACATGTACATGGACAAATGAGGAATAGGAAGGAAATTGGTCCCCAAGAGCAACTCAAGTGCCCCGCCTCAATTGATTGAGAAGAGCACATAGCCCGCTTAAAGAACCATAAGAACCTATCCATGGGTCAATCATGGGCAACCTATGTGCATCATCTTGATAAATGTTTTGACCATGAGAATACAATATGGTGGTCTACCGACAAACATATGAGTCAAAGAAGCTAATGGTAAAAAATTGATGCGCATAGCCCACATGAAGAATAAAAAGTTAGAAATGTCCATGCAAGGACAAGTTTGGGCAACTTATGCGCACCACTTTCTTTACAAAAAATAAGACCATTTGAGCATAAGGGAGCATGGCTTGATGAGTCATCCAACCATCATGAAAATGGTTAAGAATGATATACATAGCCCACTTGAAAATCAAAATCCAAAATACCCCCAAAGCATGGGACAAATTTGGGCAACTTATGGGTATCATTCTTTCCCACAAATTGAAAAAAAAAAATACTCATCCTTGAGAAGGATCGTAGGTGACCCACCAAACACCCCAAGAGAAGTTCAAGGAGCTATGATTGCATGGATAGCTCACTTGAAGAAAGGTCATCCAATTGAGGTTGGGAACATTAAAGGAAGCTCTTGAGAAGCACTTTCATACAACATGAGAAAACCATTTGAACTTAGTGAGATTGTTGAAATAACTCACTCAAAGGACTTGTAGATGATCAAGTAACCCAAGTCCTCCATCCATCCAAAAGAAAAGTCATAAAGGGAAAGAATTCTACATACACAAGTGTAGTGGTGCACACATGACTAAAAGAAATTCACCAGTTTCAATGAGGGCCCAAAAGCCCATCTATATGGAGGAATTTTAAGGAGCCCACCACACTTTGTGTATAAGGATATACATCATAATCAAAAGATGGTGGAAGATTTGGGCCATATGTCCATAAAGGCCCAACTATAAAATTTAGCCCACTTGAGATCCAAGTGAAGAATGGGCTAGCCACTTTGCCCATACACATGTAAAGAAAGATGGGGCCACCTAAAGTGAGCATTATGAGCCCAAAATGTGAGGTGGACCCTACCACTCACATGGGCCCAAACCTTGAGAAGAAGATAAAAAGAAAACAAAGCTCTAAGGAAAATATGACAAGGAAAAGAGAGCATGAAGGAGCCCAAAATGAAGTATTAGGCCCATCAAATACACCAAGGACCATGACTTCACTTTGAGCCCATTTGATACACATACCCCCATAAGAGAAAATAGGGTATTTTACCATGCACACTTGATGGACATGGCAAAATTACCCTTTACATACACTTGAAGGGAGTATGAAAGAGGAAAAGAAAGATGAAATGAAAGCTTGCAATGTCGCTCTCCATGCACCACCTTGAGAAGACATTGGGAAAGTAGAAAAGGCCAAAAGACTTAGGCCCACCTTGACTCCCTTGAAATATCTACATGAAGAAAAGAAAGAGAACATGAGAAGAGAAAAAGAAGAAGAAAACAATGAAATGAAATAAAAGGAGTCGTCCATACCTTCACCACTCACCAAAGGGGGACCACCTTGCTGTCCCAAAGCTCCACCAAAGCCTCACCACTAGGAAAGAGTAAAAATGACACCAAAAGGAAGAAAAACTTGAAAAAAGAAAGTATGAGAAACAAGAGAGAGAGAGAGAGAGAGAGAGAGAGAGAGAGATTGCACGTTGGAAGTGCCAAGGGTGCCCCATGTTATATAGAAAAGGAGAGGGCACCCCATTACCCAGCCCCGTAGAAAAACCAGCAGGCAGAGGATGCTTGGGCGGCACCCTGAGGGCCGCCCGTCCTCCCGTTAAGTTGAAACGACCCCTCACCCTCTCTCCTTGGGAAGAACTCCCCCGTGGGAAGAGTAGTTGCAAGTGAATCTTGTACCTCCATGTAAGAATGAAGTGATGGAAGAGAAGGATGAGAAAAGAGAAATGAATCTCACCAAAATCTCATCTTGTGAGAAATTGGGGAGAAATTGGCTTGATGATGTGGAAAAAGCTTCATGAGATTTTCAAGAAAAAGAAAAAGAATTGACTTGGTCAAACAGTGATCTCAACCGTCCAAAATCATGGCCTGATGATCTGAATCATTTTCAAAAAAGCACTAAGAATTTCCAACCCTGATCTCTGCCTACCTCCCATCCCCAGTGGTTCGAAGACCTTAAATTACGTCGGGATTAAGATCCCGAGGGATTTTTAATAAAAACGGGCATCGATCTTAACAATCAAAATCAAAATCGATGACTCAGAATGTTCTTTAAAAATCATAAAAAATATATTCCCAATCTTGCTCCTAAGGTTTTGGTCTGAAGACCTTAACCTACGTCGGGATCAACATCCTGAGAGACTTTTAATAAAAACCCACAGCGGTCTTGATCGTTCGAATCAAGATCTGACGACTCTGGACATTTTTCTAAAAATAAAAAAATATACATTTCCAGCCCCAATCTACACATAATTTTGGGTCTAAAGACCTTAAACTACACTGGGATTAATTTCTCGGGGGACTTTTCCTTCTTTCAACCAAAAATCGGCATCGACCTCGACCTTTCGGATCAAGGTTCGATAATCCGGATCTTTTCAAAAAATCACAAAAAGAATGTATTTTCAGCTTGTATATAATTTTGGGTCCGAAGACCTTAAACTACACTGGGATTAATTTCTCAGGGGGACTTTTCTTGCTTTTAACCAAAAACCGGCATCAACCTCGACCACTTGGTCAAGGTTCGACAACCCGGACCATTTCAAAAATACCAAAAATATTTTAAGCTTTCCATAAAAACCAGTATTAATCTCGATCACTCGAGTTGAAGTCTGGAACTTTCTAAAAAAAAAAATCACCATCAATTTTAACTGGGCAAATCTATCCCCCAGCAGTCCAAAGACCTAAAACTACACTGAGATTAACTTCTTGGGGGCTTTCTTTCTCAGCCTGTCCCGGACATGGCTGACACTTGATCGTATAGGTATCCGAAATCTTCTAAATAGGTAAGGGCTGAGGCGGGTAGAACCCCGCGACCCTGTTCGTGTTGAACGCACCGTGATAGACAACCTTGATTTGGAAGTTGCTGTTGAATCTGATGGATGTTCCCTGTTCCTAAAACTCATGAAGGGGATTAAGGCAGTTCTTAGGTGAAGCGCACCCTCACGAAATTGTGAGCAACATAAGACCCCAAAATGGATTGGCAAAGGGAAATGTGAGGATGTGGCTCATTTTGTGGCCGAAGGAGTCCGTCGGACGATACGTGGTCTATGTGCATTACACATGAGGAACAAGCAACTTGTGGGTGTGTTGACTAAAAACCCTAAAAATCCCCTCATTTGAAGATGTAAAACTACGACACTTAACTGTGTGAGACTTCGTCTTGCTCGCTGACGTAAAATGGATCGGGTGCCTTACCAGCAGTAGAAGTTGGAAATGGATGAAAATTCCATACCTTTCCCTACATTTCAGAAAAATCAGAAAATACCAAAACATTGCAAAATCATCTTTCAAAAATCACAAAATATTTCCCTTGCTTTCAATAACACAGATCTTTAATCGAACCAAATATTTTCAAAATCACAAAAATATTTTCTTTGTTTTCAATAATCGATCTCCATCCTTACTACTCAGGTAAAGATTCTGACCAAATATTTACAAAAAATAAAAAAATTGTCACTATCCCCAGCAGAGCACTTCAGGAGTCTCGAACTCCGCTCAGAATTCACATGTAGGACACCAATCCCCACCGCTTATCAATTACTAGCATAAACAGTCATATATCAAACCTGGTACTCAATCATTTTCAGCCCTGGGAAGTGCCCTGATGGCTCAAAGATTGACTGACGTCAAGTGGAATTAGGTAAAATCTAACTGACGCTAAGTCAGATTTAGATTCCATTTACCTCAAATCACCTTAATCAAGCATTGACAGACCATTCATCCCCACTATTTATCAGTTATTAGCATAAACAGTCATATATCAGACCTAGTACTTGGTCATTTTCAGCCCTAGGAAGTGCCCCAATGATTCGAAAATTAACTGACGCCAAGTGGAATTAAGCGCAATCTCACTGACGCCAAGTCAAATTTAGCTTCCATTTAACTTTAATCACCTTAATCAAGCATTAACGGACCATTCATCCCCACTATTTATCAGTTCCTAGCATAAACAGACGTATTTCAGGCCTGATACTTAGCCATTTTTAGACCTTGAAGCGTATAATCTAGTTCACCAAACTTGAATTTCTAAGGAAGTTTGATTCAACAAAACTCATTTAATGGCTCTATTCTTCCAAAGCATTACTCATTAATGAAAATACAATCAGAATAACAGCACGCTTAATATGGATTAACTTAATTAGCCATATAATTCATCCGATATTGCAATAATGCAATTCTCTTTTGAGCATGTTATATCAATCCAACTTTGCATCCCATTCACGCCCATTGCATGGAAAACAAACCATTATTCTGAGTATGATATTCCACATATTCATGCATACATAAACAAATCTTCAACACTGTTCTGACTGCATGCTATCGACAAGTGTGCAAAGGTAAGAATGCTTCCGAAGATGAGTCGCTAGACTACAAGATCAAGCACATTTACTTTGTGTTAAAACTAGAAAAATCATGCTCATCAGCAGTTTTTCCTGTGTTTCATTATTCTGGGGGAATTCTAAGTATAGAGACATTCATAGACAATCATAAGCAATCACAAAGTGTACACGTGAGAGACATCGCAAGGTGAATTTTATTCCAGAGATTCTGAGATCTTTTACATTACAGGCTGTGATACTGGTCATGAGCCTTTAATTACATCAATAAATGATCACTCTTGATTAAAAGGCAAAAGTAAATGAATGCATGCATCTACTTTGTGTTAAAACTCGAAAAATCATGCTCATCAGCAGTTTTTCCTGTGTTTCATTATTCTGGGGGAATTCTGAGTATAGAGACATTCATAGACAATCATAAGCAATCACAAAGTGTACACGTGAGAGACATCGCAAGGTGAATTTTATTCCAGAGATTCTGAGATCTTTTACATTACAGGCTGTGATACTGGTCATGAGCCTTTAATTACATCAATAGATGATCACCCTTGATTAAAAGGCAAAAGTAAATGAATGCATGCATCATAAATGAATTAAATAAAGCATTAAGAGAGCATAAACATAACTGAAACAAGTCACAAACAACACAAAGATTTTTAGGTGGAAACCCTTGCAGGAGAAAACCACGGCACAAAGCGACAAGATTTCACTATGAATGTAGTTATAAAATAGATGGAATATTAGAAAGAAAGCTCGGATAGATCGAGCAAGTAATTTAAATCGTTAGGCATTATGGTATTGAGTTCATGGTTGTATAGACCTATTTGTTTTCTTGTTACGAACTGAACCATGTTTCTTAGACAAGTCGGATATCTATGTCCCATTTTCTTTCGGATTGTCCGGGTTGAGAGATTGTAGGATTCGAGTGGTGTAACTTTGGGCCCACGCCTATTACTGTGAACAGGTGACCGCTTGAATACACGAACATCGAAATGTTGGTCGGCATGACTTAAAACCCGCGCCCGTATTTTTATGACGGGTGACCTTAGGAAAGTACTGCGCAACTACCTCATCAACTTAACCGACGGACCCGTTGTTGATGGGTAGGGTATCGACTATCTTTTTCATAATGGCAATCCATAGCAGGATATTTCAAGCTTAGTTAGAACTCTTTTATTTGTGGTTTCTCGTAGTAACCATAATCCCTTAGGTTTAACCTCAAACCTTTATCCGGGATGAATGAAGCTTTATACAGTAAAGTAAATACGTTTCTTCTAGAGTCGGGCGACTCGTCTTCGAGAACACTCTCTCTTCTGAGTATTTTCAATGATCTATTTGAGATCAAATAGGCTTTATTAGAGCTAAGATCCTTTGAAGATTCAAATCCAATGGGCTGGATCGCTGTTTCTGATGCCTGCAAATGGCTAAGTATCGGGTCTGATGGATACCCACATATGCCAATTTCTGATAAATAATGAGGATCGGTGCCCCGTAAATACTTAACTCAGCTATTTGATAGCCTAAGAACTTTAGCTTTGCCTCAGCGTCTTTAAGATCGCGATTGATTTCATTTGGCGTTAGTTAGTTCTCGAGCCAACAGGGCACTTCCCAGGGCTGAAAAAAACTGAGTAGTGGACCTATTTGTGGTCTAATTAGGGCATTCGGTGAATATCATCGATGACCATCTTTAAACAGGGGTGGATTATGTCCACAAGGATTGCGGTGCGATCGCGTTTTGGTTCGCTTAGCCTAAGTCGATTTTCGAGCCGACAGAGCACTTCCTAGGGATGAAAACGCTAAGTAATGGACCTATTTACGGTCTAATCAGGGCATTCGGTGAATATCATTGATGACCATCTTTGAACAGGGGTGGATCATATCCACGAGGATCATAGTACGATCACCTTTCGATTTGCTTAACGTAAGTTAATTTTCGAGCCCACAGGGTACTTCCCAGGCTGAAAATGACTAAGTAGCGGGCCCGTTGACCGCTTAATTAGGGTATTCGGGGTTCTTGAGTTTGGATAACTGTTCGCTTCCCCAAGCGTAGGGTTGCGATGTAGTAATAATCTCGGTAAGACCGAGGTCGATCCACAGGGACTTGTGTAGGAATTCACAAACACATTCAATAATATCTATTGAAAACTAACAACCAGATTTTGTATGAGATTGATGTAAGTAACAATTTTAAACTAATTTGAAGGTAAACAATTATAAAAAGGCACTAGGGGTTCAAGGATCCACTTGTAGTAATCCTTGATGTTCAATCCGCTGTGGTTTCTCACGTTCTCAACTAGAATCGATATTAAGATCTATCTAGCCGGATGATAGAGCTGTTAAACCAAACTATCTGCCATATGTAAGAACCATGTGTATGATTCACTCAATGCTAGCTAGGCTGAGCATGCTCAATTGCATAGGTAAGTCCCAATTCCAATAGGCTCAGATCACAATCATAACCATCCTCAAGTCCTGTCACAAGACAAGGCTAGATTACAATTTGAACTTGATTCAAATCATATGCACAGTCCTACATAGCGCAGAAATTCAGAAAAGTAGAACTTTGGTAGGAAGTTCCCACATGAAGATCATAGTACTAGAGCGTACTCCAATTCCTCGGATCATACAGGTCTAGACTAATACAAACCAATTAAGAACTTAAGTAATTCTCCAAAACATTCATGAGTCATCATAAGACTAAGAAAAACTACTTAGAACTTGTATAAACTTCAAACCATTGTTCATAAACATGAATTCCAAACTTAAAACCAACTTAGAACGAATTGAAACATCTTAGATCCACTACAAGCTTCACCTCTTAGCCCTAGCTAAGAGGTTTAGCTGCTCATGATCCAAGGAAACATGAAACAACTTAAGAAAAGCATAAAACAGTAAAACAAACTAGAAGGAGTTGTGGAACTCCGAAATCCACTTCCGCCGCCTCCAACCTTGCTTAAACTCTTCTAAGATACCTTAGGAACGATCCCTAGGTGTCCTTTTATAGTGGGGAGGCTCCATAACTTCAGAAGATTCGAGAATTTACGTAACACTTACGCAGTGCGTAGAGAAAATCGGACTTGAAAATAGAAAGTTCTGTTTTAAATCTCATGGCCGACCAGTAGGACGACCGGTCTGGGTGACTGGCCGACCGGTCGCAACCGGTCGGATCTATCTCACAATTAGTCCAGCAAGCTCTGGAGTTGGGAAATCTTCTGACCGACCGGTCTGGACCGGTCGGACTGGCCTGGCCGACCGGTCGTGACCGGTCAGACGTTGCTTGAGTCAGTCCAGCGTATGCAGCACATCTGGGAGGGCTAACCGACCGGTCGCACGACCGGTCTGATCTTCCTGGCCGACCGGTCTAACCTTCCTGGCCGACCGGTCTGACTTGTTCTCTTCATTTTCTTTCTTCTTTTCTTCTTTCCTTGCTTCCTTCTTTCTTTGGTCCTCCTTCGATCTTCATTCAATGGTTCTTAAAGCGGTCCTTTTGTCATCAATTAGGTGGGGTCCACTCTCATTCCTACGATCATAAAACCATGCATTAGAATAGTCTTTAAACATAAAATCCATGCATAATGAGTGATGAATTAGGGTTAGAATATGCACAGTTAAGAGCTCAACAATAACCTCATCACGGTGCATGATTATGATGTATCATGTCATAAAGAGGAAAAGTTTTCCTCTCGGGCTCGGTCCAATTCCGCCCAATTCTTCTCTGTTTCAGTCGTTTTCGGCTCTTTTGGGAGGATTTTCGGAGTTGCCAAATTGGCTAAGTGTTGGTTTTTTATCAAAACATTGATTTGGGCCATTCATCATCGACCAATGGAGAATCTGATCCAGGGGATGGATAAATCTCATCGACATGCATCCGGGAGAGGCAGTTTGGTCGAAAATCGATCCCGATCGAAGGCGGACCACACAGCGGAAGGTGCACCCCTCCAACCAATGTCCAGGTGCATGGAGGGGGTGGTGTGGGTGAATGTGGCATTTGGCAAGACTGGTGGGCGCATGTGTGCACCTCCCGGGCGTATGTGTGCCATATACTTAAAAAAGAGAGATCTTCGAAGTTCTGGGCGCATGTGGTAGTGCACATGCACCCATCCCCAAATAGTGGGCGCATGTCACTTCAGGACTTGTTGGATTTTCATGTTTTTCGGCCCCGGAAAGAGTGGGCGCATGTGATCCGGAACTTAATACATTTCTGCATTTCTCGGCGGGAGAAAGCCGACGCATGTGGTCCAATAATTAGAGAATTTCAAGATTTTTCTCTGCACTTGTCTCCGTCGGAGGATATCCCTTTCTGGCGAGGGATTCCGGCGAGAGAACTATCCGACGGTAGTGCATTTTTTGGATTCCGGCGGGAAAATCCCTTTTCGGTGAGGGAATTCATTCTGGCCAAGGCATTCAACGAGGGATAACAGAGCAGGCGCATGTACCTCTAGAGTCTATCTGAGGTCAGAAGAAGGTGATCTCATCTTAATGTCATCAAGTGGCCCTACTATTTATAGCGGTGCAATCGGGTTCGGGTCTGACCCGACTTGTATTTCCCGGAGCATGCATTTCTGGAGCATTACCCGGCATATGTTTTGGAAAATCGAGCGCATGTGTTGGAAAATCGGGCGCATGTGTTAAGTGCAAGGGTCCTGGCACATGTCATTTCAGGCCAAGTGCATGTCATTTTCCGGCCGACCGCATGTCTTTTCTGGTGGATTTTTCGGATAGTTTTTGGGAAAGTGTTCGGATGGATTTCTTTCGAACATGCGGTGCAGGCGCATGTGGTGGAAGGCCGGGCGCATCTCCCTCTTGTGAATTTTGTCACTTCCCACTACTTAGCCAAATTTTAGGTTTTGAACATTTGTGAGAGAGAAAACTTCAGACTTTAGAATATTTCAGGATTTCAGGCTCCAACGGGAGACCTCCAGAGGACAGCTACCTTTTCGGGGGATGCACTTACTATCTCTAAGCCACTTCTAGGCTGGGATGGACCTCCTGAATAAACGGGGTGGGGTGTGGAGGTCCAGTTGTCACAAATTTTGGTACTTCCTTCCTAATTTGGAGCCTTTGGGTCAGCTTGTCGTATAGGAACGTTGTTCCAGGGAGCGCGCTCATGAAAATACGCGCCGCAGGGACTTCAAACTTGCTATTTAAGGGTTGGGGCACTCTAAATCATTTGGCGGCGGTGCGGATGTCTAGTTCCGCTCTGAAATGGTAGCTGTAGGCTTACGGACCCTTTTTGGCCAGCTCTAGGCAAGGATGAAACGCATTTTAAGGTGCGTAGGTAAAGATACACACCGCAAGACTTTGAAACTTGCAGATTAAGGTTTTTAGGATGTTTTAGACCATTTTGCGGTGACCTGCATGTCCGGTTTTGCTCTGAAATGCTGTTTATGGATTTTGGTCGCTACCAAGTGATTAGGGTTACACTAGCGTTTTTCATGTTTTTTCGGTCTCAAAACTGATTCAAATAGTTGTTATTGGACCGCGGGATGTTGTTTTGTAATGGGTGCAAATTTGAGCCCCAACAAGTGCTCGCCGGTGTGCTGCGCTGGATGCTTACGTCACGCTAGTGTAGTGCCCCGATCCATTAGGCTCAAGTATAAATAGCTAACTCACTGAGTCATTCCAACATTTTTTCGAGTAAAAAAAACTGATTTCCCCAAGGTGAGAGAGCTCATCCCTAGGGTACAGGCTCATGTGGTCCCCTTGTGGGCGCATGTGGCCTACCATTCACTTTTTTCGGCGAAGGAATTCCCTCCAAGCGCATGTCAAACGCTATACAGGAGTGGGAGCATGTCCCAGGCGCATGTTGCTCTAGGCATGCCCCTAGGGCATTGCCCAGGACTTGCTTTTGTCCATAATTTTGGAGATGGGCGCATGTGAGAGGCTACATGCGCCTGGAGCCTTATAATTTGAACTTGTTCTTTTTCTTCCTCTGAGCCGAGCGCATGCCAGATTGCACATGCGCCTGGAACATTGTATTATGAACTTGCACTTTTAGAATTGATGGATTGGGTGCATGTGAGGGGCCACATGCGCCTGGGGCTCTACCTTGGGTGCTGCCCCTACCTTGGGCGCATGTGAGCCCAACACTTAGCCAAATTTTCCATTTTTTGGCCTCATTTTGCACTCGGTGAAGAAATGGCATTTCCGGCTCTGCTTCTCAGTTAAATTCAGTGCCGTTTGAGGCTAGATTGCTTAAAATTCAAGCATGATGGGAAATTAGTGCCTTGGGCCTATAATAGGCTGCCTGCTTAAGCCTTTTACAGCTTGCAGTTGTTTATTTTACGCAGGTTCAGGGTATACCTGACGGACTGCGCTCAAGTGCTTCGAACGTACGCAAGATTGCTGTGTGTGAACAATTGTGTACATCCGATGTTGGGATTGTTTCTTGTCTTTGCCCAGCACTTGTGACATGTGTGTGCTTATTTGTCGCATGCGCATTTAAATCTTGTTATTCTCATGTTTTTTATGGATCGTAATTTGTCTGTGTGTGCACTCCATGATTGGATTATGTGATTTTATTTTTTTTTATGTGTACCTTATTGTGTTGCTTTGTTGCATGCAATAGAGCTTTCTCCTGATGTTTCCTTGTTTGCGTGCAGCAGCAAATCATGGCAGAGATGACAAGATCTTCTGGTGAAGTTTTCGGGTCGCAAGTCCCTAGTCCCTCATCTCCGCAACACGGGAAGAAGAGGATGGCTGAAGAAACTGTCGATCCATCTATAACAAAGTGTTGTTCATGCTTCCTCGTGACAACCAATCCTGAAGTGAAGGATTTCTCTAGCCGTATTAAGCGGCTTTTCCATGAGGTGTTACTACGTATTTATGTGGAGAAAACCGCATCCGAGCCTCCGACGCAAGGGACTGAGGAAGAATGGTCCTCTTGGTATTGTCAACTTACTGATGCTCCGAGTGTCGTCGAGGCAGGTCCTTCTAGTTTGCTTGCCCGACATCCCAAGGATAATCAAGAAGTTCAGAAGAAGAAGAAGAGACGGGATCGAGGTAAGAAATCGGCTGAGGCAATCGGTCAGGAGGAGCAGTCGACACAGCTCATCAATCTGAAGAATGACCGGATGAAGATTGGTTGGGATAGAAACCAAATCGTTGCTACGTGCGGTTTCTTCATCATGAACGCCCACAACGACCGAGTCATTACTCATGAGAAATCTCTCGTGAGGCACCGACCCCTCCCGAGCATCGAGCCATCCCATGATCAAGGCCCTTTTCAGTTCTACGGAGTTGAAAGGTGGACATCTATTCCCGAGCAGTTGTTGACTACTTTATTGGTTAACGATGGGAGAGAACAACGGGTAGGTCTCCCAAGAGAAATGGTCTTCCTTGCTCCGACTTTGATCCTCACGCTCTTTATCCAGCCCATTATTTCGAGACAGTTCAGCAAAGGTTTCGGCATATGGATACGACGATGATGTGGGCGACGAGTAGTTTTCGTACGTGAGGTCATCTGAACAAGCGAGTTGGTTATGAGCCATGGGCAAAAGAGATTTTGGTCTGTCACGAAAGGATTCTAAAGCAAGTCGGTCTATATCAGCCTATCGATATAACTTCTGGGCATTTCTTCCGTGATCCAACAATCATTCGGAGCTTCTTGAATTAATGGTCTTCTGTTACCAATTCATTCCACTTTCTGTATGAGGAGATGAGTATAACTTTATGGGATCTCTGGATGATGGTTGGCTTGCCTGTACTAGGATGATATTACCAGGAATACGTCCCAACTGATGAAAAGTTGTCTTCGTCTCGACTTAAAAGTCCTCAATATGCTTACCATTCAGAGGCTTGTTTAGAGTTATTCGCTGAGTTGTCGCAGTTCGACAATATTACAAAGATCCATTACGACGACTGGTTAATCTACTTTAACTAGAGGATGAAGTAATATTCCTTCTGATACCTTCTTTTTATTTTATATTTTGCATGCTCTTAGCTTCTTTTCTTCTGACATGGAACTTTCTTTCTTCTTGAAGCATTGATTATGAAGAATATAAAACCCAGTAGGAAGACCAAGTCTTGATGAAGGAACGTTTCAAATATAGATTCCGCAATCCGAATGAGCTTACGTCAACTTGCGAACTAACGAGCTTCTTAGCATACTGGCTGTCGGCTGTTGTGCTGCCTAGCTCCAAGGATGCTGATGGGGTCAGGGTTTCTTGCTTCGTCATGGTAGGAGTTCTTGTAAATGGCCATCAATATTCTTTAGCACCGCCGGTGTTGTGCAGTCTATATAGGATTTTCGGCAATATTTCCAGTAATAAAGATCGACCCGGGAGAGGGATGAACGTGGCTTATTGTCCATGGCATTTCTTCTATGGGTGGTTGGGCATATATTTCCCATGGACATATGGAATGGATCTCTTTCAATATCTCCACACCGATCACGCGCCTCTTCACCGCTATGGAAAGCTTGAGATGATAGTGCAGCCATTTGATTAGATAGCTTTGAAAATTGGCAGCTGAGTGGATATTTGCTTCTACCACTTTCCTGTTTCTAACGTTTAAGAGGATCGAGAAGTCATTGACGATGAACGTTCTGTGAATACTCTTGATAGGGAGTTTCTGGTGTCTATTCCTACTGCTTCACTTCCACTACGTGAAGGAATAGAGTTCTGGCGGTAGCCTTATTACCCCAGCCGGTTTGCTAGGCAATTCGGATATGATCAGGGTGTTTCCATAACGTTACCAAATGTAACCAAAGTAGAGCGGGCGTATGGCACAAGTCCTATTCATTGGTAGTGGATATGACATTAACTTCTAATAACGCGAACAGGCGCGATGTTCATGCTTTTCGGCCTCTATTGAAAGAATAGCGGTCCTTATGGCTAGCTGAGATGGTGGGTCCATCAGTATGCTCTGATTCGGAACAACAGCTCTGTTGATGATCCAATCTACATTCCTCCTCCAAAGCTAACAGAGGTCCTTGCCGATGGATTGGGCTATTATAGAGAACAGGCCAAAGCGTATTTGTCGTCAAGTATTAGGCATAAGAGTTCTCTGAGTGTGTCAATTGACCATCGTAAGGAGGATACAACATTGGATGGCTGACATACCTTCAGAGTATCTTTGGTGAAATGGTCACAAGAATTCGGGTTCACACGTCTTCTGGTGATTGAAGGTGATAAGGATGATAATCAATTAATTACTGAAGAGGACCCAACGACGACTGAGCCGGTGAATGAAATATCAGATCATGTCAGTGTGAGAGAGTGGGTCGGGAAGATTGGAGAAGAAAATCTGCAAGAGACCACTATGTCAGTGAATGATACCACTGTGGTCGTAACCTCTGGTGCTTCTAATGTTGAGGGTGTGGCGGAGGTGCCAACATCGACTGAGGTAATTAATGCTGATAATAACACTATCGAATCTTCGATCATGACTTCGGAGCTACCAACTGAGATCACTTAGTTATTCGTTGACACGACGGCACACGTTGAGGATCCCTTAGAATCTGTTGTTGGCTCATCTTTGGCCCCTGGTAGTGCTCTTTCATAACTTCTTGATATATTCTTCTTTCTGCGTTTATCATTTCATGATGCTCACCACATTTCCTTACCATAGTTATTGTTGACTTCGGTGTTGTTGTTCATGGAGCGTCCGATGTTCCTTGTTTCGATCATTTGGACTGTTTCAGGCGGAGCATATTGAGGAGTTTGTTATCAAGTATCTCAAAAACACTAGTTTATCCACATGAATGACATATGTTGGGTGCTGGAATGAAAGTGTTGGAGGGTTGCGTTGGAGTGATAGGACCTAATGCACTCGTGATTGTCGATCATATTTCTTTGTTCGAAAGCTCCGTCATGAGGGTAATGGTTGTTGAACGCACCGAGCCAGACCCTGTTATTGAAGGGAAACGAAAGATCGTGGATTCTCTAGGACTTGTAGTAGAGCATCATATGCGTCAACAATGGATGCACGAGCGTCTTCTTAAAGCAATAAGACACAACATAAGGGGTGTCTGGATCGTCTGGCCGAAATCGATGTCGAGATTAAGTACTTGCAAGAGGAGAAAATAGTTGTGGGCTTCGAGGCTGCTTGTCTTAAGTCAGTAGTTGCTCAGGATCAAATAACTGTTATAAGGCTTGAAAGTGAGAGCGAAGCGATGCGCAAGCAGTTAGAAGATTTGACCACCGAGCGCCAAATTGTTCCCGATCCTGCATTGATATTATTCGAGGTGAAGTCAGCGATGGAAGCTGCTAGGGTGGCTGTGATCAAGTTGATATCAGGATGTCTAGAGAAGCTGTGATCTTTACTTATGATATTCTTCTTGCCAATTTTTTTATGTATAAAAACAATCATGGGGCTTCATCTTGACTAGATTTCACAATCGTTGTAATCGATGTAAGGGATCCTTACCTTTTACCCATTCATGTTTGTGGTGTTGAAAGATGTTAACCATACTTTTGTTAATGAAATGACAATGGCAATTACCTTTCTATTGTGTGATATTGTGCAATGGGTGTTAGAATGCTTTGCAATATAACTTAATAGCAATCATAACTATGATGAATGGTAATATTAAATATTTACGATAATTAATGCAAAATGAAATGAAGAGAATAATACTTCCCTTTATCGTCGATCTCGGGATGTCTTGGGTTTCCAGATCTGGGATATGCTCGGGTCATAACTGGATATTTTCTGGCCTGCCCCAAGTCATTTTCTTCGTACAAACTTGAGTTTCTCATCATATATTGGGGCTTGCCCCCAGTTGTCTTCTTCTATAAGCCTGAGTTTCTGATCATATATTTATTGGGGCTTGCCCCCAGTCGTTTTCTTCTATAAGCCTGAGTTTCTCATCATATATTGGGGCTTGCCCCCAGTGTATTTAACTCTTCGTTTTGCGCTACTATCCCCTTCTGATGAAAGATGTCTTTGTTAGTGCACTTTTCTGTGGCATACTAGTGCACCTTGTTTATCAATCACTTACGTCAGTGAGTCTAGTGTCGGTTGAGCCTAATGAAGATGAAGACCGAAGACTCAAGTGGCCCTGCTGCATCAAGGAAGAATAATCAGGTAAAAGTGACGCCTTGGTGCCTTAACCTCAACCAAAACCCAACCCCTAACCTCTTTGATGACCTTGACCATCTTAGGAATACCCTTAGTCATCTTAGATTGGCCTTAGGTGTCCCAAAAGAGCACCCAAACCTTAGTCATTTGGAGTGGGGTGTGAATGAGTTGGGTCAGCAAACTACTATGCTGAACCCAGGCCTGTCCGACCGGTCAAGATCGGTCGGATGTTTGTCCAGACCAAATAGCAAGCATGCTGTCTTGAGCAGGCTTTGGTCCGACCGGTCGGCTGGGCTGGTCCGACCGGTCAAGACCGGTCGGACAGAGCCCCTAGTTGGACAGCAACCTCACTGTCCTCCCTGGCCATTGGCCGACCGGTCGGGACAGGTCGGCATAGCCATTTTTTGACCGTTTGAACACATTTTATAAAGGGGCTTGGCTCTCATTGAGGGGGCAAGAAGAGGGATTTCGAGAGGAGTAAAGCCACCATTGTTGGAGACCATTTGAGGCTCATTCTCAACCTATGCAAGGCATCTTCCTTGTACTTTAACATAAGATTAGAGCATTCCAAGCTCATGAAGAAGATGACCTTCATCCCCTCTTGATATCTAGAGTTTGGAACCTTCTTGATTGGCAAATCCTTGTCCAAAACTCTAAGATGAGATCGTTGTAGGAGAGAACCTCTAGGCAACCCATTCTCATCAGTTGTCGAGTTCTCAAACCTATTCTTCTATCACCTTGGGCATCTCAAAGGCATCACATGCAAGGTGTTTGATCGAGTGTAGCTGAGGCATTGACGACGCATCGGCGACACGATCGTTGGAGCAAGGGAAGCTGATTGAAGCAGGGGAGAGCGGAGATCAAGCAACCCGAATCGGCGCTAAACAAGGGCTCATCCAACAATTAAGGTTGACTTTATTGAGAGTCCATTTAGAGTTTGTTTTCCAAACTCGATCTAGGGACGTTAGCCGTTCCTTGGCCCGTTAGCCGGGCCTAAACTAAGTCTCCAATGGGGAGCCTCCGACACGGGAGTAAACGTGCGTCGGGTTGAGAGTTAGCTTTTGTCCAAAACTCCGGTTATGGTTGAGAGGTGAACCGGTAAAACCTCCGTGTAAAGGTTCAGAGGTGAACCTCATTTAAAACCTCCGATAGTGAATGCCGATGTGCTCAAAGGAGTTGAGTACTTGAACCGGGAGTGGAGTAGACCCAAAGTCGAACCACTATACATGCTTGTGTTTGTGATTGATTTGAGCACATTGATATCTTAGCATTGTTAGTTTAATTGTCTAATTATGAATGCTTGATAGGAATGTATGCTAGGCACTAATTAGGCACATCCACACACAAGATGTACTTTCACTAGTTGTGTAGATTTGAACTCATTGATCCATTCTCATAAGTCTACATAGGTTACATAGGCTAGGAGCTTGATTAGTTAAATCATCTATTTACCTATGCATGCCTAGACTAGGATTGTTTATTGCTTAACCACATGCTAGTCTTATGATTGGACCCACTTAGGCTTGGAAGCCGAGGTGTTCTTGCTTACTTAGTTTAATTTGTTAAATTGTGTAAGTAGGTGCAAAGAATTTCAAAAAGGTCCTAATCACCCCCCCCCCCCCCTCCTATAGGTTTAGCCATAATTCTAGTTGCTCTTTAAGCTTCCGCACATACGTAGGTGTCGTGTTAGACTACCGACGTACTTTCAGTCTTGTGTTTTAGAAATCCACATAGAATACCCGTATGATCGTAATCTTTAATCGCATATTCTTGTTGCAGGATTATTCATAAGAGAAAGCCGTCGATATTCTCAAAGCAAAGTGATATATAATAGAATGCCCTGACCATCTTCACATGAAGCCATATGTATATATATCGGAGATTCCTAATTCTGACCAAGTGCGTTTGTATAAAGGTTGATAATAATAGAATATCCCGATCATCTTCATATAGAACCCTATGTATAAGAGACCATCATCCTTGGATTGCTTTCATGAAATGCTTTCTTCTTCTTCATATGAGGCCATATATATAAAAGATCAACGACTCTTTATTGCTCCCATATAGAGTAGAAGAATGCCAGAATGTTATAATGATAACAAGAAGACCATGATGAAATAATAATATGAAGACATTGCATCTCATGCAGATCTTCTATAGAATACCATCCTTTTATCAGACTGGATTGATCTGAAAATTCTGAAGATATGATTATGATCAATAATTATGATTGGACATCTCGAATTCATGATTGACACTAGCATCGTCGAATGATTAGGATAACTTAGGGATTTAGTTTGATCGAGTGATGTATATACTTGATTCATGGGATGTTAAGATCTTTCTCGATGATATGGTGATTTCATTTTGATCTGATTGATTGATTAATCTTCATGTGGTTCAGTTTAACCTCATACTCTGGAGGGATCTGGTGTAGTTTAGCCTCATACCCTAGAGGGATCTGGTGCAGTTTAACCTCATACCCTGGAGGGAACTGGTGCAGTTTAACTTCATACCTTGGAGGGATCTAGTGTAGTTTAACCTCTTACCCTGGAGGGATAGCACAGTTTAACCTCGTAACTCGTTGGAGGGATAGCACAGTTTAACCTCATCACTCATTGGAGGGATAACACAGTTTAACCTCGTAACTCGTTGGAGGGATAGTACAGTTTAACCTCGTAACTCGTTAGAGGGATAGCACAGTTTAACCTCATAACTCATTGGAGGGATAACACAGTTTAACCTCATAACTCGTTGGAGGGATAACACAGTTTAACCTCATAACTCGTTGGAAGGATATCACAATTTAACCTCATAACTCCTTGGAGGGATAGAACAGTTTAACCTCATAACTCGTTAGAGGGATAGCACATTTTAACCTCGTAACTCGTTAGAGGGATAACACAGTTTAACCTCATAACTCGTTGGAGGGATAGCACAGTTTAACCTTGTAACTCGTTGGAGGGACATGGTTCAATTTATCCTCGTAACCTGGAGGTTGTATGGTTCAGTTTATCCTCGTAACCTGGAGGCTGTATGGTTCAGTTTATCCTCGTAACCTGGAAGCTGTATGGTTCAGTTTATTCTCATAACCTGGAGTATTTTCTCAACTTGTTTAGACCCAGAGTGCAAGGGTATATTTATTTCTCAACTCATTTAGACCTGGAGCGCAAGGGTATATTTGTGCTTATGTGGAGTTCGGCGACTTCGTGCCTATACAGAGTTCGGCGAGGTTTACGCTTATGCAGAGTTCAGCGACTTTGTGCCTATACAGAGTTCGGCGAGGTTTGCGCTTATGCAGAGTTCAGCGACTTTGTGCCTATACAGAGTTCGGCGATATTATAGACTCAGTAGGGATCACCCATGGCACTACAGCACTCACAAGAACCTGCTGAGTCAGCTACCAATTTCCTTTTCCTTCCGCTCTTTTAATTTTTGAGTCAGTAGCTGCTTTGATTATTACTTTGATTGTCAGGTTGACAGCTGTTTTGGCTGCTTCTTCGGCTATGAGATTGACCACCGCTTCAATTGTCGCTTTGGTTATTGTGTCAACAACCATTTTAGCTTTCACTTCAATCACTCCTTCGCTTGATGAGGAAAACCCGTTGCTTGCCCCCTGTGATGGCTTAGGCAAAAATGGTGTTTTGAGCAGCACCCTGTGCGATCAGGATTGCTTAGGCATCATGAATGTCCTTTGGCTGCTTTGTTAAGTCATTTTGAATCTTAAACTAGCTCATCAATTGTTCTTAGATTGCTAGCGGTTAATTAGTCTGTTCAAACAATTCTTCGTCTCGGGCCACCTAAACCCTCGTGTCTTGCATTGATCGCCCCTCACGTGTCGGCTTTTGCTTTGTCAGAATGACTTTGATGATGATCGTTTCTACTGTCTCTTCAATTGTTTTCTGTATAAATGGCCTGATCTGCCCCCTGTGATTCTTTCGCCGACTATCGAGTGGGTGAAGCGGCACTACGGGCTATTCTCTATGCAATTGGGGTGGCTAAGGCATTCTGGATCTCCTTCACTCACCTCGATAGATCACTCTAAGCATGGGTCAATTTGTTGATCTACTCTTAGTCGTTAACGATTCAACATCTTGTTTGATCAGCTCTTTGCCTTCAATTATCTACACCATCACGACCTGTGCTGGCTGCTCCTCACGAATCGGCCTTGATTTCATCTGACTGGTCTCGATGACGATCCCCTCTCTTGCTTTTGTGACTATTTTTTTTTGCATAGTCAGCTTGATCTGCCCCCTGTCTAGGTGGTTCACTTCCAAGAGAGCTGGGAAGCTACCAACTGAGTGTGTGAACTTTTGTGGCCTCATTGCAGTAGTCTGGTTAGCAATGGAAGCGCTACTAGTTCTGGTTGCCACTGCTTTTTGATGGTGCGGCATGCCTTGGCCACAGTGGTCTTCTAATATGGAGCCTTCATCGCTGTTTTCTTCATTTTCTTTGATTGTTTACGGCTTCGAGTTAGCTATAGCCGGACTTAGAAGCGATTGGTGTCGTTACAGTGGAATGCAAAAAGTAGAATCCTCCAGTCATAAAAAAGATAAATACAGATGCCATTTCTCCTGTTCTTAGGGTTAGTATTTTCGCTAACATTCACTACACAATCACATGTCCATTAGAGCATTCTACAACTAAATATAGAAAGTGCACGACCTTACTAGTCGCAATAAAAGTTAGACATAAAACTAAATGCGCAATAGGAATACACATGCTTATGTTATTTTTTAAAACTTTAGGATTTTTGAAAGTTTTGAAAACTTTGATTTCAGATGCTTTTGCCTTAAATATGAAGAGAAGAACGTTCCTGTTGAGAGTTGTTAGTTTGGCGCCTGTGAAGGTGACGAACATTTCTCCTTGTAGTAACCTTTCTTATGTACACATCAGTGTCTGCAAATGATTTATCTTAGAATGTCCATTTACTCAGAAATAACCAGAGATTCTGGGTTCGATCCCCAGCAGAGTCGCCAATTTGTTAAAACTAGAAAAATCATGCTTGTCAGCAGTTTTTCCTATGTTTCATTATTTTGGGAGAATTCTGAGTATAGAGACATTCATAGACAATCATAAGCAATCACAAAGTGTATGCAAGAGAGATATTGCAAGGTAAATTTTATTCCAGAGATTCTGAGATCTTTTACATTCCAGGCTGTGATACTGGTCATGAGCCTTTAATTACATCAATGGATGATCACCCTTGATTAAAAGGCAAAAGTAAATGAATGTATGCATCATAAATGAATTAAATAAAGCATTAAGAGAGCATAAATGTAAAGGAAACAAGTCACAAAAAACACAAAGATTTTTACGTGGAAACCCTTGCGGGAGAAAACTACGGCACAAAGCGACAAGATTCCACTGTAAATGTAGTTATACAATAGATGGAATATTATAAAGAAAGCATGGATAGATCAAGCAAGTAATTTAAATCGTCAGGGATTATGGTATTGAGTTCATGGTCGTATAGACCTATTTGTTTTCTTGTTACGGACTGAGCCATGTTTCTTAGACAAGTCGGATATCTATGTCCCATTTTCTTTCGGATTGTCCGAGTTGAGAGATTGTCAGGATTCGAGTGGTGCAACTTTGGGCCCGTGCCTGTTACTGTGAAGAGGTGACCGCTGGAATACACAAACATCAAAATCTTGGTCGGCATAACATAAAGCCCACACCCATATTTTTATGACGGGTGACCTTAGGAAAGTGTTAAGCTCTTAATTGTGCATTTTCTAACCCCAATTCATCACTCATTATGCAAGGTTTTCATGAATTAACGACTAATCTAATGCATAGATTTGTGATTGTAGGGATAAGAGAGAGGATTCATCAATTGGAGACTTAAAGACGCCATTTACAAGCATAGAAGATCAAAGGACTAAGCGTCAAAGTATGGAAGAAAGAAGTAAGAGGAAAGAAGAAAGAAAGCAGAAGAATGTGCTGATGACCGGTCGTCCATAGCCCAGGACCGGTCGTCCAACCGGTCTGATCACTCAACAGAGGAGCCCTACGGCCAAAACTCACTGGACCCATAACGACCGGTCGTCCACTGCTCAGGTGGGTCTGAATTTTCCGAAAACTCTCTGGACGTTTTTTACGTTTTTTAGACCGGTCGTGTGACCGGTCGTCCAGGAGCTCAGACCGATCGTCTGCGTAATAGTGCGTGTTCTACAAGCTCCGGATTTCTCTACGCACTACGTATCCTTATACATCTTCTGGATGATTCCGACGCAGCGGAGCTTCCCCAATATAAAAGGACACCTAAGGATCGTTCCTAGGGCATCCTAGAACAGATTGAGCACAGTGGGAGACGGCGGAAGTCGATTTCGGAGTTCTACAACTCCTCCTAGTTTGCTTTCTAGTTTTATGTTTTATTTAGTTGTTTTCATGTTTCCTTGGATCATGAACGGCTAAACCTCTTAGCTAAGGCTAAGAGGTGAAGCTTGTAGTGAATCTAAGATGTTTCAATTCGTTTGATTTGGTTTTAAGTTGGATTTCTATTGAAGAACAATAGTTTGAAGTTTAATTCAAGTACTAAGTAGTTTTTCTTAATCTTATGATGACTCATGGATGTTTGAAAGAATTGCTTAAGTTCTTAATTGTTGTGAGCTAGTCTAGACCTGTATGATTCGAGGAATTGGAATACGCTCTAGATCTATGATCTTCATGTGGGAGCTTCATACCAAAAGTCTACTTTTTTGGAAATTCTAAAGTATGTGAGATTGTGTATGTGATTTGGATCAAGTTCAAATCATGATCTAGTTTTGTCTTGTGATAGGATTTAATGATGATTATGATTATGATCTTAACCTATTGGAATTGGGACTGACCTATGCAATTGAGTATGCTCGTCCTAGCTTGCATTGAGTGAATCATATACATGAATCATACATATGACAGATTGTTTGGTTTAACTGCTCTATCATCCGACTAGATAGAACTTAATTTCGATTCTAGTTGAGAAAGTGAGAAACCACAGCGAATTGAGCATCAAGGATTGCTACAAGTGGATCCTGGAACCCCTAGTGCCTTTTATTAATTGATTACCTTCAGTTAGTTCAAAATATCTCTCTACATCAGATTATTAAATTCTGTTTAGTTAGTTCTTCAGTGGAAACTATGAGAAGTGTTTTGTGAATCCCTATATAAGTCTCTGTGGATCGACCTCGGTCTTACCAAGATTATTACTACATCGCAACCCTACACTTGGGGAAGCGAACAAAAATCACTCCGCAACTGCCTCATCAGCTCAACCGACGGACCCGTTGTCGATGGGTAGGGCATCGACTGTTTTTTCATAATGGCAATCCGTAGCAGGATATTTCAAGCTTAGTTAGAAATCTTTTGTTTGTGTTTACTCGTAGTAACCATAATCCCTTAAGTTTAGCCTCAGACCTTTATCCGGGATGAATGAAGCTTTGTACAGTAAAGTAAATACGTTTCTTCTGGAGTCGGGTGACTCGTCTTCGAGAACACTCTTTCTTCTGAGTATTTTCAATGATCTATTTGAGATCAAATAGGCTTTATCGATCTAAGATCCTTTGAAGATTCAAATCCAATGGGCTGGATCGACTGTTTCTGATGCTTGCAAATGGCTAAGTATCGGGTCTGATGGATGCCCGCATATGCCAATTTCTGATAAATAATGGGGATCGGTGCCCCGTAAATACTTAACTCGTCTCTTTGATAGCCTAAGCACTTTAGCTTTGCCTCAGCGTCTTTGAGATCGCGATTGATTTCATTTGGCATTAGTCAGTTCCCAAGCCAACAGGGCACTTTCCAGGGCTGAAAATGACTGAGTAATGGACCTATTTGTGGTCTAATTAGGGCATTCGATGAATATCATCGATGGCCACCTTTGAACAGGGGTGGATTATGTCCACGAGGATCGCGGTGCGATCGCATTTTGGTTCGCTTAGCCTAAGTCGATTTCTGAGCCGACAGGGCACTTCCCAGGGCTGAAAACGACTAAGTAACGGACCTATTTACGGTGTGATCAGGGCATTCGGTGAATATCATCGATGACCATCTTTGAATAGGGGTGGATCATGTCCACAAGGGTCGTAGTGCAATCGCGTTTCGATTTGCTTAACGTAAGTCAATTTTCGAGTCCGACGGGTACTTCCCAGGGCTGAAAATGACTAAGTAGCGGGCCCGTTGACCACTTAATTAGGGTATTCGGGGTTCCCGACTTTTGGATAACCTCATCATGGTACATGATTCTGATGTATCATGTCATAAAGAAGAAAAGTTTCCCTCTTGGGCTCGGTCCAATTCCGCCTGATTCTTCTCTATTTCAGCCATTTTCGGCTCTTTCGGAAGGATTTTCGGAGTTGCCAAATTGGCTAAATGTTAGTTGTTTTTTTATCAAAACACTGATTTGGGCTATTTATCATTGACTGTTGGAGAATATCATCAGGGGGATGGATAAATCTCATCAACATGTATCCGAGAGAGGCAATTTGGTTGGAAACCGATCCCGATCGAAGGCGGACGACACAGCGGAAGGTCCACCCCTCCAACCAGTGTCCAGGCACATGGAGCGGGGTGGTGTGGGCGCATGTGGCATTTGGCAAGACTGGTGGGCGCATGTGTATAGGAGGTAGGCGCATGTGTGCACCTCTCGGGCGCATGTGTGCCATATACTTAAAAGAGAGAGATCTTCGATGTTTCGGGCATATGTGGTAGTGCACATGCACCCAGCCCCAAATAGTGGGCGCATGTCACTTCAGGACTTGTTGGGTTTTCATGTTTTCAGACCCCGAAAAGAGTGGACACATGTGATCTGGCACTTAATACATTTCTGCATTTCCCGGCGAGAGAAAGCCGGCGCATGTGGTCCAACACTTATAGAATTTCGAGATTTTTCTCTGCACTTGTCTCTGTCGAAGGATATCCCTTTTCGACGAGGGATTTCGGTGAGAGAACTATCCGACGGTAGTGCATTTTTGGGATTCCAGTGAGGGATTCCGCCGAGGGAATCCATTCAGGCCAAGGCATCCGGCGAGGGATAACAGAGCGGGCGCATGTACCTCTTGCATCGCTCTGAGGTCAAAAGAAGGTTATCTCGTCTAAATGCCATCAGGTGGACCTGCTATTTATAGCGATGCAATCGGGTTCGGGTCCGACCCGACGAGTATTTCTCGGAGCATGCGTTTCTGGGGCATTACTCGGCGCATGTGTTGGAAAACCAGGTGCATGTGTTGAGTGCAAAGGTCCTGACGCATGTCATTTAAGGCCAAGCGCATGTCGTTTTCCAGCCGAGCGCATGTCTCTTCCGGCGGATTTTCTGGGCGGTGGAAAAGTGTTCGGATCGATTTCTTTCGAACATGGGGTGCGGGCGCATGTGGTGGAAGGCCGAGCGCATGTTCGTCTTGTGTATTTTGGCACTTCCCACTACTTAGCCAAATTTTAGGTTTTGAACCTTTGTGAGAGAGAAAATTTCAGACTTAGAATATTTCAGGATTTCAAGCTCCGACGGGAGACCTCCAGAGGACAGCTACCTTTTTAGGGGATGCGCTCACTATCACCAAGCCACTTCTAGGCTAGGATGGACCTCCTGAATAAACGAGGTGAGGTGTGGAGGTCCAGATGTCGCAAATTTTGGTACTTCCTTCCTAATTTGGAGCCTCTAGGTCGGCTTGTCGTATAGGAACGTTGTTCAGGGAGAGCGCACATGGAAATACGCGCCGCAGGGCCTTCAAACTTGCTATTTAAGGTTGGGGCACTCCAGATCATTTGGCAGCTGTGCGGATTATCACACCCCAAATTCGGTTCTCGACGTCCATTCGCTGTAACCCAAATTCAGAGGTGGCAGCCTTCGTAGTACCCCGATCTCGGATCCTAACCCCACACGCCAAGTTCTGATCCTGGGATACCACTTGTTAGAACTTAGAAAAAGATCAAAAACTGCTCGTCAGCAGTCCCTCTTTTTTTCCTGTGTTTCTTTTATTCTGGGGGAATTCTGAGTATAAAGACATTCATAGACAATCATAAGCAATCACAAAGTGTACACAAGAGAGAGATATCGCAAGGCGAATTTTATTCCAGAGATTCTGAGATCTTTTACATTCCAGGCTGTGATACTGGTCACGAGCCTTTAATTACATCAACGGTTGATCACCCTTGATTGGAAGGCAAAAGACTAATCCATCGGGGATTATAGTCTTGAGTTCATGGTCGTTTAGACCTTTGTTTTCTTGTTATGGACTGAGCCATATTTATTAGACACGTCGGATGTCTATATCCCATTTTCTTTCGGATTGTCCGGGTTAAGAGACTGTCAAGATTCGAGTGGTGCAACTCTGGGCCCGCACCTGTTACTGTGAACAGGTGACCGCTAGAATGCACGATCCTCGAATGTTGGTCGGCATAACCCAAGGCCCGCGCCCGTATTTTTATGACGGGTGACCTTAGGAGAGCACTCCGCAACGTTCCCGAACGAGGTTTTTAATCGAGTGGTGCAACTCTGGGCTCGCGCTTGTTACTGTGAACAGGTGACCACTGGAATACACGAACATAGAAATGTTGGTCGACATAACCTAAAGCCCGCGCCTGTTACTGTGAACGTGTGACCTTAGGAAAGCAATCCGCAACTGCCTCATCAACTCAATTGACGGACCCGTTGTCGACGGGTAAGGCATCGACTATCTTTTTCATAGTGGCAGTCCATAGCAGGATGTTTCAAGCTTAGTTTGAACTCTTTGTTTGTGGTTTCTCGTGGTAACCATAACCCCTTAGGTTTAGCCTCGGACCTTTATCCGGGATGAATAGAGCTTTGTGCAGTAAAGTAAATGTATTTCTTCTGGAGTCGGGCGACTCGTCTTCGAGAACACTCTTTCTTCTGAGTATTTTCAATGATCTATTTAGGATCAAATAGGCTTTATCGAGCCAAGATCTTTTGAAGATCCAAATTCAATAGGGTGGATCGGATATTTTCGATGCCTGCAAGTGGCTAAGTATAGGGTCCGATGGACTCCTGTTCATGCCAATTTCTTATGAATGATGGGGATCGGTGCCCCGTAAATGCTTAACTCGGCTGTTGGATAGCCTGAGCGCTTCAGCTTTGCCTCGGCGTCTTTGAGATCGCGGTTGATTTCATCTGGCATCAGCCAATTTGCAAGCCAACAGAGCACTTTCCAGGGCTGAAAATGACTAAGTAGTGGACCTGTTTATGGTCTGATTAGAGAAATCAGTGAGTATTATCGATAACCATCTTTGAACAGGGGTGGATTACGTCCATGAAGATCGGGCGTTTCGATTTGCTTAGCAGAAGTCGATTTTCGGGCCAACAGGGCACTTCCTAGGGCTGGAAATGACTAAGTAGTGGACCTGTTTGCGGTCTAATAAGGGAAATCGGTGAATATTATCGATGACCATCTTGAAACAGGGGTGGATTATGTCCACGAAGATCACGGTGCGATCGCGTTTCGATTTGCTTAGTAGAAGTCAATTTTCGGGCCAACAGGGCACTTCCCAAGGCTGAAAATGACCAAGTAGCGGGCCTGCCGACCGCTTGATTAGGGTATTCGAGGGTCCTGAGATTGGATAACCTCATCACGATGCATGATTATGGTGTATCATGTCATGTAGAAGAAAAGTTTCCCTCTCGGGCTCGGTCCAATTTGGCCCGATTCTTCTCGTTTCGGCTGTTTTCGGCTCTTTCAGAGGGATTTCCAGAGATGCCAAATTGGCTAAATGTTGGTCATTTTGGACCAAAATACTGATTTAGGCTACTTATCATTGACCGTTGGAGAATCTGATCCGGTGGATGGATAGAACTCATCGAGATGCATCTAGGAGAGGCGGTTTCTTCAAAATCCGATCCCGGACGAAGGTGGGCCGCGCGACGGAAGGTCCACCCCTCCCATCAGCTTCCAGGCGCATGGAGGGGTTAGTACAGGTGCATGTCTCATTGCAACAGATGGTGAGCGCATGTGGTGGCGAGTTGGGCGCATGTGCCCATCTCCCAAGCGCATGTGATGATTTTCCGGGCGCATGTGACAATTTCACATGGAAAATAGATGAAGGAGAGGTGATCCGGGCGCATGTGGCAGTGCACATGCGCCTGGACCCAAAGAGTGGGTGCATGTCCCTCCCAGACTTAGAGAAAATTCAGGATTTTTCGGTGGGAAAAGCCTGCGCAATGGTGGAATAAGCCGACGCATGTGGGGGATAAGCCGGCGCATGTGCCCAACACTTAGAAATTTTCAGGATTTCTTCCTGAACTTGAGATTCCCGCGAGGAAATCCCTTTCCGGGGAGGGATTCCGGCGAGGAAATCCACTCCGGCCAAGGCATCCAGTGAGGGGAAACAAAGCAAGCGCATGTGGTGCTTACATCACTCTGAGGTCGGCAGGGGATGATCTCGTGCTGATGAAATGAAGTGACATCGCTATTTATAGTTGGGTAATTGGGTTCGGGTCCAGTCCGGCGGGTATTTCCCAGTGCATGTGGTAGAAAACAATGTCAAGCGCATGTGGCAGAAAGCAGCCAAGCGCATGTGGTGGATCCGGGCGTTGTGATTTTCCGACGCATTTCCCGGCGCTTTTCGGAAAAGTGTTTAATTCACTCCTTTTCACTAATAGGGTGCAAGCGCATGTGGTTGGAGGCCTGGCGCATGTCCTTTGCCGGCGCTTTCCCACTACTTAGCTAGATTTTCAGGATTCCAGCGCTTAGAAAATTTCAGGATTTCAGCTCCGACGGGGGACCTCCAAAGGACAGCTACCTTTTCTAGACATGCACTCACTGTCGCCAAGCCACTTCTAGGCTATGATTGACCTCCTGAATGAACGGGATGGGGTGTGGAAGTCCAGATGTTGCCAATTTTGGTACTTCCTTCCTAATTTGGAGCCTCCGGGTCGGCTTGTCGTATAAGAACGTTGTTCCGTGGAGCGCGCGCATGGAAATACCCATTGTAATGACTTCAAACTTGCTATTTAAGGGTTTTGGGGTGCTCCGGATCATTTGGCGGTGAAGCGCATGTCTAGTTCCGCTCTGAAATGGTAGCTGTAGGCTTACGGACCCTTTTTGGTCAGTTTCGGGCAGAGACAAAATGCATTTCGAGGTGCGCAGGTAAAAAGATGCACCGAATGACTTCGAAACTTGCAGGTTAGGGGTTTTAGGACATTTCAGATCATTTGACGGTGAATCACATGTCCAGTTCCACTCCAAAATGCTGTTTATGGATTTTGGTCGCTACTGAGCGATTAGGGTTATGTTGGCGTTTTCAGGGCTTTCCTGGCCTCAAAACTTATCCAAATCATTGTCAATGGACCACAAGATGTTGTTTTACAATGGGTGCAAATTTAAGCCCCAACAAGTGCGCCCCCCTTGTGCTGCGCTGGATGCTTACGTCATGCTAGTGCAGTGCACCGGTCCCCTAGGCTCAAGTATAAATAATTGACTCACTAAGTCATTCCAAAATTTTTTGAGTCAGAAAACTTGATTTTCTCAAGGTGAGAGAGCTCACCCTCGAGCTATAGGTGCATGTGGTCCCCTTATGGGTGCATGTGGCCTGCCATCCATCTTCCGACGGGGAAACTTCCCTTCGGGCGCATGTGAGATGCCATACGGGAATGGGCGCATGTCCCAGGCACATGTTGTTTTGGGCATGCGCCCAAGGCACTGCCTAGGACTAGTGTTTTCCCAAAAATCAGAGATGAGCGCTTGTGGTGCTGCCACATGCGCTTGGGACATTTTAACCTCATTCATTCCTTTTCTTCTGAGCCGGGCGCATGTGAGATTGGACATGTGCCTGAAACTTCGTATGATGAAGTTGCACTCTCTAATTTTGTGGACTGGGTGCATGTGAGGGGCCACATGCGCTTGGGGCTCCACCTTGGGAGCATGTGAGCTCAACACTTAGCCAAAATTTCCATTTTTAAGCCCCTGCTTTGCACTTGGTGAAGAAATGGCATTTCCAGCTCCGTTTCTCAGTCAAATTTAGTGTTGTCTGAGACTAGATCACTTAAAATTCAAGCACATTTGGAGCTTAGTGCCTTGGGCCTGTAGTTGGCTGCCTACTTTGGCCTGTCACGGCTTATGACTGTCTATTTTAGGCAGGTTCAGAGTATGTCTGCCAGAGTGCGCTTATAGCGTCCCGATTGCTTATGAAGTTGTTTTGTGCGAATAGTTGCATATATATGATGCTGAAACCGTTTCCTGACTCTGTCCAGTACCTGCTTATAAGCACCTGGACTTGTCAAGACTACTTTTGGGCTAAATGCATAGATGTATTGTGGGTTCAATCTGTGATTTTGTGTATGCATTGACCACATGTATGCATGTATGTATGATGGCAATTACTTTGTTGTGAAATGCGTATGATGATTGATATGCTATGCTCTTGATTTTGTTGCTTTCATGCTCTTCATGCTGTGCTTGTTTTTGTGATACGATTTCATTAGGCCATTTGCCCATGCGTATCGAGTCATTTTCTAATGTCGCTCTGTTTACGCGTTGTAGTGAATTGCAGTAGCGACAATGAGATCTTTTAGTGAAACCTCTAGGTCACATGCTTCTAGTCCGACGCCGATGAAGAGCGTTCAGAAAAGAACGGCCGAAGGTCCTTCCAACCCCCCTCCTCCAAGACGTAACTCTCGCTTCTTTCCTACGGTTGAACCCAAGATAAAGGATTTCTCGGAGCGTATTGGGCAGCTTCCTCATGAAGTGCTGGTGCGCATCTTCGTCAACAAGACAGCACCTGAACCTCCAAAGCGGGGAACAGAACAAGAGTGGGTCTATTGGTATGCCCAACTTGCTGGTGTGGCGAGTGCCATCGAGGCAGGTCCTCAAGATATACCTGTTCAAAATGCAGAAGAAAACCTGACAGGTCAGAAAGGTAAGAAGAAAGGAGGATGAGGAAAACAACTAATCAAAGCGCTTAGTCAAGCGCAGCGATTGACACAGCTCCTCGACATGAAATATGAAAGGATGAAGATTGGATGGGAGAGTAACAAGATTGTTGTTGAGCGTGGCATCTGCATCACGAATCCCTACGATGGTGAAGTCATCTTGCACCAGAAATCTCTTATGAGGTTTAAACCTTTTCCGAGCATCGAACCATCTGATGTTCGTAGACCTAGCCAATTCTATGGGGTGGAGAGATGGTCTTCAGTTCCTGAGAAATTACTTACTGCCACCCTACGAAGCAACGGGAAACAACAGAAGGTTGGTGAGATTAAGGATATGACTTTCCTCATGCCTACATGTGATCCGCATGCACCTTATCTGACTCATTTCTTTGAGACGGTGCGTCAAAGATTCCTTCCTATGAGCGCGTCCGTAATGTGGGAAACTTTGAGCTTCTGTACCCGAGGGCATCTGAATCGTCGTGACAGCTGCATCCCCTGGGCAAAAGAGATTCTGATCCGGCACTAGGCTGTGCTGAGGGAGGTCGGGCTCTACTATGCCATCGAGGCGACTGCCGACTTCTTTCCGAGAGATCCGACGATTCTCAGGGGCTTCTTAAATTACTGGAGTTCCATTACCAACTCTTTCTATCTTCCTCAAGGAGAGATGAGCATAACCCTCTGGGATCTTAAGATGATGGCGGGTTTGCCCATACGCGGTAGGTATTATCATGAATATATCCCTTCTGATGAAGAATTGTCTGGCTTCAGGCGTGAAGGTGATCGGAAGGCCTATCATTCCAAGGCGTGTTGGAGTTGTTCAATGAATTGCAACAATTTGACTGCGTTACAAAGATACACTATGAAGATTGGTCAGTCTACTTCAACCAAGGCTTGAAGTAAGTCTTCCCGAGACGTCCCTTTCTTTCTTTTCATGATGTATGCTCTTTTCTCCTGCATAGCTTCTTATGTGAAATTCTCTCTCCTTTCTCTCTTTCAGGATCGACTACGAAAAATATAAAGTTGATGTTAAAAGAATAAGGGCCTTACGACAAAGGTTCCAATGCAAGTTTCCTTACCCGAACGTATTATCTCCCACTTGCGAGCTAGCAGGCTTCCTCGCTTACTGGTTGTCCGCAGTCGTGCTTCGCAGCTCGAAGAGTGCTGATGGCGTCAGGGTTTCCTACTTCGTTATGGCAGGTGCCCTTGCTAGTGGTCAATGTCTTGCTATAGCGCCACATGTACTCTGCAGCATATATAGAGCGTTTGGTTATGTTGCCAGTAATCCGGACAAACCTGCTGATGGAATGGATACTGCCTATTGCCCGTGGCATTATTTCTACGGCTGGTTAGGCATTTATTTCCCGTGGGTATATGGCATGAAGCCTCATGCTTATTTCTTTCCGGACCGAGCGCCTCTTATCAAGTTCATGAAGGCCAAGATGGTGCTTAAGACGCCAAAATGGGTGTCTTCAAGGATCTGCAGTGAGAATGAAGTTGACTTCTACCATTTTCACGCTTCCATTGCTGATGAAGATATCGAAGTCATCGATGATGAGGATTCGGTTGACTCTTCTAACAGAGAATTCCTAATATCGATCCGGACTGCCTCTCTCCCGTTCCGCGAAAGCATGGAGTTCTGGCGCGAGCCTTACTACCGAGCAGGTTCGCCAGACAGTTCGGCTACGATCAGGGTGTTCCATCGACTCTTCCAAGCATGACGAGGATAGAACGAGCATATGGTACGGGTCCTGTCCATTGGGAGTGGATGTGGGACCAACTTTTGCTGACGCGAACTGGTGCGAGGTTCGTGTTGCCTGGAGGTAGTCAACGTCCCGCAACTTGTTATAGTTGGATGAGATGGTGGGGGCATCAGTACGCGCGCATCCGGGATGCCAAACCTGTCGATTTCCCTCTCTATCTCTCTCCTCCAAGGTTGAATGACGTTCCTGAGGACGGTCTTGGTTATCGTTGTGAGCAGCGTGAGGCCGTCGGAGTTCCTGGTACCAGCCATCTAACTTCCTTGAACATGCCGATCACTCTTAGGAAAGAAGATGGAGCGTTAGACAGATGGTATTGCTTCGGGGTCCCTATACAGAGGCTGTCAGCAAGAGGTCGGATCTTCGCGTCCTCCAGCAGAGACTGCTCCTCCATCTGTCGAAGAGGATGACCCTACGGAAGGCATGGCAGGAGTTAGATCTTCTGATGATTTCGTTGATGATTTTCCACCGGGCCGCTGCCAGAGATCAGTTAAGAGTCAAGATAAAACTCACACCAAGAGTTCGCCCGTCAGCACCTGAGAAAAACTTAAGAAAGGCAGAAATGTTACATATCAAGAAGTGGGGGAGTTTGGATCCGTCGTTGCAGATCAATCCTCCAGAAGTAGTGGCAGGTGCGACTGTTGCCGATAGCTGCGAAGAAGGTGAGCTTCGGTCTGGTGCTACAGAGGAGATTGCAGACGAAGAAGATATAATTATCGATAATCGTGACGGAGGTGAGTCCGAGCCTGCAGATGTCAAGGGGGACAATGTCGAAAGCGGTTCTGAAGACGGTGATGGTTAGGGAGCGGCACGCCTCGATGATTCGGGGTCACGGCTCGAAGATGAGCCTGTAGATTATTCTGGCGATGACTGGGGAGTGGATTGTGCCAATGATCACAGCAACGATGATTCCCTCGCGAACTACTATGATAACGACGCCGGAGTCGGGGGTGTAGGTGATCTTGATGATGTTACCATAGCTGCTCGCGAAGCACAACTCTACAACAACTCCAGGGTCCAACCTTTTTCCGAGCCTTTAGTCTTCGTTTCTCAGGCTGTTGCGGCATCGACTACGAGGTTGTCGACGGATGTTCATCCTTGTTTGCCCGTTCGTGCTGGTAACGCTGAGGAATCCGTTCCTGGGCTTGGGATACGTGAGGGGAATGTCAATCCTTCTTCAGTCCTTCCATCAGGCTGTTCATTACACGTAGACTGTCCTGTTGAGTTGGAGGTCACGGATACGTCACGCTCTGCTGCGGTCAAAGTCGGACCCGACATTCCGCGAGAACAAGGTAAGAAATGCGATTGTGGTTCTGCTTTGTACTTTTCTTCTTTGATCCCTGCATAATCGTACTAACCATATTTTGTTACTATTATCTTATTTCTACAGATCTTATTGAGTCGATACCTGCCTCTGCCACTTCCGTCGCGTCATCTCCGATTGTGACTATTGAACTGCCGGGCGAAGCTTTGGAAACAATTGTCGATTCTGGGACATGCATTGTGGGACCTTCGGAGCTTGCTGTTGATCTTCCTACCATTCCTGGTACGACTCCTTCGCACTTTACATTAGATTATGACTTGTAGTTTCTGCTTTCATTTTTGCTAACACACCGTTTGTTTATCATGCATTCTTTCTTGCAGCGGCCGTCGATTCTGACATCGCCATTGCCATGATACCGGACATTCCTGCATTTGAACATTTAGATTATTTTGGTCAGAGCGTGCTGAAGGGCCTGCTGTCTAGCCTTGTGAAGGCGTTGGCCGATCCACAAGAATGGCATATGCTAGGTGCTGGCATGAAAGCGCTGGAAGCTTGTGTCGGAGTAGTTGGGTCTGATGCGCTCGTGGTTGTCAATCACATCTCTGCGCTCGACAGCTCCCTCGCAAACGTTGCGGTTGCTGAGCGTGTTGAGCCCGATCCTGCTATCGAGGAGAAGCGGAGAATTGTAGAGTCTTTAGGGCCTGCAGTGGAACGCCACGCGCATTCTACGGCGAACGCACGAGAATCTCTACAAAATAATAAGATACAGTATGAAGGGTGCTTGGGCCGTATAGCTGAAATCGACGCTGAGATTGAGCGTTTGCAAGCGGAGAAGATCACCGTGAGCTTCGAAGCTGCCCGTCTCGAGTCAGTAGTTACTCAGGGTCAAATAGCAGTCACGCGGCTCGAGAGTGAAGGCGAAGCAGCGCGCAAGCAGTTGGAAGATTTGACTGCTGAACTTCAACATGTTCCTGATCCTGCGGAGATGTTATCTGTAGCGAAGTCAGCGATGGAAACTGCCAGGGTGGCCGTGATCAGGCTGATATCGGGATGTTTGGAGAAGCTTTGATCTTTCGCTCCCGACTCTCTCCTTCTTGCCTTTAAATGTATAGAAATGATCGTAGGATCTTACCTTTAGAAATTTTTTTGTAATTGTTGTAAGAGATACTTACCTTTTGACCATTCATGTATACGGCGTCGAAAAGATGTCAACCAAACTTTTGTTAAATGAAATGATAATAGCAATTACTTTTCTATCGTGTTATGTTTGTGTGATGTGTGTTAGTGTGATGTGTGTTAGAATGGTCTACAATAATAACAATAATAATCGCAGTTCTAATAAGTGATGAATGTAGAATGAAATGAAAAAAGTAATACTTCCCTTTGTCGTCGATTTCGGGAGTGTTCAGGGTTTCTAAACTCGGGATACGCTCGTGTCGTAGATGAATGGTCCTTCTTGGTTATTTCTCCATAGTAAGGGCAAGGAAGAACTGTAAGAATACGGAGTAACTGATTAGCTTTTGTAACTACTGACTTATCTACTGTATTCTACTCCACTTCATTCTCCATTTCTATCCTTACTTATTACATTCCCTCTCTTGGGGAGTTTACATTTCTCATATTTATGTAAAGGAAAGTAATAGGTTGACTCTTAGGGGTAATATTTCTTCAGAAACTGGCCATTAATTGCAAAATCGGGTCCGCCACCGTCGAAATTCACTAAACGGTAGGCCTCGTTGGAGTAGACTTCTTCTATGATGCATATCGGGTCCCACTTAGGGTCGAACTTGCTCTTTGTAGTGTGCGCGGCTGTCGGTCGCTTCATTATGAGTACCAAGTCACCCTTCTTGAAGGATCTACCCCTGACTCGCTTGTCATACATTGTTGAGATATGCTTCTGGTACATCTCTAGCCGTTGTTGTGCCGCGAGCCTCTTCTCGTCCAAGGCATCGAGCTCGACCATCCTGAGCTCAGCATTACGTTCATCTGTCAAGGAGTTCCGAAGTGCTACTCACAGGGACTCAACCTGAACTTTCATCGGGATGATGGCCTCCCTGCCGTATACTAGTGAATAGGGAGTAGCTCGCGTTACTGTACGGTGCGTAGTACGATATGCCCAAAGTGCTTCGAGCAACCGTTTGTCCCAGTCTTTCTTATTCTCTGCCACCGTTTTCTTCAAAATCTTCATGATGGTTTTGTTGAATGCCTCAGCAAGCCCATTTGCAGGAGGATAATAAGGTGTTGAGTAACAATGCTTGATCTTGAACTTGACACACAGCTTGTCGATCACAGCATTTCGGAAGGGCGTGCCGTTATCCGTGACGATCCGATCGGGAATACCATGTCTATAGATGATGGCGTTCCAGATGAAACCCTCCACTTGTTTAGCTTTCACGTTCTTCAGGGCCACAGCCTCAGCCCACTTAGAGAAGTAATCTGTTGCCGCCAGTATGTATTGGTGCCCTTGAGAGGAAGAGGGGCTAATGGGGCCTATCACATCCATACCCCAGGCCGCAAAAGGCCAAGACATCACTGACTAATGCAATTCTTCTGGAGGCACGTGTATGATATCGATAAGTATTTGACACTGATGGCATTTTCTGACGTAGTCCATCGCATCTTTCACCATGGTGGGCCAATAATAGCCCATGTGCCGCACTCGATGATGTAGGTTCCGTCCGCCTTGATGGGCACCACATCTCCTCCATGCGCCTCTCTCAGTGTATCATGAACTTCTTCTCGGGCCAGGCATCTTGACAGCGTTCCATCGCTGGAGCGTCGATACAGTACTTCTTCTAAGAGGACGAACGAGCTGGCACGCCTTCTGACTTGAGTGCGCATTTGCGGATCCTCGGGTAAGAACCCATACTTCAAATAATCAGAGAATGGTCATCTTCAATCTTCCTCTTCTGCGATCTCAAAGCAATATACAGGGCTTGCACTCATGACATTCTCGGCCGCTGTGAGGGATGGTGATATTCTCCTTTCTTCTATGGTGACTTGAAGTGGGCTGCCCCCTGGGTGCGCGAGAGCCGCGGCCAGGTTAGCCAATGCGTCTGCTTGAGAATTTTCAGCTCTTGGGATGTGCGACACTGTACTGTCCCGAAAATGATCGAATAGGGCTCGGGCCTGATGGCAAAGGGATGACAGCTCTGGGTTGCGGACTTCATATTCCGTCATAAGCTGTCCCACAACTAACCGAGAATCACCGTATACCTGTAGTGATCGGATTTGTATGTCTCGTGCCAACTGTATCCCAATGATGAGGGCCTAATATTCTGCCTCGTTGTTTGTGCACGACGGCACTATTGTGAATGAGTAGGGCAACAAGTCGCCTTGAGGACTAATGAAGATCACACCGGCTCCTGATCCTGCAGCTCTTGAGGCTCCGTCGAAATACATCCGCCACTGCTTCGCGACCCTTACCATTATGGCCTGGTCGTCAGGCAGATCACATTTCATTTCCATGTCATCTGGTATCAGGTGGGCTGCTAGAAAATCTGCTATCGCCTACCCTTTAACAGCTCGAGACGGCAGATACGTAATGTCGAACTCAAATAGCAGTAGGGCCCATTTGGCTAATCGCCCGGACAACATAGGTCGGATCATCAGGAATTTGATAGGATCTGCTCTGAAAATCAATGTAATCTGGTATGACAGACAGTAATGCCTCAACCTCTTCACAGCGAATATCAAGGCCAAGCATATCTTCTCAATCGGTGAGTAATTAAACTCAGCGCCGACGAGCGTGCGGCTCAAATAATACAGGGCATTCTCTTTCCCTTCTTCATTCTTCTGGGCGAGCAGTGCCCCCAGTGAGTTCTCTCCCACTGCTACATATAGTATCAGAGGCTTTCCCTCGATTGGCGCTACGAGAACCGGAGCTTTCCCGAGTAACTCTTTGAGGGAATCAAAGGCTTTCTGGCACGCTTCGTCCCACTCAAAGCGGATGTCTTTCTTGTTCAGCCAAGAGAAAGGCTAGCAGCGACCTGACAAGTTCGAGATGAACCACCGCAAGTAAGCGACTCTCCCTTGGAAGCTCTTCAGCTCTTTCAAATTCTTCGGAGGAGGCATTTCTCGGATCGCCTTGATCTTCGCGGGGTCAATTTCGATTCCTCGATGCCTGATCACAAAGCCGAGGAATTTTTTGGAGGACACCCCAAAGGCGCACTTCAACGGGTTCATGCGGAGGCTCTTCTTCCTCAACCTCTGAAATACTAACTTCAAATGTTCGCGATGCTACTGATGCCCGTCGGACCTCACTACCAGGTCATCGACATAGCGTTCCACATGCTTATGCATCATGTCTTGGAAGATTACTTGCATCGCTCTCTGATATGTGGCGCCCCCATTTTTCAGCCCAAACAGCATCACCCGATAACAGAATATCCCGAGAGATGTGCGGAAGGCAGTGGACTCTTCGTCCTTTAGAGCCATTCGGATTTGATTATACCCTGAGTAGCCATCCATAAAGGACATCGTCGTATATGCTAATGTGTTATCGATCAGGAGCTCTGGGATGGGTAGAGGAAAGTCATCTTTGGGACAAGCCTCATTCAGGTTGTGGAAATCAACACACACCCGGATCTGGCCGCTCTTCTTCTTTACAGGTACTATGTTTGAGATCCATTTGGGATACTGAACTTTCCTGATAAACTCGGCCTGAAGCAGCTTCTTCACCTCTTCTTCTATCTTCGGGACGATGTCAGGATGGAAGCGCCTCTGTGGCTGTTTGACTGACCTCTTCTCCTTCGCAATATTCAACCTATGTATCGCGATTACTGGGTTCAGTCCTGGCATTTTAGAATAAGTCAATGCAAACACGTCTCTGTTCTCTTTCAGGAGTTGAATGTAGCTCTCCCTCTCTTCTTCTGGAATGTTCTTACTGATATAAGTATTCCTCGGCTCTTCGGTGGTCCCCAGATTGACTTCTTGTAGTTCATTTATCGTGGGCTGACCTCCATCTTCGATCTGCTCTGGTGCGGCACTCGACTGTATGACTTCATTCGGTCAAGCGGGACTCACCTCTTCCACGGGACTAATTATCACCATGTTAATATGCCTGATGTCACATCCTGCCCCCAGGGCTTCTTTTCCTCTGTATACCTTCGTCTTTACTTCGAAGGGTGCTAGCATGCCTTTCCGAACTGGCGGTTCTGAACAAATGAACCCTATGTTTCTCATGATGTTCCTACTGGCCTTGCTATATCTTTCTTCTTCAATGGGCGGTGTCTCTACTGGCGTTCTCTTCGCGTTCTCTTCGATCTGCAACGGGTTGCGGAGTCCAGCCTGAAACCTTATCTCATGTCCAGCTCCCATTGTCGGCGGCACGCAGAACTGGCTCGGAGCTTTAGGGAAGGGACGAGTCCTCTCAACCTTTGGCACCGGCATATTGAAGCTGAACTGTAACACGCTCATCTGTTGGCTTATCATCTGTTTCAACATTGACTGCCCTTCCTTCCAGAGGTGCTTCGGGATCAGATAAAACTTCTTCCTTTGCAACGGATTTCCTCCGTGAGCCCTTGTTGCTTTAGCGACCACTCGCGGAGCTTCGTTCGCTTGTCTTGGATTCTCGCCTTGGGGTTTTGCCCCCTGTGCCACCTCTATCAGTTTGTTGGCTTTCTGGCGGTATCGGCCCCCTCGCTCTCCTGATAGTGTTGTGCATCTGCTAGGAAGGATTCAGTGACGGAGTAAGGCCTCGGGTCTGCCGCCACTCTATACTGGACGCCATCCCTATTGTACTTGAAGCATTGGTGGTATGTCGAGGGAATGATCTCTTATTGATGAAGCCATGATCGTCCCAACAAGACATTATATGTCGTTATCGCATCAATCACCTGACAGGTGACTTTGGTGCTCAATTCTTCTATCTCCAGCATGACAGTAATGGACTCTAGGACACGCTGGCCGTCCTGATTGAACCCTTGAATAACCATAGCGCTTGGTTGAAGTGCTGTCTGTCTGAAACCCAACTGCTGCAATGTCTTCAGAGACATAATATTCACAGCGGATCTGTCGTCTAGCATGCATCTTCAGACCTCTATGTCTCGGATGAGGCCTGTCACCATCAACGGGCGGTTGTGGTCCGTCAAGCTGATCGTTCTGTCTTCTTCAGAGAATGTGATCATGGACGATCGATCGATTTTCATGACCTGTTCTGCGGGTCGACCCTCAGTTCCCGTTATCTTCATTTCTTCCATCTCTGACTCGATCTCTGCCATCATGACCTCACGGGCTTCTTGATCGAGCAATGCATTGAGCAACATTTCTCGATATTTCTTTGAAAGGCACAGGGCATCGTAGATGCTGAATCAGGCCTGAACCTTCTTCAGATGAGACACCACATCATAAATCACCGGTGCCTTATCTCGAGCGTGATCTCGTTGGTCAGCTGCTGGCTCATTGACTGCTTCTGTCGGTTCTTTTTCTCGAGGTGTCCCTGATGGCTCACCTATGACCACATTCGTTCTTCTAGGGTCCGGTCGCCTCGAAAATTCTCTCTGTACGACCTGCTTTCCTGACTGCAGAGCCACTACATTGACTTCTCCTTTCTCTAGGACTTGGTCCTTGTCACTAGCCCCTGGTTGAGTGACCACTGAGATCATGGCGCACTGAATGGGCTGTGTGCGTGGCTGTTCTTGTCCAACATTTCTTCTTCTCATTTTGTTCTTCATCTTCCTCTCTTTCTCCAGGAGTCTTCTTTTGTTCTCTAGCCTCTTCTTGCTACTCACAACTGTCCATGGCTCTTCCGGTTCTAGGAATGGATTCGCCGTTGGAATTTGAATTGGCACAGGGAGGGCAGACACCACTGTTGCAGTGTTCCGACTCGCCTCTTTCGCCTTCATATTGATGGTGCCATCGTTAATCATCCGTTGAATCTTGCCTTTTAGGACAAAGCAGTCTTAAGTCTTGTGGCTAGTCACACAATGATACTTGCAGTAGCTGGGATGATTGACCATCTTCGCTTCCTCCGGGCGTGTGCATTCTGGCAGTCTTATCAACCTTTCTTCGACCAGTTGTTCCATGATCGGAACCAGATCTTCCATGTCGAAGGTATAAGGTCCGTTGGCTCGATTACGCTCTTCTACAGTGAGATGTCGCGGCCTCTGAAAACTCTTGCCTTTGTCTTGAGTCGTGGTTACTGGCCTGGCCTCGACTTTACGCTCGGTGTTTGGGCGTTTCCTGTCATTCGAACCCTTTCCTTTATCGACGTAATTAGAGGTTATCATCCTTCTGGCTTCTCTCCTGGGCTTCTCTGCCTTGAACTGCGCTCTAAACGCGGCTCCTTCCACCAGGTGGGCTTTCGTAGCTAGGTCTCGAAACGTCGAGAAGTTGTGTCCAGATAAGCTAAATGAAATCATCGCATCCATGGCCTGCATGCACATCTTGACCTGCTCAGATTCGCTGGGCAGTTCCCGGCACTGTGCTGCTATAGTCCCCCACCTGTCGATGAACTTCTCGACTGACCCTCCCTGCCTTTGATGAACCAAGGCTAAATCTGTTAGCGAGACTTCTCGCTCAGTAGAGAAGAATTTGGAGATGAACAGGTCCTGCATCTGCTCCCAGGATTTGACTGACCCTGCGGGCAGTGACATGTACCACTAGAATGCCTTGCTCGTGAGTGTCGAGCCAAATAATCTGAGACAGTACAGGGGGATTGTCGACAGGTTGCCCATCATTGTCATGAATTGAGCCATGTTTTCCTCTGGCGATCCTCTGCCATCGAATCTGGGGAAGTCTGGATGCTTGAAATTGTTGGGAAATGGGAGGTCGTCGACCTCGGGTAAGTACGGCACCCGGTATACATACTCTCCTCTCTTCTCCTTTTCTCTTTCCTGACGCATCAGGTCTGCAACTGTCTGAGACAGTTCTTCTCTCGTGGCTTGGGATGGTAGTGGCGGTGCACGTCCGAACAGAACGTTTCTCGGGCGAGCTTGTGGTTCGGCGGTGGCTGGTTCTCCTGCTGCCCCCTGACATTCTTCTACAGACTGTCGAGTAGGTACAGCGAGGCTTCTGTTTGCCCCCTGGACAACTAGAGCCAATAGTGCTTCTTTTATCTCTCTCATCTCTCTGGCTGTGTCCTCTTAGACCTGGATAATCTCATCTATCTGTTCTTGGATTGGAGGCAGCTCTGGGTATCGCTCGCTTACCTCTCCTTCGGTGACCTGCACCATCATTACTTGCGTTTGCTGCGGCCTCGTCTTGATCACGGTGGCTTCAGTAGGGATTGTCTTCATCGTCGTCTTAGTCGACTGTCGAACAGCGGATCTGTTCGGTATCTTGGCTGACAGTGCTGTCTTCGGTATCACTGGGAAGTCGATATCGGTGAAGGAGAACTCTGGCCTGGCTGACGCGGTAGTTCCGCTGGAGTTGCGGGCGTCGCCCTTGTAGACTGGCTTCCACCGTCTCTCTGTTTTACCCTGTACCCTTGCTGTCATCTCTGTCTCAGCTGGAATAACCTTCTCGTTCTCAGTCTTCTTGACGGTCTTGCGCTTCTGCACAATCTGCCATCCGGCTTCAGGGGTTGCTGCCAAATGGGGGAAGTAGAATCCTTCAGACGTTAAGAAGATCATCGTAGATGCCATTTGTTTGGTTCTCTCTCTCTCTCTCTCTCTCTCTCTCTACATAGTCATACATGCATTAGAATATTCCGCATGCTTGGGAAAGAGAGGGGACCCGACCTTACCAATCGCGAGACGGCTTGACAGTGGATAGACAGAAACATACAAGTACAAACTACATGCATGCTATGCAAAGCTTCGAAATTCTTTTCCCTTAAAGATGAAGGGAAGAACATTCGCGTTGAGAGTCGCCAGTTTGGCGCCCATGAAGGCGCCGAACATTTCACCTTGCGGTAACCTTTCTTACGTACACATTAGTGTCTGCAAATGATTTATCGCAGAATGTCTATTTACTCATAAATAACCAGAGATTCTGGTATTGAATCTTCCCCAGCAGAGTCGCCAGTTTATTAGAACTTAGAAAAAGATCAAAAACTGCTCGTCAGCAGTCCCTCTTTTTTTCCTGTGTTTCTTTTATTCTGGGGGAATTCTGAGTATAGAGACATTCATAGACAATCATAAGCAATCACAAAGTGTACACAAGAGAGAGATATCGCAAGGCGAATTTTATTCCAGAGATTCTGAGATCTTTTACATTCCAGGCTGTGATACTGGTCACGAGTCTTTAATTACATCAACGGTTGATCATCCTTGAGTGGAAGGCAAAAGACTAATCCGCCAGGGATTATGGTCTTGAGTTCATGTTCGTTTAGACCTTTATTTTCTTGTTATGGACTGAGCCATATTTATTAGACACGCCGGATGTCTATGTCCCATTTTCTTTCGGATTGTCCGGGTTAAGAGACTGTCAGGATTCCAGTGGTGCAACTCTGGGCCCGCGCCTGTTACTGTGAACAGGTGACCGCTAGAATACACGATCCTTGAATATTGATCGGCATAACCCAAGGCTCGCGCCCGTATCTTTATGACAGGTGACCTTAGGAGAGCACTCCACAACGTTCCCGAACGTGGTTTTTAATCTAGTGGTGCAACTCTGGGCCTGCGCCTTTTACTGTGAACAGGTGATCGCTGGAATACACGAACATCGAAATGTTGGTCGGCATAACCTAAAGCCCGCACCTGTTACTGTGAACAAGTGACCTTAGGAAAGCAATCCGCAACTGCCTCATCAGCTCAACCGACGGACCCGTTGTCGATGGGTAGGTGTTAGGGCTTACAAAAATCGAACCGCTCGTTAGCAATCTTTTTCCTGTTATGTGTTTCATTGTTCTGGGGGAATTCTGAGTATAGAGACATTCATAAACAATCATAAGCAATCACAAAGTATACACGAGAAAGCACCGTGAGGTGAATTTTATTCCAGAGATTCCGAGATCTTTTACATTCCGGGCTGTGAACTGGTCACGAACCCTCGATTACATCAACGGATGATCACCCTTGATTAGAAGGCAAAAGTAAATGCATGCATGTATCATAAATGAATTAAATAAAGCATTAAAAGAGCATAAATATAAATAAAGCACAGCATAGACAACACAGAGATTTTTATGTGGAAACCCTTACGGGAGAAAACTACGGCACAAAGCGACAAGATTCCACTATGAATTGCAGTTATACAATAGATGGAATATTAAAGGAATGAAGCTCGGATAGATCGAGCAAGTAGTTTAAATCGTCAGGGATTATAGTCTCGAGTTCATGGTCGCCGAGACCAAGTCTAGGATTTATTATGGACTAAGCCATTGTTAAGACCAGTTAGATGTCGGTCCCATACTCCTCGGGCGTTCCTAGTTGAGTAGCAACCAGGATTTTAACCGAGTCGTATATCTCAGTGTAATGACACGTCTCTATGGACGATATGACTTTCAGGGATACACTTCACGGTTTCCGTTTAGTGCAACCAGGGCCAGTGACCGTCTTCGCTGGGACGGGTGACTTGCTGGAAGGCACTCCATGGGGTCTTTGTGCAAACAGGGTTTCGACCGAGTCATATATCTCAGTGTCATGATGCGTCTCTATGGACAATACGACTTTCAGAAATACACTCCACGGTGTCCACTTAATGCAACCAGGGCTAGTGATCATCTTCGATGGGACGGGTGACTTGCTGGAAGGCACTCCATGGGGTCTTTGTGCAAATAGGGTTTCGACCGAGTCGTATATCTCAGTGTCACGACGCGTCTCTATGGACGATATGACTTTCAGGGATACACTTCACGGTGTCCACTTACTGCAACCAAGGCCAGTGACCGTCTCCGATGGGACGGGTGACTTGCTGGAAGGCACTCCATGAGGTCTTTGTGCAAACAGGGTTTCGACTGAGTCGTATATCTCAGTGTCATGACGCATCTCTATGGACGATATGACTTTCAGGGATACACTTCATGGTGTCCACTTACTGCAACTAGGGCCAGTGACCGTCTCCGATGGGATGAGTGACTTACTAGAGGGCACTCCATGGGGTCTTTGTGCAAACAGGGTTTCGACCGAGTCGTATATCTCAGTGTCATGACGCGTCTCTATGGACGATATGACTTTCAGGGATACACTTCATGGTGTCCACTTACTGCAACCAGGGCCAGTGACCGTCTCCGATGGGATGAGTTACTTACTAGAGGGCACTCCATGGGGTCTTTGTGCAAACAGGGTTTCGACCGAGTCGTATATCTCAGTGTCATGACGCGTCTCTATGGACGATATGACTTTCAGGGATACACTCCACGGCGTCCACTTACTGCAACCAGGGCTAGTGACCATCTCCGCTGGGACGGGTAACTTACTTGAGGGCACTCCATGGGGTCTTTGTACAAACAGGGTTTCGATCGAGTCATATATCTCAGTGTCATGACGCGTCTCTATGGACGATATGACTTTCAAAGATACACTTCAGGGCGTCCACTTACTGCAACCAGGGCTAGTGACCGTCTCCGCTGGGACGGGTGACTTGCTGGAAGGCACTCATTCCCGTAGCCACTCAACTGACGGATCCCGCCTTGGACAGGACGCACATCAACTGGTCTTAACGATGAAGTATTTCAAATGTTTAGAACTCTTTCATTATGGTTTTCGATGATAACCATAGTCCCCTTCAATTTAGTCTCTTATCTCGATCCGGGATGAAATAAATTCATGCAATGGATGTAAATGAGTACAGTACAAAGTAACTATGCTTTATGCATGCTCGAGAGAGGATTGCATTTATGCTAGATGTTCAGTGTATTAGACAAATTATGCATTTTATTTGATCAACCCGCTTCGTATATATCTTTATGTCGTCAATATTTTGCCCTCGCGTCTTTGCAATCGTGATTGATTTCACTTGGCATCAGTAGATATTTGGGCCATCAGGGCACTTCCTAGGGCCTGTTTACGATCTGATCGGAGGATTTGGTGAATACCTGTCACAATCGTCTTTGGATAAGGGTAGATTATGTCCACGAGGATCGCAGTGCGATCGCATTTCGATTTGTTTAGTATAAGTCGATTTCTGAGCCAACAGGGCACTTCCCAGGGCTGAAAACAACTAAGTAGTGGGCCTGCTGACTACTTGATTAAGGTATTTGGGACTCCTGAGTTTGGATAACCTTATTGCGGTGCATGATTATGATATATCATGTTATGGTGTTGAGCTCATAATTGTGCATATTCTAACCCCAATTCATCACTCATTATGCATGGTTTACACGTTTAAAGGACTATTCTAAGGCATGATTTGTGATTGTAGGAACAAGATGGAGAGTTCACCATTTGAAAGCTAAGTGGAGCTCTTTATGAGCATTGAGGATCAATAGATGAAGTATTGAAGGAAGAACAAAGAGAAGAAAGCAAGGAGAGAAGAGAAAAGAAGAAAGAAAGAAAGAAATAGAGAAGGAAGAAGGCAAGACCGGTCGGCTGACCGGTCAGCCAAGCTAGACCGACCGGTCATGACTGGTCGGCCACCCCATACCTTTGTTGGACTGAACAGGGAACAAGCCCGACCAGTCATGACCGGTCGGGCATAGCTGCTGACTGATGGACTGCCCAGGCTGACCGGTCATGACCGGTCGACCATAGCTGCTGGACAAGGGAATTCTCAAGTCCGACCGGTCGTGACCTGTCGGCCATGCGAAACAGGCTACTTTCTAAATCTGGTTCCGGATTTCACTGCGCAATTGCGTAAGTTTACGCAATTTCTGGAGTTCTCTTGCGAAAAGGACACCTCCAAGCTATAAAAGGGTGTCTTATCTTCATACCAAACAGAGGCTACGACGTGGGGATTGCTCAGGAGACGGATTCCACTTCGGATCTTTAGTTTTCTTCCTTTTTTAGTAGTTTTTCATGTTTTTAGAGGCTTTTAGTTCAAGGATGTTAGAGATGAACTAAACCCTCTTAGGTAGTGCCAAGAGGGGAAGCTTTTGATTCGTTTTTTATGGATTGATGCAACCTAGGTTTCCTTTTATATTTTAATTGATGAATTTTAGTTCAATTTGAGTTTGAATGAAGTACTATTTTGGTTTTCACTTTGATCTCTTGATGACTCCGGGCTCATGTGATTCTTAGTAATTCCAGCATAGTATCTTAGCTTTTGAGCATTGTTTTTGCTTGTGTAATGCATTGATCTACCATCGACTCCGGGCATGGTAGACGCTTTGATTGCCTTGTATGCAATGGCCTGATTTTCATGTGGGAACTCATGCAACTAAAATTCTGATCTTTTGTAGTAATCTGGAATAGTTGTTTAGTGATTGATTTTGATTTAATTAGAGTTCAAATCATGAGTTGTAATCAAGTCTAGTGACAGGATTTGGTGTAAACTATGGTTGTGAATCTCAACTAGATTGGAAAGAGGCTTGGCCTATACAATTGAGTGTGCCCAAGGCCTGAGCTTGGAAGTGGGAATCAAATCAGTAATAAGCACTAGTTTCAGATAATTGTTGATTGAACCGCTCTATATTCCAATCGGATAGAGAAAGGAATTTGATTCTGATTGAGTTATGAGAGACCTAGTTGTGTTGATACATTGAAACTTATAAAAGAGTGGATCCTTGGCGCTCTAGTGACTTTTTAGATTAAATTTACCTTACCTATTCACTGTTTAAACCCAATTTTCTATTTTCCAGCTTTAGTTCTTAATAGGATCTTAATTACTAGTTGTTTTAGTTAAATTCTGAGAATACCCATACATAAATCTCTGTGGGAACGATACTCGGTCTTTGCGAATTATTACTACTTCGCAACCCTACACTTGGGGAGTGAACAAGTTTTTGGCGCCGTTGCCGAGGATCTCTATGCGGTATTTTTGGAATTTTCTGAAATAACTTTTAGTTGAGATTGTGTTAAGATAGGTTTAGGATTTGTTTTGCTTTCTAGAGTAGGTTTTCTTCTAGTTACTAACTTACTTTGTTTTGATTTTTTTGCAGGATTCTAACATAGGTCTAATCCAGGGATTTGTAGGAAGTTGAAGAAGAAGAAGGCATCTTAAGTTACAAATCAGGTTTTATTGTTCTAACCTTACTCTTCTTCTTCTCCTACTTATTCCTATCATATTCATCTCTTGTAGAGTGGGTGGAGACTCCTTTTGGATCTCTGAAAGGTAGGCCTTGTGCCACCTGTATCCTATTGGTCGGCTCTACCGCCTTGGATCACCTTGTGCTCAGAGATTTCTCTTCTCAACCTATTCCTTTTTCTTCTTTTTTCTGTACTTTTTCTCAAAAGACTCAAAGAGTGGGTGGGGAGTTCTTTGAACCCCTATTGACCAGGAGAAATCGGTCTCTATCATTGTTTCTGGCTTAGCCATTGCAAGACACCTTGTGCTTAAGTCCTAGAGAGGAGTAAAGGAAAGAAGAAAGAATTCTTTTTCCTTTTTGTTCATTCTTTTTGGTTTTGCATGCCACATTGGGCTCGGACTTATAATAACCGACTTGTAAGGGACGGAGTAATTGTTGAAGGGATTGATGGAGAGCCTCGTACTAGGAAACATCAAAATTTTCCTGAAATTACTAGAGAGATGACTGAAAATCAACCAAATCAAGGGGTTAATCAAAATCCAGCCCCAAACCTTACTAAATTGGATGAGAATGAAGTGGGGGGTGTACCTCAACCTAGAACGTTACATGACTATTTACAACCAGCTAGGACAAGTACTCCCTCTTGCATAATTTTTCCTCACAATGTGGGGAATATTGATTTTAAACCGGGGTTGATCCAACTTCTTCCTAGATTCCATGGACTTGACTCTGAAAGCGCTTATTTACATATTAAAGAATTTGAAGAAGTTATAGCCACAATAAATTATGATAATGTGACCAAGGATACTATAAAACTTAAATTGTTCCCTTTTTCCTTGAAAGAGAAGGCCAAATCATGGCTACATTCCTTAAGGCCGAGGTCTATTGGGACATGGGCTGAGATGACTAGGGAGTTTCTAAAGAAATTCTTCCCTACTCATCGAACCAATGCATTAAGAAGGGCCATAATGAACTTCGCCCAAAAAGAAGAAGAAGCCTTTTTCCAATGTTGGGAAAAGTATAATGAGCTTTTAAACGCATGCCCACATCATGGCTACGAACGGTGGAGGTTGATTAGTTTCTTCTATGATGGATTAAACTCAACCATGCGCCAATTTGTGGAGATGATGTGCAATGGTGAGTTCATGAACAAGGAAACGGAAGAAGCTTGGGATTATTTTGACATGTTGGCTGAAAATACACAATCATGGGATACATCTAAGCCAATAAGTTCAAAACAACCCCAAACCAAGGAAAATGGAGAAATTTATGTTTTAGATGGCCAAGATGATCTAGGTTCTAGAGTGGCTAAACTCACACGAAAGGTCGAGGAGATGGAACTAAAGAAAGTGGATACAACCCAACAAAAGGGGGCTGTTGAAACTATTTGTGGTATTTGTGCTTCCAATGTGCATCAAACGCCGGATTGTCCAACAATCTATGCGTTTCGAGAACTTTTATTTGAACAATCAAATGCCTTGAATAGTTATCAACGACCTTTTAGTACTCCAAATCAAAACACGAACAATTCTATTTGGAGGAACAACCCAAACTTCAATTGGGCGAATGGGAACACGGCAAATCAAAATAATCCTCAAAGGGGGCCCCCAGTGCAAATGGCCCCACCTCAAATTCCTATAGAGGATACTTTGAAAGCATTCATGGAAGGTCAAGCTCAAATAAATCAATCCAACCATACGATAATGCTTGAGCTTAAAACTTCGGTAGAGGAAATCAAGGCTCGCTTAAACGCAAGGGAAGGGATGCTTCCAGCCCAACTCGTACCAAATCCAAAAACACAATGCGAAGTAAGCGTGCCTAGTTCTTCTAACCAACATATGGAACATGCTAAGGCCATCACCACTCTTAGAAGTGGTAAAATCATTGAAAAACCTGATCCGGTGAAGGATTCAACACCTAATGATCCGGTATTTTCCAAAGAGGATGATGGACTTAGCACCACCATGAATGAAAAAGAGCCACTGAAAGAATATAGGCCCGTTGCTCCATTCCCCCAACGCTTGATTCCAGCCAAACCTCAAGATAAATATCAGGAATTTTTGGAGGTTTTCAAGCAAGTCAAGATCAACATCCCACTGTTGGATGCCATTAAACAAATACCGTCATATGCAAAATTTTTAAAAGACCTTTGCACGGTTAAAAGAAAAATACATGTGCAAAAGAAGGCATTTTTGACAGAGAATGTGAGTGCCATTATCAACCACGGGATGCCCAAGAAATACAAGGATCCCGGTTGTCCGACGATATCATGTATGATTGGAGATCACCGGGTGAAACATGCTTTACTTGATCTAGGGGCAAGTGTGAACTTAATTCCCTATTCGGTCTATGAACAATTGGGTTTAGGTGAATTAAAACCCACCAAAACCACATTACAACTTGCTGACCGATCAATTCGTATTCCACGAGGGGTAATTGTGTTAGTACACCTTTTGTTGTCAATTGGCGTGTTGGTTAGTCGCGTCTTGTCATATGAGCCCCGGTCGAAGAATTGAAGATCAAGACTTGAAGATTACGCTTCATCCATTGCTCAAGCTCATGCTGCAACAAGATCTCAGGTAAGTTGCATATAGATCGACCATAGGAAACCCAAAACATCAAAAGAATGGCGTAAAAACTCACATATCCTATCCCCATTCCTCTCGACCCTTGCACAAGTTGATCAGGCTTGTGAACCATGGCTGGTGCGAAGCATATTGAAGATATGTCCACACATTGGACCCTATGCACCTCGTCGCTTGAAGAAGATCAGTGGCTGTGTTGAGAATCTTGGTCCTGCAAGCTCGCTATGAAAAATCCATCTAGTCAGAGGCCAGGCTTCTCAAACACTTCATCAACCTTGCTGTAAAGTGGACGAATGGACAGCCGACCGGTCGTGACCGGTCAGCCAGCTATGTACAAACTCTCCAACAAGCTCTGCTGAAGGATTCATATAGGCAGCCGACCGGTCATGACCGGTCGGCCTTCACAAGAAGTGATTGTCCAGCAACTATCACCGACCGGTCATGACCGGTCGGCCCTCACAAATAGTTATAGTCCAGCAAGGGGGTCCGACCGGTCATGACCGGTCGGCCTGCATTTTGGAGTTCATCCAGCAAAGGGGTCCGACCGGTCAAGACCGGTCGGCCTCCATAATTCATGTAGCTCCAGCAAGGGGGTCCGACCGGTCATGACTGGTCGGCCCATGGTACGTAGCCTCTCCAGCAAGGGAGTCCGATCGGTCATGACCGGTCGGCCAGTCCCATATGTAGCCCTTGTTTTTGAATGCTGACCGGTCCGTCCGGCCGGTCGAGTCCGTGCTCTGACAGGTCGGACGTGACCGTTTTAGATCCGTTGGGGCTATCATTTGGGGCTCTATAAAGCCAGGTCTTGAGGTCTTTCTTGGCATGCATTCAACACCCATTCAGAGCTGAGAGTGAGAGAGCATTTACTTCCATCCTTCCTCCCTCTTAACTCCCTTGAGTTCATCATTCAAACTTGGCCATTAATGGCTTGTCATTAAGTATTCTAAGCTCAGTTTGAAGTATGAACTCAAGACTTTCATTCATGGCTGACCTACCTTCCGAAAATCATTATTAGGTCACTTAAAGCCATTGAATGAGTGAAGATTGGTAGTTCCCTCATTACCATTGCATTGAATAGGCAAGAGGAACTAGACCAACTCTCTCCCAACTACCCGGCATCAACATATCCTCATCATTTGCATCGGTAGCTGATCTTGGGAGCTCAAAAGAGGAGCTAAAGCACATGGAGCTGAAGCTACTCATCAAAGGCATCGAATCGGGGCTCAAACGTCTAGGTATGTCTAGTATTTGAGAGTCCATCTTTTAAATCTCTATTCCCTGGATTGGGAAACTCCGGCGGGAGGGTACGTGACCATCCTTGGATTAGGATTGGTGAGAGTTTGAGATCCAAACTCGTCAAGTCCCTGGATTGGGCCATCGGCGGATGGTATACGCGGTCCTAGATCAAAGGATGTCAAGGTTGATGGTTAACCTGATTTAAAACCAAGACTATAGTGAAATCCGGTGGTCTCATAGGTTGAGATCGTGAACCGGGAGTGGAGTAGGGAAACCGAACCACTATAAATCGCCTTGCATTTTGAGATTGAATGATTGCTATGTGTTGAATGGTTTAGTCAATCATGAATGCTAACTGTTTGATGAAATGCCTATGATAGTCCTTGCTTACAAACTGCTCATATAAATGTCTGAATGCTATTGTGATTGTCTTAGTTGATAAGATTGTCTTGATCAGTTTTTAATTGTAATTGGTTTTAAAAAGTCCTATTCACCCCCCCTCTAGGACATTAGGCATATCTCCAAGTATCTCTATTAGCGGTAAAACCGCAATTTCAATTGGTATCAGAGCGGGTTCCTCCGTTCAGGTTTAAAAACCCGGAGTGAGATCCTAAGAGAGCTTGAAAATATGTCTAGAGAGGACTCTTCATCCGTTACTAAACCTCCCTTCTTTGATGGGTCTAACTATCCATATTGGAAAGCCCGAATGCGCATCTTTTTGCAATCTATTGATTCGGACGTTAGGGATATGATTGATATTTGATATAAACCCCCAATGGTCACTATATGTAAGGAAGGTGAACCGGATGTCCTCAAGCCAAAAGAAAAGGCAATGTGGACCGATTATGATAAAGCTCAACGGGTCTGTAATGCTAAAGGGCTGAATGCCATCTTTTGTTCAGTATCTAAAGATGAATTTGGCCGGATTCAAAATTGCACAACCAGTAAGCAGGCATGGGACATCCTTGAGGTTACTCATGAAGGAACAAGTATTGTTAAAAACTCAAAACTTCAGCGCCTCTCCACACAATTTGAAAATATTACTATGGAAGAGCATGAAACATTTACTGACTTCTATACCAAGCTGAACAAGATTACAAATGAAATGTGGGGCTTGGGGGATCCCGTTCCAGAGCATAGACTATGTAGGAAAATTCTGAGATCCCTTCCGGACCGGTTCTCTTCCAAAGTCACTACCATCGAAGAATGTAGGGACCTAAATACCATGAAAGTTGAAGAATTACTTGGGTCCCTCCAAACCTATGAGCTAGGTTTCAAAACTCCCTCAAAATCCAAAAGTACAGCCCTGAAATCTTCCCACAAGAAGCAAGAGTCTGAATGTGGGAGTGAGGAAGATCCTGATTTAGAAGAAATGGCACTTATGGCCAAGAAATTTCAAAAATTCTTCAAAACTAAAGGAAATACCTCTAAAAGGAAACCCTACCAGAAGGGTAAACCTTTTGACTCCAAGAACAACAAAGGAAAATTTCTTAAGTCAAAAGATCCTCAATGCTACAAGTGTAGAGGATTTGGTCACATTGCATCCGAGTGCACCAATAACAAAGCCAAGAAAAAGGCAATGGCGGCTACATGGGATGAGACTGAAGAATCAGAATCAGAATCAGTCCTATACCAAAGTGAGGAGGAGCAAGGTTCAATCAGAATTTTAATGGCCTCCATTACTGATATTGTACCTCAAATTGAGCCCATTGCGAAGACCACCGGAGACATTGATGATCATGAATCCTCTAACACAGAAAATGATTCCTTGAGTGATGATGAGGATGAGGAGGAAGGCCTTCAGGAGGTTTATAACCAACTATACATTGAAAATATAAATACCATCAACAAGTTGGGCCAAATGAAGGCTGAAAATGACAAACTGATGAAAAATCTTGACGGATTGAAAATAGAGAATCAAAAGTTGAGTCAAGACTTAGAAGAGCTGAAAAAGAAGAATGATGAGCTTGAACAAGAAAAGAAAGAGTTCATAAGTGGTGAATCTCTCGACAAGCATGCTAGATTGAGAGAGAACTCAAAGAGGCGAACAATGAAATCAATCGTCTTAAGTGTCAAGTCGTTGACTCTAGAAGACGGTTCGCTCAAGGAGAAGAAAGCTTGGAAAAACTCCTCGGTGTTGCAAGATCACCAATGGACAAAAGAGGTTTGGGCTATGATAGTCACACTTCGAAAACCACCTCTGTCCATCCAATTATAAAAAATGGTCATGGTGCATCCGGAAGTAAAACTAGAGCATCTCCTATCTGCCATGCTTGTGGAGACATTGACCACTTAAAATTTGAGTGCTTGGTATTCAAAAATCCGGTCAGAAATTTGAAAGGTAAATTTGTACCGACCGGGAAAAATGTCCAAGCTAATTGGAATCCTCCCATGCATTCTTCACCTAAGAGGGGAAACATTCGAAAGAATTATCCTGCTTTTCCTAGGAAGGACAAGAGGATGGATGAACTATTGGAGCAAGTTAAAATGCTGAATTTGAAAACTGCTCTTCTTTTGCGTGAAAAAGAAAAATCTGATTCTCCCAAGAAAACTAGAGAATCTTATCATAAGAACACCCCTTATAAAAAGACAACAACCAAATGGGTTGTTAAGAACAAGTGCTTAGTCATTCATACTGCCTTAAAAGCTGGGAATACTCCTAGATGGTACTTGGATAGTGGTTGTTCTAGACACATGACAGGTGATAGATCTCAATTTTGTGCATATGACGAATTTGATGGTGGGTCTGTCATATTTGGTGATGGGAGCATAGCTAAGATCATTGGTAAAGGAACCATCACAGGGCCAGGTTTGCCTGAAATTGAAAATGTATTGTATGTTGATGGCCTTAAACACAACCTACTGAGTATCTCACAGATTTGTGATGAAGAGCACTCAGTAAGCTTCTCCAAAGATATGTGCAAGATCATGAACTCCACAGGAAAATTAGTCATGAAAGGTCTACGCACAGGAGACAATTGCTATGTCATTGAAAATCACAACAATTCAAGCTCCTCCACCATGTCTCACATGGCCGCTCAGGATGAAACGGAATTATGGCACCATCGACTCGGTCATGTATATTATAGAAATCTGTTCAAACTAAGTCAGAAAAATTTGGTGAGAGGTCTACTCAAGATGGGTAGAAGACCAAATACTGTGTGCGCCGCATGCCAAAAAGGTAAACAAATCAAGGTTGCACACAAGAGAACCTCTATCCTGGTAACATCAAAACCATTTGAAATGCTACACATGGACCTAGTCGGTCCTACCAGAGTACTTAGCCAAGGTGGAAAACGATACTTCCTTGTAATCGTTGATGATTACTGCAGATTCACATGGGTCGCCTTCCTAAGAGAAAAATCTGACACTTTTGAGGAATTCAAAAAACTAGTGAAGCGACTTCAAAATGAGAAAGGATACATGGTAGCAAGAATCAGGAGTGATCACGGCGGTGAATTTAAAGATCATCGCTTTAAGGCATTATGCGATGAATTGGGCATTCGTCATGAGTTCTCAGCTCCCAAAACACCTCAACAAAATGGGGTTGCTGAAAGGAAAAACAGAGTGTTGTTGGATATGGCCACAGTTATGCTTAATAATAAGAAACTTGCTCAAAATCTGTGGGCCGAAGCTGTTAACACTACCTGCTATATTGTTAATCGAGTTTATTTGAGGGCAGGTTTAAACAAAACAGCTTATGAACTGTGGTGTGGAAAAACACCGAATGTTAAATACTTTAAGGTCTTTGGTAGTACATGCTATATTCTGAGAGACCGAGAAAATTTGGGAAAATTTGAATCCAAAAGTGATGAGGGTATCTTCTTAGGATACTCATTGAATAGTAGAGCTTTTCGTGTTTACAACCTTCGAACCTCATCTGTCCAAGAGTCAATCAATGTGACTGTGGATGATAGCTTGGATAAACCTGTGTCTCCAGGTGATGAAGAAGAAGATGAGGGCATATGCGAGATAGGTAAATCTGATAAACCACCCTCATCTCCAAATGCCCCCACTGCTCCTGGTGATGTACAAATTGTCAAGGATCACCCCCTCAATCAAATCATTGGGGATCCTAGCATTGGTGTTAAAACCAGGAGGCAATTGGAGGCAGTCAACAGTCACATGTGTTTCACATAAAAAATTGAACCAAAAAATGCTGATGAAGCTCTAAATGATGAATTCTGGATTCTTGCAATGCAGGAAGAGCTTCTACAATTCATTAGAAATGATGTATGGTATCTGGTCGACAGGCCGGAAAGGAAAAATGTGATTGGAACCAAATGGATTTTCAAAAACAAATCCGATGAATCTGGGAATGTAATACGAAATAAGGCTCGGTTAGTGGCTCAGGGATATTCACAAATAGAAGGCATTGATTTTGATGAAACATTTGCCCCTGTAGCCAGACTCGAGTCTATTACAATTCTTATGGCTGTTGCTTGTGCTTTAAAGTTCAAACTATTTCAAATGGATGTAAAGAGCGCCTTCTTGAATGGTATTCTTGATGAGGAAGTGTATGTTGAACAACCAAAAGGATTCATTGATCCTAAGTATCCTCACAAGGTTTACCGGTTGAAAAAGGCGCTTTACGGACTCAAGCAAGCACCCCGTGCATGGTATGAACGCTTAACTCAGTTTCTTATAGACCATGATTTTGCTAGGGGGAGCGTAGACAAAACTCTATTTATTAGAGAAGCCGAGAATTCTGTATTGATTGCCCAGATTTATGTGGATGACATTGTGTTTGGATCCACATGTGAGAAAATGTCCATCTCCTTTGCTGAATTAATGACATCTGAATTTAAGATGAGTATGGTAGGAGAACTCAACATGTTTCTAGGGCTTCAAGTAAAACAACTTGCATCAGGAATATTCATTACTCAAGCCAAGTATGCTAAAGACCTTGTCAAGAGATTTGGCTTAGACTCTGGTCGTTCCTACACTACACCTATGAGCACCACTGTTAAATTATCAAAAGACCTTGCAGGGAAAAGTGTAGATCAACATCTTTATAGAAGCATGATTGGTAGTCTCCTTTACCTCACTGCTAGTAGACCAGACATTGCTTTTAGTGTTGGTGCGTGTGCTCGATTTCAGGCTGATCCCAAAGAATCTCATCTTACCGCTGTTAAGCGAATCATTCGGTTTGTTGGAAGCACCACCGAATACGGTCTTTGGTACCCCTTTGATTCCTCTACAGATATTGCAGGGTACTCAGATGCCGACTGGGTTGGTAACATGGATGATCGCAAATCTACCAGCGGTGGTTGTTTTTATGTTGGAAACTGCCTTGTGGCATGGCACAGTAAGAAGCAAAACTCTATCTCTTTATCCACAGCCGAAGCAGAATACATTGTTGCTGGTAGTTGTTGTGCCCAGCTATTATGGATGAAACAAACCCTAACCGATTTTGGGATCAAACAAGGCACAATGATGTTATTTTACGACAATACGAGTGCCATAAATATATCGAAAAATCCTGTTCAGCACTCTCGCACTAAGCACATAGACATTAGGCACCATTTTATTCGAGAACTGGTTGAAGATCAAATCATATCTCTCGAACATGTGCCTACAGAGAATCAGCTAGCTGACATTCTAACAAAACCTTTGGACTCGGTTCGATTTTTGAACCTCCAGAAGTCCATTGGTGTTGGATGTATCTAGTATAGCTAACAAGTGTCTGTTTTGCAGGAAAAATCTGAGGATTTAGCCTCTCTTTCTGTTCGTTATAGGTATATCTGAGGATCATGGCCTCTTTTCATTGCTGTTCACGTATATCCGGGATCATAGTCCCATTTTCTAGCCAATTATTGTCATATCTGGACCTCAGGGGTCCCTCATCTTGAGATTGGTGTACCTTGGTACACCATGACCATTGATGATGCACCCTAGCTAAGGGTACTTGATTTCAAAGGCCTGTCCAAAGGACAGACTCTATCCAGCTGTTCCAATACAGGATCCCTGTCAATAGAATGGAAATATTGCTGCTGACCGGCCAGCCGACCGGTCAAGACCGGTCGGGCGTCTCCCAAATCCCTCTGGACTCGTCCAGTTAAGCATGCCGACCGGTCATGACCGGTCGGGCTTTGAAGAGAAACCTGATGGTGGCCCTGTTTCCGTCCCACGACCGGTCATGACCGGTCGTGCGTCCCAGTGCAAGCCCCGTCCACGCGTGTGCCGACCGGGTAGGGGGTATTTAAACCTGTTTTGTGCCCATTTTAGGGCAGTTCTTCTCATTTCCTCACCTCCACCTGATGTTCCAGCTTCTCCTCTAGCTCTCCAAGGTGTTTTTGAGCTGAGTCATTGATAGATTTGAGGTTCTAACCTCCTCAACGTCACTTCTCTTGGTTGGTAAGAGATTCCTTCTCTACACTCTCTATCTTCTTTTGTTCATCTCTTTCCTTCATCTCTTGAAGTGTTCTAGAGATCCTCTTGCTCCTTCCATGTCATCCCAAGAGAGCGAGGATGAGTTCCCTTTGGGGAGGAGTGATCGTTCCAAGGCTAAACCTAAGCCTCCTCCTCGCCCTTTAAAGTCCAAGAAAGCCGCTTCCAAAGGGAAAGGGGCTGCCTCCTCTTCGGTTCCACCTGCTAAATCTAAATCTATGGGGGCAAAAGTCTCATCCCATTCCACTCATTGGGATGATTTCAAAGATAAGGAGGTCGTCTGTGAGAAATCTGTCAATTTGGGTGATTTGTCTGACTTCGACGTGCGTTCGATGTTGGATGCCATCAATTGGGGCCCCGTACTTCACATGGGGGGCCCGGTCCAATTTGATGTTGTCAGAAAATTCTATGCATCCTGTATTCATGTCACGTCTTCTCCCCCCTCCTTCAAAGTCGAGGTTGGTGACCGGATTTGCCCGTTTACGTTGAAGTCCATCTCAGATTTTGTTGGGATTCCACTTGTTGAGGAGCCTTCCTTTGATTTTTCATCCTTGGGTCCCAAACCCAACCTAGTTATCGCTAAATTTTTGTGTGGTGAGGGGACACCCCAATGGGTGGGTGGTGCACTTCGAGCGTCCTCAATGACGTGGGACTTCCGCCTTTTGCATAATCTCTTTTTCCGAAATGTCTATCCGCGGATGAGCAACAAAGCAGATGTCTCCGAAACTATGTTTCGGTTGCTGTATCGGGTGGGTAAAGGTCACTCGCTCTGTCATGAATACCATCCAACAAGTCATCCTGCGCGACGACGGGAACTCCACTAGTCTGCCATTTGGGCATCTCATATGCAAAATGGCTGGGCGTATTGGCATTGTTGGTACCGACAAATTTCACAAACCGGTCATCATCTACCGTACCATCATCGCTAGGATGGAGCTTACCAGAGACGCTATCCAGCGGTGTCTGCAGGAGCAGCAGCAGGAGCAGGCAGAGCCATCCCAGCTTGAGGCACCTCATATCTCTACTGGCCCTTCACATTCTTCAGCTCCGTCATCAGATCCATCCCCCTGATCCTCACGACGCTCCAGGTCGATTCAGCACACCGCCTCGAGCTTTTTCTCGTCGGCACTCTCCTTCCGTGGATCCCTCTACCTACATTGCAGAGCTTCACCAGCTTCGAGCGGATATATTTCAGCGACTTGATAGGCTTGAAGGCCAGATCCTGCAGGGTCAGGCCACCATACTGGTGCAGCAGGAGGCTCTAGTCACTCGTCAGGCGCAGATAGAGAGTCGGATAGAGCGATGGGAGCGTGCGGCTCGTGGGGACATTCCTCCCCCTGATCTGGGCGATGGCACGGATTATTAGGCTTATGTCTTGGTCATAGTTACTTTTTGAATGACCAAGAACATTGTTTGTACTTCATGATCTATCTTTTTATGGGATTGTCTGTACTTTTTGCACGTTATGATACATCTTTACATTGGGCTGCTTGCCCATTTTGGTATACATGTGGATGATATAGTTATATTTTTTTCTTTGTTCGTATATTGAATATCTATCTTTTCATATGAGCTATCTGTTCCTTTATTGAATATCCCTTGGGCGGTTGGATGGTTTGGGCGTATCTGCCCATATTAGCTCATGCTTTATGTTTTATTTTGAGTCTAGATATACATCTGGAGGGGTGGTTGGTTGATTGGGCTATAAGCCCTCTGTGCTTTCATGTTTTCTTGTATATCTGGCATGTATTGTTCTTTAAATCTCCTTAGGGCTTATATTTCCATATCTCCTTCCTGTGACATGTGATTGACATATTTTTGGCGCTAGCCTTGCAGCTTTCATAGGCATATCTTTTTTGCTGGCTAACCCTTGTCAATTACTAACAAAAAGGGGGAGAATCATCCCACCTAGAAGGTCCGATTATATCTTTTTGCAGGACTTTGTAGGTGCAAGCATTGAGGGGGAGATTTTGAAGAAAATCGAGTCTGTAGATGTCCTTTTGTAAAGATTATGTTGTATATTTGTATAGACATGTATATGGGTGTATTTTGCTTTCTGTTTAAGGGTCAATCATGATAAGGAGTCATGACTTGTCTAGGTTAGATGTTTTGTCACGCAATTGACAAAGGGGGAGATTGTTAGTACACCTTTTGTTGTCAATTGGCGTGTTGGTTAGTCGCGTCTTGTCATATGAGCCCCGGTCGAAGAATTGAAGATCAAGACTTGAAGATTACGCTTCATCCATTGCTCAAGCTCATGCTGCAACAAGATCTCAGGTAAGTTGCATATAGATCGACCATAGGAAACCCAAAACATCAAAAGAATGGCGTAAAAACTCACATATCCTATCCCCATTCCTCTCGACCCTTGCACAAGTTGATCAGGCTTGTGAACCATGGCTGGTGCGAAGCATATTGAAGATATGTCCACACATTGGACCCTATGCACCTCGTCGCTTGAAGAAGATCAGTGGCTGTGTTGAGAATCTTGGTCCTGCAAGCTCGCTATGAAAAATCCATCTAGTCAGAGGCCAGGCTTCTCAAACACTTCATCAACCTTGCTGTAAAGTGGACGAATGGACAGCCGACCGGTCGTGACCGGTCAGCCAGCTATGTACAAACTCTCCAACAAGCTCTGCTGAAGGATTCATATAGGCAGCCGACTGGTCATGACCGGTCGGCCTTCACAAGAAGTGATTGTCCAGCAACTATCACCGACCGGTCATGACCGGTCGGCCCTCACAAATAGTTATAGTCCAGCAAGGGGGTCTGACCGGTCATGACCGGTCGGCCTGCATTTTGGAGTTCATCCAGCAAAGGGGTCCGACCGGTCAAGACCGGTCGGCCTCCATAATTCATGTAGCTCCAGCAAGGGGGTCCGACCGGTCATGACCGGTCGGCCCATGGTACGTAGCCTCTCCAGCAAGGGAGTCCGACCGGTCATGACCGGTCGGCCAGTCCCATATGTAGCCCTTGTTTTTGAATGCTGACCGGTCCGTCCGGCCGGTCAAGTCCGTGCTCTAACAGGTCGGACGTGACCGTTTTAGATCCGTTGGGGCTATCATTTGGGGCTCTATAAAGCCAGGTCTTGAGGTCTTTCTTGGCATGCATTCAACACCCATTCAGAGCTGAGAGTGAGAGAGCATTTACTTCCATCCTTCCTCCCTCTTAACTCTCTTGAGTTCATCATTCAAACTTGGCCATTAATGGCTTGTCATTGAGTATTCTAAGCTCAGTTTGAAGTATGAACTCAAGACTTTCATTCATGGCTGACCTACCTTCTGAAAATCATTATTAGGTCACTTAAAGCCATTGAATGAGTAAAGATTGGTAGTTCCCTCATTACCATTGCATTGAATAGGCAAGAGGAACTAGACCAACTCTCTCCCAACTACCCGGCATCAACATATCCTCATCATTTGCATCGGTAGCTGATCTTGGGAGCTCAAAAGAGGAGCTGAAGCACGTGGAGCTGAAGCTACTCATCAAAGGCATCGAATCGGGGCTCAAACGTCTAGGTATGTCTAGTATTTGAGAGTCCATCTTTTAAATCTCTATTCCCTGGATTGGGAAACTCCGGCGGGAGGGTACGTGACCATCCTTGGATTAGGATTGGTGAGAGTTTGAGATCCAAACTCGTCAAGTCCCTGGATTGGGCCATCGGTGGATGGTATACGCGGTCCTAGATCAAAGGATGTCAAGGTTGATGGTTAACCTGATTTAAAACCAAGACTATAGTGAAATCCGGTGGTCTCATAGGTTGAGATCGTGAACCGGGAGTGGAGTAGGGAAACCGAACCACTATAAATCGCCTTGCATTTTGAGATTGAATGATTGCTATGTGTTGAATGGTTTAGTCAATCATGAATGCTAACTATTTGATGAAATGCCTATGATAGTCCTTGCTTACAAACTGCTCATATAAATGTCTGAATGCTATTGTGATTGTCTTAGTTGATAAGATTGTCTTGATCAGTTTTTAATTGTAATTGGTTTTAAAAAGTCCTATTCACCCCCCCTCTAGGACATTAGGCATATCTCCAAGTATCTCTATTAGCAGGTAAAACCGCAATTTCAAATTGAGGACGTCCTTGTCCAAGTTGATAAAGTTTACTACCCGGTGGACTTTATTGTCTTGGACACGCGACCCACGGTTAATATTGGCCCTCAAATTCCTGTCATACTTGGCCGCCCATTCCTAGCTACATCAAACGCCATCATAAATTGTAGGAGTGGGGTCATACAAATGTCTTTTGGCAATATGACGATTGAGTTGAATGCTCTCAATATTGACAATCAACAAGAGGATGAAGATGAGGAGGTCCACTAAATAAACATGATCAATTCTATTGTGGAAAAGGAGTCCCTCTCACCTTTTTACTCCGGTCCCTTAGACGAAGAAGTGACTCACTCCCTTGATAAGAACGATGATATGATAAGGGATATGGTAACATTTTTTGAGTCGGTATCGGCATATGACGTTAGCCGAAAGAAGGATGTGGAAACAATACATTTTTGCGCTGAAAAATCAATTCAGATTTCCACACCTTTGTGGATCATGCATACCGAACTCCACCATCCCTGGGATGATCCTTACTTGCAATATCAATGCCCAGAAAAATGTGAATGGAGACATATTCTTTCTGATAAATATGATGGTGTCTCCCCTGATACATGTGGTGCGCACACTAAGGAACCCGTTGAAATTCCTTTTTGGGATTTTAAGTGGCTTATCTCGATCACCCACACACATGTACATTGCAAAGCAGGATATTGGATGACCTTGCTGCGAAACCTTTTGATCCATCTAATGATTCTGCTTGACTTTATGCTTTTGGATGAGTTGTTGGGATTAACCTCCTAGTCTGACGGAGGATGATTTGCTAGAATGCTTTCCCATTAGGATTTGCTTTGATAGTTGATTTAGTTCTGAAGTAACCCATCTCCAAAAGCTAATCTTGCCATGGACTATATGCTTCAGGTGATATCTCTCTTTCTCACTCTCCTTTATTTTATGTCATTGCTCTCATGTCATACATATTGCATATCTTATTACATTGAGGACAATGCAAAGTTTTGGTTAGGGGGTGAGTGTTGAGCTCCTAATTGTGTATATTCTAACCCCAATTCATCACTCATTGTGCAAGGTTTGTATGGTTTATAGGCTAATCCAATGCATGTTTTGTGACTACAGGACTAAGAGGGAGCTCCACTCAATTGAAGACAAAAAGGATTCATTTAGGATCATTCTGATGAAGAACATTTGAGGACCAAAGAAGAAAAGAAAGAAAGAAGTAAAGAAGAAAAGAAAGCAGAAGAAAGAAAGAAAGAAAACAAAAAGAAAAGAGGCTGACCGGTCGTGACCGGTCGGCCAAGGAAGCCAGACCGGTCAGTGACCGGCCAGCCATGCATGTTTGGATGCTACTGAAGAGGACTGACCGGTCATGACCGGTCAGTCATTACTGCTGGAAGATTGCTGAAGGCGTCCGACCGGTCTTGACCGGTCGGGCATACTTGCTGGATTAAGGTTTTACAAGCCCGACCGGTCATGACCGGTCGGCTATGGTTGCTGGAGTGGTCAGTTATTGAGGCCGACCGGTCGTGACTGGTCGGCTGTGCGTAAAGACTTAGAAATTTTTAATTCTAGCCCGAATTTCTCTGCGCTGCGTAAGTGTTACGCACTTTCTCGATTCTTCCGAAGTTGTGGAGCTTCCAGACAATAAAAGGACACCTAGGGATCGTTCCTAGGGTATCCTAGAAGGGTTCAAGCGAGGTTGGAGGCTGTGGAAGTGGAGATTGGAGTTTCACAACTCCTTTTGGTTTGCTTTGCTGTTTTCATGCTTTTTGTAGTTGTTTCATGTTTCCTTGGATCATGAGCAGCTAAACCTCTTAGCTAGGGCTAAGAGGTGAAGCTTGTAGTGAATCCAAGATGTTTTAATTCGTAGTTAAGTGGTTTTCAGTTTGGAATTCATGATTATGAACTAAGGTTTGAAGTTTATACAAGTTTTTAAGTAATTTTTCTTAGTCTTGTGATGACTCATGGATGTTTGGATGAATTACTTAGCTTCTTAATTCGTTTGCAACGGTCTAGACCTGTATGATCTGAGGAATCGGAGTGCGCTCTAGTACTAAGCTCTTCATAAAGAAACTTCATGCCAAAGTTCTATTTTAGTTGATTTTCTAGAATATGTAAGGACTGTGCTTGTGATTTGAATCCAGTTCAAATCCTAATCTAGTCTTGTCTTGTGAGAGGACTTGAGGATGGTTATGATTGAGAACTGGACCTATAGAAAAGGGGAATGACCTATGCAATTGAGCATGCTCAGCTCAGCCTACATTGAGTGAATCTTATGCATAGAACTTACATATTACAGAATGTTTGGTTTAACAGCTCTATCATCCGACTAGATAGACTTGAATGTCGACTCTAGTTGAGAGAATAAGAAACCACAGCGGATTGAACATTAGGGATTGCTACAAGTGGATCCTTGAACCCCTAGTGCCTTCTTATAATTAATTACTTTTGATTTAATTCAGCTTTTGTTACTCACATCAACTTTATACAACAATCTGATTAGTAGACTTAATTAGACACTTGTGGATGAATTTGTGAGATCCTACATATTCCCTGTGGATCGACCTCGGTCTTACCGAGATTATTACTACATTGCAACCCTACACTTGGGGAAGCGAACAAGTTTTTGGCGCCGCTGCCGGGGACCTTGACGGTTTTCACAAATTTCTGAAATTAGTATCTATTTAGGATTTTTTTTTAGATTTTTAGACTAACTTAGTTTATTTATTTGATTTTTTTTAGGGATTTCTAGGAAGCTGAAGAAGATACAAGAGTTTCAAGTGCGAATCAGGTTCTATCTTTCTAAACCTTACTCTTCTCCTTCTCCTATTCATTCCTATTCATCTCTTGTAGAGTGGGTGGAGATTCCTTGTGGATCTCTAAAAGGTTGGCCTTTTTGCCACTTGGATTCCTATTGGTCGGCTCTGCCGCCTTGGATCACCTTGTGCTCAGAGATTTCTTTTCTCATCTCTACTCCTCTTTCTCCTTTTTCTGCACTTTTTCTCAAAAGATTCAAAGAGTGGGTGGGGAGTTCTCTGAACCCCTATTGACCAGGAGAAATCGGTCTCTATCCTTGCTTCTGGCCTAGCCATTGCAAGACACCTTGTGCTTCGGTCTTAGAGAAGAGTAAAGAAAAGGGAGGAGGAATTCTTCTTTCTTTTTGTTTCTTATTTTTGGTTTTGCATGCCACATTGGGCTTGGGATTCCAATAACCGACTCATAAGTGAAGGGGGGATAGTAGAAGGGATTGATAGAGAGCCACGTGCTAGGAGACAGCTAGATTCTCCAATTTTATCTGAAAATATGGCTGCAAATCAACCTAACCCGATCCAAAATCAAACTGAAACAGGGGAGAATGTGGTTGAGGATGTTCCCCGACCAAGGACTTTACGTGATTTCTTGCAACCTGCAAGAACGAGCACTCCCTCATGCATAGTATTTCCACTAAATGCAGGGAACGTGAATTTGAAACCGGGAGTGATCAATCTTCTCCCTAAATTCCATGGTTTAGACAGTGAAGTGCCTATCAACACCTTAGGGAGTTTGATGAGGTAATCACCACCATGCACTTTGCAAATGTGACTGAAGATGTAGTAAGACTTAAATTCTTCCCTTTCACTCTTAAGGATAAAGCCAAGGTTTGGCTTTATGCATTGAGGCCAAGATCAATTGGTTCATGGACTGATATGCACAGAGAATTTATTAAAAAATTCTTCCCTAATCACAAAACGAGCATGCTTAAGCGCCTTATCATGAACTTTGCCCAAAAGGAAGATGAAACTTTTTCCCAATGTTGGGAGAGGTTTAAGGACCTATTAAACGCATGCCCACATCATGGATATGAAATTTGGCGGATTAAAAGTTTTTTCTATGAAGGACTGACTTCATCCATACGCCAATTTGTAGAGATGATGTGTAATGGAGAGTTCATGAATAAGGAAGCTGATGAAGCATGGGATTATTTGGAAGAATTGGCTGAGAGTGCACAGTCTTGGGACACATCTAAACCAACAAGTTCCAAGACTGGCCAACAAAAGGAAAAGGGAGGAATGTATGTCTTATCAGAAGAAGATAGCATAAGTGCACGGTTGGCTAGCCTCACAAGAAAGGTCGAAGCCATGGAATTAAGGAAAGGAGAAACAATCAACTCCACTGACGTTGAAACTGTTTGTGGAATTTGTGCTGGAAATCAACATGCTACACCAGATTGTCCCACAATTTCAGCAGTCCAAGTCATCTTACAAGAACAAACAAATGCCATAAACAGTTATCAACAGCAATATGGTGCTCCAAACTCAAACACGTTTAATCCTAATTGGAAGAACCATCCCAACTTCAGTTGGAGGAATGGACCCACTGCAAATGCAAACAACACTCCAAAAGTATCACTAGAAGAGATGTTGGGTGCACTCGTATCGGTCCAGAATGAGTATAACAAGACAAATTCTCTAAAAATAGATGGGTTCATGCAAGAGCAATTGAAATTCAATCAAAATTCAAACCAAGCCATTAATGAATTGAAAACATCTCTGGCTAGAGTTGAAGCTCACCTTAGTGGTAGAGAGAAGGGCACACTTCCTGCTCAACCTCTTCCTAACCCAAGGACCCAGTATGAGGTACAAGATGCAAGCTCATCCTCCCACCATACGGAACATGTTCAAGCTATCACCACTTTGAGAAGTGGGAAAGAAATTGACAAATCTAATCCGGTAAAGGCTCCAAAGCCTAAGGATCCGGAAATTCTCAAAGAGGATGATAACTCAAACAATACTCCACAAGAGAAAGAACCGGAAAGATAATACAAGCCGGTTGCCCCATTTCCACAAAGGTTGATTTCACCTAAACCTTTAGATAAAAATCTGGAGATTCTGGAAGTTTTCAAGCATGTGAAGATCAACATGCCGCTGTTGGATGCAATAAAACAAATACCATCTTATGCCAAATTTCTAAAGGAATTGTGTACAATCAAAAGGAAACATAACGTTCACAACAAAGTGCTTTTGGCTGAGAATTTGAGCGCCATCATCAAACAAGAGGTGCCCCAAAAGTACAAGGATCCAGGTAGTCCAACCATTTCATGCATCATAGGAGACTACCAGATTAAACAAACTCTACTCGACTTGGGGGCAAGTGTGAATCTCATTCCATACTCGGTCTATGAACAACTTGGGTTAGGTGAATTGAAACCCACTAAAACCACACTCCAACTTGCTGATAGATCCATCCGGATACCGAGAGGAATGATAGAGGATGTTCTAGTCCAAGTTGATAAATTCTACTACCCAGTAGATTTTATTGTCTTGGACACACATCCCGTGATAGGCACCGGTACTCAAATTCCCGTCATACTTGGACGACCATTTCTAGCTACCTCAAATGCCATTATCAATTGTAGAAATGGACTTGTACAAATGTCCTTTGGAAATATGACCCTTGAGCTTAACATATTTGAGTTATGCAAACAACCACGGGAAGTTGGTGATGATGTCCACGAATTAAATATGATCGAATCATTCGTGAAGGATACAGTCCCCTTATCACTATTTTCCAACCCTTTGGAGGCATGTATGGCCCATTCTCATGCGACAAATGATTACACAATACAAGAGATGGATGCCATTATAGAGATGATGCCAGTACTTGACAATAAAAGATGGAGGGCCCCAATTGAACCTTTGCCTGTAAATGAAAACAAGGCTCTCCCATCTAACATCAAGGCACCTACACTCGACCTAAAACCATTGCCAAGTGAGCTAAAATATGTTTATTTAGGTCGAGATGAGACATATCCAGTGGTGATTTCTTCCCACTTGGATGAGGAACAAGAGAGCAGGCTAATAGCCACTCTATTAGAGCACAAGAGTGCCATTGGATGGTCAATTGCGGATCTCAAAGGCATAGACCCACTGATTTGTACTCACCGCATACACCTTGAGGAAAATGCGAAGACATCCCGGCAACCACAAAGATGACTAAATCCAAACATGAAGGATGTGGTTAAGGCCGAGGTGGTGAAACTATTGGATGTAGGTATCATTTACCCAATATCCGATAGCTAATGGGTGAGCCCAACTCAAGTGGTGCCTAAGAAATCCGGATTAACCATCGTAGCCAATGCCAATAATGAACTCGTACCAACTAGAGTCACTACCGGTTGGAGAATGTGCATTGACTACAGGAAGCTAAACACTGTCACAAGGAAAGACCACTTCCCCCTACCGTTTGTTGATCAGATTTTAGAATGGTTGGCGGGCCATTCCCACTTTTGCTTCCTTGATGGCTATTCAGGGTACAACCAAATAGAAATTGCCCGTGAAGACCAAGAAAAGACTACATTCACATGTCCATTCGGCACTTTCGCCTATCGACGGATGCCGTTTGGACTATGTAATGCCCCTGCCACCTTTCAGCGTTGTATGATGAGCATCTTTTCTGACATGGTGGGGACCATTCTCGAAATCTTCATGGATGATTTTTTCGTATTCGGTTGTAGCTTTGATGAGTGCCTTGAGCACTTGAAATCTGTGCTAAAAAGATGTGAAGAGAAGAACCTTGTGCTCAATTGGGAAAAGTGTCACTTCATGGTTCAAAAGGGAATTGTACTTGGTCACATCGTTTCACAAAATGGAATTGAGGTGGACAAGGCGAAAATTGATCTTATCTCTAACCTTCCACCACCCAAAAGCATACGAGATATACGATCCTTTTTAGGACATGCAGGATTTTACAAAAGGTTCATAAAGGATTTCTGTTCACTCTCTCGCCCTTTATGTAACCTACTTCAAAAAGAAAATTCATTCGAGTGGAATGAAGAATGTCAAAAGGCCTTTACCACCCTTAAAGGTATGTTGACATGTGCCCCAATAATGCAACCACCTGATTGGAAACTTCCTTTTGAGATTATGTGCGATGCTAGCGACTATGCTATTGGGGCCGTGTTAGGCCAAAGAAAAGATAAAAAGCCATGTGTCATCTACTATGCAAGTAGAACCCTAAATTCAGCCCAGGCAAACTACACCACTACTGAAAAGGAACTTTTAGCTGTAGTTTTTGCCTTGGAGAAGTTTAGATCCTACTTGATTGGATCCAAGATCATTATATTCACTGACCATGCCGCGCTTAAGTATCTTCTCTCTAAAAAGGATGCTAAACCACGGTTGTTAAGATGGATCCTTCTACTCCAGGAATTCGACATAGAAATACGTGATAAGAAAGGAGCAGAGAATGTAGTAGCTGACCACCTCTCTCGACTTGTCCTCACTGATTCCCCTGAAACGACTGCAATCAATGACATGTTCCCTGATGAACAACTCTTTGCTGTTTCTCAATTACCATGGTATGCGGACATTGCTAACTATCTTGCTACAGGTACAATTCCTACATATTGGAAAAAGCAAGATAAGGATAGATTCTTCTCGGAGGTGCGGAAATTCCTATGGGACGACCCATACTTATTCAAGTATTGTCCCGATCAAATCATAAGGAGATGTGTCCCAGATGATGAGCAACAAAGCATCATCTCCTTCTGTCATTCTCAAGCATGTGGTGGCCATTTTTCGGCTAAAAAGACCACAACGAAAATTCTGCAATGTGGGTTTTATTGGCCCACTATGTTCAAAGACACACATGAGTTTTGCAAAGCATGTGAACCTTGTCAGAAATTAGGGGGAATCTTCCGTAGAAACATGATGCCACTCAATCCCATCTTAATTATCGAAATTTTTGATTGTTGGGGCATCAATTTCATGGGCCCATTCCCTTCTTCTTTTGGAAACCTATACATCTTGCTTGCCGTCGACTATGTTTCCAAATGGGTCGAGGCTATCCCTTGCCAGAATAATGACCATAAAACGGTCATTAGATTTTTAAAAGAAAACATTCTTTCCCGGTTTGGAACGCCTCGAGTCATCATAAGTGATGGAGGGTCTCACTTTTGCAATCGCCCTTTTGAAGCCTTAATGAAGAAATATGGCGTAACACACAAAGTGAGCACTCCCTATCACCCACAAACTAGTGGCCAAACTGAGATATCCAATAGGGAGATTAAGCACATTTTAGAGAAAACGGTGAACCCCGATCGCAAGGATTGGTCGCTTCGGCTTACCGATGCGCTTTGGGCTTACCGTACAGCTTTTAAAACCCCCATTGGAATGTCTCCCTATAGACTTGTCTATGGGAAGGCTTGTCACTTGCCTGTGGAGTTGGAACATAGGGCATATTGGGCTATTAAGAAGATGAATTTCAATTCTGACAAGGCAAGCTCGCTACGCAAACTACAATTGAATGAACTTGCAGAAATCCGGAATGAAGCTTATGAGAATGCGAGAATCTACAAGGACAAGACGAAGATATTCCATGATAAGAATATTCTTCGCAAGACATTCACGATCAACCAAAAAGTCCTCATGTATAATTCTCGCTTACATCTATTTTCGGGAAAACTGAGATCTCGATGGACCGGTCCCTATATTGTGCAAACTGTCTATCCATATGGGACTGTCGAGCTGTTGAATCCAAGGAACGGCAACATTTTTAAAGCAAATGGGCAGCGATTAAAGCCGTTCTTTGAGAAATTCCCTTCAGAAGGTATGTCCATACCTCTGAATGATCCTGTGTATCAGGACGATTGATCTCCTAGTCTGATGGAGGTATAGAGTAGTTAGGATTAGGATTTTGCTGCTTTTATTTTCGTTTTCATAGGTTTGTTAGAATGAGGAAGATCTCCACTTTACACTCTCTCAGGTACTATCATTCCTCGCTCCCTTTTCTTTTCAAATTGCTCTCATGTTTTGCTCATTGCACATCTTTTACATTGAGGACAATGTAAGATTTGGTTGGGGGGTGTAGGATCGCTTGGATGAATCCAGCGTTTTTGCATCATTTCAAGCAATTATGTGGAAATTTTTCGATTTTTCAAAAATTCAAAACTCTTTTGGAAAACACCGGTTCTATGCATTCAAGTTGATATGAGCATAAGAGGAGGAGATATGAAGTGTATGGGGCTAGATGTCTGGAATCTCTCATAGCATAATGGTTTTATATGTGAACTCCCCTATTTTTGTGATTCATAGAAAACCTGAACACTTCTAGACCTAGTTCCCATTACACGATTTTCATGAGTTGAAGGGATTATGTGATTTATGGATTAGCTAGACTCTGAATTAAGGTATTGAGAAATCAGGCTGGGTTACTTTGTCCATCCTTGTCCATGGGAAAATAATGAAAGATATGGATTTTTAAAAATCCTATCTAATAAAAAAAAGAGAAAAAGGAAAAGGAAGGATGAAATTGAGAATGTGGAAAAACGGTGGAAAATTCCGATTAGGGCTACCTACTACCAACCGGGAGATGGTCTACCCGTAACCAAAGCCGGAAATGGGACGTAGTGTGAAAGTCGTCGGAAGGACGGTAAGACAAATTCCTGTCATTGGCTTGATGTGGCTCTATGTACCTTGAGTTCTATAGTCTAGTTGATCTATGAAGAAGATAATCCTAGAAACTCGTGGGATGAATTTTCACTACCCACACTAGGTTGAATTTGTTCAAGTCCTTCTATTTATCAACCAATCAGCGGGAATTTCATAAAAATGCTTATTATGTTTTGAGGATTTTCGGTTCCAACCTTTGACACCTAATCTTTCTGAATCTTATACTTATGAACCTTGGAATGTATAGAAGGATGGTTTCTGAAAGAGAGTTGAGTTTTGAAGAATGGGATTAGTTTCACGCATGTTTTGCTCGGGACTAGCAAAATGCTGGTTGGGGGGTGTGTTGAGCTCCTAATTGTGTATATTCTAACCCCAATTCATCACTCATTGTGTAAGGTTTGTATGGTTTATAGGCTAATCCAATGCATGTTTTGTGACTACAAGACTAAGAGGGAGCTCCACTCAATTGAAGACAAAAAGGATTCATTTAGGATCATTCTGATGAAGAACATTTGAGGACCAAAGAAGAAAAGAAAGAAAGAAGTAAAGAAGAAAAGAAAGCAGAAGAAAGAAAGAAAGAAAACAAAAAGAAAAGAGGCTGACCGGTCGTGACCAGTCGGCCAAGGAAGCCAGACCGGTCAGTGACCGGCCAGCCATGCATGTTTGGATGCTACTGAAGAGGACTGACCGGTCATGACCGGTCAGTCATTACTGCTGGAAGATTACTGAAGGCGTCCGACCGGTCTTGACCGGTCGGGCATAGTTGCTGGATTAAGGTTTTACAAGCCCGACCGGTCATGACCGGTCTGCTATGGTTGCTGGAGTGGTCAGTTATTGAGGCCGACCGGTCGTGACCGGTCGGCTGTGCGTAAAGACTTAGAAATTTCTAATTCCAGCCCGAATATCTCTGCGCTGCGTAAGTGTTACGCACTTTCTCGATTCTTCCGAAGTTGTGGAGCTTTCAGACTATAAAAGGACACCTAGGGATCGTTCCTAGGGTATCCTAGAAGGGTTCAAGCGAGGTTGGAGGCTGTGGAAGTGGAGATTGGAGTTTCACAACTCCTTTTGGTTTGCTTTGCTGTTGTCATGCTTTTTGTAGTTGTTTCATGTTTCCTTGGATCATGAGCAGCTAAACCTCTTAGCTAGGGCTAAGAGGTGAAGCTTGTAGTGAATCCAAGATGTTTTAATTCGTAGTTAAGTGGTTTTCAGTTTGGAATTCATGATTATGAACTAAGGTTTGAAGTTTATACAAGTTTTTAAGTAATTTTTCTTAGTCTTGTGATGACTCATGGATGTTTGGATGAATTACTTAGCTTCTTAATTCATTTGCAACGGTCTAGACCTGTATGATCTGAGGAATCGGAGTGCGCTCTAGTACTAAGCTCTTCATAAAGGAACTTCATGCCAAAGTTCTATTTTAGTTGATTTTCTAGAATATGTAAGGACTGTGCTTGTGATTTGAATCCAGTTCAAATCCTAATCTAGTCTTGTCTTGTGAGAGGACTTGAGGATGGTTATGATTGAGAACTGGACCTATAGAAAAGGGGAATGACCTATGCAATTGAGCATGCTCAGCTCAGCCTACATTGAGTGAATCTTATGCATAGAACTTACATATTACAGAATGTTTGGTTTAACAGCTCTATCATCCGACTAGATAGACTTGAATGTCGACTCTAGTTGAGAGAATAAGAAACCACAACGGATTGAACATTAAGGATTGCTACAAGTGGATCCTTGAACCCCTAGTGCCTTCTTATAATTAATTACTTTTGATTTAATTCAGCTTTTGTTACTCACATCAACTTTATACAACAATCTGATTAGTAGACTTAATTAGACACTTGTGGATGAATTTGTGAGATCCTACATAGTCCCTGTGGATCGACCTCGGTCTTACCGAGATTATTACTACATCGCAACCCTACACTTGGGGAAGCGAACAGTGAGAGATTCCTTAATTGATGAATTTGCTAGCTTTGTGACATGTCGAGCAAAGATGTAGAAATTTTTCGATTTTTCTGAAATTCGAAACTCTTTTGGAAGGCTTTGATTCTATGCATTCAAGATAGCATAAGTATAAGAAGATGAGATACGACGTGAGGGATGTTGCAAGCTTTGAAATTCTCTTAATATAATGGTTTTATATGTGAATTCACCTATTTTTATGATTGATAGAAAATTTGAACACCTTTTGCACCTTGTTCACATTACACGATTTTCATGAGTTGAAAGGATCATGTGATTTGTGGATTAGCCTAGACTTTGATTTAAAGGTATTGAGAAACCAAGCCGGGGTATTTTGTCCATCCTTGTCCATGGGAAAATAACGGAAGATATGGATTTCTAAAAATCCTATCTAATTTAAAAGAAAAGGAATGAAAGGACGAAATCGGGAAGGAAAGAAAAATGGTGGAAATTTCGATTAGGGCTACCTACTACCAACCGGGGGATGGTCTACCCGTAACCAAAGCCGGAAATGGGACGTAGTGTGAAAGTCGTCGGAAGGACGGTAAGGCAAATTCCTGTCATAGGCTTGTTGTTACTCTATATACCTTAAGATCAGTAGTTTAGTTGATTTATGAAGAAGATAATCCTGGAAACTCATGAGATGAAACTTCACTATGCACACTGGGTTGAATTTGTTCAAGTTTTTCTATTTATCAAGCAATCAGCGTGGATTTCATATAAACACTTATTATGTTCTGAGAGTTTAAGGTTTCAACCTTTATCACCTAATTTCTCTGATTCTTAGGCTTATGTGTCTTGGAATGGATAGAAGAATAGTTTCTAGAGGAGAGTTGGGTTTTGGAGAATGAAACTTGTTCCAAGCATGTTTTGCTCGGGACTAGCAAAATGCTGGTTGGGGGGTGTGTTGAGCTCATAATTGTGCATATTCTAACCCCAATTCATCACTCATTATGCACGGTTTACACGTTTAAAGGACTATTCTAAGGCATGATTTGTGATTGTAGGAACAAGATGGAGAGTTCACCATTTGAAGCTAAGTGGAGCTCTTTATGAGCATTGAGGATCAATAGATGAAGTATTGAAGGAAGAACAAAGAGAAGAACGCAAGGAGAGAAGAGAAAAGAAGAAAGAAAGAAAGAAATAGAGAAGGAAGAAGGCAAGACCGGTCGGCTGACCGGTCAGCTGTTGAACCTCCAATTTATACATTGCATTACCCATTACACGACAAGGTTTGCATGATTTCATGGTTTAAAGGCCCACCTAACATTTGCTTTGTGATTATAGGGATGAGAGCGGACTTCATTCAATTACGAGCCAAAAGGATGCATTTGGAGCTATTGCGTGAAGTCCTAAGATGGACCAAAGGAAGAAGAAGAAAGAGGGAGAAAAGAGGATGAAGAAAAGAAGAAAAAGTGGAAGAAACACAAGGCAGACCGGTCGTCCGACCGGTCAGCCACATCAAAGGACCAAGTAGAAGAGAGGCCGACCGGTCATGACCGGTTGGCCATGAAAGCTGAACACAAAAGAAGACAGGCCGACCGGTCACGACCGGTCGCCCACGCACTCTGGAAGGCTAAAGGATCAGCCCGACCGGTCATGACCGGTCGGGTATACACGCTGGACTGTGGACAGGTCTGTCCGACCGGTCATGACCGGTCGGCAGCACTCTCTGGACTGTTTTAGAAGCTAGTCCGATCGGTCACGACCGGTCGGCTCTGCGTAACATGATTCCTTTCTAAAGTGGGATTTCGAAAAACGTTGCGCAAGGTGTAGTCTTTCGCAGAATCCGACGCAAGGGAGGTTGCTTGCTATAAAAGGCCACCTAGGGGCTCTCCCTAAGGTATCAGAGAGGCTAGGGAACGTGAGTTTGAAGGGCGAAGGCGATTGTGGAGCGGCTGCAACTCTCTTATTCCGGTTTTTCTATTTTTATGCTTTATTTCAGAGTTTTTAGTTGTAGCATGACTATGCTCGGCTAAAACCTCTCAGCTAAGGCTGAGAGGTGAAGCTTGTAGCTAATACTATGTTGATTTCAGTTTAATTCAAGTAATTTGCATTCAAGTTTGGATTTTTGCATGGTTTAGTTCCAAATAATGGTAGTTTGAGATGTTTTATCTGAGTTTATGTGCTCCGGACATGAATTCCTTTTAATTCTCTGAGATTATCATGTTTGTTTATCTAAATTCAGATTATAGTAATCCTTGAGCAGGCCATAGTCCAGAGGCATGGCTGTTACTCCGCAGGCTATAGTTTGAATTTTGTATTGTTTGAATGGAACTAGAACTTGGAAGTTCAACTTGAATGTGATGGAATGTGTGGGAATGCTTTACTTTCCAACTAGATGAGAGATAGGACTTCGAATCTAGTTGTGTTCTCTATTTGGATTGACTGAATTAACATAGGATTGCTACAAGTGGATCCTTGAAAGCCTTAGTACTTAGTATCTCTGATTTTTCATTAAATTCCTGTTTTAAAGTAAGCACTCTTTTAAATCTGATTTCCTTTAAAAAGTCGAGTTGCTGGAGTGATTTGGTAGCTGTTACTATTTCCCTGTGGATCGACCTCGGTCTTACCGAGATTTATTACTACATCGCAGCCTTACACTTGAGGCGAGCGAACAAGTTTTTGGCGCTGCTGCCGGGGAGATTAGATAACGATTTTCAAATAATTTCAGTGGCTGTAGAAGTAGAAATAGTTAGGCGTTTTAATTTTCTTAGAACTAACAAGTTTTTCTGTTTTGTAGGAGTTTTTCTCTAGTTCAAGCGCATCAGGTGATACCCTTCTAACTTAGCTTCTGCAGAATTTTCTTTCAGTTTCAGATTTTAGTTTCCTAGAATAGGATTAGTTTCAGTTTCTGGTTGAGTGGTTTATGTCCCGTTGGGAACGTAACCATTCAAATCGTCTCCAATCTGAAGGTGGTTTAGTTGGACCATTGTCAGTCCATAGACGAGTCCGGAATTATCAAGAGCATTGTGAAAGTTTGGGGAGTATGGATCAAACACCCTTAAGGAATCCTCCCCCCCTACTCCAACCACAAACGCAAATCAGGAAGGAGTAGGAGAGAATGAGGTACATAATGTTCCTCCAATGAGATCACTACGGGATTACCTACAACCTGCTCGTACAATTACACCTTCTTGCATAGTTCTACCAGCTAACGGTGGGACCCTTGACATAAAACCGGGAGTAATCCAACTTTTACCTAAATTTCATGGGCTAGACTCTGACCGCCCATACTTATACTTGCAAGAATTCGAAGAAGTGTTGGCCACCTTGCATTATCCCAATGTTTCTGGGGATACAATCAGACTTAAACTTTTTCCCTTCACTTTGAAAGAAAGAGCCAAAGATTGGCTTCACTCGCTTAGACCATATTCGATTGGGTCATGGGTTGAGATGAACCGGGAATTCTTGAAAAAGTTCTTTCCGGCTCATAAAACAAACACTCTTCGAAGGGCCATAATGAATTTCTCAGCTAAAGAAGGTGAATCATTCTTTCAATGTTGGGAAAGATTTAAGGAACTCCTGCTTGCTTGCCCACATCATGGCTATGAGAGTTGGCGAGTTATAAATTTTTTCAATGATGGATTAAGTTCTAATATGCGCCAATTTGTGGAAATGATGTGCAATGGCGAGTTTATGAGTAAAAATCCAGATGATGCTTGGAGTTACTTAGACATGTTGGCTGAAAACGCCCAATCTTGGGATACCTCGGATAAACCCAAGAACCCCAAGCCTACTCAAGAGAAAGGAGGGATATATGTCCTTAAAGAGGAAGACGACGTGAATGCAAGGATAGCCAACCTCACAAGGAAGGTTGAGGCCATGGAACTTAGCAAAAATGGAGTTTCCAAGTCCAAGGAAGCTGTTGAAACCACATGTGGGATTTGTCTCACCGACTTACACGCTACGCAAGATTGTCCCACAATTCCGGCATTTAAGGAAGTGCTGCAAGAGACAGCCAATGCCACATATGGTTATCAACGGCCCTTCAATGGACCGGTAGGTAATACATACAATGAGAGTTGGAAGAACCACCCGAATTTCAGTTGGAAGAATGCTCCTACGGGCAATCCTACCAACTCCCAAAGAGGGCCACCCATGCAAAATATGGCCCCACCTCAATTCTCATTGGAGGATACCTTGAGAGCGTTTATGCAAGGGCAAGCGCAAATAAATGAATCGAATCAGCAATTGTTCCAAGAGCTGAAAGTCTCGGTTGATGAGATTAAGGGACGCTTGAATGCTAGGGAAGGGACCTTTCCGGCCCAACCTCAGCCCAATCCAAAGCAAGTACATGAAGTAAGCATCCCTAATCCTTCCAACCAAAACATGGAGCAAGCTAAATCCATTACCACCCTTAGAAGTGATAAACAAATTGACAAAACTATTCCGGTGAAGGCCGATGAGCCTAATGATCCAGTAAATTCTGAGGATGAAAATGGATCTAACTTAGCCCCACAACAACCGGAACGCATTTACAAGCCCATAACACCATTCCCATCGAGATTGGTTGCCCCAAAATCTCTCCCAAATTCTCAAGATATTCTAGAGATTTTCAGACAAGTCAAGATCAATATCCCTTTGCTTGATGCCATCAAACAAATTCCCTCTTATGCCAAGTTTCTAAAAGACCTATGCACAACAAAACGCAAATATAATGTGCAGCAAAAGGCCTTCTTAACTGAGCAAGTTAGTGCCATCCTCACTCAAAAGACTCCCCCAAAATTCAAAGATCCCGGTAGTCCCACCGTCTCATGTATCATTGGAGACTACCGGATTGAACGTGCCTTGTTAGACTTGGGGGCGAGTGTGAACTTGATCCCATACTCGGTATATGAGCAATTGGGCCTTGGTGAATTAAAACCCACCAAAACCACATTGCAACTCGCTGATAGATCTATCCGTGTACCGAGGGGGATAGTTGAGGATGTTCTAGTCCAAGTTGACAAATTCTACTACCCGGTAGATTTTATAGTCTTGGACACACAACCGGTTTTGGATGCTAGCACCCAAATACCGGTGATATTAGGCCGCCCATTCCTTGCCACATCAAACGCAATCATCAATTGCCGGAATGGGGTGATGCAACTATCTTTTGGAAACATGACACTAGAGGTAAATGTGTTTCATTTGGGCAAAAGACATAGGGATGTCGATGATGATGAGTTCTTCGATGTGAACATGCTCGAAACTTTTGAAGAAGAAGAACTCCTCCAACTTGAACCACTAGAAAGCTTGGAGACATGCTTAGCACATTTCATGGATTCTGAAGATCCCATCAGTAGTGAGATTGTGCAGGCATTAAATATAGAAAGACCGGTAGTTGATACTAGCCGGTGGAGGCCCCACTTTGAAAAATTGCCACCAACCACATCAAGGCCTCTACCGTCTAACATCAAACCACCAAAGCTTGACCTCAAACCGCTGCCATCAGAGCTTAAATACGTATATTTGGGTCAAGAGGAAACGTTCCCAGTTGTCATTTCCTCCCACCTAGAGAAAGACCAAGAGCTCAAGTTGATTGAGCTACTCAAAGAACATCGGGAAGCCATAGGTTGGACAATAGCGGATCTCAAAGGGATAGATCCTTCAGTTTGCACTCACCGTATACACCTTGAAGAAGATGCAAAAACGTCTAGACAACCTCAAAGAAGGCTAAATCCAAACATGATGGAGGTTGTCAAAGCCGAGGTGTTGAAGCTATTGGATGTGGGTATTATCTACCCCATCTCAGATAGCCAATGGGTGAGTCCTACCCAAGTTGTCCCCAAGAAATCCGGTATTACCATCATTGAGAACCCCAACAACGAACTTATACCGACGAGGGTGACAACCGGTTGGCGTATGTGCATTGATTATAGGAAGCTCAATACAGTTACTAGGAAAGACCACTTCCCTCTCCCATTTATGGATCAAATATTGGAGAGGTTGGCAGGCCATTCCTATTACTGCTTCCTAGATGGCTATTCTGGATACAACCAAATTGAGATAGCTCAGGAAGATCAAGAGAAAACCACTTTTACATGCCCGTTTGGCACCTTCGCTTACCGAAGAATGCCATTCGGGTTATGTAATGCACCCGCCACATTTCAACGATGCATGTTGAGTATTTTCTCGGACATGGTGGGAGAGTTTCTTGAGGTATTCATGGATGATTTTTCTGTTTTTGGTTGTACATTTGAGGAGTGTCTCAAGCACTTGAAGTTGGTCTTGATGAGGTGTGAGGAAAAGCAACTCGTATTAAACTGGGAAAAGTGCCATTTCATGGTACAAAGTGGAATAGTCCTTGGACATATCATCTCGTCCAATGGAATAGAAGTAGACCGGGCAAAAATTGACATAATTTCCAATCTACCACCACCCAAAAGCATACGCGATGTGCGGTCCTTCCTTGGACACGCCGGTTTTTACCGAAGGTTTATAAAGGACTTTAGTCACATCTCAAGGCCTTTATGCAACCTTCTACAAAAGGAGAACCAATTCGAGTGGAGTGCCGAATGTCAATTAGCTTTTTCAAAGCTAAAAGACATGTTAACAACCGCTCCTATCATGCAACCACCAGATTGGTCCACTCCTTTTGAGTTGATGTGCGATGCAAGCGATTTTGCTATTGGGGCGGTGTTAGGCCAAAAGAAGGATAAAAAGCCCCATGTCATCTACTACGCAAGTAGGACCTTGAATCCTGCCCAAGTTAACTATTCGACTACGGAGAAAGAGCTCCTAGCTGTCATTTTTGCCTTGGACAAATTCAGGCCATACTTAATAGGATCCAAAGTTATCGTTTATACAGATCATGCGGCGCTGAAATACCTTCTTTCCAAGAAGGATGCTAAGCCCCGTTTGCTAAGATGAATCCTATTCCTTCAAGAATTCGATTTGGAGATCAAAGATAAGAAGGGGGTAGAAAATGTGGTGGCGGATCATCTATCCCGCCTAGTCCTACCAAATTCCATTGACGAGTCACCTATTGAGGACTCATTCCCTGATGAGCAACTCTTTGTTGCTATGCATCCACCATGGTACGCTGATATAGCCAATTATCTTTCCACAGGTGCGATGCCGACTCATTGGACTGCGCAAGACAAACGTAAATTTCTAAGGGAAGTGCGCAGATTTTTCTGGGATGAACCTCTATTGTTTAAATATTGCCCAGACCAAATTATAAGGAGATGCGTCCCCGATGATGAACACAATTCAGTCATCTCCTTTTGTCATGATCAAGCATGTGGGGTTCATTTTTCAGCCAAGAAAACAACTGCAAAAATTCTGCAGTGTGGTTTTTATTGGCCCACATTATTTAAAGATACCCACGAGTTTTGCAAAGCGTGCGAGCGCTGCCAGAAGTTAGGAGGATTATCCCGTCGAAATATGATGCCTCTCACCCCAATTCAACATCTTGAAGTCTTTGACTGTTGGGGCATCGATTTCATGGGACCATTCCCCTCATCTTTTGGACATGTCTATATTCTGTTGGCCGTAGATTATGTGTCTAAATGGATAGAGGCTATCCAATGTAGAACCAACGATCATCGTATGGTTCTCAAGTTTCTCAAAGAAAATATACTTTCGAGATTTGGGACGCCTCGAGCCATTATTAGTGATGGTGGTTCTCACTTTTGCAATAGACCTTTTAAAACTTTGATGAAGAAATATGGTATTAGGCACAAAGTGAGTACCGCATACCACCCACAAACAAGTGGGCAAGCTGAAATCTCCAATAGGGAAATTAAACAGATTTTGAAAAAGACGGTGAGACCGGATCGCAAGGATTGGTCCCTAAGATTAGATGATGCGCTTTGGGCTCACCGTACTGCCTACAAGACACCCATTGGAATGTCCCCTTATAGACTTGTCTATGGGAAAGCTTGCCACTTGCCTGTGGAGATAGAACACAAAGCCTATTGGGCAATTCGGGCTCTAAATTTTAACATTGACAAGGCTAGCTCGCTCGCAAACTTCAATTAAATGAGCTTGATGAGATCCGAAACGATGCATATGAGAATTCGAGAATTTACAAGAGCAAGATGAAGGCCTTTCATGACAAGCACATCTTAAGGAAATCTTTCCATGAAGGACAGAAAGTGCTCTTGTATAATGCCCGACTTCATCTTTTTTCCGAAAAAATTACGATCTCGATGGACCGGCCCATATATTGTCAAAGAAGCTTTTCCTCATGGGGCTGTTGAGATTGAGAATGCAGCGAATGGTGACTGTTTCAAAGTTAATGGACAACGCCTTAAACCATTTGTTGAGAAATTTGATTCAGAGGACATGTCCATCTTCCTGAATGATCCTGTCTATCAGGATGATTGATCTCCTAGTCTGATGGAGGTATAACATAGGTAGGTTTAGTTTTGTTCTTCTGTTTTAATAGGTTTTAGTTGTTGTAGTTGCAAAATTCCATGATCGCTCTATCAGGTACTATTGTTCTCACTCTCTCATTATTTGCCATTGCTCTCATGTTCATGCTAATTGACTATTTCTTTTGTACATTGAGGACAATTCAAGATTTGGTTGGGGGGTGAGATGAGATCCCTCATCTAGCATATTGCAACATTTCGAGCTTCACATGCGGCAAATTTTTTCGAATTTTCTAATATCTCAAAAATCTTTTAGAAAATCCTGCTTCTATACATTCGAGAGGCTATGAGTAGAAGAGGAGGAGAAACGAAGTGTGTGATGTTGTAGTCTTGAATTTCTCCCACCATAATGGTGTTATATGATAGTTCCCCTATTGTTGTGATTGATAGAAAAATTTGAACACTTTTTACAGCTAGTTCACATTACACGATTTTCATGAGTGACAGGTTTATGTGATTTATGGATTAGCTAGACTTTGATTTCAAGGTGTTGAGCAGCCAAGCCGAGGTATTTTGTCCATCCTTGTCCATGGGAAAATAACAGAAGATATGGATTTCTAAAAATCCTATCTAATTTAAAAGAAAAAGGAAAGAAATGATGAAATCGGGAAGGAAAGAAAAATGGTGGAAAATTCCGAAAAGGGCTACCTATTACCAACCGGGGGATGGTCGAACCGTAACCAAAGCCGGAAATGGAACGTAGTGTGAAAGCCGTCGGAAGGACGGTAAGGCAAATTCATGTCATAGGCTTGCTGTTGCTCTGTGCACCTTAAAATCTTTGGTTTACTTAATCTATGAAGAAGATGATTCCAGGAACTCATGAGATGAACTTTCACTATGCACACTAGGTTGAATTTGTTCGAGCTCTTCTATTTATCAATCAGTCAGCGGGAACCTCATGTAAACACTTCTTATGTTTTGAGAATCCAAGGTTCAGCTTCTATCACCTAAATTTCTCCAAATTTTATACTTCTGCATCTTGGAATGGATAGAAACATGTATTCTGGAAAAGAGTTGGGTTTGGAGGTTTGAATTTGTTTCACGCATGTTTTGCTCGGGACTAGCAAAAAGCTGGTTGGGGGGTGTGTTGAACCTCCAATTTATACATTGCATTACCCATTACACGACAAGGTTTGCATGATTTCATGGTTTAAAGGCCCAGCTAACATATGTTTTGTGATTATAGGGATGAGAGCGGACTTCATTCAATTACGAGCCAAAAGGATGCATTTGGAGCTATTGCGTGAAGTCCTAAGATGGACCAAAGGAAGAAGAAGAAAGAGGGAGAAAAGAGGATGAAGAAAAGAAGAAAAAGTGGAAGAAACACAAGGCAGACCGGTCGTCCGACCAGTCAGCCACATCAAAGGACCAAGTAGAAGAGAGGCCAACCGGTCATGACCAGTCGGCCATGAAAGCTGAACACAAAAGAAGACAGGCCGACCGGTCACGACCGGTCGCCCACGCACTCTGGAAGGCTAAAGGATCAGCCCGATCGGTCATGACCAGTCGGGTATACAGGCTGGACTGTGGACAGGTCTGTCCGACCGGTCATGACCGGTCGGCAGCACTCCCTGGATTGTTTTAGAAGCTAGTCCGACCGGTCACGACCGGTCGGCTCTGCGTAACATGATTCCTTTCTAAAGTGGGATTCCGAAAAACGCTGCGCAATGCGTAGTCTTTCGCAGAATCCGACGCAAGGGAGGTTGCTTGCTATAAAAGGCCACCTAGGGGCTCTCCCTAAGGTATCAGAGAGGCTAGGGAACGTGAGTTTGAAGGGCGAAGGCGATTGTGGAGCGGCTGCAACTCTCTTATTCCGGTTTTTCTATTTTTATGCTTTATTTCAGAGTTTTTAGTTGTAGCATGACTATGCTCGGCTAAAACCTCTCAGCTAAGGCTGAGAGGTGAAGCTTGTAGCTAATACTATGTTGATTTCAGTTTAATTCAAGTAATTTGCATTCAAGTTTGGATTTTTGCATGGTTTAGTTCCAAATAATGGTAGTTTGAGATGTTTTATCTGAGTTTATGTGCTCCGGACATGAATTCCTTTTAATTCTCTGAGATTATCATGTTTGTTTATCTAAATTCAGATTATAGTAATCCTTGAGCAGGCCATAGTCCAGAGGCATGGCTGTTACTCCGCAGGCTATAGTTTGAATTTTGTATTGTTTGAATGGAACTAGAACTTGGAAGTTCAACTTGAATGTGATGGAATGTGTGGGAATGCTTTACTTTCCAACTAGATGAGAGATAGGACTTCGAATCTAGTTGTGTTCTCTATTTGGATTGACTGAATTAACATAGGATTGCTACAAGTGGATCCTTGAAAGCCTTAGTACTTAGTATCTCTGATTTTTCATTAAATTCCTGTTTTAAAGTAAGCACTCTTTTAAATCTGATTTCCTTTAAAAAGCCGAGTTGCTGGAGTGATTTGGTAGCTGTTACTATTTCCCTGTGGATCGACCTCGGTCTTACCGAGATTTATTACTACATCGCAGCCTTACACTTGAGGCGAGCGAACATCAGCCAAGCTAGACCGACCGGTCATGACCGGTCGGCCGCCCCATACCTTTGTTGGACTGAACAGGGAACAAGCCCGACCAGTCATGACCGGTCGGGCATAGCTGCTGACTGATGGACTGCCCAGGCCGACCGGTCATGACCAGTCGGCCATAGCTGCTGGACAAGGGAATTCTCAAGTCCGACCGGTCGTGACCGGTCGGCCATGCGAAACAGGCTACTTTCTAAATCTGGTTCCGGATTTCACTGCGCAATTGCGTAAGTTTACGCAATTTCTGGAGTTCTCTTGCGGAAAGGACACCTCCAAGCTATAAAAGGGTGTCTTATCTTCATACCAAACAAAGGCTACGACGTGGGGATTGCTCAGGAGACGGATTCCACTTCGGATATTTAGTTTTCTTTCTGTTTTAGTAGTTTTTCATGTTTTTAGAGGCTTTTAGTTCAAGGATGTTAGAGATGAACTAAACCCTCTTAGCTAGGGCCAAGAGGGGAAGCTTTTGATTCGTTTTTTATGGATTGATGCAACCCAGGTTTCCTTTTATGTTTTAATTGATGAATTTTAGTTCAATTTGAGTTTGAATGAAGTACTATTTTGGTTTTCACTTTGATCTCTTGATAACTCCGGGCTCATGTGATTCTTAGTAATTCCAGCATAGTATCTTAGCTTTTGAGCATTGTTTATGCTTGTGTAATGCATTGATCTACCATCGACTCCGGGCATGGTAGACGCTTTGATTGCCTTGTATGCAATGGCCTGATTTTCATGTGGGAACTCATGCAACTAAAATTCTGATCTTTTGTAGTAATCTGGAATAGTTGTTTAGTGATTGATTTTGATTTAATTAGAGTTCAAATCATAAGTTGTAATCAAGTCTAATGACAGGATTTGGTGTAAACTATGGTTGTGAATCTCAACTAGATTGGAAAGAGGCTTGGCCTATACAATTGAGTGTGCCCAAGGCCTAAGCTTGGAAGTGGGAATCAAATCAGTTAATAAGCACTAGTTTCAGATAATTGTTGATTGAACCGCTCTATATTCCAATCGGATAGAGAAAGGAATTTGATTCCGATTGAGTTATGAGAGACCTAGTTGTGTTGATACATTGAAACTTATTAAGAGTGGATCCTTGGCGCTCTAGTGACTTTTTAGATTGAATTTACCTTACCTATTCACTGTTTAAACCCAATTTTCTATTTTCCAGCTTTAGTTCTTAATAGGATCTTAATTACTAGTTGTTTTAGTTAAATTCTGAGAATACCCATACATAAATCTCTATGGGAACGATACTTGGTCTTTCCGAATTATTACTACTTCGCAACCCTACACTTGGGGAGTGAACATATGGCGAAGAGAAGTCTCCCTCTCGGGTTCGGTCAAATTTTGCCCGATTCCTCTCGATTTCGGCCGTTTCTGGCTCTTTCGGAAGGGTTTCTGAGGTTTGCAATATTGGCTAAGTGTTGGCCCTTTAGATCAAATTGCTGATTTGGCCCACTTAACATCGACCGTTGGCGAATCCAGTCCGAGGGATGGATAGAGTGCATAGATGTGTGTCCAGGAGGATCGGTTTGATCGAAAACCGATTTAGATCGAAGGCGGGCCACATCATAGAAGGCCCCACCTCCCAATCAGCGTTTGGGTGCACCTACTATGGGATGTGGGCTCATGTGGCTGAGGTGGGCGCATGTGCCCTCTCCCTCAAGCGCATGTGGTGAGAAGAAAAGGAAGGAGAGAGAGGATGGATGGGAGGTGAGCGCATGTGGCTCTCCCGGGCGCATGTGGCCTGCATGGGCGCATGTCATTATGCCCCTTAGTGCATATTTGCACATTCCCCTCCAAAGTATGGGCGCATGTCATGCGACTTTGGAGAAATTTGAATCTTCTCCTTCTGGTGGGAGAAATCCCTTTCCGGCGATGGCATCCGACGAGGGTATGGGCGCATGTCTATAGCCCATGGAGAATTCCGGCAAGGATTTTTACCTTGTTCTAATGATCCTTCTCAGAAAATGAAGCCTCTCCTGATTTAGAAGAGTGGGGTATTTATAGTATGTTAATCGGGTATCGGGTACCTGGCGCATGTTGTCTGCAAAAGGGAGGGCATGCGCATGCATTTGGAGAGAGGAGTCATGCGCATGTGATGGGGATCATGCGCATGTCACCATGCATCAGGCGCATGTGGCTTGGTGTGGGTGCATGTGCCCTTGGTATGGGCACATGTGGTCTCTGTGTTGGCCGCATGTGGCCCCACTTATAATATTTTCATGATTTTTTATATTTTTATTTTATTTAGAATATTGAAAAGGGAGAAAGAGAGCTCTCATGCGCATGTGGTGAGAGGGCAAATGCATGTCTCCTCATGGCATCCACATGTGGAGAGAGAGTAGACGAATACATGTCTCCTCATGGCATCCGCATGTGGAGAGAGTGTGGGCAAATACATGTTCCAACACTTAGAATATTTCAGGTTTTAGGCTCCGACGGGCGACCTCCAAAGGGGGGCTACCTTTTCGAAGATCGAATTCACTGATGCCAAGCCACTTTTAGGCCATGATCGACCTCCTGAATGAACGGGGTAGGGTACCGATGGTCATCTGCTATGAATTTTGATAGTTCCTTACCAATTTGGACCCTCCGATAGGCTATTTGTACAAGAATATTATTCCGAGAAGCATGCACGTAGAAATACACATCGTAAGGACTTCAAACTTCCTACTTAAGGTGTTCTGGGCATTCCGGATCATTTGGCGGCCATCCGGATGTCTAATTCTAACCCGAAATGGTACCTGTAAGCTTTCGGGCCCTTTGGGTCAGCTCTAGACGGGCAAAACGCATTTCGGTGCGCGCAGGTAAGGATATGCATCGCACGACTTTGAAACTTGCAGGTTAAGGGTTTTAGGGCATTTAGGATCATTTGGCATTGATCCGCATGTTCGATTTTGTCCTGAAATGACATTTGTAGGTTTCGGTCACGATCGCGCATGTTAGGGTTACACTGGCATTTTTTTAGTATTTCAGATCTCGAAATCAGTCCAAATCGTCATAGATGGATCACCGAATACTGTTTTATAATGGGTATGAATTTGAGCCCCAACAAGTGCCCCCTCGGTGAGCTGTGATGGATGCTTACTGCAGGCCAGTGCGGTGCACCGGTCCCCAGGCTCAAGTATAAATACCGAACTCACTGAGTCATTTGGTCATTTCCGAATCAAGAAAACTAAAATTTAAGAGGTGAGAGAACTTCTCATGAGGTTGTAGGCGCATGTGGCCTTCTCATGGGCGCATGTGCCCCTCCAACTGATAATGGGCATATGGAATCTTGCTCCAGGCGCATGCCCTTGGCTCCAGGCGCATGTTGTAGTGCATCTTTGTGGAGTGGGCGCATGTGCTCATACTCAGGTGCATGTTGTTGATGCATTAGGCGCATGCGGGAGTATTTTAGCAATCAGGTGCATGTGAGAGGCCACATGCGCCTGGGGCATCTCCTTGGGCGCATGTGGTTCCACTACTTAGCCAAATTTTTGAATTTTGGCATTTTCTATCGCCCTTGGTGATAACTCATGCATCTGGCACTATTCTCAGCCAAATTCGATGTCATTTGTGGTTATCTCGCTTAATGCTCGAATATGATTGGGACTTAGTGCTCGAGGCCCATGATATACTGCTTATTTTGGTCTTTTATGGCTCACAACTTCTCCATTAAGCGGTTCTATGATGTGCACTTCCGAGCGGGCGCGCATTCATCATTTGGGGTTAGTACAAATTCACACGCACTCTGGGTGTACATGTAGGGCTGCTACTGTATTTGCTGCGCTATGATATGTGCGCGCTTATTTGTCGGATGTGCGCTCGAATTCTACTATTTCCATATTGTTGTGGGTCATGACTTTATGCATGTATTTACTGACGTATTTTGTGTGTGAAATCCGTTCTTGAATGATGCGATGCTTAACTTATTGTGTTGCCTGTTGCATGCGCTGGTCTTCTGTTTGATGCACTTTTGTTTACGTATTGTAGTGAGTCATGGCGACAGCAGCAGGATCTTCCAGAGAAGCTTCCAAATCGCAAGTTTCCGGCTCTTCATCTATACGACGCGGGAAGAAGAGGGTAACTGGAGATACTGCTAACCCGTCTTCGGTAGAGTGTCGTTCGCAATCCTTTGAGACAATCGAATCCGAAGTGAAGGATTTCTCTGATCGAATTAAGCAGCTCTCCCATGAAGTATTACTGTGTATCTATGTGGATAAAACCACATCTAAGCCTCCGACGCAAGGGACTGAAGAGGAATGGTCTACCTGGTATTGTCAGTTCACTGATGTTGCCAATGTTGTTGAGGCAAGTCCTTCTAGCGTGCATGGCCAACATTTCGAGGATGATCAGGAAGGTCAGAAGAAGAAGAGACAAAATCGAGGTAAGAAGCCGGCTGAGGAAGTTGACCAGGCGGTGCAATCGCCACAGCTCGTTGATCCGAAGAATGAGCGGATGAAGATCGGCTGGAATAGAAACAAGATCATTACGACATGCGGTTTTTCCATCGTCAACCCTTATACCGACGAAGTCATCTTGCATGAAAAATCTCTTACGAGGCACAAGCCCTTCCCTAGCATCGAGCCATCCAACGTTCAAGGCCCTTTTCAGTTCTATGGAGTCGAGAGGTGGACATCTGCCTCCGAGCAGTTGTTAACTACCATCCTGGTCGACGATGGGAGAGAACAGCGGGTAGGTTCCTCGAGAGAAATGGTTTTTCTTGCGCCTACTTGTGATCCTCACACTCCTTCTCTAGTCCATTATTTTGAGACAGTGCAGCAAAGGTTTCGACACATGGACAAGGCGACAATGTGGGCGACGAAGAGCTTTCATACTGCGGGGTCATTTGAACGAGCGAGTTAGTTATGAGCCATGGGCAAAAGAGATTTTGATCCGACATGAGAGGGTTTTAAAACAAGTCAGCCTGTATCAGGCTATCGATGCAACTTCTGAACATTTCTCCCGAGATCCAACAATTCTTCGAAGCTTCTTGAACTACTGGTCTTCCGTTACCAATTCGTTTCACTTTCCATATGGAGAGATGAGCATAACCTTATGGGATCTCCGGATGATGGCTGGGTTGTCTGTGATAGGAGAATATTATTAGGAATACGTTCCAACTGATGAAGAGTTGTCTTCGTTTCGGCTCAAAAGTCCTTGAGATGCTTATCATTCAAAGGCTTGTCTTGAGCTGTTTGCTGAGTTGTCACAGTTCAACAATATTACGAAGATTCACTATGACGACTGGTTGATCTACTTCAGCCAGAAGATGAAGTAATACTTCTTTCGATGCCTTCTTTTGTACTTCATGCTCTACATACTTTAATTTCTTTGTTTCTGACATGGGCACTTCTTTCTCCTCGCAGCATTAATTATGAAGAGTATGAGATCTTACCCGAAGATCAGGCTTTAATGAAGGAACATTTTGAACAAAAGTTTCACAATCCAAATGAGCTTACACCGTCTTATGAACTGGCAGGATTCTTAGCATACTGGTTGTCGGCGGTTATGTTGCCTAGCTCCAAGAGTGCTGATGGTGTCAGGGTTTCTTGCTTCGTCGTGGCGGGAGCTCTTGCAAATGGTTGTCAATTTTCTCTAGCACCACCGGTGTTATGCAGTTTATATATGGCTTTTGGCAATATTGCGAGTAACAAAGATCAACCCTGGTGAGGGATGAACGCAGCTTATTGCCCATGGTATTTCTTCTGCGGATGGTTGGGCATATATTTCCCGTGGACATACGGAGTAGATCTCTTCCAGTATCTCCACGCCGATCACGCACCTCTTTATCGCTATAGAAAACTTAACATGATAACGCAGTCGTCTGATTGGATAGCTTCCAAAATTGGCAGTTGGGCAGAGATTTGCTTCTACCACTTTCCTGTTTCTGATGCCGGAGAAGATCGAGAAGTCGTTGACGATGAACATTCTGTGGATGCCACTGATAGGGAATTTCTTATGTCTATTCATACTACCTCACTTCCGCTACGCGAAGGAATAGAGTTCTAGCGAGAACATTATTACCCTAGTCGGTTTGCTAGGCAATTTGGGTACGATCAGGGTGTTCCGATGACGTTACCAGATGTAAGTAAAGTAGAGCGGGCGTACGGGACAGGTCCTGCTCACTGGGAGTGGATATGGCATCAACTTTTGATGACGTGAACAGGCGCGAGGTTCATGCTTCCCGGCCTCTATCGGAAGACTAACGGTCCTTATAGTTGGTTGAGATGGTGGGTGCATCAGTATGATCTGGTCCTGAACAACAGCTCTGTTGATGATTCACTCTAAATTCCTCCTCCAGGGTTGACAGAGGTCCTCGCTGACGGATTGGGTTATTATAGAGAGTAGGCTGAAGTGTATTTATCGTCGAGCATTAAGCATACGATCTCCCTGAGTGTGTCAATTGACCATCGTAAAGAGGATACTGCATTGGATGGCTAGGCATACTTTCGGAATACCTTTAGTGAAATGGTCTCAAGAAGCCGGGTTCACACGTCTTCTGGTGGTTAAAGGTGATAGGAGTGCCAGTCGATTAATTAGTGAAGATGACCCAACAACGACTGGGCCGGTGAATGAAATATCAGACCATGCTGGCGTGAGAGAGCAGGCTGGGCCGATTGGAGAGGATAATCTACAAGGGTCCACTATGCCAGGGAATGACACAACTGTATCTACGGCCCCTGGTGCTTCCAGTGTTGAGGGTTCGGTAGAGTCGCCGGTGGTAACTGAAATGATTGATACTGATAGCGATACTACTGAACTTCTGGATGTGACCTCGATGCTACTGACCGAGACTATTGAGTCGTTCACTGATGCGATGACATAAACTGCGGATTTCTCGGAACCCGTCATTGACTCATCTACCGGTACGGTTCTTTTATAGCTCCTTAATGTATTCTTTTTCCATACTTATCATTTCATTAAATACTTGCTTTGCTCCTTTCGTTATAGTTACTGTCAGTTCTGAGGCGGCTGCCCACGGAGCATTCGACATTCCTTGTTTCTATCATTTAGACTGTTTTGGACAGAGCATACTGAGGGGTCTACTATCCAACATTTCAAAGGCATTGGCTAAGCCAAGCGAGTGGCATACACTAGGAGCAGGGGTGAAGGCATTGGAGCTTGTACAGGAGTAATCGGGCCTGATATATCCAAAATAGTCTGTCGCGTTTCTTCTTTCGAGGATTCAGTTGCGCAGGTTATTATGACTGAACAGATTGAACCTGACCCTACTGCCGACGAAATTTGGCAAGTGCTGTCTTCTTTGCGGCCTGTCATAGAGCAGCGAGAACATTCAACAGTTAATGCTAGAACAACCTTAGAAGATAGTGAGATTCAACGTCGCAGGTGTATTAATCATCTTGCTGATGTCAAATTTGAGATCGCGTGGCTACAAGCGGAAGAAACGGCCATAATCTTGAGGTTGCCCGCCTTGATCTTGTCGTTAATCAGAACCGTGCCGAGGTCGCACAACTCGAGAGTGAAGGAGAGGCAGCACGCAAGGAAATGGAAGATTTAGAAATTGAACTTCGTGATATTCTGAATCCTGCGCTGACGCTAACGGAGGCAAAGGCCACCATGGAGGCAACACGAAAAGATGTGATGAAGTTCATAACAGGATGCCTGGAGAAGCTGTAATTCTGTTCTTTTACGTTTTACGGTCATTGTCAGACAAAAGTGGTATTAGATAGCTGTTCTGAATACCTCACTGTCACTTGTATCCGATGTAATTGACATCAGAACTTGTTAGTTGCATGCTTCATGATCTAAAATAATGACAATGATTCTTTTACTAAACCACTATTTGGTGTTATGTGTTTGAGACTATTATGCATAAAATGATGTATTATGTATGAGCTTAATGTAAACTGAGTATATCAAAGCATAAAAAAATGGAAGAACCCATAGGAATAATACTTCCCTTTTTACTTAACCTGTGTACCCTTGGGTCATTGCTTTCGAGAGACGTTCGTGTCATAAGTCCAAAACTTTCTTTTAGCTCCATGTTTTCAGGTTTATATATCATCCTTCATGGCCTGCCCCCAGTCATTTCTTTCTGCAGACTTGAGATTTTGATAATATATTAAGGCTTGCCCCCAGTCGTCTCCTTCTTATAGTCTCGAGTTTCTCATCATATATTGGGGCTTGCCCCTAGTGCTTCTGGCTCGTCACTTTGTAAGACCACTTCATTCTAGTGAGACAAATCTTGTGCTTTAGGAATCCGTGCCGAACTCGTCTGATCATAATCTTTAATTGCATATTCTTGTCGTAGAGTTCTTCATAAGAGGAAGTTGTCGATATGTTCAAGGTGAAGTGATACATAATAGAATGCCCTAATCGTGTCCAATGGCTTCAATAGTGTAGCCGACCGGTCATGACCGGTCGGGCGTGTTTGGCTGACCGGTCAGCCGACCGGTCTAGCCTTCTTTCTCCTTCATTTCTTTCTTTCTTTCTTCTTTTCTCTTCTCTCTTTGCCTTGGCTTTCTTTGGTCGTATAAGTATGTATACATATGTATACATATAAGGCCGTATGTATACATATAAGGCCGTATGTATACATATGTATGCAGGAGATTCCCGACCGTGACTTACCTTCATATACAGTAGAAGAATAATGCAATAATGATGGGAGATCCATGACATAATACGAAAGCTGGATATAGATAGCGATGTTCCGATCATCTTTATATAAAACATTGTGCATAAGTATAAGAGATCGATAATAATAGAGTATCCCGGCCGTCTTCATGTAGAACCATATATACATATATATGAGAATCCATCAATTCTGAAGTATTTTCCTATTAAGTAGAAGAATGCCAGAATATCAGGATACTTAATATGAGAACCTGTGATGAAGATACCATAATATGGGGATGTTGTGATTCGCGTAGACTTTCTATAAGATATTCTCTCCTGATTCGACCAGTCTGATGAGGATATAATAAGTCAGTTGATGATTCGTGGAGTCGCTTCTTTAATATTCTCCGACTATGGTACCTGTCATTAAGAAGAGCTCTACGAACATTTTATATTCATATGCACAACAGTATGATGTGAGTGAACATGTAAACAAGCATGAAACACAGCATATAGATGAAGTAGATGCATGAGTGAACGTAAGTATATTCCTATCTACTTTATAAACTGCCAAAACTATTTGTAAACGTTCACGATTATTGCAGTTTAGGAAATGGAGTTCTTCCTAAGTGATATCTATTGGAACCGTACTAGCCGGGGTTCCATTGGACCCTTCCATTTTCAAACTGACGATGCCTTGGTTTATCATCTTTTGTATCTTTCCTTTCAGAACGAAGCATTGCTCGGTTTTATGGCCTATGCATCTGTGATATTCGCAATAGTTGGGATCATCCACGCGTCCTACTTCTGTTGGTCGAACAGACTTTAGGAGTCGCAATTTTCTTTCTTCGATTAGTCGCTCCATAATTGGGACAAGGTCTTTGATGTCAAATGTATACGGTCCGTTCTTTTCATCTCGCTCACTGATTGTCATGTGCCGCGACTTCTGAGGTTCTTTGCCCTTGTCTTGTGTCCTCATTACACTGGTCTCTGCCTCATGCCCTGGATTTGGTCGTTTTCAGTTTCTAGGGTTCTTTCTTACATCTACCCGTGTCCTCTTTCTCATTTTGTGTCTTGACTTTTCTGCTTGAGATCGTGTTTCCGAAACGGATTGCTCTATCATGCGAACTTCTGCAGCCACGTTACGAAGGGTGAAAGAGATATTGCCTAGCAGTTCGTATGGGATCATGGAGTCTGAACCCGACATACGCGCATTTATTTGTTCGGTGTGGTTCTGTTGTCTTACTTCAATAACATTACGGGCTGCCCCCAGTGCTTCTTCTTCCAACTGTTGGACAGGCAGAGCGGTACTAGGGGTCGCTTTCTGTGAGATCAAGATGGCTAAAACCTCCTGAACTTTTTCCATTTGTTTGGATAGCTCCCTATGGGCTTGGACCAATTTCCTACTTGCTCTCGGATCGCCAACAATTCGACGTCGTGTCCTGCCGATTCTCTTTCTTCGACAGCCTGTACCATTGTTGTTTGTACTAGTCTTTCATCATGAACTGGTGGTATCGCAGGTGCTATTGTCACTACAGCTGACGTAAGCTGACTGATTTCTTCTGTCGTTAGCTTAATGATACCCTGGTTGATCAGTCTCTGCACTTTCCCTTTCAAGATGAGGCATTCTCCCGTCTCATGTCCCAGGCTTCGATGATACTTACAATAATTGGGGGTATCCGTTTGTCCTGCTTCCTCTGGTCGAATCAGTTCTGGCAACTGTAGTTCCCCTTTTCGACTAGGCGTTCCATTATTGGGATAAGGTCTTCCGGGTCAAACGAGTAACGTCCTTCTACCCTGCCCTGTCCGACAATCATCATCTTTTTCGGTTTTCGTGGCCCTTCGGCTCTGAACTGAGTTTCCACTGGCTTGCCTTTAATCTCGTGTTCTGGATGTGACCGTTTTCGATCTTTCGAGGCTTTGCTCTTGTCGATGTAACTTGATGTGACTGTTGAACCTCCAATTTATACATTGCATTGCCCATTACACTACATAGTTTGCATGATTTTCATGGTTTAAACGCCCACCTAACACGTGTTTCTGTGATTGTAGGGATGAGAGTGGATTTCATCAAATTGGAGCCAAAAGAATGTATTTGAAGACATTGCATGAAGTCCTAGGATGGATCAAAGAAAGAAGAAGAAAAAGGGAGAAAAGAGAATGAAGAAAAGAAGAAAAAGTGGAAGAAAAACCAAGGCTGACCGGTCGTCCGACCGGTCAGCCACATAAAAGATGTAAATGGAAGGAGGCCGACCGGTCTTGACCGGTCGGCCAGGAAGACTGGACACATTGCATTGGGGCCGACCGGTCATGACCGGTCGGCCATAGGCACTGGATGAAGGATAAACAGCCCGACCGGTCATGACCGGTCGGGCATGCACGCTGGAACAATGGACAATCCACGCCGACCGGTCATGACCGGTCGGCTGAGCTCTCTGGAGTATTTGAAAAGCCAGGCCGACCGGTCACGACCGGTCGGCCCTGCGTAAGAAGTCTCCTTTCTAAATTGGGACTCCGAAAATTGCTGCGCAATGCGAAGGCTTTCGCAGAATCCGACGCAAGGGGGGCTTGTTGCTATAAAAGGCCACCTAGGGGCTCTCCCTAAGGTATCAGAGAAGAGAAGGAACGTGAGTTTGGAGGCTGAAGGCGACTGTGGAGTGTCTGCAACATCTATTTTCGGGTTTTTCTAGTTTTATGCTTTATTTTTGAGTTTTTAGTTGTAGCATGACTATGCTCGGCTAAAACCTCTCAGCTAAGGCTGAGAGGTGAAGCTTGTAGCCAGTTCTATGTTAATTTCAGTTTGATTCAAGTATTTTTAATTCAAAGTTGATTTTTCTTATGTTTCAGTCCAATAGGTGGTAGTTTGAGATGTCTTATCTGAGTTTATGTGCTCCGGACATGAATTCCTTTTAATTCTCTGAGATTATCACAGGTTGCTTGTTTAGATTCGAATTATAGTAATCCTTGAGCAGGCCATAGTCCATAGGCATGGCTGTTACTCCGCAGGCTATGAATTTGAATTCTACATTGATTGAATGGACTTGAACTTGGAAGTTTAACTTGAATTGGATGAATGTGTGTGAATGCTTTATTTTCCAACTAGATGAGAGATAGGACTTCAAATCTAGTTGTGTTCTCTACTTGGATTGACTGAATTAACATAGGATTGCTACAAGTGGATCCTTGAAGGCCTTAGTACATTATATCTCTGATTTTTCATTAAGTTACTGTTTTAATTAAACATCCTATTGAAATTGAATTTGTTCTATTAAACTGAGTTGCTGGAGTAATTAGGAAGCTGTTACTTTTTGCCTGTGGATCGACCTCGGTCTTACCGAGATTTATTACTACATCGCAGCCTTACACTTGAGGCGAGCGAACAAGTTTTTGGCGCCGCTGCCGGGGAAATTAGATAATAGTTTTCAAATAGTTTCAGTGGCTGTAGAAGTAGATAGGTTTTTCTGATTTTTTCTTAGAACTAACAAAGTTTTCTGTTTTGTAGGAATTCTTCTTTCAGTTCAAGCGCATCAGGTGATACCTTTCTAACTTAGTTTTTAGAATTTTCAGATTGCAGTTTTCTAGGTTAGGATTAGTTTTGATTTCTGATTGAGTGGTTTATGTCCCGTTGGGAACGTAACCATTCAAATCGTCTCCAATCTGAAGGTGGTTTAGTTGGACCATTGTCAGTCCATAGACGAGTCCGGAATTATCAAGAGCATTGTGAAAGTTTGGGGAGTATGGAGCAAACACCCTTAAGGAATCCTCCACCCCCTACTCCAACCACAAACGCAAATCAGGAAGGAGTAGGAGAGAATGAGGTACATAATGTTCCTCCAATGAGATCACTACGGGATTACCTACAACCTGCTCGTACAATTACACCTTCTTGCATAGTTCTACCAGCTAACGGTGGGACCCTTGACATAAAACCGGGAGTAATCCAACTTTTACCTAAATTCCATGGGCTAGACTCTGACCGCCCATACTTACACTTGCAAGAATTCGAAGAAGTGTTGGCCACCTTGCATTATCCCAATGTTTCTGGGGATACAATCAGACTTAAACTTTTTCCCTTCACCTTGAAAGAAAGAGCCAAAGATTGGCTTCACTCTCTTAGACCATATTCGATTGGGTCATGGGTTGAGATGAACCGGGAATTCTTGAAAAAGTTCTTCCCAGCTCATAAGACAAACACTCTTCGAAGGGCCATAATGAATTTCTCAGCAAAAGAGGGTGAATCATTCTTTCAATGTTGGGAAAGATTTAAGGAACTCCTGCTTGCTTGCCCACATCATGGCTATGAGAGTTGGCGAATTATAAATTTTTTCAATGATGGATTAAGTCCTAATATGCGTCAATTTGTGGAAATGATGTGCAATGGCGAGTTTATGAGTAAAAATCCAGATGATGCTTGGAGTTACTTGGACATGTTGGCTGAAAATGCCCAATCTTGGGACACCTCGGATAAACCCAAGAACCCCAAGCCTACTCAAGAGAAAGGAGGGATATATGTCCTTAAAGAGGAAGACGACGTAAATGCAAGGATAGCCAACCTCACAAGGAAGGTTGAGGCCATGGAACTTAGCAAAAATGGAGTTTCCAAGTCCAAGGAGGCTGTTGAAACCACATGTGGGATTTGTCTCACCGACTTATACGCTACGCAAGATTGTCCCACAATTCCTGCATTTAAGGAAGTGTTGCAAGAGACAGCCAATGCCACATATGGTTATCAACAGCCCTTCAATGGACCGGTAGGTAATACATACAATGAGAGTTGGAAGAACCACCCGAATTTCAGTTGGAAGAATGCCCCAACGGGCAATCCTACCAACTCCCAAAGAGGGCCACCCATGCAAAATATGGCCCCACCTCAAGTCTCATTGGAGGATACTTTGAGAGCGTTTATGCAAGGGCAAGCGCAAATAAATGAATCAAATCAGCAATTGTTCCAAGAGCTGAAAGTCTCGGTTGATGAGATTAAGGGACGCTTGAATGCTAGGGAAGGGACCTTTCCGGCCCAACCTCAGCCCAATCCTAAGCAAGTACATGAAGTAAGCATCCCTAATCTTTCCAACCAAAACATGGAGCAAGCTAAATCCATTACCACCCTTAGAAGTGGTAAACAAATTGACAAAACTATTCCGGTGAAGGCCGATGAGCCTAATGATCCGGTAAGTTCTGAGGATGAAAATGGATCTAACTTAGCCCCACAACAACCGGAACGCATTTACCAGCCCACAGCACCATTCCCATCGAGATTGGTTGCCCCAAAATCTCTCCCAAATTCCCAAGATATTCTAGAGATTTTCAGACAAGTCAAGATCAATATCCCTTTACTTGATGCCATCAAACAAATTCCCTCTTATGCCAAGTTTCTAAAAGACCTATGCACAACAAAACGCAAATATAATGTGCAGCAAAAGGCCTTCTTAACTGAGCAAGTGAGTGCCATCCTCACTCAAAAGACTCCCCCAAAATTCAAAGATCCCGGTAGTCCCACAGTTTCATGTATCATTGGAGACTACCGGATTGAACGTGCCTTGTTAGACTTGGGGGCGAGTGTGAACTTGATCCCATACTCGGTATATGAGCAATTGGGCCTTGGTGAATTAAAACCCACCAAAACCACATTGCAACTCGCATGATAGATCTATCCGTGTACCGAGGGGGATAGTTGAGGATGTTCTAGTCCAAGTTGACAAATTCTACTACCCGGTAGATTTTATAGTCTTGGACACACAACCGGTTTTGGATGCTAGCACCCAAATACCGGTGATATTAGGCCGCCCATTCCTTGCCAAATCAAACGCAATCATCAATTGCCGGAATGGGGTGATGCAAATATCTTTTGGAAACATGACACTAGAGGTAAATGTGTTTCATTTGGGCAAAAGACATAGGGATGTTGATGATGATGAGTTCTTCGATGTGAACATGCTCGAAACTTTTGAAGAAGAAGAACTCCTCCAACTTGAACCACTAGAAAGCTTGGAGACATGCTTAGCACATATCATGGATTCCGAAGATCCCATCAGTAGTGAGATTGTGCAGGCATTAAATATAGAAAGACCGGTAGTTGATACTAGCCGGTGGAGGCCCCATTTTGAAAAATTGCCACCAACCACATCAAGGCCTCTACCGTCTAGCATCAAACCACCGAAGCTTGACCTCAAACCATTGCCATCCGAGCTTAAATACGTATATTTGGGTCAAGAGGAAACGTTCCCAGTTGTCATTGCCTCTCACCTAGAGAAAGACCAAGAGCTCAAGTTGATTGAGCTACTCAAAGAACATCGGGAAGCCTTAGGTTGGACAATAGCGGATCTCAAAGGGATAGATCCTTCGGTTTGCACTCACCGTATACACCTTGAAGAAAACGCAAAAACATCTAGACAACCTCAAAGAAGGTTAAATCCAAACATGATGGAGGTTGTCAAAGCCGAGGTGTTAAAGTTATTGGATGTGGGTATTATCTACCCCATCTCAGATAGTCAATGGGTGAGCCCCACCCAAGTTGTCCCCAAAAAATCCGGTATTACCATTATTGAAAACACCAACAACGAGCTTATACCGACTAGGGTGACTACCGGTTGGCGTATGTGCATTGATTATAGGAAGCTCAACACAGTTACTAGGAAAGACCACTTCCCTCTCCCATTTATGGATCAAATTTTGGAGAGATTGGCAGGCCATCCCTATTATTGCTTCCTAGATGGCTATTCCGGATACAACCAAATCGAGATAGCTCCGGAAGACCAAGAGAAAACCACATTTACATGCCCGTTTGGTACCTTCGCTTACCGAAGGATGCCATTCGGGTTATGTAATGCACCCGCCACATTCCAACGATGCATGTTAAGTATTTTCTCAGACATGGTGGGTGAGTTTCTTGAGGTGTTCATGGATGATTTCTCTGTTTTTGGTAGTACATTTGATGAGTGTCTCGAGCACTTGAAGTTGGTCTTGATGAGGTGTGAGGAAAAACAACTTGTATTAAACTGGGAAAAATGCCATTTCATGGTACAAAGAGGAATAGTCCTTGGACACATCATCTCGTCCAATGGAATAGAGGTAGACCGGGCGAAAATTGACATAATTTCCAATCTACCACCACCCAAAAGCATACGTGATGTGCGGTCCTTCCTTGGACACGCCGGCTTCTATCGAAGGTTTATAAAGGACTTTAGTCACATCTCAAGGCCTTTATGCAACCTTCTACAAAAGGAGACCCAATTTGAGTGGAGTGCCGAATGTCAATTAGCTTTTTCAAAGCTAAAAGACATGTTGACAACCGCTCCTATCATGCAACCACCAGATTGGTCCATGCCTTTTGAGTTGATGTGCGATGCTAGCGATTTTGCTATTGGGGCGGTGTTAGGCCAAAAGAAAGATAAAAAGCCCCATGTCATCTACTACGCAAGTAGGACCTTGAATCCTGCCCAAGTTAATTATTCAACTACGGAGAAAGAGCTCCTAGCTGTCATCTTTGCCTTGGATAAATTCAGGCCATACTTAATAGGATCCAAAGTTATTGTTTATACGGATCATGCGGCGCTGAAATACCTTCTTTCTAAGAAGGATGCTAAGCCCCGTTTGCTAAGATGGATCCTACTCCTTCAAGAATTCGATTTGGAGATCAAAGATAAGAAGGGGGTAGAAAATGTGGTGGCGGATCATCTATCCCGCCTAGTCCTACCAAATTCCATTGATGAGTCACCTATTGAGGACTCATTCCCTGATGAGCAACTCTTTGTTGCTACGCATCCACCATGGTACGCTGATATAGCCAATTATCTTTCCACAGGTGCGATGCCGACTCATTGGACTGCGCAAGACAAACGTAAATTTCTAAGGGAAGTGCGCAGATTTTTTTGGGATGAACCTCTAGTGTTTAAATATTGCCCAGACCAAATTATAAGGAGATGCGTCCCCGATGATGAACACAATTCAGTCATCTCCTTTTGTCATGATCAAGCATGTGGGGGTCATTTTTCAGCCAAGAAAACAACTGCAAAAATTCTGCAGTGTGGTTTTTATTGGCCCACATTATTTAAAGATACCCACGAGTTTTGCAAAGCATGCGAGCGCTGCCAGAAGTTAGGAGGATTATCCCGTCGCAATATGATGCCTCTCACCCCAATTCAACATCTTGAAGTCTTTGACTGTTGGGGCATCGATTTCATGGGACCATTCCCCTCATCTTTTGGACATGTCTATATTCTGCTTGCCGTAGACTATGTGTCTAAATGGATAGAGGCTATCCCATGTAGAACTAACGATCATCGTACGGTTCTCAAGTTTCTCAAAGAAAACATACTTTCTAGATTTGGGACGCCTCGAGCCATTATTAGTGATGGTGGTGCTCACTTTTGCAATAGACCTTTTGAAACTTTGATGAAGAAATATGGTATTAGGCACAAAGTGAGTACCCCATACCACCCACAAACAAGTGGGCAAGCTGAAATCTCCAATAGGGAAATCAAACAGATTTTAGAAAAGACGGTGAGACCGGATCGCAAGGATTGGTCCCTACGATTAGATGATGCACTTTGGGCTCACCGTACTGCCTACAAGACACTCATTGGAATGTCCCCTTATAGACTTGTCTATGGGAAAGCTTGCCACTTGCCTGTGGAGATAGAACACAAAGCCTATTGGGCAATTCGGGCCCTAAATTTTGACATAGACAAGGCTAGCTCGCTTCGCAAACTTCAATTAAATGAGCTTGAAGAGATCCGGAACGATGCATATGAGAATTCGAGGATTTACAAGAGCAAGATGAAGGCCTTTCATGATAAGCACATCTTAAGGAAATCCTTCCATGAAGGACAGAAAGTGCTCTTGTATAATGCCCGACTTCATCTTTTTCCGGGAAAATTACGATCTCGATGGATCGGCCCATATATTGTTAAAGAAGTTTTTCCTCATGGGGCTGTTGAGATTGAGAATGCAGCAAATGGTGACTGTTTCAAAGTTAATGGACAACGCCTTAAACCATTTGTTGAGAAATTTGATTCAGAGGACATGTCCATCTCCTTGAATGATCCTGTTTATCAGGATTATTGATCTCCTAGTCTGATGGAGGTATAGCATAGGTAGGTTTATTTTGTTTTACTGTTTTAGTAGGATTTAGTTATTGGAATTGCAGACCTCCATGATCGCTCTCTCAGGTACTATTGTTCTCACTCTCTCATTGTTTACCACTGCTCTCATGTTCATGCTAATTGACGATCTTTTTACATTGAGGACAATGCAAGATTTGGTTGGGGGGTGAGATGAGATCCCTCATCTAGCATATTGCAACATTTCGAGCTTCATATGCACAAAATTTTTTCGAATTTTCTAACATCTCAAAACTCTTTTAGAAAATTTTGTTTCTATACATTTGAGAGGCTATGAGTAGAAGAGGAGGAGAAACGAAGTGTGTGATGTTGTAGTTTGGAATTTCTTCCAACATAATGGCTTTATATGTTAATTCCCCTATTGTTGTGATTCATAAAAAATTTGAACACCTTTACACCAAGTTCACATTACACGATTTTCATGAGTAACAGGTTTATGTGATTTGTGGATTAGATAGACTTTGGTTTAGAGGTGTTGAGCAGCCAAGCCGTGGTATTTTGTCCATCCTTGTCCATGGGAAAATAATGAAAGATATGGATTTCTAAAAATCCTATCTAAGTTAAAAGAAAAAGGAAAGAAAGGATGAAATCGGGAAGGAAAGAAAATTGGTGGAAAATTCCGAAAAGGGCTACCTATTACCAACCGGGGGATGGTCGAACCGTAACCAAAGCCGGAAATGGGACGTAGTGTGAAAGCCGTCGGAAGGACGGTAAGACAAATTCCTGTCATAGGCTTGCTGTTGCTCTGTGCACCTTGAAATCCTTGGTCTACTTAATCTATGAAGAAGATGATTTCAGGAACTCATGAGATGATCTTTCACTATGCACACTAGGTGGAATTTGTTCGAGTTCTTTTATTTATCAATCAATCAGCGGGGATTTCATGTAAACACTTTTTATGTTTTGAGAGTCCAAAGTTCAGCTTCTAATACCTAAGTTTTCCAAATTTTACACTTATACATCTCGGGATGGATAGAATCATGGGTTCTGGAAGAGAGTTGGATTTGGAGGGTTGAAATTATTTTCACGCATATTTTGCTCGGGACTAGCAAAAAGCTGGTTGGGGGGTGTGTTGAACCTCCAATTTATACATTGCATTGCCCATTACACTACATAGTTTGCATGATTTTCATGGTTTAAACGCCCACCTAACACGTGTTTCTGTGATTGTAGGGATGAGAGTGGATTTCATCAAATTGGAGCCAAAAGAATGTATTTGAAGACATTGCATGAAGTCCTAGGATGGATCAAAGAAAGAAGAAGAAAAAGGGAGAAAAGAGAATGAAGAAAAGAAGAAAAAGTGGAAGAAAAACCAAGGCTGACCGGTCGTCCGACCGGTCAGCCACATAAAAGATGTAAATGGAAGGAGGCCGACCGGTCTTGACCGGTCGGCCAGGAAGACTGGACACATTGCATTGGGGCCGACCGGTCATGACCGGTCGGCCATAGGCACTGGATGAAGGATAAACAGCCCGACCGGTCATGACCGGTCGGGCATGCACGCTGGAACAATGGACAATCCACGCCGACCGGTCATGACCGGTCGGCTGAGCTCTCTGGAGTATTTGAAAAGCCAGGCCGACCGGTCACGACCGGTCGGCCCTGCGTAAGAAGTCTCCTTTCTAAATTGGGACTCCGAAAATTGCTGCGCAATGCGAAGGCTTTCGCAGAATCCGACGCAAGGGGGGCTTGTTGCTATAAAAGGCCACCTAGGGGCTCTCCCTAAGGTATCAGAGAAGAGAAGGAACTGTGAGTTTGGAGGCTGAAGGCGACTGTGGAGTGTCTGCAACATCTATTTTCGGGTTTTTCTAGTTTTATGCTTTATTTTTGAGTTTTTAGTTGTAGCATGACTATGCTCGGCTAAAACCTCTCAGCTAAGGCTGAGAGGTGAAGCTTGTAGCCAGTTCTATGTTAATTTCAGTTTGATTCAAGTATTTTTAATTCAAAGTTGATTTTTCTTATGTTTCAGTCCAATAGGTGGTAGTTTGAGATGTCTTATCTGAGTTTATGTGCTCCGGACATGAATTCCTTTTAATTCTCTGAGATTATCACAGGTTGCTTGTTTAGATTCGAATTATAGTAATCCTTGAGCAGGCCATAGTCCATAGGCATGGCTGTTACTCCGCAGGCTATGAATTTGAATTCTACATTGATTGAATGGACTTGAACTTGGAAGTTTAACTTGAATTGGATGAATGTGTGTGAATGCTTTATTTTCCAACTAGATGAGAGATAGGACTTCAAATCTAGTTGTGTTCTCTACTTGGATTGACTGAATTAACATAGGATTGCTACAAGTGGATCCTTGAAGGCCTTAGTACATTATATCTCTGATTTTTCATTAAGTTACTGTTTTAATTAAACATCCTATTGAAATTGAATTTGTTCTATTAAACTGAGTTGCTGGAGTAATTAGGAAGCTGTTACTTTTTCCCTGTGGATCAACCTCGGTCTTACCGAGATTTATTACTACATCGCAGCCTTACACTTGAGGCGAGCGAACAGTGACCATCTTCCCGATCTCACGTTTCGGTCTCTCCACTTTGAACTGCGTTCTTAGCGCGGCTTCCTCTACCATATGGGCCTTTGTCGCTAGGTCCCTGAATGTTGAGAAATTGTGTCCGGATAAACTGAATGAGATTATTGGGTCCATGGCTTGCATACACATCTTGACTTGCTCAGGCTCGTGAGGCAACTGTCGGCATTGCACCGCTATGGCTCCCCATCTGTCAATAAACGCCTCGACTGACTCTCCTTGCCTCTGATGGACGAAGGCTAAATCCGTCAGCGAGACTTCCCGCTCAGTGGAGAAAAATTTGGAAATGAACAAATCTTGCATCTGATCCCAGGTCTTGATAGACCCTGCGGGTAATGACATATACCATTGAAAGGCCTTTCCAGTCAGCGTCGACCCAAACAATCGGAGGCAATATTGAGGTACTACGGACAAATTCCCTAGCACCAGTCATGAATTGGGTCATATGTTCCTCTGGTGACCCTTTGCCGTCGAATTGTGGGAAGTCCGGATGCTTAAAGTCGTCAAGGAACGAGATTTCGTTAACTTCGGATGAATACAGTATCCGATATACATATTTTCCTCTCTTCTCCTTTTCTCTTTCCTGATGCATCAGGTTCGTGACTGTCTAGGACAACTCTTCTTTCGTGGCATGAGATGATTGCGGCGGTGCACGCTCGAATGCAACATTCCTTGGGTGAATTTGTGGTTCTACGGCTACCGGTTCTCCTGTTGTATCCTGTGACCCTCCCAGTGGTTGTTGTTCGCTTCCCCAAGTGTAGGGTTGCGGTGTTGTAATAATCTCGGTAAGACCGAGGTCGATCCTCAGGGACTTATGTAGGATTTCTCAAACTCATCCACAAGTGTCTATTGAAATCTACTAATCAGATTTTTGTATGAAATTGATATGAGTAACAGAAGTTGAATTAAATCGAAAGTAACTAATTATAAGAAGGCACTAGGGGTTCAAGGATCCACTTGTAGCAATCCTTGATGTTCAATCCGCTGTGGTTTCTTATTCTCTCAACTAGAATCGACATTCAAGTCTATCTAGTAGGATGATAGAGCTGTTAAACCAAACAGTCTGTAATATGTAAGTTCTGTGCATAAGATTCACTCAATGCAGGCTAATCTGAGCATGCTCAATTGCATAGGTCATTCCCCTTTCCAAAAGGTCTAGTTCACAATCATAACCATCCTCAAGTCCTGTCACAAGACAAGGCTAGATCAGGATTTGAACTGGATTCAAATCACATGCACAGTCCATACACATTACAGAAAAATCAGAAAAGTAGAACTTTGGTAGGAAGTTCCTTTATGAAGAACATAGTACTAGAGCGCACTCCGATTCCTCGGATCATACAGGTCTAGACCGTCACAAACCAATTAAGCAATTAAGTAATTCCCAAACATCCATGAGTCATCATAAGACTAAGAAAAACTACTCAAAAACTTGTATAAACTTCAAACCTTAGTTCATAATCATGAATTCCACACTTAAAACCACTTAACTACGAATTAAAACATCTTGGATCCACTACAAGCTTCACCTCTTAGCCCTAGCTAAGAGGTTTAGCTGCTCATGATCCAAGGAAACATGAAACAACTACAAAAAGCATGAAACAGCAAAGCAAACCAAAAGGAGTTGTGAAACTCCAATCTCCACTTCCACAGCCTCCAACCTCGCTTGAACCCTTCTAGGATACCCTAGGAACGATCCCTAGGTGTCCTTTTATAGTCAGGAGGCTCCACAACTTCGGAAGAATCGAGAAATTGCGTAAGAGTTACGCAGCGCAGAGAAAATCAGGGCAAAAATTGGAAGTTTCTAACTGCTTACGCACGGCCGACCGGTCATGACCGGTCGGCCTCAACAGATGGTCATTCCAGCAACCATGGCCGACCGGTCATGACCGGTCGGCCTTATACATCATTGGTCCAGCAATCATGTCCGACCGGTCGTGACCGGTCGGACGTCTTCCTCCCTGTTCCAGCAGTCATGGCCGACCGGTCCCGACCGGTCGGCCTTGTTCATTGAAGTTCCAGCATATATGGCTGACCGGTCTAGACCGGTCAGGCTTCCTTGGCCAACCGGTCATGACCGGTCAGCCTCTTTTCTTCTTGTTTTCTTTCTTTCTTTCTTCTGCTTTCTTCCTTCTTTACTTCCTTCTTTGCTTCGGCCCTCCTTTGAGTCTTCATCCAAGGTCCTAAACATGCTCTTTTCATCTTCAAATGGGTGGAGTTCACTCTCAATCCTATAGTCACAAAACATGCATTAGATTCATCTATAAACCATGCAAACCTCGCACAATGAGTGATGAATTGGGGTTAGAATATGCACAATTAGGAGCTCAACACACCCCCCAACCAGCATTTTGCTAGTCCCGAGCAAAACATGCGTGAAGCTAATCCCATTCTTCGAAACTCAACTCTCTTTCAGAAATCATCTTTCTATACATTCCAAGGTACATAAGTGTAAGATTCAGAAAGATTAGGCGTCAAAGGTTGAAACCGTAAATCCTCAAAATATAATAAGCATTCATATGAGATTCTCGCTGATTGGTTGATAGATAGAAGGACTTGAACAAATTCAACCTAGTGTGGGTGGTGAAAATTCATCCCACGAGTTTCTAGGATTACCTTCTTCATAGATCAACTAGACTATAGAACTCAAGGTACATAGAGCCACATCAAGCCAATGACAGGAATTTGCCTTACCGTCCTTCCAATGACTTTCACACTACGTTCCATTTCCGGCTTTGGTTACGGGTAGACCATCCCCCGGTTGGTAGTAGGTAGCCCTAATCGAAATTTTCCACCGTTTTTCCATCATTCCCAATTTCATCCTTCCTTTTCCTTTTTCTTTTAAATTAGATCGGATTTTTAAAAATCCATATCTTTCATTATTTTCTCATGGACAAGGATGGACAAAGTACCCCGGCCTGATTTCTCAACACCTTAATTCAAAGTCTAGTTAATCCATAAATCACATAATCCCTTCAACTCATGAAAATCGTGTAATGTGAACTAGGTGTAAAAGTGTTTAGATTTTCTATCAATCACAAAAATAGGGGAGTTCACATATAAAACCATTATGCCATGAGAGATTCCAGACATCCAGCCTCATACACTTCATATCTCCTCCTCTTATGCTCATATCAACTTGAATGCATAAAACCGGTGTTTTCCAAAAGAGTTTCTAATTTTTGAAAAATCGAAAAAAATTTCACATAATTGCTCGAAATGTTGCAAAACGCTGGATTTATCCAAGTGATCCTACACCCCCCAACCAAATCTTGCATTGTCCTCAATGTAAAAGATGTGAAATGAGCAAAACATGAGAGCAATTTAAAAATAAAAGGGAGTGAGGAATGATAGTACCTGAGAGAGTGAAAAGTGGAAATCTTCCTCCTTCTAACAAACCTATGAAAAAGAAAACAAAAGCAGCAAAATCCTAATCCTAACTACTCTATACCTCCATCAGACTAGGAGATCAATCATCCTGCTACACAGGATCATTCAGAGGTATGGACATACCTTCTGAAGGGAATTTCTCAAAGAACGGCTTTAATCGCTGCCCATTTGCTTTAAAAATGTTGCCGTTCCTTGGATTCAACAGCTCAACAGTCCCATATGGATAGACAGTTTGCACGATGTAGGGACCGGTCCATCGAGATCTCAATTTTCCCGGAAATAGATGTAAGTGAGAATTATACATGAGGACTTTTTGATTGATCGTGAATGTCTTGCGAAGAATATTCTTATCATGGAATATCTTCGTTTTGTCCTTGTAAATTCTCACATTCTCATAAGCTTCATTCCGGATTTCTGCAAGTTCATTCAATTGTAGTTTGCGTAATGTTGAGCTCTTAATTGTGCATATTTTAACCCCAATTCATCACTCATTATGCATGGTTTTCATAATTTAAAGACTAATCAAATACATGTTTTGTGGTTGTAGGAATGAGAGTTACTTTGCCCAATTGATGACCAAAAGAGCTGATTTAGAACCTTGGATGAAGACTCAAGGAGGGCTGAAGGAAGAAGGAAGCAAAGAAAGAAGCAAAGAAAGAAGAAAATAGAAGAAAGAAAGGAAGAAAACAAGAAGAAAAAGAGACTGACCGGTCTTGACCGGTCGGCCATGCTTGCTGGAGTAATGCCAAAGAGGGCCTGACCGGTCGTGACCGGTTGGCCAGCCCTGTCCGACCGGTCGTGACCGGTCGGCCATGCAAGTTTCAGATTCCAGATTCTAAAACAGCAATGTATTCCCGCACCTGGTTTTTCGGACCAGTTTTCTGGGCCGATCTTGATGATATTTGGAAATCCAACACATCCATGTTGTTATAGGCAAAATGATGGAGATAAGATTTCACGCGGAAATGCCCATAACGTCCATTCGACTCTCGAGATTATATGATCGAGAGTCGAATGTTGGATAGGTACGAGACGTCCATTCGACTCTCGAGATTGGCTGATCGAGAGTCGAATGTTGGATAGGTACGAGACGTCCATTCGACTCTCGAGATTGGCTGATCGAGAGTCGAATGTTTGATAGGTGCGGGACGTCCATTCGACTCTCGAGATCACCTGATCAAGAGTCATAGATTGAAAAATACGGAGCAGCTATTCGCAAGTCCCGAGTCTTCATAACCGATAGTCAAATACGGCAAAGCTCGATCCGCGAGCAGACCTTCTCACAAGTCGTTGAAAGACATTACACCCAAAATATGTACTTGGACTCGCGACCACATTTTAACCTGCGAGCAACTTTACTACGGGCGTCTCCTTCCTTTTCGGAGGCCTTGACTCCAACTATGGCTTCCGGCCGGATCCAGCCGGATTTCAAGGGATTACCATCTAGGGGCGCGATTGTTGGAATAAGTCATTGGGTTGGATCTGACTAAAAAGATAGGATCTTATCCCACGAAATCAGCGAATTCTTAGTATCGTATGCGACATCAATGGGATTTCGACATCTCACGTAACAGATTGGATTGCTTCAGATCTATATAAGGGGGTGGCTCCATTGAGAGCAGGGAGGTACGCATCATTCAATCTTGGTCCCGTTTTGCTTGGCTTCTCTTCTGTGGCCTAACTTAAGCGTCGGAGGGCTAACGGCTGGTCCCCAGCCACCCTTATTCGCTGTCTTGCTTCAGGTCTGGTGGTGGAAATCCCTGCTGGAGCAAAGGAGAAGAGCCGGAGGATCTCGTTACAAAAACTGACATTAACAGTTTGGCGCCGTCTGTGGGAACGACTTGATCATCAAAATCAATCGTGTTAACTATCGATCAAAATCCTTCGGTGATGCCTCCTAAAAAGACAGTTCATCCTTCAACTTCGAGGCAGGCACCACCTCCGCCCGATGAGACGGAATCCGCACCTGCCCTCCCACCTGTTCCGACGGATATCCCTCAAGGAGCCCCAAATATGCCATCAACAAATCCATTATTGGAGGCCTCTGGAAATCAGGATGATGTCCTACGATTCCTCGGGAACACTCTCCTAACTCTAAACGCCAGAGTTCAGGCACTGTCAAATCGACTTGATCAGCACTTCCCTGAACCGCAAAGACAACCCTCCGAAGGGTTACCACCGCCACCCATACCAGTTGCTTCCAGACATTCTATGGATGAACCACAGGTCCCACCACTTGGCGGCCATCCCCCTGTGCCGTCTCCACATTCTATACATTCCAGTTCGTCTCGACAACCTCAACCGCAAGGCTCCACCGCCGAAACGTCTAGCTATACCTTGCCATGGGAAGGAGATCTCAAAAGAATCCAAGACCGTTTTGATATCATGGAGCAGAAATACCAGGCAAATCGGCCATCTGCTGTCATGGCGGCAATACATCAATCTGAATCTCCCTTCACAAGCGAGGTCATGGAAGCCCCGTTGCCTAGAAAGTATCGAACGCCTGTTATCGCTCTGTATACAGGCATTGGCGATCCTCTGGAACATCTGGAAACATATAGGTCCCTCATGGAGTTGGAGGGACATGGTTCAGAAATCATGTGTAAGGCTTTTCCCCTTACATTGAAGGAAGCGGCTCGTACGTGGTTTCGGGGGTTAAAGCCACTTTCCATCAGTTCTTTTTCCCAATTATCGGAGATATTTCTTTCTCAATTCATGGGAAGTATTCGCATTAAAAAGCCAGCCTCCCATCTGATGAATCTGAAACAGCAACATGGGGAGACAATAAAAGAGTTCACAGTACGGTTCACTGCTGAAGCCGTTCAAACTAAGGGTTACACTGAAGAAAAGGGTCTCACAGCCCTCATTTCTGGAATAACGAGCGAGAAATTTAGGTTTGCTTTAGATAAGAGCCCGCCGAAAACTATGGCGGAATTCCAAGCTAAAGCTCAGAAATACATCAATGCAGAAGAAGTCGCATTGACACGCCATGGAGTACAAAGTAAGAAACGCAAGCCAGAAGGAACCTCTACAGATAAAAAATACCATCGCGATCAGCGCGATCGTTCTCCCAGGAAGCCTTACTCTGGTAAATATCATAATTACACTCCTCTTAATCGGTCTCCTGAAAAGGTTTTAATGGAGATAAAACACAAGCCATATGTGAAGTGGCCTGCAAAGATTAAATCCGATCCCGAGAAGAGAGATAAGAGTAAGTTCTGTTACTTCCACAAAGATCACGGGCATAGGACCCAGGACTGTATTTCTCTACGAGACCATATCGAAGCCCTTATTCGAAAAGGCCATCTCCAGGATTATGTTGCTCGTAAGAATCAGTCACCAGAAAGGGCGAAGACCTCATCTCGCCAAAAGGAACCGTCTCATCATCAAACCGACCAAGAGGATGCTGAGCCCACAGGAGAAATTTGCACTATCGTCGGGGGTCCAGCTTGCGGGGGTGACTCTCAAGCTTCAAGAAAGGCATACGCCCGAAAGGCGTCCAAAGAACCCCAGCAGATCTATTGGCTGGAACAAACGTCCAACTCATCGAAGGCTAGCCATCCCCCAATTTCTTTCACCCTCGAAGATGCAGCGGGAATTCATTTCCCTCATGAAGATTCCATCGTAGTCACACTGAAGGTATCAAATTATCTGACTCATCGAATTATGGTGGATACAGGTAGCTCGGCCGATATTCTGTATTTGGAGGCTTTCGACAAGATGGCACTTGCCAGAAACCTCCTCAAGCCAGTATCGACCCCTCTTGTCGGCTTTGGAGGAGAAGTGGTAACACCTGAAGGAAGTATCGATCTCCCAGTCACCTTTGGGGAGAGTCTAGCGAAGACCACCGTCTTCGTAAACTTCCTCGTCGTGGATCGAAAATCAGCATATAACGCCATCTTGGGGAGACCGTCTCTAGCTAAGGTTGGAGCGGCCTTGCACCCTTCATATTTATGTGTTAAATTTCCGACCCCAAATGGCATAGGGGTCGTGCGAGGAAGTCAGCAGGAGGCACGGTCCTGTTACCAGATAGCCCTCCAAGATCGAAAGAAGGCTCAAGCGACACCTGTCATGAAAATAGTTCAAGGTTCATCCGACGTTCTCGCCACCGCGTTGGATCCAAGGGAAAATGCTCTGAAATCAAGAACTCCAGGGGAGGAAATAGTGGCGATCCGCTTGACCGAAGACGACCAGTCTAAGATCGTGTACATCGGTTCCTCCTTAAACAGTATCCACCGCGAAGATTTGATCCGTTTCCTCACTGAATACCAGGACGTGTTTGCTTGGTCTCATAAAGATATGCCGGGCATCGATCCTGAGGTCATCGTACATCGTCTCAACATTGACCCGAAGCATAAACCCGTACATCAGCGTCGACGTGCCTTTACTGCAGAAAGACAAATGGCGATCAAAACTGAAGTTGAAAAGCTGCTCGCGGCAAATTTCATAAAAGAAGTTGACTACCCACAATGGGTCGCCAACGTAGTTCTCGTCCGGAAAGCTAATGGCAAATGGAGGATTTGCGTCGACTATTCAGACTTAAACAAAGCATGTCCCAAAGATAGCTTCCCGACACCACGAATCGACCAGTTGGTCGACTCAACAGCTGGACATGCTCTCCTCAGTTTTATGGATGCTTATTCTGGTTACAACCAGATTATGATGCATCCACCTGATGGCCAGCATACTGCCTTCATCACAGATCGAGGACTATATTGCTACCAGGTAATGCCGTTTGGTCTCAAAAATGCAGGGGCCACTTATCAGCGTCTTGTCAACAAAATATTCACTGCTCAAATCGGTAGGAATATGGAAGTATATGTTGACGATATGCTCGTGAAAAGCATCGATGAAGATGACCACATTCCTGATCTTCGAGAAGCCTTTGATCTGATGAGGAAGTATCAGATGAAATTAAATCCAGAAAAATGTGCGTTTGGAGTATCTGCAGGGAAATTTCTTGGGTTCATGGTTGGCCAACGTGGAATTGAGGCGAATCCTGAAAAGATTAAAGCATTGATAGAGATGAAATCCCCAGTGACTCTGAAGGACGTTCAGCGTTTAGCTGGTCGCGTCGCATCATTGAACAGGTTCATCTCGCGAGCATCTGACAAGTGCCTGCCCTTCTTCAAACTCCTTCGTGCAACGGCCAAGTCTGATTGGAGGTGGACACCTCAATGTGAAGAAGCTTTTCAACAACTGAAGCAATATATGAGCGCTTGTTCGCTTCCCCAAGTGTAGGGTTGCGATGTAGTAATAAACTCGGTAATACCGAGGTCGATCCACAGGGACTTATGTAGGATGTCACAAATTCATCCACAAGTTTCTATTGAAGCTAACAATCAAAGTTTGAATAGAATGTGTATGATTAACAGTTTAAGCTAAATTGAATGTAAACAATTATAAGAAGGTACTAGGGGTTCGAGGATTCACTTGTAGTAATCCTCGATGTTCAATCCGCTGTGGTTTCCCATTCTCTCAACTAGAATTACCAGTCAGGTCTATCTAGTCGGATGATAGAACTGTTAAACCAGAAGTCTGTAACATGTAAGTTCTGTGCATAAAGTTCACTCAACTCTAGGCTGATCTGAGCATGCTCATTGCATAGGTCAGTCACCTTTTCTATAGGTCCAATTCCCTACCATAACCATCCTCAAGTCTTCTCACAAGACAAGGCTAGATCATGATTTGAACTGGATTCAAATTATATGCACAGTCCATACATATTCCAGATAATCAACCAAAACTAGAACTTTGGCATGAAGCCCCTTTATGAAGAGCTTGGTACTAGAGCGCACTCCAATTCCTCGGATCATACAGGTCTAGACCATTGCAAACAAATTAAGAAAATAAGTAATTCATCCAAACATCCATGAGTCATCACAAGACTAAGAGAAATTACTTAAAAACTTGTATAAACTTCAAACCTTAGTTCATAATCATGAATTCCAAACTGAAAACCACTTAACTACGAATTAAAACATCTTGGATACACTACAAGCTTCACCTCTTAGCCCTAGCTAAGAGGTTTAGCTGCTCATGATCCAAGGAAACATGAAACAACTCTTAAAAACATGAAAACAGCAAAGCAAACCAAAAAGGAGTTGTGAAACTCCAATCTTCACTTCCACAGCCTCCAACCTCGCTTGAACCCTTCTAGGATGCCCTAGGAACGATCCCTAGGTGTCCTTTTATAGTCTGGAAGCTCCACAACTTCGGAAGAATCGAGAACTTGCGTAACGCTTACGCAGCGCAGAGAAAATCGGGATGAAATTAGAAATTTCTAACTCAGTACGCATGGCCGACCGGTCATGACCGGTCGGCCTCAAGTGAAAACACTCCAGCAGGTATGCCCGACCGGTCAAGACCGGTCGGGCCTAGTAGAACATCAGTCCAGCAAGCCTATCCGACCGGTCAAGACCGGTCGGATGTTTTCATTCTCCTTACAGCAGCAGTGACCGACCGGTCTTGACCGGTCGGTCCTTTTCCATGAAGTTCCAGCATATGTCCGACCGGTCAAGACCGGTCGGACGTCTTCAGTAGGGGCCAAATCTGCATGGCTGACCGGTCACTGACCGGTCTGGCTTCCTTGGCCGACCGGTCACGACCGGTCAGCCCTCTTTTTCTTCTTGCATTTTTCCTTTCTTTCTTCCTTCTGCTTTCTTTTCTTCTTTAGTTCTTTCTTTCTTTATTAGAATGGTTCCAAATGAGCTCATTATATCTTCAATTGAGTAGAGTCCACCCTCAATCCTGTAGTCACACAACATGCATTGAATTAGCTTCCAAACCATACAAACCTTGCACAATGAGTGATGAATTGGGGTTAGAATATGCATAATTAAGAGCTCAACACACCCCCCAACCAGCATTTTGCTAGTCCCGAGCAAAACATGCGTGAAGCTAATCTCATTCTTCTAAACTCAACTCTCCTTCAGAAACCATCCTTCTATACATTCCAGGGTTCATAAGTGTAAGATTCAGAAAGATTAGGCGTCAAAGGTTTGCACCATAAATCCTCAAGACATAATAGGCATTCATATGAGATTCCCACTAATTGGTTGATAAATAGAGGGAATTGAACAAATTCATCCTAGTGTGGGTAGTGAAAATTCATTCCACGAGTTTCTAGGATTATCTTCTTCATAGATTAACTAGACTATAGAACTCAAGGTACATAGAGCCACATCAAGCCAACGACAGGAAATTGCCTTACCGTCCTTCCGACGACTTTCACACTACGTCCCATTTCCGGCTTTGGTTACGGGTAGACCATCCCCCGGCTGGTAGTAGGTAGCCCTAATCGGAATTTTCCACCGTTTTTCCACATTCCCAATTTCATCCTTCCTTTTCCTTTTTCTTTTTAAATTAGATAGGATTTTTAGAAATCCATATCTTTCATTATTTTCCCATGGACAAGGATGGACAAAGTACCCCGGCCTGATTTCTCAATACCTTAATTCAAAGTCTAACTCATCCCTAAATCACATAATCCCTTCAACTCATGAAAATCGTGTAATGTGAACTAGGTGTAAAAGTGTTCAGATTTTCTATCAATCACAAAAATAGGGGAGTTCACATATAAAACCATTATGCAATGAGAGATTCCAGACATCCAGCCTTATACACTTCATATCTCCTCCTCTTATGCTCATATCAACTCGAATGCATAGAACCAATGTTTTCCAAAAGAGTTTCGAATTTTTGAAAAAAATCGAAAAATTTCCACATAATTGCTTGAGATGTTGCAAAATGCTGGATTCATCCAAGCGGTCCTACACCCCCCAACCAAATCGTGCATTGTCCTCAATGTAAAAGATGCGCAATGAGCAAAACATGAGAGCAATTTGAAAATAAAAGGGAGTGAGGAATGATATTACCTGAGAGAGTGAACATTGGAAATCTTCCTCCTTCTAACAAACCTATGAAAACGAAAACAAAAAACAGCAAAGTCCTAATCCTAACTACTCTATACCTCCATCAGACTAGGAGATCAATCATCCTGATACACAGGATCATTCAGGGGTATGGACATACCTTCTGAAGGAAAATTCTCAAAGAACGGCTTTAATCGCTGCCCATTTGCTTTGAAAATGTTGCCGTTCCTCGGATTCAACAGCTCGACAGTCCCATACGGATAGACAGTTTGCACAATGTAGGGACCGGTCCATCGAGATTTTAGTTTTCCCGGAAATAGATGTAAGCGAGAATTATACATAAGGACTTTTTGGTTGATTGTGAATGTCTTGCGAAGAATATTCTTATCATGGAATATCTTCGTCTTGTCCTTGTAGATTCTCGCATTCTCATATGCGTCATTCCGGATTTCTGCAAGTTCATTCAATTGTAGTTTGCGTAACGAGCTTGCCTTGTCATAATTGAAATTCATCTTCTTAATAGCCCAATATGCCTTATGTTCCAATTCCACAGGTAGGTGACAAGCCTTCCCATAGACAAGTCTATAGGGAGACATTCCAATAGGGGTTTTAAAGGCAGTACGGTAAGCCCAAAGCGCATCGGTAAGTCGAAGTGACCAATCCTTGCGATCGGGATTCACCGTTTTCTCCAAAATGTGTTTAATCTCCCTATTGGATATCTCAGCTTGTCCACTAGTTTGTGGGTGATAGGGAGTGCTCACTTTGTGTGTAACGCCATATTTCTTCATTAAGGCTGCAAAAGGGCGATTGCAAAAGTGAGACCCTCCATCACTTATGATGACTCGAGGCGTTCCAAACCGGGAAAGAATATTTTCTTTTAAAAATCGAATGACCGTTTTATGGTCATTATTCCGGCAAGGAATGGCCTCGACCCATTTGGAGACATAATCAACAGCAAGTAAGATGTATAAATTTCCAAAAGAAGATGGGAATGGGCCCATGAAATCGATGCCCCAACAATCAAAAATTTCGATAATTAAAATGGGATTAAGTGGCATCATATTTCTACGGGAGATTCCTCCTAGTTTCTGACAAGGTTCACATGCTTTGCAAAACTCATGTGTGTCTTTGAACATGGTGGGCCAATAAAACCCACATTGCAGAATTTTCGCTGTGGTCTTTTTGGCTGAAAAATGGCCACCACATGCTTGAGAATGACAGAAGGAGATGATACGTTGTTGCTCATTATCTGGGACACATCTCCTTATGATTTGGTCGGGACAATACTTGAACAAGTATGGGTCGTCCCATAGAAATTTCCGTACCTCTGAGAAGAATCTATCCTTATCTTGCTTTTTCCAATATGTAGGAATTGTACCTGTAGCAAGATAATTAGCAATGTCCGCATACCATGGCAATTGGGAAACAGCAAAAAGTTGTTCATCAGGAAACATGTCATTGATTGCAGTCGTTTCAGGGGAATCAGTGAGGACAAGTCGAGAGAGGTGGTCAGCTACTACATTCTCTACTCCTTTCTTATCACGTATCTCTAAGTCGAATTCTTGGAGTAGGAGGATCCATCTTAATAACCGTGGTTTAGCATCCTTCTTAGAGAGAAGATACTTAAGCGCGGCATGGTCGGTGAATACGATGATCTTGGATCCAATCAAGTAGGATCTAAACTTTTCCAAGGCAAAAACTACTGCTAAAAGTTCCTTTTCAGTAGTGGTGTAGTTTGCCTGGGCTGAGTTTAGGGTTCTACTTGCATAGTAGATAACACATGGCTTTTTATCTTTTCTTTGGCCTAACACGGCCCCAATAGCATAGTCGCTAGCATCGCACATAATCTCAAAAGGAAGGCTCCAATCAGGTGGTTGCATTATTGGGGCGCATGTCAACATGCCTTTAAGGGTGGTAAAGGCCTTTTGACATTCTTCACTCCACTCAAATGAATTTTCCTTTTGAAGTAGGTTGCATAAAGGACGAGAGAGTGAACTGAAATCCTTTATGAACCGTCTATAAAATCCTGCGTGTCCTAAAAAGGACCGTATATCTCGTATGCTTTTGGGTGGTGGGAGGTTAGAGATAAGATCAATTTTCGCCTTGTCCACCTCAATTCCATTTTGTGAAACGATGTGACCAAGTACAATTCCCTTTTGAACCATGAAGTGACACTTTTCCCAATTGAGTACAAGGTTCTTTTCTTCACATCTTTTTAGCACAGATTTCAAGTGCTTGAGGCACTCATCAAAGTTACAACCAAATACAGAAAAATCATCCATGAAGACTTCAAGAATGGTCCCCACCATGTCAGAAAAGATGCTCATCATACAACGCTGAAAGGTGGCAGGGGCATTACATAGTCCAAACGGCATTCGTCGATAGGCGAAAGTACCGAATGGACATGTGAATGTAGTCTTTTCTTGATCTTCACGGGCAATTTCTATTTGGTTGTACCCTGAATAGCCATCAAGAAAGCAAAAGTGGGAATGACCCGCCAACCGTTCTAAAATCTGATCAACAAACGGTAGGGGGAAGTGGTCTTTCCTCGTGACAGTGTTTAGCTTCCTGTAGTCAATGCACATTCTCCAACCGGTAGTGACTCTAGTTGGTACGAGTTCATTATTGGCATTGGCTATGATGGTTATTCCGGATTTCTTTGGCACCACTTGAGTTGGGCTCACCCATTGGCTATCAGATATTGGGTAAATGATACCTACATCCAATAGTTTCACCACTTCGGCCTTAACCACATCCTTCATATTTGGATTTAGTCGTCTTTGTGGTTGCCGGGATGTCTTTGCATTTTCCTCAAGATGTATGCGGTGAGTGCAAATCAGTGGGTCTATGCCTTTGAGATCCGCAATTGTCCATCCGATGGCACTCTTGTGCTCTAATAGAGTGGCTATTAGCCTACTCTCTTGTTCCTCATCCAAGTGGGAAGAAATCACCACTGGATATGTCTCATCTCGACCTAAATAGACATATTTTAGCTCACTTGGCAATGGTTTTAGGTCGAGTTTTGGTGCCTTAATGTTGGATGGGAGGGCCTTGTTCTCATTTATAGGCAAAGGTTCAATTGGGGCCCTCCATCTTTTATTTTCACGCACCAGCATCACATCTAGAATGGCATCCATCTCTTGTGTTGTATTATCATTCATATCATGGAGATGGGCCACACATGCCTCTAAAGGGTCGGAAAATAGTGACAAGGGGATTGTATCTTCCACGAATGATTCGATCATGTTTAGTTCGTGGATATCATCATCAACTTCCCGCGGTTGTTTGCATAACTCAAATATATTAAGCTCAAGAGTCATATTTCCAAAGGACATTTGTACCAGTCCGTTTCTACAATTGATAATGGCGTTTGAGGTAGCTAGAAACGGCCTTCCAAGTATGACAGGAATTTGAGTACCGGTGCCTATCACGGGATGTGTGTCCAAGACAATAAAATCTACTGGATAGTAGAATTTATCAACTTGAACTAGAACATCCTCTACCATTCCTCTCGGTATCCGGATGGATCTATCAGCAAGTTGGAGTGTGGTTTTGGTGGGTTTCAATTCACCTAACCCAAGTTGTTCGTAGACCGAGTATGGAATGAGATTCACACTTGCCCCCAAGTCGAGTAGGGCTTGTTTAATCTGGTAGTCTCCTATGATGCATGATATGGTTGGACTACCCGGATCTTTGTATTTTTGGGGCACCTCTTGTTTGATGATGGCACTCAAATTCTCAGCCAAAAGCACTTTGTTGTGAACATTATGTTTCCTTTTGATTGTACACAATTCCTTTAAAAATTTGGCATAAGATGGTATTTGTTTTATTGCATCCAACAGCGGAATGTTGATCTTCACCTGCTTGAAAACTTCCAGAATCTCCAGATTTTTATCTAAAGGTTTAGGTGAAATCAACCTTTGTGGAAATGGGGCAACCGGCTTGTATTGTCTTTCCGGTTCTTTCTCTTGTGGAATATTGTTTGGGCTATCATCCTCTTTGGGAATTTCCGGATCCTTAGGCTTGGAGGCCTTCACCGAATTGGATTTATCAATTTCTTTCCCACTTCTCAAAGTGGTGATAGCTTGGACATGTTCCGTATGGTGGGAGGATGAGCTTGCATCTTGTATCTCATATTGGGTCCTTGGATTAGGAAGAGGTTGGGCAGGGAGTGTGCCCTTCTCTCTAACACTAAGGTGAGCTTCAACTCTAGCCAAAGATGTTTTCAATTCATTGATGGCTTGGTTTGAGTTTTGATTGAATTTCAATTGCTCTTGCATGAACCCATCTATTTTTAGAGAGTTTGTCTTGTTTTGCTCATTCTGGACTGATACAAATGCACCCAACATCTCTTCTAGTGATACTTTTGGAGTGTTGTTTGCATTTGCATTGGGCCCATTCTTCCAACTGAAGTTGGGATGGTTCTTCCAATTAGGATTATACGTGTTTGAGTTTGGAGCACCATATTGCTGCTGATAACTGTTTATGGCATTTGTTTGTTCTTGTAAGATGCCTTGGACTGCTGAAATTGTGGGACAATCGGGTGTAGCATGTTGATTTCCAGCACAAATTCCACAAACAGTTTCAACCTCAGTAGAGTTGATTGTTTCTCCTTTCCTTAATTCCATGGCTTCGACCTTTCTTGTAAGGCTAGCCAACCGTGCACTTATGCTATCTTCTTCTGATAGGACATACATTCCTCCCTTTTCCTTTTGTTGGCCAATCTTGGAATTTGTTGGTTTAGGTGTGTCCCAAGATTGTGCACTTTCAGCCAATTCTTCCAGATAATCCCATGCTTCATCAGCTTCCTTATTCATGAACTCCCCATTACACATCATCTCTATAAATTGGCGCATGGATGGAATCAGTCCTTCATAGAAAAAACTTATAATCCGCCAATTTTCATAGCCATGATGTGGGCATGCATTTAATAGGTCCTTGAATCTCTCCCAACATTGGGAAAAGGTTTCATCCTCCTTTTGGGCAAAGTTCATGATAAGGCGCTTAAGCATGTTCGTTTTGTGGGTAGGGAAGAATTTTTTTATAAATTCTCTGTGCATATCGTTCCATGACCCGATTGATCTTGGCCTTAATGCATACAGCCAACCCTTGGCTTTATCCTTAAGAGTGAAAGGGAAGAATTTAAGTCTTACTACATCTTCAGTCACATTTGCAAAGTGCATGGTGGTGATTACCTCATCAAACTCCCTAAAGTGTTGATAGGCACTTTCACTGTCTAAACCATGGAATTTAGGGAGAAGATTGATCACTCCCGGTTTCAAATCCACATTCCCTGCATTTGGTGGAAATACTATGCATGAGGGCGTGCTTGTTCTTGCAGGTTGCAAGAAATCACGTAAAGTCCTAGGTCGGGGAACATTCTCAACCACATTCTCCCCTGTTTCGGTTTGATTTTGAACCGGGTTAGGTTGATTTGTAGCCATACTTTCAGATAAAATTGGAGAATTTAGATGTCTCCTAGCACGTGGCTCTCTATCAATCCCTTCTACTACCCCCCCTTCACTTATGAGTCGGTTATTGGAATCCCGAGCCCAATGTGGCATGCAAAATAAAAAAATAAGAAACAAAAGAAAGGAAAAAGAATTCTTCCTTCTTTTTCTTTACTCTTCTCTAAGACCGAAGCACAAGGTGTCTTGCAATGGCTAGGCCAAAAACAAAGATAGAGACCGATTTCTCCTGGTCAATAGGGGTTCAGAGAACACCCCACCCACTCTTTGAATCTTTTGAGAAAAGACACAGAAAAAGGAGAAAGAGAAGTAGAGATGAGAAAAGAAATCCCTGAGCACAAGGTGATCCAAGACGGCAGAGCCGACCAATAGGAATCCAGGTGGCAAAAAGGCCGACCTTTCAGAGATCCAAAAGGAGTCTCCACCCACTCTACAAGAGATGAATAAAATAAGAATGACTAGGAGAAGGAGAAGAGTAAGGTTTTAGAAGGATAGAACCTGATTCGCACTTGAAATCCTTGAATCTTCTTCAGCTTCCTAGAAATCCTTGAAAAAAAATCAAATAAACAAACTAAGTTAGTTCTAATAATCTAAAAGAGTCCTAAATAGATACTAATTTCAGAAATTTGTGGAAACCGTCAAAATCCCCGGCAGCGGCGCCAAAAACTTGTTCGCTTCCCCAAGTGTAGGGTTGCGATGTAGTAATAAACTCGGTAATACCGAGGTCGATCCACAGGGACTTATGTAGGATGTCACAAATTCATCCACAAGTTTCTATTGAAGCTAACAATCAAAGTTTGAATAGAATGTGTATGATTAACAGTTTAAGCTAAATTGAATGTAAACAATTATAAGAAGGTACTAGGGGTTCGAGGATTCACTTGTAGTAATCCTCGATGTTCAATCCGCTGTGGTTTCCCATTCTCTCAACTAGAATTACCAGTCAGGTCTATCTAGTCGGATGATAGAACTGTTAAACCAGAAGTCTGTAACATGTAAGTTCTGTGCATAAAGTTCACTCAACTCTAGGCTGATCTGAGCATGCTCATTGCATAGGTCAGTCACCTTTTCTATAGGTCCAATTCCCTACCATAACCATCCTCAAGTCTTCTCACAAGACAAGGCTAGATCATGATTTGAACTGGATTCAAATTATATGCACAGTCCATACATATTCCAGATAATCAACCAAAACTAGAACTTTGGCATGAAGCCCCTTTATGAAGAGCTTGGTACTAGAGCGCACTCCAATTCCTCGGATCATACAGGTCTAGACCATTGCAAACAAATTAAGAAAATAAGTAATTCATCCAAACATCCATGAGTCATCACAAGACTAAGAGAAATTACTTAAAAACTTGTATAAACTTCAAACCTTAGTTCATAATCATGAATTCCAAACTGAAAACCACTTAACTACGAATTAAAACATCTTGGATACACTACAAGCTTCACCTCTTAGCCCTAGCTAAGAGGTTTAGCTGCTCATGATCCAAGGAAACATGAAACAACTCTTAAAAACATGAAAACAGCAAAGCAAACCAAAAAGGAGTTGTGAAACTCCAATCTTCACTTCCACAGCCTCCAACCTCGCTTGAACCCTTCTAGGATGCCCTAGGAACGATCCCTAGGTGTCCTTTTATAGTCTGGAAGCTCCACAACTTCGGAAGAATCGAGAACTTGCGTAACGCTTACGCAGCGCAGAGAAAATCGGGATGAAATTAGAAATTTCTAACTCAGTACGCATGGCCGACCGGTCATGACCGGTCGGCCTCAAGTGAAAACACTCCAGCAGGTATGCCCGACCGGTCAAGACCGGTCGGGCCTAGTAGAACATCAGTCCAGCAAGCCTATCCGACCGGTCAAGACCGGTCGGATGTTTTCATTCTCCTTACAGCAGAAGTGACCGACCGGTCTTGACCGGTCGGTCCTTTTCCATGAAGTTCCAGCATATGTCCGACCGGTCAAGACCGGTCGGACGTCTTCAGTAGGGGCCAAATCTGCATGGCTGACCGGTCACTGACCGGTCTGGCTTCCTTGGCCGACCGGTCACGACCGGTCAGCCCTCTTTTCTTCTTGCATTTTTCCTTTCTTTCTTCCTTCTGCTTTCTTTTCTTCTTTAGTTCTTTCTTTCTTTATTAGAATGGTTCCAAATGAGCTCATTATATCTTCAATTGAGTAGAGTCCACCCTCAATCCTGTAGTCACACAACATGCATTGAATTAGCTTCCAAACCATACAAACCTTGCACAATGAGTGATGAATTGGGGTTAGAATATGCATAATTAAGAGCTCAACAGCGCTCCCCCCATTTTATCTAAGCCTGTGGCACATGAGCAACTCATTCTTTATTTATCTGTGTCTTCCACGGCCGTTAGTGCCGCTTTAATAAGAGAAGATTCTGGGGTACAAAGGCCCGTTTATTATATCAGTCGAGCAATGGTTGATACAGAAACTAGGTATTCTGATTTGGAGAAATTGGCCCTAGCCTTAATCACGGCAGCTCGAAAACTACGACCATACTTTCAAGCCCATGCTATTTTAGTACCAACAAATCATCCACTACGTCAAGTCCTTCAAAAGCCTGAGGCTTCCGGGCGCTTAACTAAATGGGCGGTCGAGATCAGCGAGCATGATATTTCATTCTGTCCTAGGACCGCAGTCAAGGGCCAGGCCGTGGCTGACTTCATCGCCGAATTTACATATTCTTCTGAAGATAGCGCCATGACCAGCGACCAGCCTTCTTGGTCGCTCTTTGTGGACGGGTCGTCACGGGCCAGTGGCAGTGGAGCGGGCCTGATTTTAGTGGCTCCAGACGGGTCGCATTTTCAATACGCTCTGCGTTTCGAATCACGCGTCTCCAATAATGAAGCAGAATATGAGGCCCTTATTGTTGGCCTCGAGCTAGCCGTTGTCCTCGCAGTCCAGAATTTGATAATTCATAGCGATTCCCAGCTCATTGTCAACCAAGTTCTTGGCGAATTCGAAACCAAAGAAGAAAGAATGGCCTTATACAAGTCTCGTGTCCTCATCCTGCTCGCCAAACTGAAGATTTACAAAATATTCCATATCCCTCGCGAGCAGAACCAACTGGCCGATTCCTTGGCAAAACTCGCTTCTGCACCAGAATCAGAACTATCACATTCGATCCCCATCGAGCACCGTCAACACTTGAGTATCGACCAAGTGACTCCCGAGCAAGTTATATCGGTACAATCGTCTCCATGCTGGATGGATCCTATCATCCTTTATCTCAGAGATGGATACCTACCAGAAAATAAGAAAGCTGCAAGACAAATTCAGCTTCGAGCTGCCAGGTACACCTTACAAGATGGAATCTTGTTGCGAAAAAGCTTCTCCTTACCTTATTTGAGGTGTCTTCACCCAGAAGAAGCACATCGTGTTCTAGATGAAGTACACCAGGGGGCATGTGGTAATCATCCCAGGGGGCGATCTCTAGCATATAAAGCGATGAGGCAAGGATATTATTGGCCTACTATGAAAGCAGACGCCATAGAATTTTCTAAAAAATGCGACAAGTGTCAACGATATCAACCTATACCTCGTGTACCGTCTGAGCGGATGACCCCAGTCGACAGCCCTTGGCCTTTTGCTCAGTGGGGGATCGATATCATCGGTCCCTTACCTTTGGGAAAGGGACAGAATAGGTTCGCGATCGTGGCGGTTGATTATTTCACCAAATGGGCCGAGGCAGAACCATTAGCCAAAATTACTGAAAAACAAACTACTAAGTTTATGTGGAGAAATATTATATGTCGCTTCGGACTTCCTCATACCATAATTACCGATAACGGAACGCAGTTCGACAACGCAGCCTTTGATGAATTTTGCGACAAATGGAAGATACGTAATCTCCGCACTTCTCCATATCATCCATAGGCGAATGGGTAGGTCGAGGCAGTGAATAAAATTATAAAGCATCATCTAAAGACCAAGCTAAGTGAATGTAAAGGGGTGTGGCCAGAACTTCTGCCAGAAGTGTTATGGGCCTATAGAACCACGGCTTGTACATCGACAGGTGAAACTCCTTTCTCCTTAGCATTTGGTGTTGACGCAGTGGTACCAGTGGAAATTCAAGTGCCCTCATATCGGATCGAACAGTATGATCCCGCGAGCAATCAGGAAAATATCCGACTTCATCTCGATCTCTTGGAAGAGCGAAGAAATGCTTCCCAAGTACGAGTGGCGGCATATCAACAACGTATTGCTCGTTATCGGAATGCAAAGGTTCGACCTAGATCCTTCCAGTTCGGAGATTTGGTTCTAAGGCGAAATCTTGGAATTCCTGTTCGTTCATTGGATCCGAATTGGGAAGGCCCGTATCGGGTTATTAGGGTTGTGCGACCCGGTACTTATTATCTTGAAGACATGCAAGGGAAGCCTGTACGTCGCCCTTGGCACGTGGAGCATATGCTAAGATACTACCCCTAGATTCGATGTAGTTTATCATAACATTTTATGAATAAAGTGACATATCTTTTGGCCGCTACTCCATTTATATGGACCGGAATAGCCCTGAAGAGTGCTTACACGTCCTCTTGGCCAATTGCCTACCTTTGGAAGGATTGAAATCATTACTAGTTGGTCGCTTCTCCATTCTCATGGACCTGAACAGCCCCGAAGAGAATGAATACCATCTCTTGACCAACCTTTTGCCCCTGGTAGAATCAAAATCTCAATCGATAGATCAGTCTATCTCAACGCGGACATGGTCTCACGACCCCCGGATTGAGTCTAATTCATTTTTTCATGAGTTAGTTACTCGCGATTGGTGAGAGGAGGAATCGCACTCCAAAATGCGAGCACCACAGCTCGTGCTCAAATTAGGGCAGCGAACGGGGTCACATCCTGATCGCGAGCAGCTTAGCTCATGCCCGAATTAAAGGGTCACATCTCTGACGAATCCATTCAAGATTAACAAGCAAAAAAAAAAAAATGAAAGATGAAGGGGGAACAGCAACGAAACAGCGACACTTCCAAAAACATCTTTTCATTAATAATCAGATGATTACATATACATGAGCGCAGATACAGGGGAGGAAAATAAAAGGAAATCAATCGCTTGGAGGAGCAACGCTCTCGACTTCAGGGCCCATTTCAGGAGCCCCTCCAGCCTGCGTGGCTTCGGTCACTCGTTCTCGGCAGCAGCTTGCTCTTCTGCAGCTATGATGGTCGCGACTCGACCGAATTCCCCCATATCGAAGGATGGGATCATTCGTTGCACTACTCTTAGTGCAAAGTCTCGACCAGCATCGTATGACTCATATCGTTCATCATCATACATCTGCGAAGTCCGGAACTCGGAAACTGCCCGAGTACCTTCCTCCGAGAGCATTTTTACAAGGGCGACTCTCTCCTCGTCCCAGTGGATCGAGTCGTCCTTAAGCTGCGCGAGAGCGGTGCGCTCCCTAGTCAGGTTGTCGTAGGCCTCCTTGAGCTGCGACCTGGCTCCCGCGAATTGCTCCTCTAATGAGATCTTGTCCTGTCGGAAGATCTCCCTCTCTCTCTCTGCCTTCTCCTTCAGACCCGTGAGCTTCACGTAGTCTGAGTCCAAGGCCTGATACCTGTCGGTCAGGACTTGGATCTTCTCGATGAGGATCTTTTTCTCCTCATCTCTCTTCGAGATCACTGCCTCACGAGCCTTGAGCAGTTGATCTCTTCCTTGAACTGCCTTCTCCAAGGCAGTCCTCTTTCCCTCAGCCTCCTCTATCGTGCGACGGGCGGCAACGATATCACGCCTCGTTCGCAGAATAAGATCCAAACCCTGCAAAGAGATGAAAAATATAAGATTTCTGGAACGTAACAACAGGTCGAAACAGATCTTGACGAAGTCTTACCTGAACCATCCTCATCCCCGCTTCAAGGATAAGGTTCTCAGGGCTTGGCTCGGGGAGAGAGCCGAAGGCGTGAGGCGGGACGTTCTCGAACAAGAACTTACACACAGGGTGGAGGTGACGTGGAATCGAGTACGTCCCGCTCCCAGACGGTTGGGCAACGACCAAACCGGCCTGCTCGCGAGGTGGAGGCATGGACTCGGGAGCAGGTCCCTGCTCGGCAGCTGGGACCAGTTCCCGAGCAGGAGTTGGCTCTTGAGGCTCTACCTGCTCTCGAGCCTCTTCAGCTGGGGGGCAGCTGGACCCCACCCCATCTGGGGAATTATCTGCAATGTTGATCACTGGTGGCCCAGGTGCGACCACCAGTGAAGGGATAGTAGGCCCAGCTGGGGCCCCCGCCATGCTCGCGGGAAGGGCAGGCTGATCGCTGCCCGCGCGGATGGAAGATTGAGACGGTTCGGCAGGGGTTCTCTTCTGCCTTTTGGAACCTGTGCCCTTCAGACGGGGCAGTAGGCCTCTCTTCTCTCCAGCCTTCGTCATTTCGACTTCTCTTCTGGATATGAGGCCTGCTGCTGCAAGTCGCGAAGGAGATAAGCAAGCCTCGATATGCCTATCTCCGACAGGCACCTTATACACTCTGACGATCTTCTCGTTGATCCCACCCTTCAAATTCGGTTTCCGCAATGCCGGGATACCTGCGAGCACAAATAATGGTCAAACGAAGCAAAACCCTAAAAATTATTCTAAGGAAACTGCACAATACGGGATTGTGTCTACCTTCACAGAAAAACCGGGTCACTCCTGGACCCCTGGAGGAGGCAGACTCCCAGCTCCCGGAAGCATAGAACCACCGCTTCCTCCAGCCGGGATAGTTCGAGGAGGGCTTACCCAACACGAAGTTATCCCGGTGCCAGTAACATAAATAATACCAGCCTTCGCTGGATGGAGCTTTCTTCAGACGGAACATACGGAGGAACTCCTCCGCCGTGAGTTCCCCGTTGCCAGCCTGAGCCCAAAGGGCAAAGGAGCCCAAAACCACCCTCCACCCGTTCACAATGAGTTGCCCAGGGGCAATCTTGTAACACCGTAATACATCGCGAACAAAGGGATGGAGGGGAAGGCGTACCCCCAGGATGAGCTGGTACTCGTAAAATGTTACGCATCCTGGGGGGGGGGGAGTCGGGTGTTTCTCCACCTCCGGGCAAGCGGAGAGTTACGGAATCAGGGATTTGGTATCTCTCCCGTAGCTCAGCCAGCCGGTCCTCCGATAAAACGGAAGGATATCCGGCTGCTGTGTATCTCCCCGCCGAAACCCTTGCACTGCTGGAGGCAGAGGACTCCGGAGTGGCATCACCAAGGGGGACAGTAGTCTCGTCAGAGTTCCCAGCCATGGGGAGATGAAAATAAAAGAAGAAGAAAAAGGAAGTATACCGGGGAAAAGAAAGAATGAGCACCGGAAGAGGAGGAAGAATGGAAAGAAAGGGTTGCAGGATTCTTTCGAATAAACTTCTGTAGAAAATCAAAGAAATGGCGGACTCCGTATATTTATAGGCAATCATTCCGCCGTATCTGATGGCACGTGGCAGTCCCTCGTTGGACACAGCGCTCGAGCAGGCACGCCCATTAACTCCTCAAACACGTGGCGAGCGCCCCTTCATTTTCCATCAGCGAAAAGGCTGCGGAAAGCTGGCGCTCATTAATTTCAGCCCATCATGAGGGGTGCCGTTCTCGATGAAGGTAGCGAGCGGTTTCGTGTGATAGTGAGCTAAGTCCTTTCCTTAAGAATTCTTGACGGCAAGGACTTGGGGGGCATCTGTTATAGGCAAAATGATGGAGATAAGATTTCACGCGGAAATGCCCATAACGTCCATTCGACTCTCGAGATTATATGATCGAGAGTCGAATGTTGGATAGGTACGAGACGTCCATTCGACTCTCGAGATTGGCTGATCGAGAGTCGAATGTTGGATAGGTACGAGACGTCCATTCGACTCTCGAGATTGGCTGATCGAGAGTCGAATGTTTGATAGGTGCGGGACGTCCATTCGACTCTCGAGATCACCTGATCAAGAGTCATAGATTGAAAAATACGGAGCAGCTATTCGCAAGTCCCGAGTCTTCATAACCGATAGTCAAATACGGCAAAGCTCGATCCGCGAGCAGACCTTCTCACAAGTCGTTGAAAGACATTACACCCAAAATATGTACTTGGACTCGCGACCACATTTTAACCTGCGAGCAACTTTACTACGGGCGTCTCCTTCCTTTTCGGAGGCCTTGAATCCAACTATGGCTTCCGGCCGGATCCAGCCGGATTTCAAGGGATTACCATCTAGGGGCGCGATTGTTGGAATAAGTCATTGGGTTGGATCTGACTAAAAAGATAGGATCTTATCCCACGAAATCAGCGAATTCTTAGTATCGTATGCGACATCAATGGGATTTCGACATCTCACGTAACAGATTGGATTGCTTCAGATCTATATAAGGGGGTGGCTCCATTGAGAGCAGGGAGGTACGCATCATTCAATCTTGGTCCCGTTTTGCTTGGCTTCTCTTCTGTGGCCTAACTTAAGCGTCGGAGGGCTAACGGCTGATCCCCAGCCACCCTTATTCGCTGTCTTGCTTCAGGTCTGGTGGTGAAAATCCCTGCTGGAGCAAAGGAGAAGAGCCGGAGGATCTCGTTACAAAAACTGACATTAACACATGTCGAAGAGGAACTCGACGCCGAACTAACCCAAGTGGTTTCGTGTCGATCGGAGTTACGGATTGATCGTGGTGACCAAAACAATACGAACTGTCCAGAAAGTTTCAGATTTCACTGTTCCACTCTGGGCCGGTCCAGGTGGCCCATCATTGAGGATATGAAAAATCTACTTTGACCATCTTTTAGACCACATCCATTTATGAATAACTACAAAAGTTTCAGATCAAAAGGGTGTGTGGTTTGATCGTACCGGTTGAAGAAAGATGGACCATCCAGAAAGCTCCAACTGCGCAGAGTTTATAAAAGCCCTAATTGTTCTAATTTTCAGACCACATTCTGAGATTGTGTTGGACAATCTAATCCATCTATCATGTAGAGGAGGAATTTTTCTACTCATGTTCAAACTTTGAGATCAATCCGACCTCTGTACACTCCGGAGCATTGAAAGCAAGATGACTGGTTCTGAAGGTACCCGAAGTGCGCGATTTTGAGAGGCGGTCGGTGATGTGATTGGTGGGCCCATTCAGAGGACAATCTTGGAAATCTAAATCATCTATGAGGAAGATCACATTACAAGGAAGCTACAAATCAAATTTGAAGGCAATCCGACCATTGGTTAAGCTGTACCAAGCGAAACAAATTCTGCTATGTTGCTCTACTATTGCTGCACTATAAAAGGAGGTGCTCTCTTCTATTCCAGGGCAACCAAGGACGTGGGGAGCAAGGAGTTCAAGTCATAGGAGGCTTCCTAGCCTCCTCCAGCTAGTTTTTCTTCATTTTCTTAGTTCTAGTTCTAGTTTTTAATATGCTTTTTATTAGCTAATCTCTTAGCTAGAGCTAAGAGGTGAACCTTATAGTTTTCCAAGATGTTTTAATTCGTAATTAAGTGGTTTTAGTTTGGAATTCATGATTATGAACTAAGGTTTGAAGTTTATACAAGTTTTTAAGTAATTTTTCTTAGTCTTGTTATGACTCATGGATGTTTGGATGAATTACTTATCTTCTTAATTTGTTTGCAACGGTATAGACCTGTATGATCCGAGGAATCGGAGTGCGCTCTAGTACTAAGCTCTTCATAAAGGGACTTCAGGCCAAAGTTCTATTTTAGTTGATTTTCTGGAATATGTAAGGACTGTGCTGGTGATTTGAATCTAGTTCAAATCCTAATCTAGCCTTGTCTTGTGAGAGGACTTGGGGATGGTTATGATTGAGAACTGGACCTATAGGAAAGGTGAATGACCTATGCAATTAAGCATGCTCAGCTCAGCCTAGATTGAGTGAATCTTATGCATAGAACTTACGTATTACAGACTGTTTGGTTTAACAGCTCTATCATCCGACTAGATAGACAGGAATGTCGATTCTAGTTGAGAAAGTAAGAAACCATAGCGAATTATGCATCTAAGAAGAGCTATAAGTGGATCCTTGATGCTCTAGTTATCTTTTTATTATTAGATTTTCTATTTTATGTTAAAAATCAATTTCACAAACCTCTTTGATTCTAGTTATTAGGATAATTGGAATTGTTTACTTCCTTCCCTGTGGATCGACCTCGGTCTTACCGAGTTTATTACTACATCGCAACCCTACACTTGGGGAAGCGAACAAGTTTTTGGCGCCGTTGCCGGGGAAGAGGTTAAACGGTTCTAATTGTTCTAGTAACTATAGAGTAGTCTTAGTTAGGTAGGATTTTCAGTTTTTATCGAAGAAGATTTTCTGATTTTTTTTTCTAGATTACTAATAATTTTTTGTTGGATTTTGTAGGACATTGTTGCTGACATATATCTCGCTCTATTGGGTAACATCTCTCCATCTCCCTTCTTTTTGTTCTTTTTTCTAGATTAAGGTAGTTTCAACTCTTTAAAATCTCATTATGGCTGATTGGAAGTGTGGTGCTTATGCATACCTTTTGGAAGATGAGATGACAGACCATGGAATCAAAACTCTTTATGATTGGCACCAATTTAAGCATAAGTATTATTTTGAGAGTAAATCAACCTCCACTACCCCCCAACGTAAGACGCTACGTGATTACTGGGTTGAAAATAACATGAGTATCCCACCAAGTTTAACAGGAGGTAGGAATAAGAAAAAGGACCGGGGGAGTAATGACCAACCGGTAAAGACATTGCGTGATCACTGGTATGGTTATGCCTATCAACCATCTTATCAGTCTTCGTCATATAACACGTATGGTCTTCATCGAGAGAGTCCTCACACCTCTAGTCCAATGGAGGATGAGCCAACCATGGATGCCAACAATTATCCTCAAGAGTTTCTTTCTCATGATCCTCAACCGACACGAACTCTTGAGGATACACTGCGAGAGTGTATGGAAATAACTGAGCAATGCATACAAAACCTCTTGCCATCTCAAAATATTGAACCCAACATTGGGAACACCGAATCAATCCCCAACAATGAGGAGGATGAGGCTATCCAAACCCAACCTTCTCTAGATTTAATGACTAAACTTCTAAGGGATGTAGATCTCGGTGATCCCACCATTACCATCGATTATGGTGAATTAACTATCTCTTTTAGCTATTCCTATTTGAATGATGAAGAGATTTCAAGGACGGTTGACGAACCCGAGGAATCTGCAAAATCTGAAAGTGATAGTTTGATTGCCTACAATGAGGGTTTGAAGGATGACTGTGAGTCCATGATTTCTTCTTCCAAAGGGCCGAATGATTTTGAATCACTGAAAGATATTCTTGCTAGAGAGATGGCCGAAGTCGATATTTTTAAGTCCTTCCACCAACAACACATGCCGGATTCTATTGTGGAAGAACTCCCTTGGGTTGAAAATTCTGCTTCTTTGGATGATGGGGTGGCACAATCTGAAATTTCAAAAGATCAACCAATGCTAGATGATGTGCTTACCACTAAATCTGAAAATTTTTCTTTGGAAGACCTCCCCTCTATAGAGGAGGAATTCCTTACCCTTGAAACAAAATTTCCTCAATTACTTAGGGAGAACGAGGACCCTTCATTCGACTCTCTCGATTTCCTAAAGGAATGCATGACCCACCCCTATGATCTGGATGATGAGATGATTAAGGAGTTGGATAGTTTGTTAGACATGGTGTCGGTGCCTGAAGAACACTATTCCACTGATTTACACTCTTTACCATGGTTTGTGGAAGCACCATGCAAATCTGAATTTGTGGAGGAGACAATCCAAACTGAAAAATACTTAATGAATGTCTCTCCACCATCATGGGTTCTTCAACCCATTGAAAATTCTGATTGGGAGGACCCGTTTTTAATTAATTACAACCCAATTCAGAACTTGAGGAGATATCTTTTTGCTGCTCTTATCTCCTCCTTACATGCGTGTGGTGCATACTATGATTGGACTTTCATGAAGAAACGCACACATGTATACATTCGAGCAGGACTTTGGATGATCCTCATGAGAAACCTATTGAAATTCATGAAGATCCTGCTCAAATTTGATCATGTAGTCGATCAGACTAATCAAAGGTAGGTAGGTAGGTTAGGATTCCTTTCTTCATTTAGGATTGAATAAGTCTCATTGAGACAATGGAAGATGCTAGAATTGATCAACTTGCTACCTCAGGTACTCTCGTTCTCACTCTCCTTTGTTTTGTGTCATTGCTCTCATGTCATGCATATTGCATATCTTATTACATTGAGGACAATGTAAGATTTTGGTTGGGGGGTGAGATTCCTTAGATGAATCGACTAGCTTTTGTGACATTTCGAGCAATTATGTAGAAAATTTTCGATTTTTCTAAAATTCAAAACTCTTTTGGAAAACGTTGTTTCTATGCATTCAAGATGATACGAGTATAAGAAGAGGAGATACGAAGTGAGTGATGTTGCAAGCTTTGAATTTCTTTTAATATAATGGTTTTATATGTGAATTCCCCTATTTATGTGAGTGATAGAAAATTTGAACACTTTTACACCTAGTTCACATTATACGATTTTTATGGGTTGAAAGGATTATGTGATTTGTGGATTGGCTAGACTTAGATTTAAGGTGTTGAGGAACCAAGCCGGGGTACTTTGTCCATCCTTGTCCATGGGAAAATAACGAAAGATATGGATTTCTAAAAATCCTATCTAATTTAAAAAGAAAAAGGAAAAGGAAGGATGAAATTGGGAATGATGGAAAAATGGTGGAAAATTCCGATTAGGGCTACCTACTACCAACCGGGGGATGGTCTACCCGTAACCAAAGCCGGAAATGGGATGTAGTGTGAAAGTCGTCGGAAGGACGGTAAGACAAATTCCTGTCATAGGCTTGTTGTTGCTCTGTGCACCTTAAAATCCATAGTTTAGTTGATCTATGATGAAGATGAGCCCAGAAACTCATGAGATGAACTTTCACTATGCACACTAGGGTGAATTTGTTCAAGTTCTTCTATTTATCAATCAATCAGTGGGAATTTCATATAAATACTTATTATGTTCTAAGAGTTTAAGGTTTCAACTTCTATCACCTAATTTCTCTGATTTTTATGCTTGTGTGTCTTGGAATGTATAGAAGAATAGTTTCTAGAGGAGAGTTGGATTTGGAGAATGAAACTTGTTTCACGCATGTTGCTCGGGACTAGCAAAATGCTGGTTGGGGGGTGTGTTGAGCTCTTAATTGTGCATATTTTAACCCCAATTCATCACTCATTATGCATGGTTTTCATAATTTAAAGACTAATCAAATACATGTTTTGTGGTTGTAGGAATGAGAGTTACTTTGCCCAATTGATGACCAAAAGAGCTGATTTAGAACCTTGGATGAAGACTCAAGGAGGGCTGAAGGAAGAAGGAAGCAAAGAAAGAAGCAAAGAAAGAAGAAAATAGAAGAAAGAAAGGAAGAAAACAAGAAGAAAAAGAGACCGACCGGTCTTGACCGGTCGGCCAAGGAAGCCCGACCGGTCTTGACCGGTCGGCCATGCTTGCTGGAGTAATGCCAAAGAGGGCCTGACCGGTCGTGACCGGTCGGCCAGCCCTGTCCGACCGGTCGTGACCGGTCGGCCATGCAAGTTTCAGATTCCAGATTCTAAAACAGCAATGTATTCCCTCACCTATTTTTTTGGACCAGTTTTCTGGGCCGATCTTGATGATATTTAGAAATCCAACACATCCATGTCGAAGAGGAACTCGACGCTGAACTAACCCAAGTGGTTTCGTGTCGATCGGAGTTACGGATTGATCGTGGTGACCAAAACAATACGAACTGTCCAGAAAGTTTCAGATTTCACTGTTCCACTCTGGGCCGGTCCAGGTGGCCCATCATTGAGGATATGAAAAATCTACTTTGACCATCTTTTAGACCACATCCATATATGAATAACCACAAAAGTTTCAGATCAAAAGGGTGTGTGGTTTGATCGTACCGGTTGAAGAAAGATGGACCATCCAGAAAGCTCCAACTGCGCAGAGTTTATAAAAGCCCTAATTGTTCTAATTTTCAGACCACATTTTGAGATTGTTTTGGACAATCTAATCCGTCTATCATGTAGAGGAGGAATTTTTCTACTCATGTTCAAACTTTGAGATCAATCTGACCTCTGTACACTCCGGAGCATTGAAAGCAAGATGACTGGTTCTGAAGGTACCCGAAGTGCGCGATTTTGAGAGGCAGGTCGGTGATGTGATTGGTGGGCCCATTCAGAGGATAATCTTGGAAATCTAAATCATCTATGAGGAAGATCACATTACAAGGAAGATACAAATCAAATTTGAAGGCAATTCGACCATTGGTTAAGCCGTACCAAGCGAAACAAATTCTGCTATGTTGTTGTACTATTGCTGCACTATAAAAGGAGGTGCTCTCTTCTATTCCAGGGCAACCAAGGACGTGGGGAGCAAGGAGTTCAAGTCATAGGAGGCTTCCTAGCCTCCTCCAGCTAGTTTTTCTTCCTTTTCTTAGTTCTAGTTCTAGTTTTTAATATGCTTTTTATTAGCTAATCTCTTAGCTAGAGCTAAGAGGTGAACCTTATAGTTTTCCAAGATGTTTTAATTCGTAGTTAAGTGGTTTTAGTTTGGAATTCATGATTATGAACTAAGGTTTGAAGTTTATACAAGTTTTTAAGTAATTTTTCTTAGTCTTGTTATGACTCATGGATGTTTGGATGAATTACTTATCTTCTTAATTTGTTTGCAACGGTATAGACCTGTATGATCCGAGGAATCGGAGTGCGCTCTAGTACTAAGCTCTTCATAAAGGGACTTCAGGCCAAAGTTCTATTTTAGTTGATTTTCTGGAATATGTAAGGACTGTGCTGGTGATTTGAATCTAGTTCAAATCCTAATCTAGCCTTGTCTTGTGAGAGGACTTGGGGATGGTTATGATTGAGAACTGGACCTATAGGAAAGGTGAATGACCTATGCAATTGAGCATGCTCAGCTCAGCCTAGATTGAGTGAATCTTATGCATAGAACTTACGTATTACAGACTGTTTGGTTTAACAGCTCTATCATCCGACTAGATAGACAGGAATGTCGATTCTAGTTGAGAAAGTAAGAAACCATAGCGAATTATGCATCTAAGAAGAGCTATAAGTGGATCCTTGATGCTCTAGTTATCTTTTCATTATTAGATTTTCTATTTTATGTTAAAAATCAATTTCACAAACCTCTTTGATTCTAGTTATTAGGATAATTGGAAGTGTTTACTTCCTTCCCTGTGGATCGACCTCGGTCTTACCGAGTTTATTACTACATCGCAACCCTACACTTGGGGAAGCGAACACGTAACGAGCTTGCCTTGTCAGAATTGAAATTCATCTTCTTAATAGCCCAATATGCCCTATGTTCCAACTCCACAGGCAAGTGACAAGCCTTCCCATAGACAAGTCTATAGGGAGACATTCCAATAGGGGTTTTAAAGGCAGTACGGTAAGCCGAAGCGACCAATCCTTGCGATCGGGGTTCACCGTTTTCTCTAAAATGTGTTTAATCTCCCTATTGGATATCTCAGCTTGTCCACTAGTTTGTGGATGATAGGGAGTGCTCACTTTGTGTGTTACACCATATTTCTTCATTAAGGATTCAAAAGGGCGATTGCAAAAGTGAGACCCTCCATCACTTATGATGACTCGAGGCGTTCCAAACCGGGAAAGAATATTTTCTTTTAAAAATCGAATGACCGTTTTATGGTCATTATTCCGGCAAGGGATGGCCTCGACCCATTTGGAAACATAGTCGACGGCAAGCAAGATGTATAGGTTTCCAAAAGAAGATGGGAATGGGCCCATGAAATCGATGCCCCAACAATAAAAAATTTCGATTATTAAGATGGAATTGAGTGGCATCATATTTCTACGGGAGATTCCCCCTAATTTCTGACAGGGTTCACATGCTTTGCAAAACTCATGTGTGTCTTTGAACATAGTGGGCCAATAAAACCCACATTGTAGAATTTTCGCTGTGGTTTTTTTATCCGAAAAGTGGCCACCACATGCTTGAGAATGACAGAAGGAGATGATACTTTGTTGCTCATCATCTGGGACACATCTCCTTATGATTTGATCGGGACAATACTTGAATAAGTATGGGTCGTCCCATAGGAATTTCCGCACCTCCGAGAAGAATCTATCCTTATCTTGCTTTTTCCAATATGTAGGAATTGTACCTGTAGCAAGATAGTTAGCAATGTCCGCATACCATGGCAATTGGGAAACAACAAAAAGTTGTTCATCAGGGAACATGTCATTGATTGCAGTCGTTTCAGGGGAATCAGTGAGGACAAGTCGAGAGAGGTGGTCAGCTACTACATTCTTTACTCCTTTCTTATCACGTATTTCTATGTCGAATTCCTGGAGTAGAAGGATCCATCTTAATAACCGTGGTTTAGCATCCTTCTTAGAAAGAAGATACTTAAGCGCGGCGTGGTCTGTGAATATAATGATCTTGGATCCAATCAAGTAGGACCTAAACTTGTCCAAGGAAAAAACTACGGCTAAAAGTTCCTTTTCAGTAGTGGTGTAGTTTGCTTGGGCTGAGTTTAGGGTTCTACTTGCATAGTAGATGACACATGGCTTTTTATCTTTTCTTTGGCCTAACACGGCCCCAATAGCATAGTCGCTAGCATCGCACATAATCTCAAAAGGAAGGCTCCAATCAGGTGATTGCATTATTGGAGCGCATGTCAACATGCCTTTAAGGGTGGTAAAGGCCTTTTGACATTCTTCATTCCACTCGAATGAATTTTCCTTTTGAAGTAGGTTACATAAAGGGCGAGAGAGTGAACTGAAGTCCTTTATGAACCTTCTGTAAAATCCTGCGTGTCCTAAAAAGGACCGGATATCTCGTATGCTTTTGGGTGGTGGAAGGTTAGAGATAAGATCAATTTTCGCTTTGTCCACCTCAATTCCATTTTGTGAAACGATGTGACCAAGTACAATTCCCTTTTGAACCATGAAGTGACACTTTTCCCAATTGAGCACAAGGTTCTTCTCTTCACATCTTTTCAGCACAGATTTCAAGTGCTCAAGGCACTCATCAAAGCTACAACCAAATACGGAAAAGTCATCCATGAAGACTTCGAGAATGGTCCCCACCATGTCAGAAAAGATGCTCATCATACAACGGTGAAAGGTGGCTGGGGCATTACATAGTCCAAACGGTATCCGTCGATAGGCGAAAGTGCCGAATGGACATGTGAATGTAGTCTTTTCTTGGTCTTCACGGGCAATTTCTATTTGGTTGTACCCTGAATAGCCATCAAGGAAGCAAAAGTGGGAATGACCCGCCAACCGTTCTAAAATCTGATCAACAAATGGTAGGGGGAAGTGGTCTTTCCTCGTGACAGTGTTTAGCTTCCTTTAGTCAATGAACATTCTCCAACCGGTAGTGACTCTAGTTGGCACGAGTTCATTATTGGCATTAGCTACGATGGTTATTCCGGATTTCTTAGGCACCACTTGAGTTGGACTCACCCATTGGCTATGAGATATTGGGTAAATGATACCTACATCCAATAGTTTCACCACTTCGGCCTTAACCACATCCTTCATGTTTGGATTTAGTCGTCTTTGTGGTTGCCGGGATGTCTTTGCATTTTCCTCAAGGTGTATGCGGTGAGTACAAATCAGTGGGTCTATGCCTTTAAGATCCGCAATTGACCATCCAATGGCACTCTTGTGCTCTAATAGAGTGGCTATTAGCCTACTCTCTTGTTCCTCATCCAAGTGGGAAGAAATCACCACTGGATATGTTTCATCTCGACCTAAATAAACATATTTTAGCTCACTTGGCAATGGTTTTAGGTCGAGTGTTGGTGCCTTGATGTTGGATGGGAGGGCCTTGTTCTCATTTTCAGGCAAAGGTTCAATTGGGGCCCTCCATCTTTTATTGTCAAGTACTGGCATCATCTCTAGCATGGCATCCATCTCTTGTATTGTGTATTCAATTGTCTCATGAGAATGAGCCATACATGCCTCCAAAGGGTCGAAAAATAGTGATAAGGGAACTGTATCCTCCACGAATGATTCGATCATGTTTAATTCGTGGACATCATCATCAACTTCCCGCGGTTGTTTGCATAAATCAAATATGTTAAGCTCAAGGGTCATATTTCCAAAGGACATTTGTACAAGTCCGTTTCTACAATTGATAATGGTGTTTGAGGTAGCTAGAAACGGTCGTCCAAGTATGACGGGAATTTGAGCACCGGTGCCTATCACGGGATGTGTGTCCAAGACAATAAAATCTACTGGGTAGTAGAATTTATCAACTTGGACTAGAACATCCTCTATCATTCCTCTCGGTATCCGAATGGATCTATCAGCAAGTTGGAGTGTGGTTTTGGTGGGCTTCAATTCACCTAACCCAAGTTGTTCGTAGACCGAGTATGGAATGAAATTCACACTTGCCCCCAAGTCGAGTAGGGCTTGTTTAATCCGGTAGTCTCCTATGATGCATGAGATGGTTGGACTACCTGGATCCTTGTATTTTTGGGGCACCTCTTGTTTGATAATGGCACTCAAATTCTCTGTCAAAAGAACTTTGTTGTGAACGTTGTGTTTCCTTTTGACTGTACACAATTCCTTTAGAAATTTGGCATAAGATGGTATTTGTTTTATTGCATCCAACAGCGGGATGTTGATCTTCACCTGCTTGAAAACTTTCAGAATTTCCAGATTTTTATCTAAAGGTTTAGGTGAAATCAACCTTTGTGGAAATGGGGCAACCGGTTTGTACTGTCTTTCCGGTTCTTTCTCTTGTGGAATATTGTTTGGGCTATCATCCTCTTTGGGAATTTTCGGATCCTTAGGCTTTGGAGCCTTCACCGGATTAGATTTGTCAATTTCTTTCCCACTTCTCAAAGTGGTGATAGCTTGGACATGTTCCGTATGGTGGGAGGATGAGCTTGCATCTTGTATCTCATACTGGGTCCTTGGGTTAGGAAGAGGTTGAGCAAGAAGTGTGCCCTTCTCTCTAGCACTAAGGTGAGCTTCAACTCTAGCCAGAGATGTTTTCAATTCATTGATGGCTTGGTTTGAATTTTGATTGAATTTCAATTGCTCTTGCATGAACCCATCTATTTTTAGAGAATTTGTCTTGTTATACTCATTCTAGACCGATACGAATGCACCCAACATCTCTTCTAGTGATACTTTTGGAGTGTTGTTTGCATTTGCATTGGGTCCATTCCTCCAACTGAAGTTGGGATGGTTCTTCCAATTAGGATTAAACGTGTTTGAGTTTGGAGCACCATATTGCTGTTGATAACTGTTTATGGCATTTGTTTGTTCTTATAAGATGCCTTGGACTGCTGAAATTGTGGGACAATCTTGTGTAGCATGTTGATTTCCAACACAAATTCCACAAACAGTTTCAACGTCAGTGGAGTTGATTGTTTCTCCTTTCCTTAATTCCATGGCTTCGACCTTTCTTGTGAGGCTACCCAACCGTGCACTTATGCTATCTTCTTCTGATAAGACATACATTCCTCCCTTTTCCTTTTGTTGGCCAGTCTTGGAATTTGTTGGTTTAGATGTGTCCCAAGACTGTGCACTCTCAGCCAATTCTTCCAAATAATCCCATGCTTCATCAGCTTCCTTATTCATGAACTCCCCATTACACATCATCTCTACAAATTGGCGCATGGGTGAAGTCAGTCCTTCATAGAAAAAGCTTATAACCCGCCAAATTTCATAGCCATGATGTGCGTTTAATAAGTCCTTAAACCTCTCCCAACATTGGAAAAAAGTTTCATCTTCCTTTTGGGCAAAATTCATGATAAGGCGCTTCAACATATTCGTTTTGTAAGTAGGGAAGAATTTCTTTATGAATTCTCTGTGCATATCGGTCCATGCACCAATTGATCTTGGCCTCAATGCATAAAGCCAACCCTTAGCTTTATCTTTAAGAGTGAAAGGGAAGAATTTAAGTCTCACCACATCTTCCGTTACATTCGCAAAGTGCATGGTGGTGATTACCTCGTCAAACTCTTTAAGGTGTTGATAAGCACTTTCACTATCTAATCCATGGAATTTAGGGAGAAGTTGAATCACTCCCGGTTTCAAATCTATGTTCCCTGCATTTGGTGGAAATATAATGCATGAGGGAGTGCTCGTTCTTGCAGGTTGCAAGAAATCACGTAAAGTCCTTGGTCGAGGAACATTCTCAACCACATTCTCCCCTGTTTCAGTTTGATTTTGGACCAGGTTAGGTTGATTTGCAGCCATATTTTCAGATAAAATTGGAGAGTCTAAATGTCTCCTAGCACGTGGCTCTCTATCAATTCCTTCTACTATCCCCCCTTCACTTATGAGTCGGTTATTGGAATCCCGAGCCCAATGTGGCATGCAAAACCAAAAATAAGAAATAGAAAGAAAGAAGAATTCTTCCTCCCTTTTCTTTACTCTTCTCTAAGACCGAAGCACAAGGTGTCTTGCAATGGCTAGGTCAGAAGCAAGGATAGAGACCGATTTCTCCTAGTCAATAGGGGTTCAGAGAACTCCCCACCCACTCTTTGAATCTTTTGAGAAAAAGTGCAGAAAAAGGAGAAAGAGGAGTAGAGATGAGAAAAGAAATCTCTGAGCACAAGGTGATCCAAGACGGCAGAGCCGACCAATAGGAATCCAGGTGGCAAAAAGGCTGACCTTTTAGAGATCCAAAAGGAGTCTCCACCCACTCTACAAGAGATGAATAAGATAGGAATAAATAGGAGAAGGAGAAGAGTAAGGTTTAGAAAGATAAAACCTGATTCGCACTTGAAATCCTTGTATCTTCTTCAGCTTCCTAGAAATCCCTGAAAAGAAAAATCAAATAAACAAACTAAGTTAGTCCTAAAATCCAAAAAATCCTAAATAGGATACTAATTTCAGAAATTTGTGAAAACCGTCAAAAGTCCCCGACAACGGCGCCAAAAACTTGTTCGCTTCCCCAAGTGTAGGGTTGCGATGTAGTAATAATCTAGGTAAGACCGAGGTCGATCCTCAGGGACTTATGTAGGATTTCTCAAACTCATCCACAAGTGTCTATTGAAATCTACTAATCAGATTTTTGTATGAAATTGATATGAGTAACAGAAGTTGAATTAAATCGAAAGTAACTAATTATAAGAAGGCACTAGGGGTTCAAGGATCCACTTATAGCAATCCTTGATGTTCAATCCGCTGTGGTTTCTTATTCTCTCAACTAGAATCGACATTCAAGTCTATCTAGTCGGATGATAGAGCTGTTAAACCAAACAGTCTGTAATATGTAAGTTTTGTGCATAAGATTCACTCAATGCAGGCTGATCTGAGCATGCTCAATTGCATAGGTCATTCCCCTTTCCAAAAGGCCTAGTTCACAATCATAACCATCCTCAAGTCCTGTCACAAGACAAGGCTAGATCAGGATTTGAACTGGATTCAAATCACATGCACAGTCCATACACATTACAGAAAAATCAGAAAAGTAGAACTTTGGTAGGAAGTTCCTTTATGAAGAACATAGTACTAGAGCGCACTCCGATTCCTCGGATCATACAGGTCTAGACCATCACAAACCAATTAAGCAATTAAGTAATTCTCCCAAACATCCATGAGTCATCATAAGACTAAGAAAAACTACTCAAAAACTTGTATAAACTTCAAACCTTAGTTCATAATCATGAATTCCACACTTAAAACCACTTAACTACGAATTAAAACATCTTGGATCCACTACAAGCTTCACCTCTTAGCCCTAGCTAAGAGGTTTAGCTGCTCATGATCCAAGGAAACATGAAACAACTACAAAAAGCATGAAACAGCAAAGCAAACCAAAAGGAGTTGTGAAACTCCAATCTCCACTTCCACAGCCTCCAACCTCGCTTGAACCCTTCTAGGATACCCTAGGAACGATCCCTAGGTGTCCTTTTATAGTCAGGAGGCTCCACAACTTCGGAAGAATCGAGAAATTGCGTAAGAGTTACGCAGCGCAGAGAAAATCGGGCTGAAATTGGAAGTTTCTAACTGCTTACGCACGGCCGACCGGTCATGACCGGTCGGCCTCAACAGATGGTCATTCCAGCAACCATGGCCGACCGGTCATGACCGGTCGGCCTTATACATCATTGGTCCAGCAATCATGTCCGACCGGTCGTGACCGGTCGGACGTCTTCCTCCCTGTTCCAGCAGCCATGGCCGACCGGTCATGACCGGTCAGCCTTGTTCATTGAAGTTCCAGCATATATGGCTGACCGGTCTAGACCGGTCAGGCTTCCTTGGCCGACCGGTCACGACCGGTCAGCCTCTTTTCTTCTTGTTTTCTTTCTTTCTTTCTTCTGCTTTCTTCCTTCTTTACTTCCTTCTTTGCTTCGGCCCTCCTTTGAGTCTTCATCCAAGGTCCTAAACATGCTCTTTTCATCTTCAAATGGGTGGAGTTCACTCTCAATCCTGTAGTCACAAAACATGCATTAGATTCATCTATAAACCATGCAAACCTCGCACAATGAGTGATGAATTGGGGTTAGAATATGCACAATTAGGAGCTCAACAGTTGTCCAAATGGAACGGTTGGGCTTCTGACTGCCCCCTGGGTGACTAGAGCCATCAATGCTTCTTTTATTTCTCTGACCTCTCTAGCTGTGTCTTCTTGGACCTGAATGATTTCATCTATTTGCTCTTGGATTGGAGGCAGCTCTGCATCTTGCCCGCTCGCCCCCCTTTCTACGACTTGCACCACTGCAACCTGCACTCGCTGTGGTCTAGCCCTGGTCATATTGGTTTCAGTAGAGCATGACTTCATTTCAGTCTCAGTCAATCCCCAGATAGTGAATTGGTTCAGTGTTTTCACTGGTAGTGTTGTTCCCGTCATTACCGAAAAATCGGCAGCGACGAAGGAGAATTCTGGCCTGGGTGACACGATAGCTCTGATAGCATTGCGGGTTTCATTCCTACGGACCGGTTTCCACTATTTTCTCACACTGCTCTATGTCTTCACTATTTCTGCTCTAACTGAAGTTACTTGTCTGCTTCCGGCTTTCTTTGGTGATTGGCGTCTCTGGACAAGTTGCCAATCGGCTTCAGAAATCACTGTTTCTGCTGTCACGAGGTGAGGAAAGTAAAATCCCCCAAAAGCTAGGAAGACCATAATGGTTGCCATTTGTATAGTTTTGATGGTAGATTCTTTTCTGTCTTTCTGCACAGTCATACGCACATTAGAACACCCAGCACCTTTGAAAGGAGAGAAGATGCGTCCTTACCAATCGCGATATAGCTCAATGACTGACAAAAGTATATAAGTACGAATCATATGCATGCCATGCGAGATTTTGAAATTCTTTTAGAAAACTTTTGCTTTAAAAATGAAGGAAAGAACGTTCCTGTTGAGAGTTGCCAGTTTGGCGCCCGTAAAGGCGCCGAACATTTCTCCTAGTGGAACTTTCTTACGCAGACATCTGTGTTTGTGAGCGATTTATCTTAGGATGTTTCTTTACTCAGAGATAACCAGAGATTCTGGTATTATTCAAGTCCCCAGCAGAGTCGCCAGTTTGTTAGAGATTAGAAAAATCGAACCGCTCGTCAGCAGTCTTTTTCCTGTTATGTGTTTCATTATTCTGGGGGAATTCTGAGTATAGAGACATTCATAGACAATCATAAGCAATCACAAAGTATACACGAGAAAGCACGCGAGGTGAATTTAACTCCAGAGATTCCGAGATCTTTTACATTTCGGGCTGTGAACTGGTCACGAACCCTCGATTACATCAACGGATGATCACCCTTGATTAGAAGGCAAAAGTAAATTAATGCATGTATCATAAATGAATTAAATAAAGCATTAAAAGAGCATAAATATAAATAAAGCACAGCATAGACAACATAGAGATTTTTACGTGGAAACCCTTACGGGAGAAAACCACGGCACAAAGCGACAAGATTCCACTATGAATTGCAGTTATACAATAGATGGAATATTAAAGGAATGAAGCTCGGATAGATCGAGCAGGTAGTTTAAATCGTCAGGGATTATAGTCTCGAGTTCATGGTCGCTGAGACCAAGTCTAGGATTTATTATGGACTAAGCCATTGTTAAGACCAGTTAGATGTCGGTCCCATACTCCTCGGGCGTTCCTAGTTGAGTAGCAACCAGGGTTTCGACCGAGTCGTATATCTCAGTGTCATGACGCGTCTCTATGGACGATATGACTTTCAGGGATACACTCCACGGCGTCCACTTACTGCAACCAGGGCCAGTGACCGTCTCCGCTGGGACGGGTGACTTGCTGGAGGGCACTCTATGGGGTCTTTGTGCAAACAGGGTTTCGACCGAGTCGTATATCTCAGTGTCATGACGCGTCTCTATGGACGATATGACTTTCAAAGATACACTCCAGTGCGTCCACTTACTGCAACCAGGGCCAGTGACCGTCTCCGATGGGACGGGTGACTTGCTGGAAGGCACTCTATGGGGTCTTTGTGCAAACAGGGTTTCGATCGAGTCATATATCTTAGTGTCATGACGCGTCTCTATGGACGATATGACTTTCAGAAATACACTCCACGGTGTCCACTTACTGCAACCAGGGCCAGTGACCGTCTCCGATAGGACGGGTGACTTGCTGGAAGGCACTCCATGGGGTCTTTGTGCAAACAGGGTTTTGACCGAGTCTTATATCTCAGTGTCATGACGCGTCTCTATGGACGATATGACTTTCAGGGATACACTCCATGGCGTCCACTTACTGCAACCAGGGCCAGTGACCGTCTCCGCTGGGACGGGTGACTTACTGGAGGGCACTCTATGGGGTCTTTGTGCAAACAGGGTTTCGACCGAGTCGTATATCTCAGTGTCATGACGCGTCTCTATGGACGATATGACTTTCAAAGATACACTCCAGTGCGTCCACTTACTGCAACCAGGGCCAGTGACCGTCTCCGATGGGACGGGTGACTTGCTGGAAGGCACTCTATGGGGTCTTTGTGCAAACAGGGTTTCGACCGAGTCATATATCTTAGTGTCATGACGCGTCTCTATGGACGATATGACTTTCAGAAATACACTCCACGGTGTCCACTTACTGCAACCAGGGCCAGTGACCGTCTCCGATAGGACGGGTGACTTGCTGGAAGGCACTCTATGGGGTCTTTGTGCAAATAGGGTTTCGACCGAGTCGTATATCTCAGTGTCATGACAATTCTCTATGGACGATATGACTTTCAGGGATACACTTCACGGTGTCCACTTACTGCAACCAGGGCCAGTGACCTTCTCCGCTGGGATGGGTGACTTGTTGGAGGGCACTCCATGGGGTCTTTGTGCAAACAGGGTTTCGACCGAGTCGTATATCTCAGTGTCATGACTCGTCTCTATGGACGATATGACTTTCAAAGATACACTCCAGGGCGTCCACTTACTGGAACCAGGGCCAGTGACCGTCTCTGCTGGGACGGGTGACTTGCTGGAAGGCACTCATTCCCTTAGCCACTCAACTGACGGATCCCACCTTGGACAGGACGCACATCAACTGGTCTTATGTTGAACCTCCAATTTATACATTGCATTGCCCATTACATAACAAGGTTTGCATGATTTTCATGGTTTAAAGGCCCACCTAACACATGTTTTTGTGATTGTAGGGATGAGAGCGGACTTCATCCAATTGGAGCTTAACAAGGGTCATTTGAAGACATTGGAGGAAGTCTTAAGATGGACCAAAGAAGAAGAAGAAAGAGGGAGAAAAGAGAATGAAGAAAAGAAGAAAAACTTGAAGAAAAACAAGGCAGACCGGTCGTCCGACCGGTCAGCCACATCAAAGGAGCAAATAGAAGACAGGCCGACCGGTCATGACCGGTCGGCCATGAAGGCTGATTCATATTAAAGACAGGCCGACCGGTCATGACCAGTCGGCCATGCACACTGGATGAAGAGTAAAACTAGCCCGACCGGTCATGACCGGTCGGGTATGCACGCTGGAATGTTGGACAGGTCTGCCCGACCGGTCTTGACCGGTCGGCAGCACTCCCTGGACTGTTTAAAGGCTAGTCCGACCGGTTACGACCGGTCGGCTCTGCGTAAGGAAAGTCCTTTCTAAATTAGGACTCCGGGAATTACTGCGCAATGCGTAATCTTTCGCAGAATCCGACGCAAGGGAGGTTTATTGCTATAAAAGGACACCTAGGGGCTCTCCCTAGGGTATCAGAGAGGCTAAAGAACGTGAGTTTGGAGAGTGAAGGCGATTGTGGAGCGGCTGCAACTCTCCTATTCGGGTTTTTCTGTTTTTATGCTTTATTTCAGAGTTTTTAGTTGTAGCATGACAATGCTCGGCTAAAACCTCTCAGCTAAGGCTGAGAGGTGAAGCTTGTAGCTAATTCCATGTTGATTTCAGTTTAATTCAAGTAATTTACATTCAAGTTTGGATTTTTGCATGCTTAGTTCCAAAAAGTGGTAGTTTGAGATGTTTTATCTGAGTTTATGTGCTCCGGACATGAATTCCTTTTAATTCTCTGAGATTATCATATTTGTTTGTTTAAATTCGGATTATAGTAATCCTTGAGCAGGCCATAGTCCAGAGGCATGGCTGTTACTCTGCAGGCTATGGTTTCGAGTTTGTATTGATTGAATGGAACTAGAACTTGGAAGTTCAACTTGAATGTGATGGAATGTGTGTGAATGCTTTATTTTCCAACTAGATGAGAGATAGGACTTCAAATCTAGTTGTGTTTTCTACTTGGATTGACTGAATTGACATGGGATTGCTACAAGTGGATCCTTGAAAGCCTTAGTACTTTATATCTCTGATTTTTTCTTAAGTTCCTGTTTTAAGTAAACATTCAACTGAAATTGATTTCTTCCATGAAAACTGAGTTACTGGAGTAATTTGGGAGCTGTTACTATTTCCCTGTGGATCGACCTCGGTCTTACCGAGTTTTATTACTACATCGCAGCCTTACACTTGAGGCGAGCGAACATCTTAACGATGAAGTATTTCAAACAGTTTAGAACTCTTTCATTATGGTTTTCGATGATAACCATAGTTCCCTTCGATTTAGTCTCTTATCTCGATCCAGGATGAAATAAATTCATGCAATGGATGCAAATGAGTAGAGTACAAAGTAACTATGCTTTATGCATGCTCGAGAGAGGATTGCATTTATGGTAGTTGTTCAGTGTATCAGACAAATTATGCATTTGATTTGATCAACCCGCTTCGTATATATCTTTATGTCGTCGATATTTTGCCCTCGCGTCTTTGCGATCGTGATTGATTTCACTTGGCATCAGTAGATATTTTGGCCATCAAGGCACTTTCCAGGGCCTATTTACGATCTGATCGGAGGATTTGGTGAATACCTGTCACGATCGTCTTTGGATAGGGGTGGATTATGTCCACAAGGATCGCAGTGCGATCGTATTTCGATTTGTTTAGTGTAAGTCAATTTCTGAGCCAACAGGGCACTTCCCAAGGCTGAAAACAACTAAGTAGTGGGCCTGCTGACCACTTGATTAAGGTATTTGGGACTCCTGAGTTTGGATAACCTTGTTGCGGTGCATGATTATGATATATCATGTTATGGCGGAGAGAAGTCTCCCTCTCGGGTTCGGTCAAATTTCTCCCGATTCCTCTCGATTTCGGCCATTTCTGGCTCTTTCGGAAGGGTTTCTGAGGTTTGCAATATTGGCTAAGTGTTGGCCCTTTTGATCAAATTGCTTATTTGGCCCACTTAACATCGACCGTTGGCGAATCCAGTCCGAGGGATGGATAGAGGGCATAGATGTGTGTCCAGGAGGATCGGTTTGATCGAAAACCGATTTAGGGCGAAGGTGGGCCACATCATAGAAGCCCCCACCTCTCAATCAGCATTTCGGCGCACCTACTATGGGATGTGGGCGCATGTGGTTGAGGTGGGCGCATGTGCCCTCTCCCTCAAGCGCATGTGGTGAGAAGAAAAGGAAGGAGAGAGAGGATGGATGGGAGGTGAGCGCATGTGGCTCTCCCGGGCGCATGTGGCCTGCATGGGCGCATGTCATTATGCCCCTTAGTGCATATTTGCACATTCCCCTCCAAAGTATGGGCGCATGTCATGCGACTTTGGAGAAATTTGAATCTTCTCCTTCCGGTGGGAGAAATCCCTTTCCGGCGATGGCATCCGACGAGGGTATGGGCGCATGTCTATAGCCCATGGAGAATTCCAGGCAAGGATTTTTACTTTGTTCTAATGATCCTTCTCAGAAAATGAAGCCTCTCCTGATTTATAAGAGTGGGGTATTTATAGTATGTTAATCGGGTATCGGGTACCTGGCACATGTTGTCTGCAAAAGGGAGGGCATGCGCATGCATTTGGAGAGAGGAGTCATGCGCATGTGATGGGGATCATGCGCATGTCACCATGCATCAGGTGCATGTGGCTTGGTGTGGGCGCATGTGCCCTTGGTATGGGCGCATGTGGCCTCTGTGTTGGCCGCATGTGGCCCCACTTATAATATTTTCATGATTTTTTATATTTTTATTTTATTTAGAATATTGAAAAGGGAGAGAGAGAGCTCTCATGCGCATGTGGTGAGAGGGCAAATGCTTGTCTCCTCATGACATCCACATGTGGAGAGATAGTGGACGAATGCATGTCTCCTCATGGCATCCGCATGTGGAGAGAGAGTGGGCAAATGCATGTTCCAACACTTAGAATATTTCAGGTTTTAGGCTCCGACGGGCGACCTCCGAAGGGGGGCTACCTTTTCGGAGACCGAATTCACTGACGCCAAGCCACTTTTAGGCCATGATTGACCTCCTGAATGAATGGGGTGGGGTACCGATGGTCATCTGTTGTGAATTTTGATAGTTCCTTCCCAATTTGGACCCTCCGATCGGCTATTTGTACAAGAATATTATTCCGGGAAGCGCGCACGTAGAAATATACATCGTAAGGACTTCAAACTTGTTACTTAAGGTTTTTTAGGAATTCCGGATCATTTGGCGGCCATCCACATGTCTAATTCCAGCCCGAAATGGTACCTGTAAGCTTTCGGGCCCTTTGGGTCAGCTCTAGACGGGCAAAACTCATTTCGGTGCGCGCAGGTAAGGATATGCATCGCGCGACTTTGAAACTTACAGGTTAAGGGTTTTAGGGCATTTTGGATCATTTGGCATTGATCTGCATGTCCGATTCTGCCCTGAAATGACATTTGTAGGTTTCGGTCACGATCGCGCATGTTAGGGTTGCACTGGGATTTTTCGAGTATTTTAGATCTCGAAATCAGTCCAAATCGTCGTAGATGGATCACCGAATACTGTTTTATAATGGGTACAAATTTGAGCCCCAACAGTAGGGCATCGAATGTCTTTTTCATAGTAGCAGTCCATAGCAGGATGTTTCAAGCTTAGTTTGAACTCTTTGTTTGTGGTTTCTCGTGGTAACCATAACCCCTTAGGTTTAGCCTCGGACCTTTATCCGGGATGAATAGAGCTTTGTGCAGTAAAGTAAATGTATTTCTTCTAGAGTCGGGCGACTCATCTTCAAGAACACTCTTTCTTCTGAGTATTTTCAATGATCTATTTGGGATCAAATAGGCTTTATCGAGCCAAGATCTTTTGAGGATCCAAATTCAATAGGCTGGATCGGCTATTTCCGATGCCTGCAAGTGGCTAAGTATAGGGTCCAATGGACTCCTGTTCATGCTAATTTCTTATGAATGATGGGGATCGATGCCCCGTAAATGCTTAACTCGGCTGTTGGATAGCCTGAGCGCTTCAGCTTTACCTCGGCGTCTTTGAGATCGCGGTTGATTTCATCTGGCATCAGCCAATTTTCAAGCCAACAGGGTACTTCCCAGGGCTGAAAATGACTAAGTAGTGGACCTGTTTGCGGTTTGATTAGAGAAATTGGTGAGTATTATCGATAACCGTCTTTGAACAGGGGTGGATTACGTCCACGAAGATCGTGGTGCGATCGCATTTCGATTTGCTTAGCAGAAGTCGATTTTCGGGCCAACAGGGCACTTCCCAGGGCTGGAAATGACTAAGTAATGGACCTGTTTGCGGTCTAATTAGGGAAATCGGTGAATATTATCAATGACCAGTCTTGGAATAGGGGTGGATTATGTCTACGAAGATCACGGTGCGATCGCGTTTCGATTTGCTTAGCAAAAGTCAATTTTCGGGCCAACAGGGCACTTCCCAAGGCTGAAAATGACTAAGTAGCGGGCCTGCCGACCGCTTGATTAGGGTATTTGAGGGTCCTGAGATCGGATAACCTCATCGCGGTGCATGATTATGGTGTATCATGTCATGTAGAAGAAAGTTTCCCTCTTGGGCTCGGTCCTTCTCGTTTCGGCCGTTTTCGGCTCTTTTGGAGGGATTTTCGGAGCTGCCAAATTGGCTAAGTGTTGGTCATTTTGGACCAGAACACTGATTTAGGTCCACTTATCATTGACCGTTGGAGAATCTGATCCGGTGGATGGATAGAACTCATCGAGATGCATCTAGGAGAGGTGGTTTCATCAAAATCCGATCCCAGACGAAGGCGGGCCGCGCGACGGAAGGTCCACCCCTCCCATCAGCGTCCAGGCGCATGGAGGGGTTAGTACAGGCGCATGTCTCATTGCAATAGATGGTGAACGCATGTGGTGGCTAGTTGGGCACATGTGCCCATCTCCTAAGCGCATGTGATGATTTTCCGGGCGCATGTGACAATTTCACATGGAAAATAGATGAAGGAGAGGTGATCCGGGCACATGTGGCAGTGCACATGCGCCTGGACCCAAAGAGTGGGCGCATGTCCCTCCCAGACTTAGAGAAAATCTGGGATTTTCCAGTGGGAAAAGCCGACGCATGTGGTGGAATAAGCCGGCGCATGTGGGGGATAAGCCGGCACATGTGCCCAACACAGAAATTTTCAGGATTTCTTCCTGAACTTGGGATTCCGGCAAGGAAATCCCTTTCCGGCAAGGGATTCCGGTGAGGGAATCCACTCTAGCCAAGGCATCCGGCGAGGGAAAACAAAGCAAGCGCATGTAGTGCTTACATCACTCTGAGGTCGGCAAGGGATGATCTCGTGCTGATGAAATGAAGTGGCATCGCTATTTATAGGGGGTAATCGGGTTCGGGTTCGGGTCCAGTCCGGCGGGTATTTCCCGACGCATGTGGTAGAAAACAGTGTCAAGCGCATGTGGCAGAAAGTAGCCAAGCGCATGTGGTGGATCCGGGCGCATGTGATTTCCGGCGCATTTCCCGGCATTTTTCAAAAAAGTGTTTAATTCACTCCCTTTAACTAATAGGGTGCAAGCGCATGTGGTTGGAGGCCAGGCGCATGTCCTTTGCCGGCGCTTTCCCACTACTTAACCAGATTTTCAGGATTCCAGCACTTAGAAAATTTCAGGATTTCAGCTCCAACGGGGGACCTCCAAAGGACAGCTACCTTTTCTAGACATGCACTCACTGTCGCCAAGACACTTCTATGCTATGATTGACCTCCTAAATGAATGGGATGGGGTGTGGAAGTCCAGATGTTGCCAATTTTGGTACTTCCTTCCTAATTTGGAGCCTCCGGGTCGGCTTGTCGTATAGGAACGTTGTTCCGAGGAGCGCGCACATGGAAATACGCATCGTAATGACTTCAAACTTGCTATTTAAGGGTTTTAGGGCGCTCCGGATCATTTGGCGGTGAAGCACATGTCTAGTTCCACTCTAAAATGGTAACTGTAGGCTTACAGACCCTTTTTGGTCGGTTTCGGGCAGAGACAAAATGCATTTCGAGGTGCGTAGGTAAAAATATGCACCGGATGACTTCGAAACTTATAGGTTAAGGGTTTTAGGACATTTCAGATCATTTGGCGGCAAAGCGTGTTCGCTTCCCCAAGTGTAGGGTTGCGATGTAGTAATAAACTCGGTAAGACCGAGGTCGATCTACAGGGACTTATGTAGGATTTCACAAACTCATCCACAAGTGTCTACTGAAATCTACTAACCAGATTCTTGTATGAAATTGATATGAGTAACAAAAGTTGAATTAAATCGAAAGTAACTAATTATAAGAAGGCACTAGGGGTTCAAGGATCCACTTGTAGCAATCCTTGATGTTCAATCCGCTGTGGTTTCTTATTCTCTCAACTAGAATAGACATTCAAGTCTATCTAGTCGGATGATAGAGCTGTTAAACCAAACAGTCTGTAATATGTAAGTTCTATGCATAAGATTCACTCAATGTAGGCTGATCTGAGCATGCTCAATTGCATAGGTCATTCCCCTTTCCAAAAGGTCTAGTTCACAATCATGACCATCCTCAAGTCCTGTCACAAGACAAGGCTAGATCAGGATTTGAACTGGATTCAAATCACATGCACAGTCCATACACATTACAGAAAAATCAGAAAAGTAGAACTTTGGTAGGAAGTTCCTTTATGAAGAACATAGTACTAGAGCGCACTCCGATTCCTCGGATCATACAAGTCTAGACTGTCACAAACCAATTAAGCAATTAAGTAATTCTCCCAAACATCCATGAGTCATCATAAGACTAAGAAAAACTACTCAAAAACTTGTATAAACTTCAAACCTTAGTTCATAATCATGAATTCCACACTTAAAACCACTTAACTACGAATTAAAACATCTTGGATCCACTACAAGCTTCACCTCTTAGCCCTAGCTAAGAGGTTTAGCTGCTCATGATCCAAGGAAACATGAAACAACTACAAAAAGCATGAAAACAGCAAAGCAAACCAAAAGGAGTTGTGAAACTCCAATCTCCACTTCCACAACCTCCAACCTCGCTTGAACCCTTCTAGGATACCCTAGGAACGATCCCTAGGTGTCCTTTTATAGTCTGGAGGCTCCACAACTTCGGAAGAATCGAGAAATTGCGTAAGACTTATACAACGCAGAGAAAATCGGGCTGTATTTAGAAACTTCTAAGTTCTTACGCATGGCCGACCGGTCATGACCGGTCGGCCTCAATGAATGATCACTCCAGCAAGCATAGCCGACCGGTCATGACCGGTCCGCCTTGTTCAACGTTAATCCAGCAAACATGTTCGATCGGTCATGACCGGTCGGACGCCTTCATTCACTAGCCAGCAGTCATGGCCGACCGGTCATGACCGGTCGGCCTTATTCAGTCTTCCTCCAGCGATTGTGTCCCACCGGTCATGACCGGTCGGACGTATTCAGCCATCTCCCAATGTGCATGGCTGACCGGTCACGACCGGTCAGCTCTCTTTTCTTCTTGTTTTCTTCCTTTCTTTCTTCTGCTTTCTTTTCTTCTTTAGTTCTTTCTTTCTTTTCTTCTTTGGTCCTCAAATGTCCTTCATCAGAATGATCCCAAATGAACCCTTTTTGTCTTCAATTGAGTGGAGTCCACTCTCAGTCTTGTAGTCACAAAACATTCATTGGATTAGCCTACAAACCATACAAACCTCACACAATGAATGATGAATTGGGGTTAGAATATGCACAATTAGGAGCTCAACACACACACCCCAACCAGCATTTTGCTAGTCCCGAGCAAAACATGCGTGAAACTAATCCCATTCTTCAAAACTCAACTCTCTTTCAGAAACCATCTTTCTATACATTCCAAGGTTCATAAGTGTAAGATTCAGAAAGATTAGGCGTCAAAGGTTGAAACCATAAATCCTCCAAACATAATAAGCATTCATATGAAATTCCCGCTGATTGGTTGATAAATAGAAGGACTTGAACAAATTCAACCTAGTGTGTGTAGTGAAAATTCATCTCACGAGTTTCTAGGATTACCTTCTTCATAGATCAACTAGACTATAGAACTCAAGATACATAGAGCTACATCAAGCCAATGACAGGAATTTGCCTTACCGCCCTTCCGACGACTTTCACACTACGTCCCATTTTCGGTTTTGGTTACGGGTAGACCATCCCCCGGTTGGTAGTAGGTAGCCCTAATCGGAATTTTCCACCGTTTTTCCATCATTCCCAATTTCATCCTTCCTTTTCCTTTTTCTTTTTAAATTAGATAGGATTTTTAGAAATCCATATCTTTCATTATTTTCCCATGGACAAGGATGGACAAAGTACCCCGGCCTGATTTCTCAACACCTTAATTCAAAGTCTAGCTAATCCATAAATCACATAATCCCTTCAACTCATGAAAATCGTGTAATGTTAACTAGGTGTAAAAGTGTTCAGGTTTTCTATCAATCACAAAAATAGGGGAGTTCACATATAAAACCATTATGCTATGAGAGATTCCAGACATCCAGCCCCATACACTTCATATCTCCTCCTCTTATGCTCATATCAACTTGAATGCATAGAACCGGTGTTTTCCAAAAGAGTTTCGAATTTTTGAAAAATCGCAAAAATTTCCACATGATTGCTTGAAATGTTGCAAAACGCTGGATTCATCCAAGTGATCCTACACCCCCAACCAAATTTTGCATTGTCCTCAATGTAAAAGATGTGAAATGAGCAAAACATGAGAGCAATTTGAAAATTAAAGGGAGTGAGGAATGATAGTACCTGAGAGAGTGAAAAGTGGAAATTTTCCTCCTTCTAACAAACCTATGAAAAAGAAAACAAAAGCAGCAAAATCCTAATCCTAACTACTCTATACCTCCATCAGACTAGGAGATCAATCATCCTGGTACACAGGATCATTCAGAGGTATGGACATACCTTCTGAAGGGAATTTCTCAAAGAACGGCTTTAATCGCTGCCCATTTGCTTTAAAAATGTTGCCATTCCTCGGATTCAACAGCTCGACAGTCCCATATGGATAGACAGTTTGCACAATGTAGGGACCGGTCCACCGAGATCTCAATTTTCCCAGAAATAGATGTAAGTGAGAATTATACATGAGGACTTTTTGATTTATCGTGAATGTCTTGCGAAGAATATTCTTATCATGGAATATCTTCGTCTTGTCCTTGTAAATTCTCGCATTCTCGTAAGCTTCATTCCGGATTTCTGCAAGTTCATTCAATTGTAGTTTGCTTAACGAGCTTGCCTTGTCAGAATTGAAATTCATCTTCTTAATAGCCCAATATGCTCTATGTTCCAACTCCACAGGCAAGTGACAAGCCTTCCCATAGACAAGTCTATAGGGAGACATTCCAATAGGGGTTTTAAAGGCAGTACGGTAAGCCGAAGCGACCAATCCTTGCGATCGGGGTTCACCGTTTTCTCTAAAATGTGTTTAATCTCCCTATTGGATATCTCAGCTTGTCCACTAGTTTGTGGGTGATAGGGAGTGCTCACTTTGTGTGTTACGCCATATTTCTTCATTAAGGTTTCAAAGGGGCGATTGCAAAAGTGAGACCCTCCATCACTTATGATGACTCGAGGCGTTCCAAACCGGGAAAGAATATTTTCTTCTAAAAATCGAATGACCGTTTTATGGTCATTATTCCGGCAAGGGATAGCCTCGACCCATTTGGAAACATAGTCGACGGCAAGCAAGATGTATAGGTTTCCAAAAGAAGATGGGAATGGGCCCATGAAATCGATGCCCCAACAATAAAAAATTTCGATTATTAAGATGGGATTGAGTGGCATCATATTTCTACGGGAGATTCCCCCTAATTTCTGACAGGGTTCATATGCTTTGCAAAACTCATGTGTGTCTTTGAACATAGTGGGCCAATAAAACCCACATTGTAGAATTTTCGCTGTGGTCTTTTTAGCCGAAAAGTGGCCACCACATGCTTGAGAATGACAGAAGGAGATGATACTTTGTTGCTCATCATCTGGGACACATCTCCTTATGATTTGATCGGGACAATACTTGAATAAGTATGGGTCGCCCCATAGGAATTTCCGCACCTCCGAGAAGAATCTATCCTTATCTTGCTTTTTCCAATATGTAGGAATTGTACCTGTAGTAAGATAGTTAGCAATGTCCGCATACAATGGCAATTGGGAAACAGCAAAAAGTTGTTCATTAGGGAACATGTCATTGATTGCAGTCGTTTAGGGGAATCAGTGAGGACAAGTCGAGAGAGGTGGTCAGCTACTACATTCTCTACTCCTTTCTTATCACGTATTTCTATGTCAAATTCTTGGAGTAGAAGGATCCATCTTAACAACCGTGGTTTAGCATCCTTCTTAGAAAGAAGATACTTAAGCGCGGCATGGTCAATGAATATAATGATCTTGGATCCAATCAAGTAGGACCTAAACTTGTCCAAGGCAAAAACTACGGCTAAAAGTTCCTTTTCAGTAGTGGTGTAGTTTGCTTGGGCTGAATTTAGGGTTCTACTTGCATAGTAGATGACACATGTCTTTTTATCTTTTCTTTGGCCTAACACGGCCCCAATATCATAGTCGCTAGCATCGCACATAATCTCAAAAGGAAGGCTCCAATCAGGTGGTTGCATTATTGGAGCGCATGTCAACATACCCTTAAGGGTGGTAAAGGCCTTTTGACATTCTTCATTCCACTCGAATGAATTTTCCTTTTGAAGTAGGTTACATAAAGGGCGAGAGAGTGAACTGAAGTCCTTTATGAACCTTCTGTAAAATCCTGTGTGTCCTAAAAAGGACCGGATATCTCGTATGCTTTTGGGTGGTGGAAGGTTAGAGATAAGATCAATTTTCGCTTTGTCCACCTCAATTCCATTTTGTGAAACGATATGACCAAGTACAATTCCCTTTTGAACCATGAAGTGACACTTTTCCCAATTGAGCACAAGGCTCTTCTCTTCACATCTTTTCAGCACAGATTTCAAGTGCTCAAGGCACTCATCAAAGCTACAACCAAATACGGAAAAATCATCCATGAAGACTTCGAGAAATGTTCCCACCATGTCAGAAAAGATGCTCATCATACAACGCTGAAAGGTGGCAGGAGCATTACATAGTCCAAACGGCATCCGTCGATAGGCGAAAGTGCCGAATGGACATGTGAATGTAGTCTTTTCTTGGTCTTCACGGGCAATTTCTATTTGGTTGTACCCTGAATAGCCATCAAGGAAGCAAAAGTGGTAATGACCCGCCAACCGTTCTAAAATCTGATCAACAAATGGTAGGGAGAAGTGGTCTTTCCTCGTGACAGTGTTTAGCTTCCTGTAGTCAATGCACATTCTCCAACCGGTAGTGACTCTAGTTGGTACGAGTTCATTATTAGCATTAGCTACGATGGTTATTCCGGATTTCTTAGGTACCACTTGAGTTGGACTCACCCATTGGCTATCGGATATTGGGTAAATGATACCTACATCTAATAGTTTCACCACTTCGGCCTTAACCACATCCTTCATGTTTGGATTTAGTCGTCTTTGTGGTTGCCGGGATGTCTTTGCATTTTCCTCAAGGTGTATGCGGTGAGTACAAATCAGTGGGTCTATGCCTTTGAGATCCGCAATTGACCATCCAATGGCACTCTTGTGCTCTAACAGAGTGGCTATTAGCCTACTCTCTTGTTCCTCATCCAAGTGGGAAGAAATCACCACTGGATATGTCTCATCTCGACCTAAATAAACATATTTTAGCTCACTTGGCAATGGTTTTAGGTCGAGTGTTGGTGCCTTGATGTTGGATGGGAGGGCCTTGTTCTCGTTTACAGGTAAAGGTTCAATTGGGGCCCTCCATCTTTTATTGTCAAGTACTGGCATCATCTCTAGCATGGCATCCATCTCTTGTATTGTATATTCATTTGTCTCATGAGAATTGGCCATACATGCCTCCAAAGGGTCGGGAATTAGTGACAAGGGGACTGTATCCTCCACGAATGATTCAATCATGTTTAACTCGTGGACATCATCATCAACCTCCCGTGGTTGTTTGCATAAATCAAATATGTTAAGCTCAAGGGTCATATTTCCAAAGGACATTTGTACAAGTCCGTTTCTACAATTGATAATGGCATTTGAGGTAGCTAGAAACGATCGTCCAAGTATGATGGGAATTTGAGCACCGGTGCCTATCACGGGATGTGTGTCCAAGACAATAAAATCTACTGGGTAGTAGAATTTATCAACTTGGACTAGAACATCCTCTATCATTCCTCTCAGTATCAGGATGGATCTATCAGCAAGTTGGAGTGTGGTTTTGCTGGGTTTCAATTCACCTAACCCAAGTTGTTCGTAGACCGAATATGGAATGAGATTCACACTTGCCCCCAAGTCGAGTAGGACTTGTTTGATCAGATAGTGTCCTATGATGCATGAGATGGTTGGACTAACCGGATCCTTGTATTTTTGGGGCACCTCTTGTTTGATGATGGCGCTCAAATTCTCGGTCAAAAGAACTTTGTTGTGAACGTTGTGTTTCCTTTTGACTGTACACAATTCCTTTAGAAATTTGGCATAAGATGGTATTTGTTTTATTGCATCCAAGAGCGGGGTGTTGATCTTCACCTGCTTGAAAACTTCCAGAATTTCCAGATTTTTATCTAAAGGTTTAGGTGAAATCAACCTTTGTGGAAATGGGGCAACCGGCTTGTACTGTCTTTCCGGTTCTTTCTCTTGTGGAATATTGTTTGGGCTATCATCCTCTTTGGGAATTTCCGGATCCTTAGGCTTTGGAGCCTTCACCGGATTAGATTTGTCAATTTCTTTCCCACTTCTCAAAGTGGTGATAGCTTGGACATGTTCCGTATGGTGGGAGGATGAGCTTACATCTTGTATCTCATACTGGGTCCTTGGGTTAGGAAGAGGTTGAGCAGGAAGTGTGCCCTTCTCTCTAACACTAAGGTGAGCTTCAACTCTAGCCAGAGATGTTTTCAATTCATTGATGGCTTGGTTTGAATTTTGATTGAATTTCAATTGCTCTTGCATGAACCCATCTATTTTTAGAGAATTTGTCTTGTTATACTCATTCTGGACCGATACGAATGCACCCAACATCTCTTCTAGTGATACTTTTGGAGTGTTGTTTGCATTTGCATTGGGTCCATTCCTCCAACTGAAGTTGGGATGGTTCTTCCAATTAGGATTAAACGTGTTTGAGTTTGGAGCACCATATTGCTGTTGATAACTGTTTATGGCATTTGTTTGTTCTTGTAAGATGCCTTGGACTGCTGAAATTGTGGGACAATCTTGTGTAGCATGTTGATTTCCAGCACAAATTCCACAAACAGTTTCAATGTCAGTGGAGTTGATTGTTTCTCCTTTCCTTAATTCCATGGCTTCGACCTTTCTTGTGAGGCTAGCCAACCGTGCACTTATGCTATCTTCTTCTGATAAGACATACATTCCTCCCTTTTCCTTTTATTGGCCAGTCTTGGAATTTGTTGGTTTAGATGTGTCCCAAGACTGTGCACTCTCAGCCAATTCTTCCAAATAATCCCATGCTTCATCAGCTTCCTTATTCATGAACTCTCCATTACACATCATCTCTATAAATTAGCGCATGGGTGAAGTCAGTCCTTCATAGAAAAAGCTTATAACCCGCCAAATTTCATAGCCATGATGTGGGCATGCGTTTAATAGGTCCTTAAACCTCTCCCAACATTGGAAAAAAGTTTTATCTTCCTTTTGGGTAAAGTTCATGATAAGGCGCTTCAACATATTCATTTCGTAAGTAGGGAAGAATTTCTTTATGAATTCTCTGTGCATATCAGTCCATGCACCAATTGATCTTAGCCTCAATGCATAAAGCCAACCCTTAGCTTTATCTTTAAGAGTGAAAGGGAAGAATTTAAGTCTCACCACATCTTCCGTTACGTTTGCAAAGTGCATGGTGGTGATTACCTCGTCAAACTCCTTAAGGTGTTGATAAGCACTTTCACTATCTAATCCATGGAATTTAGGGAGAAGTTGAATCACTCCCGGTTTCAAATCCACATTCCCTGCATTTGGTGGAAATACTACGCATGAGGGAGTGCTCGTTCTTGCAGGTTGCAAGAAATCACGTAAAGTCCTAGGTCGGGGAACATTCTCAACCACATTCTCCCTTGCTTCAGTTTGATTTTGGACCGGGTTAGGTTGATTTGCAGCCATATTTTTAGATAAAATTGGAGAGTCTAGATGTCTCCTAGCACGTGGCTCTCTATCAATTCCTTCTACTATCCCCCCTTCACTTATGAGTCGGTTATTGGAATCCCAAGCCCAATGTGGCATGCAAAACCAAAAATAAGAAACAGAAAGAAAGAAGAATTCTTCCTCCCTTTTCTTTACTCTTCTCTAAGACCGAAGCACAAGGTATCTTGCAATGGCTAGGCCAGAAGCAAGGATAGAGATCGATTTCTCCTGGTCAATAGGGGTTCAGAGAACTCCCCACCCACTCTTTGAATCTTTTGAGAAAAAGTGCAGAAAAAGGAGAAAGAGGAGTAGAGATGAGAAAAGAAATCTCTGAGCACAAGGTGATCCAAGACGGCAGAGCCGACCAATAAGAATCCAGGTGGCAAAAAGGCCGACCTTTTAGAGATCCAAAATGAGTCTTCACCCACTCTACAAGAGATGAATAAGATAGGAATAAATAGGAGAAGGAGAAGAGTAAGGCTTAGAAAGATAGAACCTGATTCGCACTTGAAATCCTTGTATCTTCTTCAGCTTCCTAGAAATCCCTGAAAAGAAAAATCAAATAAACAAACTAAGTTAGTCCTAAAATCCTAAAAATCCTAAATAGATACTAATTTCAGAAATTTGTGAAAACCGTCAAAATCCCCGGCAACGGCGCCAAAAACTTGTTCGCTTCCCCAAGTGTAGGGTTGCGATGTAGTAATAAACTCGGTAAGACCGAGGTCGATCCACAGGGACTTATGTAGGATTTCACAAACTCATCCACAAGTGTCTATTGAAATCTACTAACCAGATTCCTGTATGAAATTGATATGAGTAACAAAAGTTGAATTAAATCGAAAGTAACTAATTATAAGAAGGCACTAGGGGTTCAAGGATCCACTTGTAGCAATCCTTGATGTTCAATCCGCTGTGGTTTCTTATTCTCTCAACTAGAATCGATATTCATGTCTATCTAGTCGGATGATAGAGCTGTTAAACCAAACAGTCTGTAATATGTAAGTTCTATGCATAAGATTCACTCAATGCAGGCTGATCTGAGCATGCTCATTTGCATAGGTCATTCCCCTTTCCAAAAGGTCTAGTTCACAATCATAACCATCCTAAAGTCCTGTCACAAGACAAGGCTAGATCAGGATTTAAACTGGATTCAAATCACATGCACAGTCCATACACATTACAGAAAAATCAGAAAAGTAGAACTTTGGTAGGAAGTTCCTTTATGAAGAACATAGTACTAGAGCGCACTCCGATTCCTCGGATCATACAGGTCTAGACCGTCACAAACCAATTAAGCAATTAAGTAATTCTCCCAAACATCCATGAGTCATCATAAGACTAAGAAAAACTACTCAAAAACTTGTATAAACTTCAAACCTTAGTTCATAATCATGAATTCCACACTTAAAACCACTTAACTACGAATTAAAACATCTTGGATCCACTACAAGCTTCACCTCTTAGCCCTAGCTAAGAGGTTTAGCTGCTCATGATCCAAGGAAACATGAAACAACTACAAAAAGCATGAAAACAGCAAAGCAAACCAAAAGGAGTTGTGAAACTCCAATCTCCACTTCCAGAGCCTCCAACCTCGCTTGAACCCTTCTAGGATACCCTAGGAACGATCCCTAGGTGTCCTTTTATAGTCTGGAGGCTCCACAACTTCGGAAGAATCAAGAAATTGCGTAAGACTTACGTAGCGCAGAGAAAATCGGGCTGTATTTAGAAACTTCTAAGTTCTTACGCATGGCCTACCGGTCATGACCGGTCGGCCTCAATGAATGATCACTCCAGCAAGCATAGCCGACCGGTCATGACCGGTCGGACGCCTTCATTCACTAGCCAGCAGTCATGGCCGACCGGTCATGACCGGTCAGCCTTATTCAGTCTTCCTCCAGCGATTGTGTCCGACCGGTCATGACCGGTCGGACGTATTCAGCCATCTCCCAATGTGCATGGCTGACCGGTCACGACCGGTCAGCTCTCTTTTCTTCTAGTTTTCTTCCTTTCTTTCTTCTGCTTTCTTTTCTTCTTTAGTTCTTTCTTTCTTTTCTTCTTTGGTCCTCAAATGTCCTTCATCAGAATGATCCCAAATGAACTCTTTTTGTCTTCAATTGAGTGGAGTCCACTCTCAGTCCTGTAGTCACAAAACATTCATTGGATTAGCCTACAAACCATACAAACCTCACACAATGAGTGATGAATTGGGGTTAGAATATGCACAATTAGGAGCTCAATAAAGCGCATGTCCAGTTCCGCTCTAAAATGGTAGCTGTAGGCTTACGGACCCTTTTGGTCAGCTTCGGGCAGGGACGAAACGCATTTTGAGGTGCGTAGGTAAAAATATGCAGCGGATGACTTCGAAACTTGCAGGTTAGGGGTTTTAGGACATTTCGGATCATTTGGCGGTGAAGCGCATGTCCAGTTCCTCTCCGAAATGCTGTTTATGGATTTTGATTGCTACCAAGCGATCAGGGTTATGCTGGCATTTTCAGGGCTTTTCTGGCCTCAAAACTTATCCAAATCATTGTCAATGGACCACAAGATGTTGTTTTACAATGGGTACAAATTTGAGCCCCAACACCACTAGGAGGATTTTAGGGTCTGAATTTTTTTTTGAAACATGAGCATCACCATATGAGTACCATAAAAGACTAACACAATATTTTCACTAAGTCATTTCGTTTACATACAATACTCAAAGGTAAATACACAATGCGTAAATATAAGAACTGTGCACGATCCGGCACCTCCTGCTATTGCACTCCCAACTCCAACTCAACGTTGCTGATACACTCTGGTATAACCTGCAGCGTAACAAACGCGCATAAGCTTCGAATGAAGCTTTTTGTGTGCGTGTGTGCTTGCGTAATGCGTATGACAAGCATGATAAATATCAGAGTAAGCAGTAAAGCATGATGAGAAATTTAAACCAAAACTTACCCTAATTAGGCTACACGATCATGTGATGTGGATAACCAGCCTACCACGGCTATGCAAGCATGTAATACATGTAACTAGCCTACCATGGCTATGCAAGTGTGCAATACAGGTAACCAACCTACCAAGGCTATATACTCATACTATGCAATGGCCTACAAGGCCTAATGTCACATACAATGATACAATGCATTATGCAAATCACCACCTCTCAGTACAGTGGTCCAGATACGAACAGTCATAACGCGATTGCCTAAGCAATGCAGGACTCGGAACTAGTAGCTCGCCCAGTGTGGTAGCTCGCCCAGGCTTACAGCCCCGCCCACATCACACCCGCCCACGTCAGGACCGTCTCACACCATACAAAACATCAGTCACATCACTGATACCAATACCATCTCTGAAACGGAACATCACCGGGGTCTCACAGAACTCACTACTCACCAGTAGAATGCCAAAGCCTATCTGGTGCAATAGCGGACCTACTCACAGCTGGTCAAACTCAACCCACTTTGCCAACACTCTTCCAGCAGGTTAGGTCAGACCTCCTTCCAAACTGACCATGTGCAGTGGAAGACACCGCCGTTTGGTATTCGGCATATTGGTGTATGATTAAACCACCCGGTCCTTGAATGGAGCACCCACCTTGGTACCAACGGGATCATGGACTTTCACCCAGGGACATTTTGGCATCCAGTTTAAAGATCACGTATTTTCGGTGTTCTGCAAACCACGATGGAGCTATGGTTGCAACGTAGTAACCATGCTATATGCGGCACAAGCAGACGGTGCGAAATGCAACCATGCATACAAACATGGGACGACATGCCCGTGCAAGTCTCCAAAGAGCCCATAAAACTATAGGGTCTCAAATACAATGTCACCGTCAACTGGTAATGAACTGCACGACAATGCGACCACTATGGCCGGTTGATGCAAGACAATCAGATAAGCCAAGCATTCATGATGCATGAGCCCAGCATACAGTATGAGTGCCAACAAGTAGTCAATCTGCCACGATGGCTATAAATCAATCTTGTCCAACTTATTTGAGTTATGATTAAGATGAGGGGACACATATGAATGATCTAGTCATAGTGCGGGATGTCGCTAGCCAGGGAATCTCGCACCAAGGGCTACAAGGTATGCTAAGTTATTCCTACCATACAGTGTAAGTCAGGATGATAGATTCCTGTCCTCAAATAGTCCCATACCTATTGGAGAGGTTTGCGATTGAGAGCACGTGAATTACATTTGCGCGACTACATCTCGAATGCTTTATGAATGCGTTTATGCCCTAGTGGTCCCTAACCAACAATGGTGATTCAGGATGCATACTCATTACACATGCATGGTGGTCGTCGAAGCATATAGTATAAAGATCACATATGAGTATTCCAAACAACATTATGTGTGGCAACAGGCATACTAAAAAGGTGGGCATCAATGACCATTGTTTCCTACAATGTGGTGCACTTGAGGATTGTATTTACCTCATTGTGCTGGCCCACGACCCAAAAATAATATGGAAAAATAGATGGTCGGCATAGATAAAACAGATGCATCGTGGCGGGACCCACAAGGTGGGCCACCTGCTGGACAACGTGCCAAAGCACGCTGCTTGGAGCGTGGCACCCAAATGGGCCCCCGGAGTTTTGAATCAAACTGATATTTTTGGTTTTCTCCTACATCCATATCCATGTGATCTTACGAACAGGTTGAATGACAAATAAAAATCATTGTAGGGCCTGGGAAGTTCTCAACGATGGAAATCATTATTCCCACTGTTTCCTGTGGCATGGCCCACTTGACATTTGGATATGCTTAGATTTTGGGCTCAGCCACTAAAATGAGCTGGAAAAACATATGGACGTAATAGATAAGGCACATACATTCTAGGTGGGTCCCACGAGTGGGCCACCTGCTGGGCAGCCCAACCAGCCCAGTCAACGCCCCTTTCTGTTGGATGACAAATAAACATCACTATAGTGGGGCCCACAGAAGCTTTCAATCAAGCTGATATTTTTGCTTTCCCTCCTCCACACGTGTGTGGAATTATGAACAGGTAGGATCTCAAATAAACATCATGGTGGGCCAGTAGGAAAGTTTCAACGTTGGGGTCACTGTCCTCCCTGTTTACTCTTAAGTGGGGTCCACTAGAGATTTGGAAATGTCTCATTCTTGAGATCATGCCTTAAAATGATCTCCCCAATTGGATGTACGGTGTTGATAGAGCACACGCATCATGGTGGGACCCACAGAGTGGGCCACCAACTGGAGCGCCCGCTCATCCAGTGCTGGGGACGCTGGTCACTCCCAGCGTCAGAGAGCTGGGAGCCCCTTTTTTTTATTTGCTTCTTTCTTCTTCTTTTTTTTTCGCTTTTCCTTGATATTTATCGAGTGGGGCCCACATAAGGATGATCCACTCCGTCTATTAGGTTCCCCAGCTCATGGGGGACCCAACGAGCCCAATATTGGGTATGTGAATAGGTCTACAAACAGCAAGGTGGACCGAGGAAGTTTCGACAGTGGACAGCATGTTCTCCACTATTTCCTATGGTGCGGTCCGCTTAAGATTTGGATCTGTCCCGTGTTTGGGCCCTGGCCCCTAAACTATCTGGGAAAACAGATGGACGGTGTGGATACAACATAAACATCAAGGTGGGTCCCACGAGTGGGGACCGAGTCAAACCGTCCAGGTGACGCTGGACTGTTCCAGTGTTCTAACGCTGTGAACGTCCAGCGTCTAGACGCTGGTTATTATTATTATTTTTTTCTCTTTATATCAAGTGCGGCCCACATGAGTATAATCTAATACGTTCATCAGGTTTCCCAGCTCATTGGGGACCTAATAAGCCCAATATTGGGCAGGTGATTCCGTCTACAAACATCACGGTGGGCCACGAAGTTTCAATAGTGGTCATTGTTATCTCCACTATTTTCTATGGTGTGGTCCACCCGAGATCTGGATCTACTTCATTTTTTGGTACCCAGCCTTAAATGGGCTGGAGAAACAGACGGACGTCTGGATCAAATACATGCATCAAGGTTGGTCCCACGAGTGGGGACCCACGGTCAACGCCCAAAGGGGCTTTCAGCCCAGGCGCTATTGGGCGCTGTCTGTCCAGCGGCCATCTCCTCTTTTTTTTTTTGCTTTTTTTGTTGTGCCTTGACCAGTGGGGTCCACACATGCAGGATCCACTCCATTCATCAGCTGGGCCATCTCATGGTGGGCCCAATTAGCTTTGGATCAAGATAATCCTTATATTTATCCTTCATCCATATCTTTGTGTTTTAAAGAATGGGGAAGAAAAGAAAATCAAGCATCATGGTGGGCCATTGGCCACACTAATCATGCGACAAAATGGGTCCCCAAGTGGGATCCACACCATCAAAAGGTGGGACCCATTTGAATCCTAGGTTCTACACAAAACCTAAGAGGAACATGGATGCACTCACGATGATGGTTGGACGGTCGGATGGGGTTGGATTGCCGATCGGATGGTCCGGATGATGATCGGGGTCCTCCAAGCTTGGATCTCCTCCCTCGATCTCTCTTTCTCTCTCTGGATCTCCCTCTACATCTCTCTCTACTTCTCTCTCTTCTCTCTCTCTCTCAAATCTCTTTCTCTTTCTCTCTCCTTTCTCTCTTTCTTGCAAAAATGGGAATGAGAAGGCCCACCCCCCCTACGTATGGATCTTGTATGGGTAGAGAGGGGGGCGCATTAGGTGATGATGATGATGATGGGAAAGGGCATGGGAGGTATGGGTGGCATGGTTAGAGTTGACTTTGGAGGTGAGAGAGTGATGGGGTGGGTATGGTGTGTGTAGACTATGGTGATGAGAGGGGTATGGGTGAGGGTGATGGTGATTGATTTGACATATTGTTGGGATTTCTGCAAGTGGGGCCCACGCCACATGCGCGTTGCGCGGCGCACCTCGGATTGCGTAAAAGTACGCATCTTTCACATCGGGTATCGCAATGGGGCGTGCCACGCAGCGTTGGAATCGTGGCGCCCGTGCGGTCGCAAGGGTACAAGTCTTAGGTCGTTGCGGTACTAAATCAGGGTCGCGATCAAGGCTCGCTAATTTGGTCCATCCGGGACGTACCGGTACTGAAAACTAAATGTATGGTCGGTTAATTGGGGTACGGGTCTTACACGGATGTCCGGTTCCGTTATGAAATGGTAGCTGCAGGCTTACGAACCCTTTTTTGGTTAGCTCCGGGCAGGGATGAGATGCATTTCGAGGTGCACAGGTAAAGATACGCACCGCACAACTTCGAAACTTGCAGGTTAACGGTGTTAGGACATTCTGGACCATTTGGCAGTGACCTGCACGTCCAATTTTGCTCCGAAATGATGTTTACGAATTTTAGTCGCTACCGAGTGATTAGGGTTACATTGGCATTTTTCATGTTTTTTCGGTCTCAAAACTTATTCGAATCGTTGTCGATGGACCGAGGGATGTTGTTTTGTAATGGGTGCGAATTTGAGTCCTAACACTTTGTATTACTCATATCTATTGTACAAACTCTATTCATCTCAGGTTAAGGTCTGAGAGTAAGCCAAAGGGACTATGGTTATCATTGGAAATCGTGATCAAAGAGTTCCAAAATGCTTGAAACACTTCATTATGAACTGTTATACCTAAAACTAGTCGATGTATTACCCTTCCAAAGCGGGATCCATTAGTTGAATAGCTCAGGTAGTCGCGGTGTGTCTTCCTGCGGTCACCCGTCCGTAGCGATGGTCATTGTCACTGTGTCATACCACCCGACAGTCATAATATGTCTTCCTGCAATCACCCGTCCACAGCAACGGTCACTGGCTCTGTGTTGTATCATATGACAGTCGTAATGTGTCATCCTGTGGTCACCCGTCCACAACAATGATCATTGGCTCCGTGTTGTGCATGGTAACCATGACGTGTTTTCCTGTGGTCACCCGTCCAAAGCGACAGTCACTGGCACTGTGTTGCACCACATTAAAATCATGGAGTATCTTCCTGTAGTCACATGTCCACAACGACAGTCATTGCCACTGTGTTACATGACTCGGTTAAAACCCTAATTGTCTCTCAACTCGGAACACCAGAAAGAACATGGGATAGGCATTTAACTTGTCAAAATGATGACTTAGTCCATAACAAACTCGAAACCTAGTCTCCATAACCGTGAACTCTAAGACCATAGCCCCTGACGGGTTAGTCTTTTGTCTTTTAATCGAAGGTGATCAACCATTGATGTAATTAAGGGCTCGTGACCAGTATCACAGCCTGAAATGTACAAGATCTCAGAATCTCTAGAATAAAATTTGCCATGTGGTATCTCTTCTTGTGTTTACTTTGTAAACGCTTGTGATTGTCTATGAATGTTTCCCATACTCAAAACTCCAGAACAACAAAACATAAGAAAATTGTCTTGCGCATTTTCTAGTTTTAACACCTAGCATACATTGCAATTAAGTGTTGAACATCCAATTTATACATGATCTAGACCATTACATCACATTATGTGCATGGTTTGGATGTTTAAAAGACCCATCTAATGCTTGTTTTGTGATTATAGGAATGAGAGCGACTTCGCCCAATTGATGCTTTAAAAGACCCAATTAGAGGACTTCTATTGATGATTGAAGGAGGATCAAAGAAGGAAGAAGAAAGAGGGAGAAAAGAGAAGAAAGTAAGGAAGAAAAGAAAGTAGAGAAACAGAGGTCCGACCGATCATGACCGGTGGGCCAAGGGAGCCACGACCGGTCAGCCACCCTGCTGTCCCCCTCTCTGGAACGCTGGACTAAGGATCAGTTTGGTCCAACCGGTTAAGACCTATCGGCCAATAGGTCGGGCCCCTCTTTGTGCACGCTAGACTTCACTCCAACAGGTCCGACTGGTCGGCCATGCATAAACAGTGCTTTCTAATTGGAGATTCGATTTTTTCTACGCAAGTGCATAATGCTACTCACTTCTGGAAGTTTTTGAGGCGGTAGAGCCTCCCCACTATAAAAGGACACCTAGGGTCTCTTCCTAGGGCATCATAGAAGCTGAGGAACTTCATGGGAGGTGAAGAGATCCGTCGTGGAGCGTTTGCAACTAGCTCTTAGCTAGGGTTGAGAGGTGAAGCTTATAGCTAATTTCATGTTTAATTCAAGTACTTTCACTTTAAGTTTGAATTTTGAATGTTTTAGTTCATATAAAGTTGATATTTTTATAAGTTTTATGAGAGTTCATGTGCTTCGGACATGGATTCCTTGCAATTCTCTAAGATTATCATGTTTTACTTGATTAGATTCGAATTATGGTAACCCTTGAGCATGCCATAGTTCATAGGCATGGCTGTTACTCCGAAGGCTATGATTTCGAATGCTATGTGATTGAATAGGACTAGAACTTGGAAGTTCAACTTAAGTGGGATTGAATGTGTTTAATGCTTTATCTTCCAACTAGATGAGAGATAGAACATCAAATCTAGTTGTGTTTTATGCTTGGATTGATTGGATTGACATGGGATTATTACCAGTGGATCCTTGAAAGCCTTAGTTCCTTTAATTACTGATTTTCCTAAATTACTGTTTAAGATAATTCTCTCAATTAAATCTCTTAATCATTGCAATTTAAGTTGCTGGAATAGTGTAGAATTTATTTTCTAATTCCTTGTGGATCGACCTCGGTCTTACCGAGCTTTATTACTACATTGCAACCTTGCACTTGAGGCGAGCGAACATTAAGCATTCATAATTAAGCAATTAAACATACAATGCATAGGTAAAAATGTGCTCAAATACATCACAAACACGAGCATGTATAGTAGTTTGACTACTTATCTACTCCACTTCCGGTTGCCGTACTCACCCCTTGAGTACACCAGATTTTACTATTAAAACTAGTAAAATGCTCAAAGGGCAATTTTTCATGTGTTTTGTTGTTCTGGGGAATTCTGAGTATAGAGACATTCACAGACAATCTTAAGCAATCACAAAGTATACGCAAGAAGAGATATCACAAGGCGAATTTTATTCCAGAGATTCTGAGATCTTTTACATTCCGGGCTATGATACTTGTCACAAGCCCTTAGGGCCTGTTTAATTTTCCTAGGAAATGGAAATACCCTAGAAACAAGTCATTATTACTTATTATCCCGTTTGAAATTTGGTGTAATTCCTACCTTGAAAATCGGTCCAAAAGAAGTAGTTTAAAATTATAGGCCCCACCATGATATATATGATATATCCGCTCCATCCATTAGTTTTACTTGAACATTTTAAGACATGAACCAAAAAATGAGGCTGATCCAACATTCAAGTGGCCCACACCATAGGAAACAGTGGCAATAAGAAGTTTTTAATGATAAGTGTTGGATTCCCTGTTTCCTGAGGTGTGGTCCAAATGAGCATTAGATTTGCTTCATTTTTTTTATCCATGCCCTATGTTCATTTGCCAAAAAAGATGGATGGTGTGGATAAGCCATATTCATAACAGTGGGCCCCACCTATATTTCGCATTCTCCTCGATTTTAGCAATACAAAAGTAGGCAGTTGAATCATACATGGGGAACAACGTAGGAATTACCCATGAAATAATCATTATACATTTACATTGCATTTACATGTGAATTGGAAAATCAAACAGGCCCTTAATTACATCAATGGTTGATCACCTTCGATTAGAAGGCAAAAGACTAACCCGTCGAGGATTATAGTCTTGAGTTCATGGTCGTAGAGACCTATTTGTTTTCTTGTTATGGGCTGAGCCATATTTTTTTTAGACAAGTCGTATGTCTATCTCCCATTTTTTTTCGAATTGTCCGAGTTAAAGGACTATCAAGATTTTATTGAGTGGTGCAACTCTGGGCCATCTTCCCGTATTTTTAGGACCGGTGAGCATTTGAATACACAAGCATCGAATGTTGGTCGGCATGACCCAAGGCCCTCTTCCCATATTTTTATGATGGGTGGCCTTAGGAAGGCACTTCGCAACTTCCTGATCGAGGATTTTAATCGAGTGGTGCAACTCTGGGCCATCTTCCCATATTTTTATGATGGATGACAGCTGGAATACACGAGCATCGAATGTTAGTCAGCACAACCCAAGGTCCTCTTCCTGTATTTTTATGACGGGTGATCTTAGGAAGACACTCCGCAACTGCCTCATCAGCTCACTCGACGGACCCATTGCCGATGGGTAAGGCATCAACTATCTTTTTATAATGGCAGTCCATAGCAAGATATTTCGAGTGTTGTTAGAACTCTTTTGATCGTGGTTTCTTGTGGTAACCATAATCCCTTAAGTTCATCCTCGGACCTTTATCCGGATGAATAGAACTTATGTAGTAAAGTAAATATGTCCTAATCTGGAGTCCGGCGACTCATCTTCGAGAACATTCTTTCTTCTGGATGCTTTCCGATGATCGATTCAAGATTAAATAATTTGTATTGAGCCATGCTCCTTCAGGGATTCAAGTCCAATGGACTAGATCGGCCATTTCTGATGCCCACAAATGGTTAAGTACCGGGTTTAATAGACGCCCGTTTATGCCAATTTCTGATAAATGATAGGGATCGATGCCTTGTAAATGCTTGATTCAGTTATTTTGTAGCATGAGAATGTTAAGTTTGCGTTGGCGTCGATGAGATCGCGGTTAGTCTTACTTGGCGTTAGTCGATCTTCGAGCCAACAGGGTACTTCCCAGGGCTAAAAATGACTAAGTCCTGGACCTGTTAATGTAAGCTCTTAAATGTGTATATTCTAACCCCATTTTATCATTAACTATGCTTGAAATACATGATTAAAGACCCAACTAATGCATGGTTTTGTGGTTGTAGGAATGAGAGAGAGAAGTCATCAATTGAAGGCTTACAGACGCTGTTTACAAGCATTGAAGATCAAAAGACTAAGCGCCAAAAGGTGGAAGAAAGAAAGCAAAGGAGATAGAAAGAGGGCAGAAAAAATGCACAGAAGACCAGTCGTCCATAGCTGATAAGTACCTAATATTGTATAATTAACCTTGGTTGTTAAGGGCATTATCATTGTTTTTTCCGGTTAATTATCCCTCATTAGGTGAATTTTCAATGTTCAGGTGATCAAGAGAGGTTGGACAAGATCCGAGCCAATCAGGGTGCTTTAGGACCCAAAAGTGATCAATGTCAAGTGGGTGGTAATCCTAAAGAAAATCGGGCGGTAAAGATCAAAGGATGGATCATATTCTATGGTAGACTGCATCACAACTGTTCATCGGAAGTCCAGGATGTGCATGTTTGATGGTAGTAATTTGGAGATCACATGAGTTTGAACGATCAAGATTGAATGTCCACATGTGGGACCAACCATGCCAAGCCATCCATTAAGGTGGACCCCACGTGATGAGCACGCCCATCTCCATAGCCGGCAGTGTCCATTCTCCATGAACGACAGCTAATTTGCTCTCCATCCACCACCATCTGCACAAAGTCCATTCATCTCATCCTTCCATCTCATAGCCAGCGTGCATCTACCGTCCATCATATGCAACAATGGATGATCCAGCTTTAACAATACCAGCGGCTCCCATCCAGCCCATCTACAGCTAGAAATTCAGTCGTTCATCATGAAGGTTCAGATGACTCATCACCAAAAGCAGGTGCAACTGTCCGTCCAGAAAATCCAATGGCCAGCAATGGCTGAATCCTTCATCTCCACCATCAACCATTCATCACGTCCACCAACCTCACACGTGCCAGATCAACAAGGTGGGCCACACAGCAGTCCAGCTGCAGCTGCAGTTGCATCAGCGTGTAATCCAATCTCCATAGTCCAGCAGGATTGGACGTCCATCAGCGTCCATCCTTCCAGCTGCACACATGTGCACTCCAGCACCTTCACCGTCCATCAAGTGGGCCCCATTCAGGAACTCAACTATCCAGCAGAGCTTGCACGTGTATCACATCAGCTGAACATCATCATCACCGTCCACATCCAGCCATCCAACAGTTCTTCAACTCCACCATCATCTAGAGCATCATCGACCGTCCATTCAACCCAGCCGAGACATTCAGGCCAACCATGGGTTGAGTGACCTTCAGATCCAGCGTGCAAATCTCTTTCAACGGTTTAGATGATGCAACTATCTCAACCGATCATCTCACCATCCGTTCTAACGTGCAAGCTCATCCTCATCATCCACCACGATTCAGCCCTTCACCCAATGATAGCTCATCACTAGCAAGTGGACATCGTGCAGCAGCAATGCTGCATCTCAGCCATCCATGTCTATCCATCACAGTAGTCCAGCCATTGGATCGTCCAACAATCATCAGTCGTTCGTCCATCTGACCTCCAGCGTCCAAAGATGGCTTCACCTTGATCTGACGTGCAGAGCTTCAGCTGTCCAAGCAAGGCAGTAGCAAGTCCACCGTCCACCATCACAAGTGTGGAGCTGATGAATGTCCAGCAATGGACAGTTTTCTCCATTTCACCATCCAGCAGGACCGCCCATCTCCACCAGCACATCCTCCAAGCACCTCCCATCTCCCAAACGTGCAAGAGAGGAGCTCTCTCTCTCTCTCTAGCTCTCTTTCCAACACATGTGTAATGCTTGGAAGTGCCACCTCATCATCCAAGCCTCACTCCATTCCCAAACCTAAATAAAAATCTGCTTTGGGTTTGGAGTACCACCTAGGCTTGGAGTACTTTTTTGCCACATGTCATTCCAAGCTTAACTCCAAGCCCAAACCTAAAAGAAAAGTTCGCTTTGAGCACTCCAAGCCTAACTCCATTCCGGAACCTAAATAAAAATCTGTTTTGGGTTTGGAGTGCCACCTAAGCTTGGAGCCTCCCAAAAGGCTATAAAAGGAGGCCATCCCTTCTCATTTGAATCATCTCATCCAAGAGTTCTCTCTTCTTTAGTCTTCTCTTCTTTCTTTTGTAGTGTAGAGTAGTGTAGAATTTTCTTTCTTAGTGAGTTTTAGTCTTCCATTGTAGCATGGTTGGCTAAACTTCTAGCTAAGGCTAGGGGTGAAGCCTTTAAAGAAATTTGCAAGCATTGGTTCTTTTGGTTCAACATTATGTGGTGTAAATAGTTGGAGTTCTCTTTGGTTGATTGGTTCGGTTATCCACCTCGGCAGATGCTATTGTTCTGTAAGTCCCTTGATCCATCATTGACTCTGGGCACGTTGGATGCTTGGGATCCCTTGCACACCAATTAGCTAGTTCATGATCGAAAAGTCCCTTGATCCATCATCGACTCCGGGCACGTTGGATGCTTTGGATTCCCTGCGGTCATCGAGTTAGTGCAGGTAAAGTCATTGATCTGTAAAATCCCTTGATCCATTGTAGACTCCGGGCACATTGGATGCTTTGGATTCCCTTTGATCGATAGACGAGATCTTAACGGTTGGATCGATCAATCAAAGCCTCCTATCTTGGAAGTATGCATTTGATCGTATGAATTGTGATCTTATCGGTTGACTTGTTGGCAAAGTTGTTGATCTGTACAATTCCTTGATCCATTGTCGACTCCGAGCACAGTGGATGCTTGGAATTCCCTGCGATCAACTAACAAGTGCTTCATAGTTAAATCAATCGGTTCAGATCACCATCTTTTATGAATATGCAAGTGGTTTAATTGTTTCATCTTTCAATTGGAATGAATCTTTATTCGATTCCAGTTGAGTTATAGCTGGACCAATGAATCAAATCTTGTGAATGAATCAAAGGTGGATCCCTGATGCTTTAGCCCCTTTTCTATTTTTGTCTTTCACCACACAACTTGCTCCACTCTAGTGGATAATTCAAATTTCATCTCTCACCTAAACCAATTCCTCTAAGTGTTCTTAACCCCAATCCCTGTGGATCGACCTCAGTCTTACCGACTATTTTACTACTTCGCTACCTGCACTTGGGTGTGCAATCTTCAGATTGTAGCAATAGCCCAAGACCGGTCGCTCGACCGGCCCGAACACTCAATATGAGGACCCCTGATGCTAAACACTGCTGGACCAAACATGACCGGTGGTGCGATCGGTTGTCCACTACTCAGACCGGTCGTTGAATTAAAATCTGGGTTCGAATTTTCAGAAAACTCTCTGGACCATTTTTAGCCTTTTGAGACCGGTCGTGAGACCGGTTGTTTGAGAGCTCAGACCGGTCGTCCGACCGGTCGGCTGTGTAACAGAGCTTCTTCTACAAGCTCCAAAATTTACTGCGCAAAGCATAATTTTTACGGGATTTCTCAAAGTTTCTTCGCACCGAGGGATCTAAACCTATAAAAGGACTCCTCCACTACATTCCTAAGGCATCCTAAAAGAGAATTACCACGATGGGAGGCAGCGAAAGTCGGATCCGGAGTTCTATAACTCCTCATAGTTTGTTCTTCTAGTTTTTATGTTTTTCTTACTTGCTTTCATGTTTCCTTGGATCATGAATAGCTAAACCTCTTAGCTAGGGCTAAGAGGTGAAGCTTGTAGTGAATCTAAGATGCTTTAGTTTGTTTGTTTTGATTTCAAGTTGGATTATTAGTGAAGAACAATAGTTTGAAGTTTAAATAAACTTCTAAGTAGTTTTTCTTAATCTTATGATGGCTCATGGATGTTTAGAAGAATTGCTTGAGTTCTTAATTATTTTGAATGGTTCTAGACCTGTACACTCCGAGGAATCGGATTCAATACGCTCTAGACCTTGGATTCTCATGTGGGAACTTCATGCCAAGAGTTCTATTTTTCTGAAATTTCTGTTTATGTGTGATTGTAAATTATGTCATTTGAATAAAGTTCAAATCATGATTTAGTTATGCTTTGTGACAGAATTTAATGATGATTATGATTGTGATCTTAATCTATTGGAACTAGGATTGACCTATGCAATTGAGTGTGCTCAAGTCCTAACTTGAATTGAGGGAATCATGTACTTGAATCACACATATGGCAGATTATTTGTTATAACCGCTCTATTATCCGGCTAGATATGATTTAATTTCAATTCTAGTTGAGTAAATGAGAACCACAATGAATTAAGCATCAAGGATTGCTACAAAGTGGATCCTTGAACCCCTAGTGCTCTTTTACATTGTTTACACTCACTTTTAGTTCAAAATATTTATCTACATTCAATTCCAAAATCCTATTTAGTTAGTTCTCAATTAGAAACCATTGGAAGTATTTTGTGATTTCCTACACAAGTCCCTGTGGATTGACCTCGGTCTTACCGAGATTATTACTACATCGCAACCCTACACTTGGGGAAGCGAATAGTTTATGGTCTGATCAGGGTATTCGGTGTATACCGGTAGCGATCATCTTTGAATAGTGATGGATCATGTCCACTAGGATCGTAATGATGTTGAATTCACTTTGGTATAAGTGCGATCGCATTTTATTTCAGCTTGGAGTCAGTCGATTTTCGAGCTAAAAGGGCACTTCCCTGGGTTGAAAATGACTAAGTACTGGGCCTGTTTATTGTTTAATTAGGGTATTCGAGGATCATGAAAGCAGATAACCCCATTGTGGTACATTATTATGATGTGTTATGTTATGGAGAAAATAAGTTTCTCTCTCGGCATTGGTCGAATTTCGCTTGATTCTTCTTGATTTCATCCGTTTACTGCTCTTTCGGAAGGATTTTCGGGTTTGCAAATTTAACTAAGTGTTGGTCATTTTTTATTAAATCATTGATTTGGGTCATTTATCATCGACCGTTGGGGAATCTGACTCAGGGGATGGATAGACATCACCAATGTGTGTCTAGGATCATCGGTGCGATCGGAAGGCGAGCCAGATCGAAAGCGGGCCACACCACAAAACTCCCCAGGTCAAAATGACCATCCAGGAGCATATAGTAGGGGGTGTGGGAGCATGTGCCCAATTTCTAGGTGCATGTGGCTAAGTTATGAATGAGAGAGAGAAAGGGGATAGCACCTGAGCGCATGTGGTTTGGCACATGCGCCTAGATCATGGTGGTGGGCGCATGTTGCCCCACCACTTAGTAGTTTTTGTGATTTTCAGGCCAATAGAGGTGGGCGCATGCCCCCGCACACTTAACAGTTTCTGGATTTTCAGACAATCGGGAGACAATGGGCGCATGTCCCTCTTGAAACAGTGAAATTTCCCACCACTTAATCATTTTTTCGGGTTTTTCGGCCAAGGAGTAGTGGGCTCATGTCCCTTTTGAAAGTGAACAAATTCCACTACTTAGCCATTTTCTGAGATTTCTCTCCCTCTGCATTTAAGCTCCGGCAGGGAAATCCCTTTCCGACAAGGGATTTCGGCGAGGAAATCCCTTCCGGCCAGGGCATCCAACAAGGGATGGCAGAGCAAGCACATGATGCCTCTTGCATATCTCTGAGGTCATCAGGGGAGTGGTGATGGATTTGGTCATCAGGGGGACTTACTATTTATAGTATTCTAAACGGATTCGGGTCCAGACCGATAAATACTTCTGGGCACGTGTTTGTGGGAGACTTTTCGGGCGCATGTGCCCTCCGATTGTACTCTCTGATTGTTGTTGGGCGCATGTGGCCTCCGAATGTCACTTTTCGACTGCTGCTGGCGCATGTGATTTCAGGCCGGGTGCATGTCTCTAAGTTCAATTTTTTCTGACATTTTTCCGAAAGTTTTCCGAGAAGGATTATCTTGGGTGTGTGGTGAGCGCATGTGGTTTTGGAGCTTCCACATGTCCCTCTGGAAAATGCATTTTCTCCACTACTTAGCCAATTTTCGGATTCTGCATTCTGCAAGATAAAAACAGCTCCCAGACTTAGAATATTTGCAGGATTTCAAGATTTCAGGCTTCGACTATTCAATGTACAGCTACCTTTTATGAGGCCAAAGTCACTGATGCCAGAGCACTTTAAGCCTCTCATTAGGCTATTAAATGAATGGGATGGGGTGCAAAGGACCAAATAGTGCTAACTTTGGTAGTTCTTTCATAATTTGGAACCTCCGGGTCGGCTCTTCATATAGGAGCTTTATTCTGAGAAGTGCGCACATAGAAATGTGCACCACGCGACATTCAAATTTACATGTTAAGGGTTTTAAGACATTTCAGATCATTTGGCGGTAATACGCATGTCTAGTTCCTCTCTAAAATAGTACCTATAGGCTTTCAGACCTTTTTAGTCAGCTCCAGACAGCGACGAAACGTATTTCGAGGTGCGCAGGTAAAGATATGCGCTGCGTGACGTTTAAACTTGATATTTAAGGGTTTCAGGGCATTTTAGATCATTTAGCTGTAATATGCATATCCAGTTCCCTTATGAAATAGTGTTCGTGGGCTTTCGTGTCCTTTTAGTCAGCTCCAATCAAGGTAAAAATGCATTTGGAAGCGTACAGGTAATAATTTAGGCTCTATACTAGAGCCAAGGTACTAAAACTGAACCTCAATTTAGGCCCTCTAAATGAGCCAAGGTCCTACAAGCGAACAGAACGTTTACCCCCACCGGAGGCTCCCCACAGAGATTTGCTTTGGCCCTGGCCTAGGTCCTATAACTGAATCTATAGAGTTTGACAATTTAAACTTTACACTTAATTTCCCATTGGAAGAGAGTGGCTAAAATGTATAAATTGACAACCCTACTTGTCGGATTTGAACCTCGTTGATGGATCGCTTGGGTTGCTTGATCTCTGCGCTCTCTTGCTTCAATCAGCTCCCCTTTGCTCCCCCGATCTTGTTGCCGATGAGTTTCCAATACTTCAGCTCCAATGATTTTTAAGCTCTTAAATGTGTTTATTCTAGCCTCATTTCATCACTAACTATGCACAATTCATACGTTTAAAGACTTACCTAATGCATGGTTGTTAAGCCTCCAATTTATACATTTGCCGACCCATTACATCACATTATATGCATGGTTTTCATGTTTAAAGACTAATTTAATACATGTTTTTTGTGATTGTAGGAATGAGAGGGAGATTTCACCAATTCATGGTTAAAAGAGTCACTTTGTATGCATTGAAGATCAAGGAATCAAGTACCAATGGATGGAAGAAAGAAGTAAGAAGGAGAGGAGAAGAAATGAAGAAGTTCACCCTGGTCGATTGATCGCTTGACCTGACTGATTGATCGCCAGGGTGGTCGATTGATCCACTGGCCCAGCCGATTGATCGATCATTTTGTACATGTTGCTAGACAAAAAGGGGTCTCACCGATTGATCGCTTAACCTGGGCGATTAATCGCTCAGGCCATTAAAATTTTGAAATTTCTACTAAAGTCTCTAGACACTTTTTGTCCCCTTCGATCCATCGCCCAGCACCACCGATTGATCGCCCACCACAAGCGATCAATCGCTCGGCTCCTCCAATCAATCGCACATGCCATTAAAAATTCAAATTTTATGTAAAACTCTCTGGACACTTTTTGGTCCGAGCGATCAATCGCCCGGCCACCTGCGATCCATCGCTCACCACAAGCGATCAATCGACCACCCCAGTCGATCAATCACCCATGCGCCCAGTCCAAAAGTTTCTATTTCTGCTCCGATTTTCTCTGCACAAGTGCGTAAATTTTACATAAATTTTGGAATATTCTGCATTAATGAGGCGTAAAAGCTATAAAAGGGTTCCTCCACTTCAATCCTAAGACATCTAGCAATGTGGGGAGCAAAGAGATTAAGACCTAGGAGGCTTCCTAGCCTCCTACAACTAGTTTTCTTTTTCTTCTAGTTCTAGTTTCTAATTTTTAATGCTTTCTTCTAGTTAACCTCTTAGTTAAGGCTAAGAGGTGAAGCTTGTAGTTAATTTCATGTTTAATTCATTTTAATTCAAATACATTTTCTTAATTTTGGATTTTGAACTTCTAGTTTGAATAAAACTTGGATTTTTAGTTGAATTATGAGAGTTTGTGTACTCCGGACATGAGTTCCTTGCAATTCTCTAAGATTGCAATGATTGAGTTGTTTGAATTCGAATTGTAGTAACCCCAGAGCATTCCATAGTCTCTTGGCATGACTGTTACTTCGAAGGCTACAAGTTTAAGTTCTATGTGCTTCATTAAAACTAGAAATCTGATTTCCAGATTTAAGTGGGACTGTTTGTGCTTGAATGTTATATCCTCCAATTAAATGAGAGACAGAACTTTGATTCTATTTGTGTTGTGCTTGGATGAATGGATTAGTATTGAACTACTACAAGTGGATCCTTAATGCTCTAGTTCTTTCTAAATCTCAGATTTTCTTGTTTTATGTTAAAAATTGTTTTCCTAAACTTCTTAGATTCTAGTTATTGGAGTAGTTGAAATTGTTTACTTGTTTTCCTGTGGATTGACCTCGATCCTATTGAGAATTATTACTACATCGCAGCCTTGCACTTGAGGCGAGCGAACAATGATTTTGTGATTGTAGGAATAAGAGAGAGGCCTCACCATTTGGGTGTTAAAGGACACTTCAAAGGGTCATTGAAGAGTCAAGGAAAGGAGGAAGGAGAGGAAGAAATCAATCAAAGGAAGTCCAAAGAGAAAGTAGAAGAAAATGGAGAAATAGGCAGTTCCGATGGATCGTCGATGGGTCTTGATCAATCGGGGGAGGTTCCGATGGGTCTCCGATCGATCGAACCAACCTTATAAACCGAATTTTGAATAAAATCTTTAGACATATTACCGATCAATCAACACATCTCTGATCAATCGAAAGGAGGTGTCCGATCAATCGTGAAATTGCGGTATAAGTTTGATTACCACTTTTGTAGAAGCAAGAAACAATTTTCTTTGTCCTAGAGGGGGGTGAATAGGACACTTTTTAAAATCACCAAATTACCCACTTAAAAACATGCGAAGTATTTTTAAAGAACTTACTTCAAACACAAGATATGCAGACTATTAATTAATTAAAGTGCAACTGAAGGAAGTAAAGCAGTTCAACCATTCATCACACTACAAGAGATTTTTATAGTGGTTCGATTATGTACCTACTCCACTCCCAACTGATCAACTCACTCTTTGAGTGGTCGAATTTCACTATCTCTATGGTTTTAAATGAGGTCAACCATAAACCTTAATAGCCTACAAAAGGACTTAGACCTCAACACATGGATTCATCCTTCCATAGGACTAATCCATTAATCACTTTGTCCTACACAAGGGCATGTCCTACTCAAGGACTTGTCCTACGCAAGGACTCTACCGAGTTTGGGTCTTCAAACTCTGAAACCCAAATCTCAACTTTGAGGTGGTTTCTTGGACTCGAAAGACTAAATATACTTAGCTGATTGAGCCCCTTGATGATGCCTTTGTTGAAGAAGCTTCGGCTTGCACGGAAGATACCTTCTTCAGCTCCCTCGATCAGCAACCTTGCTACAGATGACTTCTTGTAGGTTCCAAGGTGAGGGATTGGGGTTTGGTTGAAACTAAATTGGGATAAGGCTTTTATATGAGGAGTAGCTTCCACCTAAACCACCATTAATGGCATTGATGACAAGAGTATAACTTTGAGAGGTAGGTCAAGATGCTATTAAAGAGGGGTTGAGTTCATCATTCAATCCAAGCTTTGAATGCTCTTCAATGTTGGTCAAATCAACATGGATTGAAGTATGAACTTAACAAATCAAAGGGAATGAGGGAAAGGGATCTCAAGGAGGAAGCACAAACAAACCCTAGATGATGCTCAAGGTGTCTCTCTCAAGATCCAACCGAGTTCCATATATAGAGATGACATTCAACGGTTAGAAAATGGTCACCTCGATAGGATCCGATCGATCGGACATAAGTATCAGCTCATTTTGAATTTTTACTAAAAATAGGTTCTCCGATTGATCGGACTTAGTTCCGATTGATCGGAACTCCATCTCCAATGGATCGGAGAGAGTTCCCGATTGATCGTAAGAATGTCCAAAGAAAAATTGAAATGTTGCTGGACACTTCTCCAATGGATCGGATGTCCTTCCGATTGATCGGAGGACCTTGTCCGATTGATCGGACAGATGGTCCGATTGATCGTAATTTCTTCTAGAGAGTTATGTGATATTCTAGATTTTTCATCCGATGGATCGGATCATTCTCCGATTGATCGGAATCCCCTGTCCGATTGATCGGACAGGCCTACGAGTGATCGAAAAAACGTCCAGATAGATTTTCAAAGTTGCTGGACAAAGCTCCGATTGGTTGGGTATGACTTCCAATTGATTGGACACCTATCGAACACAATTCCGATGGATCGGACACCTATCGGAGACAACAGATATAAGATTTTTCTTGTTTTAAGCAACAACTGCCACAATAGACACTTCCATCGCTGATCTTTATGGAAGATGGACTATAGACGGGGCTAAGGATGCAACAAGGAAGGATTAGGCCATCTATAGAGGGGTTTTGGGATCAAAGGTTTGGATGAAGAGGCTTGAAGCTTGACTGGATGAGTGATCTTCTTGAGTAGCTTCTGTCTTCAGCCGCAAGCAGACTTGATGACACACTAACCATGGTAATTGACAAATCTTTGCATTAACAATCTCCCCCTTTGTCAATTACCGGACAAAACCAAACCTATAAAAGTCTTGGTCCATACCAAAGACTTTTCCTAGACACCAAAACCAATTTACATACATACATTGAACATGTCGTAGAAAATAAATGCTTTACACATAGACATGACCCATTACATACAAAATGTACAAAATGTACAGACTTGGCTTCACTAAGCTCCCCCTAAGTCCCTGCACACAAAAGATCAACAAAAAATAACCTGGACCTTTTGGTGGGATAACTTCTCCCCCTTTTTGTCAGTCATTGACAAAGGTTAGTAAAACGATAATGTAGCACATATGTCATAGACTGAAGGAAGAAATAGACATGAATGAGCCGAGGGAGGAAGCCAAATACACATGGTCATGCAAGGATATACAAGTATATATCAATAAGCATAGTGGGCATATAGCCCAAGCAGCCAACCTTCCCTTTTGAAATGTAGATCATGACCAAACATCCCATATATACAACCCAAAATGGGGCAAGAAGCCCGATAAAGATAAAGCAATTACGCACAAGTATATATATACGCATAGGAATCAGATAAATGATAAATGATTCACAAGATAAGCAATATCAAAATATCCAAGAATGAGATCATCAAAATATCCAAAACAAAAAGTCTATCAAAAGATTTAACTATGAAGGTGTTGAACTTGGGTGCCAAAGTCGCCCCAAAAAGATATCCGTGACGGTGCACACACTAAGGATCCTAGCCAGAAATATGGACAGCTATGGAGCAGGGCCAGAAACGTCATCACATCGGCACGAGAGAGCTGAGGTGAGGCGCTGAACGGCATCGTGTACGGTCTGCATCAGGCTCTCAAGTCGGGTCAACTGCTCACCGTGCTGTGCTAGGGCGCCCTCCACGCGATCTAGTTGAGCAATGATCTGCTCCGAGTTGGGAGGAGGAGGTGCGGAAGAGGCGTCAGATTGAAGACGTCGCTTTACCGATCGTCGAGCTGGAGCCGGTGTCGGTGCTGAAGACTCGCCATGGGTGCCAGAAGACACCTGTGTGGGGGTATGAGAGAAGTCCCAATCTTCCACGTCAACCTCGTTTGGCAGAGCCATCTTTTTAATATTGAGGTCCTTGAAGGTACGACGGGGAATGGGATGGACCACAATATTGGTGAACCCGCAGTCTTGGGCGAGACGAGTAATGATCCAGCCAAAGGGGATTGTGTTGTGGGTGTTAGGCGATGAATCCAGAATGTGATGCAGGATGATGGAGGGAAGACATAGACGTGTCCCGTGAGCAACGTGATAGAGTAAAGTCACCATAATAGTTGTGAGATCTGATTTGTTGGTGCTACGGGTACGCATTGGTGCTGAAGATTTGATGAAGCACTTGGAATCTGTTGGACATTTCGGACGCGCGGAGTGCACTACCATCTATCCATTCAGGATTGGGACCCTGACACAAATACCGTGTCCAATCAACCCGAAGAGAAGAATCAAGAAGATTGTCATTAGGTTGGGGAGCTATGGACACGGGAATGCCAATAAGGTCTGCGATTGTTTGGGCTGTGATCTTCACAACACGACCTCCGACGATGACCTCGCAAGAGGGAGGATTTCCAACAGGGTTGATAACTTTGGACAGGAAGACATACACAACCTCTGGATGTGCCACGCCTCCAAACCGTAGCACACCCTCCCAACCAATCTGTGTAAGGAGTGCTGGAATGCCAAACGGCTCCACGCACGACAGGACCACCTCCCGCTTATAGATGATTGTGCGGGACTGAAAGCGAGATAGTGTAGATGGACTCTCAGGTTGGGCTATAGGTGCAGTAGGAGGTGGAGAGGCCTGAGATGGTATAGAAGTTGGGAGCTTCTTAGTCCTGGAGGTGGTGGATGGCCCCGCAACCATCTTGGATTTCCCTTTAGGGTCTTTTGGCATCGTTTTTTTTTAAGAGTGTAGGAACGGTGGGAACAACAACCAGACCAAGACTGAGAGGAAAGTAATGATCTGACAGAAAGACCTTCAAATCCCCAATAATGATAACCCAATTAAAGAAAGGGGGAAGTAAAAATCGAACTGAGAAACCTAGAATCCATACCTAGGAGAGATATAAAACCACCTTATCTGCGAATGAGGGCAGTTGGAGGGCTAGCTTGCTACAGTCCGATCACAAGAAAAAGAACCCTAACAGAGGACTTTGGGAGGAGACAGCAAAATAGGGCACAATGAATAGGATGATCGTATTTAGCTATTGGGTGCCCGATATTTCTGATTGATCGGAGAAGTCTCTGATCAATCAGAAATGTCTCCAGTTAGATTTTGACAGACAAATCCTTTTCAATGTCTCTTGTGATCTTCAGCATGTTACAAATGATGAGCCAGCCTATTTTATGATAAATGGAAGGATGTATGCATGAAAATATTGACAATCATTCAAGGACATGAGGCTTATTCCTCAGATATACCTATATGCACATTCAAGGACATGAGGCTCATTCAAGGACATGAGGCTTATTCCTCAGATAACCCATCGATTTTTACTTCCCCCTTTCTTCTATTGGGTTATCATTATTGGGGATTTGGATGTCTTTCTGTCAGATCATTACTTTCCTCTCAGTCTTGGTCTGGTTGTTGTTCCCACCGTTCCTACACTCTTAAAAAAAAACGATGCCGAAAGACCCTAAAGGGAAATCCAAGATGGCTGCGGGGCCATCCACCACCTCCAGGACTAAGAAGCTCCCAACTTCTATACCATTCGGCATCATTTTTTTTAAGAGTGTAGGAACGGTGGGAACAACAACCAGACCAAGACTGAGAGGAAACTAATGATCTGACAGAAAGACCTCCAAATCCCCAATAATGATAACCCAATAGAAGAAAGGGGGAAGTAAAAATCGAACTGAGAAACCTAGAATCCATACCTAGGAGAGATATGAAACCACCTTATCTGCGAATGAGGGCAGTTGGAGGGATGGCTTACTACAGTCCGATCATAAGAAAAGAACCCTAACAGAGGACTTTGGGAGGAGACAGCAAAATAGGGCATAATGAATAGGATGATCGTATTTAGCTATTGGGTGCCCGATATTTCTGATTGATCGGAGAAGTATCCGATCAATCAGAAATGTCTCCAGTTAGATTTTGATAGACAAATCCTTTTCAATGTCTCTTGTGATCTTCAGCATGTTACAAATGATGAGCCAGCCTATTTTATGATAAATGGAAGGATGTATGCATGAAAATATTGACAATCATTCAAGGACATGAGGCTTATTCCTCAGATATACCTATATGCACATGGTTTTTCAAACCGACTAGAGTGGGCATACCCCGATAGATTTCCGAAGGTGTTCAAACCTAGTGGAATCTAACGGTTTTGTAAGGATGTCAACCAATTGCCTCTCGGTTTGGATGTATTCAAGGTTGACCACTTTTTCTTCAACTAATTCTCTTATAAAATGGTGCCGGATGTCGATATGCTTGGTTCGGGAATGTTAAACAGGATTTTTTAAATATTAATGGCGCTTGTGTTGTCACAAAAGAGTGTCATTTCTTCCTGATTAATACCATAATCCTTCAACATTTGCTTCATCCAAAGTAGTTGACCACAGCAACTACCGGCAGCAATATATTCAGCTTCAGCAGTGGACAATGAGATGGAATTTTGCTTTTTGCTATGCCAAGCAACTAAGCAGTTTCCGATGTTAAAACAACCACCGCTTGTGGATTTTCGATCATCCATATTTCCGACCCAATCTACATCGGAGTACCCCGCAATGATGGATGATGTGTCAAAGGGGTACCACAAGCGATAGTCAGTTGTGCAGGCCACATATCTGATCACTCTTTTTACAGCAATGAGATGTGATTCCCTAGGATCGGCTTGAAATCTAGCACATGCCACTACGCTAAAAGTAATATCGGGTCTTCTTGCTGTGAGGTAGAGAAGACTCCCAATCATACTTCTATATAAATATTGGTCAACACTTTTGCCTGATAAGTATTTGGAAAGTTTAATGGTAGTGGCCATAGGCGTGGTGTGTGATCGACCCGAGTCTAGCCCAAACCTCTTGACTAAATCTTTCGCATACTTAGTTTAGTTGATGAAGATTCCATTTTTCAGTTGTTTAACTTGCAATCCTAGAAAAAAAATCAGTTCGCCTATGTTAACGTCAGATTTTGTAACAGGATCCTCCGATCATTCACCTTCTCTCTAACAGGGATTTCCTCCGCCAGACCTGTAAGAAGACAGAAAGCAACTAAGGGTGGCTGGTGTCCAGCCGTTAGCCCTCCGATGCTTAAGTCAGGCAAAGCAAGAAGAAGAATAGCCAAGCAAAGCGAGACCAGGGATTGAATATTGTGTGTACCTTTCTCTTAATGGAGTCATCCCTTTATATAGATCTGAAGCGATCCAATCTGTTACGTAAGATATTGAGATCCCGCTGATTTCGTGTACGATATGGGATCCTGCTGATTTCGTGGGATAAGATCCTTATCCTTAGAGACGAGATCTAACCCAATTACTTATTTTGGCAATCACGTTCCTTGATAACAATCCCTTGAGATTCGGAACCACAAGAGAAGATAAGCCCAAAATCGACCTATACGGGCTGCTGGTAGGCGTGGTAGTAGCGCTGATTGCTCATGTAGAGCTGGAAACCGTAGTTGGAGTCATAACCGGCGACAAGGAAGGAGACGCCGAAGGGGTGGAGACCACCGAACTGGGTGTAGCCCTGCTTGGTGTCACAGAGGGATTGGACAAGCTGCTCGACGGGAATCGAGTGCTGGTACTGAAGGCTAAGGAGTGTCGCCACAGAAAAAGCTGTTCGCATGCTGAATATGGTCGCGAGTCCAAGTGCTCGCTCATTCAGACGTAACACCTTTCAACGACTTATGAGAAGGTCTGCTCACAGATCGAGAAGGGAATCTTTGCTTTGCTATATTTGACTATCGGCCATGGGAACTCGAGGCCTTGCGAATAGGTGCTCCGTATTTATCAATCCTGCGACTCTCGATCAGATGATCTCGAGAGTCGAATGGACGTCCCGCACTTACCCAGTCTGTGACTCTCGACCATACGATCTCGAGAGTCGAATGGGCACTTTTGTATTTACTCGATCTGCGACTCTTGATCAAATGATCTCGAGAGTCGAATGGATGTCCCGCACTTACCCAATCTGCGACTGTCGAGCATACGATCTCGAGAGTCGAATTGGCACTGCGTAAAATCTTAGTAGCTAAGTTGGTCTCCATTATTTTGCCTATAACAGATGCCCCCCAAGTCCTTGCCGCCAAGAATTCTTAAGGGAAGGACTTAGCTCACTTTCACACGTAACCGCCCGCTGCCTTCATCGAGAATGGAACCATACATGATGGGCTGGAATTAATGAACTCCAGCTTTCCGCAGCCTTTCCAGCAGACAGAAAATGAAGGGGTGCTTGCCACTTGTTAGGGGAGTTAATGGGCGTGCCTGCTCGATTGCTGCGTCGAAGGAGGGGCTGCCACGTATCACCAGATACGGCAGAATGATTGCCTATAAATATACGGAGTCTGCCATTTCTCTGCTTTTCTACAGAAGCTCTTCGAAGGGAATTTGCAACCATCTTTTTCATTCTTCTTCCTCCGGTGCTCCTTTTCCTTCTTTCTTTCCTTCATGGGTATAGGCTTTTTTCTTTTCTTTTTCTTAATCTTCTTAAAACCTCTTCATGGCTGGGAACTCTGACGAGACCATCGTTCCTCTAGGCGATGCCACTCCGGAATCCTCTGCTTCTAGCAGTGCGAGGGTTCCGGCAGGGAGATATACAGCATCCGGGTATCCTTCTGTTTTATCGGAGGATCGGCTGGCTGAGTTACGGGAGAAATATCTTATCCCTGACTCAGTTATTCTCCAATTGCCCAGAGATGGAGAGACACCAGACTCCCCTCCCCCAGGATGCGTAGCTTTTTACGAGTATCAACTCATCTTGGGGGTACGGCTCCCCCTCCATCCCTTCATACGTGACGTTCTACGATGTTTTAAGATTGCCCCCGGGCAGCTCATCGTGAACGGGTGGAGGGTAGTTTTAGGCTCCTTTGCCCTCTGGGCTCAGGCCGGAAACTGGGAACTCACGGCGGAGGAGTTCCTTCGTATGTTCCGTCTGAAGAAAGCACCCTTCAGCGAAGGCTGGTACCACCTGTGCTACTGGCACCGGGATAACTTCGTGCTGCGGAAACCCTCCTCGAACTATCCCGGCTGGAGGAAACGGTGGTTCTATGCTTCCGAAAACTGGGAGTCTGCTTCCTCCAGGGGTCCAGGAGTTACTCGTTTTTTCTGTGAAGGTAGGCACAGTCCCGCATTGTGCAATTTTCTCCAATTAAGATTTTAGGGTTTCACTTCATTCTTTGACCTATGTTTGTGCTCGCAGGTATCCCGGCCTTGAGAAAACCAAATTTGAAGGGAGGGATCAACGAGAAGATAGTCCGGGTATACAAGGTGCCTGTTGGTGATAGGCACATCGAGACTTGCTTGTCTCCCTCGCGACTTGCAGTAGCGGGCTTAGTATCCAGCGAAGAAGTCGCGATGACAAAGGCGGGAGAAAAGAGGGGTCTGTTGCCTCGTCTCAAGGGCACGAACTCCAAGAGGCAGAAGAAAACAACTGCTGAACCATCTCAACCACCCGTCCGTAAGGGTAGCGATCAGCCTGCCCTTCTCGCGAGCGCGGCGGGGGCACCAGCAGGGCCCAATATTACCTCACTGGTGGTCGCACCTGGACCGCCAGTGATAAACATTGCTGACAACTCCCCAGATGGGGCAGGGTCCAGCTGCCCCCCAGCTGAAGAGGCTCGAGAGCAAATAGAGCCTCGAGAGCCGGCTCCTGTTCGCGAGCTAATCCCTGCTGCCGAGCAGGGACCTGCTCGCGAGTCGATGGCCCCACCTCGCGAGCCGGCCGGGTTGGTCGTTGCCCAACCGTCTGGAAGTGGGACATATTCTATCCCTCGCCACCTTCATCCAGTATGCAAATTTTTGTTCGAGAACGTTTCCCCCCAAACCTTCGGCTCTCTTCCCGAGCCAAGCCCTGAGAACCTCTTCCTCGAAGCGGGGGTGAGGATGGTTTAGGTAAGACCCTACCAAGGCCTGCTTTAATCTGTTGTTACGTTCCAGAATGCTTTATCTCACATTTTTCGTTAATTTTACAGGGCTTAGATCTTATCCTGCGAACGAGCCGTGATATCGTTGCCGCTCGTCGCGTGATAGATGAAGCTAAGGGGAAGAGAGCTGCCTTGGAGAAGGCAGTTCAAGGAAGGGATCAACTCCTCAAGTCCCGTGAGGCGGTGATCTCTAAGAGAGATGAGGAAATTAAGATCCTCATAGAGAAAGTCCAAGTTTTGACCGAGAGGTATCAAGCTTTGGACTCCAAATTCGCGAAGCTCACCGATTCGAAGGAGAAGGCGGAGAGAGAAAGGGAGATCTTTCGCCAAGACAAGATCTCGCTAGAGGAGCGGCTAACGGAGGCCAGGTTGCAGCTCAAAGAAGCCAATGCCAACTTGGAGAAGGAGCGCTCCGCTCTCGCACAGCTCAAGGACGACTCGATCCACTGGGACGAGGAGAAAGTCGCCCTTGTAAAAATGCTCTCGGAGGAAGGTCCTTGGGTAATTTCTGAGTTCCGGACTTTGCAGTTATATGACGATGAGAGATATGAGTCATATGATGCTGGTCACGACTTTGCGCTAAGAGTAGTGCAACGAATGATCCCATCCTTTGATATGGGGGAATTTGGGCGAGTCGCGACCATCATAGCTGCAGAGGAGCAGGCTGCTGCTGAGAACGAGGTGACCGAAGCCACGCAGGCTGGAGGGGCTCCAGAAATGGGCCCTGAAGTCAAGAGCACGGCTCCTCCGAGAGATTGATTTTCCTTTTTATTTTCCTCTCTCCTATATTTGCGAGCATCTGTAAACATTTGACATTAATGACAAGATATTTTTGGAAGTGTTGTTCTTGTTTACTTTCTTTTTCCCTTTCATGCAATGAATGCCTTCTCGTTCTTGTTTACTTTCTTTTCCTTTGTGCACTGAATGCCTTCCTGTTGCAATGAGTTATGCTCAACCCGGGGGGGGGGGGGGGGGGGGGGGGGTCGTAGCGACCATGCCCTCGTGGAGATAGACTGATCTATCGATTGAGAGATGTGCTCAATCCGGGGGGTCGTGACGACCATGCCCTTGTGGAGATAGACTGATCTATCGATTGAGAGATGTAATGTGCTCAATCCGGGGGGTCGTGACGACCATGCCCTCGTGGAGATAGACTGATCTATCGATTGAGAGATGTAATGTGCTCAATCCGGGGGGTCGTGATGACCATACCCTCGTGGAGATAGACTGATCTATCGATTGAGACTCCAAGTTTACCAAGGGTAGAAGGTCATCCATAAAATGGAAACACGACCATTCTAGGTGAATTTAACCCTACCAAAGGTAGGCAATTGGCCAAGGGATTGTATGCATCCTCTTCAGGGCTATTGTTGAGCTCTTAATTGTGCATATTCTAACCTCAATTCATCACTCATTGTGTAAGGTTTGTATGGTTTGTAAGCTAATCCAATGCATGTTTTGTGACTACAGGATTGAGGGTGGACTCTACTCAATTGAAGACATAAAGAGCTCATTTGGGACTATTCTAATGGAGATTATTTGAAGACCAAAGAAGAAAAGGAAGAAGGAAGCAAAGAAAGAAGAAAGCAGAAGAAAGAAATCAAGAAAAAAAGAAGAGACAAAGGGCTGACCGGTAGTGACCGGTCGGCCAAGGAAGCCAGACCGGTCAGTGACCGGTCAGCCATGCATAGTTGGATCTGCTGAGGACGTCCGACCGGTCATGACCGGTCGGACAAGGCTGCTGGAACTTCAATGAATAGGACCGACCGGTCATGACCGGTCGGTCATTGTTGCTGTAATATGGATGAAAACATCCGACCGGTCATGACCGGTCGGAGGGGCTTGCTGGACTGAAGATAAACAGGCCCGACCGGTCTTGACTGGTCGGGCATACTTGCTAGAATGACTCTCTATTGAGGCCGACCGGTCATGACCGGTCGGCCATGCGTACGAACTTAGAAACTTCTAATTGCATCCCGATTTTCTCTGCGCTGCGTAAGTGTTACGCACTTTCTCGATTCTTCCGAAGTTGGGTAGCCTCCAGACTATAAAAAGACACCTAGGGATTGTTCCTAGGGCATCCTAGAAGGGTTCAAGCGAGGTTGGAGACTGTGGAAGTGGAGATTGGAGTTTCACAACTCCTTTTGGTTTGCTTTGTGGTTTTCATGCTTTTTGTAGTTGTTTCATGTTTCCTTAGATCATGAGCAGCTAAACCACTTAGCTAGGGCTAAGAGGTGAAGCTTGTAGTGAATCCAAGATGTCTTAATTCGTAGTTAAGTGGTTTTCAGTTTGGAATTCATGATTATGAACTAAGGTTTGAAGTTTATACAAGTTTTTAAGTAATTTTTCTTAGTCTTGTGATGACTCATGGATGTTTGGATGAATTACTTAACTTCTTAATTTGTTTGCAACGGTCTAGACCTGTATGATCTGAGGAATCGGAGTGCGCTCTAGTACTAAGCTCTTCATAAAGGGACTTCATGCCAAAGTTCTATTTTAGTTGATTTTCTGGAATATGTAATGACTGTGCTTGTGATTTGAATCTAGTTTAAATCCTAATCTAGCCTTGTCTTGTGAGAGGACTTGGGGATGGTTATGATTGAGAACCGGACCTATAGGAAAGGGGAATGACCTATGCAATTGAGCATGCTCAGCTCAGCCTACATTGAGTGAATCTTATGCATAGAACTTACATATTACAGACTGTTTGGTTTAACAGCTCTATCATCCGACTAGACAGACAGGAATGTCGATTCTAGTTGAGAGAATAAGAAACCACAGCGGATTAAACATCAAGGATTGCTATAAGTGGATCCTTGAACCCCTAGTACCCTCTTATAATTAATTACTTTCGATTTAATTTAGCTTTTGTTACTCACATCAACTTCATACAACAATCTGATTAGTAGACTTCAATAGACACTTGTGGATGAATTTGTGAGATCCTACATAGTCCCTGTGGATCGACCTCGGTCTTACCGAGTTTATTACTACTTCGCAACCCTACACTTGGGGAAGCGAACAAGTTTTTGGCGCCGTTGCCGGGGACTTGACGGTTTTCACAAATTTCTGAAATTAGTATCTATTTAGGATTTTTTTTTTATAGACTAACTTAAATTGTTTATTTGATTTTTCTTTTCAGGGATTTCTAGGAAGCTGAAGAAGATTCAAGGATTTCAAGTGCAAATCAGGTTTTATCCTTCTAAAACCTAACTCTTCTCCTTCTCCTATTCATTCCTATTTTTTTTCATCTCTTGTAGAGTGGGTGGAGATTCCTTTTGGATCTCTAAAAGGTCGGTCTTTTTGCCACCTGGATTCCTATTGGTCGGCTCAGCCGCCTTGGATCACCTTGTGCTCAGAGATTTCTTTTCTCATCTCTACTCATCTTTTTCCTTTTTCTGCACTTTTTCTCAAAAGATTCAAAGAGTGGGTGGGGAGTTCTCTGAACCCCTATTGACCAGGAGAAATCGGTCTCTATCCTTGCTTCTGGCCTAGCCATTGCAAGACACCTTGTGCTTCGGTCTTAGAGAAGAGTAAAGAAAAGGGAGGAAGAATTCTTCTTTCTTTTTTGTTTCTTATTTTTGGTTTTGCATGCCACATTGGGCTCGGGATTCCAATAACCGACTCATAAGTGAAGGGGGGATAGTAGAAGGAATTGATAGAGAGCCACGTGCTAGGAGACAGCTAGATTCTCCAATTTTATCTGAAAATATGGCTGCAAATCAACCTAACCCGATCCAAAATCAAACTGAAATAGGGGAGAATGTTGTTGAGGATGTTCCCCGACCAAGGACTTTACGTGATTTCTTGCAACCTGCAAGAACGAGCACTCCCTCATGCATAATTTTTCCACAAAATGCAGGGAATGTGGATTTAAAACCGGGAGTGATCAATCTTTTCCCTAAATTCCATGGTTTAGACAGTGAAAGTGCCTATCAACACCTTAGGGAGTTTGATGAGGTAATCACCACCATACACTTTGCAAATGTGACTGAAGATGTAGTAAGACTTAAATTCTTCCCTTTCACTCTTAAGGATAAAGCCAAGGGTTGGCTTTATGCATTGAGGCCAAGATCAATTGGTTCATGGACTGATATGCACAGAGAATTTATTAAAAAATTCTTCCCTACTCACAAAACGAACATGCTTAAGCGCCTTATCATGAACTTTGCCCAAAAGGAAGATGAAACTTTTTCCCAATGTTGGGAAAGGTTTAAGGACCTATTAAACGCATGCCCACATCATGGCTATGAAATTTGGCGGATTATAAGTTTTTTCTACGAAGGACTGACTTCATCCATGCGCCAATTTGTAGAAATGATGTGCAATGGAGAGTTCATGAATAAGGAAGTTGATGAAGCATGGGATTATTTGGAAGAATTGGCTGAGAGTGCACAGTCTTGGGACACATCTAAACCAACAAGTTCCAAGACTGGCCAACAAAAGGAAAAGGGAGGAATGTATGTCTTATCAGAAGAAGATAGCATAAGTGCACGGTTGGCTAGCCTCACAAGAAAGGTAGAAGCCATGGAATTAAGGAAAGGAGAAACAATCAACTCCACTGACGTTGAAACTGTTTGTGGAATTTGTGCTGGAAATCAACATGCTACACCAGATTGTCCCACAATTTCAGCAGTCCAAGGCATCTTACAAGACCAAACAAATGCCATAAACAGTTATCAACAGCAATATGGTGCTCCAAACTCAAACACGTTTAATCCTAATTGGAAGAACCATCCCAACTTCAGTTGGATGATTGGACCCACTGCAAATGCAAACAACACTCCAAAAGTATCACTAGAAGAGATATTGGGTGCACTCGTATCGGTCCAGAATGAGTATAACAAGACAAATTCTCTAAAAATAGATGGGTTCATGCAAGAGCAATTGAAATTCAATCAAAATTCAAACCAAGCCATTAATGAATTGAAAACATCTCTGGCTAGAGTTGAAGCTCACCTTAGTGGTAGAGAGAAGGGCACACTTCCTGCTCAACCTCTTCCTAACCCAAGGACCCAGTATGAGATAGAAGATGCAAGCTCATCCTCCCACCATACGGAACATGTCCAGGCTATCACCACTTTGAGAAGTGGGAAAGAAATTGACAAATCTAATCCGGTGAAGGCCCCAAAGCCTAAGGATCCGAAAATTCCCAAAGAGGATGATAGCCCAAACAATATTCCACAAGAGAAAGAACCGGAAAGGCAATACAAGCCGGTTGCCCCATTTCCACAAAGGTTGATTTCACCTAAACCTTTAGATAAAAATCTGGAGATTCTGGAAGTTTTCAAGCAGGTGAAGATCAACATCCCGTTGTTGGATGCAATAAAACAAATACCATCTTATGCCAAATTTTTAAAGGAATTATGTACAATCAAAAGGAAACATAACGTTCATAACAAAGTGCTTTTGGCTGAGAATTTGAGCGCCATCATCAAACAAGAGGTGCCCCAAAAATACAAGGATCCAGGTAGTCCAACCATCTCATGCATCATAGGAGACTACCAGATTAAACAAGCCCTACTCGACTTGGGGGCAAGTGTGAATCTCATTCCATACTCGGTCTACGAACAACTCGGGTTAGGTGAATTGAAACCCACCAAAACCACACTCCAACTTGCTGATAGATCCATCCGGATACCGAGAGGAATGGTAGAGGATGTTCTAGTCCAAGTTGATAAATTCCACTACCCAGTAGATTTTATTGTCTTGGACACACATCCTGTGATAGGCATCGGTACTCAAATTCCTGTCATACTTGGACGACCGTTTCTAGCTACCTCAAACGCCATTATCAATTGTAGAAATGGACTTATACAAATGTCCTTTGGAAATATGACCCTTGAGCTTAACATATTTGAGCTATGCAAACAACCACGGGAAGTTAATGATGATGTCCACAAATTAAACATGATCGAATCATTCGTGGAGGATACAGTCCCCTTATCACTATTTTCCAACCCTTTGGAGGCATGTATGGCCCATTCTCATGAGACAAATGATTACACAATACAAGAGATGGATACCATTCTAGAGATGATGCCAGTACTTGACAATAAAAGATGGAGGGCCCCAATTGAACCTTTGCCTGTAAATGAAAACAAGGCTCTCCCATCTAACATCAAGGCACCTACACTCGACCTAAAACCATTGCCAAGTGAGCTAAAATATGTTTATTTAGGTCGAGATGAGACATATCCAGTGGTGATTTCTTCCCACTTGGATGAGGAACAAGAGAGCAGGCTAATAGCCACTCTATTAGAGCACAAGAGTGCCATTGGATGGTCAATTGCGGATCTCAAGGGCATAGACCCACTGATTTGTACTCACCGCATACACCTTGAGGAAAATGCAAAGACATCCCGGCAACCACAAAGACGACTAAATCCAAACATGAAGGATGTGGTTAAGGCCGAAGTGGTGAAACTATTGGATGTAGGTATCATTTACCCAATATCCGATAGCCAATGGGTGAGCCCAACTCAAGTGGTGCCTAAGAAATTCGGAATAACCATCGTAGCCAATGCCAATAATGAACTCGTGCCAACTAGAGTCACTACCGGTTGGAGAATGTGCATTGACTACAGGAAGCTAAACACTGTCACGAGGAAAGACTACTTTCCCCTACCGTTTGTTGATCAGATTTTAGAACGGTTGGCGGGTCATTCCCACTTTTGCTTCCTTGATGGCTATTCAGGGTACAACCAAATAGAAATTGCCCGTGAAGACCAAGAAAAGACTACATTCACATGTCCATTCGGCACCTTCGCCTATCGACGGATGCCGTTTGGACTATGTAATGCCCCTGCCACCTTTAAGCGTTGTATGATGAGCATCTTTTCTGACATGGTGGGGACCATCCTCGAAGTCTTCATGGATGATTTTTTTGTATTTGGTTGTAGCTTTGATGAGTGCCTTGAGCACTTGAAATTTGTGCTGAAAAGATGTGAAGAGAAGAACCTTGTGCTGAATTGGGAGAAATGTCACTTCATGGTTAAAAAGGGAATTGTACTTGGTCACATCGTGTCACAAAATGGAATTGAGGTGGACAAAGCGAAAATTGATCTTATCTCTACCCTTCCACCACCCAAAAGCATACGAGATGTGCGGTCCTTTTTAGGACACGCAGGATTCTACAGAAGGTTCATAAAGGACTTCAGTTCACTTTCTCGCCCTTTATGTAACCTACTTCAAAAGGAAAATTCATTCGAGTGGAATGAAGAATGTCAAAAGGCCTTTACCACCCTTAAAGGTATGTTGACATGTGCCCCAATAATGCAACCACCCGATTGGAGTCTTCCTTTTGAGATTATGTGCGATACTAGCGACTATGCTATTGGGGCCGTGTTAGGCCAAAGAAAAGATAAAAAGCCATGTGTCATCTACTATGCAAGTAGAACCCTAAACTCAACCCAGGCAAACTACACCACTACTGAAAAGGAACTTTTAGCCGTAGTTTTTGCCTTGGAGAAGTTTAGATTCTACTTGATTGGATCCAAGATCATTGTATTCACTGACCATGCCGCACTTAAGTATCTTCTCTCTAAAAAGGATGCTAAACCACGGTTATTAAGATGGATCCTCCTACTCCAAGAATTCGACATAGAAATACATGATAAGAAAGGAGTAGAGAATGTAGTAGCTGACCACCTCTCTTGACTTGTCCTCACTGATTCCCCTGAAACGACTGCAATCAATGACATGTTCCCTGATGAACAACTTTTTGCTGTTTCCTAATTGCCATGGTACGCAGACATTGCTAACTATCTTGCTACAGGTGCAATTCCTACATATTGGAAAAAGCAAGATAAGGATAGATTCTTCACGGAGGTGCAGAAATTTCTATGGGACGACCCATACTTATTTAAGTATTGTCCGGATCAAATCATAAGGAGATGTGTCCCAGATGATGAGCAACAAAGTATCATCTCCTTCTGTCATTCTCAAGCATGTGGTGGCCACTTTTCGGCTAAAAAGACCACAGCGAAAATTCTGCAATGTGGGTTTTATTGGCCCACCATGTTCAAAGACACACATGAGTTTTGCAAAGCATGTGAACCTTGTCAGAAACTAGGAGGAATCTCCCGTAGAAATATGATGCCACTCAATCCCATCTTAATTATCGAAATTTTTTATTGTTGGGGCATCGATTTCATGGGCCCATTCCCATCTTCTTTTGGAAATTTATACATCTTGCTTGCCGTTGATTATGTTTCCAAATGGGTCGAGGCCATTCCTTGCCGGAATAATGACCATAAAACGGTCATTCGATTTTTAAAAGAAAATATTCTTTCCCGGTTTGGAACGCCTCGAGTCATCATAAGTGATGGAGGGTCTCACTTTTGCAATCGCCCTTTTGCAGCCTTAATGAAGAAATATGGTGTTACACACAAAGTGAGCACTCTCTATCACCCACAAACTAGTGGACAAGCTGAGATATCCAATAAGGAGATTAAACACATTTTGGAGAAAACGGTGAATCCCGATCGCAAGGATTGGTCACTTCGACTTACCGATGCGCTTTGGGCTTACCGTACTGCCTTTAAAACCCCTATTGGAATGTCTCCCTATAGACTTGTCTATGGGAAGGCTTGTCACTTACCTGTGGAGTTGGAACATAAGGCATATTGGGCTATTAAGAAGATGAATTTCAATTCTGACAAGGCAAGCTCGTTACGCAAACTACAATTGAATGAACTTGCAGAAATCCGGAATGACGCTTATGAGAATGCGAGAATTTGCAAGGACAAGATGAAGATATTCCATGATAAGAATATTCTTCACAAAACATTCACGATAAATCAAAAAGTCCTCATGTATAATTCTCGCTTACATCTATTTTCGGGAAAATTGAAATCTCGATGGACCGGTCCCTGCATTGTGCAAACTGTCTATCCATATGGGACCGTCGAGCTGTTGAATCCGAGGAACGGCAACATTTTTAAAGCGAATGGGCAGCGATTAAAGCCGTTCTTTGAGAACTTCCCGTCAGAAGGTATGTCTATACCCCTGAATGATCCTGTGTATCAGGATGATTGATCTCCTAGTCTGATGGAGGTATAGAGTAGTTAGGATTAGGATTTCGCTGCTTCTGTTTTTCTTTTTCATAGGTTTGTTAGAAGGAGGAAGAATTCCACTTTTCACTCTCACAGGTACTATCATTCCTCACTCCCTTTTATTTTCAAATTGCTCTCATGTTTTGCTCATTGCACACTTTTACATTGAGGACAATGCAAGATTTGGTTGGGGGGTGTAGGATCGCTTAGATGAATCCAGCGTTTTGCAACATTTCAAGCAATTATGTGGAAATTTTTCGATTTTTCAAAAATTCGAAACTCTTCTGGAAAACACCAGTTCTATGCATTCAAGTTGATATGAGCATAAGAGGAGGGGATATGAAGTGTATGGGGCTGGATGTCTGGAATCCGTCATAGCATAATGGTTTTATATGTGAACTCCCCTATTTTTGTGATTGATAGAAAACCTGAACACTTTTACACCTAGTTCACATTACACGATTTTCATGAGTTGAAGGGGTTATGTGATTTATGGATTAGCTAGACTTTGAATTAAGGTATTGAGAAATCAGGTCGGGGTACTTTGTACATCCTTGTCCATGGGAAAATAATGAAAGATATGGATTTTTAAAAATCCTATCTAATTTAAAAAGAAAAAGGAAAAGGAAGGATGAAATTGGGAATGTGGAAAAACGGTGGAAAATTTCGATTAGGGCTACCTACTACCAACCGGGGGATGATCTACCCGTAACCAAAGCCGGAAATGGGACGTAGTGTGAAAGTCGTCGGAAGGACGGTAAGGCAAATTCCTGTCATTGGCTTGATGTGGCTCTATGTACCTTGAGTTCTATAGTCTACTTGATCTATGAAGAAGATAATCCTAGAAACTCGTGAGATGAATTTTCACTACCCACACTAGATTGAATTTGTTCAAGTCCTTCTATTTATTAACCAAGCAGCGGGAATCTCATATGAATGCTTATTATGTTTTGAGGGTTTACGGTTTCAACCTCTGTTGCCTAATGTTTCTGAATCTTAAGCTTATGAACCTTGGAATGTATAGAAGGATGGTTTCTGAAAGAGAGTTGAGTTTTGAAGAATGGGATTAGTTTCACGCATGTTTTGCTCGGGACTAGTAAAATGCTGGTTGGGGGGTGTGTTGAGCTCTTAATTGTGCATATTCTAACCTCAATTCATCACTCATTGTGTAAAGTTTGTATGGTTTGTAAGCTAATCCAATGCATGTTTTGTGACTACAGGATTGAGGGTAGACTCTATTCAATTGAAGACATAAAGAGCTCATTTGGGACTATTCTAATGGAGATTATTTGAAGACCAAAGAAGAAAAGGAAGAAGGAAGCAAAGAAAGAAGAAAGCAGAAGAAAGAAAGCAAGAAAAAAAGAAGAGACAAAGGGCTGACCGGTCGTGACCGGTCGGCCAAGGAAGCCAGACCGGTCAGTGACCGGTCAGCCATGCATAGTTGGATGTGCTGAGGACGTCCGACCGGTCATGACCGGTCGGACAAGGCTGCTGGAACTTCAATGAATAGGACCGACCGGTCATGATTGTTGCTGTAATATGGATGAAAACATCCAACCGGTCATGACCGGTCGGAGGGGCTTGCTGGACTGAAGATAAACAGGCCCGACCGGTCTTGACCGGTCGGGCATACTTGCTGGAATGACTCTCTATTGAGGCCGACCGGTCATGACCGGTCGGCCATGCGTACGAACTTAGAAACTTCTAATTGCATCCCGATTTTCTCTGCGCTGCGTAAGTGTTACGCACTTTCTCGATTCTTCCGAAGTTGGGGAGCCTTCAGACTATAAAAAGACACCTAGGGATTGTTCCTAGGGCATCCTAGAAGGGTTCAAGCGAGGTTGGAGACTGTGGAAGTGGAGATTGGAGTTTCACAACTCCTTTTGGTTTGCTTTGTGGTTTTCATGCTTTTTGTAGTTGTTTCATGTTTCCTTGGATCATGAGCAGCTAAACCTCTTAGCTAGGGCTAAGAGGTGAAGCTTGTAGTGAATCCAAGATGTCTTAATTCGTAGTTAAGTGGTTTTCAGTTTGGAATTCATGATTATGAACTAAGGTTTGAAGTTTATACAAGTTTTTAAGTAATTTTTCTTAGTCTTGTAATGACTCATGGATGTTTGGATGAATTACTTAACTTCTTAATTTGTTTGCAACGGTCTAGACCTGTATGATCTGAGGAATCGGAGTGCACTCTAGGTACTAAGCTCTTCATAAAGGGACTTCATGCCAAAGTTCTATTTTAGTTGATTTTCTGGAATATGTAATGACTGTGCTTGTGATTTGAATCTAGTTTAAATCCTAATCTAGCCTTGTCTTGTGAGAGGACTTGGGGATGGTTATGATTGAGAACCGGACCTATAAGAAAGGGGAATGACCTATGCAATTGAGCATGCTCAGCTCAGCCTACATTGAGTGAATCTTATGCATAGAACTTACATATTACAGACTGTTTGGTTTAACATCTCTATCATCCGACTAGACAGACAGGAATGTCGATTCTAGTTGAGAGAATAAGAAACCACAGCGGATTAAACATCAAGGATTCTTATAAGTGGATCCTTGAACCCCTAGTACCCTCTTATAATTAATTACTTTCGATTTAATTTAGCTTCTGTTACTCACATCAACTTCATACAACAATCTGATTAGTAGACTTCAATAGACACTTGTGGATGAATTTGTGAGATCCTACATAGTCCCTGTGGATCGACCTCGGTCTTACCGAGTTTATTACTACTTCGCAACCCTACACTTGGGGAAGCGAACAGCTATTCAGGTCCAAGTCAATGGAGTAGCGACCAAAAGATAACTTTTTACTTTATTCAGGAAATGTCGTCATGAACTACATCGAATCTAGGGATAGTATTGTAGCAAATGCTCTACGTGCCAAGGGCGACGTACGGGTCTTCCCTGCATGTCTTCGAGGTAATAAGTACCGGGTCGCACAATCTTAATAACCCGATAAGGAGCTTCCCAATTTGGATCCAAAGAACGAGCGGGAACCCCGAGTCTTTGCCTCAGGACCAAATCTCCGAGCTGGAAGGACCTAGGCCGAACTTTAGGATTTTGATAGCGAGCAATACGTTGCTGATATGCGACCGCTCGTAATTAGGAGGTATTTCTTCGTTCTTCCAAGAGGTCAAGATGAAGTCGAAGATCTTCCTGATTACATGTGGGGTCATATTGTTCGATCCGATACGAGGGCACTTGAATTTCCACGGGTACTACCGCATCGACACCAAATGCTAAGGAAAAAGGGGTTTCACCCGTTGATGTACGAGTTGTAGTCCTATATGCCCATAATACCTCTGGTAGAAGTTCTGGCCATTCACCTTTGCATTCACCAAGCCTGGTTTTTAAATGGTGCTTAATGATTTTGTTCACTGCCTCGACCTGCCCATTCGCCTAAGGATGATATGAAGAAGTGCGGAGATTACGTATCTTCCATTTGTCACAAAATTCATCAAAGGCCGCGTTGTCGAACTGCGTTCCGTTGTCGGTAATTATAGTGTGAGGGAGTCCGAAACGGCATGTGATGTTTCTCCATATGAACTTGGTAGTTTGTTTCTCAGTAATCTTGGCTAATGGTTCTGTAATACCCCAAAAACTTGAGCGCACGAGTAGGTACACGAGTGCGTGTTCCCATAGGAGAAACTATATTCTAAGCTGTATTGTTCACACACATACACACATGTATACATTTTATACATGTCCAGACAACTTGTCAGGCCTCTGAAAAACTTAGTGCACTTAGTTAAGTCGACAGACCGACCGTTAGAATAGTTTGTCGTTACTAGACTAGAAGATCTAACCATCCACTTCGATTCCGAATTACACGGTCAATGTAAACCGCCGTACATTTCCCTGTACACATGTTTGTCCATAAATAAGAACCGTACATTGTGTCCATCATAAGGTATACCCCTAGGCCAGTGATTTCTTAGCCCTATGAGCCTAATCGGGTGTGGTTGTAACACCCTAAGATTTTAGAATAATTTAAATTATAAATTGGTTAACTATTTAAGAAATTAAATAAAATTAATATAAATAAATTAATATTAATTAATCTGTAAGGAATTATAGTATGGCTCCTTCATTAAAATTGTCCAACATGAACCCTAGGATAGTATGTAAGTGTCAGATTTCGCAAAACTTATAAATCTACAATAGTTTCGAAAATGCCATTAGTTAAACTTAAGTTATAGAACCATTCCAAGTATATTGATTTTCGGCGATCATTATCGTACAAAACTCCATGTACTAGTTCTAGAACACGATCCAACCATACATGTCAAATTTCAACCCTCCGATCGTCCTACAAATGCCCTAATCAGAAATCGGGCCATAAGTGGGCCATCTAACCTCAGAACTGTATCGTTTTTGGTGTCATACCCTAAAATCATGTGGCCCACCTGATGACTGGAGTGGATTGTGCATATACATCATGGTGGGACCCACGTGCATCGCTTGCACTACACACGCGCGGTCAACCCACGTTGACCGCGAGTTAGAAGAGATTTTCTTCTTCTTCTTCGTTCGACGACGCGACAGCGAGCGGACGCTGTCCGCTGGTTTTCATCCATGCCGTCCGTAGTTGGGCCATCTCGGGTGGACCCCCACTTGTCGGTCAGCGTGCACTCATCATGCACGTGCCACGCACGTAAATAAAATAAAAAAAAAAAGAAAAAGAAAAGATTTCGAACGCACGCTGTTGCAGCGTCCGCTGCAACAGCGTTCGCCCGACCCAACGAACCGTTCACACCGTCCATCTGTGGACCCCAAATTCATCATCCAAACCATCCATTCTTTTCCTCTCCCTCACGCACGGAACCCCTTTGAAAACCTCCCTCATCGGTGGTCCATCCGATCCGTTTGGATTCACCGTTCAAATCAAGAGAGGCCAAGATCCGGGCCATTGTTGTGCATGGTAGCTTGGGAATTGTTTCATTAGAGTCGTGTGGACCCCACCTAGGTTTCCAACGTTTCAAGTTAGCTTGGGTTGCAAGTATCGGAGTCCGAATCCAAGTCGGATTCGGAACCATCTAGCGTGCGTGCGTGCGGGCGTGTAGGGCGTGTATGCTGGCTATATAGGGGTCGGCCCTCCTACTGCGTCCTTACAGAAGATACAGTGGGAGAGAAGGAAGGGAGAACTATTGGAGAAAGAAAGAGAGAAGTTGGAGAGAGAGTGGGGCGTTAGAGAGAGAGAGAAGGAGAGAGAGAGAACGAGAGAAGAAACTGCTCGTATTGCTGCTGCTATTGCTGCTCGTAGCCCTGCTGCTGTTGCTGCTCGTACCCCTGCTACTGTTGCTGCTCGTGCCACGGTTGCTGCTCTTGCTAGGGCGGCAAGAAAGAAGAAGAAACGAGAGAGAGAGAGAAGCGATTAGAGAGAGAGAGAGACCGAGAGTGGGGGGGTGCGTGCAACTGTCTTACTGTGACAGCACTGCACTTCGGCTGGGTATTGCTCCAGCAAAAAGGTAGAGTAGGAAGAAAAGAAAAGAAGAAGAAGAAGAAGAAAGAGAAAGGAAGAAGGAAGAAAGAGAAAAAGAAGAAAAGAAGAAAGAGAAAGGAAGAAGGAGAAAGAAGAAAGAAAAAGAAAAGAAGAAAGAAGAAAAAGAGGAGAAGAAAGGAAGGAGAAAAAGAAAGAAAGAAGAATGAAGGAAGGAGAAAGAAAGAAGAAAGAAAAAGAAAGAAGAAGAGATTTACTCTCTACACCGAGTCGATTCGCTAAGTCAACTCAGGTTCGAGTTGGGACTTGTTTGGAGCTTAGGAATCATTAAACGGTGAGTGATTCATCTTGGAATTTCTGGTTGATTTTCTTTTCCATAGGGTTACCTTCTTAGAAATTCTCGTAAGGAATCCTAAGTAGATGTATACCATTCAATCTCTTCCTCATCTAGGGTTTTTGGTTTGTGTTTTATTATTTCGTATAACATGGATCCTAGGTAAGGAATCCATCCATTGTTTCTATTCTTAAACCATTGCTCTTCCAAGGGAGTTTCTCTTTTCTCTACTCTTCCTTTCTAAACTTATGTATCATAAATTGAGGTGAACCTAACTTAGGTTTTAAGATAACTTAGGTTTGAATCATAGACAATATGTCGCCCATGAAATGTCCCTAATGATTCATTAAAACACTAATACCTTACCTAACGACCTTTTCGTAAACCACGACTTAAATTTAAATGAAGAATTACTAAAATAATGATATCACATGCATGGTGTGACGGGATTTGAATTCGATATGCATTGCATGCTTGAATAGTGCTTCCATAACTCATGACATGCGCATACATTTATACACTGCGACAGAACAGGAGCATGGTTGATTTGACTCCTGGCGTGCATGGTTGATTTGCCGCCTCGCTGTACCGGTTAGGTGAGCATGGTTGATTTGCGACAGGTTCCTAATGTTCAGTGGCAGCGAGTTCTGGTCGTTTCACTTATTGAGCATGGTTGATTTGCTCGGTTGGATCAGTGGTGTATGGTTGATTTGCCCACTGGCGTGCATGGTTGATTTGCCGCCTCGTTGTACCGGTTAGGTGAGCATGGTTGATTTGCGACAGGTTCCTAATGTTCAGTGGCAACGAGTTCCTAGACGTTTATTGCTCTCACACGTATCATGACATGCATGACATCATTATAATCATGTTTCATTCATAATAAACGTAATGTGTGTTAATCATCGCCAAAGCCTTGTGTAATCGTATAATTCTAGTTGTCGGTATTTTACATCCTATCTCTTATTAACTGGAATATTACCTGTGATGGAAATGACCTCACTGGGCTTTTAGCTCACCAAATCACCACAGTTCTTGCAGGTTTTCAGGAAGGAAAAGACGTAGACAGAGCAGGGTATTCAGATGGTCACGTGTTACGCAAACGCCAACTGTAGTTGATTTATCTTGAAAAATTCAATGTAATAAGATATCAGTGGAAAAGAAATTTTATGTTTGGGATTTATTTTAGTAATGCGATGTGTGGAATGGAATCTCATGGAATCTACGCTCGAATTTTCAATTCACACCCTGGAACTCGGGCTTTGGGTTGTTGTACTCGAGTCTCGAATTTCGGGGCGTGACAGGTTCTGCCTCGGCCCATTTGGTGAAGTAATCAACCGCCACAATTGCGAACTTATTTTGTCCCTTTCCCATGGGCAAGGGTCCAATGATATCGACCCCCCACTGAGCGAAAGGCCAAGGGCTATCAACTGGAGTCATCCGTTCGGATGGTACATGAGGTATAGGTGAATATCGTTGGCACTTGTCACATTTTTTAGAAAATTCAATTGCATCTGCTTTCATAGTGGGCCAATAATATCCTTACCGCATCGCCTTATATGCTAGGGATCGCCCCCTGGGGTGATTACCACATGCCCCCTGGTGTACTTCGTCTAAAACACGAAGTGCTTCTTCTGGATGAAGACACCTTAAATAAGGCAAGGAAAAGCTCTTGCGCAATAATATTCCGTCTTGCAAGGTATACCTGGCAGCCCGAAGTCGAATTTGTCTTGCAGCTTTCTTGTCCTCTGGTAGGTATCCGTCTCTGAGATACAGGATGATAGGATCCATCCAGCATGGAGATGATTGTACCGATATTACTTGCTTGAGAGTCGCTTGGTCGATACTTAGGTTCTGACGATGCTCGATGGGGACCGAATGTGATAACTCAGATTCTGGTGCAGAGGCGAGCTTTGCCAGGGAATCGGCAAGTTGGTTCTTCTCGCGAGGAATATGAATTATTTTATAAGTCTTCAGTTTTACGAGTAGGATGAGGACACGAGACTTATATAAGGCCATCCTTTCTTCTTTGGCCTTGAATTCACCAAGAACTTGGTTAACAATGAGCTGAGAGTCGCTATGAATTAATAGATTCTGAATTGTGAGGACAATGGCCAGTTCGAGACCAACGATCAGGGCCTCATATTCTGCTTCATTATTTGAGACGCGAGAATCGAAACGTAGAGCATACTGGAAATGCGACCCGTCGGGAGCCACTAAAATCAGGCGCGCTCCGCTGCCAGTGGCCCGCGACGACCCGTCCACGAAGAGTGACCAAGGAGGCTGATCGCTGGTCATGGTATTATCATCGGAGGAGTATGTGAATTCGGCGATGAAGTCAGCCACGGCCTGACCCTTGACTGCGGTCTTGGGACAGAATGAGATATCGTGCTCGCTGATCTCGACCGCCCATTTAGTCAAGCGTCCGAAGTCTCAGGTTTTTGGAGGACTTGCCGTAGTGGATGATTTGTTGGTACTAGAATAGCGTGAGCTTGGAAGTATGGTCGCAGTTTTCGAGCTATCGTGACTAAGGCTAGGGCCAGCTTCTCCATATCAAAATACCTAGTTTCTGCATCAACCATTGCTCGACTGATATAATAAACAGGCTTCTGCACCCCGGAATCTTCTCTTATTAAAGCGGCGCTAACGGCCGTAGAGGACACAGATAAATACAGAATGAGTTGCTCATGTGCTACAGGTTTAGATAAAATGGGGGGTGTGCTCATGTATAGCTTCAATTGTTGAAAGGCTTCCTCACATTGTGGCGTCCATTTCCAATCAGACTTGGCCGTTGCACGAAGGAGTTTGAAGAATGGTAAGCATTTGTCAGATGCTCGCGAGATGAATCTATTCAACGATGCGATGCGACCAGCCAGACGCTGGACGTCCTTCAGAGTGGTGGGGGATTTCATCTCTCCCAATGCTTTTATCTTTTCAGGATTTGCCTCAATTCCGTGCTGACCAACCATGAACCCGAGAAATTTTCCTGCAGACACTCCGAATGCACATTTTTCTGAGTTCAATTTCATTTGATACCTCCTCATTAGGTCGAAGGCTTCTCGAAGATCAGAAATATGATCATCTTCTACGGTGCTTTTCACGAGCATGTCATCGACATAAACTTCCATATTCCTATCGATTTGAGCAGCGAATATTTTGTTGACGAGACGTTGATAAGTGGCCCCTGCATTTTTAAGACCGAACGGCATTACCTGGTAGCAATATAATCTCTGTGATGAAGGCGGTATGCTGACTATCAGGTGGATGCATCATGATTTGGTTGTAACCAGAATAAGCATCCATAAAACTGAGCAGAGCGTGTCCAGCTGTTGAATCGACCAACTGGTTAATCCGCGGTGTCGGGAAGCTATCTTTGGGACATGCTTTGTTCAAATTTGAATAGTCGACGCACATTCTCCATTTGCCATTAGCTTTCCGGACGAGAACTACGTTCGTGACCCACTCTGGGTAGTCTACTTCTTTTATGAAATTGACCGTGAGTAGCTTCTCGACTTCAGCCTTGATCGCCATTTGTCTTTCCGCAGTGAAGGCACGTCAACGTTGGTGTACGGGTTTATGCTTCGGGTTGATATTGAGACGATGTGCGATGACATTGGGGTCGATGCCTGGCATATCTTTATGAGACCAAGCAAACACATCCTGGTATTCGGTGAGGAAACAGACTAAATCTTCACGATGGACATTGGTTAAAGAAGATCCAATGTACACGACCCTAGACGGGTCTTCTTTGGTTAGGTGAATCGCCACTGTTTCTTCCCCAGGAGTTCCTGATTTAAGAGCATTCTCTCTCGGATCCAACGAGGTGTTGGTGGGAAAGTTGGGTGAACCTTGTGCTATTTCCATAACAGGTGTTGCTTGAGCCTTCTTCCGATCTTGTAGGGCTATCTGATAGCAAGACCGTGCCTCCTGTTTACTTCCTCGCACGACCCCGATACCATTTGGGGTAGGAAATTTGACACACAGATATGAAGGGTGCAAGGCTGCCCCAACCTTAGTAAAAGACGGCCGCCCCAGAATGGCGTTATACGCTGATTTTCGATCCACCACAAGGAAGTTTACGAAGATGGTAGTCTTCGCTGGACTTTCTCCAAAAGTAACTGGGAGATCGATGCTTCCTTCAGGCTTTACTACCTCACCTCCGAAGCCGACGAGGGGGGTCGAAACTGGCTTGAGTAGGCTTCTAGCAAGTGCCATTTTGTTGAAAGCCTCCAAGTATAGAATATCGGCTGAGCTACCTGTATCCACCATAATTCGATGTGTCAGATAATTTGATACCTTCAATGTAACTACGATGGAGTCTTCGTGAGGGAAGTGAATTCCCGTTGCATCTTCGAGAGTGAAGGAAATTGGAGGATGGATGGTTTTTGACGAGCTAGACGTCTGTTCCAGCCAATAGATTTGCTGGGGTTCTTTGGACGCCTTTCGAGCGTATGCTTTTCTTAAAGCTTGAGAGTCGCCCCCGCAAGCTGGTCCTCCTGACGATAGTGCGGATTTCTCCCGTAGGCTCAGCGTCCTCTTGGTCAGTTTGACGATGAGGTTGTTCCTTTTGGCGAGATGAGGTGTTCGCCCTTTCTGGTGATCGATTTTTACAAGCAACATAATCCTGGAGATGGCCTTTTCGAATAAGGGCTTCGATATGGTCTCGTAGAGAGATGCAGTCCTGGGTTCTATGACCGTGATCTTTGTGGAAGTAATAGAACTTGCTCTTGTCTCTCTTCTCGGGATCGGATTTGATCTTTGCAGGCCACTTCACATATGGCTTGTGTTTAATCTCCATTAAGACCTTTTCATGAGACCGATTAAGAGGAGTGTAATTATGGTATTTACCAGAATAAGGCTTATTGGGAGAACGATCGCGTTGATCACGACGATATTTTTTATCTGTAGAAGAGGCTCCTTCTGGCTTGCGTTTCTTACCCTGTACTCCATGGCGTGTCAATGCGACTTCTTCTGCATTGATATACTTTTGAGCTTTGGCTTGGAACTCTGCCATAGTTTTTGGAGGGCTCTTATCTAAAGCAAACCTGAATTTCTCACTCGTTATTCCAGCTATGAGGACTGTGAGACCTTTTTCTTCAGTATAACCCTCAGTTTGAACGGCTTCGGCAGTAAACCGTACTGTGAACTCCTTTATTGTCTCCCCATGTTGCTGTTTCAGATCCATCAGATGGGAGGCTGGCTTCTTAATGCGAATGCTTCCCATGAATTGAGAAAGGAATATCTCCGATAACTGGGAAAAGGAGCTGATGGATCGAGGCTTTAATCCTCGGAACCACGTACGAGCTGCTTCCTTCAATGTTAGGGAGAAAGCCCTACACATGATTTCTGAGCCATGTCCCTCCAACTCCATGAGAGACCTGTATATTTCTAGGTGTTCAAGAGGATCACCAGTACCTGTATACGGGATGATAACAGGCGTTCGATACTTTCTAGGTAACGGTGCCTCCATAACCTCGCTGGTAAAGGGAGACTCAGATTGATGTATCGCAGCCATGATGGTAGATGGCTGATTTGCCTGGTATCGCTGTTCCATGACATCAAAACGATCATGGATTCTTTTGAGATCTCCTTCCCATGGTAGGGTATAGCTTGATGTTTCGGCGGTGGAGCCCTGAGGTTGAGGTTGTCGAGACGAACTAGAATGTATAGAATGTGGAGACGGCACAGGGAGATGGCTGCCAGGTGGTGGGACCTGTGGTTCGTCCATAGAATGTCTGGATGCCACTGGTATGGGCTGCGGTGGTAACCCTTCGGAGGGTTGTCTCTGCCGTTCGGGGAAATGCTGATCAAGCCGATTCGACAGGGCCTGAACTCCGGCATTTAGAGTTAGAAGAGTATTTCCGAGGAAACGCAGGACATCATCTTGATTTCCAGAAGCCTCCAATAATGGGTTTGCTGATGGCATATTTGGGGCTCCTTGAGGGATATTCGTCGAAGTGGGTGGAAGAGCAGGTATGGAATCCGTCTCATCGGGCGGAGGTGGTGCCTGCCTTGAAGTCGAAGGATGAACAACCTTTTTAGGAGGCATCACAGAAGGATTTTAATCGGTGGTAAGAACGATCGATTTTGACGATCAAGTCGTTCCCACAGACGGCGCCAAACTGTTAACGTCAGATTTTGTAACAGGATCCTCGGATCATTCACCTTCTCTCTAACAGGGATTTCCTCCGTCAGACCTGTAAGAAGACAGAAAGCAACTAAGGGTGGCTGGTGTCCAGCCGTTAGCCCTCCGATGCTTAAGTCAGGCAAAGCAAGAAGAAGAATAGCCAAGCAAAGCGAGACCAGGGATTGAATATTGTGTGTACCTTTCTCTTAATGGAGTCATCCCTTTATATAGATCTGAAGCGATCCAATCTGTTACGTAAGATATCGAGATCCCGCTGATTTCGTGTACGATATGGGATCCTGCTGATTTCGTGGGATAAGATCCTTATCCTTAGAGACGAGATCTAACCCAATTACTTATTTTGGCAATCACGTTCCTTGATAACAATCCCTTGAGATTCGGAACCACAAGAGAAGATAAGCCCAAAATCGACCTATACGGGCTACTGGTAGGCGTGGTAGTAGCGCTGATTGCTCATGTAGAGTTGGAAACCGTAGTTGGAGTCATAACCGGCGACAAGGAAGGAGACGCCGAAGGGGCGGAGACCACCGAACTGGGTGTAGCCCTGCTTGGTGTCACAGAGGGATTGGACAAGCTGCTCGACGGGAATCGAGTGCTGGTACTGAAGGCTAAGGAGTGTCGCCACAGAAAAAGCTGTTCGCATGCTGAATATGGTCCGCGAGTCCAAGTGCTCGCTCATTCAGACGTAACACCTTTCAACGACTTGTGAGAAGGTCTGCTCGCAGATCGAGAAGGGAATCTTTGCTTTGCTATATTTGACTATCGGCCATGGGAACTCGAGGCCTTGCGAATAGGTGCTCCGTATTTATCATTCCTGCGACTCTCGATCAGATGATCTCGAGAGTCGAATGGACGTCCCGCACTTACCCAATCTGCGACTCTCGAGCATACGATCTCGAGAGTCGAATGGGCACTTCCGTATTTACTCGATCTGCGACTCTTGATCAAATGATCTCGAGAGTCGAATGGACGTCCCGCACTTACCCAATCTGCGACTGTCGAGCATACGATCTCGAGAGTCGAATGGGCACTGCGTAAAATCTTAGTAGCTAAGTTGGTCTCCATTATTTTGCCTATAACAGCCTACCAAACTCATCTCAAATTCAGATTTCATTAATTCAGCAAATAAGCCAGAAAATTCTTCACAGATTGAACCAAATACAATATCATCCACATAAATCTGAGCAATGAGAAATGAATCAGTCGTCCTTTTAACAAATAGTGTTTTGTCAACACTCCCCCTAACAAACATTGTGATCAATTAGAAATTGAGTACGACGTTCATACCATGCTCGGGGGGCTTGTTTTAACCCATAGAGAGCCTTTTTCAATTGGTAGACTCTTTGAGGATATCTAGGGTCCACAAACCCTTTAGGTTGTTCAACATAAACTTCCTCATCAAGTATACCATTTAGAAAGGCACTCTTCACGTCCATTTGAAATAATTTGAATTTAAGTGCACATGCTATCGACATGAGAATTCAGGATGTATTCTAGTCTAGCAACCGGGGCAAAAGTTTCATCAAAATCAATTCGCTCGATTTGAGAGTACCCTTGTGCTACAAGACGTGCTTTGTTTCGAATCACATTGCCAGATTCATCTGTTTTGTTCTTGAAGATCCATTTAGTTCCAATGACATTCTTCTCATATGGTCTTTCAACCAGAAACCAAACTTCATTTCTGGTGAACTGTTGAAGTTCCTCTTGCATTGCAAGTATCCAAAACTCATCATTGAGAGCCTCATTTATATTTTTTGGTTCAATTTTTGAGGTGAAGCACACATGACTATTGATGGCCTCAAGTTGTCTCCTAGTCTTGACTCCAACATCCGGATCTCCAATGATTTGATTGAGGGGATGATCCTTGACATGTGGAACATTTCCAGGAGCTATTGAGGCATTGGGAGTGGGAGATTTTTCAACAGGTTTACCTATGTGGCATGGTTCTCCCACTTCATCATCATCAAGTCTTGTATCTTCTTTTGATTGGTCATCAATGATAACATTTATGGATTCTTAAGTTGTTTTAGTCCTTGTGTTATAAACTCTGTAAGCACGACTATCAAAAGCATATCCTAAAAATATTCCCTCATCTCTCTTAGAATCAAATTTTCCTAGATTTTCTCAACCACGAAGGATGTGACATTTGCTACAAAAGACTCTAAAGCACTTGATGTTTGGAACTTTTCTATTCCACAGCTCATATGGGGTTTTATCTAGGCCAGCTCTCAAATAAACTCGATTAATGATGTGACAAGCTGTATTCACTGCTTCGGCCCACAGATTTTTTGCTATATTTTTGCTGTTCATCATAACTGTGGCCATGTCAAGTAGAACTCTGTTTTTCCTCTCGGCTACTCCATTCTGTTGAGGAGTTTTGGGGCTGAGAACTCATGTTTGATGCCTAGATTTTCGCAGAATTATTCAAATCGACCGTCCTCGAATTCCCCCCCATGGGACAAAAGAATTTATAACTGCACAACTGCTAAGGAAGCATGGGACATCTTTGAAACTACTCATGAAGGGACTAGTACAGTCAAGAGGTCGAAACTTCAGCTCTTGACTACTCAATTTAAGAATATGAAAATGGAAGAACATGAGAACTTCATGGACTTTTACACCCGGCTGAGCGATGTCACCAATGCTATGTGGGGATTCAGGGAGAGGATATCGGATCCGCGCATTTGTAGGAAAATTCTAAGATCCTTACCCGAACGATTCTCCTCCAAGGTCATAACTATTGAAGAATGTAGAGATATTGATACTATGAAAATAGAAGACTTACTAGGATCTTTACAGACCCATGAACTTTATTTCAAGAAATCCCCAAAAAGTAAAAACACAGTGCTGAAAACTTCACACACTAAACAAGAATCTGTAATTAATAGTGATGAAGAAATGGATATGAATGAAATGGCTCTTATGGCCAAGAAGTTTAGAAAATTCTTAAAAAACAAAGGAAAGAGGGTTGACAAAAATAGCAAATCTTTTGACAAAAAGCGCTATACAGGAAAATCTTACAACAAGCCAAAAGATCCTAAGTGCTACAACTGTGAATGCTATGGTCATATTGCCTCTGACTGCCAAGCTCCTGCCAAAGAAAAATTAAAAAAGAAAGCAATGGCAGCCACATGGGACAACTTTGAGAGTTCGGATTCAGAATCAGATGAATATCAAGGTGATGGAAGAGGATCAGTTAAAATTTTGATGGCCTCTATCTCGGAGATTATCCCAGACATACAGAGCATAAGAGACAAGGATGATCATGGATCGTCAGAAACCAATGTGACATCCTCCAATGATGACGAGGATGATAATGAAGGATTGCAAGTTGCCTATGATGAATTATTTCGTCAAAGCATCCTTCTTACAAAGAAGTTGAGCCAAACTAATATTGAAAACAACAAATTGGCTGATGAAATGCAAGAGGTGAAAGGACAAAACAACAGATTTCACTTCCAGATCTGTGACATGGAAAGGAAAAACAAAGCAGCTCAAGACAAAATTAATACTCTAGGAGATGAGCTGAAGAAGGCAAAATCTACAAATCAATGTCTAACCTTGCAGCTTAATCAAGAACGTCAACTCAATGAAAGATTTGCCCAGAGTAGAGAAAAACTAGATGATATCCTTAAATCAGGTAAGCCTTGTAGGAATACAAGAGGACTAGGCTATGGTGAGCAAACTAAGGTGAGTAACCCAAAAACTGAAAAGATTAGGAATGCATCAGGAAGCAATAAGAAGAATTCACCAATATGCCATGCATGTGGAGATGTTGGACATTTGAAGTTTGAATGCTTGATCTTTAAGAATCCGGTTCGAAACTTCAAAGGTAAATTTGTACCTACCGAAAAAATGATGAATTATATGTGGAGTCCTCCAAAACAAACATGAGGAGAAATTATCCCACTCCACCTAAGAAAGACAAAAGAATGGAAGAGCTCCTTGAAATGGTAAAACAGTTAAACAAAAGAACCATGGAGCTGATGCAAGAGAAATCAATCAAGGGAAAAACCTCAACACCTCATGCTGAAACAATGACATCTCTAGAATCAACCAAGAAGCATGTTTCTCCAAAAAGGGTAGTATCTAAGTGGGTAGTAAAGAACAAATGCTTAGTTATCCATACAGCCCTTAGAGCCGGAAGAAACACTAGGTGGTATCTTGGTAGTGGATGCTCCCGACACATGACAGGTGACAGGACTCAGTTTTGTGATTATGATGAGTTTGATGGTGGGTCTGTTACCTTTGGAGATGGGAGCGTTGCCAAAATTGTTGGAAAGGGAACCATCACCAGGCCAGGATTGCCCAAAATTGAGGATGTACTGTGTGTTGATGGGTTGAAACATAATCTATTAAGCATTTCTCAAATCTGTGATGAACAACATTCCGTAAAATTCTCCAAAGATATGTGTGAAATTATGGACCAAGCTGAAAAATTGATACTAAAAGGGCTTCGCACTGGAGATAACTGCTATGTTATTGAAAACAAGGGTCATGAGGGACCATCTGCCGTATGCCACATGGCCATTAATGATGAAACTGAGTTATGGCATCAACGGCTTGGTCATGTCCATTATAGAAACCTTGCTAGGTTGAGTAGAAGGAAATTAGTTAGAGGATTACCTAAGATAGGGAAGAAACGAAAAGAAGTATGTGCAGAGTGCTTGAAAGGTAAACAAATTAAAGTTGCACATAAGAAGACATCCATCATTGCTATATCAAAACCCCTTGATCTACTCCACATGGATCTCGTAGGTCCCACAAGAGTGATGAGTCAAGGTGGTAAGAGGTACTTCTTTGTTATTGTTGACGACTACTCCCGCTACACTTGGATGGTATTTTTGAAAGAAAAGTCTGATACATTTAAGGAATTTGAGAAACTCATGAAACGACTCCACAATGAGAAGGAATGTACAGTAAAACGTATTAGGAGTGATCATGGGGGGGAATTCGAGGACGGTCGATTTGAACAATTCTGCGAAAATCTAAGCATTAAAATACGGAGGTTTGGAAACCATACTAGAATCCCCTTTTGACATGATTTCAAGCTTCTAGAAACGGATCACACTCCGGGCTGTTACGCCTTTGAGGAGGAACTGTTGAGCTCTTAATTGTGCATATTCTAACCCCAATTCATCACTCATTATGCAAGATTTTCATGATTTAAAGACTAATTGAATGCATGTTTTGTGATTGCAGGAATGAGAGTGGACTCCACCTAATTGAAGATGAAAAGGGCCGATTTAGAACCATTTGAATGAAGATCGAAGGAGGACCAAAGAAAGAAGGAAGCAAGGAAAGAAGAAAAGAAGAAAGAAGTGAAGAAAACGGGCCAAGACCGGTCGTGACCGGTCGACCAGGAGGGCCACGACCGGTCTAGACCGATTGGCCATCTCCCGTTGATCCTCCAAAGCTCGTTGGACATGTTGATAAGGCACACCGACCGGTCGGCCAACCCATTTGACCGGTCCAGACCGGTTGGCCAGAGAATTTTGTGGCCCAGAAGCTTGCTAGACTGATGAGAAGACCAGCCAGACCGGTCGCGACCGGTCGGCCAGTCACCTAGACCGGTCGTGCGACCGGTCGGCCATGCATAATGTTGCGTACTTTCTAATTTCGGTCCGAATTTCTCTGCGCAGTGCGTAAGTTTTACGCAAATTCTCGAATATTCTGAAGTTGCGGAGCCTCTCCAATATAAAAGGACACCTAGGGATCGTTCCTAGGGTATCTAAGAAAAGTTTAAGCAAGGTTGGAGGCGGCGGAAGTGCATTTCAGAGTTCCACAACTCCTTCTAGTTTGTTTTGTTGTTTTTATGATTTTTCTAGTTGTTTCATGTTTCCTTGGATCATGAGCAGCTAAACCTCTTAGCTAGGGCTAAGAGGTGAAGCTTGTAGTGGATCTAAGATGTTTCAATTCATTTTTAGTTGGTTTTAAGGTTGAATTCCATGTTTATGAACAATGGTTTGAAGTTTATACAAGTTCTAAGTAGTTTTTCTTAGTCTTATGATAACTCATGAATGTTTGGGAGAATTACTTAAGTTCTTAATTGCTTGTGTTAGTCTAGACCTGTATGATCCAAGGAATTGGAGTACGCTCTAGTACTATGATCTTCATGTGGGGACTTCCTACCAAAGTTCTACTATTCAGGTTTTCTGAATTATGCATGGGCTGTGCATGTGATTTGAATCAAGTTCAAATCATAATCTAGACTTGTCTTGTGACTGGACTTGAGGATGGTTATGATTGTGATCTTATCCTATTGGAATTGGGACTGACCTATGCAATTGACCATGCTCAGCCTAGCTTGCATTGAGTGAATCATATACATTGGCCTTATGTATGACAGATTGTTTGGTTTAACAGCTCTACCATCCGGCTAGATAGATCTTAATATCGATTCTAGTTGAGAGAATGAGAAACCACAGCGAATTGAGTATCAAGGATTGCTACAAGTGGATCCTTGAACCCCTAGTGCCTTTTTATAATTGTTTACCTTCAAATTAGTTGAAAGTTGTTGCTTACATCAATCTCATACAAAATCTGGTTGTTAGCTCTCAATAGACACTATTGGATGTGTTTGTGAATTCCTACACAAGTCCCTGTGGATCGACCTTGGTCTTACCGAGATTTATTACTACATCGCAACCCTACACTTGGGGAAGCGAACAAGTTTTTTGCGCCGTTGCCAGGGACTTTGATGGTTTTTCACAGATTTTTGAAAGTAGAATCTATTTAGGATTTTTAGGAATAGTTCTAACTTAGTTTATTTTGAATTGTTTTTCTTTTTCAGGGATTTCTAGGAAGTTGAAGAAGACATAAGGATTTCAACTACTCAAATCAGGTTCTATCTTTCTAAACCTTACTCTTCTCCATCTCCTATTCATTCCTATCATATTCATCTCTTGTAGAGTGGGTGGAGACTCCTTTTGGATCTCTGAAAGGTAGGCCTTGTGCCACCTGGATTCCTATTGGTCGACTCTGCCGTCTTGGATCACCTTGTGCTCAGAGATTTCTCTTCTTACCTCTACTCCTCTTTCTTCTTTTTCTGCACTTTTCTTAAAGGATTCAAAGAGTGGGTGGGGAGTTCTTTGAACCCCTATTGACCAGGAGAAATCGGTCTCTATCCTTGCTTCTGGCCTAGCTATTGCAAGACACCTTGTGCTTTGGTCCTAGAGAAGAGTAAAGAAGGGAAGGAAGAATTCGTTTCTCTTTTCGTTTCATATTTTTTTTGGATTTGCATGCCCATTGGGTTTGGGATTCCAATAACCGACTCATTAGTGAAGGGGGAATAGTTGAAGGAATTGATAGAGAGCCACGTGTTAGGAGACATCTAGACTCTCCAATTTTATTTGAAAACATGGCTGCAAATCAACCTAATCCAATGGCCAATCCTAATCTGGGCCAAAACCAAACTGAAACGGGGAAGAATGTGGTTGAGAATGTTCCCCGACCAAAAACTTTACGTGATTTCTTGCAACCAGCAAGAGCGAGCACTCCCTCATGCATAGTTTTTCCACAAAATGCAAGGAATGTGGATTTGAAACCGGGAGTGATCCAACTTCTCCCTAAATTCCATGGATTAGACAGTGAAAGTGCCTATCAACACCTTAAAGAGTTTGATGAGGTAATAACCACCATGCACTTTGCTAATTGGACTGATGATGTGGTGAGACTCAAATTCTTCCCTTTTACTCTTAAAGATAAAGCTAAAGGTTGGCTTCATTTATTAAGGCCAAGATCAATTGGTGCATGGACTGATAAGCATAGGGAATTCATAAAAAAATTCTTCCTTACTCACAAAACAAACATGTTGAAGCGCCTTATCATGAACTTTGCCCAAAAGGAAGATGAAACCTTCTTCCAATGTTAGGAGAGGTTTAAGGACTTATTAAACACATGCCCACATCATGGCTATGGAATTTGGTGGGTTATAAGCTTTTTCTATGAAGGACTGACTTCACCCATGCGCCAATTTGTAGAGATGATGTATAATGGGGAGTTCATGAATAAGGAAGCTGATGAAGCATGGGATTATTTGGAAGAATTGGTTGAGAATGCACAGTCCTGGGATACATCGAAACTAACAAATTCCAAGACTGGCCAACAAAAGGAAAGAGGGGGAACGTATGTCTTATTGGAAGAGGATAGCATAAGTGCACGGGTGGCTAGCCTCACAAGAAAGGTCGAAGCCATGGAATTGAGGAAATGAGAGACAATTAACTCCAATGACGTTGAAACTGTTTGTGGAATTTGTGCCGGAAATCAACATGCAACACATGATTGTCCCACAATTTCAGCGGTTCGGGACATCTTACAAGAACAATCAAATGCCATAAACAGTTATCAATGGCAATTTGGTGCTCCTAACTCAAACACTTTTAATTCTAGTTGGAAGAACCATCCCAACTTCAGTTGGAGGAATGGACCCACTGCAAATGCAAACAATATCTCTCAAGCTCAACCTATACTAGGTCCATCTCTAGTCATTACTCCAAAAGTAACGCTAGAGGAGATGTTGGGTGCATTTGTATCGGTTCAAGCTGAGTATAACAAGACAAATTCTCTAAAAATAGATGGGTTCATGCAAGAGCAATTGAAATTTAATCAAAATTCAACTCAAGCCATCAATGAATTGAAAACATCAATGGCTAGAGTTGAATCTCATTTAGTGTTAGAGAGAAGGGCACACTTCCTGCCCAACCTCTTTCTAACACAAGAACCCAATTTGAGATACAAGATGCAAGCTCATCCTCCCATTATACGGAGCATGTTCAAGCTATCACCACTTTGAGAAGTGGAAAAGTAATTGGCAAATCTAATCCGGTGAAGGCCCCAAAGCCTAAGGATCCAAAAAATTCCAAAAAGGATGATAGCTCAAACAACACTCCACAAGACAAAGATCCAGAAAGGCAATACAAGCCGGTTGCCCCGTTTCCACAAAGGTTGATTTCACCTAAACATTTAGACAAAAATCTGAAAATATTAAAAGTTTTCAAGCAGGTGAAGATCAACATTCCGTTGTTGGATGCCATAAAACAAATACCATCTTATGCCAAATTTCTAAAGGAATTGTGTACGGTCAAAAGGAAACACAATGTTCACAACAAAGTACTTTTGACTGATAATTTGAGCGCTATCATCAAACAAGAGGTGCCCCAAAAATACAAGGATCCGGGTAGTCCAACCATCTCATGCATCATAGGAGACTACCGGATTAAACAAGCCTTACTTGATTTGGGTGCAAGTGTGAATCTCATTCCATACTCGGTCTACGAGCAACTTGGGTTAGGTGAATTGAAACCAACCAAAACCACACTCCAACTTGCTGATAGATCCATTCGTATACCGAGAGGAATGATTGAGGATGTCCTAGTCCAAGTTGATAAATTCTAGTACCCAGTAGACTTTATTGTCTTAGATACACATCCCGTAATAGGTACTGGTGCTTAAATTCCCGTCATACTTGGCCGCCCCTTTCTAGCTACTTCAAACACAATTATCAATTGTAGAAACGGGCTTGTACAAATGTCCTTTGGAAATATGACTCTTGAGCTTAATATTTTTTATTTATGCAAACAACCACGGGAAGTTGATGAGGACATCCACGAAATAAACATGATTGAATCATTCGTGGAAGATACAGTCCCCTTGTCATTATATTCCGACCCTTTGGAGGCATGTGTGGCCCATTCTCATGAGATAAGTGATGACACAATACGAGATATAGATGACATCTTAGATACGATGCTGGTGCTTGATAACAAAAGATGGAGGGCCCTATTTAAGCCTTTGCCGGTAAACGAGAACAAAGCCCTCTCATCTAATATCAAGGCACCAATACTCGACCTAAAACCATTACCAAGTTAGTTGAAATATGTCTATTTAGGTCGAGATGAGACATATCCGGTGGTGATTACGTCCCACTTTGATGAGGAACAAGAGAGTAGGCTAATGGCCACTCTATTAGAGCACAAGAGTGCCATTGGATGGTCAATTGTGGATCTCAAAGGCATAGACCCACTGATTTGTACTCATCGCATACACCTTGAGGAGAATGCGAAGACATCCAGGCAACCACAAAAACGACTCAATCCAAACATGAAGGATGTGGTTAAGGCCGAAGTGGTGAAACTATTGGATGTGGGTATTATTTACCCAATATCCGATAGTCAATGGGTGAGCCCAAGTCAAGTGGTGCCTATGAAATCCGGAATAACCATTGTAGCCAATGCTAATAATGAACTCGCGCCAACTAGAGTTACTACCTGTTAGAGAATGTGCATTGACTACAGGAAGCTAAACACTGTCACGAGGAAAGACCACTTCCCCCTACCGTTTGTTGATCAAATTTTAGAACGGTTGGCGGGGTCATTCCCATTTTTGCTTCCTTGATGGCTATTCAGGATACAACCAATTAGAGATTGCCCATGAAGACTAAGAAAAGACTACATTCACATGTCCATTCGGCACTTTCGCCTATCGACGGATGCCTTTTGGACTATGTAATGCCCCTGCCACTTTTCAGCGTTGTATGATGAGTATCTTTTCTGACATGGTGGGGACAATTCTCGAAGTCTTCATGGATGATTTTTCAGTATTTGGTTGTAGCTTTGATGAGTGCCTTGAGCGCTTGAAATCTATGCTGAAAAGATGTGAAGAGAAGAACCTTGTGCTGATTTGGGAGAAGTGTCACTTTATGGTTCAAAAGGAAATTGTACTTGGTCACATCATTTCACAAAATGGAATTGAAGTGGATAAAGCGAAAATTGATCTTATCTCCAACCTTCCACCACCCAAGAGCATACGAGATGTGCGGTCCTTTTTGGGACACGCAGGATTTCATAAAAGGTTCATAAAGGACTTCAGTTCACTCTCTCGTCCTTTATGTAACCTACTTCAAAAGGAAACTTCGTTCGAGTGGAATGAAGAATGTCAAAATGCCTTTACCACACTTAAAGGTATGTTGACATGTGCTCCTATAATGCAACCACCTGATTGGAGCCTTCCTTTTGAAATTATGTGTGATGCTAGCGACTATGCTATTGGGGCCGTGCTAGGCCAAAGAAAAGAGAAAAAGCCATGTGTCATCTACTATGCAAGTAGAACCCTAAACTCAGCCCAAGCAAACTACACTATTACTGAAAAAGAACTTTTAGCCGTAGTTTTTACCTTGGACAAGTTTAGATCCTACTTGATTGGATCTAAGATCATTATATTCACTGACCACACCGCGCTTAAGCACCTTCTCTTTAAGAAGGATGCTAAACCACGATTGTTAAGATGGATCCTTCTACTCCAGGAATTTGACATAGAAATACGTGATAAGAAAGGAGTAGAAAATGTCGTGGCTGACCATCTCTCTCGACTTGTCCTCACCGATTCCCCTGAACGACCGCGATCAATGACATGCTCCCTGATAAACAACTTTTTGCTGTTTCCCGATTGCCATGGTATGCGGACATTGCTAACTATCTTGCTACAGGTACAATTCCTACACATTGGAAAAAGCAAGATAAGGATAAATTCTTCACGGAGGTGCGAAAATTCCTATGGGACGACCCATACTTATTCAAGAATTGTCCCGATAAAATCATAAGGAGATGTGTCCCAGATGATGAACAACAAAGTATCATCTCCTTCTGTCATTCTCAGGCATGTGGTGGCCACTTCTAGGCTAAAAATGCCACAGCAAAAATTCTGCAATGTGGGTTTTATTGGCCCACTATGTTCAAAGACACACATGAGTTTTGCAAAACATGTGAACCTGTCAGAAATTGGGAGGAATCTCCCGTAAAAATATGATGCCACTCGATCCCATCTTAATAATAAATTTTTTTTATTGTTGGGGCATCGATTTCATGGGTCCATTCCCATCTTCTTTTGAAAACCTATACATCTTGCTTGCCGTTGATTATGTTTCTAAATGGGTCGAGGCCATCCCTTGTCAGAATAATGACCATAAAATGGTCATTCGCTTCTTAAAAGAGAATATTCTTTCCTGGTTTGGAACACCTCGAGTCATCATAAGTGATGGAGGGTCTCACTTTTGTAATCACCCTTTTGAAACTTTAATGAAGAAATATGGCGTAACACACAAAGTGAGCACTCCCTATCACCCACAAACTAGTGGACAAGCTGAGATATCCAATAGGGAGATTAAACACATTTTAGAGAAAACGGTGAACCGCGATCGCAAGGATTAGTCGCTTCGGCTTACTGATGCGCTTTGGCCTACCGTTCTGCTTTTAAGACCCCTATTGGAATGTCTCCCTATAGACTTGTCTATGGGAAGGCTTGTGACTTGCCTGTGGAGTTGGAACATAGGGCATATTAGGCCATTAAGAAGATGAATTTCGATTCTGACAAGGCAAGCTCGTTACGCAAATTACAATTGAATGAACTTGCAGAAATTCGGAACGAAGCATATGAGAATGCGAGAATTTACAAGGATAAAACGAAGATATTCCATGATAAAAAATTCTTCGTAAGACATTCACGATCAATAAAAAAGTCCTCCTGTATAATTCTCGTCTACATTTATTTTCAGGAAAATTGAGATCTCGATGGACCGGTCCCTACATTGTGCAAACTGTCTATCTTATGTGACTATCGAGTTGTTAAATCTAAGGAACGGCAACATTTTTAAGGCGAATGGGTAGCGATTAATGCCGTTCTTTGAGAAATTTCCTTCAGAAGGTATGTCCATACCTCTGAATGATCTTGTCTACCAGGATGATTGATCTCCTAGTCTGATGGAGGTATAGAGTAGTTAGGATTAGGATTTTGTTGCTTTTGTTTGCTTTTGCTTAGGTTTGTTAGAAGGAGGAAGAATTCCACTTTTCACTTTTTCAGGTACTCTCATTCCTCACTCCCTGTTATTTTCAAATTACTCTCATGTTTTGCCTATTGCACATCTTTTACATTGAGGACAATGCAAGATTTGATTGGGGGGTGTAGGATCACTTGGATGAATCCAGCGTTTTGTAACATTTTGAGCAATTATGTAGAAAATTTTCAATTTTCCTAAAATTCAAAACTCTTTTGGAAAACTTTGTTTCTATGCATTCAAGATGATATGAGCATAAGAGGAGGAGATATGAAGTGAGTGAGGTTGCAAGTTTTGAATTTCTCATAACATAATGGTTTTATATGTGAATTCCTCTATTTTTATGATTGATAGAAAATTTGAACACTCTTACACCTAGTTCACATTACACGATTTTCACGAGTTGAAGGGATTATGTGATTTGTGGATTAATTAGATTTATATTCAAGGTGTTGAGAAATTAAGCCGGGGTACTTTGTCCATCCTTGTCCATGGGAAAATAACGAAAGATATGGATTTCTAAAAATCCTATCTAATTTAAAAGAAAAAGGAAAAGGAAGGATGAAATTAGGAATGATGGAAAAATGGTGGAAAATTTCGATTAGGGCTACGTACTACCAACCGGGGGATGGTCTACCCGTAACAAAGCCGGAAATGGGATGTAGTGTGAAAGTCGTCGGAAGGACAGTAAGGCAAATTCCCGTCATTGGCTTGTTGTTGCTCTATATACCTTGAGATCCATAGTCTAGTTGATTTATGAAGAAGATAACCCTGGAAACTCATGAAAAGAATTTTCATTATGCACACTAGATTGAAATTGTTCAAGTTCTTCGATTTGTCAACCAATCAGCGGGAATTTCATATGGGTACTTATTATGATTTGAGAGTTTACGGTTTCAACTCCTATCACCTAATTTCTCTAACTCTTACACTTATATATCTTGGGGTGTATAGAAGAATGGTTTCTAAAGGAGAGTTGTGTTTTGGAGAATGGAATTGGTTTCACGCATGTTTTGCTCGGGACTAGCAAAATGCTAGTTGGGGGGTGTGTTGAGCTCTTAATTGTGCATATTCTAACCCCAATCCATCACTCATTATGTAAGATTTTCATGATTTAAAGACTAATTGAATGCATGTTTTGTGATTGCAGGAATGAGAGTGGACTCCGCCTAATTAAAGATGAAAAGGGCCGATTTAGAACCATTTGAATGAAGATTGAAGGAGGACCAAAGAAAGAAGGAAGCAAGGAAAGAAGAAAAGAAGAAAGAAGTGAAGAAAACGGGCCAACACCGGTCGTGACCGGTCGGCCAGGAGGGCCACGACCGGTCTAGACCGATCGGCCATCTCCCGTTGATCCTCCAAAGCTCGCTGTACATGTTGATAAGGAACACCGACCAGTCATGACCGGTCGGCCAACCCATCCGACCGGTCCAGACCGGTCGACTAGAGAATTTTGTGGCCCAGAAGCTTGCTGGACTGATGAGAAGAACAGCCAGACCGGTTGCGACCGGTCGGCCAGTCACCCAAACCGGTAGTGCGACCGGTCGGCCATGCATAATGTTGCATACTTTCTAATTTCGGTCCGGATTTCTCTGCGCAGTGCGTAAATTTTACGCAAATTCTCGAATATTCTGAAGTTGCGGAGCCTCCCCACTATAAAACGACACCTTGGGATCATTCCTAGGGTATCTAAGAAGAATTTAAGCAAGGTTGGAGGCGGCAGAAGTGGATTTCGAAGTTCCACAACTCCTAGTTTGTTTTGCTATTTTTATGATTTTTCTAGTTGTTTCATGTTTCCTTGGACCATGAGCAGCTAAACCTCTTAGCTAGGGCTAAGAGGTGAAGCTTGTAGTGGATCTAAGATGTTTTAATTCGTTTTTAGTTGGTTTTAAGGTTGAATTCCATGTTTATGAACAATGGTTTGAAGTTTATACAAGTTCTAAGTAGTTTTTCTTAGTCTTATGATGACTCATGGATGTTTGGGAGAATTACTTAAGTTCTTAATTGCTTGTGTTAGTCTAGACCTGTATGATCCTGAGGAATTGGAGTATGCTCTAGTACTATGATCTTCATGTGGGGACTTCCTACCAAAGTTCTACTTTTCAGGTTTTCTGAATTATGTATGGGTTGTGCATGTGATTTGAATCAAGTTCAAATCATAATTTAGACTTGTCTTGTGACTGGACTTGAGGATGGTTATAATTGTGATCTTATCCTATTGGAATTGGGACTGACCTATGCAATTGACCATGCTCAGCCTAGCTTGCATTGAGTGAATCATATACATTGGCCTTACATATGACAGATTGTTTGGTTTAACAGCTCTACCATTCGGCTAGATAGATCTTAATATCGATTCTAGTTGAGAGAATGAGAAACCACAGTGAATTGAGCATCAAGTATTGCTACAAGTGGATCCTTGAACCCCTAGTGCCTTTTTATAATTGTTTACCTTCAAATTAGTTGAAAGTTGTTGCTTACATCAATCTCATACAAAATCTGGTTGTTAGCTCTCAATAGACACTATTGGATGTGTTTGTGAGTTCCTACACAAGTCCCTGTGGATCGACCTTGGTCTTACCGAGATTTATTACTACATCGCAACCCTACACTTGGGGAAGCGAACAGGAACCCGCTCTGATACCAATTGAAATTGCGGTATAAGTTTGATTACCATTTTTGTAGAAGCAAGAAACAATTTTCTTTGTCCTAGAGGGGGGTGAATAGGACACTTTTTAAAATCACCAAATTACACACTTAAAAACATGCGAAGTATTTTTAAAGAACTTACTTCAAACACAAGATATGCAGACTATTAATCAATTAAAGTGCAAGTGAAGGAAGTAAAGCAATTCAACCATTCATCACACAATAAGTGATTTTTATAGTGGTTCGGTTATGTACCTACTCCACTCCCGGCTAATCCACTCACTCCTTGAGTGGCCGGATTTCACTATCTCTATGGTTTTAAATGAGTTTAACCATAAACCTTAACAGCCTACAAAAGGACTTAGACCTCAACACATGGATTCATCCTTCCATAGGACTAATCCATTAATCACTTTGTCCTACACAAGGGCTTGTCCTACTCAAGGACTTATCCTACGCAAGGACTCTACCGAGTTTGGGTCTTCAAACTCTGAAACCCAAATCTCAACTTTGAGGTGGTTTCTTGGACTCGAAAGACTAAATATACTTAGCTGATTGAGCCCTTGATGATGCCTTTGTTGAAGAAGCTTCGGCTTGTACAGGAAGATACCTTCTTCAGCTCCCTCGATCAGCAGCCTTGCTACGGATGACTTCTTGTAGGTTCTAAGGTGAGGGATTAGGGTTTGGTTGAAACTAAATTGGGATAAGGCTTTTATATGAGGAGTAGCTTCTACCTAAACCACCATTAATGGCATTGATGACAAGAGTATAACTTTGAGAGGTAGGTCAAGATGCTATTAAAGAGGGGTTGAGTTCATGATTCAATCCAAGCTTTGAATGCTCTTTAATGTTGGTCAAATCAACATGGATTGAAGTATGAACTCAACAAATCAAAGGGAATGAGAGAAAGGGATCTCAAGGAGGAAGCACAAACAAACCCTAGATGATGCTCAATGTGTCTCTCTCAAGATCCAACCGAGTTCCATATATAGAGATGACTTTCAACTGTTAGAAAACGGTCACCTCGATAGGATCCGATCGATCGGACATAAGTATCAGCTCATTTTGAATTTTTGCTGAAAAATAGGTTCTCCGATTGATCGGACTTATTTTCGATTGATCGAAACTCCATCTCTGATGGATCGGAGAGAGTTTCCAATTGATCGTAAGAATGTCCAGAGAAAAATTGAAATGTTACTGGACACTTCTCCGATGGATCGGATGTCCTTCCAATTGATCGGAGGACCTTGTCCGATTGATCGGACAGATGGTCCGATTGATCGTAATTTCTTACAGAGAGTTATGTGATATTCTGGATTTTTCGTCCGATGGATCGGATCATTCTTTGATTGATCGGAATGCCCTGTCCGATTGATCGGACAGGCCTACGAGTGATCGAAAAAACATCCGGATAGATTTTCAAAGTTGCTGAACAAAGCTCCGATTGATCGGGTATGACTTCCGATTGATCGGACACCTATCGGACACAATTTCGATGGATCGGACACCTATCGGAGACAACAGATATAAGATTTTTCTTGTTTTAAGCAACAACTGCCACAATAGACACTTCCATCGCTGATCTTTATGGAAGATGGACTATAGACGGGGCTAAGGATGCAACAAGGAAGGATTAGGCCATCTATAGAGGGGTTTTGGGATCAAAGGTTTGGATGAAGAGGCTTGAAGCTTGACTAGATGATCGATCTTCTTGAGTAGCTTCTGTCTTCAGCCGCAAGCAGACTTGACGACACACTAACCATGGTAATTGACAAATCTTTGCATTAACAAATCGGAGGCATGTCCGATCAATCGGACATAGCGGTGGAAAATAGCAACTCTCTGGACTCTTTTACAATCAATCGGCCGATCTACAATCATTCGGAGACTACATTCCGATCAATCGGAGGGATCAATCGGACTTGTTTGTGTTGCTGTGTAAGAAGTTACGGAATTCCAGAAGTTCCCAGGTCGGTGGCAAATTTTTATTATAAAAGGAGACCTCTACTTCATTCCTAAGGCATCCTAGGAGAGATCTACTGTAGTGGGAGGCGAACAAGGACGAATTTGGAGTTCTACAACTCCCTCTTTTTAGTTTTCTTTCTAGTTTTCATGTTTTTATTAACTTTCATGTTTTCTTTCAGCATGATAGGCTAAACCTCTTAGCTAGGGCTAAGAGGTGAAGCTTATAGTTTATCTTAGACGATTCAATTTGTTTTAGGGTTTCATGATTGATTTTTAATGTTGAACAATGGTTTGCTTAAGTTTGAATGATGTTTAAGTTAATTTTTCTTAATCTTATGATGACTTATGAATGTTTGGAAGAACTATGCTTAATTCTTAGTTGTTTTGCTTAGCTCTAGACCTCTACGCTTCGAGGAATCGGATTCAAGACGTTCTAGACTTAGATCTTCATGTGAGAACTTCAAACCAAAGTTCTATCTTTTTTCTGAGAATTCTGGAATATGTGTTAGTTGTTTATGTGATTTGAATCAAGTTCAAATTATGATGTTGGTTAAGCCTAGTGACAGGGTTTGATGTTTATCATAGTTGTGATCTTAATCTATTAGAATTAGGATTGACCTATGCAATTGAGTGTGCTCAAGTCCTAACTTGAATTGAGGGAGTCATGTTGACAAACAACACATGTGACAGATTGTTTGATAATATAACCGCTCTATGATCCGACTAGATAGGATTTGATTTCGATTCTAGTTGTGTAATTGAGAAACTATAATGAATTATGCATCAAGGATAGCTACAAGTGGATCCTAGTGCTTCTTTTATATTGTTACATTAACTTTTAGTTATAGATTACTTATCTATATTCAATTTCTAAATTTATTTAGTTTTGATTTGTTCGCTTCCCCAAGTGTAGGGTTGCGATGTAGTAATAAACTCGGTAAGACCGAGGTCGATCCACAGGGACTTATGTAGGATTTCACAAAACACTTCCAATAGTTTCTACTGAGAAGCTAACAAATTACTTTTTAAGGAGATTGATGTGAATAGCAATTTTAAACTTAAACTGAAGTAAAAGGCACTAGGGGTTCAAGGATCCACTTGTAGCTATCCTTGATGCTCAATTCACTGTGGTTTCTCACTTTCTCAACTAGAATCAAAATTAAGATCTATCTAATCAGATGATAGAGCAGTTAAACCAACAATCTGCCATATGTAAGATCAATGTACATGATTCACTCAATGCAAGCTAGGATGAGCATACTCAATTGCATAGGTCAGTCCCAATTCCAATAGACTAAGTTCACAGTTGTTGAGCTCATAATTGTGCATATTCTAACCCCAATTCATCACTCATTATGCATGATATACATGTTTAAAGGACTAACTTAATATATGATGTGTGATTGTAAGAACAAGATGGAGAGTTCACCATTTGAAAGCTAAATAGAGCCCTTTATGAGTGTTAAAGACTATTAGATCAAGCATGAAGGAAGACCAAAGAAAGACAAGCAAGGAGAGAAGAGAAAAGAAGAAAGAAAGAAAGAATGAATGAAGAAAGAGTAGCCTAGACCTGTCAAGACCGGTCAGCCAAAGAAGCCCGACCGGTCAAGACCGGTCGGCCACCCCATTGGATGCACTCTACATGAAGGATAGCTTGGTCCGACCGGTCATGACCGGTCGGCCATAGCCGCTGGAACAAGTTCAATGTAGTCCGACCGGTCATGACCGGTCGGTTGTGCGTAGAAAGCCGTTTCTATTCTTGGAACTCCAGAATTTTCTGCGCAATAGCGTAAGATTACGCAATTTCTGGAACTTTCTTACGTATTAGACTCCTCCAAGTTATAAAAGGGTGTCTTCTCTTCATACCAAAAGAGGCTACGACGTGGGGATTGCTGAGGAGACGGATTCTACTTCAGATTTCCTGTTTTAGTAGTTTTTCATGTTTTTAGAGGCTTTTAGTTCAAGGATGTTAGAGATGAACTAAACCCTCTTAGCTCTAGCTAAGAGGGGAAGCTTTTGATTCGTTTTTGATGGATTGATGCAACCTAGGTTTCCTTTTATGCTTTAATGAATGAATTTTAGTTCAATTTGAGTTTGAATCAAGTACTATGTTGGCTTCTACTTTGATCTCTTGATGACTCCGGGCTCATGTGATTCTTAGTGAATTTTACTTAGTATCTTAGCTTTTGAGCATTGTTCATGCTTGTGTAATGCATTGATCTACCATCGACTCCGGGCATGGTAGACGCTTTGATTGCCTCGTATGCAATGGCCTGATTTTCATGTGGGAACTCATGCAACTGAAATTTTTATCTTTTGTGTATAATTTGGAATAGTTGTTTAGTGATTGATTTTGATTTAAATAGAGTTCAAATCATGAGTTGTAATCAGGTCTAGTGACAGGACTTGGTGAAGGCTATGGTTATGAATCTCAACTAGATTGGAAAGAGGCTTGGCCTATACAATTGAGTGTGCCCAAGACCTGAGTGTGGAAGTGGGAATCAAATCAGTTAATAAGCACTTGTTTCAGATAACTGTGATTAACTGCTCTATATTCCGATCGGATAGAGATGGAAATCTGATTCTGATTGAGTTATATGAGACCTAGTTGTGTTAATGCATTGAAACGTATCAAGAGTGGATCCTTGGCGCTCTAGTGACTTTTTAGATTGAATTTACCTTAACCATTCACTGTTTAAACTCAAATCACTGTTTGTTTAGTTTTAGTTCTTAATATAGTCTTAATTACAAGTTGTTTTAGTTAAATTCTGAAGATACACATACATAAATCTCTGTGGGAACGATATTCGGTCTTTCCGAATTATTACTACTTCGCAACCCTACACTTGGGGAGTGAACAAGTTTTTGGCGCCGCTGCCGGGGATTTCTATGCAGTATCTTTAGAATTTTCTGAATTAACTTTTAGTTGAGATTGTGTTAAGATAGATTTAGGATTTGTTTTGCTCTTTAGAGTAGGTTTTCTTCTAATAACTAACCTAGTTGTTTTGATTTTTGCAGGATTCTAACATAGGACTAATTCAGGGATTTTTAGGAAGTTGAAGAAGAAGAAGGCATCTTAAGTCACAAATCAGGTTCTATCATTCTAACCCTATTCTTCTTCTTCTCCTACTCATTCCTATCATATTCATCTCTTGTAGAGTGGGTGGAGACTCCTTTTTGGATCTCTGAAAGGTTGGCCTTGTGCCACCTGGATTCCTATTGGTCGGCTCTGCCGCCTTGGATCACCTTGTGCTCAGAGATTTCTTTCTCAACCTATTCCTCTTTCTTCTTTTTCTGTACTTTTTCTCAAAAGACTCAAAGAGTGGGTGGGGAGTTCTTTGAACCCCTATTGACCAGGAGAAATCGGTCTCTATCCTTGCTTCTGGCTTAGCCATTGCAAGACACCTGTGCTTAAGTCCTCGAGAGGAGTAAAGGAAGGAAGGAAGAATTCTTTTTCCGTTTTGTTCATTCTTTTCGGTTTTGCATGCCACATTGGGCTAGGACTGATAATAACCGACTTGTAAGGGACGGAGTAATTGTTGAAGGGATTGATAGAGAGCCTCGTGCTAGGAAACATCAAAATTTTCCTGAAATTACTAGAGAGATGGCTGAAAATCAACCAAATCAAGGGGTTAATCAAAATCCAGCCCCAAACCTTACTGAATTGGATGAGAATGAAGTGGGGGATGTACCTCAACCTAGAACGTTACGTGACTATTTACAACCAGCTAGGACAAGTACTCCCTCTTGCATAATTTTTCCTCACAATGTGAGGAATATTGATTTTAAACCAGGGTTGATCCAACTTCTTCCTAGATTCCATGGACTCGACTCTGAAAGCGCTTATTTACATATTAAGGAATTTGAAGAAGTTATAGCCACAATAAATTATGATAATGTGACCAAGGATACTATCAAACTTAAATTGTTCCCTTTTTCCTTGAAAGAGAAGGCCAAATCATGGCTACATTCCTTAAGGCCGAGGTCTATTGGGACATGGGCTGAGATGACTAGGGAGTTTCTTAAAAAATTCTTCCCTACTCATCGAACCAATGCATTAAGAAGGGCCATAATGAACTTCGCCCAAAAAGAAGAAGAAGCCTTTTTCCAATGTTGGGAAAGGTATAATGAGCTATTAAATGCATGCCCACATCATGGCTACGAAAGGTGGAGGTTGATTAGTTTCTTCTATGATGGATTAAACTCAACCATGCGCCAATTTGTAGAGATGATGTGCAATGGGGAGTTCATGAACAAGGAAACGGAAGAAGCCTGGGATTATTTTGACATGTTGGCTGAAAATACACAATCATGGGATACATCTAAGCCAACAAGTTCAAAACAACCCCAAACCAAGGAAAAGGGAGAAATTTATGTTTTAGATGGCCAAGATGATCTAGGTTCTAGAGTGGCTAAACTCACACGAAAGGTTGAGGAGATGGAACTAAAGAAAGTGGATACAACCCAACAAAAGGGGGCTGTTGAAACTATTTGTGGTATTTGTGCTTCCAATGTGCATCAAACGCCGGATTGTCCAACAATCTATGCGTTTCGAGAACTTTTATTTGAACAATCGAATGCCTTGAATAGTTATCAACGACCTTTTAGTACTCCAAATTCAAACACGAATAATTCTAGTTGGAGGAACAACCCAAACTTCAATTGGGCGAATGGAAACACGGCTAATCAAAGTACTCCTCAAAGGGGGCCCCCAATGCAAATGACCCCACCTCAAATGCCTATAGAGGATACTTTAAAAGCATTCATGGAAGGACAAGCTCAAATTAATCAATCCAACCATACGATAATGCTTGAGCTTAAAACTTCGGTAGAAGGAAATCAAGGCTCGCTTAAACGCAAGGGAAGGGATGCTTCCAGCCCAACCCGTACCAAATCCAAAAACACAATGCGAAGTAAGCATGCCTAGTTCTTCTAACCAACATATGGAGCATGCTAAGGCCATCACCACTCCTAGAAGATGGTAAAATCATTGAAAAATCTGATCCAGTGAAGGTTTCACAGCCTAATGATCCGGTATCTTGCAAAGAGGATGATGGACCTAGCATCACCATGAATGAAAAAGAGCCATTGAAAGAATATAGGCCCGTTGCTCCATTCCCCCAATGCTTGATTCCAGCCAAACCTCAAGATAAATATCAGGAATTTTTGGAGGTTTTCAAGCAAGTCAAAATCAACATTCCACTGTTGGATGCCATTAAACAAATACCGTCATATGCAAAATTTTTAAAAGACCTTTGCATGGTTAAAAGAAAAATACATGTGCAAAAGAAGGCATTTTTGACAGGGAATGTGAGTGCCATTATCAACCACGGGATGCCCACAAAATACAAAGATCCCGGTTATCCGACCATATCATGTATGATTGGAGATCACCGGGTGAAACATGCTTTACTTGATCTAGGGGCAAGTGTGAACTTAATTCCCTATTCGGTCTATGAACAATTGGGTTTAGGTGAATTAAAACCCACCAAAACCACGTTACAACTTGCTGACCGATCAATTCGTATTCCAAGAGGGGTAATTGAGGATGTCCTTGTCCAAGTTGATAAAGTTTACTACCCGGTGGACTTTATTGTCTTGGACACGCGACCCACGGTTAATATTGGCCCTCAAATTCCTGTCATACTTGGCCGCCCATTCCTAGCTACATCAAACGCTATTATAAATTGTAGGAGTGGGGTCATACAAATGTCTTTTGGCAATATGACGATTGAGTTGAATGCTTTCAATATTGACAACCAACAAGAGGATGAGGATGAGGAGGTCCACGAAATAAACATGATCAATTCTATCGTGGAGAATGAGTCCCTCTCACCTTTTTACTCCTGGTCCCTTAAACAAAGAAGTGACTCACTCCCTTGATGAGAACGATGATAGGATAAGGGATATGGTCACACTTCTTGAGTCGGTATCGGCATATGACGTTAGCCGAGAAAAGGACGTGGAAACCATACCTTTTTGCGCTGAAAAATCAATTCAGATTTCCACACCTTTGTGGATCACGCATACCGAACTCCACCAACCCTAGGATGATCCATACTTGCAATATCAATGCCCAGGAAAATCTGATTGGAGACATATTTTTTCTAATAAACATGATGATGTCTCCTCTTATACATGTGGTGAAAACACTAAGGAACCCGCTGGAATTCCTTCTTGGGATTTTGAGTGGCTTATTTCAATCATTCACACACATGTTCATTGTAAAGCAGGATATTGGATGACGCTACTGCGAAACCTTTTGATCCATCTAATGATTCTGCTTGACTTTATGCTTTTGGATGAGTTGTTGGGATTAACCTCCTAGTCTGACGGAGGATGATTTGTTAGAATGCTTTCCCATTAGGATTTGCCTTGATAGTTGATTTAGTTGTGAAGTAATCCATCTCCAAAAGCTAACCTTGCCATATGCTTCAGGTGATATCTCTCTTTCTCACTCTCCTTTATTTTATGTCATTGCTCTCATGTCATACATATTGTATATCTTATTACATTGAGGACAATGCAAAGTTTTGGCTGGGGGGTGAGAGATTCCTTAATTGATGAATCTGCTAGCTTTTGTGACATGTCGAGCAAAGATGTAGAAATTTTTCGATTTTTCTGAAATTTGAAACTCTTTTGGAAGGCTTTGATTATACGCATTCGAGATAGCATAAGCATAAGAAGATGAGATACGAAGTGAGGGATGTTGCAAGCTTTGAATTTCTCTTAATACAATGGTTTTATATGTGAATTCACCTATTTTTATGATTGATAGAAAATTTGAACACCTTTTGCACCTAGTTCACATTACACGATTTTCATGAGTTGAAAGGATCATGTGATTTGTGGATTAGCTAGACTTTGATTTAAAGGTATTGAGAAACCAAGCCGGGGTATTTTGTCCATCCTTGTCCATGGGAAAATAACGGAAGATATGGATTTCTAAAAATCCTATCTAATTTAAAAGAAAAAGGAATGAAAGGATGAAATCGGGAAGGAAGGAAAAATGGTGGAAATTCTGATTAGGGCTACCTACTACCAACCGGGGGATGGTCTACCCGTAACCAAAGCCGAAAATGGGACGTAGTGTGAAAGTCGTCGGAAGGACGGTAAGGCAAATTCCTGTCATAGGCTTGTTGTCGCTCCATACACCTTGAGATCTATAGTTTAGTTGATCTATGAAGAAGATAATCCCAGAAACTCATGAGATGAGCCTTCACTATGCACACTGGGTTGAATGTGTTCAAGTTCTTCTATTTATCAATCAATCAGCGGGAATTTCATATAAACACTTATTATGTTCTGAGTATTTAAGGTTTCAACCTTTATCACCTAATTTCTCTGATTCTTACGCTTATGTGTCTTGGAATGTATAGAAGAATAGTTTCCAGAGGAGAGTTGGGTTTTGGAGAATGAAACTTGTTTCACGCATGTTTTGCTCGGGACTAGCAAAATGCTGGTTGGGGCGTGTGTTGAGCTCATAATTGTGCATATTCTAACCCCAATTCATCACTCATTATGCATGATATACATGTTTAAAGGACCAACTTAATACATGATGTGTGATTGTAGGAACAAGATGGAGAGTTCACCATTTGAAAGCTAAATAGAGCCCTTTATGAGTGTTAAAGACCATTAGATCAAGCATGAAGGAAGACCAAAGAAAGACAAGCAAGGAGAGAAGAGAAAAGAAGAAAGAAAGAAAGAAAGAATGAAGAAAGAGTAGCCTAGACCGGTCAAGACCGGTCAGCCAAAGAAGCCCGACCGGTCAAGACCGGTCGGCCACCCCATTGGATGCACTCTACATGAAGGATAGCTTGGTCCGACCGGTCATGACCGGTCGGCCATAGCCACTGGAACAAGTTCAATGTAGTCCGACCGGTCATGACCGGTCGGCCACGTTACTGGACTAATGTACAAGTCAGTCCGACCGGTCATGACCGGTCGGCTGTGCTCACTGGACCTGTGCAAGTGAAGTCCGACCGGTCCTGACCGGTCGGTTGTGCGTAGAAAGCCGTTTCTATTCTTGGAACTCCGGAATTTTCTGCGCACTAGCGTAAGATTACGCAATTTCTGGAACTTTCTTACGTATTAGACTCCTCCAAGTTATAAAAGGGTGTCGTCTCTTCATACCAAAAGAGGCTACGACGTGGGGATTGCTGAGGAGACGAATTCTACTTCAGATTTCCTGTTTTAGTAGTTTTTCATGTTTTTAGAGGCTTTTAGTTCAAGGATGTTAGAGATGAACTAAACCCTCTTAGTTAGAGCTAAGAGGGGAAGCTTTTGATTCGTTTTTGATGGATTGATGCAACCTAGGTTTCCTTTTATGCTTTAATGAATGAATTTTAGTTCAATTTGAGTTTGAATCAAGTACTATGTTGGCTTCTACTTTGATCTCTTGATGACCCCGGGCTCATGTGATTCTTAGTGAGTTTTACTTAGTATCTTAGCTTTTGAGCATTGTTCATGCTTGTGTAATGCATTGATCTACCATCGACTCCGGGCATGGTAGACGCTTTGATTGCCTCGTATGCAATGGCCTGATTTTCATGTGGGAACTCATGCAACTGAAATTTTTATCTTTTGTGTATAATTTGGAATAGTTGTTTAGTGATTGATTTTGATTTAAATATAGTTCAAATCATGAGTTGTAATCAGGTCTAGTGACAGGACTTGGTGAAGGCTATGGTTATGAATCTCAACTAGATTGGAAAGAGGCTTGGCCTATACAATTGAGTGTGCCCAAGACCTGAGCGTGGAAGTGGGAATCAAATCAGTTAATAAGCACTTGTTTCAGATAACTGTGATTAACTGCTCTATATTCCGATCGGATAGAGATGTAAATCTGATTCTGATTGAATTATATGAGACCTAGTTGTGTTAATGCATTGAAACGTATCAAGAGTGGATCCTTGGCGCTCTAGTGACTTTTTAGATTGAATTTACCTTAACCATTCACTGTTTAAACTCAAATCACTGTTTGTTTAGTTTTAGTTCTTAATATAGTCTTAATTACTAGTTGTTTTAGTTAAATTCTGAAGATACCCATACGTAAATCTCTGTGGGAACGATATTCGGTCTTTTCGAATTATTACTACTTCGCAACCCTACACTTGGGGAGTGAACAACAGTCATAACCATCATTAAGTCTTGTCACAAGACAAAGCTAGATCATGATTTGAACTTGATTCAAATCATATACACAGTCCCATATACAACAGAATTCCAGAAAAATAGAACTTTGACAAGAAGTTCCCACATGAAAATCGTGAACCTAGAGCGTATTCCTGATTCCTCAGATCATACAGGTCTAGAGTAATTCACAACAATTAAGAACTCAAGCAATTCTTCCAAACATCCATGAGTTATCATAAGACTAAGAAAACCTACTTAGAACTTGAATTAAACTTCAAACCATTGTTCATAAACATGAAATCCAATCTTAAAACCAACTTTAAACGAATTGAAACATCTTATATTCACTACAAGCTTCACCTCTTAGCCCTAAATAAGAGGTTTAGCCGTTCATGATCCAAGGAAATATGAAACAACTAAGAAAAACATAAAAATAGCAAACAAACTAGGAGGAGTTGTGGAACTCCGAAATCCACTTCTTCCGCCTCCCACCTTACTCAAACCCTTCTAAGATACCCTAGGAAAGATCCCTAAGTATCCTTTTATAGTGGGGAGGCTCCGCAACATCGGAATCATCTAGAATTTACGTAAGGATACGCACCGCGCAGAGAAAATCAGAGCCCAAAATAGAAATTTCCTGTTTTTACACATGGCTGACCGATCGTGACCGGTCGGACTGGCTTGGCCGACCGGTCACGATCAGTCAGACTGGCAATCTCATCAGTCCAGCGTGCACAGGGCCTGTTGGCCGACCGGTCGGACATCTTCAGTAACAGTCCAGCGAGCTCAGCAAGGTCACCGACCCGTTGGCCAACCGGTCTTGACCGGTCGAACCAACTGGTCCTTCTGCCCAGTGAGTTCAACAGGGTTTGGCAGGTTGGCCAACTGATTTGGACCGGTCGACCCATGTCCATTTTCTTCTTTTTCTTCTTTTGTCTCTTCTCTTTCCTCCTTCTTTCTTCTTCCTTCTTTGTTCCACCTTGGGCCTTCATTCAACAGGGTCCTAATGTATTCTTTTTGACCTCCAATTGGGTGAAGTCACTCTCATCCCTACAATCACAAAACATGCATTAGGTTAGTCTTTAAATCATGAAAACCTTGCATAATGAGTGATGAATTTGGGTTAGAATATGCACAATTAAGAGCTCAACACACCCCCCAACCAACATTTTGCTAGTCCCGAGCAAAACATGCATGAAACCAATTTCATTCTCCAAAACCCAACTCTCCTTTAGAAACCATTCTTCTATACATCCCAAGATACAGAAGTGTAAGATTCAGAAAAACTAAGTGATACAGGTTGAAACCGTAAACTCTCAAAACATAATAAATGTCCATATAAGATTCCCACTGATTGGTTGACAAATAGATGAACTTGAACAAATTAAACCTAGTGTGCATTGTGAAAGTTCATCTCATGAGTTTCCAGGATTAACTTCTTCACAGATCACTAGACTATAGATCTTAAGGTATAAAGAACAACAACAAGCCAATGACAGGAATTTGCCTTACTGTCCTTCCGACGGCTTTCACACTACGTCCCATTTCCGGCTTTGGTTACGGGTAGACCATCCCCCGGTTGGTAATAGGTAGCCCTAATCGGAATTTTTCGCCATTTTTCCATCATTCCCAATTTCATCCTTCCTTTTCCTTTTTCTTTTAAATTAGATAGGATTTTTAGAAATCCATATCTTTCGTTATTTCCCATGGACAAGGATGGACAAAGTACCTCGGCTTGGTTTCTCAACACCTTAAATCAAAGTCTAGCTAATCCACAAATCATATAATCGTTTCAACTCATGAAAATCGTGTAATGTGAACTAGGTGTAAAGGTGTTCAAATTTTCTATCAATCACATAACTAGGGGAATTCACATATAAAATCATTATGCTATGAGAAGTTCAAGACTTAGAACCTCATACACTTCATATCTCCTCCTCTTATGCTCATATCATCTTGAACACATAGAAACAAAGTTTTCCAAAAGAGTTTTAAATTTTAGAAAAATTGAAAATTTTCTACATAATTGCTTGAAATGTTATAAAATGTTGGATTCATCCAAGTGATTCTATACCCCCCAACCAAATCTTGCATTGTCCTCAATGTAAAAGATGTGCAATGAGCAAAACATGAGAGCAATTTGAAAATAAAAGAGAGTGAGGAATGATAATACCTGAGAGAGTGAAAAGTGGAATTCTTCCTCCTTCTAACAAACCTATGAAAAATAAACAAAAGCAACCAAATCCTAATCCTAACTACTCTATACCTCCATCAGACTAGGAGATCAATCATCCTGATACACAGGATCAGTTAGAGGTATGGACATACCTTCTGAAGGAAACTTCTTAAAGAACGACTTTAATCGCTGACCATTCGCCTTAAAGATGTTGTCGTTCCTTGGATTTAACAACTCGACGGTCCCATATGGGTAGACAGTTTGCACAATGTAGGGACAGGTCCATCGAGATCGCTAATTTCCCCGGAAATAAATGTAGGCGATAATTATACAGAAAGACTTTTTGTTTGATCGTGAATGTCTTACGAAGAATGTTCTTATCATGGAACACCTTCGTCTTGTCCTTGTAAATTCTCGCATTCTCATATGCCTCGTTCCGGATTTCCACAAGTTCATTTAGTTGAAGTTTGTACAACGAGCTTGCCTTGTCAGAATCAAAATTCATCTTCTTTATTGCCCAATACGCCCTATGTTCCAACTCCACAGGCAAGTGACAAGCCTTCCCATAGACAAAGTCTATAGGGAGACATTCCAATAGGGGTCTTGAAAGCAGTACGGTAAGCCCAAAGCGCATCAGTGAGTCGAAGCGACCAATCCTTGCGATCGGGGTTCACCATTTTCTCCAAAATGTGTTTAATCTCCCTATTGGATATCTCAGCTTGTCCACTAGTTTGTGGGTGATAGGGGGTGCTCACTTTGTGTGTTACGCCATATTTTTTCATTAAGGTTTCAAATGGGCGATTACAAAAGTGAAACCCTCTATCACTAATGATGACTCGAGGTGTTCCAAACCGGGAAAGAATATTCTCTTTTAAGAAATGAATGACTGTTTTATGGTCATTATTCCGGCATGGGATCGCCTCGACCCATTTGGACACATAGTCAACGACAAGCAAGATATATATGTTTCTAAAAGAAGATGGGAATAGACCCATGAAATCGATGCCCCAACAATAAAAAATTTTGATTATTAAGATGGGATTAAGTGGCATCATATTTCTACGAGAGGTTCCTCCCAATTTCTGACATGGTTCACATGTTTTGCAAAACTCACGTGTGTCTTTGAACATAGTGGGCCAATAGAACCCACATTGTAGAATTTTGGCTGTGGTCTTCTTAGTCGAAAAGTGGCCACCACATGCCTGAGAATGACAAAAGGAGATGATACTTTGTTGTTCATCATCTGGCACACATCTCCTTATGATTTGATCGAGACAATACTTGAATAAGTATGAGTCGTCCCATAAGAATTTTCGCACCTCAGTGAAGAATTTATCCTTATCTTGCTTTTTCCAATGTGTAGGAATTGTACCTGTAACAAGATAGTTAGCAATGTCCGCATACCATGGCAATTGGGAAACTGCAAAAAGTTGTTCATCAGGGAACATGTCATTGATCGAGGTCGTTTCAGGGGAATCGGTGAGAATAAGTCGAGAGAGATGGTCAGCCACTACATTTTCTACTCCTTTCTTATCACGTATCTCTATGTAAAATTCCTAGAGTGGAAGGATCCATCGTAACAACCGTGGTTTAACATCCTTCTTAGAGAGAAGGTACTTAAGCGCAGGCATGGTCAGTGAATATTATGATCTTAGATCCAATTAAGTAGGACCTAAACTTGTCCAAGGCAAAGACTACGGCTAAAAGTGCTTTTTTCTGTAGTAGTGTAGTTTGCTTGGGCTGAGTTTAAGGTTCTACTTGCATAGTAGATAACACATGGCTTCTTCTCTTTTCTTTGGCCTAGCACGGCCTAAATAGCATAGTCGCTTGCATCGCACATAATCTCAAAAGGAAGGCTCCAATCAGGTGGTTGCATTATGGGAGCACATGTCAACATACCTTTAAGTGTGGTAAAAGCATTTTTACAGCCTTCATTCCACTCAAAGGAAGTCTCCTTTTGAAGTAAGTTACATAAAGGATGAGAGAGTGAACTGAAGTCCTTTATGAACCTTCTATAAAATCCTGCGTGTCTCAAAAAGAACCGCACATCTCGTATGCTCTTGGGTGGTGGAAGGTTAGAGATAAGATCAATTTTCGCTTTGTCCACCTCGATTCCATTTTGTGAGACGATGTGACCAAGTACAATTCCCTTTTGAACCATAAAGTGACACTTCTCCCAATTCGACACAAGGTTCTTCCCTTCACATCTTTTCAGCACAGATTTCAAGTGCTCTAGGCACTCATCAAAGCTACAACCAAATACTAAGAAATCATCCATGAAGACTTTGAGAATTGTACCCACCATATCAGAAAAGATACTCATCATACAACGCTGAAAGGTAGCAGGGGCATTACATAGTCCAAACGGCATCCGTCGATAGGCGAAAGTGCTGAATGGACATGTGAATGTAGTCTTTTCTTGGTCTTCACGGGCTATCTCTATTTGGTTGTACCCTGAATAGCCGTCAAGGAAGCAAAAATGGGAATGACCCGCCAACCTTTCTAAAATTTGATCAACAAACGGTAGGGGGAAGTGGTCTTTCCTCGTGACAGTGTTTAGCTTCCTGTAGTCAATGCACATTCTCCAACCGGTAGTGACTCTGGTTGGTACGAGTTCATTATTGGCATTTGCTACGATGGTTATTCCTGAATTTCTTAGGCACCACTTGAGTTGGACTCACCCATTGACTATGGGATATTGGGTAGATAATACCCACATCCAATAGTTTTACCACTTCGGCCTTAACCACATCCTTCATGTTTGGATTGAGTCGTCTTTGTGGTTACCTAGATGTCTTCGTATTCTCCTCAAGGTGTATGCAATGAGTACAAATCAGTGGGTCTATGCCTTAGGGATCCGCAATCGACCACCCAATGACACTCTTGTGCTCTAATAGAGTGGCCATTAGCCTACTCTCTTGTTCCTCATCCAAGAGGGAAGAAATCACCACCGGATATGTCTCATCTCGACCTAAATAGACATATTTCAGCTCACTTGGTAATGGTTTTAGGTGGAGTGTTGGTTCCTTGATATTGGATGGGAGGGGCTTGTTCTCGTTTACGGGTAAAGGCTCTAATAGGGCCCTCCATCTTTTGTTATCAAGTGCCGGCACCACATCTAACATGGCATCCATCTCTCCTATTGTGTTATCATTTATCTCATGAGAGTGGGCCACACATGCCTCCAAAGGATCGGAATATAATGACAAGGGGAATGTATCTTCCACGAATGATTCAATCATATTTATCTCATGGATCTCATCATCAACCTCCCGTGGTTGTTTGCATAAATCAAATATATTAAGCTCAAGTGTCATGTTTCTAAAGGACATTTGTACAAGCCCATTTCTACAATTGATAATTGCATATGAAGTAGCTAGAAAAGGGCGGCCAAGTATGACGGAAATTTAAGCACCGGTACCTATCACGGGATGTGTATCTAAGACAATAAAGTCTACTGGGTAGTAGAATTTATCAACTTGGACTAGAACATCTTCAATCATTCCTCTCGGTATACGAATGGATCTATTAGCAAGTTGGAGTGTGGTTTTGGTGGTTTTCAATTCACCTAACCCAAGTTGTTCGTAAATTGAGTATGGAATGAGGTTCACATTTGCCCCCAAATTGAGTAAAGCTTGTTTAATCCGGTAGTCTCCTATGATGCATGAGATGGTTGGACTACCCGGATCCTAGTATTTATGGGGCACCTCTTGTTTGATGATAGCGCTCAAATTCTCAGTCAAAAGTACTTTATTATGAACATTATGTTTCCTTTTGACCATACATAATTCCTTTAGAAATTTGACATAGGATGGTATTTGTTTTATGGCATCCAACAACGGAATGTTGATCTTCACCTGCTTGAAAACCTCTAAAATTTCCAGATTTTTGTCTAAAGGTTTGGGTGAAATCAACCTTTGGGTAAACGGGGCGACCGGCTTGTATTGCCTCTCCAGTTCTTTCTCTTGTGGAGTATTGTTTGAGCTATCATCTTCTTTGTAATTTTTCGGATCCTTAGGCTTTGGGGCCTTCACCGGATTAGATTTATCAACTGTTTTCCCACTTCTCAAAGTGGTGATAGCTTGAACATGCTCCGTATGTTGAGAGGATGAGCCTGCGTCTTGTATCTCAAATTGGGTTCTTGGGTTAGGAAGAGTTTGGGCAGGAAGTGTGCCTTTCTCCCTAACACTGAGATGAGATTCAACTCTAGCCATTGAGGTTTTCAATTCATTGATGGCTTGAGTTGAATTTTGATTGAATTTCAATTGCTCTTGCATGAACCCATCTATTTTCAGAGAATTAGTCTTGTTATACTCAGCTTGAACCGATACAAATGCACCCAACATCTCCTCTAGCGTAACTTTTGGAGTAATGACTAGAGATGGACCTAGTATAGGTTAAGCTTGAGGGATATTGTTTGCATTTGCAGTGGGTCCATTCCTCCAACTGAAGTTGGGATGGTTCTTCTAATTAGAATTAAACGTGTTCGAGTTTGGAGCACCAAATTGTCATTGATAATTGTTTATGGCATTTGATTGTTCATGTAAGATGTCTCGAACCACTGAAATTGTGGGACAATCTTGTGTTATATGTTGATTTTCGGCACAAATTCCACAAACAGTTTCAACTTCATTGGAGTTGATCGTCTCTCCTTTCTTCAATTCCATGGCCTCGACTTTTCTTGTGAGGCTAGCCACACGTGCACTTATGCTATCATCTTCTGATAGGACATAAATTCCTCATTTTTCCCTTTGTTAGGCTAGTCTTGGAATTTGCTGGTTTAGATGTATCCCAAGACTGTGCATTCTCAGCTAATTCCTCCAAATAGTCCCATGCTTCATCGGCTTCCTTATTCATGAACTCCCCATTACACCATCTCTACGAATTGGCGCATGGGTGAAGTCAGTCCTTCATAGAAAAATCTTATAACCCGCCAAATTTCATAGCCATGATGTGGGCATGCGTTTAACAAGTCCTTAAACATCTCCCAACATTAGAGAAGGTCTCATCTTCCTTTTGGGCAAAGTTCATGATAAGGCGCCTCAACATGTTCGTTTTATGAGTAGGGAAGAGTTTTTTTTATGAATTCGCTATGCATATCAGTCCATGCACCAATTGATATTGGCCTTAATGCATGTAGCCAACCTTTAGCTTTATCTTTAAGGGTAAAAAGAAATAATTTAAGTCTTACCACATCATCAGTAACATTTGCAAAGTGCATGGTGGTGATTACCTCATCAAATTCCTTAAGGTGTTAATAGGCACTTTCACTGTCTAATCCATGGAATTTTGGGAGGAGTTGGATCACTCCCGGTTTCAAATCTACATTCCCTGTATTTTGTGGAAAGACTATGCATGAGGAGTGCTCACTCTTGCTGGTTGCAAGTAATCACGTAATGTTCTTGGTTGGGGAACATTCTCAACCACATTCTCTCCTGTTTCGGTTTGATTTTGGCCCAGATTAGGATTGGCCATCGGATTAGGTTGATTTATAGCCATATTTTTAGACAAAATTGGAAAAGTTAGATGTCTCCTAGCATGTGGTTCTCTGTCAATTCCTTCAACTATTCCCCCTTCACTAATGAGTCAGTTATTGGAATCCCGAGCCCAATGTGGCATGTAAAACCTAAAAGAATGAAATAAAAAGAAAGAAGAATTCTTCCTTCCTTTCTCTACTCTTCTCTAAGACCGAAGCACAAGGTGGCTTGCAATGGCTAGGCCAGAAGCAAGGATAGAGACCGATTTCTCCTGGTCAATAGGGGTTCAGAGAACTCCCCACCCACTCTTTGAATCTTTTGAGAAAAGTGCAGAAAAAGAAGAAAGAGGAGTAGAGGTGAGAAGAGAAATCTCTGAGCACAAGGTGATCCAAGATGGCATAGCCGACCAATAGAAATTCAGGTGGCACAAGGCCTACCTATCAGAGATCCAAAAAGGAGTCTCCACCCACTCTACAAGAGATGAATAAGATAGGAATGAATAGGAGACGAGGAAGAGTAAGGTTAGAAAGATAGAACCTGATTTGGCACTTGAGATCCTTATGTCTTTTTCAGCTTCCTAGAAATCCCTGCAAAAGAAAAATCAAACAAAAAAAATTAAGTTAGTACTAGAATCCTAAAAATCCTAAATAGATACTATTTTCAAAAATTTGTGAAAAACCAAAAACTGTGGTTTTAAAGTCCCTGGCGACGGTGCCAAAAACTTGTTCGCCTCCCCAAGTGAAGGGTTGCGATGTAGTAATAAACTCGGTAAGACCGAGGTCGATCCACAGGGACTTATGTAGGAATTCACAAAACACTTCCGATAGTTTCTACTGAGAAGCTAACAGATTAGTTTTTAAGGAGATTGATGTGAACAACAATTTTAAACTTAAACTGAAGTAATTAATTAAGAAAAGGCACTAGGGGTTCAAGGATCCACTTGTAGCAATCCTTGATGCTCAATTCGCTGTGGTTTCTCACTTTCTCAACTAGAATCGAAATTAAGATCTATCTAGTCGGATGATAGAGTAGTTAAACCAACAATCTGCCATATGTAAGATCAATGTACATGATTCACTCAATGCAAGCTAGGACGAGCCTACTCAATTGCATAGGTCAGTCCCAATTCCAATAGACTAAGTTCATAGTCATAACCATCATTTAGTCCTGTCACAAGACAAAGCTAGATCATGATTTGAACTTGATTCAAATCACATGCACAGTCCCATACACAACAGAATTTCAGAAAAATAGAACTTTGGTAAGAAGTTCCCACATGAAAATCATGAACCTAGAGCGTATTCCGATTCCTCAGATCATACAGGTCTAGACTAATTCACAACAATTAAGAACTCAAGCAATTCTTCCAAACATCCATGAGTCATCATAAGACTAAGAAAAACTACTTAGAAGTTGAATTAAACTTCAAACCATTGTTCATAAACATGAAATCTAATCTTAAAACCAACTTTAAACGAATTGAAACATCTTAGATTCACTACAAGCTTCACCTCTTAGCCCTAGTTAAGAGGTTTAGCCGTTCATAATCCAAGGAAACATAAAACAACTAAGAAAAACATAAAAATAGCAAACAAACTAAGAGGAGTTGTGGAACTCCGAAATCCACTTGCACCGCCTCCCACCTTGCTCAAACCCTTCTAAGATAACCGAGGAATGATCCCTAGGTGTCCTTTTATAGTGGGGAGGCTCCGCAACATCGGAATCATCTAGAATTTACGTAAGGATATGCACTGCGCAGAGAAAATCGGTGCCCAAAATAGAAATTTCCTGTTTTTACACGTGGTCGAACGGTCATGACCGGTCGGACTGGCCGACCGGTCACGACCGGTTGAATTGGAAATCCCATCAGTCCAGCGTGCACAGGGCCTGTTGGCCGACCTGTCACGACTGGTCGGACCATCTTCAGTAACAGTCCAGGGAGCTCAGCAGGGTCACTAACCCGTTGGCTGACCGGTCTTGACCGGTCGGATCAACTGGTCCTTCTGTCCAGTGAGTTCAACAGGGGTTGGCAGGTCGGCCGACCGGTCTGGACCGGTCGGCCCATGTCCATTTTCTTCTTTTTCTTCTTTTGTTTCTTCTCTTTCCTCCTTCTTTCTTCTTCCTTCTTTGTTCCACCTTGGGCCTTCATTCAACAGGGTCCTAATGTATTCTTTTTGACCTCCAATTGGGTGAAGTCACTCTCATCCCTATAATCACAAAACATGCATTAAGTTAGTCTTTAAATCATGAAAACCTTGCATAATGAGTGATGAATTTGGGTTAGAATATGCACAATTAAGAGCTCAACATGTTTTCAATTAGAGACTATTGGAAGTAATTCTATGAATTCTTGAGTTAGTCCCTATGGATCGACCTCGGTCGTACTGAGATTATTACTACATCGCAACCCTACACTTGGGGAAGCGAACAATGATCAATCTCCTTACATTTGATTTTCTTGAGATGTCCAAGGTGATGGGAGGTAGGTTTGACATCTCTACAATTAATGGGAAGTGATTTGCTAGAGAATTTCAACTACAAAGATCTCACTATAGAGTTCAGACATGAATTTAACTATCCAGATTAGGTTCTAAACTCTAGAGTGTAAGTGCAAATATTTGTCAATTAGCATGTTGTGCATGTCGTCAAGTCTGATGAGCCCAGAACGAAGCCTTGAAGACCTCCGGCAGCTCGATGTGGAAATTTCATTGAAGATCGCATGTTCCAAGCCAGCTCAAAACCAACTCCCAATGACCTTATACTTGTGTATTTCCCAAAACCTTTGTCCTCTAATTGGCTAGCGCTTAATAAGCATTCCCTTTTATCTTCACACCTTAGTGGAGAGTCCATTAGATCAGCTGGACTTTGGCCTGCCTGGACAAGAAATGCTCCGCAAAAAGTATCAAAAATCATATTAAAAAAATTATGCAAAGAAGTCACCGGACGCCCGACCAAACTGCACTGGGTGCCCGACTATAGGCACATTATCTTCAGCGAGTTCTAGACTGAATTTCGGGCTCCCGACCCTGACTCCGCCAGGTGCTCGACCAATGTGAAATCTATTTAGTGAGTTGCCCAAAAATTTAAGTGAATTTCAGGCGCTCGATCAGGCCTTTCCAAGAGTCCAACCATGGTAATCGGGCGCCCAACCATAACTTCACTGGGTGTCCAACCAGCTCAAAATTTGTCCAGTGACTAAACTGATTTTCTAGATTGAATTTCGGGCGCCCGACTTTTTGCTCCCCAAGTGTAAAGTTACGATGTAGTTATAATTCGATAGAGACCGAGATTGTCCTCAGGGACTAACTCAGGAGTTCACAAAATTTCTTTTAATAATCTCTAATTGAAATCAAACTACAATAAACTGGAATTTGAATGTAGAGGAATAATCTGTAAACTTGAGATGAAATTAACAATCTAAAGAAGCACTAGGGTGCCAAGAATCCTTGATGCATAATTCGCTTTGGTTTCTCAATTACACAACTAGAATCGAAATCAAATCCTATCTAGCTGGATTATAGAGCGGTTAATTTAGCAAAACAATCTGTCACATGTGTTGTTCATCAACATGATTCTCTCAATTCAAGTTAAGACTTGGGCACACTCAATTGCATAGGTTAATCCTAGTTCCAATAGATTAAGATCACAACTATGATAATCATCAAACCCTGTCACTAAGCTTAACTAATATCATGGTTTAAACTTGATTTAATCACATAAACAAACAATACATATTACAAAATTTTCATAAAAGATAGAACTTTAGTTTGAAGTTTCCACATGAAGATCCAAGCTCTAGAGCGTCTTGAATTCGATTCCTCAGAGCGTACAGGTCTAGATCTTTGCAAAACAACTAAGAACTAAGACAATTCTTCTAAACATCCATGAGTCATCAAAAGATTAAGAAAAACTACTTAGAACTTCATTCAAACTCAATAAACCATTGTTCAACATTAAAAACAATCCATGAAACCATTAAAAACGAATTAAAACATCTTAGAACTACTACAAGCTTCACCTCTTAGCCTTAGCTAAGCAGTTTAATCGACCATTATTGAGCTCTTAAATGTGCATATTCTAACCCCATTTTATTACTAACTATGCTAGAAATAAGTGATTAAAGACCCAACTAATGCATGGTTTTGTGGTTGTAGGAATGAGAGAGAGAATTCATCAATTGAGGCCTTAAAGATGTTGTTTACACACCTTGAAGATTAAAGGAATAAGGACCAAAGGTGGAGCAAAAGTGCATTGAAGATGAAGGAGGAGAAGCTGAGAATTTCAGCTAATTTCATGTCCACTAGCCAGTCGGTCATAACCACCGACCGGCCGGCCAAACCCTCCAGAAACAAGAAACTCTTTGGACAAATTTTATGAAGGCCGACCCTCTGACCGACCGGCCGGCTGAAGGGTCGGCCTATGCATTACAGTGTCCAACGAATTCAGCAGTTTGAAGCATGTCCACTGGCCGACCGGCCGACCGGTCGGTTGATGGGTCGGACTGTGTAAAAGAAAGACTCTAGTGAAAATTGCAATTGCAGGCACTTCATCCTACCGGCCAGACAAGGGGTCTGATCGGCCGATCAACACTCAGGAACATCTAGAGCTCTGAAAATCTCTACGCAAAACGCTAATCTTGCAGGATTTCTTGATGTTTCTTCTCACCTAGGGCTTCAAAGCTATAAAAGGACTCCCCTAGCTTATTCCTAAGCATCCAAGAAGAGATTTAGCACGGTGGGAGGCGACGGAAGTCAGATCCGGAGTTCTACAACTCCTCCTAGTTTGTTCTTCTAGTTTTATGTTTTTCTTAATTGTTTTCATGTTTCCTTGGATCATGAACGGCTAAACCTCTTAGCTAGGGCTAAAAGGTGAAGCTTGTAGTGAATCTAAGATGTTTTAATTCGTTTGATTTGGTTTCAAGTTGGATTATTAGTAAAGAACAATGATTGAAGTTTAAATAAAGTTCTAAGTATTTTTTCTTAATCTTATGATGGCTCATGGATGTTTAGAAGAATTGCTTGAGTTCTTAATTGTTTTAAATTATTTTAGACCTGTACGCTTCGAGGACTTGGATTCAATACGCTCTAGACCTTTGATCCTCATGTGGGAACTTCATACCAAAAGTTCTACTTTTCTGGAAATTTCCGATTATGTGTGATTGTGTATGTGATTTGAATCAAGATCAAATCATGATCTAGTTATACTTTGTGATAGAATTTAATGATGATTATGATTGTGATCTTAACCTATTGGAACTAGGATTGACTTATATAATTGAGTGTGCTCAAGTCCTAACTTGAATTGGGAGAATCATGTACTTGAATCACACATATGGTAGATTGTTTGTTTTAACTGCTCTATCATTCGGCTAGATAAGACTTAATTTCGATTCTAGTTGAGAAAGTGAGAAACCATAGCGAATTAAGCATCAATTATTGCTACAAGTGGATCCTTGAACCCCTAGTGCTTTTTATTGTTGATTACATTCAATTTAGTTCAAAATATCTATCTACTCCAAATTCCTAAATCCTGTTTAGTTAGTTCTTAATTAGAAACCATTGAAAGTGTTTTGTGAATTCCTACATAAGTCCCTGTGGATCGACCTCGGTCTTACCGAGATTATTACTACATCGCAACCCTACACTTGGGGAAGCAAACAAGTTTTTGGCACCGTTGCCAGGGACTTTGACGGTTTTTTCACAAAATTACTGAAAATAGTTTCTATTTGAGATTTTTAGGACTCCTTTTACTAACTTAGTTTGTTTACTTTATTTTGTTTTTACAGGAATTCTAGGAGTTGAAGTAGTCACTTCAAATCTGGTTTTTCTAACCCTTTTTCTTTTATTTTTATTTTTCTGATATTTGCATGCCACATTGGGTTCGGGATTCTAATAACCGACTCATTAGTGAAGGGGGAATTGTTGAAGGGATTGATAGGGAGACACGTGCTAAGAAACGTTTAGATTTTCCAATTTTTTTCTGAAAGTATGGCTGAAAATCAACCCAACCCTATGGCCAATCAAAATCTAGGGCCAAAACCAAACCGAAATGAGAGAGAATGTGGTTAAGAATGTTCCCCGACCTAGAACATTACGTGATTACTTGCAACCTACAAGAGCAAGCACTCCCTCATGCATAGTTTTTCCACTAATTACAGGGAACATAGATTTAAAACCGGGAGTGATCCAACTCATTCCAAAATTCTATGGACTAGACAGTGAAAGTGCCTATCAACATCTTAAGGAATTAGATGAGGTGATAGCCACAATGCACTTTGTAAATGTAACCGATAATGTGGTGAGACTCAAATTATTTCATTTTTCCCTTAAAGAGAAAGCTAAGGCTTGGCTTCATGCATTAAGGCCAAGATCAATTGGCACATGGACTGAGATGACTGGGGAGTTCATTAAATAGTTCTTCCCTACTCACAAAACGATCATGTTGAGGCGCCTTATCATGAATTTTACTCAAAAAGAGGATGAGACCTTCTTCCAATGTTGGGAGAGGTTCAAGGACTTCTTAAATGCATGCCCACTTCATGGTTACGAAATTTGGCTGGTAATAAGCTTTTTCTATGAAGGACTGACTTCACCCATGCGCCAATTCGTAGAGATGATGTGTAATGGAGAATTCATGAATAAGGAAGCCGAGGAAGCATAAGACTATTTTGATGAATTAGCCGAGAATGCACAGTCTTGGAATACATCTAGACCAACAAATTCTAAGACAAGCCAACAAAAGGAAAAAGGAGGAATTTATGTCCTCTCAGAAGAAGATAACATAAGTGCACGTGTGGCTAGCCTCACAAGAAAAGTTGAGACCATGGAATTGAAGAAAGGAAAGTTGATCAACTCAAAAAACGTTAAAATTGTTTGTGAAATTTATGCCGGAAATCAACATGCAACACAGGATTGTCCCACAATTTCTGCATTCCAAGATATATTACAAGAACAATCAAATTCCATAAATAATTATCAACGGCCATTTAGTGCTCCAAACTCAAACACGTATAATTCTAGTTGGAAGAACCATCCCAACTTCAGTTGGAGGAATGGACCCACTGTGAATGCAAACAAGACCCCTCAAGCTCAACCTTTACTAGGCCCATCCCTAGTAATTACACCAAAAGCTACGCTAGAGGAGATGTTGGGTGCATTCGTATCGGTTCAAGATGAACATAACAAGACCAATTCTCTGAAAATTGATGGGTTCATGCAAGAGCAACTAAAATTCGATCAAAATTCATCTCAAGCCATTAATGACTTGAAAACCTCAATGGCTAGAGTTGAATCTCATCTCAGTGTTAGGGAGAAAGGCACACTTCCTGCCCAACCTCTTCCTAACCCAATGACCCAATTTGAGATACAAGACGCAAGCTCATCCTCCCAACATACGGAGCATGTTCAAGCTATCACCACTTTGAGAAGCGGAAAAATAATTGATAAATTGAATCCGGTGAAGGCCCTAAAGCCTAATGATCCAGAAATTTCCAAAGAGGATGATAGCCCGAACAACACTCCACATGAGAAAGAACCAGAAAGGTAATACAAGTCGGTTGCCCCGTTTCCCCAAAGGTTGATTTCACCCAAACCTTTAGACAAAAACTTAAAAATTTTAGAGGTTTTTAAGCAAGTGAAGATCAAAATTTCACATGCTATAAAACAAATACCATCCTATACCAAATTTCTAAAGGAATTGTGTGCAGTCAAAAGGAAACACAATGTTCACAATAAAGTACTTTTGACTGAGAATTTGAGCGCTATTATCAGACAAGAGGTGCCCTAAAAATATAAGAATCCGGGTAGTCCAACCATCTCATGCATCATAGGAGACTACCGGATCAAATATGCCTTACTCGATTTAGGGGCAAGTGTTAACCTCATCCCATACTCGGTTTATGAACTTGGGTTAGGTGAATTGAAACCCACCAAAACTATACTCCAACTTTCTGATAGATCTATTCGTACACCAGGAGGAGTGATTGAGGATGTCTTGGTCCAAGTTAATAAATTCTACTACCCAGTGGACTTTATTGTCTTGGATACGCATCCTGTTATAGGTACCGGTGCTCAAATTCCCATCATACTTGGCCACCCTTTTCTAGCTACTTCAAATGAAATTATCAATTGTAGAAATGGGCTTATACAAATGTCCTTTGGAAATATGACACTGGAGCTGAATATATTTGATTTATGCAAACAACCGCAGGAAGTTGATGACGAGATCCATGAGATAAATTTGATTGAATCATTCATGGAGGATACATTCCCCTTGACATTCTATTTCGACCCTTTGGAAGCATGTTTGGACCACTCTCATGAGATGAATGATGACACAATACGAGAGATGGATGCCATTTTGGATGTTATGCCGGTACTTGATAATAAAAGATGGAGGGCATTATTTGAACCTTTACCCTTAAGCGAGAACAAGCCTCTTCCATCCAATATCAAGGCATCAAAGCTCGACCTAAAATCATTACCAAGTGATTTGAAATATGTATATTTAGGTCGAGATGAGACATATCCGGTGGTGATTTCTTTCCACTTGGATGAGGAACAAGAGAGTAGGCTAATAGACACTCTAATAGAGCATAAGAGCGCCATTGGATGGTCGATTGCTGATCTCAAAGGCATCGACCCCCTGATTTGTACTCATTGCATACACCTTGAGGAGAATGCAAAAACATCTAGGCAACCACAAAGACGCCTCAATCTAAACATGAAGGAGGTGGTTAAGGCTGAGGTTTGAAACTATTGGATGTAGGTATCATTTACCCAATATCCGATTGCCAATGGGTGAGTCCAACTGAAGTGGTGCCTAAGAAATCTGGAATAACCATTGTAGCCAATGCCAATAATGAACTCGTGTCAACCAGAGTCACTACTGGTTGGAGAATGTGCATTGACTACAAGAAGCTAAACACAGTCACGAGGAAAGACCACTTCCCCCTACCGTTTGTTAATTAAATTTTAAAAAGGTTGGCGGGTCATTCCCATTTTTGCTTCCTTGATGGATATTTAGGGTATAACCAAATAGAGATCACCCTAGAGGACCAAGAGAAGACAACATTCAGATGTCCATTCTGCACTTTCGCCTATCGAAGGATGCCGTTTGGACTATGCAATGCCCCTGCCACTTTTCAGCGTTGTATGTTGAGTATTTTTTCTGATATGGTGGGAACGATTCTAGAAGTCTTCATGGACGATTTCTCTGTATTTGGTTGTAACTTTGATGAGTGCCTTATGCACTTAAAAACTGTGTTGAAAAGATGTGAAGAAAAGAACCTCGTGTTAAATTGGGAGAAATGTCACTTCATGGTTCAAAAGGGAATAGTACTTGGTCACATCATCTCACAAAATGGAATCGAGGTGGACAAAGCTAAAATCGATCTTATCTCTAACCTTCCACCACCCAAGAGTGTACGAGATGTGCGGTCCTTTTTGGGACATGCCGAATTTTATAAACGGTTCATAAAGGACTTTAATTCACTCTCTCGTCCTTTATGTAACCTCCTTCAAAAGGAAAACTCATTTAAGTGGACTGAAGATTGTCAAAATGCCTTTAATAAACTAAAAGGTATGTTGACATGTGCTCTCATAATGTAACCACCTGATTAGAGCCTTCCTTTTGAAATTATGTGCGATGCAAGCGACTACGCTACTGGGGTTGTGCTAGGCCAGAGAAAAGAGAAAAAACCATGTGTCATCTACTATGCAAGTAGAACTTTAAACTCAGCTAAAAAAAACTACACTACTACAGAAAAAGAACTTTTAGCCGTAGTTTTTGCTTTAGAAAAGTTTAAGTCCTCCTTGATTAGATCCAAGATCATCATATTCACTGACCATGCTGCGCTTAACTACGTTCTCTCTAAGAAGGATGCTAAGCCACGCTTGTTAAGATGGATCCTCCTACTCCAAGAATTTGACATAGAAATACGTGATAACAAAGGAGTAGAAAACGTCATGGCTGACCATCTCTCGAGACTTGTTCTCACCAATTACCCTGAGACGACCGCGATCAATGACATGTTCCCTGATGAAAATTTTTTTAAAGTCTCCCAATTGCCATGGTATGCGGACATTGCTAACTATCTTGCTACAAGTACAATTTCGACATAGTGGAAAAAGTAAGATAATGATAAGTTCTTCAACGAGGTGAGAAAATTCCTATGGGACGACCCATACTTATTCAAGTATTGTCCCGATCAAATCATAAGGAGATCTGCGTCGGATGATGACCAACAAAGTATCATCTCCTTTTGTCATTCTCAGGCGTGTGGTGGCCACTTTTTGACTAAGAAGACCGCAGCCAAGATTCTGCAATATAGGTTTTATTGGCTCACCATGTTCAAAGATACCCATGAGTTTGTAAAACGTGTGAGCCTTGTCAGAAATTGGGAGGAATATCCCTTAGAAATATGATACCACTCAATCCTATCTTACCAATCGATATTTTTTATTGTTGGGGCATCGATTTCATGGGTCCATTCCCATCTTCTTTCAAAAATTTATATATATATTGCTAGCCCTCGACTATGTTTCAAAATGGGTTTAGGCGATTCCATGCCGGAACAATAACCATAAAACAGTCATTCGTTTCTTAAAAGAAAATATCCTTTCCCGATTTGGAACACCTCGACTCATTATAAGTGATGGAGGTCTCATTTTTTGTAACCGCTCGTTTGAAGCTTTAATGAAGAAATATGGCGTAAATCACAAAGTGAGTACTCCCTATCACCCACAAATAAGTGAACAAGCTGAGATATCCAATAGGGAGATTAAACATATTTTGGAGAAATAGTGAACCCTGATCGTAAGGATTGGTCGCTTCGACTAAACGATGCACTCTGGGCTTACCGTACTACTTTCAAGACCCCCATTGGAATGTCTCCTTATAGACTTGTCAATGGGAAAGCTTGTCACTTGCCCGTGGAGTTGGAACATAGGGCATATTGGGCAATAAAGAAGATGAATTTTGATTATGACAAAGCAAGCTCGTTGCGCAAACTTCACTTGAATGAACTTACGGAACTCCGGAATGAGGCATATGAAAATGCGAGAATTTACAAGGACAAGACGAAAGTGTTCAATGATAAAAACATTCTTCATAAGACCTTCACGATTAATCAAAAGGTCCTTATGTATAATTCTCAACTACATTTATTTTCGGGAAAATTGAGATCTCGATGGACCGGTCCCTACATTGTAAAAACTGTTTATCCATATGAGACTGTCGAGTTATTGAATCCAAGGACCAGTAATATCTTTAAAGCAAATGGTCAACGATTAAAACCATTCTTTGAGAATTTTCCTTTAGAAGGTATGTCCATTCCTTTGACTGATCCTGTGTTTCAGGATGGTTGATCTCCTAGTCTGATGGAGGTATAGAGTAGTTAGGAGTAGGATTTTGTTGCTTTTTGTTTGCTTTTTCATAGGTTTGATAGAAGGAGGTAGAATTCCAGTTTTTGTTCTCTCATCCCTCATCCCCTTTCTTTTATATTTGCTCTCATATTTTGCTCAATGCATATCTTTTACATTGAGGACAATGCAAGATTTGGTTGGGGGTGTGGGTCACTAAGATGAATCTAGTGTTTTGTAACATCTCGAGCAATTATGTTTTTTTCAATTTTTCTACAAATTCAAAACTCCTTTGGAAAACTTTGTTTCTATGCAGTTGGGATGGTGTGAGTATTAGGAAAAGGAGAGGCACAGTGAGTGAATTTGAATATCTTGAACATTCTCTAAGATACTAGTTTTATATGCGAATCCCCCTATTTTTATGATTGATAGAATTTCTAAACACTTTTACACCTAGTTCACATTACACAATTCTCACGCTTTGAAAGGATTATGTAGAATTGTGAATTGGTTAAGTTTGGATTTGAGGTGTTGAGAAACCACGCCGGGGTACTTTGTCCATCCTTGTTCATGGAAAAATAACGAAAGATATGGATTTCTAAAAATCCTATCTAATGAAAAAGAAAACGGAAAGGAAGGATGAAAATATGAGAATGATAGAGAATATGGTGGAAAATTCTGAAAAGGGCTACCTATTACCAACCGGGGGATGGTCTACCCGTAACCACAGCCGAAAATGGGACGTAGTGGGAAAGCTGTTGGAAGGACGGTAAGACAAATTCCTGTCATAAGCTTGTTGTTGACCTATACACCGTTGAATCCATACCTTAGTTAATTCATGAAGAAGGTAACCCTGGAAATCCATGAGATGAGCATTCACTGAGCACACTAGGTTAAATTGTTTAGATTCTTCCATTTATCAATCAATCAGCAGGAATTTCATATGAGTACTTAGTATGTTTTGAAAAATTCAAGGTTTTAACTTCTATCACTGGGCATTTCAGAATTCTTTACACTTGTATATCATTGAGTTTATAGAAACATGGTTTCTAAAGGAGAGTTAGGTTTCAAATAATGAAATTCGTTTCACGCATGTTTTGCTCGGGACTAGCAAAATGCTGGTTCGGGGGTGTGTTGAGATCTTAAATGTGCATATTCTAACCTTATTTCATTACTAACTATGCTTGAAATAAGTGATTAAAGACCCAACTAATGCATGGTTTTGTGGTTATAGGAATGAGAGAGAAAATTCATCAATTGAGGGCTTAGAGATGCTGTTTACACACCTTAAAGATCAAAGGAATAAAGGACCAAAGGTGGAGCAAAAGTGCATTGAAGATGAAGGAGGAGAAGCTGAGAATTTCAGCTAATTTCATGTCCACCGGCCGGCCGGTCAAAGCCACCGACCGGCCGGCCAAACCCTCCAGAAACAAGAAACTCTCTGGACAAATTTTATGAAGGCCGACCCTCTGACCGACCGGCTGGACAGACTGACCGACCGATCGGCCGACCGGTCAGCTGAAGGGTCGGCCTATGCATTACAGTGTCCAGCGAATTTAGCAGTTTGAAGCATGTCCACCGGCCGGCCGGCCGACCGGTCTGCTGATAGGTCGTACTGTGTAAAAGAAGACTCCAGTGAAAATTACAATTGCAGGCACTTTGTCCGACCGGTCTGACAGGGGGTTCGACCGACCGGTCAACACTCAGGAACATCTAGAGCTCCGAAAATCTCTATGCAAAATGCTAATCTTACGGGATTTCTCGAAGTTTCTTCGCACCTAGGGCTTCAAAGCTATAAAAAAAAATCCTCTAGCTCGTTCCTAGGCATCCGAGAAGAGATTTAGCATGGTGGGAGGAGGCGAAAGTCAGATCCGGTGTTCTACAACTCCTCCTAGTTTGTTCTTCTAGTTTTATGTTTTTCTTAGTTGTTTTCATGTTTCCTTGGATCATGAACGGCTAAACCTCTTAGCTAGGGCTAAAAGGTAAATCTTGTAGTGAATCTAAGATGTTTCAATTCATTTGATTTGGTTTTAAGTTGGATTATTAGTGAAGAACAATGGTTGAAGTTTGAATAAAATTCTAAGTAGTTTTTCTTAATCTTATGATGGCTCATGGATGTTTAGAAGAATTGCTTGAGTTCTTAATTGTTTTAAATTATTCTAGACCTGTACGCTCTGAGGAATTGGATTCAATAGCTCTAGACCTTTGATCCTCATGTGGGAACTTCATACCAAAAGTTCTACTTTTCTGAAAATTTCTGATTATGTGTGATTGTGTATGTGATTTGAATCAAGATCAAATCATGATCTAGTTATACTTTGTGACAGAATTTAATGATGATTATGATTGTGATCTTAACTAATTAGAACTAGGATTGACTTATGCAATTGAGTGTACTCAAGTCCTAACTTGACTTGAGAGAATCATGTACTTGAATCACACATATGGCAGATTGTTTGTTTTAACTACTCTATCATCCGGCTAGATAAGACTTAATTTCGATTGTAGTTGAGAAAGTGAGAAACCACATCGAATTAAGCATCAAGGATTGCTACAAGTGGATCCTTGAACCCCTAGTGCTTTTCATTGTTGATTACATTCAATTTAGTTCAAAATATCTATCTACACCAAATTTCTAAATCCTGTTTAGTTAGTTCTTAATTAGAAACCATTGAAAGTATTTTGTGAATTCCTACACAAGTCCTTGTGGATCGACCTCGGTCTTACCGAGATTATTACTACATCGCAACCCTACACTTGGGGAAGCGAACAACCATGCTAAGAGAAAACAGGAAAACTAATGGAAATATGAAGAACTAGAAAGAAAGCTAAGTAGAGGGGGCTGTAGAACTCCGAATCTGACTTTCTCCACCTCCTAATGTGATAAATCTCTTCTAAGTTAGCTTAGAAATGAAGTGGAGGTGTTCTTTTATAGGCTTTGGGCCCCAGCCACGAAGATCCTTCAAGAAAGTGCGTAACCCGTACGTTTTAAGCAGGAAAAATCGAATTCTAGAAACATAAATTTATGTTTCTGGACATTGGCTGGCCGGCCAGACCCCCCTGTTCGGCTAGTCGGAGCTTGGGCAGCAAATATCAGAAGTATCTGGACATTGGAATGCATAGGCTTACCTGCTGGCTGGCCGGCTAGCCAGTCCATCCGGCCGATTGGTCAGCAGGTCGGGCTCCTTAAAATCAGTCCAGCGAAAGTGTGATTTGTGGAGGGTTTGGCTGGCCGGCCGGATGACATGTAAAATGTGAATTTTTCAGCTTTTCTTCCTCCATCTCTATTGTATCTTTCATCCACTTCTTGTCATTTATTCCTTTGATCTTCAAGGCATGTAAGAAGGGCCTCTAAGAACCCAAATGGCGAAGTCTCTCTCTGATTCTTACAATCACAAAACCATGCATTAGGTAGGTCTTTAAACATGTAAATCATATATAGTTAATGATAAAATGAGGTTAGAATATGTACATTTAAGAGCTCAACACCAACCATGTGTCCACGAGGCGCTCGACCACCACTGGATCTACTCTTCTACTTTATGTCCAGGCGCTCGAAGCTATTGACTGGGCACCCGAACTAGCCATTTTTTCCCGTTATTAACATGTCTATATAATCATTAGTAGGGGGTTTGAGGCATGTACGAAGAATAGTGTTGACCTTTGAGAGTGTGAGTTTCCATAGCTAAAAACCCTTATTCTCAAAGTCCTATACCTTGAGTTCATTGTTCAATCCTTATTTTTAGAGAATTGTAATGAGCATTCAAGGCTCGGATTAAAACGTGAACTCAAGACCTCATTAATAGCCCTTGACCTAATCCAAAATAGATGTATCCTCTGTCATTTAGGCCATTAATGCTACCCTAGGTGACACCTTCCTCTCTCAACTAAAGCTTTATCCTATTAGGGGATCACATATCCTATTTTTCCTCACATTGGAAGCTACAAGCAAGCATTCAATGCATGGTTGCTGATCGAGGGAGCTGAAGAAGGAGTTGTTCGTGCAAGCCAAAGTTTCTTCATCTAAAAGTGCTATCAAGGGGCTCATTCAACTAAGTATTCTTTAGATTTTTTAGTCCAAGAAAACTCCTCATGTTGTGAGATTTAGGTTTTAGAGTTTGAAGATCTAAAATCGTGTGAGTCCTTGGGTAGGACAAGTCCTTGTGTAGGACAAGTGTTTGATGGATTACCCCTAAGGAAGGATGAATTCATGTGTTGAAGTATAGACCTTTTGTAGGTTGTAAGGGTTTATGGTAAACCCCATTTAATGCCATTGTGATAGTGAAATCCGGTCACTCAAGGAGTGAGTGGATCAGCCAAGAGTGGAGTAGGTACATAACCGAACCACTATAAATCTCTTGTGATGTGGTGAATGATTTTTATCTATATATGCAATTGTTTGCAATTATTTTACTCTTTCCATACTTGAGATGAATTGACAATAACATGTTTGATATTACTGGCAATCAATCTCATGAATGTTTCATATAAATAGAACATAGCATATCTAGTGTTTGTGGAAATGTTTCTAAGATGCAAATCATATTCTCATGTGTATCTTCTTGTATCATTTGCATGCTTATGAGTGTTTAAATTGTTAAATTTAAAAAGTATCCTATTCACCCTCTCCCTCTAGGACAAAGAATCAAGTTTCTTGCTTCTACAAGTGCGTTAATCAAACTTATACCGCAATTTTATTGAGATCAAAGTGGACAAGTTCATTTTCTAAATGAGCTTTGAATGCTCAATTCTTGTGATGAATCATAAGGAAGATACCTTGTATAGGTTAAGATTAAAGCATAATGGTGTATACAATAATGGTGTCTTTTAAATCATTAAAATTCCTCTGATTAACCCAAAGACTGAGTCTTCCCTTTTTATAAATGAAGCTCTAACGACTATAAAATGGGCAGAAAACAACTGTTTTGATGGATCGAACACATCTTCGATAGATCATAACCTAACTTCGATGGGATCGAAGAATTGTCCAGAGAGTTTTTGAGGTTGCTGGACATCAATTTCGATGGATCGAAACATATTTCGATGGCATCGAAAACCCCACTTCGATGAATCAAGGGTTGTTCGATGGAATTGAAAAATTGTCTAGAGAGTTCACAAATGTTGTTAGACATATGTTCGATGGATCGAATTGGTCTTCAATTGAAGACCCATCAAAATGCACTTCAATGAATAGAAGTCCAATCGAAAACTCTTGTCTGGGTTAGTTTGTTTGCAACAGCTTGCACCTCTTTTATTAGCCTAACATATCATATTTTTCTAAGTGTTCTAAGGCTAATGAAAATAACTAAGGGATTTTTCTATATGGTCATAGTTATCTAGATGTTATGAGTGTTTTGGTTCTAAGGGTTAGGGTCACCAAGGCATCTCTTTGGCTCTCTTTTATTAGCCTAATGTTGAGCTCTTAATTGTGCATATTCTAACCCCAATTCATCACTCATTATGCATGGTTTTCATGATTTAAAGCTTAATCTAATACATGATTTTGTGTTTGTAGGAATGCAAGAGAGATTTCAATTATGCGATGCTTAGGGACCCTTCCTACATGCCTTGAAGATCAATGGAAGAAAGGACAAATAAAAGAAGAAAGGTGCAATGGAGATGGAGAAAGAGAAGAGTGAAAAAAATTCACATTTTATAGCCTAACAGGCCGGCCGGCTGGCTGGCAGGTCAGCCTATGAATACAACCCTCCAGAGATTTGGGTTATCTATTGTGCAACCTTCGGCCGATTGGCCAACATCCTAATTAAAGAAGGAAGCTTCTAAATTCGGATTTTGCTGCGCAAGTGCGGTACTTCTATGCAATTTCTTGAACCTAAGCTATAAAAGGACTCCTCTTCATCCTCAGGGTATTATAGGACATGGGGAAGATCAAGGAAGCTTTAGAGAAGAATTTCTTTCTACTTTTCTTCTAGTTCTTAGTTGTTTTTTTTAATGTTTTTGAGGTTTCTAGTTCAAGGATGTTAGAGATGAGCTAAAACCTCTTAGCTAGGGCTAAGAGGTGAAGCTTTTAATTTTTTTTTGATGAATTGACGCAACCTAGGTTTCCTTTTTATGCTTTGGTTGAAGAATTTGGTTTAATATGAGTTTGAATAAAGTAGTAATTCAGTTTTTGCTTTGATCTCTTGATGATTCTAGGCTCATGTGCTTCTTAGTGAATCTAAACCTAGTAGCTTACCTTTCTGGCATTGTTTATGCTTTGTGCAGTTCATTGATTTATCATCGACTCCGGGCATGATAGACTCTTTAATTGCCTTGTGTACAATGACACGATCTTCATGTGAGAACTTGTTGTTAGTGCACTTTTCTGTGGCATACTAGTGCACCTTGTTTGTCAATCACTTAGGTCAGTGAGTCTAATGTCGGTTGAGCTTAATGAAGACGAAGACCGAAGACGAAGACCGAAGACTCAAGACGGACCGGCTGCATCAAGGAAGAAAAAACAGGTAAAAGTGATGCCTTGGTGTGCCTTGCCTTGACCAAAACCTAACCCATAACCTCTTAGATGACTTGCACCAACTAGGTATACCCTTAATCATCATCATTAGTCTTAGAACTCCATGAAAAACATGATAAATTAGACTAATTAAAGAGGTGGAAGCTACTATAAACAAAACAGCTCAAACAACAGTTTTCGATTGATCTCCGATCAATCGGACACTGGCTCCGATAGGACTCTGATCAATCGGAGATAAGTTCCGATCAATCGAAAATTGTTCCAGCAAACTTCAAAAATCCACTGGACATATTTTCGATCAATCGGACAGTCTTCCGATCCATCAGAAGGGTCCGTCCGATCAATCGGACCATGTTCCGATCAATCGAAAAATCCTCCAGAGAGTTCTCTGGACTAAATTCCGATCAATCGGACCATTTTTTCGATCAATCGGAGATATGAGAATCTGCCCGTTTTTTTACCATTGGAAGAAAATCTATTTAAGAGGGGGATTCGTTTTTTGAGCCGTGAGAGGGGATTTTGAGGAGATAGAAGCCACCATTGTTAGAGACCATCAGAGGCTCTATCTCAAACCCATAGCAAGTCATTCTCCTTGTGTTTTTATCACAAGCTTGGGCCGTTCAATGGCATCTTGAGAATGGACTTGTTCCCTCTCGATTCTTAGGGTTTAGACACCTTGATGATAGTTAAATCCCTTGTCTAAACACTACCTAGGAGTCCAAACAGGTGTATTCCTCTAGGAAACCCATTTTCTACCATTTGTAGAGGTTTCACCATTCCCTAGCACCTTGGGCATCTCTAATGGAGCATCACATGCAAGGTAGCTGATCTTGGAGCTGAAGCCTTAGCAAAGCAGCGGCGTCAAAGATTGGGGGAGCACAAGGGGAGCTAATTCTAGCACGGGAGAGCGAGAAGAATCAACCCAAAGCGGCTCTACAAAGGGGCTCAATCCGACAAGTAAGGTTGTCTTGTTAGGAGTCCATCCACTCAATTCCCTGTGGGAGTTGAGTGTAGAGTTTGTTTGACAAACTCGAACTAGGGTCGTTAGCCGATCCTTGGCCTATTAGTTGGGCCTAAAAATCTAGGGACGTCAGCCGTTCCTTGGCACGTTAGTCGGCCCTAAACAAAGTCTCCAAGGGGGAGCCACCAATACGGGTGCAAGCGTGTAAGTTGGGAGGAACCTATAAACTCCCCGGTTGGGTCGATCCGAGTTAAAACACCTTGGTTGGGAGGAACCAGATTTAAACTCCCCAGTGAATGCTGGTGTGCTCAAAGGGGTTGAGTACTTGAACTGGGAGTGGAGTAGACAAGTAGTCGAACCACTATACATCCTTATGTTTGTGATTGTTATTGAGCACATTTCTCTTTATGCATTGCATTTAACTTGTTAATTATGAATGCTTAGTTAGGAATGTATGCTAGGCTCTTGATAGGCACATACACACACATGATGTACTTTCACTACCTCATGTTGACTTGAGCATTTCCTGATCCATCCTCTATAGTTCACATGAGAAGTTTAGACTAGGTTGCTAATTGCACTTATCATTTGCTAGTCTTTTGATTGGACCCACTTAGGCTTGGAAGCCGAAGTGTTGATCGCTTACGTAGTTTAATTTGTTAAATTCGTTAAGTAGGCGAAAAGAGTTTTTAAAAGGTCCTAATCACCCCCTCCTATTGGTTTAGCCATAATTCTAGTTGCTCTTTAAGCTTCCGCACGTGTATGCATAAGGTGTCATGTTAAACTACCCGACGCAATTTTAATTGGTATCAGAGCGGGTTGCTCTTCAAGGACGTAACCGTCTAGAGTAAGATCCGGTACCGGAGCACTAGCATAATGTCTAACCGAGATGGGAGTACCACCAACCGTCCTCCTTTCTTTGACTGGTCTAACTATGCTTATTAGAAGGCTAGAATGAGGATTTTTCTCCAATCCATGGACCATCCGGTGTGGCTTAGCACACAAACTGGATATACCTTGCCCACCGAGCAAGTGGAGGTTGATGGGAAATACATTGTCATTCCCAATGATGATTCCAAATGGGATGACATAGAGAGAGCTCAATACATGGCAAATGCCAAATCTCTCAATGCGATTTGCTGTGCGTTTTTCCCAGATGAATTTCAGCGCATTCTCACATACGCAACTGCAAAAGAAGCGTGAGATATACTTGAGGTTACCCACGAGGGAACTACCACAGTAAGATGCTCGAAGCTTCGGTTCTTAACCACCAAATTTGAAAACATTAGGATGGAAGAGAGTAAACCTTCATGGAGTTTTATACTAAATTGTCAGATATTTGTAACTCCATGTTTGTCTTGGGGGATCAAGTTCCGGAAGGTACGATTTTTAGAAAAATTCTTAGGTCCCTCCCAAAAAGATTTGACTCCAAGATAGTTGCCTTAGTGGAGTGTAGAGACATAGATAACATGAAAGTAGAAGAACTCATAGGTTCCCTACAAACTCATGAACTACACTTTAAGGCCCCCTCTAGGAAGAAAAACATCGCTCTAAAGTCCTCTCACAAACATAAGAAAATTAAGAGTGAGTCGGAGGAAGATAGCGATGATGAGGATGATGAGGAAGAAAAATTAAACAAAAAATTCAAGAGATTCCTCAAATTTGATAGAGGGAATAGCCGTGATAAGAAGGACAAGAAGGGTGAAAAAAATAAAGGAAAATCATCCAAACCTTCATCCGTCCGTTGTTACGGTTGCGGTCGTCATGGCCATATCGCCCCGGAATGCCCTGAAGGGCCTAAACCGAAAGGCAAAAAGGCAATGGCTGCCACTTGGGATGAAACGGAGGTGTCTGAATCCAAATCTGATGACTCCGCTAGTGATGAGAGTCAACATAAAGATCTAGCTCTTCGGCTTTCACCACTACCTCTCTTCCCGCTTATCTAAGAGGGGATCCCCACCGCTATCCCTTCTAGGAGTAGAAGGAGTTCCCAACCCCTCACCTCATGCTACATTTTATGAGGGTGTTGAGGAAATTAGTTACCTTTAGGCATATCAAACTAAACATAGTTAGTGAGAGGTAGCTAGAAATGCTTTAATAGGAAAATCTGAGGATTTTAGCCTCATTTCTGTGTGTATGGGCAAATCAGAGGATTCAAGCCTCATGAGCCCAAATTTGGTAGTTTAGCCTTGCTTCTATTTTATATATTTGCTGCTAGGCTATCTCACTGCTTAGATTAGTTAATCATCTTGAGTTTTATGCCTCATTGTATGCTAATCTTTGCTTTGTATTGGTCTTGATATACCAATAGGGGAGGTTGGTTGATTGGGCTATAAGCCCTTTGTGCTTTTATTGCAAATGTATATCCTGACCTATTAAGCATGATTAACTATACTTAGATAGTTACATTTTCTTGTTAATCATATTCCTTAGCATGCTCCATGTTTTATATCATCATGCACCCTATACTCTCTCTAGTTAGCATGTGCTTATAGTTATAACTGCGACATACTATCTTCTCTTACCTTAACCTTAATTGATATATCATTAAGAGGGAGAGAATAGTTTGTCAATTGCTAACAAAAAGGGGGAGAAAGATCAAGTCCCACCAAAACTAATTTGCTATGTTTTGTGATGCAGGGATTGACAGGTTATGGGGGAGCAAACTGAAGAGGAGCTGCTTAGTTAGGCATGTTAAGAGTCCTGTATTTAATTTCATATCAATATAAATCTCTTGTACATGTATTTTGTTTTTTGTATGTTAGGTTTTTGTAAGTAATTGACAAAGGGGGAGATTGTTAGTGCACTTTTCTGTGGCATACTAGTGCACCTTGTTTGTCAATCACTTAGGTCAGTGAGTCTAGTGTCGGTTGAGCTTAATGAAGACGAAGACCGAATACTCAAGACGAACTGGCTACATCAAGGAAGAAGAAACAGGTAAAAGTGATGCCTTGGTGTGCCTTGCCTTGACTAAAACCTAACCCATAACCTCTTAGATGACTTGCACCAACTAGGTATACCCTTAGTCATCATCATTAATCTTAGAACTCCATGAAAAACATGATAAATTACACTAATTAAAGAGGTGGAAGCTGCTGTAAACAAAACAGCTCAAACAGCAGTTTCCGATTGATCTCCGATCAATCGGACACTGGCTCCAATAGGACTCCGATCAATCGGAGATAAGTTCCGATCAATCGAAAATTGTTCTATCAAACTTCAAAAATCCACTGGACATATTTCCGATCAATCGGACAGTCTTCCGATCCATCAGAAGGGTCCGTCCGATCAATCAGACCATGTTCCGATCAATCGAAAAATCCTCCAGAGAGTTCTCTGCACTAAATTCCGATCAATCGGACTGGTCTCCGATCAATCGGACCATTTTTTCGATCAATCGGAGATATGAGAATCTGGCCGTTTTTTTACCATTGGAAGAAAATCTATTTAAGAGGGGGATTCATTTTTTGAGCCGTGAGAGGGGATTTTGAGGAGATAGAAGCCACCATTGTTAGAGACCATCAGAGGCTCTATCTCAAACCCATAGCAAGTCATTCTCCTTGTGTTTTCATCACAAGCTTGGGCCATTCAATGGCATCTTGAGAATGGACTTGTTCCCTCTCGATTCTTAGGGTTTAGACACCTTGATGATAGTTAAATCCCTTGTCTAAACACTACCTAGGAGTCCAAACAGGTGTATTCCTCTAGGAAACCCATTTCCTACCATTTGTAGAGGTTTCACCATTCCCTAGCACCTTGGGCATCTCTAATGGAGCATCACATGCAAGGTAGCTGATCTTGGAGCTGAAGCCTTGGCAAAGCAGCGGCGTCAAAGATCGTGGGAGCACAAGGGGAGCTGATTCTAACACGGGAGAGCGAGAAGAATCAACCCAAAGCGGCTCTACAAAGGGGCTCAATTCGACAAGTAAGGTTGTCTTGTTAGGAGTCCATCCACTCAATTCCCTGTGGGAGTTGAGTGTAGAGTTTGTTTGACAAACTCGAACTAGGGTCGTTAGCCGATCCTTGGCCTATTAGTTGGGCCTAAAAATCTAGGGACGTCAGCCATTCCTTGGCACGTTAGTCAGCCGTTCCTTGGCACGTTAGTCGGCCCTAAACAAAGTCTCCAAGGGGGAGCCACCAACACGGGTGCAAGCGTGTAAGTTGGGAGGAACCTATAAACTCCCCGGTTGGGTGGATTCGAGTTAAAACACCTTGGTTGGGAGGAACCAGATTTAAACTCCCCAGTGAATGCTGGTGTGCTCAAAGGTGTTGAGCACTTGAACTGGGAGTGGAGTAGACAAGTAGTCGAACCACTATACATCCTTATGTTTGTGATTGTTATTGAGCACATTTCTCTTTATGCATTGCATTTAACTTGTTAATTATGAATGCTTAGTTAGGAATGTATGCTAGGCTCTTGATAGGCACATACACACACACATGATGTACTTTCACTACCTCATGTTGACTTGAGCATTTCTTGATCCATCCTCTATAGTTCACATGAGAAGTTTAGACTAGGTTGCTAATTGCACTTATCATTTGCTAGTCTTTTGATTGGACCCACTTAGGCTTGGAAGCCGAAGTGTTAATCGCTTACGTAGTTTAATTTGCTAAATTCGTTAAGTAGGCGAAAAGAGTTTTAAAAAGGTCCTAATCACCCCCTCCTATTGGTTTAGCCATAATTCTAGTTGCTCTTTAAGTTTTCGCACGTGTATGCATAGGGTGTCGTGTTAGACTACCCGACGTAATTTCACTTATTCAAACTAAAGTTCTAATATTTTGTGATAATTTGAGATAGATGTTTGCTGATTGATTTTGATTTAATTAGAGTTCTAATCATTGATCGTAGTCAAGTCTAGTGACAGGATTTAATTAAATCTATGTTTGTGAATCTTAACTAAATTGGAAAGAGGCTTGGCCTATACAATTGAGTGTTGTTGAGCTCTTAATTGTTCATATTCTAACCCCAATTCATCACTCATTATGCATGCGTTTTGTAAGACCCATACCCTGAATTGCCCTCTGTACGTTTAGTTTCTGGTACCGTTACGTCCCGGATGGACCAGATTAGCGAGCCTTGATCGCGACCTATTTTAGTACCGCAACGACCTAAGACTTGTACCCTTGCGACCGCGTGGGCGCCACGATTCCAACGCTGCACGGCACGCCCCATTGCGATACCCGGTGTGTAAGATGAGTACTTTTGTGCAATCCGAGGTGGGCCGCGCAACGCGCATGTGGCGTGGATCCCACTTGCACAAATCCCAACAACATGTCAAATCAATCACCATCACCCTCACCCATACCCCTATCATTACCCTAACCTACACACACCATACCTATCCCATTCCTCTCTCACCAAAGTCAACTCCAACCCATTCCTCCCATGTCCTCTCCCATCATCATCATCATTTCATCATGCACCCCCCTCTTCCCATACAAGAGCCATACGTAGGGGGGGTGGCCTTCTCATTTTCCAATTTTGCTAGAAGAGAAAGAAGAGAGAGAAGTAGAGAGATTTAGAGGGAGATCAAGAGAGAGAAAGAGAGAGTTAGAGAGATTAAAGGAGGAAATCAAGCTTGGAGGACCCCGATCATCATCCGGACCGTCCGATCGGCAATCCAACCGTCCAACCATCATAGTGAGTGCAAACTTTCCCCCCCTTTTTCTCATTTATCTTTCATTTTCTTTTCTTGGGCCCACCTTGTGATGGGCAATGAGGTGGATGGGCTGGATCATCAGGAATGGGCCCCACGTACTTGTAGTAGTAATAATAATAATAATAATAATAATAATAATAATAATGATAATAATAATGTAGAAAAAAAAAAGAAAGAATGAAGAGATGGCCGCTGGACAGCCAGCGTCCAGAGGACGCTGCTGCCCAGCAGCGCTGTGGCGAAGCCCCTTTTGGGCGTTGACGTTGGGGCCCCCTTTGATGCATGTAGTTGATCCACGCCGTCCGTCTGTTTCTCCAGCCCATTTTAGGTCTAGACACCAAAAATGAAGCAGATCCAGATCGTAGGTGGACCACACCATAGGAAAACATTGGAGATAATGATGTGGACTGCTGAACTTCTTTGGCCCACCTTGATGTTTGTAGGCCCCGTACACACCCAATATAGGGTTCTTTGGGTTCCCCAGGAGCTGAATAACCTGATGGATGGATTGGATCTTCACTAAGTGGGCCCCACTTGATATGAACAAAGAAAAAGAAAAAAAAAAGAGAAAAAGACATGGACGCTGGACATCCCAGTGTCAGAGACGCTGGAAACGTCCAGCGTACGCTGGAGGGGTTAGTGGGGTCCCCACTCGTGGGACCCACCTTGATGTTTGTGTTCCATCCACGCCGTCCATCGATTTTCCCAGATCATTTTAGGGCCAGGCCCCAAATTTGAAACCAATCCAAATTTTAAGTGGACCGCACCGTGTAAAACAGTGGAAATAATGATTTCTACTGTCAGAAATCATTTGGCCCACCTTAATGTTTCTAGACCGATTTGCATACCCAATATTGGGCTTGTTGGGTCCCCCATGAGAAGGGTAACCTGATGAACAGAGTGGATCAGACCCATGTGGGCCCCACTTGATATAAGTACCAGAAGAAAAAAAAGAAAAGAAGAAGAAAAAGGAAAGAAAGGAGGCAGAGCCTCTGACGCTGGGCGTACCAGCGTCCTTGGACGCTGGGCGTACTGCCAGCTGGTGGCCCACTCGTGGGTCCCATCATGATGCATGTGCTGTATCCACACCGTCCATCCAGTTGGGGAGATCATTTTAGGGCATGACCCCAAGAATGAGTCAGATCCAAGTCTCAAGGGGGGCCCACCACAGAAAATAGTAGGGACAGTGGCCCTACCGTTGAAACCTTCTTATGGCCCACTGTGATGTTTATTTGAGATCCAACCTGTTCATAAGTTCACACATACATGGAAGAAGGAAAAACAAAAAATATCGGCTTGATCCGAAACTTCTATGGGGCCCACTTGATGAGTTCTTATAAAAAAAAAAAAAAAAAGATAAAACAAGGGGGTCGCTGGACAGACAGCGTCCAGGGGACGCTGCTGCCCAGCAGCCTTGTGGGAGCCACTCTATGGGCCCCACTCGTTGGGCCCACCTAGAATGTATATGCCTTATCAATTCCGTCTAGATGTTTTTCCGGCTCATTTAGTGGCTGAGCCCAAAATTTAAGCATATCCAAATGACAAGTGGACCATGCCACGGAAACAGTGGGAATAATGATCTCCACGGTTGAAATCTTCCCAGCCCTACAGTGATGTTTATTTGTCATTCAACCTATTCATAAGATCACATTTATATGGATGAATAGGAAAATAAAAATATTAGTTTGATTCAAAACTCTTGGGACCCATTTGGGTGCTACGCTCTGTGGGTCCGACCACGATGTATCTGTTTTATGTATGCCGCCCATCTGTTTTTCCATATTATTTTAGTCCATGGGCCCTCCAAGAAAAGATGAGGTAAATACAAACCTCAAGTGGACCACATTGTAAGAAACCGTGGCCATTGATGCCCACCTTTGAAACCTTCCTTGGGGCCATTGTAATGTTTAATTTTCCATTCAACCAAAGGCCATGGGGCCCATCTTAGGCTCCCACCTTGATAGATGTGTTGTATACATTGTTGTCCACCTTGGCCGAGGCGTGGGGCCTAGTTTTGGGTGGGCCACACATAGAAAATAAGGGTGTTTGAATGCCTACCATTGGAAACTTTACAGGACCCATCTGTTATGTTTATTTGCCATTCTTCCTGTTCATAAGTCACTCAACCATGGGTAGGGTTCCACACATGTGGTGTGCGGGCCCCACCATGGTGTTTGGTTGCCATCTCACTTGATTAGTGGGAAAGCACAAATATCGGGTTAATCCCAAACTGTTGGGGCCCATTGATGTATGTGGCTTCCCCACTCCTTTGTGCGGTTATACCCAACCACGGGTCCACCTTGTTATGCATGTGTTCTATCCACGTCAGCCATTGGCCTCCATGGTGCGATATGTATGTCGGCCATCTATTAGGACCGCCTTAATTTTTGTGCTTGATCCAAACCATCCAAATGAATGGACCCTAGCATGTTATGTACAGGACGGCCTTAGGACCACCTCTGTGTACGTGTTCGAATGACCGCGTTGTCCATCCCGTGGATCCACCTTGATGATTAGTTGTGTAAACCCTTATTGAAAGGTTATCCTTAGAGTTTGCTTGATCCAAGTCACAGGGCTACCTTCTTAAACTTACCCTGTTGAACCGTCTTGTCAATTCACCTTGTTAACTCACCATGTTGACCCGCCTTGTCAACCTACCTTATTGACTCACCTTGTTGACTCACCATGTTGATTGATCTTGGTAACTCAGCTTGTATACTCATATGACTCACCCCTTCTACCCTTGTACCCAACTATTAAAGACCACCATATCGTGTATATCCCATCCACACCGTCCGTTTACCCTTAGGGCGAGTGTGGGGCTCATCCTCGACGTTCGTATGTCATCTAGGCCATCCATTATATGGAGCCTATCTTATAGTATGAGGTTAGACCTGTCGTCCCTTTTTGGACCTCATTGTATTGACCATCTATCTCAGATTACCCTACCATGTATGATTCTCTGTCATGACCTGTCTATCTTGTAACCCTGTTCTATGACATTCCTTTTACGGACCATTATTGTGTTTATCCCAACTGTACTACAGGATTATGGGTCTCGGCATGATTTTGGGTATTCTACTCTTGCCGCTCAAGTAGGTTCTACCTTTGATATGTCGGTAGTGTATTCAATCATTTTCTTTCCATTTGGGTTATCTGAATGTTGAAGGTTAATCCACACCGTTCAGTTGTTGGACCATCTGTGTTGTTGTATAGCATCCATTTAGAGTCTTATCTCTTTATGTTTGCTTGTATTATAAGTGAATTATCTTTTTATGCTATTTTTGGTATGTCTGTTGCCACACGTAGTGTTGTTGGAATAATCATGTGTGATCTTTATACTATATGCTTCGACGACCACCATGCATGTGTAATGAGTATGCATCCCGAATCACCATTGTTAGTTGGGGACCGTTAGGGCATAAACGCATTCATAAAGCATTTGAGATGTAGTCGCGCAAATGTAATTCACGTGCTCTCTATCGCAAACCTCTCCAATAGGTATGGGACTATTCGAGGACAGGAATCTATCATCCTGACTTACACTGTATGGTAGGAATAGCTTAGCATACCTTGTAGCCCTTGGTGCGAGATCCCCTGGCTAGCGACATCCCGCACTATGACTCGATCATTCATATGTGTCCCCTCATCTTAATCATATCTCAAATAGGTTGGACTAGATTGATTTATAGCCATCGTGGTAGATGGGCTACTTGTTGGCACTCATACTGTATACTTGACTCATGCATCATGAATGCTTGGCTCATCTGATTATCTTGTATCAACCGGCCATATCGGTCGTGATTGTCGTGCAGTTCATTACCAGCTGACGGTGACATTGTGTTTGAGACCTTATAGTTTTATGGTGCTCTTTGGAGACTTGCACGGGCATGTCATCCCACGTTTGCATGCATGGTTGCATTTCGCACCGTCTGCTTGTGCCGCATATAGCATGGTTACTACGTTGCAACCACAGCTCCATTGTGGTTTGCAGAACACCGGAAATATGTGATCTTTAAACTGGATGCTAAAGATGTCCCTGGGTGAAAGTCCCTAATCCCGTTGGTACCAAGGTGGGTGCTCCATTCAAGGACCGGGTGGTTGAATCATACACCAGTAGTGCCGAATACCAAACGGCGGTGTTTCCACTTCACATGGTCAGTTTGGAAGGAGGATCTGACCTAACCTGCCGGAAGAGTGTTGGCAAAGTGGGTTGAGTTTGACCAGCTGTGAGTAGGTCCGCTATTGCACCAGATAGGCTTTGGTATTCTACTAGTGAGTAGTGAGGTCTGTGAGACCCCGGTGATGTTCCGCTTCAGAGATGGTATTGGTATCATTGTATGGTGTTGGATGGTCCTGACATGGGCGGGTGTAATGTGGGCGGGGCTGTAAGCCTGGGTGAGCTACCACACTGGGCGAGCTACCAGTTCCGAGTCCTGCATTGCTTACGTGATTGCGTTATGACTGTTCGTATCTGGACCACTGTACTGAGAGGTGGTGATTTGCATACATGCATTGGATCATTGTATGTGACATTAGGCCCTGTAGGCCATTGCATAGTATGAGTATATAGCCTTGGTAGGCTGGTTACCTGTATTGCACGCTTGCATAGCCATGGTAGGCTAATTATATGTATTGCATGCTTGCATAGCCGTGGTAGACTGATTATTCATATCACATGATCGAGTAGCCTAATTAGGCGAATTCTTGGTTTAAAGTTCTCATCATGCTTTACTGCTTACTCTGATATTTATCATGTTTGTCATACGCATTGCGCACGCACACACGCACTCACAAAGCTTCATTCGAAGTTATGCGCGTTTGTTACGCTGCAGGTTATACCAGAGTGTATCAGCAGCGTTGAGTTGGAGTTGGGAGTGCAGTAGCAGGAGGTGCCGGATTGTGCGCAGTTTTTATATTTACGCATTGTGTATTTACTTTTCAGTACTATATATAAACGAAATGATTTAGTGGAAATATTGTGTTTGTCTTTGATGGTACTCATATGGTGATGCTCATGTTTAAAAAAAAAATTCAGACCCTAAAATCCTCCTTGTGGTATCCCAGGATCGGAACCTGACGTGTAGGGTTAGCATCCGAGATCGGGGTACTACGGAGGCTGCCACCTCTGAATTCGGGTTACAGCGAATGGACATCGAGAACCGAATTTGGGGCGTGACACGTTTCATGATTTAAAGACTAATCTAATGCATGGATTTATGATTGTAGGAATGAGAAGGAGACTTCACGAATTCATGGTTAAAAGAGTCACTTTATATGCATTGAAGATCAATAGAACAAGTGCCAAAAGGTGGAAGAAAGAAGCAAGAAAGAAAGAGAAGAGATAAAGAAGAAAACTGAAATTTTGTTCTTAGACCTGTCTGTAGACCGATCGCCAGACCGGTCGCCAGACAGGTCGACAGACAGGTCTTAAGTGTATTTTTTAGACTGTTTTTTTTCTCCTCTTAGACCGGTCGCCAGACAGGTCGAGAGTAGTCCAGAAACACAAAAACTCTCTGGATAGATTATACAGTTTTGAGACCGGTCGTGCGACCGGTCGTCCACAGGCTCAGACCAGTCGTGCGACCGGTCGGACATGCGTAAACAACAAGGTTTCTATTCTGGGCGCCGAATTTCTCTGCGCAAGTGCGTAAGTTTACGCAAAATCTGGAAGTTTCTTACGCAATGGACACCTCCAAGCTATAAAAGGACTTCTTCTCTTCATACCAAAGTATGCTAGGACGTGGGGATTGCTTGGGAGACGGATTCTACTTCGAGTTTCTTAGTTTTCTTCCTGTTTTAGTAGTTTTTTATGTTTTTAGAGGCTTCTAGTTCAAGGATGTTAGAGATGAACTAAAACCTCTTAGCTAGGGCTAAGAGGTGAAGCTTTTGATTCGTTGTTGATGAATTGATGCAACCTAGGTTTCCTTTTATGTTTTAATTGAAGAATTTTTAGTTAATGTGAGTTTGAATCAAGTACTAGTTTGGTTTTACTTTGATCTCTTGATGACTCCGGGCTCATGTGATTCTTAGTGATTCTAAGCTTGGTAGCTTACCTTCTGAGCATTGTTTATGTTTGTGTATTTCATTGATCTATCATCGACTCCGGGCATGGTAGATTCTTTGATTGCCTTGTATGCAATGGCCTGATTTTCATGTGGGAACTCATGCAACTAAAGTTCGTATCTTTTGTTATAATCTGAAATAGTTGTTTGTTAATTGATTTTGATTTAATTAGAGTTCTAATCATTAGTTGTAATCAAGTCTAGTGACAGGATTTGATGAAAGCTATGGTTGTGAATCTCAATTAGATTGGAAAGAGACTTGGCCTACACAATTGAGTGTGCCCAAGGCCTAAGCATTGATGTGGGAATTGAATCAATGAATAAGCACTTATTTTGGATAATTGTTGATTGAACCGCTCTATATTCCAATCAGATAGAGATACGAATTCGATGTCGATTGTGTTGTGAGAGACCTAGTTGTGTTGATGCATTGAAACTTATCAAAAGTGGATCCTTGGCGCTCTAGTGCCTTTTTAGATTGATATTACCTTACACATTCACAGTTTAAACCCAGATCACTATTTTCTAGCTTTAGTTCTTAATAGGATCTTAATTACTAGTTGTTTTAGACAAAATCTGAGAATACCCATTCATAAATCTCTGTGGGAACGATACTCAGTCTTTCTGAATTATTACTACTTCGCAACCCTACACTTAGGGAGTGAACAAGTTTTTGGTGCCGTTGCCGGGGATTTCTATGTGGTACTTTTAGAATTTTCTGAAATAAGTTTTAGTTGAGATTGTGTGAAGATAGGTTTAGGATTTGTTTTGCTTTCTAAGGTAGGTTTTCTTCTAAATACTAACTTACTTTGTTTTGATTTTTGCAGGATTCTAACATAGGTCTAATTCAGGGATTTTTAGGAAGTTGAAGAAGAAGTAGGCATCTTAAGTCACAAATCAGGTTTTTTCATTCTAACCTTACTCTTCTTCTTTCCCTACTCATTCCTACCATATTCATCTCTTGTAGAGTGGGTGGAGACTCCTTTTGGATCTCTGATAGGTTGGCCATGTGCCGCCTGGATTCCCATTGGTCGGCTCTACCGTCCTGGATCACCTTGTGCTCAGAGATTTCTCTTCTCAATCTTATTCCTCTTTCTTCTTTTTTTGCACTTTTCTCAAAAGACTCAAAGAGTGGGTGGGGAGTTCTCTGAACCCCTATTGACCAAGAGAAATCGGTCTCTATCCTTGCTTCTGGCTCAGCCATTGCAAGACACCTTGTGCTTAAGTCTTAGAGAGGAGTAAAGGAAGGAAGGAAGAATTTTTTTTCCTTTTTGTTTCATTCTTTTTGGATTCGTATGCCACATTGGGCTCGGGATTCTAATAACCGACTCAATCGTAACGGAGTAATTGTTGAAGGGATTGATAGAGAGCCTCGAGCTAGAAAACATCAAAATTTTCCTGGAACTACTAGAGAGATGGTTGAAAATCAACCAAATCAAGGGATTAATCAACATCAAAATCCAGCCCCAAACCTTACTGAATTGGATGAGAATGAAGTGGGGGATGTACCTTAACCTAGAACTTTACGTGACTATTTACAACTAGCTAGGACGAGTACTCCCTCTTGCATAATTTTCCCTCACAATGTGGGAAATATTGATTTTAAACCGGAGTTGATCCAACTTCTTCCTAGATTCCATGGACTCGACTCTGAGAGCGCGTATCTACATATTAAGGAATTTGAAGAAGTTATTGCCACAATAAACTATGACAATGTGACCAAGGATACAATAAAACTCAAATTATTCCCTTTTTCCTTGAAAGAGAAGGCCAAATCATGGCTACATTCCTTAAGGCCAAGGTCTATTGGGACATGGGCTGAGATGACTAGGGAATTTCTTAAAAAATTCTTCCCTACTCATCGAACCAATGCACTAAGAAGGGCCATAATGAACTTCGCCCAAAAAGAAGAAGAAACCTTTTTCCAATATTGGAAAAGGTATAATGAGCTATTAAACGCATGCCTACATCATGGCTATGAACGGTGGAGATTGATTAGTTTCTTCTATGATGGATTAAACTCAACCATGCGCCAATTTGTGGAGATGATGTGCAATGGGGAGTTCATGAACAAGGAAACGGAGGAAGCTTGGGATTATTTTGACATGTTGGCTGAAAACACACAAGCATGGGATACATCTAAGCCAACAAGTTCAAATCAACCCCAAGCCAAGGAAAATGGAGAAATTTATGTTTTAAATGAGCAAGATGATCTAGGTTCTACAGTGGCTAAACTCACGCGAAAGGTCGAGGAGATGGAACTAAAGAAAGTGGACACAACCCAACAAAAGGGGGCTGTTGAAACTATTTGTGGTATTTGTGCTTCCAATGTGCATCAAACGCCAGATTGTCCAACAATCTATGCGTTTCGAGAACTTTTATTTAAACAATCAAATGCTTTGAATAGTTATCAACGACCTTCTCCAAATTCAAACACGAACAATTCTAGTTGGAGAAACAACCCAAACTTTAATTGGGCGAATGGAAACACGGCTAATCAAAATAATCCTCAAAGGGGGCCCCCAATGCAAATTCCTATGGCCCCACCTCAAATGCCTATAGAGGATACTTTGAAAGCATTCATGGAAAGTCAAGCTCAAATAAATCACTCCAACCATACGATAATGCTTGAGCTTAAAAATTTGGTGGAGGAAATCAAGGCTCGCTTAAACGCAAGGGAAGGGATTCTTCCAGCCCAACCCGTATCAAATCCAAAACCACAATGCGAAATAAGCGTGCCTAGTTCTTCTAACCAACATATGGAACATGCTAAGGCCATCACCACTCTTAGAAGTGGTAAAATTATTGAAAAATCTGATCCGGTGAAGGTTTCAACGCCTAATGATCCGGTATCTTCCAAAGAGGATGATGGACCTAGCACCGCCATGAATGAAAAAGAGCCATTGAAAAAATATAGGCCCGTTGCTCCATTCCCCCAACGCTTGATTTCAGCCAAACCTCAAGATAAATATTAGGAATTTTTGGAGATTTTCAAGCAAGTCAAAATCAACATCCCATTGTTGGATGCCATTAAACAGATACCGTCATATGCTACATTTTTAAAAGACCATTGCACGGTCAAAAGAAAAATACATGTGCAAAAGAAGGCATTTTTGACAGAGAATGTAAGTGCCATTATCAACCACGGGATGCCCAAGAAATACAAAGATCCCGGTTGTCCAACAATATCATATGTGATTGGAGACTACCGGGTGAAACATGCTTTACTTGATCTAGGGGCAAGTGTAAACTTAATTCCCTTTTCGGTCTATGAACAATTGGGTTTAGGTGAATTAAAACCCACCAAAACCACATTACAACTTGTTGACCGATCAATTCGTATTCCGAGAGGGGTAATTGAGGACGTGCTTGTCCAAGTTGACAAAGTTTACTACCCGGTGGACTTTATTGTCTTGGACACGAGACCCATGGTTAATATTGGCCCCCAAATTCCTGTCATACTTGGCCGCCCATTCCTAGCTACATCAAACGCTATCATAAATTGTAGGAGTAGGGTCATACAAATGTCTTTTGGCAATATGACGATTGAGTTGAATGCTTTCAATATTGACAACCAACAAGAGGATGAAGAAGAGGAGGTCCACGAAATAAACATGATCAATTCTATCGTGGAAGACGAGTCCCTCTCACCTTTTTACTCCTGTCACTTAGATGAAGATATGACTTACTCCCTTAATGAGAACGATGATATGATAAGGGATATGGTCACACTTTTCGAGTCGGTATCGGCATATGACGTTAGCCGAGAGAAGGATGTGGAAATAATACCTTTTCGTGCTGAGAAATCAATTCATATTTCCACACCTTTGTGGATCATGCACACTAAACTCCACCAACCCTGGGATGATCCATATTTGCAATACCAAAGCCCAGGAAAATCTGAATGGAGACATATTTTTTCTGATAAATATGATGATGTCTCCTCTTATACATGTGATGAAAATATTAAGGAACCTGCTGAAATTCCTTTTTGGGATTTTCATTGGGTTATCTGGATCAATTACACACATGTATATTGTAAAGCAGGATATTTGATGACTTTACTGCGAAATCTTTTGATCCATCTAATGATTCTGCTTGACTTTATGCTTTTGGATGAGTTGTTGGGACTAACCTCCTAGTCTGACGAATGATGATTTTAAATAGTTTTCTAGAATGCTTTCCCATTAGGATTTGCTTTGATTAGTTGATTTATTTGTGAAGTAATCCATCTCCAAAAGCTAATCTTGCCATGAAATATATGCTTCAGGTGATATCTCTCTTTCTCACTCTCTTTTTCTTTTGACATTGCTCTCATGTGTTGCATTCATTGTATACATTCTTACATTGAGGACAATGTAAAGTTTTGGTTGGAGGGTGAGAGATTCCTTAGATGATGAATCTGCTAGCTTTTGTGACATTTCGAGCAATGATGTAGAAATTTTTTGATTTTTCTAAAATCCAAAACTCTTTTGGAAAACTTTGATTCTATGCATTCGAGATGGCTTAAATATAAGAAGAGGAGATATGAAGTGAGGGATGTTGCAAGCTTTGAATTTCTCTTAATATAATGGTTTTATATGTGAATTCACCTATTTTTATGATTGATAGAAAATTTGAACACCTTTTGCACCTAGTTCACATTACACGATTTTCATGATTTGAAAGGATTATGTGATTTGTGGATTAACTAGACCTTGATTTAAGGTATTGAGAAACCAAGCCGGGGTACTTTGTCCATCCTTGTCCATGGGAAAATAACGAAAGATATGGATTTTTAAAAATCCTATCTAATGTAAAAGAAAAATGAAATGAAGGATGAAATTGGGAATGATGGAAAAATGATGAAAAATTCCGATTAGGGCTACCTACTACCAACTGAGGGATGGTCTACCCGTAACCAAAGCCGGAAATGGGACGTAGTGTGAAAGCCGTCGGAAGGACGGTAAGGCAAATTCCTGTCATAGGCTTGTTGTTGCTCTATACACCTTGAGATCTATAGTTTAGTTGATTTATGAAGAAGATAATCCCGAAAATTCATGGGATGAACTTTCACTATGCACACTAGGTTGAATTTGTTCAAGTTCTTCTATTTATCAATCAAACAGCGGAAATTTCATATAAACACTTATTATGTTCTCAGAGTTTAAGGTTTCAACCTCTATCACCTAATTTCTCTTATTTTTACGCTTGTGTGTCTTGGAATGTATAGAAGAATAGTTTCTAAAGAAGAGTTGGGTTTTGGAGAATGAAACTTGTTTCACGCATGTTTTGCTCGGGATTAGCAAAATGCTGGTTGGGGGGTGTGTTGAGCTCTTAATTGTGCATATTCTAACCCCAATTCATCACTTATTATGCATGTGTTTCATGATTTAAAGACTAATCTAATCTAATGCATGGATTTGTGATTGTAGGAATGAGAAGGAGACTTCACCAATTCATGGTTAAAAGAGTCACTTTATATGCATTGAAGATCAATAGAACAAGTGCCAAAAGGTGGAAGAAAGAAGCAAGAAAGAAAGAGAAGAGATAAAGAAGAAAACTGAAATTTTCTTCTTAGACCTGTCTGTAGACCGGTCGCTAGACCGGTCGCCAGACCAGTCGCCAGACAGGTCGACAGACAGGTCTTAAGTGTATTTTTTGGACTGTTTTTTCTCCTCTTAGACCGGTCGCCAAACAGGTCGAGAGTAGTCCAAAAACACAAAAACTCTCTGGACAGATTATGCAGTTTTGAGACCGATCGTGCGACCGGTAGTCCATAGGCTCAGACCGGTCGTGCGACCGGTCGGACATGCGTAAACAGCAAGGTTTCTATTCTGGGCGCCGAATTTCTCTGCGCAAGTGGGTAAGTTTACGCAAAATCTGGAAGTTTCTTACGCAATGGACACCTCCAAGCTATAAAAGGACTTCTTCTCTTCATACTAAAGCATGCTAGGACGTGGGGATTGCTTGGGAGACGGATTCTACTTTGAGTTTCTTAGTTTTCTTCCTGTTTTAGTAGTTTTTTTATGTTTTTAGAGGCTTCTAGTTCAAGGATGTTAGAGATGAACTAAAACCTCTTAGCTAGGGCTAAGAGGTGAAGCTTTTGATTCGTTGTTGATGAATTGATGCAACCTAGGTTTCCTTTTATGTTTTAATTGAAGAATTTTTAGTTAATGTGAGTTTGAATCAAGTACTAGTTTGGTTTTACTTTGATCTCTTGATGACTCCAGGCTCATGTGATTCTTAGTGATTCTAAGCTTGGTAGCTTACCTTCTGAGCATTGTTTATGTTTGTGTATTTCATTGATCTATCATCGACTCCGGGCATGGTAGATTCTTTGATTGCCTTGTATGCAATGGCCTGATTTTCATGTGGGAACTCTTGCAACTAAAGTTCGTATCTTTTGTTATAATCTGAAATAGTTGTTTATTGATTGATTTTGATTTAATTAGAGTTCTAATCATTAGTTGTAATCAAGTCTAGTGATAGGATTTGATGAACGCTATGGTTATGAATCTCAATTCGATTGGAAAGAGACTTGGCCTACACAATTGAGTGTGCCCAAGGCCTAAGCATTGATGTGGGAATTGAATCAATGAATAAGCACTTATTTTGGATAATTGTTGATTGAACCGCTCTATATTCCGATCGGATAGAGATATAAATTCGATGCCGATTGTGTTGTGAGAGACCTAGTTGTGTTGATGCATTGAAACTTATCAAAAGTGGATCCTTGGCGCTCTAGTGCCTTTTTAGATTGATATTACCTTACACATTCACTGTTTAAACCCAAATCACTATTTTCTAGCTTTAGTTCTTAATAGGATCTTAATTACTAGTTGTTTTAGACAAAATCTGAGAATACCCATTCAAAAATCTCTGTGGGAACGATACTCGGTCTTTCCGAATTATTACTACTTCACAACCCTACACTTGGGGAGTGAACAAGTGTGCCCAAGGCCTGAGCATTGTTGTGGGAATCGAATTGATGAACAAGCAACCATTTTAGATAAGTGTTGATTGAACCGCTCCATATTCCAATCGGATAGAGATATAAATTCTATTCCGATTGAGTTGTGAGAGACCTAGTTGTGTTGATGCATCGAAAGCCATTAAAAGTGGATCATTGGCGCTCTAGTGCCTTTTAGATTGATTATTACTTCTTAAGTTTAATTTCAAAACATTATTTTCCAGATTTAGATCTTAATGTAATTTCAACAATAGGTTATTTTAGATAAATTCTGAGAATATCTACATATAAATCTTCGTGGGTGTGGACCCTCGCCGTTCTACGCTCCCACACGACGTTCTCGTCCCTTTCCCTTTCGGGAAAAGAAGGAGAGGATGCGTGAGTGCGAATCGCCATTTATGCCACTGGCTTTCCTCGTTCTCGAGGGTTTTATTTGGTTGTTGAAAGACCCGTACCCTTATTTGCCCTCCGTACGCTTAATTTTCCGGTGCCGGTACGTCCCGGACGGATCAGATTAGCGGGCCTTGATCGCGACCCTGTTTTAGTACCGCATCGACCCGAGACCTATACCCTGGCGACCGCGTAGGCGCTGCGATTCCAACGCCGCGCGGCACGCCCCATTGCGATACCCGGTGTGTAAGTTGTGTCATTTGCGTAATCCGAGGTGGCCGTGCAACGCGCGTGTGGCGTGGGCCCCACTTGCACAAATCCCAAGAGAATATCAAATCTATCATCATCACCTCACCCATACCTCTACCCATACCCCTACCCTACACACCCCATACCCCCCATCCCTCTCTCTCCTCCCAAAGTCAACTAAAGCCCATTCCTCCCATGACCTCTCCCATCATCATCATCATCACTAATGTACCCCCCTCTCTCCCATACAAGAGCCATACGTATGGGGAGAGGAGGCTTCCTCACTTCCCATATTTGCAAAAGAGAGAAAGAGAGAAAGAGATTTGAGAGGAGAGAGAAAGAGAGAGATTTGAGAGAAGTAGAGAGAGACTAGGGAGATTGAGGGTGTAGATCCAAGCTTGGAGGGCCCCAACCATCATCCGGACCGTCCGGATCGTCCGATCGTCAACCCGATTCAATCCAACCGTCCATCCTTCAAGGTGAGTGCAAGGGGCATAAACCCCCTCCCATTTTCTTAATTTCTTTCAGTTTATTTTCCTCGAGCCCACCTTTTGATGGGCAACGAGACGGATGGACGGGATCATCCATGAATGGGCCCCACCTTCTTATAACAATAATAAATAAATAATAATAAATAAATAAATAAATAAAAGAAGAGAAGGAAAGGGGGGCCGCTAGACAGTCAGCGTCCAGGGGACGTTGCTGCCCAGCAGCTCGTGGGCTACAGCCCCTTTTGGGCGTGGACAGGTCCCCACACGTGGGACCCACCTTGATGTATGTATTCGATCCACGCCGTTCGTCTGTTTCTCCAGCCCATTTTAGGGATGGACGCTAAAAATGAAGAAGATCCAGATCTCAGGTGGACCACACCAAGGAAAACAGTGGAGGCAAGGACGTCCACTATTGAAACTTCCATGGCTCATTGTGATGTTTGGGGACCGAATCAGCTGCCTAATATTGGGCTTGTTGGGTCCCTAATGAGATGGGGAACCTAATGGACGGATCAGATCTTCACTAAGTGGGCCCCACATGAAATAACCACATAATAAAAAAAATAGAAAAAAAAAAGAAACACTGGACGTCCAGCATCTGGACGTTCTGACGCTGGAACGTCCAGCATCACTTGTACAGAGAATGGGGTCCCCACTCGTGAGACCCACCTTGATGTTTGTGTTCCATCCACGCCGTCCACTTGTTTCCCATATCATTTTAGGGCCAGGGCCCAAATATGACGCCGATCCAAATCTACAGCAGACCGCACCGCACAAAACAGTTGAAGTAATGATTTCTACTGTCAGAAATCATTTGGCCCACCTTTATATTTCTAAACAGATTTGCATACCCAATATTGGGCTTGTTGGGTCCCCCACGAGATGGGGAACCTGATGAACGGAGTGGATCAGACCCATGTGGGCCCCACTTGATATGAACACAAGAAACATAAAAAAAAAGAAAATAAGAAGGAGAGGCAGCGTCGCTGACGCTGGTAGTACCAGCGTCCTTGGACGCTGGCTCGTGCCAGCTGGTGGCCCAGTCGTGGGTCCCACCATGATGCATGTGCTGTATCCACACCGTCCATCCAGTTGGGGAGATCATTTTAGGGCATGACCCCAAGAAGGAGTCAGATCCAAGTCTCGAGGGGGCCCCACCACAGAAAACAGTAGGGACAGTGGCCCTACCGTTGAAACCTTCTCATGGCCCACCGTGATGTTTATTTGAGATCCAACCTGTTCATAAGTTCACACATGTAAGGGAGAAGGGAGAACAAAAATATCGGCTTGATCGGAAAATTCTGTGGGCCCCACTTAGTGAGAGCACAATATAAAAAAAAAAAAAAAAAAAAAAAAAAAAGAAAAGACAGGTGACCGCTGGACAGACAGCGTCTAGGGGACGCTGCTGCCCAGCAGCCCTCTGGGCGTCCCTATGGGCTCCATTCGTTGGGCCCACCTAGTATGTGCCTTGTCCACTACGTCCATATGTTTTTCCAGCTCATTTTAGTGGGCCATGCCACGGGTCAACAGTGGGAATAATGATCTCTACTGTTGAAACCTTCCCAGCCCTACAGTGATGTTTAATTGTCATACCACCTGTTTCATAAGTGGCCGATCCCAAAATTTAAGCATATCCTAATGTCAAGTGGACCATGCCACAGTGGGGATGATGATTTCAAATGTCGAAACCCTTTCAGGTTCTACAGTGATGTTTATTTGCCATCCAATCTGTTCATAAGATCAAATGGACATGGACGAAGGAGAAAACACAAATATCTGTTTTATTCATGATGCCTATTTATTTTTCTATATTATTTTAGATACGGCCCCAAAAATGAGGCAAATTCAGATGTTAGATGGACCACACCCATAGGGAATAGTGGTCATTGATGTCGACCATGGTTTCTTCTTGATGTATATGTTTTATCCATGCCGTACACGTATTTTGACGGCCTATCTTGTATGTGCAAGCCCAAGTATGGGGCCGATGTGGTCTCAAGTGGGCTATGCCACGAAGACTTTTACATTTCCAATAGGACCCATAGTCCGGGTCCCACTCTCTATGTATATATTGGGCCTTTTAAGGCCAATGTTACATGATATGTTTAGTAGCATGCTAGTATGATTAGCTTGATATGTCACACTGATAACATGCTTAGTATAATGAATATCATGCTCATTCATATGCCCATACGTATCATTTGTATGCCTGCTATGGATCATGATTAACCATAGCGTATGCTAGTTGGCTTGTTATACTTAGGGGACCTGTGTGAGACAGGGTCGCCCCACATGATTGCGCAGTATGCGTAAGTTTGGTGCATGATTTGGATTGTATGACTCATGCATTTCGCATTATGTATGTCACGATCGCTTTCACACCCTAGCAGCATCAGGGTGATGGCCACCATAGTCACATCATGGTTGGCAGTATTGGACACCGGAAACTTGTTCTAGTACGTGGGCGCTATGGATGTCCTTGGGTGAAAGTCCCTAAACCCTGTGGTACCAGTAGGATGCTCCAGCGTCGAGACCGAGTGGATAACATGAGCGCCCGTGTGCCAAATACCAGTAGGCCGCATCTCCCACTGTGTCGAGGTCGGTTGGAAAGGGGTGTGACCTTATCCGCCCTGGTGAAGTGGGCTGTAAGCTAGGTCGAGTCTGACCAGCTCATGGAATGGGTCCGCTATCGGCGAGCCGGGTGGACATTGGCATACCACTGACGAGGCAGATAGTGAGGTCTTTTCTACTCGCTTGGTTATGCGTGCGATATGTGGCGGCCAATATTAGAGTATACTAGACCCCGGTGATGTCCCAGATGAGAACTATTTGATATGTGGATTAGTTGAGGATTGACATGTTTGCATTGCATCTCTAGCATGTAACACTCGGCCATGTAGGCCCTTGCATTGCATAGCCTTGGGATGGCCGATAGCATTCATGAACTTAGGAACTTAGCCCTCTACTACTTTCGCTTACTCTGATATCTGTATACTTGTCATATGCATCACACGCGCACACACGCGCTCTACTGGGCTTCGTAGGAAGCTCATGTGCGTTTGTTTACACTGCAGGTACTAGAGCCTATCAGCAGCGTTGAGGGCGGTTCATGTACCTGATATTTTGGACTTCTACTTCATGTTGTATTTCCCTTTCCAGCATTGTACTCAACAAACTTTTAGTGGATATTTGATGATGTTTATGGTTTTGATTATGCTCATATAAAAAAAAATTACCCTGAAAATCCTCCTGGTAGGATCCCAGGATCGGAACCTGGCATATGAGAGCTAGGAGCCGAGAATGGGGTACTACGGAGGCTGTTGGCACCAAGGTCGGCGATCGGGAATTTAGTGAGCCTGGTCCCCGGGTTTGGGGCGTGACAGTTGTTGTGTTAAGCTGGATGTGTTTAAATGAGTTTATATAAGACCAGAGTCGCCACTAGCCAGTTACTTCGAATCTACAGTCGGCTAGACCCCGTAGAAATGTTAGAGAAGGGGATCCGAAGATTCCTTCCTCTAAAATGACTCCTATTGATCTGCAGCCAGAGATTCGAGGTAAGGGATCACGGTTACAGGGTGGGAAGAGGTTAAGCACCCCACACACTGCCCGTACCGAATTACGGTCTCTACTTCACAGAATCGAACTAACACTTGAAAGTCTGTTTTAATCCTCGTACATTCTCATAGATGACATGATGCATGAATGCAGGTCTGAACAGTAAGAGTTTCTGATGGGCAGGTTCCACCAACAGGCAAGCCCAAAGCATACGCTCGAACTAACAGGTGCTTTATGCGGAATGCATGCTGTGTGTTTGAATGATCAAAGTGCTTGTAGTGATATGTACATGAATACAGGTCTGAACAGTAAGAGTTTCTGATGGGCAGGTTCCACTAACAGGCAAGCCCAGGGCATACGCTCGAACTGACAGGTGCTTTATGCGGAATGCATGCTGTGTATTTGAATAATCAAAGTGCTTGCAGTGAAGCAGGGGGGTTGGAAGAAAATTAAATGTTGCACTTATGCTAGATGCAAATGAGATGATGCTAGAAAAAGAGTAGCTGGATGGACGGAGGTGTCGCAAGGATTGGCTTCGAGTGGATGGATCAAGACTTGGATGGCTTGGGAGACTTGGACCAGGGCTAGGATCTCCTCACTCGGGCTCTCCTTGGTGGAGGAATGGGCAAAGGGGTAGAGGGACAGATCGCACTCAGGCTGGATGGCTTCGGAGGGATGGATGGTGAAATGGGAAGGGGAGGGGGGTATTTATAACGTTAGAGAGTGGCAGAACCCGTAAATAATTTTGGGCGGCCCCCTGTGGGCCGCCCGTACGGACGCTCCTCGGTTTCCAGCACGTGGTATGGTCATTTCTCGGGGCTGCTGTTTTGACTCGGTGGGTTGACTCGGTGAGTTGACTCAGTGGGTCGACTCGGTGATTTGACTCGGCGGGTTGACTCAACGGGTTGACTCAGCGGGTTGACTCAGTGAGTTTGACTTTTTTAGGATTTTTTAACTGGTTTTTCTTATGGGGGTTTTTTACGCTGATGTTTAGGGGTGGGTTGACTGGGTTCAGGCTTGAGTTGGGCTATGGATTGGGGCTTACAAGGGTGAGTTTGGCTGAGTTTGGACTTGGGATTTGGGGGTATGGTCCTCCATTCATCCAGCTATCTCTACCAACAGTGTAGCGGAAGGTGGGGTGTCTACAGATGCCCCTCTTTGGCAGAGGTTGCGTGCAACCGAATGCCAAAGCGAGTGGACACCCCACTTCTGACCCGGTCATTCATGGATCATGGTCTGAAATCTTTGCTTACTTTTGCATCTGCGCTAGTTGATCGTCTGGAAATCGATCACTTGCACATACCACGGAAGTTTGGAGAAAACGTTGCGATTGTCCCTACATGCGCTGCAACCTGGGTACCCAATCGCAACCCTTCCATTCCCGATCGGTACTAACATCGGAAAGGTATAGTAGAGCCTCTGCGTCGCTAGTCTTACGAGGTTACTGACCCTGTGATTGATTGTATGTTTGATGTTTTCCCGGATCACTCCAGGAGTGCTTGTTTCGCTTGACTGTCAAAGTGGTTATATGCCCTGTGTTGAACCTCCAATTTATACATTGCATTGCCCATTACACTACATATTTTGCATGATTTTCATGGTTTAAAGGCCCACCTAACATGTGTTTTGTGATTGTAGAGATAAGAGGGGATTTCATCAAATTGGAGTCAAAAGATTATATTTGAAGACATTGGATGAAGTCCTAAGATGAACCAAGGAAAGAAGAAGAAAGAGAGAGAAAAGAGAATGAAGAAAAGAAGAAAAAGATGAAGAAATACAAGGCTGACCAGTCGTCCGACCGGTCAGCCACATCACAGGAACAAGTAGAAGAGAGGCCGACCGGTCCTGACCGGTCGGCCATGCACACTAGATCAAGGCAATAGGTCAGCCCGACCGGTCATGACCGGTCGGGCATGCACGCTGGATGAGTGGGAGGTCAGTCCGACCGGTCTTGACCGGTCGGCTGCACCCACTGGATGTTTCAAAAAAAGCTGGTCCGACCGGTCACGACCGGTCGGCTCTGCGTAATAGGAAAGTCCTTTCTAATTCGGGACTCCGAAAATTGCTGCGCAATGCGTAGGATTTCGCAGAATTCGACGCAAGGGAGGATTGTTGCTATAAAAGGCCACCTAGGGGCTCTCCCTAAGGTATCAGAGAAGAGAAGGAACGTGAGTTTGGAGGCTGAAGGCGACTGTGGAGCGTCTGCAACATCTATCTTCGGATTTTTCTAGTTTTATGCTTTATTTTTGAGTTTTTAGTTGTAGCATGACTATGCTCGGCTAAAACCTCTCAGCTAAGGCTGAGAGGTGAAGCTTGTAGCCAGTTCTATGTTAATTTCAGTTTGATTCAAGTATTTTTAATTCAAAGTTGGATTTTTCTTATGTTTCAGTCCAATAGGTGGTAGTTTGAGATGTCTTATCTGAGTTTATGTGCTCCGGACATGAATTCCTTTTAATTCTCTGAGATTATCACAGGTTGCTTGTTTAGATTCGAATTATAGTAATCCTTGAGCAGGCCATAGTCCATAGGCATGGCTGTTACTCCGCAGGCTATGAATTTGAATTCTACATTGATTGAATGGACTTGAACTTAGAAGTTCAACTTGAATTGGATGAATGTGTGTGAATGCTTTACTTTCCAACTAGATGAGAGATAGGACTTCAAATTTAGTTGTGTTCTCTACTTGGATTGACTGAATTAACATAGGATTGCTACAAGTGGATCCTTGAAAGCCTTAGTACATTAAATCTCTGATTTTTCATTAAGTTAGTGTTTTAATTAAACATCCCATTGAATCTGAATTTACTCTATTAAACTGAGTTGCTGGAGTAATTAGGAAGCTGTTACTCTTTCCCTGTGGATCGACCTCGGTCTTACCGAGATTTATTACTACATCGCAGCCTTACACTTGAGGCGAGCGAACACCCTGCGTCAGATAGTCTTACGGGATTCTACTACGCCGACTTGGACTCAGTCAAGGTACTTCAGGCATCTACGCCTAGGTATGGGTGCACTTTTTCCACCCGATCTGCTGATTTTGATGCTTGGTTTGCAATTCATTCTTTCCTCGATTGTGGTCTGGAATCTTTGTTGTCCTTTGTATCTGAGTCAGTTGATTGTTTAGAAATTGATAAATCGCACATACCGCGGGAGTTTGGAGAAAATGTTGCGATTGTCCCTGCAGTTTGCTGCAACCTGGGTACCCAATTGTTGAGCTCTTAATTGTGTATATTCTAACCACAATTCGTCACTCATTGTGCGAGGTTTGCATGGTTTATAGACTAGTCTAATGCATGTTTTGTGATTGCAGGTTTGAGAGTGGACTCCGCCTAATTGAAGATGAAGAGAGCTTGTTTAGAACCTTGGATGAAGACCCAAGGTGGGCCGAAGGAAGAAAGAAGCAAGGAAAGAAAGAAGCAAGGAGAGAAAAGGAAGAAAAAGAAGAAAGAAGACTGACCGACCGGTCTTGACCGGTCGGCCAAGAGAGCCAGACCGGTCTTAACCGGTCAGCTATGCACACTGGAGTGCTGCTGAACAAGCCCGACCGGTCAAGCTGAAGATGCCAGACCAGTCGTGACCGGCCGGCCAGCCTAGTCCAACCGGTCCAGACCAGTCGGCCACGTGAAGAAGCAGGAATTACTATTCCTAGCGCCGATTTTCTCTGCGCACTGCGTAACTGTTACGCAGATTCTCGATCTTTCTGAAGTTGCGGAGCCTCCCCACTATAAAAGGACACTTAGGGATCGTTCCTAGGGTATCTAAGAAGGGTTGAAGCAAGCTTGGAGGCGGCGGAAGTGAATTTCGGAGTTCCACAACTCCCTCTAGTTTATTTTTGCTGTTTTTATGAACTTTTTAGTTGTTTCATGTTTCCTTGGATCATGAGCAGCTAAACCCCTTAGCTAGGGCTAAGAGGTGAAGCTTGTGGTGGATCTAAGATGTTTCAATTCGTAGTTAGTTGGTTTTAAGTGTGGAATTCATGATTATGAACTATGGTTTGAAGTTTATACAAGTTTTTAAGTAGTTTTTCTTAGTCTTATGATGACTCATGGATGTTTGGGAGAATTACTTGATTTCTTAATTGGTTTGTATCAGTCTAGACCTGTATGATCTGAGGAATCGGAGTGCGCTCTAGTACTATGATCTTCATGAAGGGACTTCTTATCAAAGTTCTATTTTTCTGATTTTCTGAAATATGTATGGACTGTGCATGTGATTTGAATCAAGTTCAAATCCTGATCTAGCCTTGTCTTGTGACAGGACTTGAGGATGATTTTGATTGTGAACTGGACCTTTTGGAAAGGGGAATGACCTATGCAATTGAGCATGCTCAGCTCAGCCTACATTGAGTGAATCTTATGCATAGAACTTACATATGACAGATTGTTTGGTTTAACAGCTCTATCATCTGACTAGATAGATCTTAATATCGATTCTAGTTGAGAGAATGAGAAACTACAGCGGATTGAACATCAAGGATTGCTACAAGTGGATCCTTAAACCCCTAGTACCTTTTTATAATTGTTTACATTCAAATTAGTTTAAAACTGCTACTCACATCAATCTTATTCAAAATCTGATTATTAGCTTTCAATAGACACTTTTGGATGAATTTGTGAAATCCTACATAAGTCCCTGTGAATAAACTCGGTCTTACCGAATTTATTACTACATCGCAACCCTACACTTGGGGAAGCGAACAAGTTTTTGGCGCCGTTGCCGGGATTTTGACGGTTTTTCACAAATTTCTGAAATTAGTATCTATTTAGGATTTTTTGTAGGATTTTAGGACTAACTTAATTTGTTTATTTAATTTTTCTTTTCAAGGATTTCTAGGAAGCTGAAGAAGATACAAGGAATTCAAGTGCCGAATCAGGTTTTATCTTTCTAAACCTTACTCTTCTCCTTTTCCTATTCATTCCTATTCATCTCTTGTAGAGTGGGTGGAGACTCCTTTTGGATCTCTGAAAGGTCGGCCTTGTGCCACCTGGATTCCTATTGGTCGGCTTGCCGTCTAGGATCACCTTGTGCTCAGAGATTTCTTTTCTCACCTCTACTCCTCTTTCTCCTTTTTTTGCACTTTTTCTCAAAAGATTCAAAGAGTGGGTGGGGAGTTCTCTGAACCCCTATTGACCAGGAGAAATCGGTCTTTATCCTTGCTTCTGGCTTAGCCATTGCAAGACACCTTGTGCTTAGGTCTTAGAGAAAAGTAAAGAAAGGGAGGAAGAATTCTTCTTTCCCTTCGTTTCTTATTTTTTGGTTTTGCATGCCACATTAGGCTCGGGATTCCAATAACCGACTCATAAGTGAAGGGGGGGTAGTAGAAGGAATTGACAGAGAACCACGTGTTAGGAGACATATAAACTCTCCAATTTTGTCTGAAAACATGGCTGCAAATCAACCTAATCCGGGCCAAAACCAAACTGAAATAGGGGAGAATGTGGTTGAGAATGTTCCCTAACCTAGGACTTTACGTGATTTCTTGCAACCCGCAAGAGCGAGCACTCCCTCATGCATAGTTTTTCCACAAAATGCATGGAATGTGGATTTGAAACCGGGAGTGATCCAACTTCTCCCTAAATTCCATGGATTAGACAGTGAAAGTGCATATCAACACCTTAAGGAGTTTGATGAGGTAATCACCACCATGCACTTTGCAAATGTGACTGAAGATGTAGTAAGACTTAAATTCTTCCCTTTCACTCTTAAAGATAAAGCCAAGGGTTGGCTTTATGCATTGAGGCCAAGATCAATTGGTGCATGGACTGATATGCACAGAGAATTTATAAAAAAATTCTTCTCCACTCACAAAACAAACATGTTGAAGCGCCTTATCATGAACTTTGCCCAAAAGGAAGATGAAACCTTCTTCTAATGTTGGGAGAGGTTTAAGGATTTATTAAATGCATGCCCACATCATGGCTATGAAATTTGGCGGGTTATAAGCTTTTTCTATGAAGGACTGACTTCACCCATGCGCCAATTTGTAGAGATGATGTGTAACGGGGAGTTCATGAATAAGGAAGCTGATGAAGCATGCGATTATTTGGAAGAATTGGCTGAGAATGCACAGGCTTGGGACACATCGAAACCAACAAATTCCAAGACTGGCCAACAAAAGGAAAAGGGGGGAATGTATGTCTTATCAGAAGAAGATAACATAAGTGCACGGGTGGCTAGCCTCACAAGAAAGGTCGAAGCCATGGAATTAAGGAAAAGTGAAGCGATCAACTCCACTGATGTTGAAACTGTTTGTGGAATTTGTGCTGGAAATCAACATACAACACAAGATTGCCCCACAATTTCAGCAGTTCAAGGCATCTTACAAGAACAAACAAATGCCATAAACAGTTATCAACAGCAAACTCAAACACGTTTAATCCTAATTGGAAGAACCATCCCAACTTCAGTTGGAGGAATGGACCCACTGCAAATGCAAGCAACACTCCAAAAGTATCACTAGAGGAGATGTTGGGTGCATTCGTATCAGTCCAAGCTGAGTATAACAAGACAAATTCTCTAAAAATAGATGGGTTCATGCAAGAGCAATTGAAATTCAATCAAAATTCAACTCAAGCCATCAATGAATTAAAAACATCACTGGCTAGAGTTGAATCTCATCTTAGTGTTAAAGAGAAGGGCACACTTCCTGCCCAACCTCTTCCTAACCTAAGAACCCAGTTTGAGATACAAGATGCAAGCTCATCCTCCCACCACACGGAACATGTTCAAGCTATCACCACTTTGAGAAGTGGGAAAGAAATTGACAAATCCAATCCGGTGAAGGCCCCAAAGCCTAAGGATCCAGAAATTTCCAAAGAGGATGATAGCTCGAACAAAACCCCACAAGAAAAGGAACCGGAAAGGCAATACAAGCCGGTTGCTCCATTTCCACAAAGTTTGATTTCACCTAAACCTTTAGATAAAAATCTGGAAATTTTAGAAGTATTCAAGCAGGTGAAGATCAACATCCCATTGTTGGATGCAATAAAACAAATACCATCTTATGCCAAATTTTTAAAGGAATTATGTACAGTAAAAAGGAAACACAATGTTCACAACAAAGTCCTTTTGACTGAGAATTTGAGCGCCATTATTAAACAGGAGGTGCCCCAAAAATACAAGGATCCGGGTAGTCCAACCATCTCATGCATCATAGGAGACTACCGAATTAAACAAGCCCTACTCGACTTGGGGGCATGTGTGAATCTCATTCCATACTCGGTCTACGAACAACTTGGGTTAGGTGAATTGAAACCCACCAAAACCACACTCCAACTTGCTGATAGATCCATCCGTATACCGAGAGGAATGATAGAGGATGTTCTAGTCCAAGTTGATAAATTCTACTACCCAGTAGACTTTATTGTCTTGGATACACATCCCGTGATAGGCACCGGTGCTCAAATTCCCGTCATACTTGGACGACCGTTCCTAGCTACTTCAAATGCCATTATCAATTGTAGAAACGGACTTGTACAAATGTCCTTTGGAAATATGACCCTTGAGCTTAACATATTTGATTTATGCAAACAACCACGGGAGATTGATGATGATATCCATGAATTAAACATGATTGAATCATTCGTGGAGGATACAGTCCCCTTATCACTATCCTCCGACCCTTTGGAGGCATGTGTGGCCCATTCTCATGAGATAAATGATGACACAATACAAGAGATGGATGCCATACTAGAGATGATGCTAGTGCTTGATAATAAAAGATGGAGGGCCCTATTTGAGCCTTTGCCTGTAAACGAGAACAAGGCCCTCCCATCCAACATCAAGGCACCAACACTCGACCTTAAACCATTACCAAGTGAGCTGAAATATGTTTATTTAGGTCGAGATAAGACATATCCAGTGGTGATTTCTTCCCACTTGGATGAGGAACAAGAGAGTAGGCTAATAGCCACTCTATTAGAGCACAAGAGTGCCATTGGATGGTCAATTGCGGATCTCAAAGGCATAGACCCACTGATTTGTACTCATCGCATATACCTTGAGGAGAATGCGAAGACATCTAGGCAACCACAAAGACGACTAAATCCAAACTTGAAGGATGTGGTTAAGGCCGAAGTGGTAAAGCCATTGGATGTGGGTATTATGTACCCAATATCCGATAGCCAATGGGTGAGCCCAACTCAAGTGGTGCCTAAGAAATCCGGAATAACCATCGTAGCCAATGCCAATAATGAACTCGTGCCAACTAGAGTCACTACCGGTTGGAGAATGTGCATTGACTACAGGAAGCTAAACACTGTCACGAGGAAAGACCACTTCCCCCTACCATTTGTTGATCAAATTTTAGAACGGTTGGCGGGTCATTCCCACTTTTGCTTCCTTGATGGCTATTCAGGGTACAACCAAATAGAAATTGCCCGTGAAGACCAAGAAAAGACTACATTCACATGTCCATTCGGCACTTTCGTCTACCGACGGATGCCGTTTGGACTATGTAATGCCCCTGCCACCTTTCAGCGTTGTATGATGAGTATTTTTTCTGATATGGTGGGGACCATTCTCAAAGTCTTCATGGATGATTTTTTCGTATTTGGTTGTAGCTTTGATGAGTGCCTTGAGCACTTGAAGTCTGTGCTGAAAAGATGTGAAGAGAAGAACCTTGTGCTCAATTGGGAGAAGTGTCACTTCATGGTTCAAAAGGGAATTGTACTTGGTCACATCGTTTCACAAAATGGAATCAAGGTGGACAAAGCGAAACTTGATCTTATCTCTAACCTTCCACCACCCAAGAGCATACGAGATGTACGGTCCTTTTTAGGACACGCAGGATTTTACAGAAGGTTCATAAAGGACTTCAGTTCATTATCTCGCCCTTTATGTAACCTACTTCAAAAGGAAAGTTCATTCGAGTGGAATGAAGAATGTCAAAAGGCCTTTACCACCCTTAAAGGTATGTTGACATGTGCTCCCATAATGCAACCACCTGATTGGAGCATTCCTTTTGAGATTATGTGCGATGCTAGTGATTATGCTATTGGGGCCGTGTTAGGTCAAAGAAAAGAGAAAAAGCCATGTGTCATCTACTATGCAAGTAGAACCCTAAACTCAGCCCAAGCAAACTACACCACTACTGAAAAGGAACTTTTAGCAGTAGTTTTTGCCTTGGACAAGTTTAGGTCCTACTTGATTGGATCCAAGATCATTATATTCACTGACCATGCCGCGCTTAAGTATCTTCTTTCTAAGAAGGATGCTAAACCACGGTTGTTAAGATGGATCCTTCTACTCCAGGAATTCGACATAGAAATACGTGATAAGAAAGGAGTAGAGAATGTAGTAGCTGACCATCTCTCTCGACTTGTCCTCACTGATTCCCCTGAAACTGACTGTAATCAATGACATGTTCCTTGATGAACACATTTTTGTTGTTTCCCAATTGCCATGGTATGCGGACATTGCTAACTATCTTGCTACAGGTACAATTCCTACATATTGGAAAAAGCAAGATAAGGATAAATTCTTCACGGAGGTGCGAAAATTCCTATGGGACGACCCATACTTATTCAAGTATTGTCCCGATCAAATCATAAGGAGATGTGTGCCAGATGAGGAATAACAAAGTATCATCTCCTTCTGTCATTCTCAGGCATGTGGTGGCCACTTTTCGGCTAAAAAGACCACAGCGAAAATTCTGCAATGTGGGTTTTATTGGCCCACCATGTTCAAAGATACACATGAGTTTTGCAAAGCATGTGAACCTTGTCAGAAATTAGGAGGAATCTCTCATAGAAATATGATGCCACTCAATTCCATCTTAATAATCAAAATTTTTTATTGTTGGGGCATCGATTTCATGGGCCCATTCCCATCTTCTTTTGGAAACCTATACATCTTGCTTGCCGTTGATTATGTTTCCAAATGGGTCGAGGCCATCCCTTGCCGGAATAATGACCATAAAACGGTCATTCGTTTTTTAAAAGAGAATATTCTTTCCCGGTTTGGAACGCCTCGAGTCATCATAAGTGATGGAGGGTCTCACTTTTAAACCTTAATAAAGAAATATGGCGTAACACACAAAGTGAGCACTCCCTATCACCCACAAACTAGTAGACAAGCTGAGATATCCAATAGGGAGATTAAACACATTTTAGAGAAAACGGTGAATCCCGATCGCAAGGATTGGTCACTTCGGCTTACCGATGCGCTTTGGGCTTACCGTACTGCTTTCAAAACCCCTATTGGAATGTCTCCCTATAGACTTGTCTATGGGAAGGATTGTCACTTGCCTGTGGAGTTAGAACATAGGGCATATTGGGCTATTAAGAAGATGAATTTTAATTCTAACAAAGCAAGCTCGTTACGCAAACTACAATTGAATGAACTTGCAGAAATCCGGAATGAAGCTTATGAGAATGCGAGAATTTATAAGGACAAGACGAAGATATTCCATGATAGGAATATTCTTCGTAAGACATTCATGATCAATCAAAAAGTCCTCATGTATAATTCTCGCTTACATCTATTTCTGAAAAAATTGAGATCTCGATGGACCGGTCCCTACATTGTGCAAACTGTCTATCCATATGGGACTGTCGAGCTGTTAAATTCGAGGAACGGTAACATTTTTAAAGCGAATGGGCAGCGATTAAAGCCGTTCTTTGAGAAATTTCCATCAGAAGGTATGTCCATACCCCTGAATGATCCTGTGTATCAGGATGATTGATCTCCTAGTCTGACGGAGGTATAGAGTAGTTAGGAATAGGATTTTATTGCTTTGGTTTACTTTTGCTTAGGTTTGTTAGAAGGAGGAGGAATTCCACTTTTCACCTGTCAGGTACTCTCACTCCTCCCTCCCTTTATGTTCACATTGCTCTCATGTTTCTTTATTGCACATCTTTTACATTGAGGACAATGCAAGATTTGGTTGGGGGGTGTAGGATCACTTGGATAAATCCAGCGTTTTGTAACATTTCAAGCAATTATGTGGAAATTTTTTCGATTTTTCCAAAAGTCGAAACTCTTTTGGAAAAACATTTTCTTCTATGCATTTAAGATGATATGAGCATAAGAGGAGGAGATATGAAGTGCATGGGGCTGTATGTCTGGAATCTCTCATAGCATAATGGTTTTATATGTGAATTCCCCTATTTCTGTGATTGATAGAAAATCTGAACACTTTTACACCTAGTCCACATTACACGATTTTCATGGGTTGAAGTGATTATGTGATTTATGGATTGGCTAGACTTTGAATTAAGGTGTTGAGAAATCAGGCCGGGGTACTTTGTCCATCCTTGTCCATGGGAAAATAACGAAAGATATGGATTTCTAAAAATCCTATCTAAAGTAAAAGAAAAAGGAAAAGGAAGGATGAAATTGGGAATGATGAAAAAATGGTGGAAAATTCCGATTAGGGCTACCTACTACCAACCAGGGGATGGTCTACCCGTAACCAAAGCCGGAAATGGGACGTAGTGTGAAAGTCGTCGGAAGGACGGTAAGGCAAATTCCTGTCATTGGCTTGATGTGGCTCCATGTACCTTGAGTTCTATAGTCTAGTTGATCTATGAAGAAGATAATCCTAAAAACTCGTGAGATGAATTTTCACTGTCCACACTAGGTTGAATTTGTTCAAGTTCTTCTATTTATCAACCAATCAGCGGGAATTTCATATGAATGCTTATTATGTTTTAAGAGCTTACGGTTTCAACCCCTGTCACCTAATAATTCTGAATCTTACACTTGTATGTCTTGGGACGTATAGAAGAAGGGTTTCTGAAAGAGAGTTGAGTTTTGAAGAATGGGATTAGCTTCACGCATGTTTTGCTCGGGACTAGCAAAATGCTGGTTGGGGGGTGTGTTGAGCTCTTAATTGTGCATATTCTAACCCCAATTCATCACTCATTGTGCGAGGTTTGCATGGTTTATAGACTAGTCTAATGCATGTTTTGTGATTGCAGGTTTGAGAGTGGACTCCGCCTAATTGAAGATGAAGAGAGCTTGTTTAGAACCTTGGATGAAGACCCAAGGTGGGCCGAAGGAAGAAAGAAGCAAGGAAAGAAAGAAGCAAGGAGAGAAAAGGAAGAAAAAGAAGAAAGAAGACTGACCGACCGGTCTTGACCGGTCGGCCAAGAGAGCCAGACCGGTCTTGACCGGTCAGCTATGCACACTGGAGTGCTGCTAAACAAGCCCGACCGGTCTTGACCAGTCAGCCATGCCTGCTGGACCATTGCTGAAGAGGCCAGACCGGTCGTGACCGGTCGGCCATCCTAGTCCGACCGGTCCAGACCGGTCGGCCACGTGAAGAAGCAGGAATTGTTATTCCTGGCGCCGATTTTCTCTGCGCACTGCGTAACTGTTACGCAGATTCTCGATCTTTCTGAAGTTGCGGAGCCTCCCCACTATAAAAGGACACCTAGGGATCGTTCCTAGGGTATCTAAGAAGGGTTGAAGCAAGCTTGGAGGCGGCGGAAGTGAATTTCGGAGTTCCACAACTCCCTCTAGTTTGTTTTTGCTGTTTTTATGAACTTTTTAGTTGTTTCATGTTTTCTTGGATCATGAGCAGCTAAACCTCTTAGCTAGGGCTAAGAGCTGGTGAAGCTTGTGGTGGATCTAAGATGTTTCAATTCGTAGTTAGTTGGTTTTAAGTGTGGAATTCATGATTATGAACTATGGTTTGAAGTTTATACAAGTTTTTAAGTAGTTTTTCTTAGTCTTATGATGACTCATGGATGTTTGGGAGAATTACTTGATTTCTTAATTGGTTTGTATCAGTCTAGACCTGTATGATCTGAGGAATCGGAGTGTGCTCTAGTACTATGATCTTCATGAAGGGACTTCCTATCAAACTTCTATTTTTCTGATTTTCTGAAATATGTATGGACTGTGCATGTGATTTGAATCAAGTTCAAATCCTGATCTAGCCTTGTCTTGTGACAGGACTTGAGGATGATTTTGATTGTGAACTGGACCTTTTGGAAAGGGGAATGACCTATGCAATTGAGCATGCTCAGCTCAGCCTACATTGAGTGAATCTTATGCATAGAACTTACATATGACAGATTGTTTGGTTTAACAGCTCTATCATCCGACTAGATAGATCTTAATATCGATTCTAGTTGAGAGAATGAGAAACTACAGCAGATTGAACATCAAGGATTGCTACAAGTGGATCCTTGAACCCCTAGTACCTTTTTATAATTGTTTACATTCAAATTAGTTTAAAACTGCTACTCACATCAATCTTATTCAAAATCTGATTATTAGCTTTCAATAGACACTTTTGGATGAATTTGTGAAATCCTACATAAGTCCCTGTGGATCGACCTCGGTCTTACCGAGTTTATTACTACATCGCAACCCTACACTTGGTGAAGCGAACACCAATCGCAACCCTTCCATTCCCAATCGGTACTAACATCAGAAAGGTACAGTAGAGCCTCTGCGTCGCTAGTCTTACGAGGCTGCTGACCCTGAGACTGATTGTGTGATGTTTAATGTTTTCCCGGATCACTCCAAGAGTACTTGTTTCGCTTGACTGTCAAAGTGATTAGATGCCCTGCGTCATGTAGTCTTACGAGATTCTACTACGTCAACTTGGAATTAGTCAAGGTACTTCAGGCATCCACGCCTAGGTATGTGCGGGTGGTCTTTTTCCACCCAATCTGCTGATTTTGATACTTGGGTTACAATTCATCGTTTCCACCTGTTCAAATGGTTTCTTTGACCGAGCCTTTTGGCTTTCATCTTTTCGTATCTTGGCATGTGGTACGACCGCACTGACATTGGAGTTCAGTTCGACCGTACTTTGAGTGCATTGGATCCGATGGTCTCCGGGGAAACCGCGGGCATCGGATCTTATTTGATTTTTGCGTCAACTCCTACCCAGAGATATGGAAGAACTCCTGGTGTTTTGGAGGCAAAACACTCTACTAGGAAAATATTTTTGGATTTTTGAAAAAATACCCATTCTGGGGAGTGATACTCCGTGGGGTTTTTATTTGCAAATAGGAATATTTTTTGTCTTTTTGAAATGAAAATCTAGTTTGCACGCGCCTCCACTAGGGATGCCTGTGGGGTCTTTGGCTAACCGTCTTTTATTTGAAAGCAGGTAAACATGACGATTGATGCGATGGATGCTGATGCATGGAGATGCATGATAAATGCGTGGCTTGGCTCATTCTCTTTCAGTTTGATGATTTTGCTTTTGCTGGAGATGCAGAGAATTTTGAGCTTATTGCTTGCAGGGTTGTGCTCCCCTGGGTTTTTTTCTTTTTTTATGCGGATGTTTGGTCAGCGGGTTGGTCAAGATCCCGAACCATGATCGATCAAGCCCATCGTCCCAAGACTGTTGTTTCTTTGCTAATGAAAATGTACGAGGATATTATCCGACTTCAAGATGTTCTTCTGGGCATAAATGCGATTGAGATGGTGCTTGGTCGCCAGTTTTGGTCAAGATTCTAATTTACGAGCGATAGGATCCGTCATCCTAAATTGTAAAGTGAGCGGAGTTCAAGACTCCTGAAGTGTAGTGCTGGGGATAGTGCCAATTTTTGTGATTTTTGTAAATATGTGGTCCGAATCTTTACCTGAGTGGTCAAGATAGGGATCGGTTATTGAAAACAAAGGAAATATTTTTGTAATTTTTTGAAAATATTTGATTTGAAAGCAAGGGAAATATTTTTTGTGATTTTTGAAAAGGTGATTTTGCAATGTTTTGGTATTTTTTTATTTTTCTGAAATGCAGGGAAAAGTATGGAATTTTCATCCACTTCCACCTTCTACTGCTGGTAAGGCACCCGATCCATTTTACGTCAGCGAGCAAGACGAATCTCACACACTTAAGTGCCGTAGTTTTACATCTTCGGATGAGGAGATTTTGAGGGTTTTCAGTCAACACACCCACAAAGTTGCCTGTTCCTCATGTGCAATGCACATAGACCACGTTTCGTCCGACGGACTCCTTCGGCCACAAAATGAGCCACATCCTCACATCTCCCTTTGTTAATCCAGTTTGGGGCCTTACGTTGCTCACAATTCCGTGAGGGTGCGCTCCACCTCCCTATAGCCTTAATCCCCTTCATGAGTTTTGGGAACAGGGAACATCCGTCAGATTCAACAGCGACTTCCAAATCAAGGTTGTCTATCACGGTGCGTTCAACACGAACAGGGTTGCGGAGTTCTGCCCGCCTCAGCCTTTACCTGTTTTAAAAGATTCCGGACACCCGTACGATCAACTGCCAGCCATGTCCGAACAGGTTGGGGAAGAAAGCCCCCAAGAAGTTAATCCCAATGTAGTTTTAGGTCTTCGGACCGCTGGGGATGAATTTGTGCAGTTGAAATTGATGGCCAAAATTTTTTTTATTTTTTATTTTTTTTGAAAAGGTTCTAGAGTTCAACTCAAGTGGTTGAGATTGATACTGGTTTTTATGGAAAACTCAAAAAATCTTTTTGGTATTTTGGAAATGATCCAGGTCATCAGATCCTGGCTTGAACGGCTGGGATCGATGCCGGTTTTTATTAAAAATCTCTCGGGATGTTGATCCCGACGTAGTTTAAGGTCTTCGAACCAAAAAACTTTATGTACATGCTGAAAGTACATTCTTTTTTGTGATTTTTGAAAAATATTTTGAGTCATCGATTTTTATTTTGAGGGTCGAGATCGATGCCCATTTTTATTAAAAATCCCTCCGGATCTTGATCCCGACGTAGTTTAAGGTCTTCGGACCCAAAATATGTACAAGCAGGGCAAACACATTTTTTTTGTTTTTAAAAAATGTCCGGTGTCAGCGGATCTTGATTCGAACGATCCAGACTGCTAGCGGTTTTTATTTAAAAAGTCCCTCGGGATCTTGATCCCAACGTAGTTTAAGGTCTTCAGACCCAAAATATGTACAAGAGAGTAGCAATCAAGGTGGGAGATTCCCGGGATTCTTCTTAGAATGGTTCAGATCATTAGGTCATGCCTTTGGATGGTTAAGTTCACTGTTTGACCAAGTCAATTCTTTTTCTTTTTCTTAAAAATTCCATGGAACTTTTTCCACATCATCAAGCCAATTTCTCACCAATTTCTCACAAGATGAGATTTTGGTGAGATTCCTTACTTTTTCTCACCATTCTCTTCCATCACTTCCTTCTTACAAGGGGGTACAAGATTCACTTGCAACCACCATTCCCAAGGAGTTCTTCCCAAGGAGAGAGGAGGAGAGGTCGTTTCAACTAGGTGGGAGGTAGGACTGGCCCCCTGAGCGCCGCCCAAGCCGTCCCTGCCCTCCGGTTTCTTCAGTAGGTCGGGTAAAGGGGTGCACCCCCCTTTTCTATATAACATGGGGCACCCTTGCCCCCTCCAACGTGCAATCTCTCCTTTCTCTCTCTCATACTCTCTCTCTCTCTCTTCAAGTTTTTCTCTCTCTTTTGGTGGTTCTTTGCTTCTCTCAAGTGGTGGGCCTTAGAGAAGTTTTGGGACAGCAAGGTGGTCCCTCTTTAGTGAGTGGTAAAGGTATGGACCACTCCCTTTCTCTTTTGTCTTTTTCCTTCTTCATTGTTTCTCATGGTTCCTTTCTTTTCTTCATGTAGCTATTTCAAAAGAAGTGAAGGTGGGCCCAAGTGTTCTTGACCTTTTTCTAGATCCCCAATCTCTTTCAAAGGTGGTGCATGGAGAAGGACATTGCAAGCTTTCCATTTTATTTTTTCTTTTCTTCTTTTCGTACTCCCTTCATGTGTATGTAAAGGGTAATTTTGCTATGTCCATCAAGTGTGCATGGCAAAATATCCTATCTTTCTTTATGAGAGTTGGGCCTCTTTTCATGTGTATTAAATGGGCTCAAAGTGAAGTCATGGCCCTTGGTGTATTTGATGGGCCGAATGCTTCATTTTGGGCTCCCTCTTACTTTCTTGCCCTTGTCATTTTTCCTTAAAGCTCTTCTTTTCTTTTCCATCTTCTTTTCAAGTTTTGGGCCATGGGAATGGTAGGGCCCACCTCAAGTTTTGGGCTCATGGGGCTCACTTTGGGTGGCCCCATCTTTCTTCACATGTGTATGGACAAAAGTGACTAGCCCATTCTTCACTTGGATCTCAAGTGGGCTAGATTTCTTAGTTGGGACTTTATGGACAAGTAGCCCAAATCTTCTACCATCTCTTGATTATGATGTACATCCCTATGTACAAAGTGTGGTGGGTTCCTTGGAGTTTTTCCATATGGATGGGCTTTTGGGCCTTCATTGAAGCTTGGATTTCTTTGGACCATGTGTGCACCACTACACTTTGTCCATGTAGGCTTTCTTCCTTTCATGCTTTTTCTTTTGATGGATGGAGGACTTGAGTTACTTGATCATCTACAAAGTCCCATGAGTGAGTTGTTCCAACTATCTTACTAAGTTCGAATGGTTTTTCCATGTGGTAAGAAAGTGGTTCTCAAGAGTTTCCCTTTAACGTTATCAACCTCAAATGGATGATCCTCCTTCAAGTGAGCTATCCATGCAACCATAGCTCCTTGAACTTCTCTTTGGAGTGCTTGGTGGGTCATCCACCACCATTCTCAAGGATGAGTGATTTTTCTTTCAATTTGTGAGAAAGAATGATACTCATAAGTTGCCCAATTTTGTCCCATGCTTTGGGGCATTTTGGATTTTGATCTTCAAGTGGGCTATGTATACCATTCTTAGCCATTTTCATGATGGTTGGGTGACCCATCATGCCATGCCCTCTTGTGCTCAAATGGTCTCCCTTTTTGGTAAAGAAATTGGTGCACATAAGTTGCCCAAACTTGTCCTTACACGGGCATTTCCTACTTTGATTCTTCATGTGGGCTATGTGCATCAAAATTTTTACCATTAGCTTCTTTGATTCATATGTTTGTGGGTAGACCTCCATGTTGTGCTCTTATGGTCAAAACTCTCATCAAGATGATGCACATAGGAGTGCCCATGGTTAACCCATGAATGGGTCCTTATGTTCTTCAAGTGGGCTATGTGCTCCCTTTAATCCGTTGAGGTGAGGCATTTGGGTTGCTCTTGGGGACCCACTTCCCTCCTATTCTCCACTTGTCCATACTCATGTGTGAAAAAGATGGAAACATCCTAAATGAGAATCATGGCCTTGGTATGAAAAGTGAACCAATCCTTAGCCACATGTGGACTTTGAAGAGAGGCTTCTCAAGTGAAGTAGGATTCTCATCCCTTGTTGATTTCATGGCACTTGAGTGCATTTGTTGTCTAAAATGTGTCCTTTGATGATGGACTTTTCTTGCCTAAGGCATGACATGCAACCTTCTTTAAGGTGGGCCTTGCTTTCTTCAATGGGCCCAACACATATCCTAGGTAACACATGGAGTTGGACTCTGGATCTTGCATTTGAATGTGAGTCTAAGCCCTTGGGTTTCCTGGATGATAATTTGGATAGGGACTTACCTTGCCAAGCTTGTAGGATTCAATGGTGGACAGTACCAGAGGACGTTGAGTGATTGACGAGGATGATCCTGCCTTCATCATCCGCCGAGGGGACCATATGTGTTCCTTGGCTATGGAGCACCAACCTCTTCCTGCCATCAAGGGTCGAGGTACCAGGGATCACTGGGATAACTGGGTGAAGCATCCACAGCCTTTGCTTGAACAAGTATTGGCTGGTACTCCTTTTGCTGGCCTCCTCACCTTACGCTTCCATAACAACAATGCCAACCGCATGATGCTCGCGGCCCTTTGCCAGAGGTGGCGGGATGAGACCCACACTTTTCAATTCCCTTGTGGCGAATGGGGCATAACTCCCCTGGATATTTATATGCAAATTGGCTTTCCATTTCATGGGGTAGTTGTTCCTCAAGTCAGCTCTCTTGCTCCTATCACTTCCACTGACTGGCTACGGCTTGTTGGTGATGTCCCGCCCGAAGATGAATTCCAAGGCCATCAAGTAAAGATGCGATGGTTCTACAACACTTTTGCCTCCGTCATCCCCACTACCGAGCTAGAGGCCCTTCACAAAGCACGGGCCATGATCACTTACGCCTTCGGGTCCTTTCTTCTCTGCCACGCCAATGAGAGGGTCGATCCTAAATTTCTTCGCTTGGTTGAGGATCTTCACCACCCCTACAATTGGAATGGGGCTATCCTGACTCATATTTTCCAGGGTCTGGATAAAACCAGTCGGAATAGTCGGTCTTACACAGGTTTCTGGCCTATCGTTGAGGTACTTCTTCTTTCTCCTTTCTTGGAAACATTTACCCTCTTCCTTTCTCTAATTGTTAGGTGTGCCCTTGCCCAGACTTGCTTTTATGACCATTTTCCCCATCTCGCGCAGAGGATGCGGGACGACATTGAGCCATCTTTGTATCGCCACATGTACTGGCATCAACAAAACCGTCAGCAGAACTCTCGAGTTTCTGGGGACAATTGGCGCGCTGAAATAGACAGGTTGACCGTTGATGATATAAGTATCTTGCTTTCCTTATCCCTCGCTCTGTACTGTAATTGACCGTGGTGACCTCATTTGCTGTAGCTCGCTCGGATGTCGTATGCCAGCTTCCCTCTCTATTACACCCCCAGCGTGTGGAGGCATATGATGCTTCATGTCTCCGTATCATGCTTTCTAACGCTGAATCATTTCAGTGGTATCTGGGTGAGAGGCTACTTCGGCAGGTCACTGGGGTGGCTCGGGTCCCTTGTTCTGCACCTCCTCCAGCTGCTCAGATCCCTGCTGATGAGGTGGCTGATGCTCTTGTGGGCCAGCCCGGGTTTCGTTTCACGATCCCAGATGGCGACTATGATGAGTGGTATTTGTTGTACAGCCAGGGGCCTCTACTTCCTCCGCTCTATGTTCCAGGGGCCGTCGCAGATACGCTGGTGACTCAGTGACAGCTCCTTTGATGGATCTTTACTGTCAAGAGCGGGACGAGAGAAGGGACGATGACACTATGTTGGCGACTTGTAGTCTGCTTTTGTGAAGGTGTATTTAGCTTGCTTGATGTGTAACTTTTTGCTTTTACTTTCTTCTGTATCGAAATCTTTTGGATGAATATACAACCTGAATTCTTCTCAAATTACTTGATGATGCCTGGATGCTTTGATTTCTGACACATTCTTTAATGATTTGTGGGAGATGAGACTTCTTAACTGTATGGATGATGACTTGAACGGTTCAGATTACTTGATTTTGGCCCTGTGGGCCCCCTCTAGACCTCAGCTTTGCTTTGGAGCATCTTTTCTTGATGTTTTATGAGGTTAAGAAGGCTTCTTATGGTGTGGATGGTGACTTGAATGGTTCAGATTGCTTGATTAGGCCTTGTGGGCCCACTTGATGATCGGATCTTGGACCTGGCCTTCTTTCTTGATGATCAAACCTTTGATCTTGCTATTTCATGACTTACGTAAGCTTTTCCATGGTTTAGATCATGCTAATCTGGTCTTCGAATGGCTTAGATTGCTTGTGGCCTTCTCTTGATCATCTTTCCCTTTCTTTGACTTGATCAAACCCATTCTGGTCGTAGTGCTTAGTGATTGGATAGGTGGGGTACCTTCCAAATGATTCTGATCGATCTCAAACGAAATCTGGAATGGATTGGAGCCTTGGGTGGCCCTCAGGGTGCCATTTGCTGATGTGGACTGTCAGCCTCACCTACCAACAACCACGGAGCCAATCCCGCGGAGAGAGAGAGAACGCGTTCGTATGGGCGGCCCAGAGCGGGCCGCCTAGGATTCGCCTCTTGTGCGGTCCGTGCGGGTTCTGGTTCAGACCTTCCTCCCCTGCTTTCTGTTGCTGTCTCCTCATTCCCTGTACCAGGCTTTTCGATTCCAACTATGTTTCCTCTCTTTGTCTCATCTTTTCTTCTCTTTTTGTCTTCTTCCCACTTTGTCCTCTCTCAAACAATGGACGGTGGAGATTCAAGGGCTGTGGGGACTGTTCATGATGGGTCCCACACTTCAGATTTTCAAATGAGCTTTGATAAAGGGGAGATGCCTTTAATGGATGGGGTAGATGGGGCATTAAGAGGGGGTATTGATGAAGACTTAAGCTTAGTGGTTGGTGGAGCTTTGAATGACTCCATAAATGGTGGGATGGCTGTAAATTTGGATTTGAATGGAGCATTAGATGATGGGGTTTTGGATGGTATAGATGAGATGGGGAGTGTGGCCATTGGTGAGGCTATGCATCCCTTGTTTGTGGGCCACCTAGATGATGTGATTGATGGTGGTGATGGGGGTATGATGGATATAGATGGGCTGATCGCATGTCTGGATGGGATGGATGGTTCGGATGATACCTTTGATGGTTTGGATGCTCTTGATGAGGGCTAAGATGTGCGGCATACTTGTTTGGGTGGACTTTATGTGATCATTGATGATGTCCCCCTGATGATGGACGGTGTGGATGCCTCGATGATCCCTTTGATTGGCCAGGATGATGACTGGATTCATGATTTCCTGTTGGAGAGGGCTACAGGTCCAGATTTGACCGTTGATTCTTTGATCGGGGTAGCCGGGACCCTTCTCGATGGTTCAGATGCATTTTTTGATGGTCAGATTGGCCAGGATGCCACGATCAAAGAATCAACGGTCATATCTGGACCTGCGGTCTTTTGCGCACTCTGTTCATGAGGTGGGCGAGTCTTCTCATGCGGCTGAGGTTATGACAGTTTTAGACAGTGATGCGACTATATCAGACATAGTCGTTACTGAGGGTAGGTCAGGGGCTGTCGAGTCTGCAGAGGTTCCAGCTTTTCCTTCTCCTTCGCCCGTTGATCTTCCGATCCTAGATGAGCTGTTATTGATTTCTGGGCCTTTTGTTCTGGAGGGGGTACCAGTGAGGACTTGTCAGCTGCTTCCTCGTCCTTCTTGCTCACCACGGCTGCTTGCTTGGCTTGATAGTTTATCAGCTTATGAGATTCGAGATTTGGAGTCCTATGGCTTCGGCAGTCTGATCCATATGGCTAGAGTTGACATTGATTGGAGGATGCTCGGAGCTGCCTTGATTGACTGGGTTCCTTCGTTGAACTTGTTCGCGTTTAACGATATGGAGATGGGACCCTCTTTGGAGGAGCTTGAACGTTTGACAGGTCTACCTTGGGATTATACTCAGTATTTCTCGCCGAAGACATCGCCGAAGACTGCCACACCGCAGAACTGGTTGGGGATCCCCTATCTTGTTCGGCCTGCAGCTGCCGGCCAGGATGCTGTGGTGTTCTCCTTGGACTTACTGTATGATCTTTTTTCGGGTCCTCGGAGTGTGGCCGATTCTATCCTTGCTCGGAAAGCACTGATGTTCTGCTTGATAGCTGAGGTGCTGTTCTCGGGATGGACGCAGGTCCCAAACTCCTTTGCTTTGTGAGGTGATGAGCCGAGCTATTCGACGGCAGGGGATCATTTCTCTCATCTTGGCCGAGCTATTTAATGGGCTGACTGACTATGCTCTGGGCCGCACTCGTGTCCTTCGCGGCTGCTGTGCATTTCTTCAGGTATCTTTTCTGTACCTTTCCTTTCTTGCTTTTTAGGAATTGTTTTGCTCTAGCTGAACTTCTTTTCCTTCTTATGATCAGGTTTAGCTATGGGAGCAGTCTTTCGCAGACTGTTCCTGTACCATTTCCTGACACCCGTCGCCTCGACCTTATGCGACATATCGTGGAGTTTCTTCCGCATACAGCTAGTGAGCGAGCCTTTGTATCGCAAGATGTTCGCTGATCTTTGTGACTGGAATGTTCGTTGGGAGTCATCTTGGCTTTCACTTCCTCCATTGCTTTGCGATGCACACGGCCTTCCTCTGATGCTGGTAGGCTTTCGATCTTACTTTTCCTACCACCCTACCCAGTTCCTACGGCAGTTTGGGTACAAGCAGGATGTTCCTCTTTTTGCTTTTATGGGTATCGGGCGCCGAGCGCTTCCATCTAGGATCTCTGACTTTAGGACTCGGGTCGATGGATCTTGGGCGAGTTATCTGACTATTGATCTGCTTGGTTTTGAGTTGCGGGCCTTTCCGATGGCGACTGCCCCATATCAGTACTGGGTTGCTGAGCAGTCTTTGTATCGACATATCCCTTGCTAGCACCAGACTGCTGATGAGGATGAGCAGGATATCCTTGGAGATGCCGGCTCTTCATCTGGTTCATATGAACCCTTTGAGGAGCGCCCGATCATTGATCCTGGTTTCCTTTTGGCCACTCATAGCCATTTGTTGTCTGAGATTTCCGCACTTCGGTATCATTGTGAGATGATGTCGAGGAGATTGGCTGCCGATCAGAGGTTATCTGATGAGGAGGCCGCGATCCATACCCTTGAGCGCGATGAGGCGCATTACCTGCGTATGGAGGTGAGCAGGCTGAGAGCGAGACTATTTCATTATGAGTCAGGGGACTTACCTGATATGGCCGAGGAGGAGGGTAGAGATTGATTATATTGGCCACCTGCACATTCTTTTTTTGCATGGTACATGATTGATGATGATGAATTTTTTGTATGTTTTGAAAGAGATGACATGATATATGTAAAAGAAATATGATGCATTTAATTGAAAAGAGAAAACTGTTTGAAAATCTATTGTGCCATGAGTTGTCTTGTGAGTGTGTGTCTAGATTTTGTGTCGGGATATAGGAATCAGAATTGGGGCTCAGCCAATGCTTTGACCGATGTCTCGAGATTTGACTTGTGTGATCCTTTGGTTCCCTAGAGGTGTAGGCAACGGAAACTGTGGCCTCCTGAGATTGTCAGAATTTGTAGAGCTCTTTGGTCCTGACTGCACTTCTTCTTGTTCTTGAACTGTGACTTCTTGAACCGTTCTGGATTGTTTCATTTCTTGGTACCTGCACTTTTCATTTTTCTTTTTTCATTTGAGCCATTTTTTCCTGCAGCGCTCTTTCGAGTTTTCACTACAGCCAGCCTTTTCCCGTCATTTTTGCCCGTGGCACCCTTTCGGGTTTTCACCACGCCCCGGGTGTTTGATCTTGCCTGCCCCTTGGCAAGCTATGCTGTTTTTATTCTCAGTGCCCTTTCGAGTTTTCACCAAGTCCGCTGTATGCCCACTGTTTTTACTCGGAGCGCCCTTTCGGGTTTTCACTCCGCCCTCTTTGTTTAGGCATACATTTCCTTTTTTTTTTCTTTTTTCTTCTTTTTTTCTGGATCTTTGGATAATTACAGCGGCGGGAATCCGTCGTTGCCGACCGATGGCAGTCTTTCAGCCCTTATCCTAAGTTACGATGATAGAGTTGTTGGTCTTAGCTAAAGACCCTTCTGAGATGAATGGATGGATGACTGTATTTCTTCTTAGGTTGATTTTTCTCGGGTACCTTGCTTTGGCTTCCCTTTTTCTTTTTCTCCTTTTTTTTCTTTTGTATTCTTTTTTCTCTTTTTTTTGTATATTTTTTTTCTTTTGAATCCCCTTATTTGAAACACTTGTTGGTGGACGGAAATGATTTCTCAGAGGTCTTAGCTTTGACCTCTTGACTTCAGCTCTATTAAAGTAACTCTTGATAAGGTCAGAATGACTTACCCGTGAAAGATCTTCACTTTTTCGGCGTTGATTGGCTTAGGAAGATCCACCCCTCTCATGCTGGTGAGCCTGAGGGCGCCTTCGGGAAGTACTTCTCTGATGATCAGTGGCCCGTCCCATCAGGGTTTGAACTTTCCTCTGGGATCCGGAAGGTGCGACGATAGAATCTTCTTCATGACCATGTCGTCTACCTTGAAACTTCTTTTTCGGACTCTCTTGTTGTAAGCCCGAGCGATCCTTTTCTGATAACACTGGGAATGACTTAGTGCACGCATACGCTTTTCATCTGCTAGCTGCAACTGATCGAATCTGGCCTGTCGCCATTTTCCTTCTTCAATTTCGCTTTTCGAGTAACACTCGTACAAGTATGTACTCATGACCATTTGATGCTTTGGGACTGATCTTACCGATGATGTCGAGTCCCCACATGGAGAAGGGCCAGGGGGTGGTCAGGTTGTATAATTCTGATGAGGGGGCATGGATTTGATTCGCACGCTCCTGACACTTGAAGCATTTTCTGACGTGCTGGCAACAGTCTGTCTCCATGGTTAGCCAATAGTAGCTAAGTCGTAGAATCTTCTTTGCCATCATGTGCCCGTTCATGTGTGGGCCACAGATTCCTTCGTGTATTTCTTTCATGATCTTTGCAGCTTCTGTTTCATCGACGCATCGAAGGAGGATGTGATTATATGATCGCTTGTAAAGAACTTCGCCACTGATGGTGAACTGGCCGGCCAAACGCTGAATGGTTCGGGGATCTGTTGATGTTGCTGACTCTGGATACTCTTGGGTTTCGAGATATTGCTTGATGTCGGCATACCAGGGTTTGTCAGGGACAGCTTCGGCTTATTCTATTTGCAGGCAAAAAGCAGGTTCTTCTTGAATTTCGACTGTGAGCTCCCATTCTGAAGCTCCTTTCGGGATCTCGAGCATTGACGCGAGTGTGGCGAGAGCATCGGCAAACTGGTTTTTGGCTCTAGGCATGTATGAGAATGTGATTTCTTTGAATTCTTTTATCAGATTTTCAAGATACACATGATATGGTATCAACTTCTCGTCCTTGGTTTTCCATTCACCATTGGTCTGATTGATGATAAGCTGTGAGTCTCCAAATACTCGTAGCTTCTTGACGCCCAAGATCATGGCTTCCCTTAAGCCGGCGATGCATGCTTCGTACTCTGCCATGTTGTTGGTGCACTCGAATGCTATGCGCCTTGAGATAGGACTAGGAACATCATCTGGAGAGTAGAGGATTGCTCCAATACCACTCCTTTAGAATTTGCTGCGCCGTCGAAGAATAACGTCCACTCATCTTTCTTCTTCTTTTCTTTGCCTTCAATAAGCAAGAGATCTTCATCAGGGAAGAATGTCTTGAGCGGTTAATAATCCAGGAGGGAGTGGGCGGCAAGATGATCGGCGAGAGCCTGCCCCTTGATTGCCTTCTGAGTGACATAGGTGATGTCAAACTCAGACAGGAGTAGCTGCCATTTAGCTATCCTTCCAGTAAGTGCCAGGTTCTCGAACAGGTACTTGAGCGGATCCATGTGAGCGAGGAGGAGAATAGGGAATGCAATCATGTATTGACGGAGTCGCTGAGTTGCCCAGACTAGGGCAAGGCAAGTCTTCTCGGTCGGGGAATACCTGGTCTCGTAGTCGGTGAACTTTCGACTCAAATAATATATTGCTTGTTCCTTCTTCCCGGTCTCGTCGTGCTGGCCGAGGACACAGCCAATGGCTTCTGCTGCTACCGAGATGTATAACAATAGTTGTCGTCCAGGAGTGGGCGGCACTAGGACTGGAGGGTTCATGAGATATTTCTTGATGCAATCGAAGGCAACTTGGCAATCATCATTCCATTCTTTTATAACGTTCTTCCGAAGGAGCTTGAAAATGGGCTCACAAATAGGTGTAAGCTGTGCAATGAAGCGACTGATGTATTGAATTCTGCCGAGGAAGCCACGAATTTATTTCTCTGTTCTAGGAGGGGGCATCTCGATGATTGCTCTGGTTTTGGTCTCGTCGACCCTGATGCCATCCTCGCTCACCATAAAGCCGAGGAGCTTACCTCCCATTGCACCGAAGACACATTTCTGAGGGTTGAGGCGGAGCTTGTACTTTTCTAATATGTTGAATAACTTCTTCAGATCTTCAAAGTGTCCTTCAATTGTGCGAGATTTGACGATTATATCGTCCACATATACTTTAAGCTCTTTGTTCATCATGTCATGGAATAGTGCTGTCATTGCTCGCTGATATGTTGCTCCTGCGTTCTTCAAACCGAACGGCATTACCCTGTAGCAGAAAGTTCCCCAGGGAGTGATAAACGATGTCTTCTCACGATCTTCGACGGCCATCTTGATCTGATTGTAACCTGAGAACCCGTCCATGAATGAGAAGACCTTGTACCCAGTAGTGTTGTCGACCAGAGTGTCGATATGTGGCAAAGGGAAGTCATCTTTAGGACTGGCTTTGTTGAGATCTCGGAAGTCGATGCACATTCGAACCTTGCCGTCCTTCTTTGGTACTAGTACGATGTTGGCGAGCCATTCAGGATAGTTGGAGACTACCAAGAATCCCGCATTGTACTGCTTGATGACTTCGTCCCGGATTTTCAGAGCCCATTCTGGCTTCATTCTTCGTAGTTTCTGCTTTACTGCCTTCATATCTACCTTGGTTGGCAGATGGTGTACAACGAGCTCTTCATCGAGCCCTGGCATGTCTTCATATGAGAACGCGAAGTTGGACAATTTTGGAGCTAGGAACTCTATCGTTTTCTGTTTCATCTCAGGTGGCAACGATTTTTCGATGCGTACTTCCCTAGGGATCTCAGGTGTTCCCAAGTTTACTATCTCGAAATCATCGGCTACAACATTGGCTTTGGATTTGAACTTCTTGAGGAGATCCTCTAGTTCGGGAGCCGGGTCATCATCTTCCTCATCCCGAGCTTCGTCCAGACCCATGAGCTCGAAGTCTAATTCGATGATGAAGTCATATGTTTCGACTTCAAACTCATGCGACTCTTTAGACGAACTTAGCACACTATTAAATGCAGGAAAAGAAATGTTTTTTGGTTTTTGAGATTTTTCTGAAATGGAAATGCTAGATGTTTTTGGCTTTTGAAAGTTTTTTATTTTTTTGGATTTTCGAAATTCATGGGACTTTGAACAAGTGGGCATTGCAGACCATGATTGAGCCTAACTTGTTCCAAAGTTCCGGTCGCTGCTTAAACAGGCATTTTTTTTGGAAGCCAGAGCCCTCAGATGGCTCTTTGGATGATTCAAAAGTTAGGGGAACGGATGACCATTCAGGACCCCACACTTCCTCCCCTGAAGAGGTGGGGGTTGATGATTCGGGCGAAGAATCATAGTCTGGCCCAATGACCATGACTTCTAGCTGGTCGGGTTCGAGATCTGAGTCGTACTCAGTCCCTCCCAGATCACTTACCTCGCATTGCAGTTCGTCTGGTTCCACAGTGAGACACATGTTTGGGATCTGGACATTGGACCAATCCAGGGCTGGCCATTTCCCTTTCTTAGTCCAATGGATGGGAGGCTTCTACCCCTGGCTGATGATTGTTGATGTTGATATGGGCGAGTCGTGCCCCTTGCTGATTGATGCTGAGATGGGCAAGTTGTGCCCCTGACTAGTTGGAATTGAAGCGGGCAGGTTGTGCCCCTGGTTGGGAGCAGGTGTCAGAGTAACCTAGTCCTAAAGCTGCTGTATTTGACTTTCTTCTTCATTTTCATCATTTCCTTCTTCTTTTGGAGGCTTAGATGGTTCGAGAATCTGATCCCATCGAATGGGGGGCCACGTGGCCCAAACTAGGCTCATCGGGAGGCCTTTGTGTAATGCAGTCGGTTGATTCCCTCCTGGATGTTTGCAAGGTTCTCCTGGCTTGACGAATTGGATGGGTGAGCACCGAAATTTCTTCCTTCTTTTGTCCATGAAGATTGCCCTGTATCCGAGTCCCCATTTGCGTTGGTTATATATTAGCGGTACCTTTCTAGACTTGAAATGATTCTTCATTCGGTATTTGAAGCTCAGACGTTCTGCCGGTGAAAAGACACGGTCCACCCTTATCGGTTCTGGATTGGCGATAGAGTTCACAGTCTCGAATTCGAAACTGTGAAAAGGGATGTCTTCCTCAGAGTGCTGGATATCGATGACCGGGATGTCTGGTTAGTGGCAGCAGCATTGGAAGGAATGATAAGCTCTTTCTCTGCGTGGATAGAGATTACTTGATTTCCACAGATGTATTTCACTTGTTGATGCAGGGTTGATGGCACAGCCCCCACCTTGTGCAGCCAAGGTCGTCCGAGCAACATGTTGAAGGAGGCTGATATATCCAGGACTTGGAATGTGATAGTGGAGATTTTCGGACCTATCTGTACCTCTATGTCGACCTCCCCTTCCACTGATCGACGGGTGTTGTCGAATGCTCTGACACATATGGTGCTGGGTCAGAATGAAGAAGGACTGATTCCCAGATGTTCCGCAGTCTTAAGTGGGCAGACGTTTAAGCTTGAGCCATTATCGATAAGGACCAGTGGGACGCAGAGGTCTTTGTATCGTAAGGCTATGTTGAGGGATCGCCCATGATTGCGTCCTTCCGGTGGTAACTCATTATCGGTGAAGGTGATGGCGCGTGGAGCCAGGAGTTGTCCAATCATCAATGCTATCATCTCTGGTGTCCGTATCGGAGGAGACGTGAGCATCGCTCAAGGTTTTGGCAAACATTTCTCGGTGTATGCGAGATGTGCAGAGTAGCTCCCATACTGAGATTTGAGCAGGGATTGACTTGAGCTGAGTCTCCATATCGTATGAGGCTTCATTTTTGTTGCCGAGGCCTGAAAGAGCGCCTTTGAGATCTCATTTGTTTTGATTATCTCTTCGGATGCAACGCCCATTGGGATTCATATTCCCTACTTCCGCACATTCTGGATAGTGCCATGGGACCTCTTTATAATTTTCCTCCCCTTTGCCTTCTAGGACCACCGGTTCTTGCAATGGTGCTGGTGTGGGTACCAAATCCTCCTCGTATGGAGCTTTTGCCTTGAGGACTACGTTGTTGCCTATGCTGAAGGGAAAATATCGAGGCTTGTCTTCATAGACCACATAAGGTCGTGGTCCTGGCTTGACTCTTCCTGGAGCAGGAGGCTCCCATGGAATGAATACTGGTCCTCTTGATATGGCAGGGGGTCTCTCTGTTCGTCCTAGCTGCTGTAGTGTGATTGATACGCCTCCAGGGTTTGCCCCTTGCAATATGACTGACTCGACTGGAGGAGCTCCTTCCAAAATAATGGATTCTTGCTGCTGATGAGTATAATCCCTCCATTGCGGATTGGATTGTTCTTGAACTGGAGTTGCCCCTTGCAAGATGATAGGTTCGTATGTGGGCTCGATGTATGATTGTGCTCCTTCCAGGACGACTGGTTCCCAGCATGAATGGTTGTAAGGTGTCCCTTGAACAACTGGTACATCATATGGAAGTGCTCTTTCGAGTACTACTGGCTCGGATACTGAAGGAGAGAAGGGACTTACCCCTTGCAGGATCGGAGGAGGATTTGTTAGCCCATAAGCGTAGGCATGAATGGACTGGATAGGGGAGAAGAAGTGATCGAGATGCTCTCCTTCTTCTATACTGTTGACTGTAGGGCCACGAGACGAACTGGGGTCCAGTCGGATGTTGAGGCAGAGGATTCTGAAGAATGTTGGTGGAAGCTGCTGCGGGAGTTCCAGGGACCGAAATGACGATCTTTCGGTCATCGATCAGATCTTGTATGGCATTCTTCAAAGTAAAGCATCGTTCAGTGGTGTGGCCACGCCCTTGATGGTAGGCACAATACTCATTTTCTCGGTGGTTTGGAGGCAGAGGATGAGGAGGAGGCCTAGGTGTCATCAGAGTGAGTAACTGCTTTTCTACCAGCATAGTCATGACTTGACTAAGTGGCTGAGTAAGTGGAGTGAACTTCCTGAGCTCCCTGTAATTCTGCCTATTCTGGTATGGGTATTGACCGTTTCCTCTGAATTGCTGCTGCTGTTGAGGTGGTTATGGCTATGGTTGTGGATTTGGTCGTGGCTGATACCTCTGTGGTTTATTTTGAACTTGATTCTGCTGATGCTGTTGATGTCCCTGTGGGGGAGCGTATTGATTACCCTGAGCAGTGGTGCTGATGTTGTTTACCTCTGTCGGGCGGGGAGGAGAACCGCTTCAGTTTCCATTCCTATATCCGATGGGTCTTCCCTCCACTCTGTTCCTCTTGACTGGAGTGGCTTGATGAGGCCATGGGGAGATTGTCCCAGCACGGATTCCTGCTTCAACTTGCTCTCTAGCACGGATCAACTGTGAGAAATTCGCATATGGATGCGAGATGAGATATCCAGATATGCCCGGATATGTTGAATGAACAATCATGGAGATTTGTTCTTCGTCGTCGATAAGTGTCCGCATTCTGGCTGCCATAGCTCGCCAACATCCCACATAAGCTGATAGTGTTTCATCACTCCTTTGCCTGAGAGCCGCGAGGTCAGCTCTTCTGGGTGCCATGTTGAGATTGTACGCGAATCTGATGACGAAAGCCTGGGAAAGTTGTTCCCATGTCCTGATGCGATGACAGTCCAATGAGGTGTACCGATCTAGGGCATCGCCCTTCAGAGATTTTTGGAACAAACGAATGAGGGCCCCTTCATTTCCTGAGATTGCACTCAGCTCTCCACAGAAGGCCTTGAGATGTGCTGTGAGACAACCGCTGCCATCGTATCATTTGAATTTTGGTACCTCAAAGTTTTGAGGTACTTGAGCATCTGGGAAAGGACACAAGTCTCTGAACTTGGTCGAAGGTAGATCGATTCCTTGCTGTCGCTGAAGCTGATTTTGCAAGATCTGGAACTGCTCACACAACTCGTCCAGTCCTGAATGATCTGTTCGAGCGACTGGTGCTTCTTGGAGTAAGGCACGTTCTTCTTCGGCATAGTGGTCGATGTCTTCGACCCTATGGGTTCGCTGAAAAGCAACCGCGGGTTGCTGAAGTTGATTTGATGATTGAACTGGATTCGGATGAACTTGTGCTTGAAAGGATTGTAACTGAATTGGAGACTGTACTGAAGGTTGAACTGGAACTTGCTGGAAATTAACTGGAGATTGCTGAATTGAAGATTGCTGGAAATTAACTGGAGTTTACTGAATTGAAGATTGCTGGAAATTAACTGGAGTTTGTTGAATTGAAGACTGCTGAAAATTAACTGGAATCCCATCGGTGGGGATGTGCTGGAATTGAAAAGTGCTCCTGTTTGCAGGAGGCTGAGATGCTGGGAAGTGACCCCCTTGTTGGGTATTCGCCACTGTCCGCTGATTGATGTGGGCTTGACACTGACTCCCATTGTGGGCATTCGTCAGTGCTATCCCTGTTGCTGGAAATTGAATTGAAATCCCGTCGGTGGGGATGTGCTAAAATTGAAAAGGGGTCCCCTCGGTGGGGACATGCTGAGATCTACTGAGACTGTTGTTTGCAAGATTGACTGGAAGCTAAGTGGAAGTCCCTACGACGGGAGGGCTCTGAGATGGCCCTGTCGTCGCGGGAAGGTATTAAGGAGGATGCCCCATAGCGAAGGGATGAGACGGCTGCTGTTGGTAGTCTTGAGCAGACTCCGATGGTTGTGCTTGATTTGAACTGGAGGCCGGAAGGACCCGGCATGGCTGCTGAGATTGCTGAACTGGGCCAACCTGATTGTTGGCTGCAGCGGTGGTTTGTGCTTGCATGAATTGCAAGAGCATTTCTTGCATTGCTCTCATTCCTTGTGCCAATTCTTGTATGATTGGCGTATTCTCAATGGGCTGTTGCGCTGGAGGTTGCGCTTCGGTCATTTCAAGAGCGGGGAAGAGATGAGTTTCTTCTTCGTGGTTGGACATGTCTTGCTGAGCCCGAGTGCAGATTATGCTGCGGAAGGGAAGTTGTTTCCGAACACGTTGAGCCCGAGGAGGCGCAATGGTGAGGACTATACTCTACTCTTTTTGGGTTTTGGGGTTTTCTATTTTTTTGGGTTTTGGGTAGAATGCTATGTAGATGAGATTGTATGAGGACTAATGACTTTCAAGTATAGGAAGGATTCTGTTTTTCAAGTCGGATCACGACTAGTGGGACTAGCTCATCCCCAGCAGAGTCGTCATTCTGTGGACCCTCGCCGTTCCGCGCTCCCACATGACGTTCTCGTCCCTTTCCCTTTCGGGCAAAGAAGGAGAGGATGCGTGAGTGCGAATCGCCGTTTGTGCCACTGGCTTGCCTCGTTCTCGAGGGCTTTGTTTGGTTGTTGTGTTAAGTTGGATGTGTTTAAATGAGTTTATATAAGACCAGAGTCGCCACTAGCCAGTTACTTCGAATCTACAGTCGGCTAGACCCCGTAGAAACGTTAGAGAAGAGGATCCGAAGATTCCTTCCTTTAAAATGACTCCTATTGATCTGCGGCCAGAGATTCGAGGTAAGGGATCACGGTTACAGGGTGGGAAGAGGTTAAGCACCCCATACACTGCCCGTACCGAAGTACAGTCTCTACTTCACAGAATCGAACTAACACTTAAAGTCTGTTTTAATCCTCGTACATTCTCATAGATGACATGATGCATGAATGCAAGTCTGAACAGTAAGAGTTTCTGATGGGCAGGTTCCACTAACAGGCAAGCCCAGAGCATACGCTCGAACTGACAGGTGCTTTATACGGAATGCATGCTGTGTGTTTGAATGATCAAAGTGCTTGTAGTGATATGTACATGAATGCAGGTCTGAACAGTAAGAGTTTCTGATTGGCAGGTTCCACTAACAGGCAAGCCTAGGGCATACGCTCGAACTGACAGGTGCTTTATACGGAATGCATGCTGTGTATTTGAATAATCAAAGTGCTTGCAGTGAAGCAGGGGGGTTGGAAGAAAAGTAAATGTTGCACTTATGCTAGATGCAAATGAGATGATGCTGGAAAAAGAGTAGATGGATGGACGGAGGTGTCGCCAGGATTGACTTCGAGTGGCTGGATCAAGACTTGGATGGCTTGGGAGACTTGGACCAGTGGTCAGGCTGAGCTGGACCAGGGCTAGGATCTCCTCACTCGGGCTCTCCTTGGTGGAGGAATGGGCTAAGGGGTAGAGGGACAGATCGCACTCGGGCTGGATGGCTTCGGAGGGATGGATGGTGCAATGGGAAGGGGAGGGGGGTATTTATAGCATTGGAGAGTGGCAGAACCTGTAAATAATTTTGGGCGGCCCCCTGTGGGCCGCCCGTACGGACGCTCCTCGGTTTCCAGCGCGTGGTACGGTCATTTCTCGGGGCTGCTGTTTTGACTCGGTGAGTTGACTCAGCGGGTTGACTCAGTGATTTGACTCGGCAGGTTGACTCGGCGGGATGACTCAGTATTTTGACTCGACGGGTTGACTCAGTGGGTTGACTCAGCAGGTTGACTCAGTGAGTTTGACTTTTTTAGGATTTTTTGACTGGTTTTTCTTATGGGGGGTTTTTCAGGCTGATGTTTAGGGGTGAGTTGACTGGGTTCAGGCTTGAGTTGGGCTATGGATTGGCGCTTATAAGGGTGAGTTTGGCTGAGTTTGGACTTGGGATTTGGGGGTATGGTCCTCCATTCATCCAGCTATCTCTACTAATAGTGTAGCCGAAGGTGGGGTGTCTACAGTGGGATGATACTCGGTCTTTCCGAATTTATTACTACATCGCAACCCTACACTTGGGGAGCGAACACCTAACACCCATGTTAGTGGCTCTCCTTTGAGACTTGAAAATTCAGGCTTTACATAAGAGCCAAGGTCATACAACTGAACTTGAATTTAGGCTTAACTCATAAGCCAAGGTCGTACAACTGAACCTCAATTTAAGCCCTACAATCGAGCCAATGTCCTACAATCGAACTTAACGTACTCTCCTACCGGAAGCTCCCCACGGAGACTTTTTTCAGCCTTACAAATGGGCCTAAGTCCTACAACCGAATTTATCGAGTTTGGCAATTTAAACTCTACGCTCAATTCATCATGGGAAGAAAGTGGCTGGACTTTACAAATTGACGACCTTACTTGTCGGATTTGAGCCCCGTTGATGCGCTACTTGGGTTACTTGACCCCTCTCTCCCATGCTTCACTCAAGTCCCCTTGTGCTCCCCCGATCTTGTTATCGGTGCGTTGCTAATGACTCAGCTCCAACGATCAATCGCCTTGCATATGATCTTCTTGAGATGGCCAAGGTGATGAGAGGTAAGTTTGAAGTTACTACAACGAATGGACAATGGTTTCCTACGGAATTTCACCTACAAGGAGCTCTCTATAAAGTTTAGATAAAGATTTAACTATCTAGATCAAACTTTAAACTCTAAAGATCAAGAGGGACAAGTTCATCTTTTAAATGAACTTTGAATGCTCCATTTTTATGATGAATCACAAGTAAGATGACCTGATAGGGTTAGGATTAGAGCCTAATGGTGGCTTCTAATGCTCTAAAATCTCTCTTTAGCACAAAGACTAAGTCCTCCGCTTTTATAAATAAAGCTCCAACGGCTATAAAATGGACATAAAACAGTCACATTGATGGCATCAAAGGGTCTTCAATGGGGTCAAAACCCCAGTTCGATGGAATCAAAGAACTATCCAAAGATTTTTTGAAGTTGCTAGACATCCAGTAGATGGCATCGAACAGTCTTCGATGGAATCAAAAAGCCAACTTCGATGGATTGAAGGGTTGTTCGATAGGATAAAAAAATGTTTAGAGAGTTCAGAAATGTTGTTGGACATATGTTTGATGGAATCAAACTGTCTTCAATGGCATCGAAGACTCATCGAAATGAACTTCAATGGGATCAAAGTCCACACGAAAACTACTATTGAGGAAGGTTTGTTTACAGGAGCTTGCACATTTTAAATTAGTCTAACTCATCATGTTTTTCTAAGTGTTTTAAAGCTAATGAAGATGACTAAGGATTTTCCTATATGGTGCAAGTCATCTAAAGGTTATGGTTGTTTTTGTTCCAAGGGTTAAGGTCACTAAGGCATCTCTTTTACTTATTCTTCTTTCTTGATGTTTCTTGTCCACTTGAATCTTCGGTCTTCAGCTTGTTAAGGCTCAACTAACGTTACAACATAAGGAGACACGTGATTGACAAATAAGGTACACTAGTATGCCACAGAAAAGTACACTAACAAAATCAAAAGATCGATCCAATTCAATCCCATAGTGATTCAAAGATAACTACTAAGAGCAATGTCCTCGATTCTCTAATTCAATATGGATCCATAGACATCCTCCCAATACACATATCTAAAATAGTGCTCTAGCACTCTTCCTTTAATATTCAAATAATGTGTTCTTCAATTCAATCATAGTACTACATTCCTATCCAGGAGACTTACACACGACAGGCGTGTATTCCTTTATCATATATGGGAGACCTTTCCACCAAAATCTATTTTACTTGGGATTAGAGTGTGAAAAAAAATCAAATTATAATGCTTCGAGGCTAATTTATAGATTGGTAGAACTTTCTAAAACTTTTGAAAAGTTTTAAAATTAAAAATATTGAAAAATATCATTTAAAAATAAGTGGATTGACAAGATATTACTTGTGTATTATATGCATGCATTTATGAGTATATAATGATCTTAATATCTGCATTTCTGAGTATATAATGATCTTAATATCTACCACGCTTCTTTATTTGTTCTTAAAAATAAATTTATTTTTTAAATTATAAAATAATTAAAATATTTTGAAAAATGCACTATATATTATAGGAAATATTTAATACATGTATTAGTAAATTGAACATGCTTATAATTAATATGAATTATAAAAATATTAATAATTCTTTTATTTTTTATTTTATTTTTTTAACTATTGATTTGAAAAATATTATTATATTTTATTTAGAATTTAAATTTTATAGATATGGAATGTGTTAACCTTTGTGTCTCCATACTTTATTTATATAGGCCTTCTATATATGAACTTATTTTGGATATAGGTGTTTGACTTTGGCTAGACATGGTGTATGGATTAGGACCTTATATAAAGAAAACTTACTATGCTAATGTTTTTTTTTCCTTCTTCTGCTTATCTTTTTTCCTTTTAACGTCACTTTCATTGATTTCCATTTTTTTTCCCAAATATAAGTAGTGATTTTTTTCGCTGCCCAACAAATATCTTTCTACTTGTCAAAGGTGCAGTACATGCATCCATATGTGTGGTGGATAACTTGCCACCATTTACATACCAACTTGCAGAGACAAGTTGGTATTAGTTATGTGTTAATTGAACATCTATTAGTAAATTGAATATGCTTATAATTAATATGAATTATAAAAATATTAATAATTCTTTTATTTTTTATTTTATTTTTTTAACTATTGATTTGAAAAATATTATTATATTTTATTTATAATTTAAATTTTATAGATATGGAATGTGTTAACCTTTGTGTCTCTATACTTTATTTATATAGGCCTTCTATATATGAACTTATTTTGAATATAGTTGTTTGACTTTGGCTAGACATGGTGTATGGATTAGGACTTTATATAAAGAAAACTTACTATCTATACAATTTTTTTTGTTTTTTATATTTTGAGTTAAAGGACATTGCTAATGTTTTTTTTTTTTTTTCCATCTTCTGCTTATCTTTTTTCTTTATAACGTCACTTTCATTGATTTCCATTTTTTTTTCCCAAATATAACTAGTGATTTTTTCGCTGCCAAGCAAATATCTTTCTACTTGTCAAAGGTGCAGTACATGCATCCATATGTGTGGTGGATAACTTGCCACCATTTATATACCAACTTGCAGAGACATCGGGTCTTGGTTCAAAAGCTATCCACCAACGATACCAATGGCTAAAGATGAATATGACATTTGAACATCCAAGCAACCAATAGTACTAAATTGGGTCCTGATTAGGGCTGTTAATGAGCTGGCCTGGCCCCTCTTGTTTCAGGCCGGGCCCACATTAGGCTAAGCTTGAGCCGGCCGCAAGCTTAAAATTTTCAGGCCTGCTTAATGACTGATCGAGGCTCAAATTTTGTTAAGAGCTTGTGAGCCCAGCCCATTTAGGATTTCAAGGGCATTTTTGTCAAACATCATCAGAAATGAACAGCCCAGATCTTGCGCAAAAGTGGATCATATTCATCACTCGCCAGGTGCGGTCCTGGATTTTACTTTACGGACTAGGCTTGGACAGACCTCAACCCGGAGCAAGCCCAGCTGGCTGACAGCCCTTAGTTCTAATGTGCCATGTGCCTTGTGAATTCGATCAGCTAGAAATCCAGACCCTTGATCTGATTGGACCCATCATTGAACGGGGATGCCATGTGAATTCATCACTGGCCAGGTTCGGTCCTGGATTTTACTTACGGGCTGGGCTTGGACAGACCTCAACCAGAGCAAGCCCAGCCGGTCGCCAGACCTCCCTTCTAATGTGCCAAATGGCTTGTGAATTTGATCAGCTAGCAATCCAGACCGTTGATCTGATTCGACTTCTCATTGAACGGGGATGCCCCACAACATCTCCTCAACCGGTGGGCACATGACCGTTAGGAAAGTCTATAGTTTTTTTTTTTTTTTTTTTTTTTTTTTTTTTTTTTTTTTTTTTTTTTTTTTAAGGAAAAGGAAAAACATGACTGCTAAGGAAAAAGATAAGGGAGGAGCACGACCTGAGGTAACAGGGAATAGACCCTATTGTCCAGGGTTGACCCCAACATGCGCTTCCTTCAAGGAGAACCGCTAGCATGCCTTAGTGGGTGATCCTAATTTTCCGACTCTTTAAATGTTACATCCGTTTGCAAAACACTAACCCCAACCTCTTTATCCGTCTCATCAAACCAGCCATGGGTTCGACCCAGAAAGAAGAAGAAGAATGCATGTTAGCCATGCAGCTAGCAGGTGCCTCTGTCCTGCCCATGGCCTTGAAGGCGGCCATAGAGCTGGACGTGCTAGAGATCATGGCCAAAGCTGGCCCAGGGGCCCATCTCTCTCCTTCCCAGATAGCCACTCATCTTCCAACCCACCACAACCCAGATGCCCCCAACATGCTCGATCGTATCCTACGCCTCCTCGCCAGCCACTCCATCCTCACGTTCACTCTCGTCGAACATGAAGATGGACACGTGGAGAGGCTCTACTGGTTTGGCACCCGTGTGTAAATTCCTCGTTCGGAATGAAGATGGTGTGTCCATAGCTCCTTTGGTGGTCATGAACCAAGACAAGGTCTTCATGGAAAGCTGGTAAAGTTCAATAAATCCTAGAATACTTGAGTTGAACAAGAGGGCCCATAATATGTGAATGATCCAAAGGGGTATATATTTTGGTTACCTCAAGTCCATTATGTGTTCAGTAAGATCAACGGTCGATTACTAAAAGCATGTTCGTTATTTGGACTGACCAGCGAGTTCATGTATCCCAAAGCTGTGGGGCCCACTGTGGTGAAATCCACTCCGTCCATCAGTTTCACCAGATCCTATTATGACAAGAACCGAAAGATGAGATAAATCCAACTCAAGTGAGCCACACTACAGGGAAAGTGTGGGCTTGGAAACAGCCACCATTGGATCCTTCCTAGGGCTCAACTTGATGCTTATATTCCATCCAACCTGTTCTGTTCATAAGGTGATTCGTGTGAGGATGAAGGGAAAACACAACTACCAGGGCGTTCAACCCACGGTGTTTCTTGTCGGGTGTTCCACTTGATTCTTTGATCTGCCTTATTTTGCTTTTCACCCCAAGATAAGCCGGCTAAAATAATGAACGGAGTGGATTTCACACGAACATCTAGGTGGGCGTACAGAGCATTGGGGTACAGGATGTCCCTCTAACATAGAAACCCGAATCCCGTAGAGAATGTTTGATTTTTTTTTATTTTCCATGTAAATCACCGTAAATATTCTTCCCTAATTTTTGTATCCTTCCGAATGTGATGGTGAGCCTCTAAACCTGGGGTAAAAACTATGGGGCCCACCATGATGTACGGGACTTATCCACGTTGTTCATCCCTTCCACAAGCTGGGAGAAAATTAGCTGTTACCCGGGTAACAGCTCAGTGGGTGTTACCCTAACTGTGTGGGCCCATCTTAACTGTTTTTTTTTTTTTTTTTTTTTTTTTTTTTTTTTTTTTTGTATATTCAGGCCGTTCATCTGTTTTCCTATATTTAGAGCATTATTCTAAACCTTAAGAAGATTGAAATCTCAAGTAAACCATACCATTAAAAATAATGATAAATGACTAATAAAATCTTTTTATGGGCCATAAAAGTTTTGGATCAAGCTGATATTTTTATTTTCTCTTCATCTAGATCTTTTTGACATTATCAACAGGTTGGATGGCAAATAAACATTACAAGAACCTTATTATGAGCCCTTTGGAATTTTTAATGGTGAGGCACTCAATCACCACTGTTTACTGTGTTATGGTCTACCAGAGATTTGGATCTAGTTAATTTTTGGGACCTCACCATAAAATGATCTTTAAAAACGGATGGACGGTGTGGATATGCAATACATCATCAAGGTGGGCCCTATGGTAGGGGTAACACCCACTAAGCTATTACCCAGTAACAGCCAAGTCCCACTCCCACAAGCTCATTTTAGGGCATGAGCCAAAAAAAATGAGAAAATCTAAAGCTCAAGTGAACCACACCCCAAGAAATGGTGGGAGTTGAGAGCCTACTTGAAAACTTTTTGGAGCAGGAGTTTTCGATCAAGCGGATATTTATGTTTCGAGTGCGGATCATCTGTGCTGAAGGCACAAGAAATTCCAATGCCATTGCTTCTCATTGGTCCACGTCATCCCAGAGGACTCCGGCGGGCGAGATACGCGGGACTTCTCTCTCCCAAATACAACGCGTGCTACAGACATCATTTTTAACGTGTGCAACTTCTTTGGTCCCCCAATGATTTATGTTTCATATCCACACCGTCCATCAATTTTTAAAGATGATTCTACAGCGTGAGCCCAAAACAGAGGCATATCCAAAGCTCGACTAAACCACGTCAAAGAAAGTAGCCAAGATTGAATGGAAGCTGTTGACACCTTCCTAGGGTCTACTGTTACATTTATTTGCTATCTAGGCTTTTAATAATGTTACACATACCTTCATGAAGGGAAAACACAAATATAAGTTTGATAAGAGCCTCCTATGGCCTCAAGAAGTTTTCAACAGTAGGCATTCAATTCAGACTGTTTCTGTAATGTGGCTCGGTTGAGCTTGGTTCTGCCTCATTTTTTGTCTAATTGCATAAAATGGTATGAAAAAATGGCTGGACGGTGTGGATCTGATAAATACATCATAATAAGGCCCACTTAAGTCTCACATATAAATACTTTTCCGTTTTCTTCTCTCACGGGAATGTGCTGCACCACGGGAGCATATTAGGTGAGACCCGTCCTCACCCAAGACCGTACGGCCCTTACAGAGGTGCCCACCTTGTCATGGATATTCTATATCCACCCCGTTCATCCGTTTTTTCGGATCATTTTAAAGAATTATCCAAAAAATTAAACAGTGGTGGCTTACCATTACCTATGCCATAGGAAACAGTGGTGACTTACCAATAACGGGCCACAAAAGTTTTGTATCAAGCTGATATATGTTTTTCCTCTTCATCCAGGCTTATGTGAACTTATCAACAGATTGGATGTCAAATAAAAACCATAGAAATATTAAGGTGATCCCCAAGAAGTTTTTAATAGTAGGGCGTTCAATCACAACTTTTTCCTAGAGTATGGTCCACCTGATGATTAGATATTCTTAAATTTTAGTAGAATGCTCTAAAATGATCTAAACATTCGGATGGACGGAGTGGATGTAGAATAAACAAATCAAGGTGGGCCCCACAGTAAGGGTTGCACCGTCTTGGGTGATGCCCGGTCTCACCTAATCCGCTCCCCTGCATCACACAGCAAGCACTGGAGGTGTGAAATTTAAGTGGGCTCCATGAAGATGTATTTGTTAGATCCACACCGTCAATTCATTTTTTCATATCATTAGAGGCTAAGAACCCAAAAACAATGCAGATTTAAAGTTAATGTGGACCACATCATTGAGGACAGTAAGAATTAATGCTACCGTTGAAAACTTCTTAGGGCCACATAATGCTCTTATCAAGCTGATATTTTTATTTTAACTTCATCTAGGCATGTGTGATCTTATGAACAGGTCAGATGGAAAATAAGCCTCAATGTTGGCCCTAGAAAAGTTTCAACGGAAGTTTGTTCAATTCCGATTGCTTTATGTGATGTGATCCACTTTACGTTTGGATGTACCTCGTTTTTGGAATCGTGCTCTAGATTTATCTGGAAAAATTGATGGACTGTATAGATTTAACAAAAAAATCATGGCGGGACTTAGAAAAAGTTTCACACGTTAAAAGTTGGTTGTGTAGTTAGCAATGTATTTGAAAGAGAAAAATCCTGCGTAGATGGAGTCATAAAAATGGCGTGGACTAATGAGAAGCAGCTGCACTGGAACTTCTTGTGCCTTCAACACAGAACACAAACGATCCGCACTCTTATGTTTTTCCTTTATCCATGACCTTATAAATGAGTCATATGACAAATAAACATCAGTACTGACCCAAAGAAGGAAACAACTTTCATAAGAGGATGTTACGTGGAACACTGCTTCATGTGGTGTGGTCCATTTGAGCTTTGGATTTGCTTCATTTATTGGGTGATGACTTAAAATGTTCTAATAAAATGGATGGATGTTGTGTAGTCCACTTAAGCTTTGGATCTGCTTTATTTTTTGGGTTAATGCCTTAAAATGTTCAAGTAAAATAGATGGACGGTGTGGATAACTCACATAATCATCCAGCCAAACCGAATATGGCCTCCACAACCTTCGTAAAAAAAATAACTAATAAATAAAATAAAATAAAGTTTGATATTTTGGAATTTGGATAGATGATATGCAGGCACTTAGAAATTGCATGTGGCGTGCAAATAATTTAAACTAAACCGCCCAAATATAAGGTCTGAGCTTAGATTGTGTAGAGAAAGAAATATGATCCTCAGTTGTTTATCTGACTATCAGATTGGAGGAAATTTATTGGACAGTTGAAAAGAAAAATCCTATTTCCACAAGCACATATCCACAAGTCCTATTTTAAGATAATTCAACCGTTCCGATTTTGGGTATGTGAATTGTCGACAGCGGGTTTCCCAAATTTTCTGGTTTAGTTTTAGCTTATGTATGTACCATTTCTGAGTTTCTGCGTATCACGCACCATACTCTGCATCATCAGAGTACCAAATAACATTTATTACATCATTTATCACCCGTCATACCCTCCAATTTTAGGAATTGCATCATTTAGTGCATCATGCTCGCTGGTATGACATTGGTAATCATACGGTGGTGCATTTTGGGCCCAAAGCGATGTTTATGCAATACAAACGTGCATCAAGCATGCCACACCATGAAGAATGGCTGCTCCAAACATCAAGCTAATGCAGAACAAACGTGAACCACACCATAAGGAAAAATATGGAAAACAGTATTAAACCTTCAAAGTAATTGGTGTGGGAAGCTTATGTTTTGGATGGGATTGATTTTTCGGGAGTGATTTCATCTTGGCTAGGCACACCCTAAGAATGGGCTGGATGTCATGTACACACCACCTTTGGTCCCGCACAATCTATTTTCTTTTCTATGATGGAAATTCTTCCCCAAGTCTTCCCTCTTTTTTTGGGTCACCTGAGTTATGGATGGGCCTATTTTTGGCTCAAGGTCAAACACATTCTTATATAGTTGATGGTCAATATAACTGAGGTGCACTTTATAGATGGGGATGGTGTAGGCCCTTACAACTAACCTTAATTAATTTACATATGTGTGAGACTTGGCCCAACTGGGCTGACTTGTCATCCCAATAAAGGCAATTCAAAAGTCATTCTTCTCTGGTCACCTTGTATCATTGTTTAGGGCATGTTTTGACGTGGGAGTTCCACCTTAATGTGGAGTGGTCCACTGTAAATGAGTAATGATTATCACTACCATAGTAGTCCAAAGTAAAGCCGTATATAATACATATCAATACTACTCTCGTACCTTTAATTTTTTAACGTGCATGTAATGTACTCATGTGATTAGATACACGTGGATATAATATATATTAATATGGGTTATATCTACACTGTCCATCCATTTTACAATATCATTTTAGGGCATGACCCCAAATATTTCATCCAACACTTCTATGGCCATAGAAAGTTTTAATAGCAAGCGTTCAATCCCGACTACTTCTGTGGTGTAGTCAATTTCCGTTTTGGATGTGGCTCATTTTTTTTTTTACTTCCATAAAATGATATTACAAGATAAATGGATGGTGTGGATACAACACAGACATCATGGTGGGGCCCACGAAACTATGCCATGTCAACGCACTTCCGCCCATCTAAGTTGGTGGGCATTCCAACATATTACTATGATTTGACATCTTAGTTTATCTAATCAGCTATAAGGAGTAATGATGTGAGTTGTACACCATAGTACCATGGAATTAGACCATCCAAACAGGCCCTTACAAATAAGGCATATTATATCATCATCATATATGTGGCCATGCGCGGCCATATATACCACTTTGGGGCAATTTTTTTCACATTTATTATAGTGGGCAACTTTACTACTAAGGTATATCATACCATTACATAGATATGCGGCCATACTTGGTGATATATACCATTTTGGGACAATCTTATTATTATTATTATTATTATTATTATTATTATTATTATTATTTTACACCTTAATATATGAGCATACGAGATAATTCTATCCAGTCTCTACTTTCTTCTTGGTCTAGCTTAATAAGAGATGGTGGATCAGAAGCACCTAAATGTAGTAAAGCTTTTTTTTTCTCCGGTAGTAATACGGAAAAACACCTGCAAACAGTCGATGAATGATAAGGCAAACCACAAAAAGAAAAGTGTCAAACAAAAGGCCGAATGTTTAAAAAAATAAGAGACAAGACACAGAGATTTATGTAGTTTGAAAATATGCCTAAGTCCACGAGGAAACAATATAGATATTTCTTCTTCACTAAAATTAGAGACATAAAAATACAAGATTTACCTCTCTTCAACTTTTCATCTATTTAAGAAACTCTAACATAAAAATTTTCATAAAAATGAATTATATGGAATACCTCTCTACATGTGTTCCTCCTTATATAGATCGCACTAAAGGAGAGAGAGCAAGTGTTAGAGACCTACATAAACTAATTAGATTTACAAAGAAATTGGAGAGTGTGTGTGTGTGTGTGTGTGTGTGTGAGAGAGAGAGAGAGAGAGAGAGAGAGAGAGATCCATCTCTATTAAGAGATGTAAGAGAGATAGAGGAGACATCTCCTACAAGGAGACATGCCTAATGACTTTAACATTGTTCCACTTGAAGACTATTTTCTTTAATGGTACAAAAAAATACTCCTAATAACAGTTGCTCAAACTTTATCAAAGATTAACAACAAGCCCAAAAAAAAGTTATGCACCAAACGAATTCCTCTCTTTTAGTAGGCTTCACTAACATGTCTGTTGTGTTGTGGTTAATGTGAATCTTGTGCAATGAGATATGTCCATCTTTCACCATGTCATGAACAAAGAAATATTGAATATTGATTTTCTTAGTTCGTAAGATCAGGATGAAAAGCATAGTTGATGGACAACGACTGAATATTTCTGTACTACCCCTTATTGATTTTGAGGGACAAATGAGGCTAGGTTAGTCAAAAGATGGTTATCAGTTCAAGAATGTCAGGTAACCTTGCTTTTTTAGGGCAGGGTGAGAAGGGGTAGAGGAAATGCCTTGAACCAATGTCAAACTGTCAGGCACTATAGCGGTGAAGTAACCTATGTCATACTCCTAAGAAAAACACGGCAACATAAAATATCGGATTCTTAGCCAAGTATAATATGTTCTAACTATCATAATAAATCACCATAACTTTCTACTTAATTTTTAGTTCTACCACCCTCTTAAATTAAAAACCTTTTTTACATGCCTACATAGCTGATATGTACTCTACTTTCATAGTAGATAGTGCTACTATTGACTACAATATTAACATCCAATTAATTGAACGTTGGCCAAAGAGAAAACATAACTAGTGGCAAATCTTCTTTTATCACAATTTCCTACATAATCTATATCTAAAAACCCAACCAACTCTAAATATTGGCCATTATAATAGATAATTACCCTAAAAGTACTCTTTAAATAGCGAATGATTCACTTCACAACTATCCAATTATCTCTCCCTGGGTTCTTCATTTACTACCAACTTCTCTCACTATTGTGCAATGTTTGGTCTTGTACACACTATGGCAAGCATAAAGCTCCCTACCAACAATAAATATGATACTTAGGACCTAGCTATATTCTCCATTTTTCTATTAGGGCACTAATCTGAAGACAACTTGCAACCAACAGGGAATTAATACTAACAGGGTAAAAATTGTGCATGTTGAAGTGGGTAAAAATCTTTCAATATTATTCTTCTGAGTTATCTAGACCTTCCCATTCTTCATGTTTATAAGTATGGTTATTAGTCCAAGAATCTAATTAATAATATCCAGATCCTTTATATTGAATTCCTTATCTAAACAAGCTTTTAATGCTACAACAATATCTCTATTAATGCTTGTACTATGTTATCCACATATACAATAACAAGATGATAAAGTTACCATTTTAGTTACGAACATAGCATAGTTGTCTACCTCACATCTTTAAAATCCCCAACCCACAATGAAGGAATCAAATCACTTATATCAATACATTGACTCCATCTTTAAACCGTAAAGCGATTTGTAAAATTGACGAACAAAATTCCTCTTATTCTCTTCAATAAAGCCTTCAGGTTAAGTTATATAAATTTTTTTATCAAGATTTTTATGCAGAAATTTTTTTACATTTAACTACTCAATCTCTAAGTTAAGCACTACTATGATATTAAACATAGTATGAATAGTATTTTATTAAACAATCGAATGAATTTTTTTATTAAATTCAATACTTGATTTCTAACCATATCCTTTTTTTATTAATCAAGTTTTGTATTTTTTAACATTTTCATTAATGCCTTCTTCAACTTGTAAACTCATATGTACTTTCCATCCCTTGGATAATTCAACTAATTCTCAAGTTTTATTTTTATATAGAACTCCGACCTCCTCCTCCATATATGATCTCTATTAGCTAGCATCCACAGATTTATATGTATCTTGGTATGAATAAGACTCGTACTCTTTTGTCATATAATCAAAAGTCGTAACAAAATCCTTAAAATAAATAATAAATTTTATAACTCTCTTTAATTAGATCCATCTTTAATAATGAATCATTGGACTAATTTTAAACATTTTTCGAAGATATAAAATTATTTTTTATGACTGTCTTTCTACGTCGAATCTTTATAAAAAAAATAAAAAAAAACACACATCTTAGCTAATCACTAACTTGTGGGCAATAGGGTTCCATAAATTGTATCTCTTTGTTTCATTTACATAGTCAAGAAAAATACATTTTCTAGACCTCACATTTAATTTAATCATTTGCTTTTTGAAAATCTACACATAAGCGTTACAACAAAAAATTATAAGTAATCTAATAATTAACAAGTTTTTAGACCATACCTCTTTAAGGATCTTATAATTTTATATAGTTGTAGGAGAACAATTTACCAAGTAGTAAGCCTTGTTAATAGCTTATGTCTAAAAATAGTGCTCGAGCCCAGCCAAATTCAACATGCTTTTAGCACGATTCATAAGCATAAGCTTCATACATTCAAAGACTCCCTTTTATTGTATAGTACCAGGGAATTTGTAGTGTTTCTCAATTCCATACTTATTGTAAAACTTATTGAATTTTTTCAAGATTTATTATCCTCCATTGTCCGTTCTAAGACACTTAATCTTCTTTCTCTTTTAATTTTTAACAATTCTTTACACTTGATGAAACAAGTAAAAATATAACTCTTCATTTTTAACATGTAAACCCATATTTTTTAAAGAAATTATTAATAAAAAAATAAAACATTTGAACCTCCCAAGGATTCGACAAGAGCGTCTCAAGTATCAGAATGAATTCAATTTAAAACATTCTTACTTTCAATAGTGGATAAGTAGAACGAGCTCTATAGAGCTTTCTAAGAAGACGATCCTCATAAAAATCTAAATTAATAATTTTAAACTAGAAAATAAGTTTCGATCAAGAAATCTCCTTAGTCCTTACTTGCTCATGTTACCCAACTGCAATACAATATCATAGTAGAGTTTGTTATGACATTAGCAATAATAACATTGCCAAATATAATATCTCTATTCAAATAATATAATTTGCTTATCAACTCTCTTTGTTACACCCCTTTTACAATCTTGAATTGACCATTTTCACTAGAAAGTTTATAATTATCTTAATTAAACTTTTTTAATGATGAAAGACTCTTCTGCATATCCGATATATGCTGCACAATAGAGACTGTCTGTGCGATACAATCAAACATAGTGATTTTAACATCTTTGATCCCTGTAATTGTACATATGATATCATTCCCCATATAAACTATGCCGCCATTATATGATTGATATTTGTACAAACAATCTCTGCTTGGAATCATATATAAGTACATAAATTTAAAATCCATTGATGACTAATATTCTCTCATGAAATTATTACTGACAATCTTGTTACATCTTCAGATGAATTGTCTTTCTCAACTAGGCTTTCTGATTCGATTTTTAAAATTTATAAGTTTTACGCAAGTGATCAGTTTTTGCATAATTCCAGCACTTTCTGTCTTATTCCCTTTTAAGTTGGATCTCATCCGATCTCTCCCACTAAAATCTTTCTTAGTGGATCTTCTTCTAACCATGATAACATCACCAATAGATCCTTATGTGTTTTTTATACGATTCTTCGATAAGCAACATGGACACATGTAATGCCCTGGCTTTCATCGCCCGAGTACGATGCTCTTGCCTCGAAAATCTGAGTGTCACAGTTAAGAGAAAAATCACACGTGGATGTGATTCCCACATTTTCTCGCAGTCAGATTATCATTCATCCAAAAATCAGAGTAGCGTTCATTCAATTAGTGGGCATCAAAAGATAAGTAAGATAACCATATCAGTGAAATCATGACAAATATCCAAAATATACAATCCAAAACTCCCTTAGTTGGAGACTATATAAACCACTGATAATGTGGGCATCCATAACTTAACCAAAGAGATTAGATTAAATATCAAAAAATGTAAACAAGTCTAGATACCTCAATTGGGGATATACAACCATAGTAACAAGATATACAAAGAACAATTTAAGAAATAAAGAAAAGCTCATATACACTCTGCTCCCCACTAGATGCTATGCAATGCTCTCAAAACCTCATCCTACTCCCAAAGCCTCCTACATAAGTCAAATAGAAGGGGCCAGAGGCATACATAGTGAAGGAATACTCCAAGGTTAGCACACGACATAATGGCTAACCAAATTGTGATTAAAGCAAAAAATTTATAACACACATCTCATATTAATCATTCACATGTGCAATGTAACATAACAACATGGCATACGAATCACACAAGCGAATCTTATCTAGTGTGTAAGGTAAACAAATAAATCTCATGGTTGGGGGCATGCATCTAGATGGCATGCAACGGTTCCTAATAGCTAATTTATAGGTAAAGTACGAAAGGCACGTCTGTATTGACTAGCCACCCGATAAAATCCACAGTAAAAAAGGGACACCCATAGTAAACTAGCCAACCTATAAAATGTGCGAAAGTACATCCACTCAAGTTAGAAGCTTGGTAAAAGTCCACATGCCTTGGATGCATATCATCAACCAACAATTACTTAAGCCATGAAAAATTATCTTACTGTAAATACAAGTTGGGGATGCACATCCAGTTATCATACAGAACTCATATCATCTATATGCCTTGGATACGCATCATTAGCTGTTATTAACCTAAAGTACTAACAATCCAAATTACAAATAATTCATTTATTACTAACTTTAGTCCTATCTACAAGCAACTTTATCTATTACCAATTCGAGGTTAGGTGGCACACACCCTCTAGCATGTGACATTTAGAGTGGCTAACCTAGCCGATAAAATATAGAGAAAATTATGCCCGCACTTATTAAGAACCCAGTAAAATCTAGATGCTTCGAAGGTGTCTCAGCCCGACCGTTACTAATGCTAATTATAAGCAGGCTAATCTACTACAAGCTGATTCATAATGGATCCTTTCGATTAACGGAATACTGGTACTATAGGATTCACTCAAAAAGAGGCTTAGGACAAGAAAGTTTGATAAAAGACAAACAAGGGTTCTTCCCAAAGAGCTATGAAGGTAGAAACATTAAAGACAAATTTCATCAAAATGGAACTAAAGGTCGCTAATTCAAAGCTTCATTTTCTCTATTACTAGAAATGATGATCACATCCTTGTAAGTAGTTTATGAAAGTGATGGCCGAGGTCGCCTATTCGATCCACACAAGTGGGAACTAAAGTCCTGTAACAACTCATGAAACCGTCAATGCAAGCCACATACACCACTCCTAGAGAGTAGTGTTTAATTACATAAATGGTTCATAGTACAACGATCCAATAGCGCATAACCATGTGCCCAAAAAGATAATTTTATATCTATCAATGATTCTAAGCATATTATCAATCTAACACAGCTAGCATGAGACCTAATATGGTAGAAATTTACATACATGAGAATTATACACCCATTATAAGGATATGTATAAATCACAAAGTTTCAAATAATTTTTTTAAACAATCATTCGATGTACACACTAAGGATAAATGATACAATATAAATATTAAACAAATGCCGATATGGTAGAGATTATAGTCTAGGTAATAATCCATAATAATATTGGCAGATCATAATTCAAGGACCACATAAAGTTCATAAACAAACACATAACCCTATGTAAAAGAAATTATCAAGTTAAAATGCTAGAAAAAAACTTAGTGTTAGATCTTCACCTCAACGCAATTAAGGTTTCTAGATTCGAGCACTCCAACCCAATCTTGCTACTTGGACGATGGATCACACTGTCGAAAATTGAGGGTTTTCGGGAACACCAAACTGCAAGGTTACAATCCTGAAATTCGAACTCTAATCGCTCCAAGCTAACCTTATATTAGAAGTTAATCGGGCAATTTTACTTACCTAGTTACTTGTGTCGACAACTCGGTGACTTGACCCCCAAATTTAGGTCCACTAGGATGATCTAATGTCACTACACTACAGAGAAACTCAGCATGCAGCTACGCAGTGGCTAAGGATTTTGACAGCATTTTAAGCTTCACATGCATGTACCGATAGAGGTACATGTAGCATTTATTGAGCCAACGAAGGGCATGCTTGCGCATGTGTAAGGCCACTCTCTCTCTCTCTCTCTAGGTCTCTCTCTCTCTCTCACTCACTCTTAGAGTTATCCTAAGGATAAAAAATGGGCAAAATGGGCCATTTATAACCTGACTAGAGCTTCAGTGGTTCACAATATTATTAAAGCTCAGGGACTATCAGTCGGACCAACATGGTATGACAGTCAAACCGAAAGTTCTCTTAGTCGAACTGACAGAGCATGGATTTACTAAAAATTTGGACCATTTTACCCTTTATATGGCCCCAAGGAAAAATTGACACCTATTAGAGGTGGTCATATCTCCACTCACCCATATGCATGTTTCTAAACGATTCTAAGGTATGTTATTTACTGCATGTCACCTCATTAATCGATTGCATCTATAGTGTTTTCTGAAAAAAAAAAATCCCCTTTTCAACCATACTTCCTAATTTTACACCTTTTTCATTACCCATTTGTGTATTTGGATGCACATCTTTTGTTCATAAGTTTGAACCTAGTAGCAATAAGCTTGATGTTGGAGCAATTAAATGTGTTTCTTAGATATTCTCATATCTAAAAAGGGTATAAGTGCTCGTCGTCTATATGTAAGTGTCGATGTCACTTTTTTTAAGAATCCCCCTACTTCACTATTGTTGATTGTAAGGGGAGTTATTCTCCATAGACATTTCGTTTGTAGTCCCCCATGTAGTGGTTAATCTTACAAGACCTACCAACTCTTCCACATCACAATAGTGGTTAATCTTACAAGACCTATCAACTCTTCCACATCACAATAGTGGTTAATCTTACAAGACCTACCAACTCTTCCACATCACAACTAGAATTTACTGACGAAGAGGTTGGTCCCACTTGCTCAGACAACCTTCAATCTTCATCTTTACCTGTAGGTCCATCTTCCACTGCTATTGATATAGAATTACCAATTGCATTACGAAAAGGTATTCTCTCTTGAACTAGACATCTTAGCTATATATATTTTTTTCTTATCATTGTTTAAGTCCATCTTTTCAGGCTTTTACTGTGACCATGTCACATGCTTCTGTCCCTAAGAATTATAATGATGTACTAGCACATCCTGATTGACATAAGGCAATGAAAGATGAGATGGTTGCCATGTACTAGACTCATATGTGGGAGTTAGCTAATTTTCCTATTGGAGAAAGGGTTGTGGGGTGTCGATGAGTTTACGTCATCAAGCATTGTACGGATGGATCCATTGAGCGACTGAAAGTCCATTTGGTTGCTAAAGAATATACATAGACTTAGGGACTTGATTATAAGGAGACGTACTTTCTTTGAGTTTTAATTTATATTACAATCATTAAGACCGACTTCTTTATCAGTTGGATGTCAAAAATGCATTTTTTTTCATGGAGACTTAGTTAAAGAAGTCTACATGGAACAACCTCTTGAATATTTTGCTTAAAAGGAGACTAGGAGAGTATGTAGACTTTGAAAAGAAATTTATGACTTAAAGCGGTCTCCTAGAGTATTGTTTGACAAGTTTAGTAAGGTGTTGCTGACTTGTAGCTTTTATCAAAGTAAAATTGATCACTCAATCTTCATGAAGTATAGTGATAAGGGGATGATAGTATTGGTTGTATATATCGATGATAACATCATTACAAGGAGTGATACATCTAGTATCTTAAAGCTCAAGAGGCTTCTTTAGAAGCATTTTCTTACTAAGGATCTAGGGTTGCTTTAACACTGCTTGGGCATTGAAGTCACCAAATTAAAATATTAAATCAATCTATCTTAGAGGAAGTACATTCTTAATTTGTTAAAAGAGGCTGGCATATCGAGAATAATGAGAAGTTTCAGGTGATCACTAAGGAAAGTTGTTTGGTGACCCTGATAAATATAGAATGATAGTTAGAAAGTTGATTATCTTATAGCCACTTGACCAAATATTACATTTACTGTTAGCATTGTGAGTAGATACACGCACCCACTAAAAGAAGCTCATTGGGATGTAATTCTCAGGATTCTTAGATATTTGAAGAAAATGCATAGTTATGGCATCTTATATCGAGCTAATGATTATCTTCAAGTAGAGGCATTTATTGACGTTGATTGGGCAAGTTCCATTATGGATAAGAACTTCACTTTAAGGTTTTGTACTTTTATTGAAGGAAATTTTGTCACTTGTAAGAGTAAGAAGCAGAACGTGGTGGCCCATTATAGTGCAGAAGCCAAGTACAGAGCCATGGTCATGCCGTTTGTGAGTTGTTATGGCTCAAGTCATTATTAGAGGAGCTCTAGTTATTTTCAGGTAGTCCTATGGTACTTTATTATGATAATCAAGCAACAACCTACATCACAAATAATCTAGTGTTCCATGAGAGAATTAAGCACATAAAAGTTTATTGTCATTTTATCCGAGAGAAGATTGCTTCTAAGGAAATTACCATAATCTATGTCTAGTCTAAATCATAGATAGCAAATATTCTCACTAAGTCCTAACCACATGCGTAATTTTGCTTACTATGCCCCTAGCTAAGCATGACAGATATCTAAGCTCCAGCTTAAGGGGTAATGTTGAATTGAGACCCTTTGTACTTTGGGTGGTCCTACAGACTGCTATATATTTTTTTCTATTATTTTATTAATATAAAATAAAGAGAGGTTGTTATGAAACCCTAACCTCAATTAATCCTAAATTAAGCTTCAACAATACATATTAAACAATCATGTCTATTGTATCTAGAGTATTACACTGAGTGTCCACTGCAGCTAAGACATGATGTAAGCATATTTTAAAGCATTGTTTACGATTAGGTGCAATTAAATGGAAGGTTCCCATTAACAATCCATACTGTTACATGTAAAGTGGATTATTTTTATTTTTAAGTTTCTACCATATCATCTGTTGCATTTATATATTGTGGAGAGACAATATGTTGCAAAAGTATTGTGCATTCCATTAGAGCAATTAGCTATTTATGATTTTCTTGATTTTTTAGAATTTTTCCTTCGTTTAATAAGTGGTCTTCTCTCTTCAAAGGATGTATGAGTAATCATATAGAGTGTTGGTGCTATGATAGACTATTTGAAAGAATGTTACTTTATGTTGGGCACACATTTCAATATGATATGCTCACTTGATGTCCATACTTGCTTGATTTTTGGGTCAATATATGTTAAGAGAAAAGTTTGCATAGTAAATGGTTTTGATCTTATATAAAATTGCAATGGTCACAGTTATTTTGTACCTACGAATCACCCATCTCTGTAAGCGTAGGTGAAGCTAAAAGTTTTTCGCGTTACACTAGCTATTAAAAGAGAGCCTAATGTTAAATGACAGATGGTCTGGTTGAGGTGGATGTAAATTTCCTTGGTTGGTACAAAAAAATGCTAATTGGCGTTACCATGTCATTTGTGTGACATCCACCGTCCTTCAGTTACGTTAGCGGCTTATTTTGGGATGGGAACCAAAAGTCAAGCATATCCAAAATCCAAGTAGGCCACCCCAGAGGGAACATTATGGAGGGAGTGGCAATGATAAATTTGTATGTGGGACCATAATGATATTTGTATTCCATATAAACCATTCGTCATTTCATCATGTGTATCTATCATGTGTATCTCTTTATAATAAAAAAAAAAACATTCTAAAACTGATCATCATCTAAAACTCATGAAAGTTATAATGAGATATTATATAGATAATAGCACCAGGACCCTACTTAAACTAACAATTTTCTCATGTTGTTTAAGGTACCATTTAAAAGATGCAGTTATTAAAGGAGGAGTGCCCTTTGAAATGGGGCACAAAATGACTGCATTTGAGTACCCAGCCACGGATCCAATATTCAACAAGGTTTTCAATAAGGGCATGGTAAATCACACCACCTTAACTATGAAGAAGATTCTCCAGACTTATGAAGGCTTTGAACAAGTGAAGGAGGTGGTCGATGTCGGCGGCAGGACTGGAGCTACACTTAACATGATCATTTCTAAGTATCCCCATATTAAAGGAATTAATTATGATTTGCACCATGTAATAGCCGATGCACCTACTTATCCTGGGAAATATCCATGTACTAGCACATAACTTCTAAATTGCTGAGTGCACAGAACATCCCACCTGTTCAATAGATTGTCCACACCATGAGGAACAGTTCTTACAAAAATCAACCCCATCCACTGATCAAGGGGACCACACATGTATTTTGCTACTTATCAATGGCTATACATTATTTTTTATGTTGTGGCTCACTTGATGATTGAATAGGGCTGATTTTTACATAAGGTGATCCTTATGATTGGGCTAAGCTATTAGATTGGATGTCACAAGTACTTAATAGGTTGGAAGTAATCCACTACGTGGACTTTGAACTATAGTCCAACCAGGTGGACTTGAGACCTCATACATATATGTATATGTATATGTATCTTTATGTATGTATGTTTCTATACATACATAAGGGAATTTTATAAAAACCTACCTATTTAATATAAAATTTACATTCCATTACCTTTTTCTTAAAATAATTTTCAATAAACCATCCCATTGAAAAAAACTACCCCATTAGTTCAAATAATTATCATTGGGGTATCTTCTAATTAGATTTTTTTTTATAAAAGTTTAAGACAGTTGTGTGAGTCGGTTGTGTGAGCAAAGGAGTCGTTGTCTTAGGTGTGCTCAATTTTGATGTTTATGTAAATGTACTTCATCTACCAAGGTGCTTCACCCCATGTTAGGCCCAGGGCCTAAAAATCAACCCCATTCATGCTTCAGGTGGACCACACAATCTCACCCTCCAAACTATTTCCCTTAGAGTGGCCCACTTGAATCACAAATGGACCTAGGCAAAAATTTTGGTGTGGCATCTAATGTTTGGAGTAGATTTCATAAAATCATCACGGTGGGCACTGTAAAAGTTAAGGGTAGATTGCTCTCCCAATGATTTCCTTTGGTGTGGCCCACTTGAAACGCATGTTACCTAAATTATTTAGACATGGGCATGAGATAACACATGTTACCTAGATTATTTAGACATGGGCATGAACTAACTCATCTAATGATGGGAATGGATCTTATACACATCATGGTGGGCCCTTAAAAAATTAAGGGTGGGAATTTTACTAAGGCCATATATGTAAGATCTAGTCCAATGCTAGAAGTGTAATCTCATTAAGGCCTAGGGCAAAAAAATTAGGTTGACATGGGATTTAGGTGGGCCACACTAAGGAAAACATTTGGAGTGCGAATATCACCCTGTATATGATTTCCAACCGTGTCATTAACTGAATCACGGATGGGTTGTTTTTTAGTCCCCAATACCTAATATCAAGTGACACACCTAGTGGTAGCGGGGATTTCACATAATCATCACGGTGGGACCCACCCTCATCCCAAACCCCTTTAGTGGCATGCGACCTCAACTTCCGTCAAGGAAGGTACTACAATGGTAATTACTTTAAATTAATCAGGTATATTATTGAAATCCTTTTGAAAAGGTACCAGAATATAAATTCCATACTAGGTAGGTAGTTGTAAAATTTCCAAAAAACTTCATATGTGTGTGCATGTGCATGCATTATTTGTTAGTATTATCACACATGTATATATGTACACCATCTAAAGCTATGCATATGCTATATAAATCATGTTAAATTCACATTTGTTGTGCATACAAATGTACTTTACATGGAATTCTCTTGTATAGGTACACCTATACTTTACATGAAAATGTTCTTATATAGGTACACGTGTACTAATCCAAACATTATTGTGGATTGATTTTGGCTAACTGTATACCTTTCTAGGCCCTTCAGCTAAGATAAAATATAGTACATATCCTAAAATTATGGACTGATTTTGGTTGTAGGTGTGGAGCACGTCGGGGGAGATATGTTCGTCAGTATCCCCAATGGAGAAACTATTTTCATGAAGGTGAATAGTTTCTTACCTTGTCTAGGTAGTGTGCTGAAGGGGGGTTGGCCCATCCTGGCCTAGCCCAAGTTCACCTTGCTTTGATTGAGGCCCACTTGGAAATGATTTTTAAGGTCAACAATTAATTGGGCCTACTACATCTGCCTATATCCAAGTGCTTGAAGAGTATCTAGAGAGTGGGCTGGAACAAACTAGCCTTTCTTTTTTACTTTTACACATACACCCCACACCCACCCTTGCACCATGCTGTAGCGGAATTTCACCAGCTATGGGTATCGATCCCCAGCCCTCGAATTGGAACTCTTGGGAGTTTACCACCAAGGCAAGAATAAGGCACAAACTGACCTGAGCTTGATACCTTAGAACATGTAATGGGTTGGGCATTGCCCATGACATTTGTCAACGGTCTTTATTGGGATGTCAAAGGTCTGGCTGCTACACCAGACCTCAGGACCTCATGTCATATTTTTAGAATTCTTATACAAGTTAACAGGGTTAGCTAGGACTAGATAACTAATAATGAAGTTCTGTTAGATCCATAACCCACTTGTATCTATCATGTGTCAGGTCAAAGCCAAATCCCACCACTTATAGCTATCATGAGTTAGGCCTAAGCCAAGGCCCACCACATATAGTTGTCAATGGTCAGGCCCAAGCCACAACCCACTAATGTGGCCCAATGTATGTGTACTATTTCCACACAGTTAGCAAGAGGAACATGGCAATGGACACTTCTGACATATGACATTCTGATCTACATGTGGGCCCAATGTGGCAACAAATGCTGACTGTAGATTATATGGACGGCCATTACGTCTACATAACACAAACTCAACATATATAACCATTGACTGGATAACAAGGTTTCCTCCCTCACTAGGTGTTCCCACCTTATAAATGCCTTAGATCCTGTCCAAATGTGCCACCTATAAATTTCATGGAGCTAACTAGTTTTGTAAGATTGTCATGCATTTGTGAGAAATTTGATTAAAGTGTATATGAAACTTTTACAGTGGATACTTCATGATTGGAGCGACGAGCACTGCATAAAGGTTTTGAAGAATTGTTATGGTGCACTTCCAGACAATGGAAAGGTGATCGTTGTGGAGTCAATTCTACCATCAGCCCCTCACATGACTCTATCCGATAAGTGTGTCTTCCAACAAGACATGCTAATGCTGGCATATAATCCAGGAGGAAAGGAGAGAACAAAGGAGGAGTTTGAGTCCTTAGCAAAGAGTGTTGGGTTCGCTGGGATTAGAGTTCCATGTTGTGCTAATCACTCTTGGGTTATGGAATTCTACAAAATGGATATGTGACTTACAACTCAGATAACCTTGGCTTAATGAATCATTGTACTATGCCCCACCCATATCTACTAGTCACTAAGTTTTTCAGTTATTATAAATGGAAAAACTTTAGCAGAAAGAAAAATACAATGATGGTCCACAATAAAATAGAACGGATAATTTGGTGTTTGTGATCTTCCAATATGTGAGAATTTTGCTACATGAAGCATTATCCTTTGTTGGGTTGATAACATCAATGGTTTAAATCATGGAGACATGGGACCTACTTGTACTTAAAAGCACAATGTGTAAGTTTATGATTTTGAATTATCTGGTGATTGAGGTGTTTTTAGTTTTATAATTTTATAAAAAAACGTAAGTAAAATTTGGAACCCTATAAATAATCTTCTTGAAGCATGAAACAACTGGGGACTTGATCAATTGGGATACCTGTTGGCGTCCACATGAACACATGAAATTAACCCCAAAATTTTTACATTAGAAATTCAAGTGTTTTCACAAGTAAAATGTTTCTTATATATATATATATATATATATATATATATATATATATATATATATATATATATATATATATATATATATAGATATGAGAAATACCCACACACAACTAGTAGGACCGTCCAACTAGTTGCCTACTTTAGCACAAATTAATGTTAATAAATGCTATAAGTGAAAAGTTATTTCAAAGAGGAAAATGAGTTACTGGCTTGGGTGGTCCCCACCATGTGCTAATATGTAATCCACGTTGCCCATTAGGTGAGTTACCCCATGATAGACCCAAAGACCTAAAAATATGCTCCATCCGTTGTTCATTCAAGTGGACCATACAATTGGAAATAATGTTCATAAAAAGCTCACCCTCTAAACTATTTCCCTTAGCATGACCCACTTGAATCATGTATATATGGGCCTAGTTTTTAGCACTCGGGCCTAACTTTTGATGTGGCATCTAATGATTGTAGTGGATGTCACATGCTCATTATGGTAAGCCCTGTAAAAATTAAGGGTGGACGTTTCTCTCCCAACTGCTTCCACTGGTATGGTCCACTTGAATCACAAGTCAGCCTAATTTTTTTGCTCTTGGCCTAGCATGGGAGTACACATCTAATGGTCATAGTGGATCTTAGGCACACATCAAGGTATGCCCCTAAAAAGAAAAAGAATGGGCGTTCGTCTCTCCCTGCTCATTCCCCATAAAAGTATGGACTTGGATTTTGTACCATATGACATGGAAATGAGTTCAGTACTATTACTGCTTTTATACGACAAAGTTAGTTGGCCAGGCCTGAGCATGATGAATGTGTTATATTTACACTGTCCATCCATTTTTCCTAATAAATTTAAGGCATGAGCCAAAAAATGAGGTAGATTCAAAGTTCAAGTGGACAATAGCACAACAAGTGGTGGGGATTGAACGCTTACCATTGAAAACTTCTTAGGGAATTTGGAACAAGCTGATATTTGTATTTTTCCTTCATCCAGGTCTGTGTGACCTTATGAACAGGTAAGATGGCAGATACACATCATGGTCGGCCCTAGGAAGGTTCAACGATGAGGTCATTATCCCAACAACTTTCTCTAGTGTGGTCCAATTAAGCTTTGGATCTGCCTAAGTTTTGGGCTAATGCCCTAAAATAATCTGAAAAATGGATGAACGGTATGGATATAACACATACATCATAGTGGGACTACATAATTTGTTGCGTTAACATAGTACTAGGTTACTTGTTGTATCGTTATGCAATCTGAGTCGTGTGTAACACAAGTGTTGGTGTGTAACTCAGGTCACACTATAGTGGGTGTTTAATTGACCGTGGGGCCCACCTTCATGTATTTATTGTATATCTAGGATGTTCATTAGTTTTTCCATATCAATTTTGGGAATGGTCCCAAAAAATGAAGTAGATCAAAATCTTAAGTAGACCACACCATAGGAAATAGTGGCAATTGACCATTATAAACTTCTCGGGGCCAAAAAAGTTTTAGATCAAGCTTATAATTGTGTTTTCCATTTATTTAGGTCACCGTGATTTTATCAATAGGTTGGATGGCAAAAAAACATTATGATGAGCCTTGGGAAGTTTTTAATTGTGTGCATTCAATGTCTACTATTTCCTATGGTATATATGGTCGACTTGAGATTTGGATCTTCTTCATTTTTGGGACTATGCACTAGAATGGTGTGTAAAAATTGATGGATGGTGTGGATATACAACACATACATGAAGGTGGGGTCCCACGGTCAAAGAAGCACAAAACTACTTTGTTGCCAAGTAACATTGATCCACTTCTTACCTTCTTAGGAAGGTCCCACAATTCTATGAACTAGTAGTCCAAGAGGGACGCCCACTCTTTATATTTGTACATGACCCACCATGATGCGTACAATTGGAGCCACTCCGATCATTGGATGTATAATCCCGTGTAGGGACCAGACAAAAAAACTAGGCTAATATGTGATTCAAGTGGTGCACACTAATGGAAATAGTTGGGAGAAATGTCTACCCTTGATTGTTACTAGGCTCACTGTGATGAGCATGTGAATCCATTCCAACCATTAGATGTCACACCATAGTTTATGTCTGGTGCTTAAAATGCATGGCCATAAATGATTTAAGTGGGTCATACCAAGGGAAATGGTTTTAAGGGTGAACTTTCTGTGTGCATTTTTTTCAATCATGTGGTCTACTTGAACCACGAATGCGAATGATTTTCAGGCTGTTGAGCTCTTAATTGTGCATATTCTAACCCCAATTCATCACTCATTGTTCAAGATTTTTATGATTTAAAGACTAATTGAATGCATGTTTTGTGATTGCAGGATTGAGAGTGGACTCCGCCTAATTGAAGATGAAAAGAGCTTATTTGGAACTATTTGGATGAAGATCGAAGGAGGACCAAAGAAAGAAGGAAGCAAGGAAAGAAGAAAAGAATGAAAGAAAGAAGCCAAAGAAATGAAAGAAAGAATACAGAAGAAGGTGCCCACGACCAGTCGTCCGACCGGTCCGCACATGCACAGAGGAGGCACAGAGGCCATAGCTCTCTAGACTGTTCACGACCGGTCATGCGACCGGTCATCCACTTCTGCGACCGGTCGTGCGACCGGTCCTTAAATTAATTTTCTAAGCTGAAACTCTCTGGACTGTTTTTAGTCGTTTTGAGACCGGTCGTCCAGCATCCACGACTGGTCGTCCAGCCACTGCGACCGGTCGTACGACCGGTCGTCTGCGTAAGTTTTAAACTTCTAATTCTGGCACCGGTTTTCTCTGCGTAGTGCGTAAGTGTTACTCAGATTCTCGAATCTTCTAAAGTTGCAGAGCCTCCCCACTATAAAAGGACACCTAGGGATCGTTCCTAGGGTATCTTAGAAGGGTTTAAGCAAGGTTGGAGACGACGGAAGTGGATTTCGGAGTTCCACAACTCCTTCTAGTTTGTTTTTACTGTTTTATGCTTTTCTTAAGTTGTTTCATGTTTCCTTGGATCATGAGCAGCTAAACCTCTTAGCTAGGGCTAAGAGGTGAAGCTTGTAGTGGATCTAAGATGTTTCAATTCGTTCTAAGTTGGTTTTAAGTTTGGAATTCATGTTTATGAACAATGGTTGGAAGTTTATACAAGTTTTAAGTATTTTTTTCTTAGTCTTATGATGACTCATGGATGTTTGGGAGAATTACTTAAGTTCTTAACTGCTTTGTATTAGTCTAGACCTGTATGATCCGAGGAATTGGAGTACGCTCTAGTACTATGATCTTCATGTGGGGACTTCCTACCAAAGTTCTACTTTTCTGATTTTCTGAATTATGTAGGAGACTGTGCATGTGATTTGAATCAAGTTCAAATTGTAATCTAGCCTTGTCTTGTGACAGGACTTGAGGATGGTTATGATTGTGATCTAAGCCTATTGGAATTGGGACTGACCTATGCAATTGAGCATGCTCAGCCTAGCTTACATTGAGTGAATCATATGCATTGGACTTACATATGACAGATTGTCTGGTTTAACAGCTTTATCATCTGGCTAGATAGATCTTAATATTGATTCTAGTTGAGAAAGTAAGAAACCACAGCGGATTGAACATCAAGGATTGCTACAAGTGGATCCTTAAAACCCTATTGCCTTTTTATAATTGTTTACTTTCAAATTAGTTTAAAATTGTTACTCACATCAATCTCATACAAAATCTGATTGTTAGCTCTCAATAGACACTATTGAAAGAATTTGTGAATTCCTACACAAGTCCCTGTGGATCGACCTCGGTCTTACCGAGTTTATTACTACATCGCAACACTACACTTGGGGAAGCGAACAAGTTTTTGGCGCCACTGCCGGGAACTCTGACGTTTTTCACAAATTTCTGAAATTAGTATCTATTTAGGATTTTTAGGATTTTAGGACTAATTTATTTTATTTTGATTTATTTTTCTTTTTCAGGGATTTCTAGGAAGTTGAAGAGGACGTAAGGATCTCAAGTGCTCGAATCAGGTTCTATCTTTCTAAACCTTACTCTTCTCCTTCTCCTATTCATTCCTATCATATTCATCTCTTGTAGAGTGGGTGGAGACTCCTTTTGGATCTCTGAAAGGTAGGCCTTGTGTCACCTGGATTCCTATTGGTCGGCTCTGCCGTCTTGGATCACCTTGTGCTTAAAGATTTCTTTTCTCAGCTCTACTCATCTTTCTCCTTTTTCTGCACTTTTTCTCAAAAGATTCAAAGAGTGGGTGGGGAGTTCTCTGAACCCCTATTGACCAGGAGAAATCGGTCTCTATCCTTGCTTCTGGCTTAGCCATTGCAGGACACCTTGTGCTTCGGTCTTAGAGAAAAGTAAAGAAAGGGAGGAAGCATTCTTCTTTCTCTTTGTTTCCTATTTTTTGGTTTTGCATGCCACATTGGGCTCGGGATTCCAATAACCGACTCATAAGTGAAGGGGGGATAGTAGAAGGAATTGACAGAAAACCACGTGCTAGGAGACATCTAGCTTCTTCAATTTTGTCTGAAAGTATAGCTGTGAATCAACCTAATCCAATGGCCAATCCTAATCTGGGCCAAAACCAAACTGAAACAGGGGAGAATGTGGTTGAGAATGTTCCCCAACCTAGAACTTTACGTGATTTCTTGCAACCAGCAAAAGCGAGCACTCCCTCATGCATATTTTTTTCACAAAATGCAGGGAATGTGGATTTAAAACCGGGAGTGATCCAACTTCTTCTTAAATTTCATGGATTAGACAGTGAAAGTGCCTATCAACACCTTAAGGAGTTTGATGAGGTAATAACCACCATGCACTTTACTAATGTGACTGATGATGTGGTGAGACTTAAATTCTTCCCTTTTACTCTCAAAGATAAAGCTAAAGGTTGGCTTCATGCATTAAGGCCAAGATCAATTGGTACATGGATTGATATGCATAGGGAATTCATAAAAAAATTCTTCCCTACTCACAAAACAAACATGTTGAAGCGCCTTATCATGAACTTTGCCCAAAAGGAAGATGAAACCTTCTTCCAATATTGGGAGAGGTTTAAAGGACCTATTAAACGCATGCCCACATCATGGCTATGAAATTTGGCGGGTTATAAGCTTTTTCTATGAAGGACTGACTTCACCCATGCGCCAATTCGTAGAGATGATGTGTAATGGGGAGTTCATGAATAAGGAGGCTGATGAAGCATGGGATTATTTGGAAGAATTGGCTGAGAATGCAAAGTCTTGGGATACATCAAAACCAATAAATTTCAAGACTGGCCAACAAAAGGAAAGAGGAGGAATGTATGTCTTATCAGAAGAAGATAGCATAAGTGCACGGGTGGCTAGCCTCACAAGAAAGGTCGAAGCCATGGAATTGAGGAAAGGAGAGACGATTAACTCCAATGACGTTGAAACTGTTTGTGGAATTTGTGCCGAAAATCAACATGCAACACAAGATTGTCCCACAATTTCAGCAGTTCAGAACATCTTACAAGAACAATCAAATGCCATAAACAGTTATCAACGGCAATTTGGTGCTCCAACCTCAAACACGTTTAATGCTAGTTGGAAGAACCATCCCAACTTCAGTTGGAGGAATGGACCCATTGCGAATGCAACCCCTATCCCTCAAGCTCAACCTATACTAGGTCCATCTCTAGTCATTACTCCAAAAGTGACACTAGAGGAGATGTTGGGTGCATTCGTATCAGTCCAAGCTGAGTATAATAAGATAAATTCTCTGAAAATAGATGGGTTCATGCAAGAGCAATTGAAATTCAATCAAAATTCAACTCAAGCCATCAATGAATTGAAAACATCAATGGCTAGAGTTGAATCTCATCTTAGTGTTAGAGAGAAGGGCACACTTCCTGCCCAACCTCTTCCTAACCCAAGAACCCAGTTTGAGATACAAGATGCAAGCTCATCCTCCCATCATACGGAGCACGTTTAAGCTATCACCACTTTTAGAAGTGGGAAAAGAAATTGACAAATCTAATCCGGTGAAGGCCCCAAAGCCTAAGGATCCGAAAATTTCCAAAGAGGACGAAAGCTCAAACAACACTCCACAAGAGAAAGAACCGAAAAGGCAATACAAGCCGGTTGCCCCGTTTCCACAAAGGTTGATTTCACCTAAACCTTTAGATAAAAATCTGAAAATTTTAGAAGTTTTCAAGCAGGTGAAGATCAACATCCCGTTGTTGGATGCTATAAAAGCAGCTTCATAAAGGATTTCAGTTCAATCTCTCGTCCTTTATGTAACCTACTTCAAAAGGAAAATTCATTCGAGTCGAATGAAGAATGTCAAAAGGCCTTTACCACCCTTAAAGGTATGTTGACATGTGCCCCCATAATGCAACCACCTGATTGGAGCCTTCCTTTTGAAATTATGTGCGATGCTAGCGACTATGCTATTGGGGCCATGCTAGGCCAAAGAAAAGAGAAAAAGCCATGTGTCATCTACTATGCAAGTAGAACCCTAAACTCAGGCCAAGCAAACTACACCACTACTGAAAAGGAACTTTTAGCCGTAGTTTTTGCCTTGGACAAGTTTAGGTCGTACTTGATTGGATCCAAGATCATCATATTCACTGACCATGCCGCGCTTAAGTACCTTCTCTCTAAGAAGGATGCTAAACCACGGTTGTTAAGATGGATCCTTCTACTCTAGGAATTTGACATAGAAATACGTGATAAGAAAGGAGTAGAAAATGTCGTAGCTGGCCATCTCTCTCGACTTGTCCTCACTGATTCCCCTAAAACGACTGCGATCAATGACATGTTCCCTGATGAACAACTTTTTGCTGTTTCCCAATTGCCATGGTATGTGAACATTACTAACTATCTTGCTACAGGTACAATTCCTACACATTGAAAAAAGCAAGATAAGGATAAATTCTTCATTGAGGTGCGAAAATTCCTATGGGATGACCCGTACTTATTCAATTATTGTCCCGATCAAATCATAAGGAGATGTGTCCCAGATGATGAACAACAAAGTATCATCTCCTTCTGTCATTCGCAGGCATGTGGTGGCCACTTCTTGGCTAAAAAGACCACAGCGAAAATTCTGCAATGTGGGTTTTATTGGCCCACTATGTTCAAAGACACACATGACTTTTGCAAAACATGTGAACCTTGTCAGAAATTAGGAGGAATTTTTCGTAGAAATATGATGCCACTCAATCCCATCTTAATAATCGAAATTTTTTATTGTTGGGGCATCGATTTCATGGGTCCATTCCCATCTTCTTTTGGAAACACATACATCTTGCTTGCCGTCGACTATGTTTCCAAATGAGTCGAGGCCATCCCTTGCTGGAATAATGACCATAAAACGGTCATTCGCTTCTTAAAAGAGAATATTCTTTCCCGATTTGGAACACCTCGAGTCATCATAAGTGATGGAGGGTCTCATTTTTGTAATCGCCCTTTTGAAACTTTAATGAAGAAATATGGCGTAACACACAAGGTAAGCACTCCCTATCACCCACAAACGAGTGGGCAAGCTGAGATATCCAATAGGGAAATTAAACACATTTTGGAGAAAACGGTAAACCCTGATCGCAAGGATTGGTCACTTCGACTTACCGATGCGCTTTGGGCGTACATACCACTTTTAAAACCCCTATTGGAATGTCTCCCTATAGATTTGTCTATGGGAAGGCTTGTCACTTGCCTGTGGAGTTGGAACATAGGGCATATTGGGCAATTAAGAAGATGAATTTCAATTCTGACAAGGCAAGCTCGTTGCGCAAACTACAATTGAATGAACTTACAGAAATCCTGAACGAAGCATATGAGAATGTGAGAATTTACAAGGACAAGACGAAGATATTCCATGATAAGAATATTCTTCGCAAGACATTCACGATCAATCAAAAAGTCCTCATGTATAATTCTCGCCTACATCTATTTCCGGGAAAATTGAGATCTAAATGGACCGGTCCCTACATTGTGCAAACTGTCTATCCATATGGGACTGCCGAGCTGTTAAATCCGAGGAACGACAACATTTTTAAGGCGAATGGGCAACGATTAAAGCCGTTCTTTGAGAAATTTCCTTCAGAAGGTATGTCCATACCTCTGAATGATCCTGTGTATCAGGATGATTGATCTCCTAGTCTGACGGAGGTATAGAGTAGTTAGGATTAGGATTTTGTTGCTTTTGTTTACCTTTGCTTAGGTTTGTTAAAAGGAGGAAGAATTCCACTTTTCACTTTTTCAGGTACTCTCATTCCTCAGTCCCTTTTAGGTTCAAATTGCTCTCATGTTTTGTTTATTGCACATCTTTTACATTGAGGACAATGCAAGATTTGGTTGGGGGGTGTAGGATCACTTGTATTGTTGGGCGGTTGGTTAGTGCTTGGTCATTAATCGCCTTTTGAGTAGAAGGATCAGGTAGCAATTATATATTGACGAAGCCATTCAATTTGCTCAAATGAAGGAGAGATAGATTCTCTATCGTCAAATACCTAATCTCATAATCAATGAACCTCCGACTGTCAAGACCTGTAAAAGGAATTTGGGTCCTTAACTCTGCTATTTAGATGCAACATTAGGATTTTTTGTATAGTTGGCTTGATCGTGATCTCCTTACCCATGATATCAAACATTGTAACCAATATTTGAGAGAAATCAAAACTAAAATTTTATTATACTATAGAGCATTTATAAATACAATGAAGGCACAAGTTTTAATTACATAGATACACTGCAAAACTTTTAAATGAATAAGACATCAGGGTGCAGCTAATAAATTCCATGTTATGTTACTCCCGCCACTTGTATTGGCTTGAAAAAATAACATATCAGCTTAAGAAAGGTTAGTGAGTACATGTATCGTGTGTGAAGTGATTCCATACTATGTCATGACCTATATGAATAATATTGTGTGTAGGATACTTGTGTGCAGTGCAAAAATGAATGCACTGAATATGACTCCATGGATATATAACATCATACAATTATTAAATAATTTGGTAAATAGGATAAACATGCATACATAGTAGAAATGAATGTAACAAATATGACTATAAGAATAACACCATAAATATTAGGTAAATGCAAATATCAAGTAAAGTAGTAAAGTAAGATCAGCATGAATGAATGTAGAAGTGAATGTAATGAACTACTCCCTACATACTCTACTTATTGCACATATACCGAAAGCCAAACAACCACAGGCAACACCACCATCTTTGATAGTAGGGCATCTTACTTGAACCGGCCGGTGAACCTATGCGTGGACCACCCATCCTCGATGGTAGGATTAATGGTAGCAAGTAATATAGGTTTCTCCTACTCAAACTGTCCAATTAGCCCCTCGCATCTACCTTACATCTGTCTTAAGAAGTAAGGTATCTTACCTGAGCCGGCCGTTGGAACTATATGCGGACCACCCGTCCTCGTCAATAAGGTTAATTGTAGCGATCAATTGAATCCCATTCCTCCTATCCAGACCAACCGATGGAATGACACACTTATTCACACTCTAACTAACCTTTACAATTGGGGGTCCTGCTCTATGGTCATATCTACCCAACCTAGTCCGTTGTTAGATATGCTCATCACACTTCCTCCCCACTCATTGTAGACAATAGGGAATCTTGCATCTCCGGAATGCTCACCAAGGCCTGGACCAACCAATGGGGGATCTCATTTGGGCCTGACTCTAGGCAGGCATGGGTTTTATCCCCTCATGATGCCCTCTTCTCATTAAACATGTGAGACCCGTCCCTAATTAACCTTTTGTACACTTTGTTTTCGGTGTTGGCTTGACTGGAATGGATCGGATCAACGTCGCGACCGTATTCTAATACCGCAACGACTCGAGGCGCTACGATTCCAATGCCGCGTGACACGCTCAATTGTGATGCCCGGTGTGGAAGTTACGTCATTGGCACATTTCGAGATGGGACGTGCAATGCATGCATGGCACGGGGACCACCGTCCGGACCCCACTTCGACTAATGCGGTTTACCCACCGTTCGTCCAACTAGACAGGGACGTAGGCCCATGTTAATACATGTGTTTTGTGCATGCCATCTCAAATGGTGGGACCTACCATGACCTGTGTGTTTATCCAGGCCGTTTAGGCCCACGAAGACAACGGACAGTAGTGAACATTGTCCACCTACCCAGCAGGTGGGACCACTGTGAAAGCCCACCTTGGTGGATGTGGTTTGAATCTAGTCATCGATCCACTTTGCTAGCTCATTTCTGGGAATGGCTCCACCATCAAATGCAGTAGATCCAAATTTTAAGTGGCCCACATCAGGAAACAACAGGGGTGAACTTGACGGACGTGGTAAGGTCGATCACCGTCTCCCTCACCGGATAACTACCTTGAATCCACAAGGCTTTTGGAATCCTCAATCGGAGAATAATTCTTAAGAAATTCGTAATTAATTGATTGATACTTAAAAAATGGAATTATAATGCTTTAAATAAGAAACTAAACCCTAGGGCGAAGTTTCAGAGTTAAACTCCAACTCAACCACCCTAAAAAAACGTAACTTACTACAAATAGTAAGATTATTATTTATAGATGACTCTTATTCTTATTAGACTTTGTGGTTTTTGACAAAAAATAGCAAGTTTTCAATTTGGCCCAACCGCCTTATTCTAGTAATATTTCTTAGTCCTTTTCATGATGGTCATAACTTTTAAAACTCAAAGGATCAAAAGTTGTACTTGACCTAAAACTTATTATTTATAGTAAAAATAAAATAAAACTAGGCTTATAAACGTCGATTTGATCGAATCTCGCAAATCCAGCATGGGCAAGCTGGCATAGTGAGATTGGGTGGCTTAAATAGCTCGAGCTACCCCAAAATCTTATATTATATGTCCCATAAGTCATCTCGGATTGCGAGATGCAACTGTTTTATGGTCCTGACAGCCCAGATTACTTCTGTCTTTGATTGAGCTTCTTCTTATCCATCTTGGCCATGAAAATGTCTGCAGCCCGCTCTACATAAAAACTGCTACCATTGAGAAGTTCCTACGGCTCACCCTGACCTGGCCTATCAGATGGACGGATTGGATCACCACCTGATGGACCCCACCAGCCAATTAAAAAAAAAAACTATGTATATAAAAAAAAAAAAAAAAAAAAAAAATCAGCAAAAGCTGCTGCCGCTGGTAGCAAACAGCATCCAATGGACGCTGCTGCTAGTGTTTGGGGTAACGAGGTGGGGCCCCCTGTTGGCCCAATCATGATATATGTGTTTCATCTTCACGGTCCATCCGTATTGCAAGTTTATTTTAGGCCATGGACCAAAAAATGAGACAAATCCAAATCTCAGCTGGGCCACACCACTGAAAACAGTGGAGATTGAACTACTACTGTTGTAAAGTTCCTGAGGTCCACTGTGATGTTTATTTATCATCTAACCTGTGGACAAGGTCACGTAGACCTGGTTGGAGTTAAAGCACAAATATCAGCTTAATTTGATCCAATGCCTACCATAGAAAACAGTGGTGAGTAGATGCACACCATTGAAACCATTCTAAGGCCCACCGTGTTGTTTATCTGCCATGCCACCTCTTGTTTAGATCATACATACCTGGAGTGAAAGGGAAACTCAAACATCATCTTGATACAAAGCTCCATGGGCCCACCCCAACCGTCCAGCGCTGATACCTCCCTGAGTTCCACAGAAACGCCTTTGAAAAATCCTGTCCATCTGTTTTTTTCCAACGCATTTGGGTGGACCCACTGGTTAGTGGGGGGCCCACCTGATGGACGTGAGAAATCCTCACCGTCCATCTTTTTTCCAAGCCATCTTAGTGGGGCAGATCCAAGCTCCAGTGGGACCCACGGTCTTGTGTGTGTGCCATAGATCCAGGCTGTCAATCCAGTGGGCGCGACCCACTGTAATGTTTGTGTTTATCCAAACCATTTCTCTGCTCCTAGCTCGCTAGGAGCATGGGTAAAACGCATTATAAATAGAGAGATGCGGACTCATCACACGTGACATGAGCCTTATGGGCCATCCAGCGATGCAGCATCCCAAAAAACTAGTAGCCCAAGTTTCAAGTGTCCATGTGGTGCAGCACCCTCAAAAAATCCTTATAGCCTAACTTTCAATCTTATTCCCAACTTTGGTCGGCCATAGCATAGAGAGGCAAATCAAGGGAGGAAGCAGTTTCTTTTGCCATGGCCCACCAAAGCTCTGACCAGGCTGAACGTTGGGCCATGGGTATTTTTTGGAATTCTGCATCACCTAAATGGCTCAGATTTTGACCTCACATCACGTGTGATAATTACTCAAAAGTGCTCACGAGGTTTCCCAAGAACTGTACGGGTCAGCTCCTCTCTCTCTCTTGAATCTGCTGCTGCTCTTCTCACACACAGTTAAGATGATCTGGACCAATCAGAGTAGTGATAAGCAGGATTTCTCTGCTTGTTTTCAACAGAGGATCCGGACTCATATATATATTCCAAGCTCACGTGGCCCCTATCTCATGGATGCTTGATCACCAACCGTTGCGACCTTCCAAGTGAGGCCCCACCGTTGGATGCTGTTCAGGGCTGACAGTGATGCCTGTGAGTGATCCATCTCTGTCCATAAGCTTGCCAGATCATCTTGGGAAGGCAGCAGCTCCAGATCACAAGTAGACCCACTTTATGTATGGGTTTTATCTACAAAGTCCATCAATGGACCCCACCTAACGGGCAAATCTACTCTATCCGACAGTTATAAGTGGGACCCACACGTGATGATGTGTTTTATCCCTTGCCGTCCAGAAATGAACCAGATCTTGAGTGGACCCACGTTAGAAGCAGTGGGATCTGTCCACCGTTAAAACCTTCCTGTATCTCACCTCTAGCCCAGCTGGAAGATGCCTAGGCGTTTCAACAGCAGGTCTCAGGTTGAGTGCCAAGGAGACATACTAACCCCACGGGTGGGTGGGCTGTAGATGTGTTGCGCAACTAACAGGTGGGTGCGTTGCATGTCTAACCAAAAAAAATGCTGCCAATCGATTTCTTCTGCTGAGCTTGGAGGTGGGACCCACCATGTCTTTTTAGAAATCCAGTCGTCCCTTTTTCAGATCACTGCAGGAAAACAGTGAAGGTTGAACACCTGCAATTGAAACCTGGTTGGGCCGCTGGTTGCTGGGCCTTTGGCCAATCGTGTGGGGCCTACTGTGCTCCCCACCATGATGTGCATGTTTTATCCTTGCTGTCTTGGCAAGGCCCACTATAATGTTCATGTTTTATCCAAGCCGTCCTCTTGTGTGGCCACCATGATTTATGTATTTTATTCACGCCGCTAGTAGGGGCTACCTGCTGTTCAACAGGTGTGCACCTGCTGGCCAGCGGGAGGGCCTGCTGTGATGACCCACCTTGAGGAAGTTGTTGCTTATCTGCTGTTTATCTATTTTGTCAGCTCATTTTAGAACTTGGGCCTAAAGATGATGCCAATCCAGAGTTTAGGTGGCCACCAGGAATTTGGGCTGTTTTGCTGACCACCTTTTTTTGGCTCTTCCTTGGGGCCCACGACAATATTTTGGGGGACCCACTGCTGTGGGTCAGGCTGTCGAAACAACGTGCGCAGCGTGATGCTTGTGTTATATATGTACCACGTTGCCCGTCTGTCTTCCGTATCATGTTCGGGCCGTAGGCCCATGTTTGTTTCAGAACTATGGGCCACCCTTCTTATAGAAATGGGTATGATGATGGCCATCGTTGGAGCATTTCTAGGGCCAACCTTGTAGTATGTATTGCGGCTGCACCCTTAGGCCTGCTCGTGGTATGTGTTGTATCTGTCGGCTGGGGCTCGCCTTGATGTATGTATTATGGCCACGCCATGGCCCTACCTTGATGTGTGTCGCCGTGCCATGGGCCCACCATAGTGTATGTGTTGTATTCGGTCATGAGGCTTGCCTTGATGTATGAGTTGTGGGCCACACCGTTAGACTATCTTGATGTATGTATTGTACCTACGCGAGTATCCTACCTCGGTGTATGTGATCGCGCTTTGGCCTGCTTTGATGTGTGTGTTGCACCCACACTACCCCTTTTTTTATAAACCTTTTGACGTATGCATTGTAGCCTCGCTGTAACACCTCGGGATTGACTCGTCCTTGGGTTGTGGGGGCTGCCGTTCGGCTCCCACACCTTGCCTATGTTGAGCACAAATTGGGCCTGTGCTTGGTTGCTTATAGACAGCCCTCTTGGGCCTTGCTTGGGATGGCTTTGGAGCCCACTTTGATGTCCATACCGGGCTTACCGTGATCATTTGTGGACGCTATGATTTGCTGCCCCGTTTGAATGCCGATAGTACTATGTTTTGGCCGCTTGTGTGCGTGCTTATTGAGTGAGATCATTAGCTTGAAAGACCACTCAAATAGAGCCTTGTGGGCTCCAATAGACTTAGTTTCCAAGTGGACTCCACCTGTTGTGAATGGATACATTTCCCTTAGTATGGTGCAATGTTTATACATTTGTGTTCGTACGACTCTTCTTCAATGATTTATGTGGTGCTACATTAGTGATGTGTGCAATGTTTATGCTTATGATTGCAATAGCACTTCGTTTATGTTGATATGATGCTTTCTTTATATTAATGCAGTACTTATTTTATGCTAAATGTAGCATTGCTCTTACATTCAAACTAACATTTTTTATATTGATTTAGCCATGCTTTATGCTTGATGCAGTATGATACACCTAATGCATAGTAATTATGATTGTAAGTTATCATTCTCTTCAACATCATGTGTGCATGCATGACTTGAATGATGGCTTATTCTTGGTTTTAGCTTGTCAACGTGCATCAAGGTTACATTTGATGTCCCTATGGCTTAGGGCATTTCAGGGGACCCACATGAGATGGGGTCATCCTGCATGTATGCACGACTTGTATAACATGGTTCCACGACTCAAATTATGGACTCACGCATGCACTCATTTTGCATGAGGCACTTGCATCCACACCCTAGTGACATCGGGGTTGTTGTCACCATAGGCTCACTGTGGTTGGTAATTATGAGTATGGACACCGAAAATATGTTCTAGCACTTGGGCGTTAAGGATGTCCTTGTGTGAAAGTTCCTAAACCGTGTGGTCATAGGATGCTCCAATGTCTAGACCAGGTAAATTCATGAGTGCACAGTTGCCAAATACAAGTAGGCCGCGTCTCCCACTATGTCGGGGTCAATTGGAAGGGAGTGTGACCTTATCCAACCGAGTGGAGGGGGCTATAAGTGTTAAGCTTCCATTTTATACATTTTCTAGCCCATTACATCACATTACATGCATGGTTTGCATGCTTAAAAGACACATCTAATGCTTGTTTTGTGTATGTAGGAATGAAAGAGAGAAGTCATGAATTTGTTGTTAAAAGGGTCCTTTGGAACTACATTGAAGACATCGAAAAGAAGACCTAAAGAACCACGTCAGAAAGACCTGGATCGGTCAGAAGAAAAGAGATTTCAGCATTCATAACAGAAGTCCGCTGGGCGCCCGACCACCATCTGGTCAGGCGCCCGAAATTGGGAGAAAATATGCTGAACATGTTGAACAAATTTGGATCTAACCGGGCGCCCGACCAACATCTGGTCTGGCGCCCGATATTTAAGTGAGTTTTCATTAAAACGCGCTGGACCGAATTAAAGCTTGGTCGAGCGCCCGACCAAAACATGATCGGGTGCCCGACCAACGTCTGATGACCGACTAAGTGCATAAGTCTTTACACAATCCGGGGCGGTGGATGATTTTTCCTATAAAAGGACACCTTGGCATCCTTGCTAAGGCATCCTAGAAGAGTTCTAAGTTCGTGGGGAGCAAGGGAGATCATCGTGGAGTGATCGCAACTCTTCCAACTAGGATTTTTTTTCTAGTTTTTCATGTTTTTATTTAGTTTTTCTTTGAATTCTAGTTGAAGCGTGATAATGTGCAGTTAGAACCTCTTAGCTAAGTGTTGAACCTCCAATTTATACATTGCATTGCCCATTACACTACATGGTTTGCATGATTTTTATGGTTTAAAAGCCTACTTAACATGTGTTTTGTGATCATAGGAATGAGAGCGGACTTCATTCAATTACGAGACAAAAGAATGCAATTGGAGCTTTTGGATGAAGATGAAAGAAGACCAAAGAAAGGAGAAAGCAAAGAGAAGAAAGAGAAGAAGAAAAAGGAGAAAAAGAAGAGAAGAAGAATCAAATGGAAGACAGGCCGACCGGTCATGACCGGTCGGCCATGAAGGCTGACCACATTACATTGGAGCCCGACCGGTCATGACCGGTCGGCTATATACATTGGACAAGGTGGGAACAAAGTCCGACCGGTCAGCCACATCACATGAACAAGAAGAAGAGAGCCCGACCGGTCATGACCGGTCGGGCACACACGCTGGATGAATGAAAATCAGTCCGACCGGTCATGACCGGTCGGCTGTACTCACTGGAATGTTTGGAAATCAGCCCGACCGGTCACGACCGGTCGGCTCTGCGTAATAGGAGTCCTTTCTAATTCGGGACTCCGAAATTTGCTGCGCAATGCGAAGGCTTTCGCAGAATCCGACGCAAGGGGGGTTTGTTGCTATAAAAGGACACCTAGGGGCTCTCCCTAAGGTATCAGAGAGGAGAAAGAACGTGAGTTTGGAGGCTGAAGGCGACTGTGGGGCGTCTGCAACATCTATCTTCGGGTTTTTCTAGTTTTATGCTTTATTTTTGAGTTTTTAGTTGTAGCATGACTATGCTCGGCTAAAACCTCTCAGCTAAGGCTGGGAGGTGAAGCTTGTAGCCAGTTCTATGTTAATTTCAGTTTGATTCAAGTACTTTTAATTCAAAGTTGGATTTTTCTTATGTTTCAGTCCAAAAGATGGTAGTTTGAGATGTCTTATCTGAGTTCATGTGCTCCGGACATGAATTCCTTTTAATGCTCTGAGATTATCACAGGTTGCTTGTTTAGATTCGAATTATAGTAATCCTTGAGCAGGCCATAGTCCATAGGCATGGCTGTTACTCCGCAGGCTATGAATTTGAATTCTACATTGATTGAATGGACTTGAACTTGGAAGTTCAACTCGAATTGGATGAATGTGTGTGAATGCTTTATTTTCCAACTAGATGAGAGATAGGACTTCAAATCTAGTTGTGTTCTCTACTTGGATTGACTGAATTGACATAGAATTGCTACAAGTGGATCCTTGAAAGCCTTAGTACATTATATCTCTGATTTTTCATTAAGTTACTGTTTTAATTAAACAATCCTATTGAAATTGAATTTGCTCTATTAAACTGAGTTGCTGAAGTAATTAGGAAGCTGTTACTTTTTCCCTGTGGATCGACCTCGGTCTTACCGAGTTTTATTACTACATCGCAGCCTTACACTTGAGGCGAGCGAACAAGTTTTTGGCGCCGTTGCCGGGGAAATTAGATAATAGTTTTCAAATAGTTTCAGTGGCTGTAGAAGTAGATAGGTTTTTCTGATTTTTTCTTAGAACTAACAAAGTTTTCTGTTTTGTAGGAATTCTTCTTTCAGTTCAAGCGCATCAGGTGATACCTTTCTAACTTAGTTTTTAGAATTTTCAGATTGCAGTTTTCTAGGTTAAGATTAGTTTTGATTTCTGATTGAGTGGTTTATGTCCCGTTGGGAACGTAACCATTCAAATCGTCTCCAATCTGAAGGTGGTTTAGTTGGACCATTGTCAGTCCATAGACGAGTCCGGAATTATCAAGAGCATTGTGAAAGTTTGGGGAGTATGGAGCAAACACCCTTAAGGAATCCTCCACCCCCTACTCCAACCACAAACGCAAATCAGGAAGGAGTAGGAGAGAATGAGGTACATAATGTTCCTCCAATGAGATCACTACGGGATTACCTACAACCTGCTCGTACAATTACACCTTCTTGCATAGTTCTACCAGCTAACGGTGGGACCCTTGACATAAAACCAGGAGTAATCCAACTTTTACCTAAATTCCATGGGCTAGACTCTGACCGCCCATACTTACACTTGCAAGAATTCGAAGAAGTGTTGGCCACCTTGCATTATCCCAATGTTTCTGGGGATACAATCAGACTTAAACTTTTTCCCTTCACCTTGAAAGAAAGAGCCAAAGATTGGCTTCACTCTCTTAGACCATATTCGATTGGGTCATGGGTTGAGATGAACCGGGAATTCTTGAAAAAGTTCTTCCCCGCTCATAAGACAAACACTCTTCGAAGGGCCATAATGAATTTCTCAGCAAAAGAGGGTGAATCATTCTTTCAATGTTGGGAAAGATTTAAGGAACTCCTGCTTGCTTGCCCACATCATGGCTATGAGAGTTGGCGAATTATAAATTTTTTCAATGATGGATTAAGTCCTAATATGCGCCAATTTGTGGAAATGATGTGCAATGGCGAGTTTATGAGTAAAAATCCAGATGATGCTTGGAGTTACTTGGACATGTTGGCTGAAAATGCCCAATCTTGGGACACCTCGGATAAACCCAAGAACCCCAAGCCTACTCAAGAGAAAGGAGGGATATATGTCCTTAAAGAGGAAGACGACGTAAATGCAAGGATAGCCAACCTCACAAGGAAGGTTGAGGCCATGGAACTTAGCAAAAATGGAGTTTCCAAGTCCAAGGAAGCTGTTGAAACCACATGTGGGATTTGTCTCACCGACTTACACGCTACGCAAGATTGTCCCACAATTCCTGCATTTAAGGAAGTGTTGCAAGAGACAGCCAATGCCACATATGGTTATCAACGGCCCTTCAATGGACCGGTAGGTAATACATACAATGAGAGTTGGAAGAACCACCCGAATTTCAGTTGGAAGAATGCCCCAACAGGCAATCCTACCAACTCCCAAAGAGGGCCACCCATGCAAAATATGGCCCCACCTCAAGTCTCATGGGAGGATACTTTGAGAGCGTTTATGCAAGGGCAAGCGCAAATAAATGAATCAAATCAGCAATTGTTCCAAGAACTGAAAGTCTCGGTTGATGAGATTAAGGGACGCTTGAATGCTAGGGAAGGGACCTTTCCGGCCCAACCTCAGCCCAATCCTAAGCAAGTACATGAAGTAAGCATCCCTAATCCTTCCAACCAAAACATGGAGCAAGCTAAATCCATTACCACTCTTAGAAGTGGTAAACAAATTGACAAAACTATTCCGGTGAAGGCCGATGAGCCTAATGATCCGGTAAATTCTGAGGATGAAAATGGATCTAACCTAGCCCCACAACAACCGGAACGCATTTACAAGCCCATAGCACCATTCCCATCGAGATTGGTTGCCCCAAAATCTCTCCCAAATTCTCAAGATATTCTAGAGATTTTCAGACAAGTCAAGATCAATATCCCTTTGCTTGATGCCATCAAACAAATTCCCTCTTATGCCAAGTTTCTAAAAGACCTATGCACAACAAAACGCAAATATAATGTGCAGCAAAAGGCCTTCCTAACTGAGCAAGTTAGTGCCATCCTCACTCAAAAGACTCCCCCAAAATTCAAAGATCCCGGTAGTCCCACCGTCTCATGTATCATTGGAGACTACCGGATTGAACGTGCCTTGTTAGACTTGGGGGCAAGTGTGAACTTGATCCCATACTCGGTATATGAACAATTGGGTCTTGGTGAATTAAAACCCACCAAAACCACATTGCAACTCGCTGATAGATCTATCCGTGTACCGAGGGGGATAGTTGAGGATGTTCTAGTCCAAGTTGACAAATTCTACTACCCGGTAGATTTTATAGTCTTGGACACACAACCGGTTTTGGATGCTAGCACCCAAATACCGGTGATATTAGGCCGCCCATTCCTTGCCACATCAAACGCAATCATCAATTGCCGGAATGGGGTGATGCAATTATCTTTTGGAAACATGACACTAGAGGTGAATGTATTTCACCTGGGCAAAAGACATAGGGATGTCGATGATGATGAGTTCTTCGATGTAAACATGCTTGAAACCTTTGAAGAAGAAGAACTCCTCCAGCTTGAACCACTAGAAAGTTTGGAGACATGCTTAGCACACTTCATGGATTCTAAAGACCCTATCATTAGTGAGATTGTGCATGCATTAAATATAGAAAGACCGGTAGTTGATACTAGCCGGTGGAGGCCCCATTTCGAAAAATTGCCACCAACCACATCAAGGCCTCTACCGTCTAGCATCAAACCACCGAAGCTTGACCTCAAACCATTGCCATCCGAGCTTAAATATGTATATCTGGGTCAAGAGGAAACTTTCCCAGTTGTCATTGCCTCCCACCTAGAAAAAGACCAAGAGCTCAAGTTGATTGAGTTACTCAAAAAACACCGGGAAGCCATAGGTTGGACAATAGCGGATCTCAAAGGGATAGATCCTTCGGTTTGCACTCACCGTGTACACCTTGAAGAAAACGCAAAAACGACTAGACAACCTCAAAGACGGCTAAATCCAAACATGATGGAGGTTGTCAAAGCCGAAGTATTAAAGCTATTGGATGTGGGTATCATCTACCCCATCTCAGATAGCCAATGGGTGAGTCCTACCCAAGTTGTCCCCAAGAAATCCGGTATTACCATCATTGAAAACGCCAACAACGAGCTTATACCGACTAGGGTGACCACCGGTTGGCGTATGTGCATTGATTATAGGAAGCTCAATACGGTCACTAGGAAAGACCACTTCCCTCTCCCATTTATGGACCAAATTTTGGAGAGGTTGGCAGGCCATCCCTACTATTGCTTCCTAGATGGCTATTCCGGATACAACCAAATTGAGATAGCTCCGGAAGACCAAGAGAAAACCACATTTACATGCCCGTTTGGTACCTTCGCCTACCGAAGGATGCCATTCGGGTTATGCAATGCACCCGCCACATTCCAACGATGCATGTTGAGTATTTTCTCAGACATGGTGGGTGAGTTTCTTGAGGTGTTCATGGATGACTTCTCTGTTTTTGGTTGTACATTTGATGAGTGCCTCGAGCACTTGAAGTTGGTCTTAATGAGGTGTGAGGAAAAGCAACTTGTATTAAACTGGGAAAAGTGCCACTTTATGGTACAAAGAGGAATAGTCCTTGGACACATCATCTCGTCCAATGGAATAGAGGTAGACCGGGCAAAAATTGACATAATCTCAAATCTACCACCACCCAAAAGCATACGCGATGTGCGGTCCTTCCTGGGACACGCCGGTTTCTATCGAAGGTTTATAAAGGACTTTAGTCACATCTCAAGGCCTTTATGCAACCTTCTACAAAAGGAGAACCAATTTGAGTGGAGTACCAAATGTCAATTAGCTTTTTCAAAGCTAAAAGACATGTTGACAACCGCTCCTATCATGCAACCACCAGATTGGTCCATTCCTTTTGAGTTGATGTGCGATGCGAGCGATTTTGCTATTGGGGCGGTGTTAGGCCAAAAGAAGGATAAAAAGCCCCATGTCATCTACTACGCGAGTAGGACCTTGAATCCTGCCCAAGTTAATTATTCAACTACGGAGAAAGAGCTCCTAGCTGTCATCTTTGCCTTGGACAAATTCAGGCCATACTTAATAGGATCCAAAGTTATTGTTTATACGGATCATGCGGCGCTGAAATACCTTCTTTCTAAGAAGGATGCTAAGCCCCGTTTGCTAAGATGGATCCTACTCCTTCAAGAATTCGACTTGGAGATCAAAGATAAGAAGGGGGTAGAAAATGTGGTCGCGGATCATCTATCCCGCCTAGTCCTACCAAATTCCATTGACGAGTCACCTATTGAGGACTCATTCCCGGATGAGCAACTCTTTGTTGCTATGCATCCACCATGGTACGCTGATATAGCCAACTATCTTTCCACAGGTGCGATGCCGAATCATTGGACTGCGCAAGACAAACGTAAATTTCTAAGGGAAGTGCGCAGATTTTTCTGGGATGAACCTTTATTGTTTAAATATTGCCCAGACCAAATTATAAGGAGATGCGTCCCCGATGATGAACACAATTCAGTCATCTCCTTTTGTCATGATCAAGCATGTGGGGGTCATTTTTCAACCAAGAAAACAACTGCAAAAATTCTGCAGTGTGGTTTTTATTGGCCCTCATTATTTAAAGATACCCACGAGTTTTGCAAAGCTTGCGAGCGCTGCCAGAAGTTAGGAGGATTATCCCGTCGAAATATGATGCCCCTCACCCCAATTCAACATCTTGAAGTCTTTGACTGTTGGGGCATCGATTTCATGGGACCATTCCCCTCATCTTTTGGACATGTCTATATTCTATTGGCCGTAGACTATGTGTCTAAATGGATAGAGGCTATCCCATGTAGAACCAACGATCATCGTACGGTTCTCAAGTTTCTCAAAGAAAATATACTTTCTAGATTTGGGACGCCTCGAGCCATTATTAGTGATGGTGGTGCTCACTTTTGCAATAGACCTTTTGAAACTTTGATGAAGAAATATGGTATTCGGCACAAAGTGAGTACCCCATACCACCCACAAACAAGTGGGCAAGCTGAAATCTCCAATAGGGAAATCAAACAGATTTTAGAAAAGACGGTGAGACCGGATCGCAAGGATTGGTCCCTACGATTAGATGATGCACTTTGGGCTCACCGTACTGCCTACAAGACACCCATTGGAATGTCCCCTTATAGACTGGTCTATGGGAAAGCTTGCCACTTGCCTGTAGAGATAGAACACAAAGCCTATTGGGCAATTCGGGCCCTAAATTTTGACATAGACAAGGCTAGCTCGCTTCGCAAACTTCAATTAAATGAGCTTGATGAGATCCGGAACGATGCATATGAGAATTCGAGGATTTACAAGAGCAAGATGAAGGCCTTTCATGACAAGCACATCGTAAGGAAATCCTTCCATGAAGGACAGAAAGTGCTCTTGTATAATGCCCGACTTCATCTTTTTCCGGGAAAATTACGATCTCGATGGACCGGCCCATATATTGTTAAAGAAGTTTTTCCTCATGGGGCTGTTGAGATTGAGAATTCAGCAAATGGTGACTATTTCAAAGTTAATGGACAACGCCTTAAACCATTTGTTGAGAAATTTGATTCAGAGGACATGTCCATCTCCCTGAATGATCCTCTTTATCAGGATTATTGATCTCCTAGTCTGATGGAGGTATAGCATAGGTAGGTTTATTTTGTTTTACTGTTTTAGTAGGATTTAGTTGTTGGAATTGCAGACCTCCATGATCGCTCTCTCAGGTACTATTGTTCTCACTCTCTCATTGTTTACCATTGCTCTCATGTTAATGCTAACTAATTATCTTTTTACATTGAGGACAATGCAAGATTTGGTTGGGGGGTGAGATGAGATCCCTCATCTAGCATATTGCAACATTTCGAGCTTCATATGCACAAATTTTTTCGAATTTTCTAACATCTCAAAACTCTTTTAGAAAATTTTGTTTCTATACATTTGAGAGGCTATGAGTAGAAGAGGAGGAGAAACGAAGTGTGTGATGTTGTAGTTTGGAATTTCTTCCAACATAATGGCTTTATATGTTAATTCCCCTATTGTTGTGATTTATAGAAAATTTGAACACCTTTACACCAAGTTCACATTACACGATTTTCATGAGTGACAGGTTTATGTGATTTGTGGATTAGCTAGACTGTGGTTTAGAGGTGTTGAGCAGCCAAGCCGGGGTATTTTGTCCATCCTTGTCCATGGGAAAATAATGAAAGATATGGATTTCTAAAAATCCTATCTAAGTTAAAAGAAAAAGGAAAGAAAGGATGAAATCGGGAAGGAAAGAAAATTGGTGGAAAAAAAAATCCGAAGAGGGCTACCTATTACCAACCGGGGGATGGTCGAACCGTAACCAAAGCCGGAAATGGGACGTAGTGTGAAAGCCGTCGGAAGGACAGTAAGGCAAATTCCTGTCATAGGCTTGTTGTTGCTCTGTGCACCTTGAAATCCCTGGTCTACTTAATCTATAAAGAAGATGATCCCAGAAACTCATGAGATGAACTTTCACTATGCACACTAGGTTGAATTTGTTCGAGTTCTTCTATTTATCAATCAATCAGCGGGGATTTCATGTAAACACTTCTTATGTTTTGAGAGTCCAAGGTTCAGCTTCTAACACCTAATTTTTCCAAATTTTACACTTATACATCTTGGGATGGATAGAATCATAGGTTCTAAAGGGGAGTTGGATTTGGAGGGTTGAAATTATTTTCACGCATGTTTTGCTCGGGACTAGCAAAAAGCTGGTTGGGGGGTGTGTTGAACCTCCAATTTATACATTGCATTGCCCATTACACTACATGGTTTGCATGATTTTTATGGTTTAAAAGCCTACTTAACATGTGTTTTGTGATCATAGGAATGAGAGCGGACTTCATTCAATTACGAGACAAAAGAATGCAATTGGAGCTTTTGGATGAAGATGAAAGAAGACCAAAGAAAGGAGAAAGCAAAGAGAAGAAAGAGAAGAAGAAAAAGGAGAAAAAGAAGAGAAGAAGAATCAAATGGAAGACAGGCCGACCGGTCATGACCGGTCGGCCATGAAGGCTGACCACATTACATTGGAGCCCGACCGGTCATGACCGGTCGGCTATATACATTGGACAAGGTGGGAACAAAGTCCGACCGGTCAGCCACATCACATGAACAAGAAGAAGAGAGCCCGACCGGTCATGACCGGTCGGGCACACACGCTGGATGAATGAAAATCAGTCCGACCGGTCATGACCGGTCGGCTGTACTCACTGGAATGTTTGGAAATCAGCCCGACCGGTCACGACCGGTCGGCTCTGCGTAATAGGAGTCCTTTCTAATTCGGGACTCCGAAATTTGCTGCGCAATGCGAAGGCTTTCGCAGAATCCGACGCAAGGGGGGTTTGTTGCTATAAAAGGACACCTAGGGGCTCTCCCTAAGGTATCAGAGAGGAGAAAGAACGTGAGTTTGGAGGCTGAAGGCGACTGTGGGGCGTCTGCAACATCTATCTTCGGGTTTTTCTAGTTTTATGCTTTATTTTTGAGTTTTTAGTTGTAGCATGACTATGCTCGGCTAAAACCTCTCAGCTAAGGCTGGGAGGTGAAGCTTGTAGCCAGTTCTATGTTAATTTCAGTTTGATTCAAGTACTTTTAATTCAAAGTTGGATTTTTCTTATGTTTCAGTCCAAAAGATGGTAGTTTGAGATGTCTTATCTGAGTTCATGTGCTCCGGACATGAATTCCTTTTAATGCTCTGAGATTATCACAGGTTGCTTGTTTAGATTCGAATTATAGTAATCCTTGAGCAGGCCATAGTCCATAGGCATGGCTGTTACTCCGCAGGCTATGAATTTGAATTCTACATTGATTGAATGGACTTGAACTTGGAAGTTCAACTCGAATTGGATGAATGTGTGTGAATGCTTTATTTTCCAACTAGATGAGAGATAGGACTTCAAATCTAGTTGTGTTCTCTACTTGGATTGACTGAATTGACATAGAATTGCTACAAGTGGATCCTTGAAAGCCTTAGTACATTATATCTCTGATTTTTCATTAAGTTACTGTTTTAATTAAACAATCCTATTGAAATTGAATTTGCTCTATTAAACTGAGTTGCTGAAGTAATTAGGAAGCTGTTACTTTTTCCCTGTGGATCGACCTCGGTCTTACCGAGTTTTATTACTACATCGCAGCCTTACACTTGAGGCGAGCGAACACTAAGGCTAAGAGGTGAAGCTTGTGAGTAGTTATCATGTTGAATTCGTTCTAATTCAAGTACTTTACTTTAAGTTGGATTTTTAAAGTTCTAGTTCAAATAAAAGTCAATATGTTTGGATGTTTTATGAGAGTTCATGTGCTTCAGACATGAGTTCCTTTCAATTCTCTGAGATTATCATGTTTAGATTGATTAGATTCGATTTGTAGTAACCCTAGAGCGTACCATAGTCCATTGGCATGGTCGTTACTTCGAAGGCTACATATTTGACTTCTACGTGCTTCATTAGAACTAGAATCTTATTCTTCCACTTGATGGGGATTGTTCGCGTTTCAATGTTATATCTTCCAACTAGAAGAGAGATAGAACTTCAATTCTAGTTGTGTTATGCTTGGATGAATGAATTCACATGAGGGCTATCGCAAGTGGATCCTCGAAAGCCGTAGTTCCGTTAATTACAGATTTTTACAACTTTACTGTTTTAAGTTAGTTTATGAACTTAAACTCCTCATTTAATTGATTTTGAAGTTGTTGGAATAACTTGAATTGGTTTACCTAATTCCCTGTGGATCAACCTCGGTCTTATTGAGAATTATTACTACATCGCAGCCTTGCACTTGAGGCGAGCGAACAAGTTTTTGGAGTCGTTGACGGGGAAGCTAGGTTAAAAGTTCTAAATTGTTTTAGTGGCTATAGCGTAGAAGTAGTTAGGTTACTGTGTTCCTAGAACTAGTTTTTCTAAATTATAGAACTAATAAAGTTTGTTTTGTTTTGTAGGAAGTTCTTCTAGTTCAAGCAAATCGGGTACTATCCTTCAAACTTGAACTCTTTTAGTTTTCAGATTTTAGGATTTAAGATTAGTTTCGATTTTGGATTGCGTGGTTTATGTCCCGTTGGGAACGTGACCACAACAATCGTCTCCAATCCGAAGGTGGTTTAGTTGGACCACTCTCCGTTCATAGACGAGTCCGAAAATCTGTAGAATATCATGAAAATTTGGGAAGTATGGATCAAATTCCATTAGGGAATCCCCCCCCTACTCCAACCACAAACACAAATCAAGAGGGAGTAGGAGAGAATGAGGTACACAATGTTCCTCCAATGAGATCTTTACGAGACTACCTACAACTGGCCGTGCAACTACAACCTCATGCGTGGTCTTACCACAAACTGGGGGAAACATCGATATAAAGCCGGGTGTAATTCAACTTATATCAAAGTCCCATGGGCTAGACTCTGAAAGTCCATACCTACACTTAAAGGAATTTGAAAAAGTTGTGGCTACTTTACAATATGCGAATGTCTCAGAAGATGCTATCAAACTTAAACTTTTTCCCTTTTCATAGAAAGAAAGAGCCAAGAGTTGGCTCCAGTCTCTTAGACCACACTCGATAGGGTCATGGAATGAAATGACCCGGGAATTCTTGAAAAAGTTTTTCCTGGCTCATAAAACAAACACTCTTCGAAGAGCCATAATGAACTTTTTGGTTAAAGAGAATGAATCATTCTTCCAATGTTGGGAAAGGTTTAAGGACCTCCTACTGGCTTGCCTACATCACGGCTACGAAAGTTGGCGGATCATAAACTTCTTCAATGATGGATTAAGTTCCAATTGAAATTGCGGTTTTACCGCTTGTAGAGATACTCGGAGATATGCCTAATGTCCTAGAGGGAGGTGAATAGGACTTTTTGAATTTCCAATTACAATTAAAAACTAGTCAAGTCAATCTTAACAACCAAGATTATCACAATAACATTCAAGGCAATTATATGATGAATTTGTAAGCAAAGACTATCATAGGCATTTCATCAAATAGTTAGCATTCATGATTGACTAAACCATTCAACACATAGCAATCATTCAAACTCACAATGCACAACGATTTATAGTGGTTCGGTTTCCCTACTCCACTCCCGGTTCACGATCTCAACCTATGAGACCACCGAATTTCACTATAGTCGTGGTTTTAAATCAGGTTAACCATCAACCTTGACATCCTTTGATCTAGAACCGCGTTTACCATCCGCCGATGGCCCAATCCAAGGACGTGACGAGTTTGGATCTCAAACTCTCACCAATCCTAATCCAAGGACAGTTACGTACACTCCCTCCGGAGTTTCCCAATCCAGGGAATAGAGATTTAATAAATGGACTCTCAAATACTAGACATACCTAGACGATTGAGCCCCGATTCAATGCCTTTGATGAATAACTTCAGCTCCACGTGCTTCAGCTTCTCTTTGTGCTCCCAATATCAGCTACCGATGCAAATGATGTGATTATGATTATGCCGGGTAGTTGAGAGAGAGTTGGTCAAGTTCCTCTTGCCTATTCAATGCAATGGTTATGAGGGAACTACCAAACTTCAAGCATTCAATGGCTACAAACGACCTCATAAAGATATTCTGAAGGTAGCTCGGCCATGAATGAAGATCTTGAGTTCATACTTCAAACCAAGCTTTGAATACTCAATGACAAGCCATTAATGGCCAGGTTTGAATGATGAACTCAAGGCAGTTAAGAGCAAGGAGGGTAGGAAGATGTGAGTAAAGACTCTCTCTCTTAACTCTTGAAGGGTGTTGAATGCATGCCATGAAAGACCACAAGTTATGGCTATATAGAGCCCCAAATGATTGCCCCAACGGATAAAAAACGGTCACGTCCGACCTGTCAGAGAGGTATCTTAACCGGTCGGACAGACCGGTCGCAATTCAAAAAGGAAGGGCTACATCTGGGTCTGACTGACCGGTTAAGACCGATCGGCTCACCTTGCTGGACTAACTGCTATATGCAGTCCGACCGGTCAACACCGGTCAGCTGCCTACTTGGATCGAAGCATCATAGCTGCTGGACAAATTTTTGTTCTTCTGGCCAACCGGTCAAGACCGGTCAGCTGTCCAGTTGAAATCCTTACAGCAAGGTTGCTGTCTTCTTTTGATGCACCTGGTGTCTTGGCAGCCTTCATGAAGCTCAGCTGCTAGACAGGTCTTTAGTGCTGGCCGACCAATCAAGACCGATCGGCTGTCCAGCTGAGTTAATCACGGCAAGTGCTGTCATGTGTTGACGAGCCTGGCCGACCGGTCAAGACCAGGTCAGCTGTCTAGACAGTTTTATTACAGCAAGTTTGCTGGGTTTTCTTGAAGTTTTGGCCGACCAGTCAAGACCGGTCGGCTGTCTAGATGATCTTGTCACAGCAGGTTTTGCTGGATCAAGTCCTTCAACACAGCAGCGGATCACTTTCAAAGATGAAGCATGAAGTGATTTGGTGCATGAAGTCCAATATTTGGACATATATTCAATTACGATTTGCACCAGCCATGGACCACAAGTCTGATCAACTTGTGCAAGGGTCAAGAGGGAATGGGATAAGATAGGTGAGTCATTACGCCATTCTTTAATGTTTTGGGTTTCCTATGGTCGATCTATATGCAACTTACCTGAGATCTTGTTTCAGCTTGAGCCTAAGCAATGGAAGAAGCATATTCTTCAAGTCTTGATCTTCAAATCTTCGACCGGGACTCACACAATATGACGCGACCAACCAAAACGTCAATTGACAAAATAAAGTGTACTAACACCAATATGCGCTAATTTGTAGAGATGATGTGCAACGGCGAGTTTATGAGAAAAAATCCAGATGAAGCTTGGAATTACTTGGATATGTTGGCTGAGAATGCCCAATCATGGGATACCTCAGACAAATCTAATAACCTCAAGCCTCCTCAACAAAAAGAGAAAGGAGGGATTTACATCCTTAAAGAGGAAGATGATGTGAATGCAAGACTAGCCAGCCTCACAAGGAAAGTCGAGGCCATGGAACTTAGTAAGAGTAGAGTTTCAACGTCCAATGAACCTATTGAGAACATGTGTGGGATTTGTTTCACTAATATACACTCTACGCAAGATTGTCCTACAATTCCTGCATTTCAAGAGGTGTTACAAGAACATGCAAACGCCACATATGGTTATCAACGGCCTTTTAATGGACCGGTGGGTAACACGTACAACTCTACTTGGAAGAACCACTCAAATTTCAGTTGAAAGAATACTCCCACGGGCAATCCTACCAACTCTCAAGGAGGGCCACCAATGTAAAATATGGCCCCACTTCAATTCTCAACGGAGAATACTTTAAAGGCGTTTATGCAAGGGAAAGCACAAATCAATCAATCAAATCAGCAAATGTTCCAAGAGCTTAAAGTCTCGGTTGATGAGATTAAGGGACGCTTGAATGCTAGGGAAGGGACCTTTCCGGCCCAACCTCAGCCCAATCCAAAGCAAGTACATGAAGTAAGCATCCCTAATCTCTCCAACCAACATATGGAGCAAGACAAATCCGTCACCACCCTTAGAAGTGGTAAGCAAATTGATAAATTCATTCCGGTGAAGGCCGACAAGCCTAATGATCCGGTAAATTCTGAGGATGAGGACGGATCCAACTCAGCCCCACAAGAAACATAACGCATTTACAAGCCTGTAGCACCATTCCCTTCGAGATTGGTTACTCCAAATTCTCTTCCAAACTCTCATGATATCTTAGAGATTTTCGGACAAGTCAAGATCAACATTCCCTTGCTTGATGCCATCTAACAAATCCCCTCTTATGCCAAGTTTCTAAAGGACTTGTGCACAACCAAACGCAAATATAATGTGCAGCAAAAGGCCTTCTTAAATGAGTAAGTGAGTGCCATTCTCACTCAAAAGACCCCCTAAAATTCAAAGATCCCGGTAGTCCCACAATCTTATGCATCATTGGAGACTACCGGATTTAGCATGCATTGCTAGACTTGGGGGCAAGCGTAAACTTGATTCCATATTCGTATATGAGCAATTGGGACTTGGTGAATTAAAACCCACCAAAACCACGTTGCAACTCGCTGATAGATCCATCAGTGTACCAAGAGGGATAGTTGAAGATGTTCTAATCCAAGTTGACAAATTCTACTACCCAGTGGATTTTATCGTCTTGGACACATAACCGGTTATAGATGCTAGCACTCAAATACCGATGATTTTAGGCTGCCCGTTCCTTGCTACATTAAATGCAATCATAAATTGTTGGAATGGGGTGATGCAATTATCTTTTGGGAACATTACATTAAAGGTGAATGTGTTCCACTTAGGCAAAAGGCATAGGGATGTTGATGACAACGAGCTCTCCGAGGTAAACATATTCAAATCTTTTGAAGAAGAAGAGCTCCTCCAACTTGAACCACTAGAAAGCTTGGAGACATGCTTGGCACATTTCAAGGATTCCAAAGACCCCATCGTTAGTGAAATTGTGCAAGCGTTGAATATTGAGAAACTGGTAGTTGGTACTAACTAGTGGAGGCCCCATTTTGAAAGATTGCCACCAATCACATCAAGGCCTCTCTACCGTTTAACATCAAACCGCCGAAGCTTGACCTTAAACCATTGCCATCCAAGCTGAAATATATATATTTGGGTCAAGAAGAAACATTCCCGATTGTCATTGCTTCTCACCTAGGAAAAGACCAAGAGCTCAAGTTGATTGAGTTACTCAAAGAACATAAGGGAGCCATAGGTTGGATAATAGCGGACCTTAAGGGGATAGACTCTTCAGTCTGTACTCACCGTATACACCTAGAAGAGAATGCCAACATGATGGAGGTTTGATGTAATGGTGTTCTTCAAGCACTAACACCGTTTCTAACAAAATATCCAACTCCATAATCATCTCATCATCCAAATCATAGGGGTAGGTCATGCATTCCTCTAGGAAATCGAGAGAGTCGGATAAAGGGTCCTCGTTCTCCCTAAGTGATTGATGAAATTCTGTTTCAAGGCTAAGGAATGCCTCCTCTATAGAGGAGAGGTCTTTCAAAGAAAATTTTTCAGATTCAGTGGTAAGCACATCATCTAGCATTGGTTGATCTTTTGAAATTTCAGATTGTGCCACCCCGTCATCCAAAGAAACAGAATTTTCAACCCAAGGGAGTTCTCCCACAATAGAATCCGGCATGTGTTATTGGTGGAAGGACTAAAAAATATCAACTTCGGCCAACTCTCTAGCAAGAATATCTTCCGGCGACTCATAAATATTCGGCCCTTTGGAAGAAGAAAGCATGGACTCACAATCATCCTTCAAACCTTCATTATAGGCAATCAAACTATCGCTTTCAGATTTTATAGATTCCTCGGGTTCGTCAACTGGAAATCTCTTCATCATTCAAATCGGAATAGCTAAAAGAGATAGTTGATTTACCATAATCGATGGTAATGTTGGGATTACTGAGATCTACATCCCTTAAAAGTTTAGTCATAAAATCAGAAGAGGGTTGGGCTTGGATAGCCTCATCCTCCTCATTGTTGGGGAATGATTCGGTGTTCCCAATGTCGGGTTCAGGATTTTGAGATGGCGAGAGGTTTTGTATGCATTGCTCAGTTATTTCCATAAAGTCTCGTAGCGTATCCTCAAGAGTTCATGTCGGTTGTGGCTCATGAGAAAGAAACTCTTGAGGATAATTGTTGGCATCCATGGTTGGCTCGTCTCCCAAATTGAAATTTTGATACTCCCACCTATTAGGATTATGCATGTCATATGTTGGGCCATTATAGGATTGTTGGCATGTGTAGCCATACAAGTGATCATACAATGTCCTAACTGCTGGAACATTATTCATCTCTTTTTAATACTCTCCTATTGTCTTTCCCGGTGAAGAGTTAGATACATTGTTTTCATTCTGGTAATCTCGCAATGTCTTACGTGGGGGAGTATTAGATGTAGATTGAGTCATAAAAAAGTATTCATGCTTGTAATGGTTCTAATCATAATGATTTTGAATTCCTTGATCTGATCTCTCATCTTCCAAAAGGTATTTAGACAGTCCACCCATCCAATCATTCATAATGAAATTATAAGAAGTTGAAACTACCCTAATCTAAGAAGAAAAACAAAAAGAAGAAAGGAAGATGTTACTTGTGAAGGTGAGAACTATGTCACCAACTAAGTTCCTACAAAACACAAAAACAGAAACTCGTCAATAATGTAGAAAAAAAAATCAGAAGACTACTTCTAGAAAAACTGAAAATCCTACCTAACTAAGACTACTCTATAACTACTAGAACAATTAGAACCATTTAACTTCTTTTCCCGGCAACGGCGCCAAAAACTTGTTCGTTTCCCTAACTGTAGGGTTGCGATGTAGTAATAATCTCGGTAAGACCGAGGTCGATCCACAAGGAAGGAAGTAAACAATTCGAACTATCCTAATAACTAAAATCTTAAGAGGTTTGTGAAATCGGTTTTAAACATGAAACAGAAAAATCCGATAATGAAAAGATAACTAAAGCATCAAGGATCCACTTATAGGTCTTCTTAGATGCATAATTCGCTATGCTTTCTCACTTACTCAACTAGAATCGAAATCAAATCCGATCTAGCCGGATGATAGAGCGATTATATTATCAAAGCAATCCAACACATGTAGTTCATCAACATGATTCCCTCAATTCAAGTTAGGACTTGAGCACACTCAATTGCATAGGTCAATCCTAGTTCTAATAGATTAAGATCATAACCATAATAATCATCAAACCTTGTCACAAAGCTTAATTAATACTAAGGTTTGAACTTGATTCAAATCATATAAACACCCAACACATATTTCAGAATTTTTAGAAAAGATAGAACTTTGGTTTGAAGTTCCCACATGAAGATCCAAGCTCTAGAGCGTATTGAATCCGATTCCTCGGAGCGTATAGGTCTAGGTCATAAGATTATTCAAACTTAAGCAAAATCATTGTTTAACATTAAATTCAAACTTGAAACCTCAAGAACGAATTAAACAATCTAAGAAAGCTATAAGGTTCACCTCTTAGCTTTAGCTAAGAGATTAGCTAATGAAAAGCATATTAAAAACTAGAACTAGAACTAAGAAAAGGAAGAAAAACTATCTGTAGGAGGCTAGGAAGCCTCCTATGACTTGAACTCGTTGCTCCCCACGTCCTTGCTTGATTCGGAAGAGAAGAGAGCACCTCTTTTTATAATGTAGCAATAGTACAAGCAACATAGCAGATTTTGTTTCGCTTGGTGCGACTTAACCAATGATCGGATTGCCTTCAAAGTTGATTTGTAGCTTCCTTATAATATGATCTTCCTCATGGATGATTTAGATTTTCAAGATTATCTTCTGAATGGGCCCACCAATCAGATCAGCGATCGCCTCTCAAAATCGCGCAATTTGGGTACCTTCAGAACCAGTCATCTTGCTTTCAACGCTACAGAGTGTACAGAGGTCGGATTGATCTCAAAATTTTAATATTAGAAGAAAAATTTCTCCTCTACATGATAAATGGATTAGATTGTCCAATTTTTTTTCAGAATATGATCTAAAAATTAGAACACTTAGGGCTTTTTATAGAATCTGTGCAATTGGAATCTCTCTGGATGGTCCACCTTTCTTCAACCGGTACGATCAAACCACATTTCCTTTTGACCTAAAACTTTGTGGTTATTCATATATAGATGTGGTCTAGAAGATGGTAAAAGTAGATTCTTCATATCATCAATGATGGGCCACCTGGACCGGCCTAGAGTTGAGTAAGAAGAATCTGGAAACTTTCTGGACAGTTTGTATTGTTTTGGTTGCCACGGTCAATCCGTAGCTCCGATCGACACGAAACCACTTGGGTTATTTCGGCGTCGAGCTCCTCTTCTACATAGATATATTGCATTTCCAAATATCATAAAGATGACCTAAAAACTGGGCTGAAAAATGAAAAATGGGACTGCCTCTGTTTGAAATCTGACTTCTGAAAGTGCATGGCTGACTTGTCAGCCGGCCGCCTTTATAAAATTAGTCCAGAGAATTTGCTGTTTCTGGAGGGTTTGGCTGGTCAGCCGGTGGCTATGACCGGCTGGCTGGTGGGCATGAGAAATGTGATTTTTCTAGTTTTTCTTCCTCCATTGCAATGCATCTTTCCTCCATCTTTTATCCTTTATTTCTTTGATCTTCAAGGCATTTAAGAAAGCCCTCTAAGCATCATAATGACCAATTCTCTCTCTCATTCCTAATCATATAAACAAATAATACATGTTTCAGAATTTCTGAAAAAGATAGAACTTTGGTTTGAAGTTCCCACATGAAGATCCAAGCTATATAGCGTCTTGAATCCGATTCCTCGGAGCGTAAAGGTCTAGATCTTTGTAAAACAATTAAAAAACGAATGTAATTCTTCCAAACATCCATGAGTCATCATAAGGTTAAGAAAAACTACTTAGAACTGTATTAAAACTTAAGCAAAATCATTGTTCAACATTAAATTATTTTTTTCTTTGAAACCATTAAAAATGAATTAAACAATCTAAAAAAAACTATAAGGTTCACCTCTTAGCTCTAGCTAAGAGATTAACTAATGAAAAGCATATTAAAAATTAGAACTAGAACTAAGAAAAGGAAGAAAAACTAGCTGGAGGAAGCTAGGAAGCCTCCTATGACTTGAACTCCTTGCTCCCCACATCCTTGCTTGATTTGGAATAGAAGAGAGCACCTCCTTTTATAATGCAGCAATAGTATAACAACATAACAGATTTTGTTTCGCTTGGTGCGGCTTAACCAATGATCGGATTGCCTTCAAATTTGATTTGTAGCTTCTTTATAATATGATCTTCCTCATAGATGGTTTAGATTTCTAAGATTATCTTCTGAATGGGCCCACCAATCAGATCAACGACCGCCTCTCAAAATCAAGCAATTTGGGTACCTTTAGAACTAGTCATCTTGCTTTCAATGCTAAAAAGTGTACAGAGGTCGGATTGATCTCAAATTTTGAACATTGGTAGAAAACTTCCTCCTCTACATGATAGATGGATTAAATTGTCCAAAACAATTCCAGAATGTGGTTCAAAAATTAGAACACTTAGGGCTTTTTATAAAATCTGCGCAATTGGAATCTCTCTGGATGGTCCACTTTCTTCAACCAATACGATCAAACCACACATTCTTTTGACCTAAACCTTTGTGGTTATTCATATATCTATGTGCTCTAGAAGATAGTCAAATTAGATTTTTCTTATCATCAATGATGGGCCACTTGGACCGGCCTAGAGTTGAGTAGGCGAAATCTGAAAACTTTCTGGACAGTTCGTATTGTTTTGGCCACCACGTGGGTTATTTCGGTGTCGAGCGCCTCTTCGAAATGGACAAGTTGGATTTTCAAATGTCATTAATATGGGCTCCGCAAACTGGGCTGAAAAACAAAAAACGGGACTGCTGCTGTTTGAAATCTAAATTCTAAAAGTGCATAGCTGACCTGTCAGCCAGCCGGCCAGTCCATCCGGTCGGCTGGACCATAGGTTGGCCTTCATAATATTAATCCAAAGAATTTGTTGTTTCTAGAGGGTTTGGTCGGCCGGCCAGTCGGTTAGGCTAAAAACATGTGTTTTTCTTAGTTTTTCCTCCCCCGTCTTCATTAACTCTTTTGCTCCACCTTTTGGTCCTTTGTTCTTTAGTCTTCCAAGCAAGTAAGATGGTCCTCTAAGCATTCAAATGGCGAAGCCTCTCTCTCATTCCTACAATCACAAATCCATGCATTAGATTAGTCTTTAAATAATAAAAATCACACATAATGAGTGATGAATTGGGGTTAGAATATGCACAATTAAGAGCTCAACAACCACATGGATGATGTGATCAATGGTGAGGATGATGTCATGATGGACATTGATGGGCTGATCTCATACCTAGACGATATGAATGGTTCAGATGATACCTTTGATGTCTTAGATGCACTTGATGACGGCTGAGATGTGAGGCACACTCACTTGGGTTGACTTGACATGATCATTGATGATGTCCCTTGATGATGGACGGTGTGGAAGTCTTGATGATTCCTTCGGCCGAGCAGAGTGACAGCTGGATTCCTGACTTTATGAAGGAGAGGACTGCAGGTCCAGATCTGACCGTAGATTCTTCAATTGGGGCCATCAGGGCCTTTCTTGACAGTTCAGATGCACTTTTTAGTGGTCAGATTGTTCAGGACACTACAATGTGCGGTGTGATCTTTGGCAATAGCCTTCTTGTCGGAGAGTATCGACCCTCTACTGATCATCGGCCCTTTACGCACTCTGTTCATGAAGTGGGTGAGTCTTCTCATGCCTAAAGGTTCTGACAGTTTCGGACAGCGATGTGACTATATCAAACATAGTCGCTAATGGGGATATTTCAGAGATTGTTGAGCTTACAGAGGATCCAGCTTTTCCTTCTCCTTCGCCCGTTGATCTTCCAATTCTTGAGGAGCTATTAGGGATTTCTGGACCTTTTGTTCTCGAGGGGATCCCGGTGAGGACTTGTCAGTTGCTTCCTCGTCCTTCTTGTTAGCCACGACTGCTTGCATGGCTTGACAGATTATCAGCTTATGAGATCGAGGAGCTAGAGTCTTATGGCTTTGATGGTTTGATCCATATGGTCAAGGTTGGCATTGATTGGAGGATGCTCGGGGCCGCATTGATTGACTGGGTCCCTTGATTGAACTTTTTTCCGTTCAACGATATGGAGATGGGACCTTCTTTGGAGGAGCTCGTGTGCTTGACAGATCTCCCTTGGGATTATGCACAGTATTTTTCGACGAAGACTGCCACTCCGCAAAACTGGTTCGGGATTCCATATCTTCTTCGGCCTGCAGTCGATGGCTAGGATGTTGTGGTCTTCTCTTTAGACTTGATGTATGATCTTTTTCCGGGTCCTCAGAGTGTGGCGGGGTCCATGCTTTCTTGAAATGCACTGATGTTCTGTCTGATAGCTGATGTGTTATTCTTGGGATGGTGTCGATCTCAAACTCCTTTGCTCTTGAAGGTGATGAGCCAAGTTGTTCATCGGTAGGGGATTATTTCTCTTGTCTTGACTGAGCTATTTAACAGGCTGACTGACTGTGCCCTAGGCTGTACCCGTGTTCTTCGCAGCTGCTGTGCATTTCTTCAGGTAACTTTTTCCTACTTTCTTTTTCTTTCTTGTCCTTGGAATTGTTTGCTTTAGCTGAGTCTCTTTACTTCCTCTAGATCGAATTTAGTTATGGGAGCGTCTTTCGCTGACAGTTCCTGTATCATTTCCCGACACTCGTTGCTCTGATCTTATACGCCATATCATGGAGTTTCTTCCGCATATAGCTAGGATGAGCGAGCCTTTGTACCACAGGATGTTTGCTGAGTTACATGACTGGAATGTTCGTTGGGAGTCATCTTGGCTTTCACTTCCACCAACGCTTTCTGATGCTCATCGCCTTCCTCTGATGCTGGTAGGCTTTCGCTCCTATTTCTCTTATCATCCTATCCGATTATTGCGGCAGTTTGGGTATGTAGGCACACCACCTTCGGCTACAATGTTGGTAGAGATAGCTGAATGAATGGAGGACCATACCCCCAAATCCCATGTCTAAACCCTGTTAATGCAAAGATTTGTCAATTACCATGGTTAGTGTGTCGTCGAGTCCCTGGCGACTGAAGACAGTTTTCCTTGCGGCTGAAGACAGAAGCTTCTCGAAGATCAAGTCAGCTTCTAGCCTCTCCACCCCAAACCTTTGATCCTAAAAACTTCTATAGATGGCCCAAGACCTTTCTAGGCACATCCTTAGCACCATCTATAACTCACCTTCCATTAAGATCAGCAATGGATAGGTTCTTGGTAGCAGAAGTTTCTTTAAAATTGAAAATATTTAAGTCTGCTCTCTCCGATACATACCCGATCCATCGGAGAATATTCCGATAGATGTCCGATCAATCGGACAATGTGTCCGATCCATCGAAAAATAGTCCAGTTACATTGCAAACTCTCTGGACACTTTTCCGAGCCATCGGAGGGATGTCCGATCCATCGGACAGTGTGTTCTGATCAATCGGACAGTATGTCCGATCAATTGTACATTTGTCCAGCAAACTTTGAAAAACTCTCTGGACTCTTTTACGATCAATCGAAGGTCTGTCCGATCCATCGGACAGGGCTCTCCGATCCATCGGACATAGATACGATCCATCGGAGGAATTTCCAGAAAAATTGCATCAACTCTCTGGAAGAAATTCCGATCAATTGGACCACCTATCCGATCAATCGGACAGGGTATTCCGATCAATCGGAACTAAGTCCGATCAATCGGAGAACCTGTTTTCAAGCAAAATTCAAATTTGACTAAATCTTATGTCCGATCGATCGGAACCTATCGAGCTGACCATTTTCTGACCGTTGAAGGGCATAATCTATTTATAGAACTCGGTTGGATCTTGCCCAAGACACTTTGAGCATCATCTAGGGTTTGAGTGAGCCTTCTTCTTGAGATCCCCTTTCTTCCAAACCCTTAGATCTGTTGAGTTCATTCTTCAATCCATGTTGATCTAACCAACATTGATTAAGCATTCAAAGCTTGGATTGAAACATGAACTCAACTCCTCTTTAATGGCATCTTGACCTACCTCTCATAGACATTTTCTTGTCATCAATGCCATTAATGGTGGTTTAGGTAGAAGCTTTCCTCATATAAAAGCCATATCCCAAAATAGCCTCAACCTAACCTCAATCCCTCATCTTGGAAACTACAATGGGTCATCCGGAGCAAGGTTGCTGATCGAGGGAGCTGAAGAAGACGTCTTCCGTACAAGCTGAAGCTTCTTCAACAAAGGCATCATCAAGGGACTCAATCAGCTAAGTATCTTTAGTCTTTCGAGTCTAAGAAACCTCCTCAAGTTGAGATTTGGGTTTCAGAGTTTGAAGACCCAAACTCGGTAGAGTCCTTGCGTAGGACAAGTCCTTGAGTAGGACAAGCCCTTGTGTAGGACTAAGTGGTCATGGATTAGTCCTATGGAAGGATGAATCCATGTGTTGAGTCGTAAGTCCTTTTGTAGGCTGTTAAGGTTTATGGTTAACCTCATTTAAAACCATAGTGATAGTGAAATCCGGCCACTCAAGGAGTGAGTGGATCAGCCGGGAGTGGAGTAGGTACATAACCGAACCACTATAAAAATCCCTTGTTGTGTGGTGAATGGATGAACTGATTTACTTCTTTTACATGTGCTTCTATTGATTTATGCTTTGCATATCTGGTGTTTGATGAAAGTGCTCTAAGAATACTTTGTATTGAGAAATTTAAAAAAGTGTCCTATTCACCCCCCTCTAGGACAAGATAACTTATTTCTTGCTTCTACAACAGCGGTAATCAAACTTATACCGCATTTTCAAACCCAGCCAAACTCACCCTTGTAAGCCCTAATCCATAGCCTAGCTTAAGCCCGAACCCAGTCGACTCACCCCTAAAACATCAGCCTGAAAAACCCCTCATAAGAAAAACCAGTCAAAAATCCTAAAAAAGTCAAACTTGGTGAGTCAACCCGCTGAGTCAAATCACCGAGTCGACTCAACGGGTCAGTCCAACCCATGCACCCAGTCAACTCACCGTGTCAACCCATTTTTCAAACCCAGTCAACTCACCTAGTTCCGAACCACAGCTTCGGAGCAGGTCCGGACTCCGAACCTCAGGCTTTTCTGCTTCAGGTTGGAGGTTGTATGCTCCGAAGCTGGAGCAGCGTGGCCATATGGGCGGCCCCCAGGGTGCCGCCCAAAACTATTTACGAGAGTTGCCACTCTCCGATGCTATAAATACCCCCGCCCCTTCTCATTCATAGCATCCCTCAAGCCCCAGAGCAATCCCATTAGTTCCGAGTCCATCTCCCCCTTTTTAGTCCATTCCTCCACCAAGGAGAGCCCGAGTGAGAAGAGCCTAGCCCTGGTCCAGCCCAGCCTGACCCTGGTCTAAGTCACCCAAGCCACCTAAGTCTTGATTTAACCACTAGAAGCAAACCCTTGCGACACCTCCGTCCATCCAGCTACTCGTTTATCAGCATTATCTCATTCGCATCTAGCATAAGTGCAACATTTACTTTTCTTCCAACCCCCCTGCTTATCATGTCACTACAAGCACTTTGATTATTCAAATACACAGCATGCATCCCGCATAAAGCACCTGTCAGTTCGAGCGTATGCTCTGGGCTTGCTCGTTAATGGAAACCTGCCCATCAGAAACTCTTATTGTTCAGACCTACATTCATGTATCATATCATTCATGAGAATATACGAGGATTTAGTCAGACTTTCAAGTACTAGTTCGATTATGTGAAATAAAGACCGTACTTCGGTACGGGCAGTGTGGGGAGCCTAACATCTTTCCACCCTGTAACCGTGATCCCTTACCTCGAATCTCTGGCCGCAGATCAAAAGGAGTCATTTTAGCGGAGGGAATCTTCGGATCCCCTTCTCTAACGTTTCTACGAGGTCTAGCCAACTGTAGATTCGTGGTAACTGGTTAGTGGCGACTCTGGTCTTACACAAACTCATCCAACATATCCAACTTAACACGACAACCGATAGAACGAGGCGAGCCAGTGGCACAAACGGCAATTCGCGCACACTCAACACCCCTTTCCGAAAGGAAGGGAGAATCCGAGAGCGCGGTGAGGCAAGCGTCCACAGAATGGCGACTCCGCTGGGGATATGCTAGTCCCACTAGTCGTGATCCAACTTGAAAAATGGAATCCCTCTTATACTTGAAAGCCATTAGTCATCATACAATCTCATCTGCATAGCATTCCATCCAAAAGAAAAAAAATAATAGAAAATCCCAAAACCTAAAAAAAAAGTAAAGCATACTTCCCCACCATTACTCCTCCAAACCAAATCATCCTGCCAAGTCCAATACAAAACCAACATGGCCCTCTCCTTTCCTACCCTCGAAATACCTGAGGCTGCGTCTCCACAGTTAAACTCGATAGAATCTATGCCAATTCCTGGCATCCAAGAGTTACAAAAAAGCATGAAGGCCTTCCAGGAAATGCTTCTCCGATTCATACAAGCCCAGGTTTCAGTAGCCAGCAATCAAGCTGGTCCAGTTCAACAACCTCAACAACCATCGAAGGCACTCCCGGCCTCCAGTTCATCCCAACTACAACCGCCAGGGATCATTCAGGACTTTCGATACCCTCCTAATAGGGGCCTTCAATCAGAACAACCCTCAACATCAGGGTATTTCTTCCAGTATCCTCCTGCAAATGAGAGCCATTTTCAGTCACATCCCACAACCAGAACACTGAGCCAATTCTAACGTCCTCTCCCTAATGGGAGTTCCAACCAATTTCAATATTCTCCTGTGACTGGGATTTCTTTACAGTCTCCCTTCTCAGCTCCAGTCCAACAAAGTCCCTATAATGGGAGTAATTATCAGGCTCAACCTCCTTCAAGTAGGAAACATAGGAGCATCAATAACACCAATTATTACGAAAGGGGGCCACCTCAGTCCTGGCAAGGGGCAAGATCTCCTTCATATGGTCCCTCTGAAATCAAACAACTCCGAGAACAGATGCGAGAGATGAAGTGAAAGTTGCAGAAGCAGCAAGGGGTGGATCTTCCATCCATTAAGTTCAGGGACCTTTGTCCATTTCCCGATGCAATGGTACCTCAAGGCTTTCGGGTACCAAAATTTAAAAGATATGATGGGACAGGGTGTCCTATAGACCACTTGAGATCATTTTGTGGTGAGCTAGATGCTGTGGCAAGCAACGATGGAGCGTTGATCCATCTATTTCAAAAGTCCCTAAAAGATGATGCCCTAGACTGGTACACATCATTGGACTATCATTGCATCAGGACTTGGGAGCAGCTCTCCCAGGCTTTCGTCGACAGGTTCGCATACAATCTTAACATGGTACCCAGGAGAGCGGACCTCGCAACTCTCAGGCAAAGAAGTGACGAAACATTGTCAGCTTACGTTGGACGGTGGCAGGCCATGGCTGCTAGAATGAAGACTCCCATCAACGATGAGGAGCAAATCTCCATGATCGTCCACTCGGCAAATCCAAGTATCTCTGGATACCTTGTCTCACATCCATATGCGAACTTCACCCAACTCATCTGCGCCAGGGAACAAGTCGAAGCCGGAATAAGGACTGGGATGATCTCTCCTTGGTGGCCTTATCAAGCCTCTCTTATACAACCGACAATGGAAGAAGAGCCTACTGAATACGAGAATGAAAACAGAAGTGTCCTCATCTCCCATCCAATAGAAGAAGACGACCTTGTCGCCTCTACCAAAGGTGCACTATTCCTCCCTCAGCACGGACAACCACAGCAACAACAACAGTCAAGATGGAACTCACAGTTCCCTAATCAAGGTTGGTAAGGGGCACCCCTAACCAGTTCGGTTTCAGAACCCCTCATCCTGCAAGGGGCATCTCCAGTCGATCCAGTCTCTACGACGCAAGGGGCACCTCCTGCCTACCCAGCTTTCATCAGCCAAGAAGAGCCTCTTCTCCAGTTTATCCGTGCCATCAACTCTAGTTCAGAGTTCGAACCTCTTATCCTATAAGGGACATCCTCAACTATTTCAATCCCAGAGCCCATCATCATGCAAGGGGCACCTCCAGTGAGTTCATTTTTCACGTCATTGCTCAACGGGGGGCACAACCTACCCATTCCAGCCAACTAAGGGCACAACTTGCCTACTCCAACCAACTGGGGGCACAACCTGCCCACAACATCTAGCCAGGGGCACAACCTGCTCATTTCTCCAGCAAACAACCAGGGGCATAACTTGCCCACTGCACCTGTCTATTCGGCTTCTACTTCAGCCATCATCCTCCAAGAAGAAGACCCTTCCTTGGACAGCATGCCACATGCCCTAATAGAGTTGGGACCTTGCTTCAATTATGTGGCCACTATCGAGGAGGTCGAAGGGGAGACTGATGTCCAGGTTCTGATCGGTTCAAAAATATCGACCATCACTCTTCAGGTCTTGGACATCTCAGCTTCATTCCATCTCCTTTCCGATTGGACCTGGTTTCACAGAATCGGTGTCATCTCTTCAAATCTTCACTAAAAGGTTAAGCACATCTTCAGAGATAGGGCGATCACCATCATTACCGACCCGAATAATTTCCCATGGTAGAAGCATCCAACCTTCGAGAGCTTACCATCCCAGCCATGGACAAACAATGCTCTAATGGGGAGGTCTCATACCATCACAATGCAAATTACTTCCCTTGTGCATGTCCCATCGGATCGAACTACGTCTTCCTTCCTGCCGAGCGTCCAACCTTCTACTATCAGCTCGAATATCAAGACTCGACCCAAATCATGGGAGTTCAAGAGAATGTGGATAGAGAAAGACTACGATATCGGCCTACTCGGATTAAGAAACCAAAGTATAGAAGTATCAGAAGAAGACGAGGTCGTCAAGAAGAAGGCAATCTCTGCATCTGCACATCAATCCAGTTTATCAATGCAGGGATTATCTATCCTGATGATGGGCTGGATTCCACCTTCGATGATCAAGCGAGCAAATCTAGTCTAATAGAGTTGCCCAAAGAAGACTCAAGCAAGGGGCATGAATTTCCCCCAATCAAATTGACTGCTGTCCTGGTCCCACCTCAGCCAGATGAACCCGAAGAGCTGCAATACACTGGGAATGAGCCAGGAGAAATCGCATCTGACACCGACTTGGAGCCCAATTTCAGATCTACCATGACGTTTGGGCACAACGATGAGGGTTGGCCTACTAATCCCTCTGGCCCTGCCTCTTGAGGGGAAGGAGTGCAAGGGCAGTAACAGGTTTGTAGCCCCATGACGGCACAATAAAAGTCGACAGTGTTCGGCTCCCCGGGATGAATCAGGCAACCCCTGGTTCGCATTGTCATCTTGCTCGGGTCCTTTACATAAAAATTCAAAATTTCAGAAAGTCCAAAAAGTTCAAAAAATCCAGATATTCACAAAATTCTAAAAAACTAGAAAATCTTTGAAAGCAAAAAGAAATTTAATTTGAAATCCTTTTCAATAAAGTGTCAAGTCTGTCTATCAAAGCACTTGAGTATGGAGTTGACTCATAAGATTTTGATCTAGAGTTGGACTTCAAACTCAAGGGTCTGGACAAAGCCAAATGATGCGGAAAATGATGAGCTGACTCCCAAACTAAGAGGGTCTCCTCAAAAGTTCGAACCAAAAGGCAATGTCATCTCAAAAAATTTTAAAATTATAAACCTAGGATTTGCTCAGTCCCATAAGGAAGTGTGCGTTGAGAATCCTTGTCCCCGAAAAATAAGTAGAGAATGATCGAATTTTTGAAGTCATGACTTCCCAATCTTGCGTCCTATGAAGACTTATCCAGACTCGATAAAAAACTCATCAAGCCTATCAAGGAGATGCTACCAAGACTATGCTTGCATTCCATGCTGGAGTATGCGACTAGACGAATGATCAGAGAAATCTCGCAGCTCAATGAAGATAAGATTTTTGCCAACATGTCAACAAATACTTCAAGTGTCAGCAGCATGCACATTGAATCTATGTGTGTGCTTCAACCTGACAATGCTCCAGCTATTCCCTGTAAGATGTATCTACATCAACAGAAAGATCAACTCGGCATCATCTAACAATTGATTACTTCACAAAAAGGAAGGAGGTAACATTCTGATCTCGCGCAATAATTCTCATGAAGAATGACATCATCAATTGTTAAGGGTTCTCACATGCTATCAACATTGGCAATGGGACGTCCTTCGAAATCTAAGGATGGAGGAGTTCCTCGAGAAGCTTAAAATCAGAAGACAGACCTATGAGTTCGAGTCAAAATCATGTCACCGTGAGTGCTGATGAAGAATGAAGCCAAAGAAAGAAAAGTCATATTGGGTTTACAATAAGCACTATAGCATGTATTAGACTCAAGGGAAAAGCCCCGAGAATCAGAGAAGTTCTTCTGGGAGGCACCTTCGACTCACCAACCTGAGGGGTAAGGATCTTCCAGAGCCAATCAACGCCGATAACGTGAAAATCTCTCACAAGTAAGCCAATCCAACCTTATCAATAGTTACATTAGTAGAGCTGAAGTCAAGAGGTCAAGGCTTAGACCGCTGAGAATCTCTTCCCGTTCACCAATAAGTGTTCCAAATAAAAGGTTCAAAAGCTAAAGAAAAAAGAAGAGAAAAAAAGAATAGAGCAAAAAAAAAAAGGAGGTTAAAAAAAGGGGGGACATACAACAAAAAAACAAAGAAAGAAAGAAAGAAAGAAAGAAAGAGAAAAAAATCGACTCAAAAGAAACACATCTATCCATCCATCCACCTCAGAAGGGTCTATAGCCAAGGTCGACAGCTCTGCCATTGTAACTTAAGATAAGGGCCGAAAGGTTACCATCGGCCGACAACGACGGAATCCTGACCTCTGGTCGCCGCAGTTATCCAAAAAAAGAAAAAAGAGAGAAAAATTCAAAAAAAAAAGAAAAAAAAGAAAAAGAAAAGAGATGTGTGCCTAAACAAAGAGGGCAGAGTGAAAACTCGAAAGGGCGCTCCGAGTAAAAACGGTGGGCACACAGCGGACTTGGTGAAAACTCGAAAGGGCGCCGAAGATAAAAACAGCATAACTGCTAAGGGGCAGGTAAGATTAAATACCCGGGACGTGGTAAAAACCCGAAAAGGCGCCACGGGCAAAAATAACGGGCAAGCCGGACCCAGCGAAAACCCGAAAGGCGTTACGGGTAATAATGGTTAAGGAAAAGAAAAAGAAAAAAAAGACAAGTACATGAAAGATCCGGGCGACATAAAGATTCTACGAAAGTAAGGATGACGGCCATGAATCAAGAATTCTTTTAAGATCTGCCCAAATTCTAGGGGCAGGATACCATTGCACACTATCTTAAGGGGACCAGGACCCTTGGTGAATAATTAAGAAAATCGAGTATGACATCAGGCTGAGTCAAATATTCTGATTCCTACATCTAAAAGCACAAATCCGAATCACGTATAGACAGACAAGCACTTGGCACAAATTTCCATTTCATGCATGATTTTCATACATATATTTAAAAAAAAATCATTTTTCCTTATTCATATATATGCAAAAAAAAAAAAGATCTTACAGGGCTTTCAAAATAAACATCCCCCAGCCAACTCATGGAGTGCCTCATACAAGCGCCTCTCTCCTGATCATTCATCCCAAAAGGTAAGTAGCTCTCTTCTTGCTTTAATGCTTCAATCCTTTTACTAAAGTGTTTTCTCTCCTCATAGGTACCAGAAGGAAATCTAAGATCAGCCCATCAATGGCCATCATGGCCCCATCTCCATCATCAATCACACCATCTATATGGCCCACACTTGAGAAATGCATAGCCTCACCCATGGCCACTCTTTCAAATTCATCTCTACCATCCAATCCATTATCAAAGGCCCCACCAACTAAATCTGAAATTTCAGCAAGGCCACCATTAATGGAGACATTTAAGACCTCTCCAAACCACCATCCTAAATTCTCATCAATTCCCACATTCAAGGTCCCATCTACCCCATCTATTACAGGCATCTCACCTCTTAAGCTCCTTTGAAAATCTGAGGCATGGGACCTACCTTGGTCAGCCATCACAAATCCTCACCATCCATTGCTTGATTAAGGACAAGGCAAGAAGAAGATAAAATGAGAAGAAAGGTGAAGACAAGAGAAGGATACATGGTCGGGATCCAAGATTCAGAGAGAGAGAATGTTGAGACAGCAACAGGAAGCAACGATGGAATGTCCGAACTGGCAGCCCAGACCGCGCAGGAGAGGAAGTCTAGGCGGCATCTTGTGGGCCACCTATACGGACACTCTCCCCCTCTCTCTACAAGATTGGCTCAAGGGCCCGGTGGTAGGTGAGATTGTCAGTCCATGTCAGCAAATGGCACTCTGAAGGCCGCTTATACCTCCGATTCACCCCAAATTTGGACAGAGGTTGATCTTAACCGTCTGAAGCATTCCTCACAAGTCAAATCATGAGGAGCTACGTCCAAAATGGGTCCGATCAGTTAAAAAGATAAAAGTTGATCAAGTGGGGTCCACAAGCGATCCAGACTGCTAAAAAGCTGAACCATCATGATCCAAACCATTGAAGAGCTTCCTCAAGCTACCAATCTTCAAGATTAAGGGTACAATCATTAAGATCTGATTTTTAAGTACGAAAGTAGAAGTACAAGAGGGCCTACATGGCCCATTCAAGCAATTTGGACCACTCAAATCACAATCAGCCCCGTCAGAAGCAAAACAAAGCAAGGTAAGTATGCCCAACCATAAAATTTGGTTTGAAGACCTTAAACTACGTCGGGATCAAGATCTCGAGGGATTTTTAATAAAAACCGGCATCGGTCTGGATTGCTCAACCCCGGACATTTTCTGAAAAAAAAAAAATATATGCATTTTCATGCCTCGTTTGTACATAAAATTTGGTCCGAAGACCTTAAACTACGTCGTGATCAAGATCCCGAGGGATTTTTAATAAAAACTAGCATCGGTCTTGATTGCTCGAATCAAGATCCGATGACTCCGGACATTTTTTTTAAATATATATATATATATGCATTTTCACGCCTCGCTTGTACATAAAATTTGGTCCGAAGACCTTAAACTACACTGGGATTAATTTCTCGGGGGACTTTCCATGCTTCTAACCAAAAATCGGCATCGGCCTCGACTACTCGGATCAAGTTTTGATAACCCTAGATCATTTCAAAAATACCAAAAAGATTTTAAGCTTTCCATAAAAACCAGTATCAATCTCGATCACTCGAATTGAAGTCTGAAACCTTTTAAAAATAAAAAAAATTCACCGTCAATTTTAACTACGCAAATCTATCCCCAGCGGTCCGAAGACCTAAAACTACACTGGGATTAACTTCTCGGGGGCTTTCTTTCCCAACCTGTCCCGGACATGGTTGACACTTGATCGTACGGGTGTCTGGAATCTTCTAAAACAGGTAAGGGCTGAGGCTGGCAGAACCCCGCGATCCTGTTCGTGTTGAACGCACCGTGATAGACAACCTTGATTTGGAAGTCGCTGTTGAATCTGACAAATGTTCCCTGTTCCTAAAAATCATGAAGGGGATTAAGGTAGTTGGGAGGTGAAGCGCACCCTCATGGAATTGTGAGCAGTATAAGACCCCAAACTGGATTGAAAAAGGTAAATGTGAGGATGTGGCCCATTTTGTGGTCGAAGGAGTCCGTCAGACGATACGTGGTATATGTGCATTGCACATGAGGAGCAGGCAACTTTGTGGGTGTGTTGACTGAAAACCCTCAAAATCCCCTCATCCGAAGATGTAAAACTACGGCACTTAACTGTGTGAGATTTGTCTTGCTCGCTGACGTAAAATGGATCGAGTGCCTTACCAGCAGTAGAAGCTGAAAATGGATGAAAATTCCGTACCTTTCCCTGTATTTCAGAAAAATTAGAAAAATACTAAAACATTGCAAAATCATCTTTCAAAAATCATAAAATATTTCCCTTGCTTTCAAACCAAATATGTTCAAAATCACAAAAATATTTCCCTTGTCTTTAATAACCGATCTCCATCTTGACTACTCAGGTAAAGATTCAAACCAAATATTTGCAAAAATCACAAAAATTGTCACTATCCCCAGCACAACACTTCGGGAGTCTCGAACTCTGCTCACTCACTTCACAGTTTGGGATGACGGATTCGATCGTCCGCAAATTGGAATCTTGACCAAAACTGGCGACCAAACACCATCCCAATCACACCCATTCCCCAGAAGAGCATCTTGAGGTTGAAATTGCGTCGGGTAGCCTAACACGACACCCTACGCATACGCGTGCGGAAGCTTGAGGAGCAACTAGAATTATGGCTGAACCTATAGGAGGGGGGTGAATAGGACCTTTTTTTTTTTTAAAAAAAAATCTTTTCGCCTACTATAACAAATCAGCAAATTAAAATATGTAAGCGATTAACACTTTGGCTTCCAAGCCTAAGTGGGTCCAATTAAAAGACTAGCAAAAGATAAAGCAATTAACAACCTAGTCTAATCAACTCATGTGGACTAGAGAGGATGGATCAAGAAATGCTCAAGTCAACATGAGGAGTGAAAGTACATCTTGTGAGTGTGGATGTGCCTATCAAGTGCCTAGCATACATTCCTAACTAAGCATTCATAATTAACAAATTAAACTCAATGCATTAAAGAGAAATGTGCTCAAGATCAATCACAAACACAAGGATGTATAGTGGTTCGACTACTTGTCTACTCCACTCCCGGTTCAAGTACTCAACCCCTTTGAGCACACCGGCATTCACTGGGGAGTTTAAATCTGGTTCCTCCCAACCAAGGTGTTTTAACTCGGATCCACCCAACCGGGGAGTTTACAGGTTCCTCCCAACCTACACGTTTGCACCCGTGTTGGTGGCTCCCCCTTGGAGACTATGTTTAGGCCCGACTAACGTGCCAAGGAACGGCTGACGTCCCTAGATTTTAGGCCCAACTAATAGGCCAAGGATCGACTGACGACCCCGGGGCGAGTTTGTCAAACAAACTCTACACTCAACTCCCACAGGGAATTGAGTGGATGGACTCTTAACAAGACAACCTTACTTGTCGGATTGAGCCCCTTGTTGCGCCGCTTCGGGTTGCTTCTTCTCGCTCTCCCGTGCTTGAATCAGCTCCCCTTGTGCTCCCCCGATCTTTGACGCCGTTGCTTTGCCTAAGGCTTCAGCTCCAAGATCAGCTACCTTGCATGTGATGCTCCATTGGAGATGCCCAAGGTGCTAGGGAATGGTGAAACCTCTACAAATGGTAGGAAATGGGTTTCCTAGAGGAATGCACCTAAATGGACTCCTAGGTAGTGTTTAGACAAAGGATTTAACTATCATCAAGGTGTCTAAACCCTAGGAATCAAGAGGGAACAAGTCCTATTCTCAAGATGCCATTGAATGGCCCAAGCTTGTGATGAAAACACAAGGAGAATGGCTTGCTATAGGTTTGGGATAGAGCCTCTAATGATCTCTAGCAATGGTGGCTTCTATCTCCTCAAAATTCCCTCTCATGGCTCAAAAAATGAATCCCCCTTTTAAATAGATTTTCTTCCAACGGTCAAAAAATGGGCAGATTCGCGCATCTCCGATTGATCGGAAGAAGTTCCGATTGATCGGAGACCTGTCCGATTGATCGGAGACAAGTCCGATTGATCGGAAATCTATCCAGTGAAGTCTCTGGAAGATATTCCGATTGATCGGAACACTGTCCGATTGATCGGACGGACCCCTTCCGATGGATCGGAAGACTGTCCGATTGATCAGAAATATGTCCAGTGGATTTTCAAGGTTGCTGGAAAAATTTTCGATTGATCGGAGATTCTGTCCGATTGATCGGAGCTTCTGTCCGATTGATCGGAGTCCTATCGGAGCCACTAGTCCGATTGATCGGAGTCCTATCGGAACACCTATCGGAAACTGCTGTTTGAGCCTTTTTTATTGCAGCAGCTTCCACCTCTTAAATTAGTCTATCTTATCATGTTTTTCATGGAGTTCTAAGACTAATAATGATGACTAAGGGTATACCTAGTTGGTCCAAGTCATCTAAGAGGTTATGGGTTAGGTTTTGGTCAAGGCAAGGCACACCAAGGCATCACTTTTACCTGTTTCTTCTTCCTTGATGCAGCCGGTCCGTCTTGAGTCTTCGTTCTTCGTCTTCATTAAGCTCAACCGACACTAGACCCACTGACCTAAGTAATTGACAAACAAGGTGCACTAGTATGCCATAGAAAAGTGCACTAACAATCTCCCCCTTTGTCAATTACTTACAAAAACCTAACCTACCAAAACAAATACATGTACAAGAGATTACATTGATATGAAATAAAATACAGGACTCTTGACATGCCTAAACTAAGCAGCTCCTCTTCAGTTTGCTCCCCCATAACCTGTCAATCCCTGCATCACAAAACATAGCAAACTAGTTTTGGTGGGACTTGATCTTTCTCCCCCTTTTTGTTAGCAATTGACAAGCTATTCTCTCCCCCTTAATGATGCAACAATTAAGGTCAAGGTAAGAGAAGATAGTATGTCATAATTATAACTATAAACACATGCTAACAAGGAGAGTATAGGGTGCATGATACATAAATACATGGAGCATGCTAAGGAACATGATTAACAAGAAAATGAAACTATCTAAGCATAGTTAATCATGCATAATTGGTCATCTATGATATACACTAAGCATTAAAGCTCAAGGGCTTATAGCCCAATCAACCAACCTCCCCTATTGGTATATCAAGACCAATACTAAGCAAAGATTAGCATAGAATGAAGCATAAAACTCAAGATGATTAACTAATCTAAGCATGGTGATAATCTAGCAAGCAAATGTATCAAATAAAAGCAAGGCTAAATTACCAAAATTTGGGCTCATGAGGCTTGAATCCTCTGATTTGCCCATACACACATAAATGAGGCTGAAATCCTCAGATTTACCTATAAAAGCATTTCTAGCTACCCTCACTAACTATGTTTAGTTTGATAAGCCTAAGGGTAACTAATTTCCTCAACACCCTCATAAAATGTAGCATGAGGTGAGGGGTTGGGAACTCCTTCTACTCCTAGAAGGGATAGCGGTTGGGATCCCCTCTTAGATAAGCGGGAAGAGGGGTAGTGGTGGAAGCCGAGAGAGCTAGATCATTATGTTGGCTCCCATCACTAGCAGAGTCATCGGATTTGGAGTCCGACTCCTCCGTATTATCCCACGTGGCAGCCATCGCCTTTTTACCTTTCGGTTTAGGCGTTTCCGGATAGTCCGGGGCAATATGGCCACGTTGACCGCAACCGTAACATCGGACGGATGAAGGTTTGGATGATTTCCCTTTATGTTTATCACCCTTCTTGTCCTTCTTGTCACGGCTATTCCCTCTATCAAATATGAGGAATCTCTTGAATTTTTTGTTCAATTTTTCTTCCTCATCATCCTCATCATCGCTATCTTCCTCCGACTCACTCTTAATTTTCTTATGTTTGTGAGAGGATTTTAGGGCGATGTTTTTCTTCTTAGAGGGGGCCTTAAAGTGTAGTTCATGAGTTTGTAGGGAACCTATGAGTTCTTCTACTTTCATGTTATCTATATCTCTACACTCTTCTAAGGCAACTATCTTGGAGTCAAATCTTCCCGGGAGGGACCTAAGTATTTTTCTACAAATCCTTCCTTCCGGAACCCGATCCCCCAAGACAAACATGGAGTTGCAAATATCTGACAATTTAGTATAAAACTCCATGAAAGTTTCAGACTCTCCCATCCTAATGTTTTCAAATTTGGTGGTTAAGAGCTGAAGCTTCGAGCGTCTTACTGTGCTAGTTCCCTCGTGGGTAACCTCAAGTATATCCCACGCTTCTTTTGCAGTTGCGCATGTGAGAATGCGCTGAAATTCTTCCGGGGAAACCGCACAGCAAATCGCATTGAGAGCTTTGGCATTTGCCATGTATTGAGCTCTCTCTATGTCATCCCATTTGGAATCATCTTTGGGAATGACAATATGTTTCCCATCAACCTCCACTTGCTCGGTGGGCAAGGTATATCCAGTTTGTGTGCTAAGCCACACCGGACGGTCCATGGATTGGAGAAAAATTCTCATTCTCGCCTTCCAATAAGCATAGTTGGACCCGTCAAAGAAAGGTGGACGGTTGGTGGCACTCCCATCTCGGTTAGACATGATGCTAGTGCTCCGGTATCGGATCTTACTCTAGACGGTTACGTCCTTGAAGAGCAACCCTCTCTGATACCAATTGAAATTGCGTCGGGTAGCCTAACACGACACCCTACGCATACGCGTGCGGAAGCTTGAGGAGCAACTAGAATTATGGCTGAACCTATAGGAGGGGGGTGAATAGGACCTTTTTTTTTTAAAAAAAAAATCTTTTCGCCTACTATAACAAATCAGCAAATTAAAATATGTAAGCGATTAACACTTTGGCTTCCAAGCCTAAGTGGGTCCAATTAAAAGACTAGCAAAAGATAAAGCAATTAACAACCTAGTCTAATCAACTCATGTGGACTAGAGAGGATGGATCAAGAAATGCTCAAGTCAACATGAGGAGTGAAAGTACATCTTGTGAGTGTGGATGTGCCTATCAAGTGCCTAGCATACATTCCTAACTAAGCATTCATAATTAACAAATTAAACTCAATGCATTAAAGAGAAATGTGCTCAAGATCAATCACAAACACAAGGATGTATAGTGGTTCGACTACTTGTCTACTCCACTCCCGGTTCAAGTACTCAACCCCTTTGAGCACACCTGGCATTCACTGGGGAGTTTAAATCTGGTTCCTCCCAACCAAGGTGTTTTAACTCGGATCCACCCAACCGGGGAGTTTACAGGTTCCTCCCAACCTACACGTTTGCACCCGTGTTGGTGGCTCCCCCTTGGAGACTATGTTTAGGCCCGACTAACGTGCCAAGGAACGGCTGACGTCCCTAGATTTTAGGCCCAACTAATAGGCCAAGGATCGACTGACGACCCCGGGGCGAGTTTGTCAAACAAACTCTACACTCAACTCCCACAGGGAATTGAGTGGATGGACTCTTAACAAGACAACCTTACTTGTCGGATTGAGCCCCTTGTTGCGCCGCTTCGGGTTGCTTCTTCTCGCTCTCCCGTGCTTGAATCAGCTCCCCTTGTGCTCCCCCGATCTTTGACGCCGTTGCTTTGCCAAGGCTTCAGCTCCAAGATCAGCTACCTTGCATGTGATGCTCCATTGGAGATGCCCAAGGTGCTAGGGAATGGTGAAACCTCTACAAATGGTAGGAAATGGGTTTCCTAGAGGAATGCACCTAAATGGACTCCTAGGTAGTGTTTAGACAAAGGATTTAACTATCATCAAGGTGTCTAAACCCTAGGAATCAAGAGGGAACAAGTCCTATTCTCAAGATGCCATTGAATGGCCCAAGCTTGTGATGAAAACACAAGGAGAATGGCTTGCTATAGGTTTGGGATAGAGCCTCTAATGATCTCTAGCAATGGTGGCTTCTATCTCCTCAAAATTCCCTCTCATGGCTCAAAAAACTGAATCCCCCTTTTAAATAGATTTTCTTCCAACGGTCAAAAAACGGGCAGATTCGCGCATCTCCGATTGATCGGAAGAAGTTCCGATTGATCGGAGACCTGTCCGATTGATCGGAGACAAGTCCGATTGATCGGAAATCTATCCAGTGAAGTCTCTGGAAGATATTCCGATTGATCGGAACACTGTCCGATTGATCGGACGGACCCCTTCCGATGGATCGGAAGACTGTCCGATTGATCGAAAATATGTCCAGTGGATTTTCAAGGTTGCTGGAAAAATTTTCGATTGATCGGAGATTCTGTCCGATTGATCGGAGCTTCTGTCCGATTGATCGGAGTCCTATCGGAGCCACTGTCCGATTGATCGGAGTCCTATCGGAACACCTATCGGAAACTGCTGTTTGAGCCTTTTTTATTGCAGCAGCTTCCACCTCTTAAATTAGTCTATCTTATCATGTTTTTCATGGAGTTCTAAGACTAATAATGATGACTAAGGGTATACCTAGTTGGTCCAAGTCATCTAAGAGGTTATGGGTTAGGTTTTGGTCAAGGCAAGGCACACCAAGGCATCACTTTTACCTGTTTCTTCTTCCTTGATGCAGCCGGTCCGTCTTGAGTCTTCGTTCTTCGTCTTCATTAAGCTCAACCGACACTAGACCCACTGACCTAAGTAATTGACAAACAAGGTGCACTAGTATGCCATAGAAAAGTGCACTAACAGAGGTTATAACTAACAACCTCCTTCATCCATCCCCACCAGCAAAGAAACAGCATCTTGGGACGATGGACCTGATCGACCACGGGTCGGGATCTTGACCAACCCGCTGATCAAACATCCACATTGAAAAGAAAATCTCCAGGGAAGCATAACCCTGCAAGCAATAAGCTCAAAGTTCACTGCATCCCCAGCAAAAGCAAAATCATCGAACTAAAAGAGAATGAGCCAAACCATGTATCCATCATCAAATATGTATCCCCATGCATCAACATCCATCGCATCAATCATCATGTTTACCTACTTTCAAAATAAAAGTCGGTTAGCCAAAGACCCTACAGGCATCCCTAGTGCAAGCCAGATTTCCTCTTCAAAAAAGACAAAAAATACTATATATATTCCTATTTGCAAATAAAAACCCCATAGAGTATCACTCCCTAGAGTGGGTATATTTTCAAAATCCAAAAATATTTTTCCAGTAGAGCGTTCGGCCTCCAAAACACCGAGAGATCTTCCATATCTCTGGGTAGGAGCCGACGCAAAAATCAAATAAGATCTGATGTCTTGCGGCTTTTTTGGAGACCACCAGATCCAATGCACTCAAAGTACGGTCGAACTGAACTCCAGTGTCAATGCGGTTGTACCACATGCCAAGATACGAAAAGATGAAAGCCAAAAGGCTCGGTCAAAGAAACCGTATGAACGGTGGAAACGATGAATTGTAACCCAAGTATCAAAATCAGCAGATTGGGTGAAAAAAGTTCACCCGCACATACTTAAGCGTGGATGCCTGAAGTACCTTGAATGTGTCTAAGTTGGCCTAGTGATCTCCTGTAAGACTACATGGACGCAGAGCAGCTAACCACTTTGACAGTCAAGCGAAACAAGTACTCCTGGAGTGATCCGGGAAAGTATCGAACAATCAATTACAGGGTCGGTAACCTCGTAAGACTATGACGGACGAAGAGGCTCTACTGTACGTTTCCGATGTTAGTACCGATCGGGAATGGAAGGGTTGTGATTGGGTACCCAGGTTGCAGCGCATGGAGGGATAATCGCAACAGTTTTCTCCAAACTCCCGCGGTATGAGCGAGTGATCAATTTCCAAACAATCAACTGACTTAGATACAAAGGCAAGCAAAGATTTCAGACCACGATCTATGAATGACCGGGTCAGAAGTGGGGTGTCCACTCGCTTTGGCATTCGGTTGCACGCAACCTCTGCCAAAGAGGGGCATTTGTAGACACCCCACCTTCGGCTACAATGTTGGTAGAGATAGCTGAATGAATGGAGGACCATACCCCCAAATCTCATGTCCAAACCCAGCCAAACTCACCCTTGTAAGCCCCAATCCATAGCCCAGCTTAAGCCCGAACCCAGTCGACTCACCCTTAAAACATCAGCATGAAAAACCCTTCATAAGAAAAACCAGTAAAAAAATCCTAAAAAAGTTCAAACTTGGTGAGTCAACCGGTTGAGTCAAATCACCGAGTCGACTCACCGGGTCAGTCCAGCCCATGCACCCAGTCAACTCATCGTGTCAACCAATTTTTCAAACCCAGTCAACTCACCTAGTTCCAAACCACAGCTTCGGAGCAGGTCTGGACTACGAACCTCGGGCTTTTCTGCTTCAGGTTCGGAGGCTGTACGCTCCGAAGCCGGAGCAGCGCTGCCGTACGGGTGGCCCCTAGGGTGCCGCCCGAAACTATTTACGAGAGTTGCCACTCTCCACTGCTATAAATACCCCCGCCCCTTCTCATTCACAGCATCCCTCAAGCCCCAGAGCAATCCCATTAGTTCCGAGTCCATCTCCCCCATTTTAGTCCATTCCTCCACCAAGGAGAGCCTGAGTGAGAAGAGCCTAGCCCTGGTCCAGCCCAGCCTGACCCTGGTCTAAGTCACCCAAGCCACCCAAGTCTTAATTTAACCACTCGAAGCAAACCCTTGCGACACCTCCGTCCATCCAGCTACTTGTTTATCAGCATTATCTCATTCACATTTAGCATAAGTGCAACATTTACTTTTCTTCCAACCCCCCTACTTATCATGTCACTACAAGAGCTTTGATTATTCAAATACACAGCATGCATCCCGCATAAAGCACCTGTCAGTTCGACCGTATGCTCTGGGCTTGCCTATTAATGAAAAGCTGCCCATCAGAAACTCTTACTATTCAGATCTGCATTCATGCATCATATCATTCATGAGAATATACGAGGATTAATTCAGATTTTCAAGTACTAGTTCGATTATGTGAACTAGAGACCGTTCTTTAGTACGGGCAGTGTGGGGTGCCTAACATCTTCCCACCCTGTAACCGTGATCCCTTACCTTGAATCTCTGGCTGCATATCAAAAGGAGTCATTTTAGAGGAAGGAATCTTCGGATCCCCTTCTCTAACGTTTCTACGGGGTCTAGTTGACTGTAGATTCGTAGTAACTGGCTAGTGGCGACTCTGGTCTTACACAAACTCATCCAACATATCGAACTTAACACAACAACCGATAAAAAGCCATCGAGAATGAGGCGAGCCTGTGGCACAAACAGCAATTCGAGCGCACGCATGTTCGCTTCCCCAACTGTAGGGTTGCGATGTAGTAATAATCTCGGTAAGACCGAGGTCGATCCACAGGGACTTGTGTAGGGATTCACAAAATACTTCTAATGGTTTCTACTTAGGGGCTAACTAAACAGGAAACTAACTAAATAGGATGTAGTAATTTGGTGAAGATAGCAATTTTTGAACTAAATTGAAAGTAATCAATTAATAAAAAGCACTAGGGGTTCAAGGATCCACTTGTAGCAATCCTTGATGCCTAATTCGCTATGGTTTCTCACTTTCTCAACTAGAATCGAAATTAAGTTCTATCTAGCCGGATGATAGAGCTGTTAAAACAAACAATCTGCCATATGCGTGATTCATGTACATGATTCTCTGAATTCAAGCTAGGACTTGAGCACACTCAATTGCATAGGTCAATCCAAATTCCAATAGGTTAAGATCACAATCATAATCATCATTAAATCCTGTCACAAGGTATTACTAGATCATGATTTGAACTTGATCCAAATCACACACACAATCTCACATAATCCAGAATTTTCAGAAAAATAGAATTTTTGGTATGAAGTTCCCACATGAGGATCATAGGTCTAGAGCGTATTGAATAAAATTCCTCGAATCATACAGGTCTAGAATAACTCAAAACAATTAAAAACTCAAGCAATTCTTTTAAACATCCATGAACCATCATAAGATTAAGAAAAACTACTTAGAACTTTATTTAAACTTCAAACCATTGTTCTTCACCAATAATTCAACTTTAAACCAATCAAACGAATTGAAACATCTTAGATTCACTACAAGCTTCTCATCTTAGCCCTAGCTAAGAGGTTTAGCTGTTCATTATCCAAGGAAACATGAAAACAACTAAAAAAAATATAAAACTAGAAGAACAAACTAGGAGGAGTTTTAGAACTCCGGATCTGACTTCCGCCGTCTCCCACCATGCTTAATCTCTTCTAGGATGCCTTAGGAAGAAGCCCTAGGTCCCCTTTTATAGAATAGTGCAGAAGGTTTTGGATTGCGCAAGAAATCTCGGACTGCGCAGAGAAAATCGGAGCTTGTAGAACACATTCTATTACGCAAACGACCGGTCTCAAAAGTGCAAAAACAGTCCAGTGAGTTTTTATAAATTCGAAGCCAGAATTTTAATTCAAGGACCGGTTGGACGACCGGTCTGAGCAGTGGACGATCGGTCGTGGATGGTCCAGCAGGGTTTGCAGTAGAGCCTCTTCCGTTGAGTGTTCGGACCGATCGGACGACTGGTCCTGAGCTATGGACGACCGATCTTCTATGTATTCTTCTGCCCTCTCTTCTTCTCTTCTTTGCTTCTTTCTTCCACCCTTTGACGCTTGGTCTTTTGATCTTCGATGTTTGTAAATAGTGTCTTTAAGCCTTCAATTGATGAATCTTCTCTCTCATTCATATAACCACAAAGCCATGCATTAGTTGGGTCTTTAATCATTTCAAGCATAGTTAGTGATAAAATGGGGTTTGAATATGCACATTTAAGAGATCAACACACCACCCCAACCAGCATTTTGCTAGTCCCGAGCAAAACATGTGTGAAAGAAATTTCATTCTTCAAAAACCCAACTCTCCTTCAGAAACAAGTTTTCTATATACTTAATGATATGCAAGTGCAAGAATCAGAAAAGCTTAGTGATAGAAGTTGAGACCTTAACCTCCTCAAAACATAACAAGTACTTATATGAAATTCCCGCAGATTGATGGATAAATAGAAGAATCTAAACAATTTTACCTAGTATGCTCTGTGAATGTTCATCTCATGGATTTCCGAGGTTAGCTTCTTTGTGAATTAGTTAAGGTATGGATTCAACGGTGTATAGATCAACAACAAGCCCATGACAGGAATTTGCCTTACTGTCCTTCCGACGGCTTTCACACTACGTCCCATTTCCGGCATTGGTTACGGGTAAACCATCCCCCGGTTGGTAATAGGTAGCCCTTTCCGAAATTTTCCACCATATTCTCCATCATTCCCATTTTTTCATCCTTCCTTTCCGTTTTCTTTTTCATTAGATAGGATTTTTAGAAATCCATATCTTTCGCTATTTTCCCATGGACAAGGATGGACAAAGTACCCCGGCTTGGTTTCTCAACACCTCAAATCCAAACTTAACCAATTCACATTTCTACATAATCCTTTCTAAGCGTGAGAATTGTGTAATGTGAACTAGGTGTAAAAGTGTTTCGAAATTCTATCAATCATAAAAATAGGGGAATTCACATATAAAACTAGTATCTTAGAGACTACTCAAGATATTCAACTTCACTCACTTTACTTTTCCTTTCTCTTATACTCACACCATACCAAATGCACAGAAACAAAGTTTTCTAATGGAGTTTTGAATTTGTAGAAAAATTGAAAAAGTTCCTACATAATTTGTCGAGATTTTAAACACTGGATTCATCCTAGTGATCCCACACCCCCCAACCAAATCTTGCATTGTCCTCAATGTAAAAGATATGCAATGAGCAAAACATGAGAGCAATTTTCACATAAAGGGAGTGAGGAATGAAAGTACCTGAGAGAACAAAAAGTGAGATTCTACCTCCTTCTAACAAACTTATGAAAGAGCAAACAAAAAAAGTAACAAAATCCTAATCCTAACTACTCTATACCTCCATCAGACTAGGAGATAAAAAATCCTGATACACAGGATCAGTCAGAGGTATGGACATACCTTCTGAAGGAAAATTCTCAAAGAATAGCTTTAATCGTTGACCATTCACCTTAAAGATGTTGCCGTTCTTTGGATTCAACAACTCGACGGTCCCATATGGGTAAACAGTTTGTACAATGTAGGGCCCGGTCCATCGAGATCTCAATTTCTCCGGAAATAAATGTAAGTGAGAATTATACATAAGGACTTTTTGATTAATCGTGAAGGTCTTACGAAGGATGTTCTTATCATGGAACACCTTCGTCTTGTCCTTGTAAATTCTCACATTTTCATATGCCTCGTTCCGGAGTTCCGTAAGTTCATTCAATTGAAGTTTGCATAACGAGTTTGCTTTGTCAGAATCAAAATTCATCTTCTTTATCGCCCAATAAGCCCTATGTTCCAACTCCACGGGCAAGTGACAAGCTTTCTCATAGACAAGTCTATAGGGAGACATTCCAATGGGGGTTTTAAAAGCTGTACGGTAAGCCCAGAGTGCATCGATAAGTTGAAGCGATCAATCCTTGCGATCGGAGTTCGCTGTTTTGTCCAAAATATGTTTAATCTCCTTATTGGATATTTCAGCTTGTCCACTTGTTTGTGGGTGATAGGGAGTGCTCACTTTGTAATTTATGTCATATTTCTTCATTAAGGATTCAAATGGGCGATTTCAAAAGTGAGACCCTCCATCACTTATGATGACTCGAGGTGTTCCAAACCGGGAAATGATGTTTTCTTTTAAGAAGCGAATGACTATTTTATGGTCATTGTTCAGGCATGGAATTGCCTCAACCCATTTAGAAACATAATCGACGGCAAGCAGAATATACAAATTTTCAAAAGAAGATGGGAATGGACCCATGAAATTGATGCCCCAACAATAAAAAATTTCAATTGGTAAGATGGGATTAAGAGGCATCATATTTCTATGGGATATTCCTCCCAATTTTTTACACGGCTCACACGTTTTACAAAACTCCTGGGTATCTTTGAACATGGTGGGCCAACAGAACCCACATTGCAGAATTTTGGCTGTGGTCTTCTTAGCCGAGAAGTGGCCACCACATGCTTGAGAATGACAAAAGGAGATGATACTGTGTTGCTCATCATACGACACCCATCTCCTTGTAATTTGATAGGGACAAGACTTGAATAAGGATCGTCCCATAGGAATTTCCTCACCTCGTTGAAGAACTTATCTCTGTCTTGCTTTATTCAATGTTTCGAAATTGTACTTGTAGCAAGATAGTTAGCAATGTCCGTATACCATGGCAATTGGGAGACTTTAAAACGTTGTTCATCAGGGAACATGTCATTGATTGCGGTCGTCTCAGGGGAATCGGTGAGAATAAGTCTAGAGAGATGGTCAGCCACTACGTTTTCTACTCCTTTCTTATCACGTGTTTCTATGTCAAATTCTTGGAGTAGGAGGATCCATCTTAACAAATGTGGCTCAGCATCCTTCTTAGAGAGAAGGTACTTAAGCGCGGCATGGTCTGTGAATATGATGATCTTGGATCCAATCATGTAGGATCTAAACTTGTCCAAGGCAAAAACTACGGCTAAAAGTTTTTTTTTTTTGTAGTAGTGTAGTTTGCTTGGGCTGAGTTTAAGGTTCTACTTGCATAGTAGATGACATATGGCTTCTTCTCTTTTCGTTGGCCTAACACAGCCTCAATAGCATAGTCGCTCGTATCGCACATAATTTCAAAAGGAAGGCTCCAATCAGGTGGTTGCATTATGGGAGCACATGTCAACCTACCTTTAAGTTTGTCAAAGGCATTCTGACAATCCTCATTCCACTTGAAAGAGTTCGCCTTTTGAAGAAGGTTACATAAAGGACGAGAGAGTGAACTAAAGTCCTTTATGAACCGTCTATAAATTCCAGCATATCCGAAAAAGGACCGTACATCTCGTATGCTCTTGGGTGGTGGAAGGTTAGAAATAAGATCGATTTTAGTTTTATCCACCTCGATTCCATTTTGTGAGATGATGTGACCAAGTACAATTCCCTTTTGAACCATGAAGTGACATTTCTCCCAATTTAACACAAGGTTTTTCTCTTCACATCTTTTCAACACAGATTTCAAGTGCATAAGGCACTCATCAAAGCTACAACCAAATACTGAGAAATCATCCATGAAGACTTCGAGAATTGTCCCCTTCATATCAGAAAAAATACTCATGATACAACGCTGAAAAGTGGTAGGGGCATTACATAGTCCAAATGTCAATCCTTCGATAAGCAAAAGTGCCGAATGGACATGTGAATGTTGTTTTCTCTTGGTCCTCTAGGGCGATCTCTATTTGGTTATACTCTGAATAGCCATCAAGGATGCAAAAATGGGAACGACCCGCCAACCTTTCTAAAATTTGATCAACAAATGGTAAGGGGAAGTGGTCTTTCCTCGTAACTATGTTTAACTTCCTGTAGTCAATGCACATTCTCCAACCAGTAGTGACTCCGGTTGGCACGAGTTCATTATTAGCATTGGCTACGATGGTTATTCGGATTTCTTTGGCACCACTTGAGTTGGACTCACCCATTGACTATCGGATATTGGGTAAATGATACCCACATCCAATAGTTTCACCACTTCGGTCCTTAATCACCTCCTTCATGTTTGGATTGAGTCATCTTTATGGTTGCCTAGATGTCTTCGCATTCTCCTCAAGGTGTATGCGATGAGTACAAATCAGTGGGTCTATGCCTTTGAGATCCGCGATCGACCATCCAATGACACTCTTATGCTCCATTAGAGTGGCTATTAACCTACTCTCTTGTTCCTTATCCAAGTGAGAAGAAATCACCACAGGATATGTCTCACCTCGACCTAAATATACGTATTTCAAATCACTTGGTAATGGTTTTAGGTCGAGCGTTGGTGCCTTGATATTGGATGGGAAGGGCTTGTTCTCACTTAAGGGTAAAGGTTTAAATAGTGCCCTTCATCTTTTGTTATTAAGTACTGGCATCACATCCAAAATGGCATCCATCTCTTGTATTGTGTTATCATTTATCTCATGAGAGTGGCCAAACATGCTTCCAAAGGGTCGAAATATAATGTCGAGGGGAATGTTTCCTCCATGAATGATTCAATCAAGTTTATCTCGTGGATCTCATCATCAACTTCCCGAGGTTGTTTGCATAAATTAAATATATTCAGCTCGAGTGTCATATTTCCAAAGGACATTTGTACAAGCCCGTTTCTACAATTGATAATCGCATTTGAAGTAGTTAGTAAAAAGGCGGCCAAGTATGATGGGAATTTGAGCACCGGTGCCTATCATGGGATGCGTATCCAAGACAATAAAGTCTACTAGGTAGTAGAATCTATCAACTTGGACTAAGACATCCTCAATCACTCCTCTCGGTATACAAATAGATCTATCAGTAAGTTGGAGTGTGGTTCTGGTGGGTTTTAATTCACCAAACCCAAGTTGTTCATAAACCGAGTATGGAATGAGGTTAATACTTTCCTCTAAATCGAGTAAAGCTTGTTTTATCTGGTAGTCACCTATAATGCATGATATGGTAGGACTACCTAGATCCTTATATTTTTAGGGTACCTCTTGTTTGATAATAGCACTCAAATTCTCAGTCAAAAGTACTTTGTTGTGAACATTGTGTTTCCTTTTGATTGTACATAATTCCTTTAGAAATTTGGCATAGGATGGTATTTGTTTTATAGCATCTAACAACAGAATGTTAATCTTCACTTGCTTGAAAACATCTAAAATTTCCATCTTTTTATCTAAAGGTTTGGGTGAAATCAACCTTTGTGGAAACAGGGCAACCGGCTTGTATTGCCTTTCCGGTTCTTTCTCATGTGGAGTGTTGTTCGGGCTATCATCCTCTTTGGAAATTTCTGGATCATTAGGCTTTGGGGCCTTCACCGGATTAGATTTATCGATTATTTTTCCACTTCTCAAAGTGGTGATAGCTTGAACATGCTCCGTATGTTAGGAGGATGAGCTTGCGTCTTGTATCTCAAATTGGGTCCTTAGGTTAGGAAGAGGTTGGGCAGGAAGTGTGAGATTCAACTCTATCCATTGAGGTTTTCAAGTCGTTGATGGCTTGAGATGAATTTTGATTAAATTTCAATTGCTCTTGCATGAACCCATCAATTTTCAGAGAATTAGTTTTGTTATACTCAGCTTGAACCGATACAAATGCACCCAACATCTCCTCTAGTGTAGCTTTTGGTGTAATCGCTAGGGATGGACCTAGTAAAGGTTGAACTTGAGGAGTATTGTTTGCACTCCCAGTGGGTCCATTCCTCCAACTAAAGTTGGGATGGTTCTTCGAACTAGAATTATACGTGTTTGAGTTTGGAGCACTAAATAGCCGTTGATAACTGTTTATGGCATTTGATTGTTCTTGTAAGATATCTTGAAATGCTGAAATTGTGGGACAATCTTGTGTTGCATGTTGATTTCTGACACAAATTCCACAAACAATTTCAACGTCTTTTGAGTTGATCGTCTCTCCTTTCTTCAATTTCATGGCCTCGACTTTTCTTATGAGGCTAGCCACACATGCACTTATGTTATCTTCTTCTGGGAGAACATAAATTCCTCCCTTTTTCATTTTGTTGGCTTGTCTTGGAATTTGTTGGTCTAGATGTATCCCAAGACTGTGCATTCTCGGCTAATTCATCAAAATAATCCCATGCTTCCTCGGCTTCCTTATTCATGAATCATCTCTCCGAATTGGCGCATGGGTGAATTCAATCCTTCATAGAAAAAGCTTATTACCCGCTAAGTTTCGTAGCCATGATGTGGGCATGCATTTAACAAGTCCTTGAACCTCTCCCAACATTAGAAGAAGGTCTCATCCTCCTTTTGGGCAAAATTCATGATAAGGCGCCTCAACATGATCGTTTTGTGAGTAGGGAAGAACTTTTTAATGAACTCCCTAGACATCTCAGTCCATGTGCCAATTGATCTTGGCCTTAATGCATAAAGCCAACCTTTAGCTTTCTCTTTAAGGGTAAAAGGAAATAATTTGAGTCTCACCACATCGTCGGTTACTTTTGCAAAGTGCATTGTGGCTATCACCTCATCAAATTCCTTGAGATGTTGATAGGCACTTTCACTGTCTAGTCTATCGAATCTGGGGAGGAGTTGGATTACTCCCGGTTTCAAATCTATGTTCCCTGCATTTTGTGGAAAAAATATGTATGAGGGAGTGCTCGCTCTTGCTGGTTACAAGTAATCACATAATGTTCTAGGTCTGGGAACATTCTCAACCACATTTTCTCCTGTTTCGGTTTGGTTTTTGCCCAGATTTTGATTGGCCATAGGGTTGGGTTGATTTGCAGCCATACTTTTAGACAAAATTGGATAATTTAAATGTCTCTTAGCACATGGCTCTCTATCAATTCCTTGAACTATTCCCCCTTCACTAATGAGTCGGTTATTAGAATCCCGAACCCAATGCAGCATGCAAATCCAAAAAAATGAAGCAAAAAAAGAAGAATTCTTCCTTCCTTTCTTTACTCTTCTCTAAGATCGAAGCACAAGGTGTCTTGCAATGGCAGAGCCAGAAGTAAAGATAGAGACCGATTTCTCCTGGTCAATAGGGGTTCAGAGAACTCCCCACCCACTCTTTGAATCTTTTGAGAAAAGTGAAGAAAAAGAAGAAAGAGGAATAGAATTGAGAAGAGAAATCTCTGAGCACAAGGTGATCCAAGACGGTAATACAGACCAATAGGAATTAAGGCGGCACAAGGCCAACCTATCAGAGATCCAAAAAAGGAGTCGTCACCCACTCTACAAGAGATGAATGTGATGGAATGAATAGGGAAGAAGAAGAGTAAGGTTGGAAGGACAAAACCTGATTTGAGAACTTAAGATGCCTAACTTCTTCTTCAACTTCCTAAAAATCCCTGCAAAAGAAAAAAAATCAAAATAAAACAAATTAAGTTAGTACAAGAGTCCTAAAAATCTCAAATAGAGACTATTTTTAGAAATTTTATGAAAACCGTCAAAGTCCCCGGCAACGGTGCTAAAAACTTGTTCGCTTCCTCAATTGTAGGGTTGCAATGTAGTAATAATCTCGGTAAGACCGAGGTCGATCCATAAGGACTTGTGTAGGTATTCATAAAAGACTTCCAGTGGTTTCTACTTAAGGACTAACTAAACAGGAAACTAACTAAACATGATTTAGTAATTTGGTGAAGATAGCAAATTTTTGAACTCAATTGAAGGTAATCAATTAATAAAAAGCACTAGGGGTTCAAAGATCCACTTGTAGCAATCCTTGATTCTTAATTCGATGTGGTTTCTCACTTTCTCAACTAGAATCGAAATTAAGTTCTATCTAGCCGGATGATAGAGCTGTTAAAACAAACAATTTGCCATATGCGTGATTCATGTATATGATTCTCTGAATTCAAGCTAGGACTTGAGCACACTCAATTGCATAGGTCAATCCTAATTCCAATAGGTTAAGATCACAATCATAATCATCATTAAATCCTGTCACAAGGTATAACTAGATCATGATTTGAACTTGATCCAAACTACATACACAATCTCACATAATCCAGAATTTCCAGAAAAATAGAATTTTTGGTATGAAGTTCCCACATGAGGATCATAGGTCTAGAGTGCATTAAATCCAATTCCTCGGATCACACATGTCTAGAATAACTCAAAACAATTAAGAAATCACGCAATTCTTCTAAACATCCATGAGCCATCATAAGATTAAGAAAAACTACTTCGAACTTTATTTAAACTTAAAACCATTGTTCTTCACTAATAATTCAACTTGAAACCAAATCAAACGAATTGAAACAACTAAGATTCACTACAAGCTTCACCTCTTAGCCCTAGCTAAGTGGTTTAGCCGTTCATGATCCAAGGAAACATGAAAACAACTAAAAAACTATAAAACTAGAAGAACAAACTAGGAGGGGTTGTAGAACTCCGGATCTGACTTCCGCCGTCTCCCACCGTGCTTAATCTTTTCTAGGATGCCTTAGGAAGAAGCCCTAGGTCCCATTTTATAGAATAGTGTAGAAGGTTCTAGATTGCGCAAGAAATCCCAGACTGCACAGAGAAAATTGGAGCTTGTAGAACACGTTTTGTTATGCAAACGACCGGTCGCACAACCGGTCTGAGCTCCTGGACGACCGGTCTCAAAAGTACAAAAATAGTCCAGTGAGTTTTTATAAATTCGAAGCCAGAATTTTAATTCAAGGATCGGTTGGACGACTGGTCTGAGAAGTGGACGATCAGTCGTGGATGGTCCAGCAGGGTTTGTAGTAGAGCCTCTTCTGTTGAGTGTTCGGACCGGTTGGATGACCAGTCCTGGGTTATGGATGACCGGTCTTCAATGTATTCTTCTGCCCTCTCTTGTTCTCTTCTTTGCTTCTTTCTTCCACCCTTTGACGCTTGGTCTTTTGATCTTCAATGTTTGTAAATAGTGTCTTTAAGCCTTCAATTGATGAATCTTCTCTCTCATTCCTATAACCACAAAGCCATGCATTAGTTGGGTCTTTAATCATGTATTTCAAGCATAATTAGTGATAAAATGGGGTTAGAATATGCACATTTAAGAGCTCAACAACGCACCCCTTTTCCGAAAAGGGAAGGGAGAATTCGGGAGCGCGGAGAGGCGAGCGTCCATAGGGTATGAGCAAGATGTTCCACATTTTGCTTTCTCTGGTATCGGGAGTCAATCACATCCGGCCAAATCATCCGATTTTAAGACTCAGGTTGATGTGTCGTGGGTAGGTCACCAAACTGCTGATTTGCTTGGGTTTAAGTTGCGAAGCTTTCCAATGGCGACTACCCCATACCAGCACTGGGTTAGTAAGCAGTCTTTGCATCGACGTATCCCTTGTTGGCATCTAACGGCCGATGAGGATGAGCTGGATGCCCTCGGGGATGCTGGTTCTTCATCTGGTTCGTATGAACCCTTTGAGGAGCATCCATTTATCGACCCCGGCTTCCTCTTGGCCACTCATGGCCACTTGCTGTCTGAGATTTCCGCACTTCGTTATCATTATGAGATGATGTCGAGGAGATTGGACGTTGTTCAGAGGTTATTTGATGAGGAGGCGGCGATCCGTAGCCTTAAGAGAGATGAGCTGCATTACTTGCGCATGGAGGTGAGCAGGCTAAGCGAGAGGCTATTTCATTATGAGTCAGAGGACTTACCTGACATAGATTTTGAGGAGGAGGGCAGAGATTGATTTTTTTTTCTTCTGAGGGTTGTATCGGCCGTCTGTACGTCCCTTTTTGCATGGTACATAATGGGTGATGATGCTTTTTTTTGTATTTTGAAAGAAACGATATGATATATGTAAAAGAAATACGATGCATTAATGGAAAGAGGAAACTTTTGAGAATTTTTTGTGCCATAAGTTATCTTGTGAGTGTGTGTCTGGATTTTGTGTCAAGATGTAGGAATCAGAACTGAGGCTAGGCCAATGCTTTGATTGATGTTTCGAGATTGGCTTATGGGGGATCCTTTTGGTTCCCTAGAGGTGTAGGTAAAAGAAACCGTTACTTTATGTGAGTTAGAGTTTGTAGATTCATTAGTCCTTGACTATACTTCTTCTTGCTCTTGTTCTAGGATTTCCTGAGCTGATCTCGACTGTCCTGCCTCCTGGTGCCTGCACTTTTTATTTTTCTTTTTTCCTTTTGAGTCGTTTTTGCCTGTAGCGCTCTTTCGAGTTTTCACCACAGCTGGCTTTGCCAGTCAGTTTTTCCTGTGGCACCCTTTTAGGTTTTCACCACATCTCGGGTATTTGATCTTGCTTGCCCCTTGGCAGCAATGTTGTTTTTACCCTCGGCGCTCTTTCGGGTTTTCACCAAGTCCACTATGTGCCCACTGTTTTTACTCGGAGCGCCCTTTCGGGTTTTCACTCCGCCCTCTTCGTTTAGGCGCACATCTTTTTTGCTTTTTCTAGATTTTTTTGGATAATTGTGGCGGTTAGAGATTAAAAATCCATCGTTGCCGGCCGATGGTAGCCTTTCAGCCCTTATCCTAAGTTACGATGGTAGAGCCGTTGGTATGAGCTACAAACTCTCTAAGATGGATGGATGGATGAATGTGTTTCCTTTTGGGTTGATTTTTTTCTTGGGTGCCTTGTTTTGGCTTCCCCATTTCTTTTTCTTTTTTATCTTTTCTTTTTACTCTTCTTTTGTCTTTTTCTTCTCTTTTACTTCTGAAACCCTTTATTTGGAACACTTGTTGGTGGATGGAAATGATTTCTCAGAAGTCTTAACTTCGATCCTTTGACTTCAGCTCTACAAATGTAACTCTTGATAAGGTTATAATGACTTACCCGTGAAAGATCTTCACTTTATTGGCGTTGATTGGCTCAAGAAGATCCACCCCTCTCATGATGGTGAGCTTGAGGGCTCCTCCGGGAAGTACTTCTCTGATGATCAGTGGTCCATCCCATAATGGTTTAAACTTTCCTCTAGGATCTGGAAGGTGTGACGGTGGAATCTTCTTCATAACCATGTCACCCACCTAGAAACTTCTTTTTCGAACTCTCTTATTGTAAGTCCGAGAGATCCTTTTCTAATAACATTGGGAGTAACTTAGCGCACGCATGTGCTTTTCGTCTGCTAGTTGTAACTGATAGAATCTGGCCCGTTGCCATTCTCCTTCTTCTATTCTGCTTTCCAGTAACACCCGTAGTGAGAGTATTTCCACCTCAACTGGTAGAACTGCTTCAATTCCATAAGTAAGTTCGAAAGGAGTAATGCCTGTAGCAGATCGTACAGACGTTCGATAGGCCTAAAGTGCGTATGGGAGCATGTCTGACCAATCTCGTAGGTCACGACCATCTTTTCGAGTATCCTGACGATCATCTTATTAGCGGCTTCTACCCCACCATTCATCTGGGGACGGTAAGGGCTTGATCGATGACGTTGAATCTTGAACTTGCTGAGGAAATCATCCATCTTCTTGTTGACGAACGGGGTCCCGTTATCTGTGATAATAGCATTTGGGATTCCGTATCGGCATATGATATTGTTCTTTATGAATTTGATTACCTGGGATGCTGCTATCGTGGTGTAGGTGACTGCTTCTACCCACTTGGTGAAGTAATCGACTGCCACAAGTATATACTCATGACCATTTGATGCTTTTGGACTCAACTTTGCAATGATGTCAAAACCCCACATAGAGAAAGGCCAGGGAGTTGTCAGGTTGCATAGTTCTAATGAGGGGGCATGGATTTGATTTGCATGCTCCTGACACTTGAAGCATTTTCTAACGTGTTGACAGCAGTCTGTCTCTAAGGTGAGCCAATAATAGCTGAGTTGTAGAATCTTCTTCCCCATCATGTGCCCGTTTATGTGTGTGCCACAGATTCCTTCGTGTATTTCTTTCATGATTTTAACATCTTCTGTTTCATCGACGCATTGAAGGAGGACTTGATTATAGGATCGCTTGTAAAGAATCTCACCACTGATGGTGAACTAGCTGGCCAAACGCTAGATGGTTCAGCGATCTGTTGCCGTTACTGCTTCCGGATATTCTTGGGTTTTGAAATATTGCTTGATGTCGGCATACCAAGGTTTGTCAGGGGCAGATTCAGCCTCTTCTATTTGTATGCAGAAGGCAGGTTCGTCTTGAGTTTCAACTGCGAACTCCCATTCTGAAGCTCCTTTTGGGATTTCGAGCATTGATGAAAGCGCAGCGAGTGCATCTGCAAACTGATTCTTAGCCCTGGGTGTAATACCCCAAAAATTTGGGTGCATGAGTAAGTACACGAGTGCATGTTCACATGTGAGAAATTTAAAATCTAGACCATGCGTTATTCACACGTATACACACAGGTATACACTTTTGTACGTATTCCAACACTTTTAGGCCACTGAAAAACTTAGTGTTCTTAGTTTAACTCAATAGACTAATCGTTAAAAATGATCTATCATAGCTAGATTGAAAGATTTAACTGTCCACTTCGATTTTGAGCTACGCGATCAACGTAGACCAGCCGTACGATTTCCACATCGACCTGTACACATGTCTGACCATAAATACGATCCGTCCATCTTGTCCGTCACCAGGCATATGCTTAGATTATTAATTTTTTGACCCTATGAACCTGCTCAGGCGTGTTTATAACACCCTAGGGTTTTTGAATCATTTAAATTATAATTTAGTTAATTATTTAATAAATTAAATAAATTTTAATATTGATAAATTAATAAAAACTAATCCGTAGAGAATTTGGGTATGGTTCTTTTATTAACATTGCTCAAAATAAACCCTAATATAGCAACGAAGTGTTAGATTTCACAAACCTCATAAATTTATGAAAATTACGAAAATGCCATTAGTTAAACTTAAGTTAAATTGTTATTTTAAGTATTATGATTTCTGGCGACCACTTTCACGCAAAACTTCATATATAAGTTTCAGGACACATTTTAGCCGTACACATCGAATTTTAGCCGTCCGATCATCCTACAAATGCCCTAATTGGAAATCAGTCCATAAACGGCCCGTTTCAACTCGGATCCGTCTCAAATTTCATGGCAGTGGTTAAAATTGGATGGCAGACCTGTCTGATGGAGCGGATATTTTGAATCCATTGTAGTGGACCCGTGTGCACTGACCAGTTGGTCACCCATAATTCCGTACGGCGCACGCATGCACGGAAGAGAAAATCTCTCTTCTTCTCTGTTCCTCGCTGCGACAACCTCGCTTGCTGGCGACGTGGACATTCCACACTGTTCATTATTTGGGCCCCAAAACTTTGATCCAAGCCGTTCATGAGGTCGATAACCTCTAAGAAGTCAGTCCTTTGTAATCTTTCACCCCTTCGTCGTTTGCATGGCCTGCACCAAATCACCGTCCGAAGCTAAAGATGATCAAGATCCGCTAATCCACTCCGCATGATTAGTCCAAACTTCACCCAGAGAATCGTGTGGACCCCACCTAGCTTCCCAATGGCCCGCATGTGTAAAGAATCCCCGAAATAGAGTCCTCCAACTCAACTCGAAGACAGCCTGCGCACGGTTGTCTCTAACCAACGGTGATCGGCTATAAAGCCTGCCGTCCATCCACTCCTGTTTCTAGCAGGGAACGTTAGAGAGAGAGAGAATGTGAGAGAGAGAAAACATTTGTGTGTGTGTGTGTGTGTGTGAGAGAGAGAGAGAGAGAGAGAGAGAGAGAGAGAAGGTGCCCTAGAGAGAGAGAGAGAGAGAGAGAGAGAGAGAGAGAGAGAAGGTGCCCTGCTACTGTGGCTAGGACAGCATCCCAGGCCAAGAGGAGAAGAAGGAAGAAAGAAAGAAAGAAAGAGAAGAAGAAGAAAACAAGAAAGAGAAAGGAAGAAGAAGAAAGAAAGAAAAAGAAATAAAGAAGAAAGAAGAAGAAACTTCTTCTCTAAACCGATTCTACTCGCTGAGCCAACTCTGATTCGAGTTAGGGCTTGTTTGGAGCCTAGAGATCGTCATATCTGTGAGTGATTCATCTCACGTAACTTTCTGTGTTGATTTTCTTTAGTGTTCTTTCCTGCTTACGTCAAAATTCTAAATTATCCTTCCCTAATGAGGTTTTAGGCGTACTCTAATGTTTTCTTCCTTATTATGGACCCTAGGTAAGGGATCCATCCATCTTCTATATCTGTTCTTAAAGTTCACTTGCCAATTATCTTTTTGAATTAGTTTTCTCAAGTTCTCCTTTTAATGCACAGGTCATAATTATACAACAATTCGATTTAGGATCTTTTTACATGTGATGTCGCCAACATGCAACCCTAGATACATGTAGTATTCTCAAAATTCCACGCGACATTATTCTTAAATTTTCTGATAAACAGTTGTTGAGCTCTTAATTGTGCATATTCTAACCCCAATTCATCACTCACTATGCTTGTTTTTATGGTTTATAGACTAAACTAATGTATGGATTTGTGATTGTAGGGATAAGAGAGAGGGAGCATCAATTGAAGACTTAAGGACATTATTTAGAAGAAAAGAAGACCAAAGGACCAAGTGGGAAAGTGTGGAAGAAAGAAGCAAAGAAGAGAAGAAAAGAAGGAAGAAGAAGACACCCACGACCAGTCGTCCAAGGCCCAAGACCGGTCATCCGACCGGTCTCATCACTCAACAGGAGGGGCCACAGAGCCACATCTCACTGGATTGTCCACGACCAGTCGTGCGACCGGTCGTCCATGGCTCAAACCGGTCGTGCGACTGGTCTTTGAATATATTTTATGGGCTGGAAAATCCTAAAACTCTCTGGACGATTTTGACGCTTTTGAGACCGGTCGTGCGACGGTCGTCTGGTAGCTGGGACCGGTCGTGCGACCGGTCGTCTGCGTAATAAAACGTGTTCTACAAGTCCCGAAATTCTCTGCGCACTGCGAAAGCTTACGCAATTTCTAGAATATTCTGATGCTGCAGAACCTCCCCACTATAAAAGGACACCTAAGGATCGTTCCTAGGGTATCTTAGAAGTGTTTGAGCAAGGTGGGATGCGGCGGAAGTGGATTTCGGAGTTCCACAACTCCTTCTAGTTTGTTTTACTGTTTTATGTTTTTCTTAGTTGTTTCATGTTTCCTTGGATCATGAACGGCTAAACCTCTTAGCTAGGGCTAAGAGGTGAAGCTTGTAGTGGATCTAAGATGTTTCAATTCGTTCTAAGTTGGTTTTAAGATTGAATTTCATGTTTATGAACAATGGTTTGAAGTTTATACAGGTTCTAAGTAAGTTTTTCTTAGTCTTATGATGACTCATAGATGTTTGGGAGAATTACTTAAGTTCTTAATGGCTGAATGTTAGTCTGGACCTGTATGATCCGAGGAATTGGAGTACGCTCTAGTACTATGATCTTCATGTGGGAACTTCCTACCAAAGTTCTACTTTTCTGGTTTTCTGAATTATGTATGGGGCTGTGCATGTGATTTGATTCAAGTTCAAATCATGATCTAGCTTTGTCTGGTGACAGGACTTAATGATGATCATGATTATGAACTTAGTTTATTGGAATTGGGACTGACCTATGCAATTGAGCAAGCTCATCCTAGCTTGCATTGAGCGAATCATATACATTGGCCTTACATATGACAGATTGTTTGGTTTAACAGCTCTACCATCCGGCTAGATAGATCTTAATATCGATTCTAGTTGAGAAATTAAAAAAACCACAGCGAATTGAACATCAAGGATTGCTATAAGTGGATCCTTGAACCCCTAGTGCCTTTTTATAATTGTTTACCTTCAAATTAGTTTAAAGTTGTTACTTACATCAATCTCATACAAAATCTGGTTGTTAGCTCTCAATAGACACTATTGGATGTGTTTGTAAATTCCTACACAAGTCCTTGTGGATCGACCTTGGCTCTTACCGAGTTTATTACTACATCGCAACCCTACACTTGGGGAAGCGAACAAGTTTTTGGCGCCGTTGCAGGGGACTTTGACGGTTTTTCATAGATTTCTGAAAATAGAATCTATTTAGGATTTTTAGGAATAGTTCTAACTTAGTTTATTTTGAATTGTTTTCTTTTTCAAGTATTTCTAGGAAGTTGAAGAAGACATAAGGATCTCAAGTGCCGAATCAGGTTCTATCTTTCTAAACCTTACTCTTCTCCTTCTCCTATTCATTCCTATCATATTCATCTCTTGTAGAGTGGGTGGAGACTCCTTTTGGATCTCTGAAAGGTAGGCCTTGTGCCACCTAGATTCCTATTGGTCGGCTCTGCCGTCTTGGATCACCTTGTGCTCAGAGATTTCTCTTCTTACCTCTACTCCTCTTCCTTCTTTTACTGCACTTTTCTCAAGAGATTCAAAGAGTGGGTGGGGAGTTCTTTGAACTCCTATTGACTAGGAGAAATCGGTCTCTATCCTTGCTTCTAGCCTAGCCATTGCAAGACACCTTGTGCTTCGGTCCTAGAGAAGAGTAAAGAAGGGAAGGAAGAATTCATTTCTCTCTTCGTTTCATATTTTTTTGGATTTGCATGCCACATTGGGCTCGGGATTCCAATAACCGACTCATTAGTGAAGGGGGAATAGTTGAAGGAATTGACAAAGAGCCACGTGCTAGGAGACATCTTAACTCTTCAATTTTGTCTGAAAACATGGCTGCAAATCAACCTAATCCGATGGCCAATCCTAATCTGGGCCAAAACCAAACTGAAATGGGGGAGAATGTGGTTGAGAATGTTCCCCGACCAAGAACTTTACGTGATTTCTTGCAACCAGCAAGAGCGAGCACTCCCTCATGCATAGTTTTTCCACAAAATGCAGGGAATGTGGATTTGAAACCGGGAGTGATCCAACTTCTCCCTAAATTCCATGGATTAGACAAGTGAAAGTGCCTATCAACACCTTAAGGAGTTTGATGAGGTAATAACCACCATGCACTTTGCTAATGTGACTGATGATGTGGTGAGACTCAAATTCTTCCCTTTTACTCTTAAAGATAAAGCTAAAGGTTGGCTTCATGCATTAAGGCCAAGATCAATTGGTCCATGGACTGATATGCATAGGGAATTCATAAAAAAATTCTTCTCTACTCACAAAACAAACATGTTGAAGCGCCTTATCATGAACTTTGCCCAAAAGGAAGATGAAACCTTCTTCCAATGTTGGGAGAGGTTTAAGGACTTATTAAACGCATGCCCACATCATGGCTATGAAATTTGGTGGGTTATAAGCTTTTTCTATGAAGGACTGACTTCACCCATGCGCCAATTTGTAGAGATGATGTGTACTGGGGAGTTCATGAATAAGGAAGCTGATGAAGCATGGGATTATTTGGAAGAATTGGCTGAGAATGCACAGTCTTGGAATACATCGAAACCAACAAATTTCAAGACTGGCCAACAAAAGGAAAAGGGGGGAATGTATGTCTTATCGGAAGATGATAGCATAAGTGCACGGGTGCCAGAAATCAACATGCAACACAAGATTGTCCCACAATTTCAGCGGTTCAGGACATCTTATAAGAACAATCAAATGTCATAAACTGTTATCAACGGCAATTTGGTGCTCCAAACTCAAACATGTTTAATGCTAGTTGGAAGAACCATCCCAACTTCAGTTGGAGGAATGGACCCACTGCGAATGCAACCAATCTCCCTCAAGCTCAACCTATACTAGGTCCATCTCTAGTCATTACTCCAAAAGTTACGCTAGAGGAGATGTTGGGTGCATTTGTATTGGTTCAAGCTGAGTATAACAAGATAAATTCTCTGAAAATAGATGGGTTCATGCAAGAGCAATTGAAATTTAATCAAAATTCAACTCAAGCCATCAATGAATTGAAAACATCAATGGCTAGAGTTGAATCTCATCTCAGTGTTAGAGAGAAGGGCACACTTCCTGCCCAACTTCTTCCTAACCTAAGAACCCAATTTGAGATACAAGATGCAAGCTCATCCTCCCATCATACGGAGCATGTTCAAGCTATCACCACTTTGAGAAGTGGGAAAGTAATTGACAAATCTAATCCGGTGAAGGCCCCAAAGCCTAAGGATCCGAAAAATTCCAAAGAGGATGATAGCTCAAACAACACTCCATAAGAGAAAGAATCGGAAAGACAATACAAGCCGGTTGCCCCGTTTCCACAAAGGTTGATTTCACCTAAACCTTTAGACAAAAATATGAAAATAATAGAATTTTTCAAGCTGGTGAAGATCAACATCCCGTTGTTGGATGCCATAAAATAAATACCATCTTATGCCAAATTTCTAAAGGAGTTGTGTACGGTCAAAAGGAAACACAATGTTCACAACAAAGTACTTTTGACTGAGAATTTGAGCGCTATCATCAAACAAGAGGTGCCCCAAAAATACAAGGATCCGAGTAGTCCAACCATTTCATGCATCATAGGAGACTACCGGATAAAACAAGCCTTACTCGATTTGGTGGCAAGTGTGAATCTCATTCCATACTCGGTCTATGAACAACTTGGGTTAGGTGAATTAAAACCTACCAAAACCACACTCCAACTTGCTGATAGATCCATTCGTATACCGAGAGGAATGATTGAGGATGTCCTAGTCCAAGCTGATAAATTCTACTACCCAGTAGACTTTATTGTCTTGGATACACATCCCGTGATAGGTACTGGTGCTCAAATTCCCGTCATACTGGGCCGCCCCTTTCTAGCTACTTCAAACGCAATTATCAATTGTAGAAACGGGCTTGTACAAATGTCCTTTAGAAATATGACCCTTGAGTAGACTTTATTGTCTTGGATACACATCCCGTGATAGGTACTGGTGCTCAAATTCCCGTCATACTGGGCCACCCCTTTCTAGCTACTTCAAACGCAATTATCAATTGTAGAAACGGGCTTGTACAAATGTCCTTTAGAAATATGACCCTTGAGCTTTATATTTTTTATTTATACAAATAACCACGGGAAGTTGATGAGGATATCCACGAAATAAACATAATTGAATCATTCGTGGAAGATACATTCCCCTTGTCACTATATTCTGACCCTTTAAAGGCATGTGTGGCCCATTCTCATGAGATAAATGATGACACAATATGAGATATGGATGCCATCTTAGATACGATGCCGGTGCTTGATAACAAAAGATGGAGGGCCCTATTTGAGCCTTTGCCCATAAACGAGAACAAATCCCTCCCATCTAATATCAAGGCACCAATACTCGACTTAAAACCATTACCAAGTGAGCTGAAATATGTCTATTTAGGTCGAGATGAGACATATCCGATGGTGATTTCTTCCCACTTGGATGAAGAACAAGAGAGTAGGCTGATTGCCACTCTATTAGAGCACAAGAGTGCCATTGGGTGGTCAATTGCGGATCTCAAAGGCATAGACCTACTGATTTGTACTCATTGCATATACCTTGAGGAGAATGCGAAGACATCTAGGCAACCACAAAGACGACTCAATCCAAACATGAAGGATGTGGTTAAGGCCGAAGTGGTGAAACTATTAGATGTGGGTATTATTTACCCAATATCCGATAGTCAATGGGTGAGCCCAACTCAAGTGGTGCCTTAGAAATTCAGAATAACCATCGTAGCCAATGCCAACAATGAACTCATGCCAACCAGAGTCACTACCGGTTGGAGAATGTGCATTGACTACAGGAAGCTAAACACTGTCACAAGGAAAGACCACTTCCCCTTACCGTTTGTTGATCAAATTTTAGAAAGGTTGGCGGGTCATTCCCATTTTTGCTTCCTTGATGGCTATTCAGGGTACAACCAAATAAAGATCGCCCTTGAAGACCAAGAAAAGACTACATTCACATGTCCATTCGGCACCTTCGCCTATCGACAGATGCCGTTTGGACTATACAATGCCCCTGCCACCTTTCAGCGTTGTATGATGAGTATATTTTCTGATATGGTGGGGACAATTCTCGAAGTCTTCATGGATGATTTTTCAATATTTGGTTGTAGCTTTGATGAGTGCCTTATGCACTTGAAAACTGTGCTGAGAAGATGTGAAGAGAACCTTGTGCTGAATTGGGAGAAGTGTCACTTTATGGTTCAAAAGGGAATTGTACTTGGTCACATTGTTTCACAAAATGGAATCGAGGTGGATAAAGCGAAAATTGATCTTATCTCTAACCTTCCACCACCCAAGAGCATACAAGATGTGCGGTCCTTTTTGGGACACACAGGATTTTATAGAAGGTTTATAAAGGACTTCAGTTTACTCTCTCGTCCTTTACGTAACCTACTTCAAAAGGAAACTTCATTCGAGTGGAATGAAGAATGTCAAAATGCCTTTACCACACTTAAAGGTATGTTGACATGTGCTCCCATAATGCAACCACCTGATTGGAGCCTTCCTTTTGAAATTATGTGTGATGCTAGCGACTATACTATTGGGGCCGTGCTAGGCTAAAGAAAAGAGAAGAAGCCATGTGTCATCTAATATGCAAGTAGAACCTTAAACTCAGCTTAAGCAAACTACACTACTACTGAAAAAGAACTTTTAGCCGTAGTTTTTGCCTTGGACAAGTTTAGCTCCTTCTTGATTGGATCCAAGATCATTATATTCACTGACCATGCCGCGCTTAAGTACCTTCTCTCTTAGAAGGATGCTAAACCACGGTTGTTAAGATGGATCCTTCTACTCCAAGAATTTGACATAGAAATACGTGATAAGAAAGGAGTAGAAAATGTCGTGGCTGACCATCTCTCTCGACTTGTCCTCACCGATTCCCCGAAAATGACCGCGATCAATGACATGTTCCCTGATAATCAACTTTTTACTGTTTTCCCAATTACCATGGTATGCGGACATTGCTAACTATCTTACTACAGGTACAATTCCTACACATTGGAAAAAGCAAGATAAGGATAAATTCTTCATTGAGGTGCGAAAATTCCTATGGGATGACCCATACTTATTCAAGTATTGTCCCAATCAAATCATAAGGAGATGTGTCCCAGATGATGAACAACAAAGTATCATCTCCTTCTGTCATTCTCAGGCATGTGGTGGCCACTTTTCGGCTAAAAAGATCACAGCAAAAATTCTACAATGTGGGTTTTATTGGCCCACTATGTTCAAAGACACACATGAGTTTTGCAAAACATGTGAACCTTCTTAGAAATTGGGAGGAATCTCCCGTAGAAATATGATTCCACTCAATCCTATCTTAATAATCGAAATTTTTTATTGTTGGGGCATCGATTTCATGGGTCTATTCCCATCTTCTTTTGGAAACGCATACATCTTGCTTGCCGTTGACTATGTATCCAAATGGGTCGAGGCCATCCCTTGCCGGAATAATGACCATAAAACGGTCATTTACTTCTTAAAAGAGAATATTCTTTCCCGGTTTGGAACACCTCGAGTCATCATAAGTGATGGAGGGTCTCACTTTTGTAATCGCCCTTTTGAAACTTTAATGAAGAAATATGGCGTAACACACAAAGTGAGCACTCCCTATCACCCACAAACTAGTGGACAAGCTGAGATATCCAATAGGGAGATTAAACACATTTTAGAGAAAACGGTGAACCCTGATCGCAAGGATTGGTCGCTTAGGCTTACCGATGCGCTTTGGGCCTACCGTACTGTTTTTAAAAACTCCTATTGGAATGTCTCCCTATAGACTTGTCTATGGAAAGGCTTGTCACTTGCCTGTGGAGTTGGAACATAGGGCATATTGGGCCATTAAGAAGATGAATTTTGATTCTGACAAGGCAAGCTCGTTACGCAAACTACAATTGAATGAACTTGCAGAAATCCGGAACGAAGCATATGAGAATGCGAGAATTTACAAGGACAAGACGAAGATATTTGATGATAAAAACATTCTTCGTAAGACATTCACGATCAATAAAAAAGTCCTTCTGTATAATTCCCGCCTACATTTATTTTCAAAAAAATTGAGATCTCGATGGACCGGTCCCTACATTGTGCAAACTGTCTATCCATATGGGACCATCGAGTTGTTAAATCCAAGGAACAACAACATTTTTAAGGTGAATGAGCAGCGATTAAAGCCGTTCTTTGAAAAATTTCCTTCAGAAGGTATGTTCATACCTCTGACTGATCCTGTCTACCAGGATGATTGATCTCCTAGTCTGATGGAGGTATAGAGTAGTTAGGATTAGGATTTTGTGTTTTTGTTTTATTATCATAGGTTTGTTAGAAGGAGGACGAATTCCACTTTTCACTCTCTCAGGTATTACCATTCCTCACTCCCTTTTTATGTTAGAATTGCTCTCATGTTTTGCTTATTGCACATCTTTTACATTGAGGACAATGCAAGATTTGGTTGGGGGTGTAGGATCACTTGGATGAATCCATCGTTTTGTAACATTTCGAGCAATTATGTAGAAAATTTTCAATTTTCCTAAAATTCAAAACTCTTTTGGAAAACTTTATTTCTATGCATTCAAGATGATATGAGCATAAGAGGAGGAGATATGAAGTGTATGAGGTTGTATGTCTGGAATTTCTCATAGCATAATGGTTTTATATGTGAAGTCCCCTAGTTATGTGATTGATAGAAAATTTGAACACTTTTACACCTAGTTCACATTACACGATTTTCATGAGTTGAAAGAATTATGTGATTTGTGCGTTAGCTAGACTTTGATTTAAGGTGCTGAGAAATCAAGCCGGGGTACTTTGTCCATCTTTGTCCATGGGAAAATAATAAAACATATGGATTTCTAAAAATCCTATCTAATTTAAAAGAAAAAGGAAAAGGAATGATGAAATTGGGAAAGATGGAAAATGGTGGAAAATTCCGATTAGGGCTACCTATTACCAACTGGGGGATGGTCTACCCGTAACCAAAGCCGAAAATGGGACGTAGTGTGAAAGCCGTCGGAAGGACATTAAGGCAAATTCCCGTCATTGGCTTGTTGTTACTCTATATACCTTGAGATCTCTAATATGGTTGATCTATGAAGAAGATAATCCTAGAAACTCATGAGATGAATTTTCACTATGCACACTAGGTTGAATTTGTTCAAGTTCTTCTATTTATCAACCAATCAGCGGGAATTTCACATGAATGCTTGTCATGTTTTGAGGGTTTACAGTTTCAACCTCTGTCACCTAATATTTCTGAATTTTACACTTGTATGTCTTGGGATGTATAGAAGAATGGTTTCTAAGGGAGAGTTGAGTTTTGGAGAATGGAATTGATTTCACGCATGTTTTGCTCGGGACTAGCAAAATGTTGGTTGGGGGGTGTGTTGAGCTCTTAATTGTGCATATTCTAACCCCAATTCATCACTTATTATGCTTATTTTTATGGTTTATAGACTAAACTAATGCATGGATTTGTGATTGTAAGGATGAGAGAGAGGGAGCATCAATTGAAGACTTAAGGACGCTATTTAGAAGAAAAGAAGACCAAAGGACCAAGTGGGAAAGTGTGGAAGAAAGAAGAAAAGAAGAGAAGAAAAGAAGGAAGAAGAAGACACCCACGACCGGTCGTCCAAGGCCCAAGACTAGTCGTCCGACCGGTCTCATCACTCAACAGGAGGGGCCACAGAGCCACATCTCACTGGACTGTCCACGACCGGTCGTGCGACCGGTCGTCCATGGCTCAGACCTGTCGTGCAACCGGTCTTTGAATATATTTTATGGGCTGGAAAATCCTAAAACTCTCTGGACGATTTTGACGCTTTTGAGACCGATCGTGCGACCGGTCGTCCAGTAGCTGCGACCGGTCGTGCGACCGGTTGTCTGCGTAATAAAACGTGTTCTACAAGTCCCGAAATTCTTTGCGCACTGCGAAAGCTTACGCAATTTCTAGAATATTCTAATGCTGCGGAGCCTCCCCACTATAAAAGGACACCTAGGGATCGTTCCTAGGGTATCTTAGAAGTGTTTGAGCAAGGTGGGAGGTGGCGGAAGTGGATTTCGGAGTTCCACAACTCCTTCTAGTTTGTTTTACTGTTTTATGTTTTTCTTAGTTGTTTCATGTTTCCTTGGATCATGAACGGCTAAACCTCTTAGCTAGGGCTAAGAGGTGAAGCTTGTAGTGGATCTAAGATGTTTCAATTCGTTCTAAGTTGGTTTTAAGATTGAATTTCATGTTTATGAACAATGGTTTGAAGTTTATACAAGTTCTAAGTAAGTTTTTCTTAGTCTTATGATGACTCATAGATGTTTGGGAGAATTACTTAAGTTCTTAATGGCTGAATGTTAGTCTGGACCTATATGATCCGAGGAATTGGAGTACGCTCTAGTACTATGATCTTCATGTGGGAACTTCCTACCAAAGTTCTACTTTTCTGGTTTTCTGAATTATGTATGGGGCTGTGCATGTGATTTGATTCAAGTTCAAATCATGATCTAGTTTTGTCTGGTGACAGGACTTAATGATGATCATGATTATGAACTTAGTTTATTGGAATTGGGACTGACCTATGCAATTGAGCAAGCTCATCCTAGCTTGCATTGAGTGAATCATATACATTGGCCTTACATATGACAGATTGTTTGGTTTAACAGCTCTACCATCCGGCTAGATAGATCTTAATATCGATTCTAGTTGCGAAATTAAAAAAACCACAGCGAATTGAACATCAAGGATTGCTACAAGTGGATCCTTGAACCCCTAGTGCCTTTTTATAATTGTTTACCTTCAAATTATTTTAAAGTTGTTACTTACATCAATCTCATACAAAATCTGGTTGTTAGCTCTCAATAGACACTATTGGATGTGTTTGTGAATTCCTACACAACTCCATGTGGATCGACCTCGGTCTTACCGAGTTTATTACTACATCGCAACCTTACACTTGGGGAAGCGAACAACAGTAACTTAAGATTAGATAATATACAGTACATAACTCTTGGAACAATCTTAGGTCATCAACACACTAAACCTTACACGATGACCTTCTCGAATTCCTCGATTGACAATAACTAAAACAATATAAAGAATTACTTGAATGAAGATAACACATGGATAGTATGATTGTGCTTGAATTTGGATATGCATTGTATACTTGAAGAAGTGCTTCCATAACTCATGACATGAACATATATTTATACACTGCGACAGAACAGGAGCATGGTTGATTTGACTCCTGGCATACATGGTTGATTTGTCGCCTCGCTGTACCGGTTAGGTGAGCATAGTTGATTTACGACAGGTTCTTAATGTTCAGTGGCAGTGAGTTCTGGTCGTTTCACTTATTCAGCATGGTTGATTTGCTCGGTTGGATCAGTGGTGCATGGTTGATTTGCTCACTAGCGTGCATGGTTGATTTGCCTCCTCATTGTACCGGTTAGGTGAGCATGGTTGATTTGCGACAGGTTCCTAATGTTCAGTGGCAGTGACTTCCTAGACGTTTATTGCTCTCACACGTATCATAACATACATGACATCATAATAATCATGTTCCATTTATAATAAATCATAAAGTGTATCAATCATAACCTCATCCTCGTATATTTCATACAATTTTATCCGTTAATGATTCGTATCCTATCTCTTATTAACTGGAATATTACCTGTGATAGAAATGACCTCACTAGGCTTTTAGCTTACCAAAATCACCACAGTTCTTGCAGGTCTTCAGGAAGAAAAGACGTTGATGAAGCAGAGTATTCAGATGGTCACGTGTTACTCAAGCGCCAACCGTAGTTGATTTATTTTGTAAAATTCAATGTAATAAGACATTAGTGGAAAAGAAACTTTATACTTGAGATTTATTTTAGTTATGCGATGTGTGGAATGGAATCTCAGGGAATCTATACTCGAATTTTAAATTCACACCTGGAACTCGAGCTTTGGGTCGTTGTACTCGAGTCTCGAATTTTGGGGCGTGAAAGAATGGTATCAGAGAGAGATTTCTAGAATTCCAAGTGCCTAGGGTTAGGGCTAGCACCTAGTGAAGTTGGAGTTAGGGTTATGATGCCCAGTAAAGTCTTAGCTAGAACATTCCTTAAGCACTAAGGTGGTGGTTTAATTGATGATGGTTATGATTGGGATAGACATGAAAGATCAATTAGGGTATCAAAACCTAGGCTTTAGTTTCCATGAAGGATCTTAGGTATCGGTTACATTAGAACTTAGGTACGAAGCCTTAGGGAACTGAAATTTAGTTTTGGTTGGTGTTATCTAATGAAATTTAAGTAGGGACCATAGCTGAACATAAGTAATTATTGTAGAGAACCTGAAAATAGGATAGCTTGTAGACACATAGGAATGGGTGCACTGTGTATGATTTGTTGTTGTTGTACTTAATGTTTGTTTTGTTTGAAAAGTTGTCAATTGCTTGCCTCTACTTGAGGATGTTGCCGTATTATGATGTTTGGTTTGTTTGTACTTGATGTTTACCTTATTTGATGTTTGTTTTGGTTGTAAGGTTGTCTAATTATTTGTATCTACTTAAGGGTGTTGTTTGTACTGTGACCTTCATTTTGCTTTCAACGTTGTTGAAGAGTCATGTCCGTGATGGTGATTTTACAGTGTCTCTGGTTGTTTTGTTTACAATGTTGCTTTTACTTTAACTATTTGTTATGCCTGATTTATTGTTGGTACTAAGATTGATTGCCTAGTTTGTGATGTCTTCTTTGCTTAAATGTTTTTTTGTTGATTTTCTTTTCGCTTTCGTGGGTAACGTACGGTTAGGCACATTAGAGTTCAAAATAGAAGTTAGGTCACGGGACTATTTTGAATCTTGAGGACGAGATTCTTGTAAAGGGGGTAGATTGTAAGAACCTAAATTCTTGTAAGCAAGTATGTATGTGTTGAGCTCTTAAATGTGCATACTCTAACCCCATTTCCTTACTAACTATGCTTGAAATAAGTGATTAAAGACCCAACTAATGCATGGTTTTGTGGTTGTAGGAATGAGAGAGAGAATTCATCAAATGAGGGCTAAGAGTTGCTATTTACACACCTTGAAGATCAAAGGAATGACGGACCAAAGGTGGAGCAAAAGTGCATTAAAGATGAAGGAGAATTCAGCCAATTTCATGTCCACCGGCCGGCCGGCCAAACCCTCCAGAAACAAGAAAATCTCTGGACATATTTTCTGAAGGCCGACCCCCTGACCGACTGGCCGGACAGACTGATTAACAGGTCGGCCGACCAACCGGCTGAAGGGTCGGCCTATGCATTTCAGTATCTAGTGAATTTAGCAGATTTGAAGCATGTCCACCGGCTGGTCGGCCGACTGGTTGGTTGGTGGGTCGAACTGTGTAAAGAATACTCTAGTGAAAATTGCAATTGCAGGCACTTTGTCCGACCGGCCGGACAGGGGGTACGATCGGTCGGTCAACACTCAGAAACATCCGGAGCTCCGAAAATCTCTGCGCAAAACACTAATCTTGTGGGATTTCTCGAAGTTTCTTCACACCTAGGGCTTTAAAGCTATAAAAGGACTTTCCTAACTCGTTCCTAAGGCATCCTAGAAGAGATTTAGCACGGTGGGAGGCGATGGAAGTCAGATCCGGAGTTCTACAACTCCTCCTAGTTTGTTCTTTTAGTTTTATATTTTTCTTAGTTGTTTTCATGTTTCCTTGGATCATGAACGACTAAACCTCTTAGTTAGGGCTAAGAGGTGAAGCTCGTAATGAATCTAAGATGTTTCAATTCGTTTGATTTAGTTTCAAGTTGGATTATTAGTGAAGAACAATGATTGAAGTTTGAATAAAGTTCTAAGTAGTTTTTCTTAATCTTATGATGGCTCATGGATGTTTAGAAGAATTTCTTGAGTTCTTAATTGTTTTGAATTATTCTAAATCTGTACGATCCGAGGAATTGGATTCAATACGCTCTAGACCTATGATCCTCATGTCACGCCCCAAATTCGGTTCTCGACGTCCATTCGCTGTAACCCGAATTCAGAGGTGGCAGCCTCCGTAGTACCCCGATCTCGGATCCTAACCCTACACGTCAGGTTCCGATCCTGGGATACCACAAGGAGGATTTTAGGGTCTGAAAATTTTTTTTTTGAAAACATGAGCATCACAATATGAGTACCATCAAAGACAAACACAATATTTCCACTAAATCATTTCGTTTATATACAGTACTGGAAAGTAAATATACAATGCGTAAATATAAAAACTGTGCACACTTCGGCACCTCCTGCTACTGCACTACAAACTCCAACTCAACGTTGCTGATATACTCTGGTAGAACCTGCAGCGTAACAAACGCGCATAAGCTTCGAACGAAGCTTCGTGAGTGCGTGTGTGCGTGCACAATGCGTATGACAAGCATGATAAATATCAGAGTAAGCAGTAAAGCATGATGAGAATTTTAAACCAAGACTTCGCCCAATTAGGCTACACGATCATGTGATATGAATAACCAGTCTATCACGGCTATGCAAGCATGCAATACAGGTAACCAGCCTACCAAGGCTATATACTCTTACTATGCAATGGCCTATAGGGCCTAATGTCACATACAATGATCCAATGCATGTATGCAAATCACCACATCTCAGTACAGTGGTCCAGATACGAACAGTCATAACGCAATCACGTAAGCAATGCAGGACTCGGAACTGGTAGCTCGCCCAGTGTGGTAGCTTGCCCAGGCATACAGCCTCGCCCACATCACACCCGCCCACATCAGGACCGTCCCACACCATACAGAACATCAGTCACATCACTGATACCAATACCATCTCTGAAACGGAACATCACCGGGGTCTCACAGACCTCACTACTCACCAGTAGAATGCCAAAGCCTATCTGGTGCAATAGCGGACCTACTCACAGCTGGTCAAACTCAACCCCCTTTGCCAACACTCTTCCGGCAGGTTAGGTCAGACCTCCTTCCAAACTGACCACGTGCAGTGGATAACACCGCCGTTTGGTATTCGGCATACTGGTGTATGATTAAACCACCCGGTCCTTGAATGGAGCACCCACCTTGGTACCAACGGGATCAGGGACTTTCACCCAGGGACATCTTTGGCATCCAGTTTAAAGATCACACATTTCCGGTGTTCTGCAAACCACGATGGAGCTGTGGTTGCAACGTAGTAACCATGCTATATGCGGCACAAGCAGACGGTGCGAAATGCAACCATGCATACAAATGTGGGACGACATGCCCGTGCAAGTCTCCAAAGAGCACCATAAAACTATAAGGTCTCAAACACAATGTCACCGTCAGCTGGTAATGAACTGCACGACAATCACGACCGATATGGCCGGTTGATACAAGACAATCAGATGAGCCAAGCATTCATGATGCATGAGTCAAGTATACAGTATGAGTGCCAACAAGTAGCCCATCTACCACGATGGCAATAAATCAATCTAGTCCAACCTATTTGAGATATCATTAAGATGAGGGGACACATATGAATGATCGAGTCATAGTGCGGGATGTCGCTAGCCAGGGAATCTCGCACCAAGGGCTACAAGGTATGCTAAGCTATTCCTACCATACAGTGTAAGTCAGGATGATAGATTCCTGTCCTCGAATAGTCCCATACCTATTGGAGAGGTTTGCGATAGAGAGCACATGAATTACGTTTGCGCAACTACATCTCGAATGCTTTATGAATGCGTTTATGCCCTAGTGGTCCCCAACTAACAATGGTGATTCGGGATGCATACTCATTACACATGCATGGTGATCGTCGAAGCATATAGTATAAAGATCATATATGAGTATTCTAACAACACTACGTGTGGCAACAGACATATCAAAAATAGCATAAAAAGATAATTCACTTATAATACAAAGAAACATAAAGAGATAAGACTCTAAATGGATGGTATACAACAACACAGATGGTCCAACAACTGAACGGTGTGGATTAACCTTCAATATTTAGATAACCCAAATGGAAAGAAAATAATTGAAAACACTACCGACACATCAAAGGTAGAATCTACTGGAGCGGCAAGAGTAGAATACCCAAAGTCATGCCGAGACCCATAATCCTGTAGTACCGTTGGGATAAACACAATAATGGTCCATAAAAGGAATATTATAGAACGTATTGAAAGATAGACAGGTTATGACAGAGAATCATAAATGGTAGGGAAATCTGAGACAGATGATCAATACAATGAGGTCCAAGAAGGGACAACAGGTCTAACCTCATACTACAAGATAGGCTCCATATAATGGATGGCCTAGATGTCATACGAACATCGAGGATGAGCCCCATACTCGTCCTATAGTTAAATGGACGGTGTGGATGAGATATACACAATATGGTAGTCTTTAATAGTTGGGTACAAGGGTAGGAGGGGTGAGTCATATGAGTATACAAGCTGAGTTACCAAGATCAATCAACATGCTGAGTCAACAAGGTGAGTCAACAAGGCGGTCAACAAGGCGGGTCAACAAGGTGGGTCAACATGGTGAGTTAACAAGGTGAATTGACAAGACGGTTCCACAGGGTGAGTTTAAGAAGGTAGCCCTGTGACTTGGATCAAGCAAACTCTAAGGATGACCTTTCAATAAGGGTTTACACAACTAATCATCAAGGTGGGTCCACGGGATGGACAACGCGGTCATTCGAACACGCACACTAAGGTGGTCCCAAGGGCCATCCTGTACATAACATGCTAGGGTTCATTCAATTGGATGGTTTGGATTAAGCACAAAATTAAGGCGGTCCTTATGGATGGCCGACATACATATCGCACCATGGAGGCCAATAGCTGACGTGGATAGAACACATGCATAACAAGGTGGACCCGTGGTTGGGTATAACCACACAAAGGAGTGGGGAAGCCACATACATCAATGGGCTACAACAGTTTGGGATCAACCCGATATTTGTGCTTTCCCACTAATCAAGTGAGATGGCAAACAAACACCATGGTGGGGCCCGCACACCACACGTGTGGAACCCCACCCATGGCTGGGTGACTTATGAACAAGAAGGATGGCAAATTAAACATAACAGATGGGTCCTGTAAAGTTTCTAATGGTAGGCATTCATTCACCCTTATTTTCTACGTGTGGCCCACCTAAAACTGGGCCCACACCTTTACCAAGAAGAACGACAAAGTATCCCCAACATTCATCAAGGTGGGACCCAAAATTGGGCCCCATCACCTTTGGTTAGATGGAAAAATAAACATTACAATGGCCCCAAGGAAGGTTTCAAAGGTGGGCATCAATGACCACTGTTTCCCTACAATGTGGTCCACTTGAGGCTTGTATTTACCTCATATGAGGGCCCATGGCCTTAAAATAATATAGAAAAACAGATGGGTGGCATACATAAAACAGATACATCGTGGTGGGACCCATAGAGCGTAGCACCCAAATGGGCCCCAAGCATTTTGAATCAAACTAACATTTTTATTTCCCCCTTCACCCATATCCATGTGATCTTATGAACAGGTTAAATGACAAATAAACATCATTGTAGAGCCTGGGAAGGTTTCAACGGTGGAGATCATAATTCCCACTGTTCCCATGGCATGGTCCACTTGACATTTGGATATGCTTCAATTTTGGGCTCAGCTACTAAAATGAGCTGGAAAAAACATATGGGCGGATTAGATAAGGCACATACCTTATAGGTGGGCCCAACGAGTGGGGCCCATTGCCATGCCCAGAGAGGGCTGCGCCGCTGGGTAGCAGCGTCCCCTGGACGCTGTCTGTCCAGTGGCCAGCTCTCCTTTTTTTTTCTTTTTTTTATTTATTTATTTATTTATTCATTTATTTATTATATCCTCTCCTCAAGTAGGGCCCACAAGCCTTTGATCAATCTGATATTTTTGTTTTTCCCTTTCTCCATGTATGTGTGAACTTATGAACAGGTTGGATCTCAGATAAACATCATGGTGGGCCATAGGTAGGTTTCAACGGTCTGTCACTGTCCTCACTATTTTCTGTGGTGGGGGCCACTGGAGATTTGGATTTGTCTCAATCTTGGAGTCATGCCCTAAAATGGTCTCCCCAAACGGATGAACGGTGTGGATTACAGCACATGCATCATGGTGGGACCCACAACTGGGCCACCAGCTGGGACGAGCCAGCGTCCAAGGACGCTGGTACGCCCAGCGCGTCAGAGCCCTCTCTTATCTTTCCCTTTTCTTTTTTTCTTTTTTTTCTGTGGTTTTCCTCCAGTGGGGCCCACACAAGGCTGATCCAACCCGTTCATCAGGTTCCCTAACTCATGGGGGACCTAACGAGCCCAATGTTGGGTATGTTACGGGGTCTACAAACATCAGCGTGGGCCGAGGCAGTTTCGACAGTAGACATCATTCACCCCACTGTTTCATACGGTGCGGTCCACTTAAAATTCAGATCGGCTCCAGATTTGGGCCTTGGCCCTAAAATGATATGGGAAAACAGACAGACGGTGTGGATGGGACACAAACATCAAGGTGGGTCCCCCGAGTGGGGACCCCTCCCAGCGTCCAAGTAACGCTGGACGTTCCAGCGTCAGGACGTCCAGACGCTGGACGTCCAGCACATGTATAATTTTTTTTTTCTTTTTTTTTTTTTGTTTCGGTGGTCATTTCATGTGGGGCCCACTTAGGAAAGATCCAATCCGTCCATCAGGTTTCCCAGCTCGCTGGGGACCTAATAAGCCCAATATTGGGCGGGTGATTCCATCTACAAACATCACGGTGGGCCAAAGAAGTTTCGACAGTAGGCATCCTTGCCTTTACTATTTTTCTATGGTGTGGTCCACCTGAGATCTGGATTTACTTCATTTTTGGCGTCCAGCCCTAAAATGGGCTGTAGAAACAAATGGACGGCGTGGATTACATACATACATCAAGGTGGGTCCCACGAGTGGGGACCCACGGTCATGCCCAACGTCCCAGCGCTGCTGGGCAGCAGCGTCCTCTGGACGCTGGCTGTCCAGCGGCCTCCTCCTTCATTCTTTTCTTCTTCTTTTTTTTTTTTCTTTTTTTCTTTTTAATAAATTCAAGTGGGGCCCACATGTGCAGATCCGCTCCATCCACCAGCTGGGCCATCACATGGTGGGCCCACATGGTGGACAGCGTGGATGAACAACATACATCATGGTGGTCTATTGGCCACACTATATATGCCACAAAATAGGCCTCCAAGTGGGATCCACACCATCAAAAGGTGGGACCCATTCATGGACGATCCAGCCCATCCATCTCATTGCCCATCACAAGGTGGGACCAAGGAAAGAAAACGAAAAGTAAACGAGAAAAAGGGGGAAAGGTATGCACTCACAATGATGGTTGGACGGTTGGATTGCCGATCGGACGGTCCGGATGATGATCGGGGTCCTCCAAGCTTGATCTTCACCTTCAATCTCTCTCTAACTCTCTCTTTCTCTCTCTTGATCTCCCTCTAAATCTCTCTACTTCTCTCTCTCTTCTCTCTCTTCTCTCTCTCTCTCTCTCTCTCTCTCAAATCTTGCAATAGAGAAGCCACCCCCCCCCCCACGTATGGCTCTTGTATGGGAAGAGGGGGGTGCATGATGTCATGATGATGATGGTGATGATGGGAGAGAGCATGAGAGGTATGGGTTGTGGTTGACTTTTGGTGAGAGAGGATGGGGTGGGTATGGTGATGATGGCTAGATAATGATGGGGGTATGGGTGAGGGTGATGTTGATTGATTTGACATGTTGTTGGGAATTGTGCAAGTGGGGCCCACGCCACACGCGCGTTGCGTGGCCCACCTCGAATTGCACGAACGTATGCATCTTACACACCGGGTATCGCAATGGGGCGTGCCGCGCGGCGTTGGAATCGTGGCGCCCGCGCGGTCGCAAGGGTACAAGTCTTGGGTCGTTGCGGTACTAAATCAGGGTCGCGATCAAGGCTCTCTAATCTGGTCCGTCCGGGACGTACCGGTACCGAAACTAAACGTACGGAGGGCAATTCAGGGTACGGGTCTTACAACTCTCCCCTCCTTATAAAAATTTCGTCCTCGAAATTCACAACGAAACGAAGTCAAAGCAAACCACACATATATATAGATAGAAGCTAAAAGTATACAAAAAATCAATGAAAGTTTGCAACATCGCTAAGTCCACATAGCATGCGTACAGCTCTTGATGGTGTCAATCTCCTCTGGTGTCTACCGCAAAATGTCGGGGTCGAGGGAACAACGCTCTAGTACTGCTACTGACGGGATGGGCAGTCCCTAACTCGGTGTCCAATCTCGCCACACTTGAAACAAGTGCCCTTGAATGGCTTTTGGAGGTCGGGTGCTCCTGGTGTCGTCGGCGGCTTCTGCGGATGAACCTTCCTTTGACGCCTAGTTCTTCGAGGACCTACGATCGGAGGGATTGGTGCAATCGGTGCTCTGCGCCATGGTTGTTGTTTAGGTGCTCTTGGTCGCTGAGGGCATTCCTTCCTTCGATGGCCAGCTTCACCGCACTCGAAACAGTGACCTGAGATCCGCGACGGGGTCTTCTCTGAAAACTGTGTCATCTGGGAACTGCTAGGGGAGAACTTCCTCTTCCTGCTGTCACTCGGGGGTGCTTGTTGTTGCTCGAACAAAGCGGTCATCAACCGGAGCATCCCTTGGAATTGCTCCGCGCTTACTAGGGTGACAGGTGCTAACTCTGGCTGGGACGTACCAGCCTCAACTTCAGCTACTGGTGTCGCGTCCATCTTTTTAAAAAAGAAGGGACAAGAAACCCTTAGCCTCAGAAAACTACAAACATATTACGATTAAAGAACTATACCATTGGGAATTCTAGTGATTCTAAGTTCGCAAACATCAACAAGTGAGGGGTGATCTAATCCTAAAACACTGAGTAGAAACATTGTGTTGTTCACAGGTAGCTCCCAAATCATGCTCTGATACCAACTCCTGTCACGCCCCAAATTCGGTTCTCGACGTCCATTCGCTGTAACCCGAATTCAGAGGTGGCAGCCTCCGTAGTACCCCGATCTCGGATCCTAACCCTACACGTCAGGTTCCGATCCTGGGATACCACAAGGAGGATTTTAGGGTCTGAAATTTTTTTTTTGAAAACATGAGCATCACAATATGAGTACCATAAAAGACAAACACAATATTTCCACTAAATCATTTCGTTTATATACAGTACTGGAAAGTAAATATACAATGCGTAAATATAAAAACTGTGCACACTTCGGCACCTCCTGCTACTGCACTACAAACTCCAACTCAACGTTGCTGATATACTCTGGTAGAACCTGCAGCGTAACAAACGCGCATAAGCTTCGAACGAAGCTTCGTGAGTGCGTGTGTGCGTGCACAATGCGTATGACAAGCATGATAAATATCAGAGTAAGCAGTAAAGCATGATGAGAATTTTAAACCAAGACTTCGCCCAATTAGGCTACACGATCATGTGATATGAATAACCAGTCTATCACGGCTATGCAAGCATGCAATACAGGTAACCAGCCTACCAAGGCTATATACTCTTACTATGCAATGGCCTATAGGGCCTAATGTCACATACAATGATCCAATGCATGTATGCAAATCACCACATCTCAGTACAGTGGTCCAGATACGAACAGTCATAACGCAATCACGTAAGCAATGCAGGACTCGGAACTGGTAGCTCGCCCAGTGTGGTAGCTTGCCCAGGCATACAGCCTCGCCCACATCACACCCGCCCACATCAGGACCGTCCCACACCATACAGAACATCAGTCACATCACTGATACCAATACCATCTCTGAAACGGAACATCACCGGGGTCTCACAGACCTCACTACTCACCAGTAGAATGCCAAAGCCTATCTGGTGCAATAGCGGACCTACTCACAGCTGGTCAAACTCAACCCCCTTTGCCAACACTCTTCCGGCAGGTTAGGTCAGACCTCCTTCCAAACTGACCACGTGCAGTGGATAACACCGCCGTTTGGTATTCGGCATACTGGTGTATGATTAAACCACCCGGTCCTTGAATGGAGCACCCACCTTGGTACCAACGGGATCAGGGACTTTCACCCAGGGACATCTTTGGCATCCAGTTTAAAGATCACACATTTCCGGTGTTCTGCAAACCACGATGGAGCTGTGGTTGCAACGTAGTAACCATGCTATATGCGGCACAAGCAGACGGTGCGAAATGCAACCATGCATACAAATGTGGGACGACATGCCCGTGCAAGTCTCCAAAGAGCACCATAAAACTATAAGGTCTCAAACACAATGTCACCGTCAGCTGGTAATGAACTGCACGACAATCACGACCGATATGGCCGGTTGATACAAGACAATCAGATGAGCCAAGCATTCATGATGCATGAGTCAAGTATACAGTATGAGTGCCAACAAGTAGCCCATCTACCACGATGGCAATAAATCAATCTAGTCCAACCTATTTGAGATATCATTAAGATGAGGGGACACATATGAATGATCGAGTCATAGTGCGGGATGTCGCTAGCCAGGGAATCTCGCACCAAGGGCTACAAGGTATGCTAAGCTATTCCTACCATACAGTGTAAGTCAGGATGATAGATTCCTGTCCTCGAATAGTCCCATACCTATTGGAGAGGTTTGCGATAGAGAGCACATGAATTACGTTTGCGCAACTACATCTCGAATGCTTTATGAATGCGTTTATGCCCTAGTGGTCCCCAACTAACAATGGTGATTCGGGATGCATACTCATTACACATGCATGGTGATCGTCGAAGCATATAGTATAAAGATCATATATGAGTATTCTAACAACACTACGTGTGGCAACAGACATATCAAAAATAGCATAAAAAGATAATTCACTTATAATACAAAGAAACATAAAGAGATAAGACTCTAAATGGATGGTATACAACAACACAGATGGTCCAACAACTGAACGGTGTGGATTAACCTTCAATATTTAGATAACCCAAATGGAAAGAAAATAATTGAAAACACTACCGACACATCAAAGGTAGAATCTACTGGAGCGGCAAGAGTAGAATACCCAAAGTCATGCCGAGACCCATAATCCTGTAGTACCGTTGGGATAAACACAATAATGGTCCATAAAAGGAATATTATAGAACGTATTGAAAGATAGACAGGTTATGACAGAGAATCATAAATGGTAGGGAAATCTGAGACAGATGATCAATACAATGAGGTCCAAGAAGGGACAACAGGTCTAACCTCATACTACAAGATAGGCTCCATATAATGGATGGCCTAGATGTCATACGAACATCGAGGATGAGCCCCATACTCGTCCTATAGTTAAATGGACGGTGTGGATGAGATATACACAATATGGTAGTCTTTAATAGTTGGGTACAAGGGTAGGAGGGGTGAGTCATATGAGTATACAAGCTGAGTTACCAAGATCAATCAACATGCTGAGTCAACAAGGTGAGTCAACAAGGCGGTCAACAAGGCGGGTCAACAAGGTGGGTCAACATGGTGAGTTAACAAGGTGAATTGACAAGACGGTTCCACAGGGTGAGTTTAAGAAGGTAGCCCTGTGACTTGGATCAAGCAAACTCTAAGGATGACCTTTCAATAAGGGTTTACACAACTAATCATCAAGGTGGGTCCACGGGATGGACAACGCGGTCATTCGAACACGCACACTAAGGTGGTCCCAAGGGCCATCCTGTACATAACATGCTAGGGTTCATTCAATTGGATGGTTTGGATTAAGCACAAAATTAAGGCGGTCCTTATGGATGGCCGACATACATATCGCACCATGGAGGCCAATAGCTGACGTGGATAGAACACATGCATAACAAGGTGGACCCGTGGTTGGGTATAACCACACAAAGGAGTGGGGAAGCCACATACATCAATGGGCTACAACAGTTTGGGATCAACCCGATATTTGTGCTTTCCCACTAATCAAGTGAGATGGCAAACAAACACCATGGTGGGGCCCGCACACCACACGTGTGGAACCCCACCCATGGCTGGGTGACTTATGAACAAGAAGGATGGCAAATTAAACATAACAGATGGGTCCTGTAAAGTTTCTAATGGTAGGCATTCATTCACCCTTATTTTCTACGTGTGGCCCACCTAAAACTGGGCCCACACCTTTACCAAGAAGAACGACAAAGTATCCCCAACATTCATCAAGGTGGGACCCAAAATTGGGCCCCATCACCTTTGGTTAGATGGAAAAATAAACATTACAATGGCCCCAAGGAAGGTTTCAAAGGTGGGCATCAATGACCACTGTTTCCCTACAATGTGGTCCACTTGAGGCTTGTATTTACCTCATATGAGGGCCCATGGCCTTAAAATAATATAGAAAAACAGATGGGTGGCATACATAAAACAGATACATCGTGGTGGGACCCATAGAGCGTAGCACCCAAATGGGCCCCAAGCATTTTGAATCAAACTAACATTTTTATTTCCCCCTTCACCCATATCCATGTGATCTTATGAACAGGTTAAATGACAAATAAACATCATTGTAGAGCCTGGGAAGGTTTCAACGGTGGAGATCATAATTCCCACTGTTCCCATGGCATGGTCCACTTGACATTTGGATATGCTTCAATTTTGGGCTCAGCTACTAAAATGAGCTGGAAAAAACATATGGGCGGATTAGATAAGGCACATACCTTATAGGTGGGCCCAACGAGTGGGGCCCATTGCCATGCCCAGAGAGGGCTGCGCCGCTGGGCAGCAGCGTCCCCTGGACGCTGTCTGTCCAGTGGCCAGCTCTCCTTTTTTTTTTCTTTTTTTTATTTATTTATTTATTTATTCATTTATTTATTATATCCTCTCCTCAAGTAGGGCCCACAAGCCTTTGATCAATCTGATATTTTTGTTTTTCCCTTTCTCCATGTATGTGTGAACTTATGAACAGGTTGGATCTCAGATAAACATCATGGTGGGCCATAGGTAGGTTTCAACGGTCTGTCACTGTCCTCACTATTTTCTGTGGTGGGGGCCACTGGAGATTTGGATTTGTCTCAATCTTGGAGTCATGCCCTAAAATGGTCTCCCCAAACGGATGAACGGTGTGGATTACAGCACATGCATCATGGTGGGACCCACAACTGGGCCACCAGCTGGGACGAGCCAGCGTCCAAGGACGCTGGTACGCCCAGCGCGTCAGAGCCCTCTCTTATCTTTCCCTTTTCTTTTTTTTTTTGTTTTTCTGTGGTTTTCCTCCAGTGGGGCCCACACAAGGCTGATCCAACCCGTTCATCAGGTTCCCTAACTCATGGGGGACCTAACGAGCCCAATGTTGGGTATGTTACGGGGTCTACAAACATCAGCGTGGGCCGAGGCAGTTTCGACAGTAGACATCATTCACCCCACTGTTTCATACGGTGCGGTCCACTTAAAATTCAGATCGGCTCCAGATTTGGGCCTTGGCCCTAAAATGATATGGGAAAACAGACAGACGGTGTGGATGGGACACAAACATCAAGGTGGGTCCCCCGAGTGGGGACCCCTCCCAGCGTCCAAGTAACGCTGGACGTTCCAGCGTCAGGACGTCCAGACGCTGGACGTCCAGCACATGTATAATTTTTTTTTTCTTTTTTTTTTTTGTTTCGGTGGTCATTTCATGTGGGGCCCACTTAGGAAAGATCCAATCCGTCCATCAGGTTTCCCAGCTCGCTGGGGACCTAATAAGCCCAATATTGGGCGGGTGATTCCATCTACAAACATCACGGTGGGCCAAAGAAGTTTCGACAGTAGGCATCCTTGCCTTTACTATTTTTCTATGGTGTGGTCCACCTGAGATCTGGATTTACTTCATTTTTGGCGTCCAGCCCTAAAATGGGCTGTAGAAACAAATGGACGGCGTGGATTACATACATACATCAAGGTGGGTCCCACGAGTGGGGACCCACGGTCATGCCCAACGTCCCAGCGCTGCTGGGCAGCAGCGTCCTCTGGACGCTGGCTGTCCAGCGGCCTCCTCCTTCATTCTTTTCTTCTTCTTTTTTTTTTTTTTTCTTTTTTTCTTTTTAATAAATTCAAGTGGGGCCCACATGTGCAGATCCGCTCCATCCACCAGCTGGGCCATCACATGGTGGGCCCACATGGTGGACAGCGTGGATGAACAACATACATCATGGTGGTCTATTGGCCACACTATATATGCCACAAAATAGGCCTCCAAGTGGGATCCACACCATCAAAAGGTGGGACCCATTCATGGACGATCCAGCCCATCCATCTCATTGCCCATCACAAGGTGGGACCAAGGAAAGAAAACGAAAAGTAAACGAGAAAAAGGGGGAAAGGTATGCACTCACAATGATGGTTGGACGGTTGGATTGCCGATCGGACGGTCCGGATGATGATCGGGGTCCTCCAAGCTTGATCTTCACCTTCAATCTCTCTCTAACTCTCTCTTTCTCTCTCTTGATCTCCCTCTAAATCTCTCTACTTCTCTCTCTCTTCTCTCTCTCTCTCTCTCTCTCTCTCTCTCTCTCTCTCTCAAATCTTGCAATAGAGAAGCCACCCCCCCCCCACGTATGGCTCTTGTATGGGAAGAGGGGGGTGCATGATGTCATGATGATGATGGTGATGATGGGAGAGAGCATGAGAGGTATGGGTTGTGGTTGACTTTTGGTGAGAGAGGATGGGGTGGGTATGGTGATGATGGCTAGATAATGATGGGGGTATGGGTGAGGGTGATGTTGATTGATTTGACATGTTGTTGGGAATTGTGCAAGTGGGGCCCACGCCACACGCGCGTTGCGTGGCCCACCTCGAATTGCACGAACGTATGCATCTTACACACCGGGTATCGCAATGGGGCGTGCCGCGCGGCGTTGGAATCGTGGCGCCCGCGCGGTCGCAAGGGTACAAGTCTTGGGTCGTTGCGGTACTAAATCAGGGTCGCGATCAAGGCTCTCTAATCTGGTCCGTCCGGGACGTACCGGTACCGAAACTAAACGTACGGAGGGCAATTCAGGGTACGGGTCTTACACCTCATGTGGGAACTTCATATCAAAAGTTCTATTTTCTGGAATTTCTGCCTATGTGTGGTTGTTTATGTGATTTGAATTGAGTTCAAATCATGATCTAGTTATACTTAGTGACAGAATTTAATGATGATTATGATTGTGATCTTAACCTATTATAACTAGGATTGATCTATGCAATTGAGTGTGCTCAAGTCCTAACTTGAATTGAGAGAATCATGTATCACACATATGGCAGATTGTTTGTTTTAACTGCTTTATCATCCGGCTAGATAGAACTTAATTTCGAATTTTACTTGAGAAAGTGAGAAACCACAGCAAATTAAGCATCAAGGATTGTTACAAGTGGATCCTTGAACCCCTAGTGCTTTTTATTATTGATTACATTCAATTTAGTTCAAAATATTTATCCACATCAAATCCCTAAAATCCTGCTTAGTTACCTCTTAAGTAGAAACCATTGGAAGTGTTTTGTGAATTCCTACACAAGTCCCTGTGGATCGACCTTGGTCTTACCGAGATTATTACTACATCGCAACCCTACACTTGAGGAAGCGATCAAGTTTTTTACGCCATTGCCGGGGACTTTGACGGTTTTTTACAAAATTTCTGAAAATAGTTTTTATTTGAGATTTTTAGGACTCCTTTACTAACTTAGTTTGTTTATTTTGTTTTTTCAGGAGTTCTAGGAGTCGAAGTAGTCACTTCAAATCAGGTTTTTCTAACCCTTTTTCTTTTATTTTTATTTTTCATTGCCACATTGGGTTAGGGATTCTAATAACCGACTCATTAGTGAAGGGGGAATTGTTGAAGGGATTGATAGGGAGCCACGTACTAAGAAACATTTAGGTTTTCCAATTTTTTCTGAAAGTATGGCTGAAAATCAACCCAACCCTATGGTCAATCAAAATCTGGGCCAAAACCAAACTAAAACGGGAGAGAATGTGGTTGAGAATGTTCCCCGACCTAAGACATTACGTGATTACTTGCAACCTGCAAGAGCGAGCACTCCCTCATGCATAGTTTTTCCAATTAATGCAGGGAACATAGATTTGAAACCAGGAGTGATCCAACTCATTCCAAAATTCCATGGACTAGACAGTGAAAGTGCATATCAATGTCTTAAGGAATTTGATGAGGTGATAGCCATAATGCACTTTGCAAACGTAATGGATGATGTGGTGAGACTCAAATTATTTTCTTTTTCCCTTAAAGAGAAAGCTAAGGCATGGCTTCATGCATTAAGGCCAAGATCAATTGGCACATGGACTGAGATGACTAGGGAGTTCATTAAAAAGTTCTTCCTTACTCACAAAACGATCATGTTGAGGCGCCTTATCATGATTTTTTTCCAAAAAGAGGATGAGACCTTCTTCCAATGTTGGGAGAGGTTCAAGGACTTGTTACAAGCATGCCCACATCATGGCTACGAAATTTGTCGGGTAATAAGCTTTGTCTATGAAGGACTGACTTCACCCATACGCCAATTCATAGAGATGATGTGCAATGGAGAATTCATGAATAAGAAAGCCGAGGAAGTATAGGACTATTTTGATGAATTGGTCGAGAATGCACAGTCTTGGGATACATCTAGACAAACAAATTCCAAGACAAGCCAACAAAAGAAAAAAAGGAGGAATTTATGTCCTCTCAGAAGAAGATAACATAAGTGCACATGTGGCTAGCCTCATAAGAAAAGTTGAGGCCATGTAATTGAAGAAAGGAGAGACGATCAATTCAAAAGACGTTGAAACTGTTTGTGGAATTTGTGTCAGAAATCAACATGCAACACAGGATTGTCCCACAATTTCTACATTCCAAGATATCTTACAAGAACAATCAAATGCCATAAACAGTTATCAACGGCCATTTAGGGCTCCAAACTCAAACACGTATAATTCTAGTTGGAAGAACCATCCCAACTTCAGTTGAAGGAATGGACCCACTGCGAATGCAAACAATACCCCTCAAGTTCAACCTTTACTAGGTCCCTCCCTAGTGATTACACCAAAAGCTACGCTAGAGGAGATGTTGGGTGCATTCGTATCGGTTCAAGCTGAATATAATAAGACTAATTCTCTGAAAATTGATGGGTTCATGCAAGAGCAACTGAAAATCAATCAAAATTCATCTCAAGCCATTAATGACTTGAAAACCTCAATGGCTAAAATTGAATCTCATCTCAGTGTTAAGGAGAAAGACACACTTCCTGCCCAACCTCTTCCTAACCCAATGACCCAATTTGAGATACAAGACGCAAGCTCATCCTCCCAACATACGGAGCATGTTCAAGCTATCACCACTTTCAGAAGTGGAAAAATAATCAATAAATCTAATCCGGTGAAGGCCCCAAAGCCTAGTGATCCGAAAATCTCCAAAGAGGATGATAGCCCGTACAACACTCCACATGAGAAAGAACCGAAAAGGCAACAAAAACCGGTTGCCCCATTTCCCCAAAGGTTAATTTCACCTAAACCTTTAGACAAAAACCTGGAAATTTTAGAGGTTTTTAAGCAAGTGAAGATCAACATTCCGTTGTTGGATGCTATAAAACAAATATCATCTTATGCTAAATTTCTAAAAGAATTGTGTACAGTCAAAAGGAAACACAATGTTCACTACAAAGTACTTTTGACTGAGAATTTGAGCGCTATTATCAGACAAGAGGTTCCCCAAAAATACAAGGATCCGGGTAGTCCAACCATCTCATGCATCATAGGAGACTACCGGATCAAACAAGCCTTACTCGATTTAGGGGCAAGTGTTAACCTCATTCCATACTCGGCTTATGAACAACTTAGGTTAGGTGAATTGAAACCCACTAAAACCACACTCTAACTTGCTGATAGATCTATTCGTATACCGAGAGGAGTGATTGAGGATGTCTTAGTCCAAGTTGATAAATTCTACTATCCAGTAGACTTTATTGTCTTGGATACACATCCCGTGATAGGTACCGGTGCTCAAATTCCCATCATACTTGGCCGCCATTTTCTAGCTACTTCAAATACAATTATCAATTGTAGAAACGGGCTTGTACAAATGTCCTTTGGAAATATGACGCTCGAGCTGAATATATTTGATTTATGCAAACAACCACGGGAAGTTGATGACGAGATTCACGAGATAAATTTGATTAAATCATTCGTGGAGGATACATTCCCCTTGACAATATATTCCGACCCTTGGAGGCATGTTTGGCCCACTCTCATGAGATGAATGATGACACAATACGAGAGATGGATATCATTTTGGATGTGATTCTGGTACTTAATAACAAAAGATGAAGGGCACTATTTGAACCTTTACCCTTAAGCAAGAACAAGCCTCTTCCATCCAATATCAAAGCACCAAAGCTCGACCTAAAACCATTACCAAGTGATTTGAAATATATATATTTAGGTTGAGATGAGACATATCCGGTGGTGATTTCTTCCCACTTGGATGAGGAACAAGAGAGTAGGCTAATAGCCACTCTAATAGAGCATAAGAGCGTCATTGGATGGTCAATTACGGATCTCAAAGGCATAGACCCCCTGATTTGTACTCATCGCATACACCTTGAGGAGAATACGAAAACATCTAGGCAACTACAAAGACGCCTCAATCCAAACATGAAGGAGGTGGTTAAGGCCGAGGTGTTAAAATTATTGGATGTAGGTATCATTTACCCAATATCCGATAGTCAATGGGTGAGTCCAACTCAAGTGGTACCTAAGAAATCCGGAATAACCATTGTAGTCAATGCCAATAATGAACTCGTGCCAACCAGAGTCACTACCGGTTGGAGAATGTGCATTGATTACAGGAAGCTAAACATAGTCACGAGGGAAGACCACTTTCCCCTACCGTTTGTTGATCAAATTTTAGAAAGGTTGGCGGGTCATTCCCATTTTTGCTTCCTTGATGGATATTCAGGGTATAACCAAATAGAGATCGCCCTAGAGGACCAAGAGAAGACAACATTTACATGTCCATTCGGCACTTTCGCCTATCAAAGGATGCCGTTTGGACTATGCAATGCCCCTGCCATATTTCACGTTGTATGTTGAGTATTTTTTCTGATATGGTGGGAATGATTCTCGAAGTCTTCATGGACGATTTCTCTGTATTTGGTTGTAACTTTGATAAGTGCCTTATGCACTTAAAAACTATGTTGAAAAGATGTGAAGAAAAGAACCTCGTGTTAAATTGGGAGAAATGTCACTTCATGGTTCAAAAGGGAATAGTACTTGGTCATATCATCTCACAAAATGGAATCGAGGTGGACAAAGTTAAAATCGATCTTATCTCTAACCTTCCACCACCCAAGAGCGTACGAGATGTGCAGTCCTTTTTGGGACATGCCGAATTTTATAGACGGTTCATAAAGAACTTTAGTTCACTCTCTCGTCCTTTATGTAACCTACTTCAAAAGAAAAACTCATTTGAGTGGACTGAAGATTGTCAAAATGCCTTTAACAAATTAAAAGGTATGTTGACATTTGCTCCCATAATGCAACCACCCGATTGGAGCCTTCCTTTTGAAATTATGTGCGATGCGAGCGACTACGCTATTGGGGCTGTGTTAGGCCAGAGAAAGGAGAAAAAGCCATGCGTAATCTACTATGCAAGTAGAACTTTAAACTCGGCTCAAGAAAACTACACTACTATAGAAAAAGAACTTTTAGCTGTAGTTTTTTCTTTAAACAAGTTTAGGTCCTACTTGATTAGATCCAAGATCAACATATTCACTGACCATGCTGCGCTTAAGTACCTTCTCTCTAAGAAGGACGCTAAGCCACACTTGTTAAGATGGATCCTCCTACTCCAAGAATTTGACATAGAAATACGTGATAAGAAAGGAGTAGAAAACGTTATGGCTGACCATCTCTCTAGAATTGTCCTCACCAATTCCCCTGAGACGACCACGATCAATGACATGTTCCCTGATGAACAACTTTTTAAAGTCTCCCAATTACCATGGTATGCGGACATTGCTAACTATCTTACTACAGGTACAATTCCGGCACAGTGGAAAAGGTAAGATAAGGATAAGTTCTTCAATGAGGTAAGAAAATTCCTATGGGACAACCCAAACTTATTCAAGTATTGTCTCGATCAAATTATAAGGAGATGTGTGCCGGATGATGAACAACACAGCATCATCTCCTTCTGTCATTCTCAAGCATGTGGTGGCCACTTTTCGGCTAAGAAGACCACAACCAAGATTCTGCAATGTGGGTTTTATTGGGCCACCATGTTCAAAGATACCCATGAGTTTTGTAAAACGTGTGAGCCTTGTCAGAAATTGGGAGAAATATCCCGTAGAAATATGATGCCACTCAATCCCATCTTACCAATCGAAATTTTTTATTGTTGGGGCATCGATTTCATGAGTCAATTCTCATATTCTTTCGAAAATTTGTATATATTGCTAGCCGTCGATTATGTTTCAAAATGGGTCGAGGCGATTCGATGCCGGAACAATGACCATAAAACAGTCATTTGTTTCTTAAAAGAAAATATCATTTCCCTGTTTGGAACACCTCGAGTCATTATAAGTGATGGAGGATCTCATTTTTGTAACCGCCCGTTTGAAGCTTAATGAAGAAATATGGCGTAAATCACAAAGTGAGTACTCCCTATCACCCACAAATAAGTGGACAAGCTGAGATATCCAACAGGGAGATTAAACATATTTTGGAGAAAACGGTGAACCCCGATTGTAAGGATTGGTCGCTTCGACTAACCGATGCACTCTGGGCTTACCGTACTACTTTCAAAACCCCTATTGGAATGTCTCCCTATAGACATGTCTATGGGAAAGCTTGTCACTTGCCCGTGGAGTTAGAACATAGGGCATATTGGGCAATAAAGAAGATGAATTTTGATTCCGACAAAGCAAGATCGTTGCGCAAACTTCAATTGAATGAACTTGCGGAACTCCGGAACGAGTGTTCGCTTCCCCAAGTGTAGGGTTGCGATGTAGTAATAAACTCGGTAAGACCGAGGTCGATCCACAGGGACTTGTGTAGGAATTCACAAACACATCCAATAGTGTCTATTGAGAGCTAATGTTGAGCTCATAATTGTGCATATTCTAACCCTAATTCATCACTCATTATGCATGATATACATGTTTAAAGGACCAAATTAATACATGATGTGTGATTGTAGGAACAAGATGGAGAGTTCATCATTTGAAAGCTAAATGAGGCTTCTTTCAAGCATTGAAGACCATAGGATCAAGCATGAAGGAAGACAAAAGAAAGCCAAGGCAAGGAGAGAAGAGAAAAGAAAGAAAGAAAGAAAGAAATACAGAAGAAAGAGAGCCAGACCGGTCGGCTGACCGGTCGGCCAAGGAAGCTGACCGGTCAAGACCGGTCAGCCACACACATGCTGATGGAATGCCCACGCCGACCGGTCATGACCGGTCGGCCATAGTGCTGATTTGATCAAGGAGGGCAGCCGACCGGTCAAGACCGGTCGGCCATTGCTGCTGTACCAAAAGAACAGACGGACTGCCCAAGCCCGACCGGTCATGACCGGTCGAGCATAGCTGCTGGAGACTTGCTGAAGATGTCTGACCGGTCATGACCGGTCGGACAAGGTTGCTGGACAAGGGAACTTTCAAGGCCGACCGGTCCAGACCGGTCGGCCATGCGTAACAATCACTTTCTATTTCAGAAACTCCGGAAATCTCTGCGCAATTGCGAAAGCTTATGCAATTTCTGGATCCTTCTTGCGTATTGGACTTCTCCAAGCTATAAAAGGACTTCATATCTTTATACCAAGGGGGGGAGAACGTGGAGATTGCTTAGGAGACGGATTCGACTTCGGATTTCCTGTTTTAGTAGTTTTTCTATGTTTTTAGAGGCTTTTAGTTCAAGGATGTTAGAGATGAACTAAACCCTCTTAGCTAGGGCTAAGAGGGGAAGCTCTTGATTCGTTTTTGATGGATTAATGCAACCTAGGTTTCCTTTTGTGTTTTAATTGATAAATTTTAGTTCAATTTGAGTTTGATTCAAGTACTATGTTGGTTTCTACTTTGATCTCTTGATGACTCCGGGCTCATGTGATTCTTAGTGATTCTAAGCATAGTATCTTAGCTTTTGAGCATTGTCATGCATGTGTAATGCATTGATCTACCATCGACTCCGGGCATGGTAGACGCTTTGATTGCCTTGTATGCAATGGCCTGATTTTCATGTGGGAACTCATGCAACTGAAATTCTTATCTTTTATGTATGATCTATAATATGTGTTTAGTGATTGATTTTGATTTAAATAGAGTTCAAACCATGAGTTGTAATCAGGTCTAGTGACAGGACTTGGTGTAGGCTATGGTTATGAATCTCAACTAGATTAGAAAGAGGCTTGGCCTATACAATTGAGTGTGCCCAAGGCCTGAGCGTAGTTGTGGGAATCAAATCAGTTATTAAGCACTTGTTCCAGATAATTGTGATTGAACCGCTCTATATTCCAATCGGATAAAGAAGGAATTCGATTCCGATTGAGTTACGAGAGACCTAGTTGTGTTGATGCGTTGAAACGTATCAAGAGTGGATCCTTGGCGCTCTAGTGACTTTTTAGATTGAAATTACCTTACTCATTTACTGTTTAAACCCAAATCTCATTTTCCAGCTTTAGTTCTTAATATAGTCTTAATTACTAGTTGTTTTAGTTAAATTCTGAAGATACCCATACATAAATCTCTGTGGGATCGATACTCGGTCTTTCCGAATTATTACTACTTCGCAACCCTACACTTGGGGAGTGAACAGCTAACAACCAGATTTTGTATGAGATTGATGTAAGTAACAACTTTGAACTAAATTGAAGGTAAACGATTGTAAAAAGGCACTAGGGGTTCAAGGATCCACTTGTAGCAATCCTTGATGTTCAATCCACTGTGGTTTCTCACTTTCTCAACTAGAATTGATATTAAGATCTATCTAGCCGGATGATAGAGCTGTTAAACCAAACAATCTACCATATGTAAGACCAATGCATATAACTCACTCAATGCAAGCTAGGATGAGCATGCTCAATTGCATAGGTCAATCCCAATTCTAATAGGCTCAGATCACAATCATAACCATCCTCAAGTCCTGTCACAAGACAAGGCTAGATTATGATTTGAACTTGATTCAAATCACATGCATAGTCCCACATAGCACAGAATTTCAGAAAAGTAGAACTTTGGTAGGAAGTTCCCACATGAAGATCATAGTACTAGAGCGTACTCCAATTCCTCGGATTATACAGGTCTAGACTAACACAAAGCAATTAAGAACTTAAGTAATTATCCCAAACATCCATGAGTCATCATAAGACTAAGAAAAACTACTTAAAACTTGTATAAACTTCAAACCATTGTTCATAAACATGAAATTCAATCTTAAAACCAACTAAAAACGAATTGAAACATCTTAGATTCACTACAAGCTTCACCTCTTAGTCCTAGCTAAGAGGTTAAGCCGTTCTTGATCCAGGGAAACATGAAACAACTAAGAAAAACATAAAACAAACTACAAACTAGAAGGAGTTGTGGAACTCCGAAATCCACTTCCGCTGCCTCCCACCTTGCTTAAACTCCTCTAAGATACCCTAGGAACGATCCCTAGGTGTCCTTTTATAGTGGGGAGGCTTCGCAACCTTGAAAACTTCCAGATTTTGCGTAAGAGTACGCAGTGCGCAGAGATTTTTGGGACTTGTAGAACACGTTTCATTACGCAGGCGACCGGTAGCAGTGGCTGGACGACTAGTCGCAGATACTGGACGACCGGTCTCAAAATGGCCAAAAATTGTCCAGTGAGTTTTGGGGATTTTCAACCCAGAAAATTAATTTAAGGACCGGTCGCACGACCGGTCGCAGAAGTGGACGACCGGTCGCACGACCGGTCGTGAACATTCCAGAGAGTTGTGGCCTCTGGGTCTCCTCTGTTGCATGTGCGGGCCGGTCGGACTACCGGTCCTTGACCTTGGACGATCGGTCGGACGACCGGTCGTGGGCACCTTCTTTCTGCTTTCTTTCTTCTTTTCTCTAACTTCTTTCTTTCATTCTTTGACGCTTAGCCCCTTTGATCTTCTTTGCTTCTAACTAGCATCTTTAAGTCTTCAATTGATGCTTCCTCTCTCTCATCCCTACAATCACAAATCCATGCATTAGTTTAGTCTATAAACCATAACAACAAGCATAATGAGTGATGATTGGGGTTAGAATATGCACAATTAAGAGCTCAACACACCCCCCAACCAGCATTTTGCTAGTCCTAAGCAAAACATGCGTGAAACCAATTCCATTCTCCAAAACCCAACTCTCCTTTAGAAACCATTCTTCTATACATCCCAAGATACATAAGTGCAAGAGTTAGAGAAATTAGGTAATAGAGGTTGAAACCGTAAACTCTCAAAACGTAATAAGCACCCATATGAAATTCCCGCTGATTGGTTGACAAATAGAAGAACTTGAACAAATTCAATCTAGTGTGCATAGTGAAAATTCTTTTCATGAGTTTCCAGGGTTATCTTCTTCATAAATCAACTAGACTATGGATCTCAAGGTATATAGAGCAACAACAAGCCAATGACGGAAATTTACCTTACTGTCCTTCCGATGACTTTCACACTACGTCCCATTTCCGGCTTTGATTACGGGTAGACCATCCCCCGGTTGGTAGTAGGTAGCCCTAATCGGATTTTTTCACCATTTTTCCATCATTCCCAATTTCATCCTTCCTTTTCCATTTTTCTTTTAAATTAGATAGGATTTTTAGAAATCTATATCATTCATTATTTTCCCATGGACAAGGATGGACAAAGTACCCCGGCTTGATGTCTTAACACCTTGAATCAAAATCTAACTAATCCACAAATCACATAATCCCTTCAACCCGTGAAAATCGTGTGATGTGAACTAGGTGTAAGAGTGTTCAAATTTTCTATCAATCACAAAAATAGGGGAATTCACATATAAAACCATTATGTTATGAGAAATTCAAAACTTGCAACCTCACTCACTTCATATCTCCTCTTCTTATGCTCATATCATCTTGAATGCATAGAAACAAAGTTTTCCAAAAGAGTCTTGAATTTTAGAAAAATATAAAAATTTCTACATAATTGCTCAAAATGTTACAAAACGCTAGATTCATCCAAGTGATCCGACACCCCTCAACCAAATCTTTCAGTCCTCAATGTAAAAGATGTGCAATGAACAAAACATGATAGCAATATGAACATAAAAGGGAGTGAGGAATGAGAGTACCTGAAAGAGTGAAAAGTGGAATTCTTCCTCCTTTTAACGAACCTAAGCAAAAGCAAACAAAAGTAACAAAATCCTAATCCTAACTACTCTACACCTCCATCAGACTAGGAGATCAATCATCCTGGTAGACAGGATCAGTCAGAGGTATGGACATACCTTCTGAAGGAAATTTCTCAAAGAATGGCTTTAATTGTTGCCCATTCGCCTTAAAAATATTGTCGTTCCTTGGATTTAACAACTCGACAGTCCCATATGGATAGACAGTTTGCACGATGTAGGGACCGGTCCATCGAGATCTTAATTTTTTCGAAAATAAATGTAGACGAGAATTATACAAGAGGACTTTTTGATTGATCGTGAATGTCTTACGAAGAATGTTTTTATCATGGAATATCTTCGTTTTGTCCTTGTAAATTCTCGCATTCTCATATGCTTCGTTCCGGATTTCTGCAAGTTCATTCAATTGTAGTTTGCGCAACGAGCTTGCCTTGTCAGAATCAAAATTTATCTTCTTAATTGCCCAATATGCCCTATGTTCTAACCCCACAGGCAAGTGACAAGCCTTCCCATAGACAAGTCTATAGGGAGACATTCCAATAGGGGTCTTGAAAGCAGTACGGTAGGCCCAAAGCGCATCGGTAAGCCGAAGCGACCAATCCTTGCGATCGGGGTTCACCATTTTCTCTAAAATGTGTTTAATCTCCCTATTGGATATCTCAGCTTGTCCACTAGTTTGTGGGTGATAGGGAGTGCTCACTTTGTGTGTTACGCCATATTTCTTCATTAAAGTTTCAAAAGGGCGATTACAAAAGTGAGACCCTCCATCACTTATGATGACTCGAGGTGTTCCAAACCAGGAAAGAATATTCTCTTTTAAGAAGCGAATGACCATTTTATGGTCATTATTCCGACAAGGGATGGCCTCGACTCATTTGGAAACATAGTCAACGGCAAGCAAGATGTATGTGTTTCCAAAAGAAGATGAGAATGGACCCATGAAATCAATGCCCCAACAATAAAAAATTTCGATTATTAAGATGAGATTGATTGGCATCATATTTCTACGGGAGATTCCTCCCAATTTCTGACAAGGTTCACATGTTTTGCAAAACTCATGTGTGTCTTTGAACATAGTGGGCCAATAAAACCCACATTGCAGAATTTTTGCTGTGGTCTTTTTAGCCGAAAAGTGGCCACCACATGCCTGAGAATGACAGAAGGAGATGATACTTTGTTGTTCATCATCTGGGACACATCTCCTTGTGATTTGATTGGGACAATACTTGAATAAGTATGGGTCATCCCATAGGAATTTTCGCACCTCAGTGAAGAATTTATCCTTAACTTGCTTTTCCCAATGTGTAGGAATTGTACCTGTAGCAAGATAGTTAGCAATGTCCGCATACCATGGCAATTGGGAAACAACAAAAAGTTGTTCATCAGGGAACATGTCATTGATCGCGGTCATTTCAGGGGAATCAGTGAGGACAAGTCGAGAGAGATGGTCAGCCACGACATTTTCTACTCCTTTCTTATCACGTATTTCTATGTCAAATTTCTGGAGTAGAAGGATCCATCTTAACAACCGTGGTTTAGCATCCTTCTTAGAGAGAAGGTACTTAAGTGCGGCATGGTCAGTGAATATGATGATCTTGGATCCAATCAAGTAGGACCTAAACTTGTCCAAGGCAAAAACTACGGCTAAAAGTTCTTTTTCAGTAGTAGTGTAGTTTGGTTGGGCTGAGTTTAGGGTTCTACTTGCATAGTAGATGACACATGGCTTTTTCTCTTTTCTTTGGCCTAGCACGGCCCCAATAGCATAGTCGCTAGCATCGCACATAATTGCAAAAGGACGGCTCCAATCAAGTGGTTGCATTATGGGAGCACATGTCAACATACCCTTAAGTGTGGTAAAGGCCTTTTGACATTATTCATTCCACTCGAATGAATTTTCCTTTTGAAGTAGTTTACATAAAGGACGACAGAGTGAACTGAAGTCCTTTATGAACCTTCTATAAAATCTTGCGTGTCCCAAAAAGGACCGCACATCTCGTATGCTCTTGGGTGGTGGAAGGTTGGAGATAAGATCAATTTTCGTTTTGTCCACCTCGATTCCATTTTGTGAAACGATGTGACCAAGTACAATTCCCTTTTGAACCATAAAGTGACACTTTTCCCAATTCAGCACAAGGTTCTTCTCTTCACATCTTTTCAGCACAGATTTCAAGTGCTCAAGGCACTCATCAAAGCTACAACCAAACATTGAAAAATCATCCATGAAGACTTCGAGAATTGTCCCCACCATGTCAGAAAAGATACTCATCATACAACGCTGAAAGGTGGCAAGGCATTACATAGTCCAAACGGCATCCGTCGATAGGCGAAAGTGCCGAATGGACATGTGAATGTAGTTTTTTCTTGGTCTTCACGGGCAATCTCTATTTGGTTGTAACCTGAATAGCCATCAAGGAAGCAAAAGTGGGAATGACCCGCCAACCGTTCTAAAATTTGATCAACAAACGGTAGGGGAAAGTGGTCTTTCCTCGTGACAGTGTTTAGCTTCCTGTAGTCAATGCACATTCTCCAACCGGCAGTGACTCTAGTTGGCATGAGTTCATTATTTGCATTGGCTACAATGGTTATTCCGGATTTCTTAGGCACCACTTGAGTTGGGCTCACCTATTGACTATTGGATATTTGGTAAATAATACCCACATCCAATAGTTTCACCACTTCGGCCTTAACCACATCCTTCATGTTTGGATTGAGTCGTCTTTGTGGTTGCCTGGATGTCTTCGCATTCTCCTCAAGGTGTATGCGATGAGTACAAATCAATGGGTCTACTGGGTAGTAGAATTTATCAACTTGGACTAGAACATCCTCAATCATTCCTCTCGGTATACGAATGGATCTATCAGCAAGTTGGAGTGTGGTTTTGGTGGGTTTCAATTCACCTAACCCAAGTTGTTCGTAAATGGAGCAAGGAATGAGGTTCACACTTGCCCCCAAATCGAGTAAAGCTTGTTTAATCCGGTAGTCTCCTATGATGCATGAAATGGTTGGACTAACCGGATCCTTGTATTTTTGGGGCACCTCTTGTTTGATGATAGCGCTCAAATTCTCAGTCAAAAGTACTTTGTTGTGAACATTGTGTTTCCTTTTGACCGTACACAATTCCTTTAGAAATTTGGCATAAGATGGTATTTATTTTATGGCATCCAACAATGGGATGTTGATCTTCACCTGCTTGAAAACTTCTAATATTTCCAGATTTTTGTCTAAAGGTTTAGGTGAAATCAACCTTTATGGAAACGGGGCAACCGGCTTTTATTGCCTTTCTGGTTCTTTCTCTTGTGGAGTGTTGTTTGAGCTATCATCCTCTTTGTAATTTTCCGGATCCTTAGGCTTTGGGGCCTTCACCGGATTAGATTTCTCAATTTCTTTCCCACTTCTCAAAGTGGTGATAGCTTGAACATGCTCCATATGATGGGAGGATGAGCTTGCATCTTGTATCTCAAATTGGGTTCTTAGGTTAAGAAGAGGTTGGGTAGGAACTGTGCCCTTCTCTCTAACACTAAGATGAGATTCAACTCTAGCCATTGATGTTTTCAATTCATTGATGGCTTGAGTTGAATTTTGATTGAATTTCAATTGCTCTTGCATGAACCCATCTATTTTCAAAGAGTTTGTCTTGTTATACTTAGCTTGAACCGATACAAATGCTCCCAACATCTCCTCTAGCGTAACTTTTGGAGTAATGACTAGAGATGGACCTGGTATAGGTTGAGCTTGAGGGATATTGGTTGCATTCGTAGTGGGTCCATTCCTCCAACTGAAGTTGGGATGGTTCTTCCAACTAGTATTAAACGTGTTTGAGTTTGGAGCACCAAATTGCCGTTGATAACTGTTTATGGCATTTGATTGTTCTTGTAAGATGTCCTGAACTGCTGAAATTGTGGGACAATCTTGTGTTGCATGTTGATTTTCGGCACAAATTCCACAAATAGTTTCAACGTCATTGGAGTTAATCGTCTCTCCTTTCCTCAATTCCATGGCTTCGACCTTTCTTGTGAGGCTAGCCACCCGTGCACTTATGCTATCCTCTTCTGATAAGACATACATTCCCCCTCTTTCCTTTTGTTGGCCAGTCTTGGAATTTGTTGGTTTCGATGTATCCCAAGACTGTGCATTCTCAGCCAATTCTTACAAATAATCCCATGCTTCATCAGCTTCCTTATTCATGAACTCCCCATTACACATCATCTCTACAAATTGGCGCATGGGTGAAGTCATTCCTTCATAGAAAAAGCTTATAATCCGCCAAATTTCATAGCCATGATGTGGGCATGCGTTTAATAAGTCCTTAAACCTCTCCCAACATTGGAAGAAGGTTTCATCTTCCTTTTGGGCAAAGTTCATGATAAGGCGCTTCAACATGTTTGTTTTGTGAGTAGGGAAGAAGTTTTTTATGAATTCCCTATGCATATCAGTCCATGCACCAATTGATCTTGGCCTTAATGCTTGAAGCCAACCTTTAGCTTTATCTTTAAGAGTAAAAGGGAAGAATTTGAGTCTCACCACATCATCAGTCACATTAGCAAAGTGCATGGTGATTATTACCTCATCAAACTCCTTAAGGTGCTAATAGACACTTTCACTGTCTAATCCATGAAATTTAGGGAGAAGTTGGATCACTCCCAGTTTCAAATCCACATTCCCTGCATTTGTGGGAAAATTATGCATGAGGGAGTGCTCGCTCTTGCTGGTTGTAAGAAATCACATAAAGTTCTTGGTGGGGTAACATTCTCAACCACATTCTCCCCCGTTTCAGTTTGGTTTTGGCCCAGATTAGGATTGGCCATCGGATTAGGTTAACTTGCAGCCATGTTTTCAGACAAAATTGGAGAGTTTAGATGTCTCCTAGCACGTGGCTCTCTGTTAATTCCTTCAACTATTCCCCCTTCACTAATAAGTCGGTTATTGGAATCCCGAGCCCAATGTGGCATGCAAATAAAAAAAAAATGAAACGAAAAGAGAAACGAATTCTTCCTTCCCTTCTTTACTCTTCTCTAGGACCGAAGCACAAGGTGTCTTGCAATGGCTAGGCCAGAAGCAAGGATAGAGACCGATTTCTCCTGGTCAATAGGGGTTCAAAGAACTCCCCACCTGCTCTTTGAATCCTTTGAGAAAAAGTGCAAAAAAAGAAGAAAGAGGAGTAGAGGTGAGAAAAGAAATCTCTGAGCACAAGGTGATCTAAGACGGCAGAGCCGACCAATAGGAATCCAGGTGGCACAAGGCCTACCTTTCAGAGATCCAAAAGGAGTCTCCACCCACTCTACAAGAGATGAATATGATAGGAATGAATAGGAGAAGGAGAAGAGTAAGGTTTAGAAAGATAGAACCTGATTCGGCACTTGAAATCCTTATATCTTCTTCAGCTTCCTAGAAATCCCTGAAAAAGAAAAATAAATCAAAATAAACTAAGTTAGAACTATTCCTAAAAATCCTAAATAGATTCTATTTTCAGAAATCTATGAAAAACCGTCAAAGTCCCCGGCAACGGCGCCAAAAACTTGTTCGCTTCCCCAAGTGTAGGGTTGCGATGTAGTAATAAACTCGGTAAGACCGAGGTCAATCCACAGGGACTTGTGTAGGAATTCACAAACACATCCAATAGTGTCTATTGAGAGCTAACAACCAGATTTTGTATGAGATTGATGTAAGTAACAACTTTGAACTAAATTGAAGGTAAACGATTATAAAAAGGCACTAGGGGTTCAAGGATCCACTTGTAGCAATCCTTGATGTTCAATCCACTGTGGTTTCTCACTTTCTCAACTAGAATTGATATTAAGATCTATCTAGCCGGATGATAGAGCTGTTAAACTAAACAATCTGCCATATGTAAGACCAATGCATATAACTTACTCAATGCAAGCTAGGATGAGCATGATCAATTGCATAGGTCAGTCCCAATTCCAATAGGCTCAGATCACAATCATAACCATCCTCAAGTCCTGTCACAAGACAAGGCTAGATTATGATTTGAAGTTGATTCAAATCACATGCATAGTCCCACATAGCACAGAATTTCAGAAAAGTAGAACTTTGGTAGGAAGTTCCCACATGAAGATCATAGTACTAGAGGGTACTCTAATTCCTCGGATCATATAGGTCTAGACTAACACAAAGTAATTAAGAACTTAAGTAATTCTCCCAAACATCCATGAGTCATCATAAGTGTTCGCTTCCCCAAGTGTAGGGTTGCAATGTAGTAATAAACTAGGTAATACCGAGGTCGATCCACAGGGACTTATGTAGGATGTCACAAACTCATCCACAAGTTTCTATTGAAGCTAACAATCAAAGTTTGAATAGAATGTGTGTGATTAACAGTTTAAGCTAAATTGAATGTAAACAATTATAAGAAGGCACTAGGGGTTCGAGGATTCACTTGTAGCAATCCTCGATGTTCAATCCGCTGTGGTTTCCCATTCTCTCAACTAGAATTACCAGTCAGGTCTATCTAGTCGGATGATAGAACTGTTAAACCAGAAGTCTGTAACATGTAAGTTCTGTGCATAAAGTTCACTCAACTCTAGGCTGATCTGAGCATGCTCATTGCATAGGTCATTCACCTTTTCTATAGGTCCAATTCCCAATCATAACCATCCTCAAGTCTTCTCACAAGACAAGGCTAGATCATGATTTGAACTGGATTCAAATTATATGCACAGTCCATACATATTCCAGATAATCAACCAAAACTAGAACTTTGGCATGAAGCCCCTTTATGAAGAGCTTGGTACTAGAGCGCACTCCAATTCCTCGGATCATACAGGTCTAGACCGTTGCAAACAAATTAAGAAGATAAGTAATTCATCCAAACATCCATGAGTCATCACAAGACTAAGAGAAATTACTTAAAAACTTGTATAAACTTCAAACCTTAGTTCATAATCATGAATTCCAAACTGAAAACCACTTAACTACGAATTAAAACATCTTGGATACACTACAAGCTTCACCTCTTAGCCCTAGCTAAGAGGTTTAGCTGCTCATGATCCAAGGAAACATGAAACAACTCTTAAAAACATGAAAACAGCAAAGCAAACCAAAAGGAGTTGTGAAACTCCAATCTTCACTTCCACAGCCTCCAACCTCGCTTGAACCCTTCTAGGATACCCTAGAAATAATCCCTAGGTGTCTATTTATAGTTTGGAGGCTCCCCAACATCGGAAGAATCGGAAATTTGCGTAACACTTCCGCAGCGCAGAGAATTTCGGGAAGAAATTAGAAAGTTCTAACTCAGTACGCATGGCCGACCGGTCAAGACCGGTCGGCCTCAAGTGAAAATACTCCAGCAGGTATGCTCGACCGGTCAAGACCGGTCGGGCCTTTTAGAACCGCAATCCAGCAAGCCACTCCGACCGGTCAAGACCGGTCGGATGTTTTTCTTCCCATTGCAGCAACACTGACCGACCGGTCTTGACCGGTCGGTCTTATTCATTGAATTCCCAGCAGCACTGTCCGACCGGTCATGACCGGTCGGACGTCTTTAGCAGCATCCTCCATACATGGCAGACCGGTTACTGACCGGTCTGGCTTCCTTGGCCGACCGGTCACGACCGGTCAGCACTTTTTCTTCTTTGCTTTCTTCTCTTTCTTTCTTCTTTTCTCTTCTTTCCTTGCTTTCTTCTCTTCGATCTTCCTTCAATACTTCATCCTATGGTCTTCAATACTTGTAAGGAGCCTCATTTAGCTTTCAAATGGTGAGCTCTCCATCTTGTCCCTACAATCACACATCATGCATTAAGTTAGTTCTTTAAACGTATATATCGTGCATAATGAGTGATGCATTGGGGTAAGAATATGCATAATTATGAGCTCAACAATAAGACTAAGAAAACCTACTTAGAACTTGTATAAACTTTAAACCATTGTTCATAAACATGAAATTAATTCTTAAAACCAACTAAAAACGAATTGAAACATCTTAGATTCACTACAAGCTTCACCTCTAAGCCATAGCTAAGAGGTTTAGCCGTTCATGATCCAAGGAAACATGAAACAACTAAGAAAAATATAAAACAAACTACAAACTAGAAGGAGTTGTGGAACTCCAAAATCCACTTCCGCCGCCTCCCACCTTGCTTAAACTCCTCTAAGATACCCTAGGAACGATCCCTAGGTGTCCTTTTATAGTGGGGAGGCTTTGCAACCTCGGAAACTTCCAGATTTTGCGTAAGAGTACGCAGTGCGCAGAGATTTTCGGGACTTGTAGAACACGTTTCATTACGCAGGTGACCGGTCGCAGTGGCTGGACGACCGGTCGCAGATACTGGACGACCAGTCTCAAAATGGCCAAAAAGTGTCCAGTGAGTTTCGGGGATTTTCAACCCAGAAAATTAATTTAAGGACCGATCGCACGACAGGTCGCAGAAGTGGACGACCGGTCGTGAACATTGCAGAGAGTTGTGGCCTCTGGGTCTCCTCTGTTGCATGTGCGGACCGATCGGACGACCGGTCCTTGACCTTGGACGACCGGTCGTGGGCACCTTCTTTCTGCTTTCTTTCTTCTTTTCTCTGACTTCTTTATTTCATTCTTTGACGCTTAGCCCCTTTGATCTTTTTTGCTTCTAACTAGCATCTTTAAGTCTTCAATTGATGCTTCCTCTCTCTCATCCCTACAATCACAAATCCATGCATTAGTTTAGTCTATAAACCATAATAACAAGCATAATGAGTGATGAATTGGGGTTAGAATATGCACAATTAAGAGCTCAACAATGAGGCATATGAAAATGCGAGAATTTACAAGGATAAGACCAAAGTGTTCCATGATAAGAACATTCTTTGTAAGACCTTCACGATTAATCAAAAGGTCCTTATGTATAATTCTCTACTACATTTATTTCTGGAAAAATTGAGATCTCGATGGACTGGTCCCTAGATTGTAAAAACTGTTTATCCATATGGGACAGTTGAGTTGTTAAATCCAAGGAACGGTAATATCTTTAAAGCAAATGGTCAGCGATTAAAACCGTTTTTTGAGAATTTTCCTTCAGAAGGTATGTCCATACCTCTGACTGATCCTATGTATCAGGATAATTGATCTCCTAGTCTGATGGAGGTATAAAGTTGTTAGGATTACGATTTTATTGCTTTTAGTTTGCTTTTTCATAGGGTTGATAGAAGGAGGTAGAATTCCAGTTTTTGTTCTCTCGGCTACTCTCATCCCACATCCCCTTTATTTTGTATTTGCCCTCATGTTTTATTCATTGCATACCTTTTACATTGAGGACAATGCAAGATTTGATTGGGGGGTGTGGGATCACTAGGATGAATCCAGTGTTTTGTAACATCTCGAGCAATATTGTAGAACTTTTTCAATTTTTCTACAAATTCAAAACTCCATTGGAAAACTTTGTTTCTATGTAGTTGGGATGGCGTGAGTATAAGAAAAAGGAGAGGCAAAGTGAGTGAAGTTGAATATCTTGAACAATTTCAAAGATACTAGTTTTATATGTGAATCTCCCTATTTTTATGATTGATAGAATTTCTAAACACTTTTACACCTACTTCACATTACACGATTCTCATGCTTTGAAAGGATTATGCAAAAATGTGAATTGGTTATGTTTGGATTCGAGGTGTTGAGAAACCAAGCCGGGGTACTTTGTCCATCCTTGTCCATGGGAAAATAACGAAAGATATGGATTTCTAAAAATTCTATCTGATTAAAAAGAAAACGGAAAGGAATGATGAAAATATGGGAATGATGGAGAATATGGTGGAAAATTTCAAAAAGGGCTACCTATTACCAACCGGGGGATGGTCTACCCGTAACTAAAGCCGGAAATGGGACGTAGTATGAAAGTCGTCGGAAGGATGGTAAGGTTGTTATAGTCGAAAATAGCGGAGATCATCTGCTGGAGACTTCTTATTATATTCTGAAGATACTCCGACCCCGCGAGCACGTCTATCCGACTATCGAGAACGTCTGTTCGCGACTCGCATATTCTGAAGATGCTCCGACCCTGCGAGCACGTCTATCCGACTATCGAGAACGTCTGTTCACGACTCGCATATTCTGAAGATACTCCGACCCCGCGAGCGCGTCTATCCGACTATCGAGAACGTCTGTTCGCGGCTCGCATATTAGGAAAAACGATGCTCGATTACTGAAGCTTCGAAAAGTTGAGATCGATAGTTAAATACTGGAAGGTGAGAGGAGTTGTATTTTTCCTGCGAGCAGACCTTCTCACAAGTCGATGAAAGGTGTCGTATCTGAATGAGCAAGCACTTGGATTCACGACCATCTTCCAACATGCGAACAACTTTTTCCTGTGGTGACATCCCTTAGCCCTCAGTACCAGCAGCCCGTATAGGCCGATTTTGGCCTTATCTTCTTCAGTGGTTTCGAGTCTCAAGGGATCACTATCAAGGAACGAAACTATCGAACGAGTCATTGGATTAGATATCCTTTCTATCTGAGGATAAGAATCTTATCCCACGAAATCAGCGGGATCTCGATATCTTACGTAATAGATTGGATCATTTCAGATCTATATAAGGAGAAGACTCCATTAAGATACAGGTACACAATATTCAATCTCTAGCCTCGTTTTGCTTGGTTATTCTTCTTCTTCTTGCTTTGCCTGACTTAAGCATCGGAGGGCTAACGGCTGGACACCAGCCACCCTTAGTTGCTTTCTGTCTTCTTACAGGCCCGACGGAGGAAGTCTCTATTGGAGAGAAGGTGAACGACCGGAGGATCCTGTTACAAAATCTGACGTTAACAGTTCGGTGCCGTCTGTGGGAACGACTTGATCGTCAAAGTCAATCGTTCTAACCACTGATCGAAATCCTTCTGATATGCCTCCTAAAAAGGCTGTTCATCCTTCGACTTCAAGGCAGGCACCACCTCCGCCCGACGAGACGGAATCCGTACCTGTCCCTCTCCCCACTTCGACGAATATCCCTCAAGGAGCCCCAAATATGCCGTCAGCGAATCCATTATTGGAGGCCTTTGGAAATCAAGACGACGTTCTACGTTTCCTCGGAACTACTCTTCTAACTCTAAATGCCGGAGTCCAGGCCCTGTCAAATCGACTTGATCAGCATTTCCCCGAACCATAGAGACAACCCTCCGAGGGGCTACCACCGCAACCCATTCCGGTGGCTTCCAGACATTCTGTGGACGAACCACAGGTTCAACCAAATCATCCTCCGTCAAACCGAACACCACTCGGCAACCACCCCCCTGTGCTGCCTCCACATTCCGTACATTCTAGTGCGTCTTGCCAACCTCAACCTCAGGACTCCACCGTCGAAACATCAGGCTATACCTTACCATGGGAAGGAGATCTCAAAAGAATCCATGATCGTTTTGACGTTATAGAGCAGCGATACCGGTCAAATCGACCATCTACCATTATGGCGGCGATACATCAATCCGAGTCTCGCTTCACCAGCGAGGTTATGGAAGCACCGTTACCTAGAAAGTATCAAACACCTGTTATCACCCCGTACACAGGTATTGGCGACCCTCTTGAACACCTGAAAACATACAGGTCTCTTATGGAGTTGGAGGGTCATGGCTCGGAAATCATGTGTAGGGCTTTTTCCCTAACTTTAAAGGAAGCTGCTCGTACGTGGTTCCGGGGACTAAAACCTCATTCCATCAGCTCCTTTTCATAGTTATCGGAGATATTCCTTTCTCAATTCATGGGAAGCATTCGCATTAAGAAGCCAGCCTCCCATCTAATGGATCTGAAACAGCAGCATGGTGAGACAATAAAGGAGTTCACAGTACGGTTCACTGCAGAAGTCGTTCAAACTGAAGGTTATACTGAAGAAAAAGGTCTCACAGCCCTTATAGCCGGAATAACGAGCGAGAAATTCAAGTTTGCCTTAGATAAAAGCCCTCCGAAAACTATGGCAGAGTTCCAAGCCAAAGCTCAGAAGTATATCAATGCAGAAGAAGTCGCATTGACACGCCATGGAGTACAGGGTAAGAAACGCAAGCCAGAGGGAACCTCTTCTGCAGATAAAAAATATCGTCGTGATCAGCGCAATCGTTCTCCCAAGAAGCCTTATTCTGGTAAATATCATAACTACACTCCTCTCAATCGGTCTCATGAAAAGGTTCTAATGAAAATTAAACACAAGTCATATGTAAAGTGGCCTGCAAAGATCAAATCTGATCCCGAGAAGAGAGACAAGAGCAAGTTCTGTTACTTCCACAAAGATCCCAGGCATAGAACCCAGGACTTCATCTCTCTACGAGATCATATTGAAGCCCTTATTCGAAAGGGCCACCTCCAGGATTATGTCGCTCGCAAAAATCGATCACCAGAAAGGGCGAAAGTCTCACCACGCCAAAAGGAACCATCTCATCATCATACTGCCCAAGAGGACGCTGAGCCAACTGGAGAAATCCGCACCATCGTCGGAGGACCAGCTTGTGGGGGCGACTCTCAAGCTTCAAGGAAAGCGTACACTCGGAAGGCGTCTAAAGAACCCCAGCATATTTATTGGCTGGAACAGGCATCCAGCACGTCAAAAGCCAGCTATCTTCTAATTTCCTTCTCCCTCGAAGATGCAGCAGGAATTCACTTCCCTCACGAAGACTCCATCGTAGTCGCATTAAAGGTATCGAATTATCTGATTCATCGAATTATGGTGGATACAGGTAGTTCAGCAGATATTCTGTATCTGGAGGCTTTCAACAAAATGGCACTTGCCAGAAGCCTACTCAAACCAGTTTCAACTCCTCTCGTCGGCTTCGGAGGTGAGGTGGTAACACCTGAAGGAAGCATTGATCTCCCAATTACTTTTGGAGAAAGTCCAGCGAAGACTACCGTCTTTGTAAACTTCCTCGTGGTGGATCGTAAATCAGCATATAACGCCATTTTGGGGCGGCCATCGCTTAATAAAGTTGGGGCAACCTTACACCCATCCTATTTATGCGTCAAGTTCCCTACCCCGAATGGTTTTGGGGTTGTGCGAGGAAATCAAAAGGAGGCTTGGTCTTACTACGAGATAGCCATACAAGATCGAAAGAAAGCTCAAGCGACACCCGTTATGGTGATAGCACAAGATTCACCCAACTCTTCAACAAACACCTCGTTAGATCCGAGAGAAAACGCCCTTCAATCAGGAACTCCTGGGGAAGAGACAGTGGCGATTCAATTAACCAAAGACGACCCGTCCAAGGTCGTATACATTGGATCCTCTTTAACTGGTGTCTATCGTGACGATCTGGTCCGTTTTCTCGCCGAATACCAAGACGTGTTTGATTGGTCTCATAAAGATATGCCAGGCATCGACCCTAATGTCATCGCACATCGTCTGAATATCGACCCGAAGCATAAACCCGTACACCAGCGTCAACGCGCCTTCACTGCAGAAAGGAAAATGGCGATCAAAGCTGAAGTCGAGAAGCTGCTTACGGTTAATTTCATAAAAGAAGTTGACTACCCAGAGTGGGTCGCTAACGTAGTTCTCGTCCGCAAAGTTAATGGCAAATGGAGAATGTGCGTCGACTATTCAGATTTGAACAAAGCCTGTCCCAAAGATGGCTTCCTGACGCCGCGGATCGACCAGCTGGTCGATTCAACAGCAGGACACGCTCTGCTTAGTTTTATGGATGCTTATTCTGGTTACAACCAGATCATGATGCATCCACCTGATAGCCAGCATACCGCCTTCATCACAGATCGGGGATTATATTACTACCAGGTAATGCCGTTTGGTCTTAAAAATGCAGGGGCCACATATCAGCGCCTCGTCAACAAAATATTCGCTGCCCAAATTGGAAGAAATATGGAATTTTACGTCGATAACATGCTCGTGAAAAGCATCGTAGAAGATGACCATCTTTCTGACCTTCAAGAAGTCTTCGATCTAATGAGGAAATATCAGATGAAGTTGAATCCAAAAAAGTGTGCATTCGGGGTATCTGCTGGAAAGTTCCTCGGATTCATGGTCGGTCAGCGAGGAATTGAGGCAAATCTCGAAAAAATAAAAGCATTGTTGGAGATGAAATCCCCGACCACTCTTAAGGACGTCCAGCGTTTGGCTGGTCACATCGCATCGTTGAACAGGTTCATCTCACGAGCGTCTGACAAATGCTTACCATTCTTCAAACTCCTTCGTGCAACGGTCAAGTCTGATTGGAAATGGACACCACAGTGTGAAGAAGCCTTTCAACAACTGAAGCAATACCTGAGCACACCCCCCATTTTATCTAAACCTGTAGCACATGAGCAACTCATTCTTTATTTATCTGTGTCCTCTATGGCCGTTAGTGCCGTTTTAATAAGAGAAGATTCCGGGGTGCAAAGGCCCGTTTATTATATCAGTCGAGCAATGGTTGATGTAGAAACCCGGTATTCTGATATGGAAAAGCTGGCCCTGGCCTTAGTCACGGCAGCTCGAAAACTGCGACCATACTTTCAAGCCCACGCTATTCTAGTACCAACAAATCATCCGTTACGGCAAGTCCTTCAAAAACCTAAGGCTTCCGGACGCTTAACTAAATGGGCGGTCGAGATCAGCAAGCACGATATCTCATTCTGCCCCAGGACTGCAGTCAAGGGCCATGCCGTGGCTGACTTTATCGCCGAATTCACATACTCTTCCGATGATAATGCCGCGATCAACGACCAGCCTTCTTGGTCACTCTTCGTGGACGAGTCGTCGCGGGCCACTGGTAGCGGAGCAGGCCTAATTTTAGTGGCTCCCGACGGGTCGCATTTCCAATATGCTCTACGTTTCGATTCTCGCATCTCAAATAATGAAGCGGAATATGAGGCCCTGATCGTCGGCCTCGAACTAGCAATTGTCCTTTCAATTAATCATCTGCTAATTCATAGCGACTCCCAGCTCATTGTCAACCAAGTACTTGGGGAATTCGAGGCCAAAGAAGAAAGGATGGCCTTATACAAGTCTCGTGTCCTCATCCTGCTCGCGAAACTGAACACTTATGAAATAATTCATATTCCTCGCGAGAAGAACCAACTCGCAGATTCCCTGGCAAAGCTCGCCTCTGCACCAGAATCTGAATTATCACATTCAATCCCCATCGAGCATCTTCAGAACCCGAGTATCGACCAAGCAACTCTTGAGCAAGTATATTGGTACAATCATCTCCATGTTGGATGGACCCCATTATCATTTATCTCAGAGACGGATACCTCCCAGACGACAAGAAAGTTGCAAGACAAATTCGTCATCGAGCCGCCAGGTATACCTTACAAGACGGAATATTGTTACGCAAAAGTTTTTCCTTGCCTTATTTAAGGTGTCTTCATCCAGAAGAAGCACTTCGTGTTCTCGATGAAATACACCAGGGGGCATGCGGTAACCACCCCAGGGGGCGATCCCTAGCATATAAGGCGATGAGGCAAGGATATTATTGGCCCACTATGAAAGCAGATGCAATTGCATTCTCCAAAAAATGTGACAAGTGCCAGCGATATTCTCCTATACCTCATGTACCATCCGAGCGAATGACTCCAGTAGATAGTCCTTGGCCTTTCGCGAATGGGGGGTTGATATCATCGGTCCCTTGCCTACTGGAAAAGGATAAAATAGATTCGCGATAGTGGGAGTCGATTACTTTACCAAATGGGCCGAAGTAGAACCATTAGCCAAGATTACTGAAAAACAAACTACTAAGTTCATATGGAGAATATCATATGCCGTTTCGGGCTCCCTCACACTATAATTACCGATAACGGAACACAGTTCGACAACGCAGCCTTTGATGAATTTTGTGAAAAGTGGAAGATACATAACCTCCGCACCTCTCCATATCATCCTCAGGCAAATGGGCAAGTTGAGGCAGTGAATAAGATCATCAAGCACCACTTAAAGACCAAGCTAGGTGAATGTAAAGGTATATGGCCGGAACTTCTGCCAGAAATACTATGGGCATATAGAACCACGACTTGTACATCAACAGGTGAAACCCCTTTCTCCTTAGCATTTGGTGTCGACGCAGTAGTACCAATGGAAATTCAAGTGCCCTCGTATCGGATCGAGCAGTATGACCCCGTGGGTAATCAGGAAGATCTTCGACTTCATCTCGACCTCTTGGAAGAACGAAGAAATACCTCCCAAGTATGAGCGGCCGCATATCAACAACGTATTGCTCGCTATCGAAATGCTAAGGTTCGGCCTAGATCTTTCAAGCTCGGAGATTTGGTCCTGAAGCAAAAACTCGGAGTTCCCGCTCGTTCGCTGGATCCAAATTGGGAAGGCCCGTATCAGGTTATTAAGATTGTGCGACCTGGTACTTATTACCTCGAAGACATGCAGGGAAAACCCATACGTCGCCGTTGGCACGTGGAGCATTTGCTACAATATTACCCCTAGATTCCATGTAGTTCATAACAACATTTTATGAATAAAAAGTCAAAGATATCTTTTGGTCGCTATTCCATTCGCTTGGACCTGAATAGCCCTGAAGAGGATGCATACAATCTCTTGGCCAATTGCCTACCTTTGGTAGGGTTAAATTCACCTAGGATGGTCGCATTTCCATTTTATAGATAAAAAACAACACTGCAGAAGAGTCTGTTTGTACTCTCGACCATCCTTCTACCCTTGGTAAACTTGGAGTCTCAATCGATAGATCAGTCTATCTCCACGAGGGTATGGTCATCACGACCCCCTGGATTGAGCACAATACATTTCTCAATCGATAGATCAGTCTATCTCCACGAGGGTATGGTCATCATGACCCCCCGGATTGAGCACAATACATTTCTCAATCGATAGATCAGTCTATCTCCACAAGGGTATGGTCATCACGACCCCCCGGATTGAGCACAATTCATTTCTCAATCGATGGATCAGTCTATCTCCACGAAGGTATGGTCGCTACGACCCCCCGGGTAGAGCATAAACTCATTGAAACGAGAAGGCATTCATTGCATGAAGGGGAAAGAGAAAGTAAACAAGAAGAACAAGAACACTTCCAAAAATATCTTTTCATTAATGTCAAATGTTTACAAATGTCAGCTCACAAGTACAGGAGAAAGGAAAACAAAAAGGAAAATCAATCTCTCGGAGGAGGAGCCGTGCTCTCGACTTCAGGGCCCATTTCTGGAGCCCCTCCAGCCTGCGTGGCTTCAGTCACCTCGTTCTCAGCAGCAGCTTGCTCCTCTGCAGCTATGATGGTCGCGACTCGCCCATATTCCCCCATATCAAAGGATGGGGACATTCGTTGCACTACTCTTAGTGCAAAGTTGCGACCAGCATCATATGACTCATATCTTTCATCATCATATAGCTGCGAATTCCGAAACTCGGAAATTGCCCGAGGCCCTTCCTCCGAGAGCATTTTTACCATGGCGACTTTCTCCTCGTCCCAGTGGATCGAGTCGTCCTTAAGCTGTGCGAGATCGGAACGCTCCTTCTCCAAGTTCCCGCTGGCTTCTTTAAGCTGCGACTTAGACTCCGCAAGCCGCTCCTCTAACGAGATCTTGTCTTGACGAAAGATCTCCCTCTCTCTCTCCGCTTTCTCCTTCAATCCTGCGAGCTTCGCGAAGTTAGAGTCCAAAGCCTGATACCTATCGGTCAGGACTTGAACTTTTTCGATGAGGATCTTCTTCTCCTCATCTCTCTTCGAGATCACTGCCTCGCGGACCTTGAGGAGTTGATCTCGTCCCTGAACCGCCTTCTCCAAGGCGATCCTCTTCCCTTCTGCCTCATCGATCACGCGATGAGCGGCGATGATATCTCGCTTCGTCCGTAAGATGAGATCTGAGCCCTGCAAAAAAAAAAAAAAGAAAGAGAAAAACGTGAGAAAAAATACTGAGAGCCCAAAAATAATGAAGTTAAACAAAATCTCCAAGGTCTTACCTGAACCATCCTTACCCCAGCCTCAAGGAAGAGGTTCTCAGGGCTTGGCTCGGGAAGAGAGCCAAAAGTTTGGGGGGTAACGTTGTCGAACAAAAATTTACAAATTGGATGGAGGTGGCGAGGAATAGAGTATGTCCTACCTTCAGATGGCTGGGCAACGACCAACCCAGCCGTGCTCGCGACAGGCGGGGCCATCGACTCACGAGCAGGTCCCTGCTCGCCAGCAGGGGTCATCTCGCGAGCAGGAACCATCTCGCGAGCAGGAACCGGCTCGTGAGGTTCTATTCGCTCGCGAGCCTCTTCAGCTGGGGGGCAGCTGTCCCCTGCCCCATCAGGGGAGTTGTCAGTGATGTTAATCACTGGCGGTCCAGGTGCGACCACCAGTGAGGGGATGTTGGGCACTGCTGGTGCCCCCACTGTGCTCGCTAGAAGGGCAGGTTGGTCGCTACCCTTGCGGGCGGATGGTTGAGTAGGCCCGACAGACTTCTTCTGCCTTTTCGAGCTTGTGCCTTTGAGTCGGGGCAACAAACCCCTCTTTTCTCCCGCCTTTGTCATTGCGACTTCTTCGCTGGATATTAATCCCACTGCGGCGAGTCGCGAGGGGGACAAGCAGGCCTCGATGTGCCTATCACCAACAGGCACCTTGTATACCCTTACTATCTTCTCGTTAATCCCTCCCTTCAAATTTAGTTTGTTCAAGGCCGGGATACCTGCGAGCACAAACAGAGGTCAAAGAATGAAGTGAAACCCTAAAATCTTAACTGGAGAAACAGCACAATGTGGGACTGTGCTTACCTTCACAGAAAAGACGGGTCACCCCTGGACCCCTGGAGGAAGCAGACTCCCAGTTCCCGGAAGCATAGAACCACCGTTTCCTCCAGCCGGGATAGTTCGAGGAGGGTTTCCCTAGCACGAAGTTATCCCGGTGCCAGTAACACAGGTAGTACCAGCCTTCGCTGGAGGGCGCCTTCTTCAGACGGAACATACGGAGGAACTCTTCCGCCGTGAGCTCCCCGTTGCCGGCCTGAGCCCAGAGGGCAAAGGAGCCCAGAACTAACCTCCATCCGTTCACAATGAGTTGCCCGGGGGAAATCTTGTAACATCGGAGAACGTCGCATATGAAGGGATGGAGGGGAAGGCGTACCCCCAGGATGAGTTGGTACTCATAAAAAGCTACGCATCCTGGGGGAGGGGAGTCTGGTATCTCTCCATCTCCGGGCAATCGGAGAATGATTGAGTCTGGGATCAGATATCTCTCCCGCAACTCAACCAGTCGGTCCTCCGATAAGACAGAAGGATATCCGGATGCTGTGTATCTCCCTGCCGGAACCCTCGCATTACTAGAAGCAGACGATTTCGGAGTGGCATCACCTAGAGGGACGGTGGTCTCTTCAGAGTTCCCAGCCATGAGAAGATTAAAAGAAGAAAAAGAGGAAAAAGGAAATGTACCCAAGTATAAAAAAAAGAGAGGAAAGAGGAACACCAAAGGAAGAAGTTGGAGAAGAAAATGACGGGAGAATTCTTTCGTTCGAAAAAATTCTGTAGAAAACCAGAGAAATGGCGGACTCCGTATATTTATAGGCAATCATTCCGCCGCATCTGGTGATACGTGGCAGCCCCCCCCTTTGGCGCGGCAGTCGAGCAGGCACGCCCATTAACTCTCCAGACACGTGACGAGCGTCTCTTCACTTCCTGACTGCGGAAAGGCTGCGAAAAGCTGGCGCTCATTAATTCTAGCCTAATCATGTACGGTTTCATTCTCGATAAAGGCAGCAGGCGGTTACGTGTGATAGTGAATAAGTCCTTCCCTTAGAATTCTTGGCGGTAGGGACTTGGGGGGCATCTGTTATAGTCGAAAATAGCGGAGATCATCTGCTGGAGACTTCTTATTATATTCTGAAGATACTCCGACCCAGCGAGCACGTCTATCCGACTATCGAGAATGTCTGTTCGGACTCGCATATTCTGAAGATACTCCGACCCCGCGAGTACGTCTATACGACTATCGAGAACGCCTGTTCACGACTTGCATATTCTGAAGATACTCCGACCCCGCGAGCGCGTCTATACGACTATCGAGAACGTCTGTTCGCGGCTCGCATATTAGGAAAAACGATGCTCTATTACCAAAGCTTCGAAAAGTTGAGATCGATAGTCAAATACTGGAAGGCGAGAGGAGTTGTATTTTTCCTGCGAGCAGACCTTCTCACAAGTCGATGAAAGGTGTCATATCTGAATGAGCAAGCACTTGGATTCACGACCATCTTCCAACATGCGAACAACTTTTTTCTGTGGTGACATCCCTTAGCCCTCAGTACCAGCAGCCCGTATAGGCCGATTTTGGGCTTATCTTCTTCAGTGGTTCAGAGTCTCAAGGGATCGCTATCAAGGAACGAAACTATCGGACGAGTCATTGGATTAGATTTCCTTTCTATCTGAAGATAAGCCACGAAATCAGCGGGATCTCGATATCTTACGTAACAGATTGGATCATTTCAGATCTATATAAGGAGAAGACTCCATTAAGATACAGGTACACAATATTCAATCTCTAGCCTCGTTTTGCCTGGTTATTCTTCTTCTTCTTGCTTTGCCTAACTTAAGCATCGGAGGGCTAACGGCTGGACACCAGCCACCCTTAGTTGCTTTCTGTCTTCTTATAGGCCCGGCGGAGGAAGTCTCTGTTAGAGAGAAGGTGAACGACCAGAGGATCCTGTTACAAAATCTGACGTTAACAAAGGTAAATTCCTGTCATAGGCTTGTTGTTGATCTATACACCATTGAGTCCATACCTTAGTTAATTCATGAAGAAGGTAACCCCGAAAATCTATGAGATGAGCATTTATGGAGCACACTAGGTTAAATTGTTTGGATTCATCTATTTATAAATCAATCAGCGGGAATTTCATATGAGTACTTGGTATATTTTGGAAAATTCAAGGTTTCAACTTTTATCATTAGGCATTTCTGAATTCTTTACACTTGCATATCATTGAATATATAGAAACATGGTTTCTAAAGGAGAGTTGGGTTTTGAATAATGGAATTTGCTTCACTCATGTTTTGCTCGGGACTAGAAAAATGCTGGTTGGGGGTGTGTTGAGCTCTTAAATGTGCAGACTCTAACCCCATTTCATTACTAACAATGCTTGAAATAAGTGATTAAAGACCCAACTAATGCATGGTTTTGTGGTTGTGGGAGTGAGAGAGAGAATTCATCAAATGAGGGCTAAGAGATGCTATTTGCACACCTTGAAGATCAAAGGAATGAAGGACCAAAGGTGGAGCAAAAGTGCATTGAAGATGAAGGAGAATTCAGCTAATTTCATGTCCACCGGCTGACCAAACCCTCCAGAAACAAGAAAATCTCTGGACATATTTTCTGAAGGCCGACCCCTTGACCGACCGGCCGGACAGACTGATCGATCGGTCGGCCGACCGGCCGGCTGAAGGGTCGGCCTATTCATTTTAGTGTCTAGTGAATTTAGCAGATTTAAAGCATGTCCACTGGCCGACTGGCAGACCAGTCGGCTAGTGGGTCGAACTGTGTAAAGAATACTCTAGTGAAAATTGCAATTGTAGGCACTTTGTCCGACCGGCCGGACAGGGGGTCCGACCGGCCGGTCAACACTCAGAAACATCCGGAGCTCCGAAAATCTCTGCGCAAAACGCTAATCTTGTGGGATTTCTCGAAGTTTCTTCACACCTAGGGCTTCAAAGCTATAAAAGGACTTCCCTAACTCGTTCCTAAGGCATCCTAGAAGAGATTTAGCACGGTGGGAGGTGATGGAAGTCAGATTCGGAGTTCTACAACTCCTAGTTTGTTCTTTTAGTTTTATGTTTTTCTTAGTTGTTTTCATGTTTCCTTGGATCATGAACGGCTAAACCTCTTAGCTAGGGCTAAGAGGTGAAGCTTGTAGTGAATCTAAGATGTTTCAATTCGTTTTATTTGGTTTCAAGTTAGATTATTAGTGAAAAACAATGGTTGAAGTTTGAATAAAGTTCTAAGTAGTTTTTCTTAATCTTATGATGGCTCATAGATGTTTAAATGAATTGCTTGAGTTCTTAATTGTTTTGAATTATTCTAGACCTGTACGATCTGAGGAATTGGATTCAATATGCTCTAGACCTATGATCCTCATGTGGGAACTTCATATCAAAAGTTCTATTTTTCTGGAATTTCTGCCTGTGTGTGGTTGTTTATGTGATTTGATTTGAGTTCAAATCATGATCTAGTTATACTTTGTGATAGAATTTAATGATGATTATGATTGTGATCTTAACCTATTGGAACTAGGATTGATCTATGCAATTGAGTGTGCTCAAGTCCTAACTTGAATTGAGAGAATCATGTATCACACATATGATAGATTGTTTGTTTTAACTGCTCTATCATCCCGGCTAGATAGAACTTAAGTTCGATTCTAGTTGAGAAAGTGAGAAACCACTGCGAATTCAGCATCAAGGATTGCTACAAGTGGATCCTTGAACCCCTAGTGCTTTTTATTATTGATTACATTCAATTTAGTTCAAAATATTTATCTACATCAAATTCTTAAAATCCTGCTTAGTTAACTCTTAAGTAGAAACCATTGGAAGTGTTTTGTGAATTCCTACACAAGTCCCTGTGGATCGACCTCGGTCTTACCTTGGGGAAGCGAATAGTACACCCTTAAATCTTAGAATCATGGAGTATGTAAGACACTTAGACATATTGTCTGGTAGTACCTACACCAGTTAGCATAGTAGGTGGATTAAATTTCGAGGACGAAATTCTGTGTAAGGGTGGTAGAATGTAATATCCCAAAAATTTGGGTGCACGAGTAATTACACGAGTGCATGTTCACACGTGAGAAATTTAAATTATAGGCCATGCGTTATTCTCACGTATACACACAGGTATACACTTTTGTACGTATTCCAACACTTTTTGGCCTCTGAAAAACTTAGTGTACTTAGTCTTAAGTCAATAGACTAATCATTAAAAATGATCTGTCATAGCTAGATTGAAAGATCTAACCATCAACTTCAATTTCAAACTACGCGATCAACGTAGACCAGCCGTACGATCTCCACATCGACGTGTACACATGTCTGACCATAAATATGATCCGTCCATCTTGTCTGTCACCAAGCATATGCTTAGATCATTGATTTTCAGACCCTATGGACCTGCTCAGGCATGTTTATAACACCCTAGGGTTTTTAAATCATTTAAATTATAATTTAGTTAATTATTTAATAAATTAAATAACTTTTAGTATTGATAAATTAATAAAAACTAATCCGTAGAGAATTTGGGTATGGTTCCTTTATTAAAGTTGCTCAGAATAAACCCTAAAATAGCGTAGAAGTGTTAGATTTCACAAACCTCATAAATTTATGATAATTATGAGAATGCCATTATTTAAACTTAAGTTAAATTGTCATTTTTAAGTATTATGATTTAAGGCGATCACTTTCATGCAAAACTTCATATATGAGTTTTAGAACACATTTTAGCCGTACACATCGAATTTCAGCCCTCCAATCATCCTACAAATGCCCTAATCGAAAATTAGTCCATAAACGACTCGTTTCAACTCGGATCCGTCTCAAATTTCATGGTAGTAGTTACAATTGGATGACAGACCTGTCTGATGGAGCAGATATTTTGAATCCATTGTAGTGGACCCATGTGCACTGACCGGTTGGTCACCCATAATTTCGTAGGGCGCACGCACACACGGAAGAGAAAATCTCTCTTCTTCTCCACTCCTCGCTGCGACAGCATTGCTGGCTGGCAACGTGGACATTCCACACCGTTCATTATTTGGGCCCCAAAACTTTGATCCAAGTCGTTCATGAGGTCGGTAACCTCTCAACATTCAGTCGTTTACAATCTTTCACCCATTCGTCATTTGCATGGCCCGCACCAAATCACCATCCAAAGCCAAAGATGATCAAGATCCGTTGATCCACTCCGCATGATCAGTCCAAACTTCACCCTGAGAATCGTGTGGACCCCACCTAGCTTCCCAATGGCCCGCATGTGTAAAGAATCCCTGAAATAGAGTCCTCCAACTCAACTCGAAGACAGCCTGCGTACGCCTATCTCTAACCAACGATGATCGGCTATAAAGCCTGTCATCCGTCCGCTCCTGTTTCTAGCAGGGAATGTTAGAGAGAGAGAGAGAAGGTTAGAGAGAGAAAATGTTTGTGAGAGAGAGAACGTTAGAGAGAAAATGTTTGTGAGAGAGAGAGAGGTGCCCTGCTACTGCTGTTAGGACAGCATCCCAGGCCAAGAGGAGAAGAAGGAAGAAAGAAAGAAAGAAAGAAAGAAAGAAAGAGAAGAAGAAAAGAAGAAAGGAAGAAAAAGAAAGAAAGTAGAAAGAAGAAGAAACTTCTCTAAACCGAGTCGACTCGCTGAGCAAACTCAAATTCGAGTTAGGGCTTGTTTGGAGCCTAGAGATCGTCATATCTGTGAGTGATTTATCTCACATAACTTTCTGTGTTGATTTTCTTTAGTGTTCTTTCCTGCTTACGTCCAAATTCTAAATTATCCTTCCCTAACTAAGTTTTAGGCATACTCTAATGTTTTCTTCCTTATTATGGGATCCTAGGTAAGGGATCCATCCCTCTTCTATCTCTGTTCTTAAAGTTCACTTGCCAATTATCCTTTTGAATTAGTTTTCTCAAGTTCTCCTTTTAATGCACATGTCAGAATTCTATAACAATTCGATTTAGGATTTTTTTACATGTGATGTCGCCAACATGCAACCCTAGATACATGTAGTATTCCCAAAATTCCACGCGACATTATTCTTAAATTTTTTGATAAACAACAACTTAGGATTAGATAATATACAGTACATAACTCTTGGAACAATCTTAGCTCGTTAACACACTAAACCTTACACGATGACCTTCTCAAATTCCTCGATTGACAATAACTAAAGCAAGATAAAGAATTACCTGAATGAAGATAACACATGCATGGTATGATTGTGCTTGAATTTGGATATGCATTGTATGCTTGAAGAAGTGTTTCCATAACTCATGACATGAACATATATTTATACACTGCGACAGAATAGGAGCATGGTTGATTTGACTCCTGGCGTGCATGGTTGATTTGCCGCCTCGCTGTACCGGTTAGGTGAGCATGGTTGATTTGCGACAGGTTCCTAATGTTTAGTGGTAGTGAGTTCTGGTCATTTCACTTATTGAGCATGGTTGATTTGCTTGGTTGGATTAATGGTGCATGGTTGATTTGCCCACTAGCGTGCATGGTTGATTTGCCACCTCGCTGTACTGGTTAGGTGAGCATGGTTGATTTGCGACAGGTTCCTAATATTTAGTGGCAGTGAGTTCATAGACGTTTATTGCTCTAACACGTATCATAACATACATAACATCATAATAATCATGTTCCATTTATAATAAATCATAAAGTGTATCACTCATAACCTCATCCTCATATATTTCATACAATTCTATCCGTTAATGATTTGCATCTTATCTCTTATTAACTGGAATATTACCTGTGATGGAAATGACCTCACTGGGCTTTTAGCTCACCAAAATCACCACAGTTCTTGCAGGTCTTCAAGAAGAAAATACGTTGACAAAGCAGAGTATTCAGATGGTCACGTGTTACTCAAGCGCCAACCATAGTCGATTTATTTTTGTAAAAGTCAATGTAATAAGACATTAGTGGAAAAGAAACTTTATACTTGAGATTTATTTTAGTTATGCGATGTGTGGAATGGAATCTTAGGGAATCTATGCTCGAATTTTAAATTCACACTCTGGAACTCGGGCTTTGGGTCGTTGTATTCGAGCCTCGAATTTCGGAGCGTGACACTAGGCATGTATGAGAAAGTGATTTCTTTGAACTCTTCGACCAGATTTTCAAGGTACACATGATCTGGTATCAACTTCTCATTCTTGGTCTTCCATTCGCCATTGGTCTGATTGATGATAAGCTGTGAGTCTCCAAATACTCGTAGCTTCTTGACGCCTAAGATTATGGCTTCCCTTAGACCAGCGATGCATGCTTCATACTCTGCCATGTTGTTGGTGTATTCGAATGCTATGTGCCTTGAGATAGGAATAGGAACGTCGTCTGGAGAGTAGAGGATTGCTCCAATTCCACTTCCTTTAGAGTTGGTTGCGCCGTTGAAGAATAACGTCCTCTTGTCTTTCTTCTTCTTCTCTTCACCTTCGATGAGCAAGAGATCTTCATTAGGGAAGAACGTCTTGAGCGGTTGATAATCCAGGAGAGAATGAGCGGCGAGATGATAAGCAAGGGCCTGCCCCTTGATTGCCTTCTGAGTGACATAGGTGATGTCGAACTCAGACAAGAGTATTGCCATTTAGTTATCCTTCCAGTGAGTGCTGGCTTCTCGAACGGATATTTGAGCGGATCCATGCGAGGGAGGAGAAGAACAGGGAATGCAATCATGTATTTTTGGAGTCGTTGAGTTGCCCAGACTAGAGCGAGGCAAGTCTTCTCGATCGGGGAATACCTGGTCTCTTAATCGATGACCTTTCAGCTTAAATAGTATATTGCTTGTTTCTTCTTCCTGATCTCATTGTGGTGGCCGAGGACATAGCCAATAGCTTCTGCTATTACCGAGATGTATAACAATAATGGTCGTCCGGGAGTGGACGACACTAGAATTGAAGGATTCATGAGATATTTCTTGATGCGGTTGAAGGCGACTTGACAATCACCATTCCATTCTTTCGGTATGTTCTTCCGAAGGAGCTTGAATATGGGCTCACAGATAGGTGTGAGCTGTTGGATGAAGCGACTAATGTACTTGATTCTGTCGAGGAAACTACAAATTTATTTCTTAGTTCTTGGAGGTGGCATCTCAATATTGCTCTAGTTTTGGTCTCGTCGACCTTGATGCCATCTTCGCTCGCCATAAACCCAAGGAGTTTGCCTCCAGTTGCACCCAAGACACATTTTTACGGGTTGAGACGGAGCTTGTACTTTTCTAACATGTTGAATAACTTCTTCAGATCTTCAAAGTGTCCTTCAATCGTGTAAGATTTGAAGATCATATCATCCACATATACTTCGAGCTCTTTGTTCATCATATCGTAGAATAATGCCATCATTGCTCGTTGATATGTTGGTCCTGTATTCTTCAGACCGAATGGCATTACTCTGTAACAGAAGGTTCCCCATGGAGTGATGTCTTCTCGCGATCTTCGACGGCCATCTTGATCTAATTGTAACCTGAGATTCTGTCCATGAATGAGAAGATCTTATACCCTGTTGTGTTGTCGACCAGAGTGTCGATATGCGGCAGAGGGAAATCATCTCTAGGACTAGCTTTGTTGAGATCTCGAAAGTCGATGCACATTCAAACCTTGCCATCCTTCTTTGGTACTGGTACGATGTTAGCGAGCCATTCAGGGTAGTTGGAGACTACCAAGAATCCCGCATTGTACTGCTTGATGACTTCATCGCGAACTTTCAGGGCCCATTTTAGCTTCATTCTTCGCAGTTTCTGCTTAACTGGTTTCATATCTGACTTTGTTGGAAGATGGTGTACAATGGGCTCTTCATCGAGCCCTGGCATGTCTTCATATGAGAATGTCAAGTTAGACAGTCCTGGAACTAAGTACTCTATCATTCTCTGCTTAATCTCTGGTGACAACGATTTCCCAATACATACTTCCCTAGGGATTTCTGGTGTCCCCAAGTTTACTACCTCAAAATCATCTGCTACAACATTGGATTTAGATTCGAACTTTTTGAGGAGGTCCTCTTGTTCGAGAGCTGGGTCATCATCTTCCCCATCCTGAACTTCATCCAGACCCAAGAGTTCGAAGTTTAATTTGATGTCAAAATCATATGATTCGACTTCAAACTCACGCGACTCTTTAGATGAACTTGGCACATTATTGAATGCAGGAAAAGAAATGCTTTTTGGCTTTTGAGAGTTTTCTGGAACTAAAATGCTAGATGTTTTTGGTTTTTGAAATTTTTTTATTTTTTTGGATTTTTAACTTCAAGGGACCCTGAACAAGCGGGCAGTGCAAACCATGATTGATCCCAGGTTGCCCCAGGGTACTGAGCGTTACTTAAAACAGCATTTTTTTAGAAGTCAGAGCCCTCAGATGACTCTCTGGCTGATTTAGAAGTTAAGGGAGTAAATGACCATTCAGGACCCCACACTCCTTCCCCTGAAGAGGTGGGGGTTGATGATTTGAGCGAAGAATCGTAGTCTGGCCTAATGACCATGATTTCTCGCTGGTCAGGTTCGAGATCTGAGTCATACTCAATCCCTCCCAGATCACTTACCTCGCATTGCAGTTCGTTTGGTTCCACGGTGACACACAGGCTCAGAATTTGGACATTGGACCAATCCAGGGCTGGTCATTTGTTGAGCTCTTAATTGTGCATATTCTAACCCCAATTCATCACTCATTGTGCAAGGTTTGTATGGTTTGTAAGCTAATCCAATGCATGTTTTGTGACTACAGGATTGAGGGTGGACTCTACTCAATTGAAGACATAAAGAGCTCGTTTGGGACTATTCTAATGGAGATTACTTGAGGACCAAAGAAGAAAAGAAGAGAGAAAGCGAAAAAAAGAAGCAAGGAAAGAAAGAAAAGGAAGAAATGAAGAAGCATGAAGACTGCTGACCGGTCATGACCGGTCGGCCAAGAGGGCCAGACCGGTCTTGACCGGCCAACTATGAAGATGGAATGATATTGCATAAGGCCGACCGGTTATGACCGGTCGGCCATGATCGCTGGAGGATTGTTGAAGACATCCGGCCGGTCATGACCGGTCGGACATGGTTGCTGGAACGTCAATGTACACGTCCGATCGGTCATGACCGGTCGGATATGCTTGCTGGAGTGTTTTTCACTTGAAGCCGACCGGTCATGACCGGTCGGCCATGCGTAAGAAGTTAGAAACTTCTAATTTCATCCCGATTTTCTCTGCGCTGCGTAAGTGTTACGCAAGTTCTCGATTCTTCCGAAGTTGTGAAGCCTCCAGGCTATAAAAAGACACATAGGGATTGTTCTTAGGGCATCCTAGAAGGGCTCAAGCGAGGTTGGAGACTGTGGAAGTGGAGATTGGAGTTTCACAACTCCTTTTGGTTTGCTTTGCTGTTTTCATGCTTTTTGTAGTTGATTCATGTTTCCTTGGATCATGAGCAGCTAAACCTCTTAGCTAGGGCTAAGAGGTGAAGCTTGTAGTGAATCCAAGATGTTTTAATTCGTAGTTAAGTGGTTTTCAGGTTGGAATTTATGATTATGAACTAAGGTTTGAAGTTTATACAAATTTTTAAGTAATTTTTCTTAGTCTTGTGATGACTCATGGATGTTTGGATGAATTACTTATCTTCTTAATTCGTTTGTAACGGTCTAGACCTGTATGATCCGAGCAATCGGAGTGCGCTCTAGTACTAAGCTCTTCATAAAGGGACTTCATGCCAAAGTTCTATTTTTGTTGATTTCCTGGAATATGTAATGACTGTGCATGTGATTTGAATCCAGTTCAAATCCTGATCTAGCCTTGTCTTGTGAGAGGACTTGAGGATGGTTATGATTGAGAACTGGACTTATAGAAAAGGGGAATGACCTATGCAATTGAGCATGCTCAGCTCAGCCTACATTGAGTGAATCTTATGCACAGAACTTACATATTACAGACTGTTTGGTTTAACAGCTCTATCATCCGACTAGATGGACTTGAATTTCGACTCTAGTTGAGAGAATAAGAAACCACAGTGGATTGAACATCAGGGATTGCTACAAGTGGATCATTGAACCCCTAGTGCCTTCTTATAATTAGTTACTTTGGATTTAATTCAACTTTTGTTACTCATATCAATTTCATACAACATTCTGGTTAATAGATTTCAATAGATACTTGTGGATGAGTTTATGAAATTCTACATAAGTCCCTGTGGATCGACCTCGGTCTTACCGAGTTTATTACTACATCGCAACCCTACACTTGGGGAAGCGAACAAGTTTTTGGCGCCGTTGCCGGGGATTTTTTACGGTTTTCACAAATTTCTGAAATTTGTATCTATTTAGGATTTTTTTAGGATTTTAGGACTAACTTAGTTTGTTTATTTGATTTTTCTTTTCAGGGATTTCTAGGAAGCTGAAGAAGATACAAGGATTTTAAGTGCGAATCAGGTTCTATCTTTCTAAACCTTACTCTTCTCCTTCTCCTATTCATTCCTATCTTATTCATCTCTTGTAGAGAGGGTGGAGACTCCTTTTGGATCTCTAAAAGGTCGGCCTTTTTGCCACCTGGATTCCTATTGGTCGGCTCTGCCGCCTTGGATCACCTTGTGCTCAGAGATTTCTTTTCTCATCTCTACTCCTCTTTCTCCTTTTTCTGTACTTTTTCTCAAAAGATTCAAAGAGTGGGTGGGGAGTTCTCTGAACCCCTATTGACCAGGAGAAATCGGTCTCTATCCTTGCTTCTGGCCTAGCCATTGCAAGACACCTTGTGCTTCGGTCTTAGAGAAGAGTAAAGAAAAGGGAGGAAGAATTCTTCTTTCTTTTTGTTTCTTATTTTTGGTTTTGCATGCCACATTGGGCTCGGGATTCCAATAACCGACTCATAAGTGAAGGGGGGATAGTAGAAGGAATTGATAGAGAGCCACGTGCTAGGAGACATCTAGACTCTCCAATTGTATCTGAAAATATGGCTGCAAATCAACCTAACCCGGTCCAAAATCAAACTGAAACTGGGGAGAATGTGGTTGAGGATGTTCCCCGACCAAGGACTTTACGTGATTTCTTGCAACCTGCAAGAACGAGCACTCCCTCATGCATAGTATTTCCACCAAATGCAGGGAACGTATACTTAAAACCGGGAGTGATCAAACTCCTCCCTAAATTCCATGGTTTAGACAGTGAAAGTGCCTATCAACACCTTAAGGAGTTTGATGAGGTAATCACCACCATGCACTTTGCAAACGTAACAGAAGATGTGGTGAGACTTAAATTCTTCCCTTTCACCCTTAAAGATAAAGCTAAGGGCTGGCTTTATGCATTGAGGCCAAGATCAATTGGTGCATGGACTGATATGCACAGAGAATTCATAAAGAAATTCTTCCCTACTTACAAAACGAATATGCTGAAGCGCCTTATCATGAATTTTGCCCAAAAGGAAGATGAAACCTTTTTCCAATGTTGGGAGAGGTTTAAGGACCTATTAAACACATGCCCACATCATGGCTATGAAATTTGGCGGGTAATAAGCTTTTTCTATGAAGGGCTGACTTCACCCATGCGCCAATTTGTAGAGATGATGTGTAATGGGGAGTTCATGAATAAGGAAGCTGATGAAGCATGGGATTATTTGGAAGAATTGGCTGAGAGTGCACAGTCTTGGGACACATCGAAACCAACTACTTCCAAGACTGGCCAACAAAAGGAAAAGGGAGGAATGTACGTCTTATCAGAAGAAGATAGCATAAGTGCACGGTTGGCTAGCCTTACGAGAAAGGTCGAAGCCATGGAATTAAGGAGAGGAGAAACAATCAACTCCACTGACGTTGAAACTGTTTGTGGAATTTGTGCTGGAAATCAACATGCTACACAAGATTGTCCCACAATTTCAGCAGTCCAAGGCATCTTACAAGAACAAACAAATGCCATAAACAGCTATCAACAGCAATATGGTGCTCCAAACTCAAACACGTTTAATCCTAATTGGAAGAACCATCCCAACTTCGGTTGGAGGAATGGGCCCAATGCAAATGCAAACAACACTCCAAAAGTATCACTAGAAGAGATGTTGGGTGCATTCGTATCGGTCCAGAATGAGTATAACAAGACAAATTCTCTAAAAATAGATGGGTTCATGCAAGAGCAATTGAAATTCAATCAAAATTCAAACCAAGCCATCAATGAATTGAAAACATCTCTGGCTAGAGTTGAAGCTCACCTTAGTGTTAGAGAGAAGGGAACACTTCCTGCTCAACCTCTTCCTAACCCAAGGACCCAATATGAGATACAAGATGCAAGCTTATCCTCCCACCATACGGAACATGTCCAAGCTATCACCACTTTGAGAAGTGGGAAAGAAATTGACAAATCCAATCCGGTGAAGGCTCCAAAGCCTAAGGATCCAAAAATTCCCAAAGAGGATGATAGCCCAAACAATATTCCACATGAGAAAGAACCGGAAAGACAATACAAGCCGGTTGCCCCATTTCCACAAAGGTTGATTTCACCTAAACCTTTAGATAAAAATCTGAAGATTCTGGAAGTTTTCAAGCAGGTGAAGATCAACATCCCGCTGTTGGATGCAATAAAACAAATACCATCTTATGCCAAATTTCTAAAGGAATTGTGTACAGTAAAAAGGAAACATAACGTTCACAACAAAGTTCTTTTGGCTGAGAATTTGAGCGCCATCATCAAACAAGAGGTGCCCCAAAAATACAAGGATCCAGGTAGTCCAACCATCTCATGCATCATAGGAGACTACCAGATTAAACAAGCCCTACTCGACTTGGGGGCAAGTGTGAATCTCATTCCATACTCGGTAAACGAACAACTTGGGTTAGGTGAATTGAAACCCACCAAAACCACACTCCAACTTGCTGATAGATCCATCCGGATACCGAGAGGAATGATAGAGGATATTCTAGTCCAAGTTGATAAATTCTACTACCCAGTAGATTTTATTGTCTTAGACACACATCCCGTGATAGGCACCAGTGCTCAAATTCCCTTCATACTTGGACGACCGTTTCTAGCTACCTCAAACGCCATTATCAATTGTAGAAACGGACTTGTACAAATGTCGTTTGGAAATATGACCATTGAGCTTAACATATTTGATTTATGCAAAAAAACGCGGGAAGTTGATGATGATGTCCACGAATTAAACATGATTGAATCATTCGTGGAGGATACAGTCCCCTTATCACTATTTTCCAACCCTTTGGAGGCATGCATGGCCCATTCTCATGAGACAAATGATTACACAATAGAAGAGATGGATGCCATCCTAAAGATGATGCCAGTACGTGACAATAAAAGATGGAGGGCCCCTAATTGAACCTTTGCCTGTAAATGAGAACAAGGCCCTCCCATCTAACATCAAGGCACCTACACTCGACCTAAAACCATTGCCAAGTGAGCTAAAATATGTTTATTTAGGTCGAGATGAGACATATCCAGTGGTGATTTCTTCCCACTTGGATGAGGAACAAGAGAGCAGGCTAATAGCCACTCTATTAGAGCACAAGAGTGCCATTGGATAGTCAATTGCGGATCTCAAAGGCATAGACCCACTGATTTGTACTCACCGCATACACCTTGAGGAAAATGCAAAGACATCCCGGCAACCACAAAGACGACTAAATCCAAACATGAAGGATGTGGTTAAGGCTGAAGTGGTGAAACTATTGGATGTAGGTATCATTTACCAAATATCCGATAGCCAATGGGTGAGCCCAACTCAAATGGTGCCTAAGAAATCCGGAATAACCATCGTAGCCAATGCCAATAATGAACTCGTACCAACTAGAGTCACTACTGGTTGGAGAATGTGCATTGACTACAGGAAGCTAAACACTGTCACGAGGAAAGACCACTTCCCCCTACCGTTTGTTGATCAGATTTTAGAACGGTTGGCGGGTCATTCCCACTTTTGCTTCCTTGATGGCTATTCAGGGTACAACCAAATAGAAATTGCCCGTGAAGACCAAGAAAAGACTACATTCACATGTCCATTCAGCACTTTCGCCTATCGACGGATGCCGTTTGGACTATGTAATGCCCCTGCCACCTTTCAGCGTTGTATGATGAGCATCTTTTCTGACATGGTGGGGACCATTCTCGAAGTCTTCATGGATGATTTTTTCGTATTCGGTTGTAGCTTTGATGAGTGCCTTGAGCACTTGAAATCTGTGCTAAAAAGATGTGAAGAGAAGAACCTTGTGCTCAAATGGGAAAAGTGTCACTTCATGGTTCAAAAGGGAATTGTACTTGGTCACATCGTTTCACAAAATGGAATTGAGGTGGACAAGGCGAAAATTGATCTTATCTCTAACCTTCCACCACCCAAAAGCATACGAGATATACGGTCCTTTTTAGGACAGGCAGGATTTTACAGAAGGTTCATAAAGGATTTCAGTTCACTCTCTCGCCCTTTATGTAACCTACTTCAAAAGGAAAATTCATTCGAGTGGAATGAAGAATGTCAAAAGGCCTTTACCACCCTTAAAGGTATGTTGACATGTGCCCCAATAATGCAACCACCTGATTGGAGCCTTCCTTTTGAGATTATGTGCGATGCTAGCGACTATGCTATTGGGGCCGTGTTAGGCCAAAGAAAAGATAAAAAGCCATGTGTCATCTACTATGCAAGTAGAACCCTAAACTCAGCCCAGGCAAACTACACCACTACTGAAAAGGAACTTTTAGCCGTAGTTTTTGCCTTGAAGAAGTTTAGATCCTACTTGATTGGATCCAAGATCATTGTATTCACTGACCATGCCGCGCTTAAGTATCTTCTCTCTAAGAAGGATGCTAAACCACGGTTACTAAGATGGATCCTCCTACTCCAAGAATTCGACATAGAAATACGTGATAAGAAAGGAGTAGAGAATGTAGTAGCTGACCACCTCTCTCGACTTGTCCTCACTGATTCCCCTGAAACGACTGCAATCAATGACATGTTCCCTGATGAACAACTTTTTGCTGTTTCCCAATTGCCATGGTATGCGGACATTGCTAACTATCTTGCTACAGGTACAATTCCTACATATTGGAAAAAGCAAGATAAGGATAGATTCTTCTCGGAGGTGCGAAAATTCCTATGGGACCACCCATACTTATTCAAGTATTGTCCCGATCAAATCATAAGGAGATGTGTCCCAGATGATGAGCAACAAAGCATCATCTTCTTCTGTCATTCTCAAGCATGTGGTGGCCATTTTTCGGCTAAAAAGACCACAGCGAAAATTCTGCAATGTAGGTTTTATTGGCCCACCATGTTCAGAGACACACATGAGTTTTGCAAAGCATGTGAACCTTGTCAGAAATTAGGAGGAATCTCCCGTAGAAATATGATGCCACTCAATCCCATCTTAATTATCGAAATTTTTGATTGTTGGGGCATCGATTTCATGGGCCCATTCCCATCTTCTTTTGGAAACTTATACATCTTGCTTGCTGTTGATTATGTTTCCAAATGGGTCGAGGCCATCCCTTGCCGGAATAATGACCATAAGACGGTCATTCAATTTTTAAAAGAAAACATTCTTTCCCGGTTTGGAACACCTCGAGTCATCATAAGTGATGGAGGGTCTCACTTTTGCAATTGCCCTTTTGCAGCCTTAATGAAGAAATATGGCGTAACACACAAAGTGAGCACTCCCTATCACCTACAAACTAGTGGACAAGCTAAGATATCCAATAGGGAGATTAAACACATTTTAGAGAAAATGGTGAACCCCGATCGCAAGGATTGGTCGCTTCGGCTTACCGATGCGCTTTGGGCTTACCGTACAGCTTTTAAAACCCCTATTGGAATGTCTCCCTATAGACTTGTCTATGGGAAGGCTTGTCACTTGCCTGTGGAGTTGGAACATAGGGCATATTGGGCTATTAAGAAGATGAATTTCAATTCTGACAAGGCAAGCTCGCTACGCAAACTACAATTGAATGAACTTGCAGAAATCCGGAATGAAGCTTATGAGAATGCGAGAATTTACAAGGACAAGACGAAGATATTCCATGATAAGAATATTCTTCACAAGACATTCACGATAAATCAAAAAGTTCTCATGTATAATTCTCACTTACATCTATTTCCGGGAAAATTGCGATCTCGATGGACCGGTCCCTACATTGTGCAAACTGTCTATCCATATGGGATTGTCGAGCTGTTGAATCCAAGGAACGGCAACATTTTTAAAGCAAATGAGCAGTGATTAAAGCCGTTCTTTGAGAAATTCCCTTAAGAAGGTATGTCCATACCTCTGAATGATCCTGTGTATCAGGATGATTGATCTCCTAGTCTGATGGAGGTATAGAGTAGTTAGGATTAGGATTTTGCTGCTTTTGTTTTCATTTTTATAGGTTTGTTAGAAGGAGGAAGATTTCCACTTTTCACTCTCTCAGGTACTACCATTCCTCACTCCCTTTTGTTTTCAAATTGCTCTCATGTTTTGCTCATTACGCATCTTTTACATTGAGGACAATGCAAGATTTGGTTGGGGGGTGTAGGATCGCTTGGATGAATCCAGCGTTTTGCAACATTTCAAGCAATTATGTGGAAATTTTTCGATTTGTCAAACATTCGAAACTCTTTTGGAAAACACCGGTTCTATGCATTCAAGTTGATATGAGCATAAGAGGAAGAGATATGCAGTGTATGGGGCTGGATGTCTGGAATTCCTCATAGCATAATGGTTTTTATTTGTGAACTCCCCTATTTTTGTGATTGATAGAAAACCTGAACACTTTTACACCTAGTTCACATTACACGATTTTCATGAGTTGAAGGGATTATGTGATTTATGGATTAGCTAGACTTTGAATTAAGGTATTGAGAAATCAGGCTGGGGTTCTTTATCCATCCTTGTCCATGGGAAAATAATGAAAGATATGGATTTTTAAAAATCCTATCTAATTTAAAAAGAAAAAGGAAAAGGAAGGATGAAATTGGGAATGTGGAAAAACGGTGGAAAATTCCGATTAGGGCTACCTACTACCAACCGGGGGATGGTCTACCCGTAACCAAAGCTGAAAATGGGACGTAGTGTGAAAGTCGTCGGAAGGACGGTAAGGCGAATTCCTGTCATTGGCTTGATGTGGCTCTATGTACCTTGAGTTCTATAGTCTAGTTGATCTATGAAGAAGATAAACCTAGAAACTCGTGGGATGAATTTTCACTACCCACACTAGGTTGAATTTATTCAAGTCCTTCTATTTATCAACCAATCAGCGGGAATTTCATATGAATGCTTATTATGTTTTGAGGATTTACGATTCCAACTTTTGATGCCTAATCTTTCTGAATCTTATACTTATGAACCTTGGAATGTATAGAAGGATGGTTTCTGAAAGAGAGTTGAGTTTTGAAGAATGGGATTAGTTTCACGCATGTTTTGCTCGGGACTAGCAAAATGCTGGTTGGGGGGTGTGTTGAGCTCTTAATTGTAGCATATTCTAACCCCAATTCATCACTCATTGTGCAAGGTTTGTATGGTTTGTAAGCTAATCCAATGCATGTTTTGTGACTACAGGATTGAGGGTGGACTCTACTCAATTGAAGACATAAAGAGCTCATTTGGGACTATTCTATTGGAGATTACTTGAGGACCAAAGAAGAAAAGAAGAGAGAAGGCGAAAGAAAGAAGCAAGGAAAGAAAGAAAAGGAAGAAATGAAGAAGCATGAAGACTGCCGACCGGTCATGACCGGTCGGCCAAGAGTGCCAGACCGGTCTTGACCGGCCAACTATGAAGATGGAATGATATTGCATAAGGCCGACCGGTTATGACCGGTCGGCCATGATCGCTGGAGGATTGCTGAAGACGTCCGACCGGTCATGACCGGTCGGACATGGTTGCTGGAACGTCAATGTACACGTCCGACCGATCATGACCGGTCGGATATGCTTGCTGGAGTGTTTTTCACTTGAAGCCGACCGGTCATGACCGGTCGGCCATGCGTAAAAAGTTAGAAACTTCTAATTTCATCCCGATTTTCTCTGCGCTGCGTAAGTGTTACGCAAGTTCTCGATTCTTCCGAAGTTGTGAAGCCTCCAGGCTATAAAAAGACACCTAGGGATTGTTCTTAGGGCATCTTAGAAGGGCTCAAGCGAGGTTGGAGACTGTGGAAGTGGAGATTGGAGTTTCACAACTCCTTTTGGTTTGCTTTGCTGTTTTCATGCTTTTTGTAGTTGATTCATGTTTCCTTGGATCATGAGCAGCTAAACCTCTTAGCTAGGGCTAAGAGGTGAAGCTTGTAGTGAATCCAAGATGTTTTAATTCGTAGTTAAGTGGTTTTCAGGTTGGAATTTATGATTATGAAGTAAGGTTTGAAGTTTATACAAGTTTTTAAGTAATTTTTCTTAGTCTTGTGATGACTCATGGATGTTTGGATGAATTACTTATCTTCTTAATTCGTTTGTAACGGTCTAGACCTGTATGATCCGAGGAATCGGAGTGCGCTCTAGTACTAAGCTCTTCATAAAGGGACTTCATGCCAAAGTTCTATTTTTGTTGATTTTCTGGAATATGTAATGACTGTGCATGTGATTTGAATCCAGTTCAAATCCTGATCTAGCCTTGTCTTGTGAGAGGACTTGAGGATGGTTATGATTGAGAACTGGACTTATAGAAAAGGGGAATGACCTATGCAATTGAGCATGCTCAGCTCAGCCTACATTGAGTGAATCTTATGCACAGAACTTACATATTACAGACTGTTTGGTTTAACAGCTCTATCATCCGACTAGATGGACTTGAATGTCGACTCTAGTTGAGAGAATAAGAAACCACAGCGGATTGAACATCAAGGATTGCTACAAGTGGATCCTTGAACCCCTAGTGCCTTCTTATAATTAGTTACTTTGGATTTAATTCAACTTTTGTTACTCATATCAATTTCATACAACATTCTGGTTAATAGATTTCAATAGATACTTGTGGATGAGTTTGTGAAATTCTACATAAGTCCCTGTGGATCGACCTCGGTCTTACCGAGTTTATTACTACATCGCAACCCGACACTTGGGGAAGCGAACATCATTTCCCTCTCTTGGTCCAATGGATGGGTTGCTTCTGCCCCTGGCTGATGGTTGATGGTGTTGATTCCACAGAGATGGTTAGGTTATGCCCCTTATTGATTAATGCTGAGATGGGCAAGTTGTGCCCATGGTTGGCTGGAATTGAAGTGGGCAGGTTGTGCCCCTGGTTAACTGGTAGTGACATGGCAAGGGCAGGTATCAGAGTATCCTGGTCCTGAAGTTGTCAGTATTTGATCTTCTCCTTCATCTGTATCCTCTTCTTCTTCTTCTAGAGGCTTAGATGGTTCGAGAATCTAGTCCCATCGAATGGGAGGCCACATGGCCCAGACTAAGCTCATCGGGAGGCCTTTATGTAGTGCAGTCGTTAGATTTCTTCTTGGATCTCTGCAAGGCTCTCCTGGCCTGATGAATTGGATGGGTGAGCACTGAGACTTCTTTTTTCTTTTATCCATGATGACTAACCTGTACTCGAGCCCCATTTACATTGATTATATACCAGCGGCATCTTTTTGAACTTAAAATGATTCTTCATGTAGTACTTGAGACTCAGACGTTCTGCTGGTGAAAAAACACGGTCCACCCTTATCGGTTCTGGATTGGCAATAGCGTTCACAGTCTCGAACTTGAAACTATGAAACAGGACGTCCTCTTCAGAATGTTGGATGTCAATGACAGGGATATCTGGTTCAATGATAGTGACATTGGAAGGAATGATGAGCTCCTCTACATGGACAGAGATCACTTGGTTTCCACAAATATACTTCACCCACTGATGCAAAGTTGATTGCACAGCCCCGACCTTATGCAGCCAAGGTTGTCCGAGCAACTTGTTGAAAAAGCTTAATATATCCAGGATTTAGAATGTGATAGTGGAGATTTTTGGCCTTATTTATACCTCTATGTCAACTTCTCCTTCCACTGATCGACGGGTGTTATCGAATGCTCTGACATACATGGTGCTGGGTCAGAATGAGGAGGGACTAATTCCTAGGCGTTCCGCAGTCTTGAGCTGACATACATTTAAGCTTGAGCCGTTATTGATAAGGATCAGTGGGATGTAGAGGTCTTTATATCGTATGGCTATGTTGAGGGACTGCCCATGGTTGCGTCCTTCTGGTGGCAACTCATTATCAGTGAAGGTGATGGCGCATGGAGCCAGGAGTTGTCCGATCATCAAGGTTATCATTTCGGGTGCTGTGTCTGAGGAGACATGGGCGTCGCTTAGTGTCTTGGCGAACATCTCTCGCTGTATGCGAGATGTGCAAAGTAATTCCCATACCGAGATTTGGGCAGGGATTGACTTGAGCTGAGTTGCGACATTATATGCAGCTTCATTTTTGTTGCCGAGGCCTGCGAGAGTGCTCTTAGGATCTCCTTTGTTCTGATTATCTCTTCGGATGCAACGTCCATTGAGATTCATGTCTCCTACCTCTGCACATTCTAGGTAGTACCATGGGACTTCTTTATAATTTTCCTCTCCTTTACTTTCCAGGACCACTGGTTCTCGTAGTTGTGCTGGAGCGTGTACCAGATCTTCCTCATATGGAGCTTATGCCTTGAGGACTACATTGTTGCCTATGTTGAAGGGATAATAGTCGAGGCTTGTTTTCATAAATCACATAAGGTCGCGGCCCTGGCTTGATTGTTTTTGGAGCGGGAGGTTCCCACAGAGTGAACACTAGTCCTCTCGATATGGCGAGGGGTCTTTCTGTTCGACCTAGCTGCTGTAGCGTAATTGACACACCTCCAGGACGTCTTTACAGCTGGGGGATAGGAGTTGCCCCTTGCAATATGACTGGCTCAACTGGGGGACCCCTTCTAAAATAATGGGCTCTTGCTGTTGATAAGTATCATCCCTCCATTGTAGATTGAATTATTCTTGAGCTGAAGTTGCCCCTTGCAAAACGACGGGTTCATATGCAGGCTTGATGTATGACTGTGCTCCTTCAAGAATGACCGGCCCCCAACATGATTGATTGTAAGGTGCCCCTTGCAAAAGAACAGGCCCTTGGATGATTGATGTATCATATGGTGGTGCTCCCTCGAGCACTAGTGGCTCAAAAACTGAGGGAAGGAAGGGGTTTGCCCTTTGCAGGATTGGAGGAGAGTTTGATGGCCCATAAGTGTAGGCATGAATGGATTAGATAGGGGAGAAGAAGCAATCGACGGCTCTCCCTCTTCTATGTTGTTAACGACAGGGCCGCGAGACGAACTGGGGTCCATCGAATGTTGTGGCAGAGGATTCTGAAGGATATTGGTAGGAGCAACTGGAGGAGTTTCAGAGACCAAGATGACGATCTTGCGGTCGTCAATCAGATTTTGGATGACACTCTTCAGATTCATGCATCGATCAGTGGCGTGGCCGCGCCCTTGATGGTAGGCACAGTACTCATTTTCTCAGTAGTTCGGAGGCAGAGGATTTGAAGGAGGCCTAGGTGCCATTAGAGTGAGCAATTGCTTTTGTATCAGCATAGTCATGACTTAACTGAGTGGCTGAATGAGAGGAGTGAATTTCCTGAACTCCTTGTAATTCTGCCTGTTCTGATATGAGTATTGGCCATTTCCCCTGAACTGCTGCTCCTGTCGAGGTGGTTGTGGTTGAGGATTTGGTTGTGGTGGAGATGGCTGTGGTTGGTACCTTTGAGATTGATGCTGGGCCTGATTCTACTGATATGGTTGGCGTCCCTGTGGAGGAGCATATTGGTTGCCCTGAGCAATGACGATGATGTTGTTTACCTCTGTTGGGCGAGGAAGAGAACCGTTGCGGTTTCCATTCCCATATCCACTAGGTCTTCCTTCCACTTTGTTCCGTTTGACTGAGGTGGCCTGGTGAGGCCATGGGGAGACTGTCCCTGCGTGGATTCCTGCTTCGACTTGCTCTCCAGCATGGATCAACTGAGAGAAATTCACATATGGATGCAAGATGAGATACCTAGATATGCTAGGATATGTTGAATGAACAATCATGGAGATTTGTTCTTCATCACCGATGGGTGTCCGCATTCTGGCTGTCATAGCTCGCCAACGTCCCACATAAGCTAACAATGTTTCGTCACTCCTTTTCCTGAGAGCCGCGAGGTCCGCTCTTCTGGGTGTTATGTTAAGATTGTATGCGAATCTGTCGATAAAAGCCTGGGAAAGCTGTTCACACATCCTGATGCGATGGCAATCCAATGATGTGTACCAGTCTAGGGCATCGCCCTTTAGAGATTTTTGGAATAACGAATGAGGGCTCCTTCATTTCCTATGATTGCACTCAGCTCTTCACAGAAAGCCTTGAGATGTGCTGTGGGGCAGCCACTGCCGTCGTATCTTTTGAATTTTGGTACCTCAAAGTTTTGAGGTATCTGAGCATCTGCAAAAGGACACAAGTCTCTGAACTTGGTTGAGGGTAGATCGATTCCCTGTTGCCGTTGTAGTTGATTTTACAAGGTCTAGAACTGCTCTCGCAACTCGCCCAGTCTCGTATGATCCACTCAAGTGCTTAGTGCCTCTCGTAGTAGGGCACGTTCTTCTTCGGCATAGTGGTCAATGTCTTCGACCCTATGGGCTTGCTGGAAAGCAACTGTGGGTTGCTGATTTTGACTTGATGATTGGACTGGATTCTGATGAACTTGTGCTTGAAATGACTGTAATTGAGCTGGAGAATTAACTGAAGGTTGAACTGGAACTTGCTAAAAATTAATTAGATTTTGCTGAATTGAAGGTTGTTGGAAATTAAGCGGAGATTACTAAATTGAAGATTGCTAGAAATTAACTAGAATCCCATCAGCAGGGATATGTTGGAATTGAAAAGTACTCTTATTTATAGGAGGCTCAGATGTTGGGAAGTAACCCCCTTGTTGGGTATTCGCCACTGTCCGTTGATTAATGTGGGCTTAACACTGACCCCCATTGTGGGTATTCGCCAGTGTTGTCCCTGCTGCTAGAAATTGAATTAAAATCCCATCGGTGGGGATGTGTTGGAATTTGAGTAAAGGTCCCATCGACGGGTAGATGCTGAGAAAGAAAAGGGGTCCCATTGGTGGGGACATGCTGAAATCTACTGAGATCATTACTTGCGAGATTGATTGGAAGTTGACTGGAGGTCCCTGCGGTGAGAATGATCTAAGACGGTCTTGTTACCGCAGGAAGGTATTGAGAAGGATGTCTAACAGCAAAGGGCTGAGATGACTGTTGTCGGTAGTCTTGGGCAGACTCTGATGGTTGTGCTTGATTTGAACTGGAGGCCGGAAGGGCCCGACATGGCTGTTGAGATTGTTGAACTGGGCCAACTTAATTGTTGGATGCTGCGGTAGCTTGTGCTTGCATGAATTGCAAGAATATTTCTTACATCGCTCTCATTCCTTGTGTCAATTCTTGCATGATTGGCGTGTTCTCAATTGGTTGTTGCTCTGGAGGTTACGCTTCGGCCATGTCGAGGGCAGGGAAGAGGTGACCTTCCTCTTCGTCGTCGGACCTAGCTTGCTGAGCTTAAGTGTGGATTATGCTACGATAAGGAAGATGTTTCTGAAGACATTGAGCCCGAGGAGGTGTAATGATGAGGAATGTGCTCTATTCCTTTTCAGGTTTTCAGATTTTTTTTTAATTTATTGATAGAATGCTAGGTAGATGAGATTGTATGAGGACTATTGACTTTCAAGTACTGGAAGGATTCCATTTTTCAAGTTGTATCACGACTAGTAGGACTAGCATGTCCCCAACAGAGTCGTCATTCTGTGGATGCTTGCCTTTCTACGCTCCACACCCTCCCTTTCAAAAAGGGTTGCGCGAATCGCCGTTGTGCCACTGGCTCACCTCTTTCTCAAGGCCTTTTCCGGTTGTTTGTTGAGCCTCCAATTTATACATTTGTCGACCCATTACATCACATTATATGCATGGTTTTCATGTTTAAAGACTAACCTAATACATGTTTTTGTGATTATAGGAATGAGAGGGAGATTTACCAATTCATGGTTAAAAGAGTCACTTTCTATGTATTAAAGATCAATAGAACAAGTGCCAAAAGGTGGAGTAAAGAAGCAAGAAAGAAAGAGAAGAGAAAAAGAAGAAAATCTGAAAAATTGTCTTAGACCTGTCTGTAGACAGGTCACCAGACAGGTCTACAGTTATTTTTTGGACTGTTTTTTTCTTCTTAGACTGGTCGCCAGACCGGTCTAAGGTGCTTTAGAAACTCCGATTTTCAATTCTAAGTTTTCAAATTGTGGAAGGACTCCGCGTTTTCTCGAAGTTTCCAAGTTGGTGTGAGATTTCTCTTATAAAAGGCCACCTTCACTCTCTACCTAATGCATCTAGCAACGTAGGGAGCAAAGAGATCAAGACCTAGGAGGCTTCCTAGCCTCCTATAACTAGTTTTCTTCTTCTTCTAGTTCTAGTTTCTAGTTTTTAATGCTTTCTTTTAGCTAACCTCTTAGCTAGAGCTAAGATGTGAAGTTTGTAATTTGTTTCAGTACTTTAATTCGTTTTTGCAAGTACCCTTTACTTATTTATGAATTTTCAAGTTCTAGTTTGAATAAAGTTTGGATTTTTAGAAGTTTTGTGAGAGTTTGTGTATTCTAGACATGAGTTCCTTGCAATTCTCTGAGATTACCATGATTGGGTTATTTGAATTCGAATTATAGTAACCCTTAAGCATGCCATAGTCTCTTGGCATGACTGTTACTCCGAAGGTTACAAGTTCAAGTTCTATGTGCTTCATTAGAACTAGGAATCTGATTTTCAGATTTAAGTGGGATTGTTTGTGCTTGAATGTTATATCCTCCAATTAGATGAGAGATAAAACTTTGATTCTAATTGTGTTGTGCTTAGATGAAGGGATTAGTATTGAACTACTACAGGTAGATCCTTGATGCTCTTGTTTTTCTTATTTTTAGATTTTCCTATTTTATGTGAAAAACTATTTTCCTAAATTTCTTAGATTATAGTTATTAGAGTAGTTGGAATTGTCTACCTCTTTCCCTGTGGATTGACCTCGGTCTTACCGAGAATTATTACTACATCGCAAGCCTTGCACTTGAGGCGAGCGAACAAGTTTTTGGCGCCGTCGTCGGGAAAAATGTTAAACGGTTCTAATTGTTCTAGTAGCTATGGAGTAGTTTTAGTTAGGTAGGATTTTCAGTTTTTTTTTTTTTAAGATTACTAACAATTTTTTTTTTGTAGGACATTGTTGCTGACATAGTTCTCACCTTCACGGTAACATCTCCCCATCTTTATTTTTCCTAGATTAGGGTAATTTCCAATTTCTTAAAATTTCATCATGTATGATTGGACAAATAGTGCATACAAGTACCTTTAGGAGGATGAGAGGTCAGATTGGGGGACCCGAACTCAATGTAATCGAGATCCCTCCAAGCATGAGTGTTTTTCTGAGATTCAAATAACCACTACTACCCCCCCCCCCCCCCCCCCCCCCCCCCCCCCCCCCCCCATGTAAGACGATGCGTGAGTACATTAATGAAAACAATACACATGTTAAGACACGACGTAAGACGATGGGGGAATATCGGAACGAAGCAAAATCGAATAATGATCATCCGGGGAAAACATTACATGATTATCAGATTGAAAATAACATGAGTGTTCCACCGGTTATGGTAGGAGGTGTGCAACAACAAAAGGAATGGGTGAATAGTGGCCAACCGATTAAGACAATGCGTGATCACTTGTATGGATATGCCTATCAACCATCATATAACATTTCATCCAACAATGCGTACGGTCTTAATTGGGGAAATCTCCATTCTCCTTATTCAAGGGAAGAACCAACCGTGGTTATTAACAATCACCCTAAAATGTTTTCGTCTTGTGATGACATGTATACACAAATACTTGAGGAAATATGGAAAGAGTATGTAGATGAACAATCAAATCAAGCTTACTCGCCATCTTGTGAAGACGTTGAACCCGAATTTGGGGGCATCAAATCAATCTCTTCTAATGAGGAGAATGGGGCTACCCAAGCCCCACCTTCTTCAGATTTAATGAATAGACTTTTAGATCCCAGTGTCATCATCAATTATGGTGAGTCCACTATCTCTTTTGGATGCTTTGAACTTAATGATGAAGAGATTTCAATGGCGGTTGACGAACTCGAGGAATCTATAAAATTTGAAAGCGATAGTGGGGTTACTAACAATGAGGGTTCGATGGATGCTTATGAACCTATGGTTTCTTTTTCCCAAGGGCATAATGATTATGAGTCTCTAGAGGATATGCATACTAAAGAGATGGCCGAAGTCGATCTTTTTGAGTCCTTCCACCAACAACACATGCCAAATTCTATTATAGTAGACCTCCCTTTGATTGAAAATTCTGTTCCTTTGTATGATGAGGTGACACAAATGTAAAATTTTAAAAGATCAACCAATGTTAGATGATGTGCTTACCACTAAATCTGAAGAATTTTTCTTGGAAGACCTCCTCTCTATAGAGGAGGAATTCATTGCCATTGAAACAGAATTTCTTCAATCGTTAAAAGAGGTCGAAGACCCTTCATCCGACTATCTCGATTTCCTAGAGGAATGCTTGGCCCACTCTTATGATCTTGCTGATGAGATGATTAAGGAGTTGGATAGTTTGTTAGACACGGTATCGGTGCATGAAGAACATCATTCCATTAATTTACACTCTCTACCATTGTTTGTAACACTGTATAATTCTGAAATTGTGGAGGAGACAACTTTAACTGAAGAATACACGATGAATGTCTCTCCACCATCATGGGTTCTTCAGCCCATTGAGAATTCTGACTGGGAGGACCTGTTTTTAATCAACTACACTCCAGTCTAGAATTTGAGGAGATATCTTTTTGCTGCTCTTATCTCCTCATATCATGCATGTGGTGCACATAAATATTGGACTTCAATGAAGAAAAGCATCCATGTTTACTGTCGAGCAAGACTTTGGATGGTCCTCATGAGAAATTTATTGAAATTCATGAAGATCCTGCTCAAATTTGATCATGTAGTCGATCGGACAAATCAAAGGTAGGTAGGTAGGTTAGGATCTATTTTTCTGCAATTATGATTAAATAAGTCTCATCGAAACAATGGAAGATGCTAGAATTGATCAACTTGCTACCTCAGGTATTCTCGTTCTCATTCTCCTTTGTTTTATTTCATTGCTCTCATGTCTTGCATACTGTATATCTTTTTACATTAAGGACAATGTAAGATTTTGGTTGGGGGTGAGATTCCTTAGATGAATCTACTAGCTTTTGCGACGTTTCGAGTAATTATGTAGAAAATTTTTGAATTTTCTGAAAATTCAACACTCTTTTTAGAAAACTTTGTTTCTATGCATCCGGGATGATACGAGTATAAGAAAAGGAGATACGAAGTGAGTGATGTTGCAAGTCTTGAACTACCTTTAATATAATGGTTTTATATGTGAATTCCCCAATGTATATGATTGATAGAAAATTTGAACACTTTTACACCTAATTCACATTACACGATTTTCATGGTTTCAAAAGGATTATGTAGCTTTGTGGATTGGCTAGACTTAGATTTGAGGTGTTGAGGAACCAAGCCGGGGTTCTTTGTCCATCCTTGTCCATGGGAAAATAACGAAAGACATGGATTTCTAAAAATCCTATCTAATATATAAAATAAAAAAGGAAAGGAAGGATGAAAATATGAGAATAATGGAGAATATGGTGGAAAATTCCTTAAAGGGCTACCTATTACCAACCGGGAGATGGTCTACCTGTAAACAAAGCCGAAAATGGGACGTAGTGTGAAAGTCGTCAGAAGGACGATAAGGCAAATTCCTTTCATAGGTTTGTTGTTGATCTGTACACTTTTAAATCCATAGTTTAGTTGATCAATGAAGAAGATAGTCCCGGAAACTCATGAGATGAACATTCACTATGCACACTAGGTTAGATTTGTTCAAGTTCTTCTATTTATCAATCAATCAGCAAGAATTCTATACGAACACTTATTATGTTTTGAGATTTTAAGGTTTCAGTTTCTATCACCCAGTTTCTCTGATTTTTGCACTTGTATGTCTTGGAATGTATAAAAGTATAGTTTTTGAATGAGAGTTTGGTTTTGGAGATTTGAACTTGTTTCAAGCATGTTTTGCTCGGGACTAGCAAAATGCTAGTTGGGGGGTGTGTTGAGCCTCCAATTTATACATTTGTCGACTCATTACATCACATTATATATATGGTTTTTATGTTTAAAGAGTAATCTAATACATGTTTTTGTGATTGTATGAATGAGAGGGAGATTTCACCAATTCATGGTTAAAAGAGTCACTTTGTATGCATTCAAGATCAATAGAATAAGTGTCAAAAGGTGGAGGAAAGAAGCAAGAAAGAAGGAGAAAGGAAAAAGAAGAAAATCTGAAAAAATTATCCTAGACTTGTCGCTAGACCTGTCTGTAGACCGGTCGCCAGACAAGTCTATAGTTATTTTTTGGACTATTTTTTTCTTCTTCGGGTGCTCCAGAAACTCCGACTTTCAATTCTAAGTTTCCAAAGTGCGGAAGGACTTCGCGTTTTCTTGAAGTTTCCAAATTGGTGCAAGATTTCTCTTATAAAAGGCCACCTCCACTCTCTACCTAAGGCATCTAGCAACGTGGGGAGCAAAGAGATCAAGACCTAGGAGGCTTCCTAACGTCCTACAACTAGTTTTCTTCTTCTTTTAGTTCTAGTTTTTAATTTTTAATGCTTTCTTTTAGCTAACCTCTTAGCTAGAACTAAGAGGTGAAGTTTGTAGTTTGTTTCAATGCTTTAATTCGTTTCTTTAAGTACCCTTTACTTATTTATGGATTTTCAAGTTCTAATTTGAATAAAGTTTGGATTTTTAGAAGTTTTGTGAGAGTTTGTATACTTCGGACATGAGTTCCTTGAAATTCTCTGAGATTACCATGATTAGGTTATTTGAATTCGAATTATAATAACCCTTGAGCATGCCATAGTCTCTTGGCATGGCTGTTACTCCAAAGGTTACAAGTTCAAGTTCCATGTGCTTCATTAGAACTAGGAATCTGATTTCCAGATTTAAGTGGGACTGTTTGTGCTTGAATGTTATATCCTCCAATTAAATGAGAGATTGGGCTTGGATGAATGGATTAGTATTGAACTACTACAAGTGGATTCTTGATGCTCTAGTTCTTCTTATTTTTAGATTTTTTAATTTTATGTGAAAAACTATTTTCCTAAAGTTCTTAGATTTTAGTTATTAGAGTAGTTGGAATTGTCTACCTCTTTCCCTGTGGATCGACCTCGGTCTTACCGAGAATTACTACTACATAGCAAGCCTTGCACCTGAGGTGAGCGAACATTGTCGTATTATCAAGTATGTTTAGATGAGTTCGTATAAGACCAGAGTCGCCACTAGCTTGTTACTTCGAATATACAGTCGGCTAGACCCCATAAAAACGTTAGAGAAGGGGATCTGAAGATTCCTTCATCTAAAATGACTCTTTTATATCTGCAGTCAGAGATTCGAGGTAAGGGATCACGGTTACAGGGTGGGAAGGTGTTAGACACCCATTCTGCCCGTACCGAAGTACACTCTTTACTTCACATAATCCAACTAATACTTGAAAGTCTAAATCAAACCTCATACATTCTCATAGATGAAATGCATGAATATGAGTCTGAACAGTAAGAGTTTCTGATGGGCAGGTTCCAATAAGATAGGCAAGCCCAGAGCATACGCTCGAACTGACAGGTGCTTTATGCGATATGCATGATGTGTGTTTGATCGGTCAGAGTTTCTGATGGGTAAGTTGCAGGTGAGTCGGCAAACCTTAGAGCATACGCTAAGACCTGATCAAGTGTTTGTAGTGGAATGATAAGTAGGGGGGTTAGAAGAATAGTAAATATTGCACTTATACTGGATGCAAATGAGATGATGCTGATATAAGAGCAGTTGGATGGACAAAGGTTTCACAAGGTTAGCTTCGAGCGGCTAAGATCAGGACTTAGGTAGCTTGATAGGTGTTCGCTTCCCCAAGTGTAGGGTTGCGATGTAGTAATAATCTTGATAAGACCGAGGTCGATCCACAAGGACTTGTGTAGGGATTCACAAAACACTTCTGTGGACCCTCACCATTCCGCGCTCCCACGACTTCGTTCTCCCTTTCCTTTCGAAAAAAGAAGAAGAGGTGCGTGCGTGCGAATCGCCATTTGTGCCATTGGCTTGCCTCATTTTCGAGGGCTTTGTTTGGTTGTCGTGTTAAGCTGAATGTGTTTAGATGAGTTTATATAAGACCAGAGTCGCCACTAGCCAGTTACTACGAATCTACAGTCGGCTAGACCCCATAGAAACGTTAGAGAAGGGGATCCGAAGATTCCTTTCTCTAAAATGACTCCTTTTGATCTGCGGCCAGAGATTCGAGGTAAGGGATCACGGTTACAGGGTGGGAAGAGGTTAAGCACCCCACACACTGCCCGTACCAAAGTACGGTCTTTACTTCACAGAATCGAACTAACACTTGAAAGTCTGTTTTAATCCTCGTATATCCTCATAGATGACATGATGCATGACTGCAGGTCTGAACAGTAAGAGTTTCTGATGGGCAGGTTTCCATTAACAGGTAAGCCTAAAGCATACACTCGAACTGACAGGTGCTTTATGCGAGATGCATGCTGTGTGTTTGAACAATCAAAGTGCTTATAGTGACTAATGTATGAATGCAGGTCTAAACAGTAAGAGTTTCTGATGGGCAGGTTTCCATTAACAGGCAAGCCCAGAGCATACGCTCGAACTGACAGGTGCTTTATGCGGGATGCATTTCATGTGCCTGAATAATCAAAGTGCTTGTAGTGAAGTAGGGGGGTTGGAAGAAAAGTAAATGTTGCACTTATGCTAGATGCAAATGAGATGATGCTGGAAAAGGAGTAGCTAGATGGACGGCGGTGTCGCAAGGATTAGCTTCAACTGGTTGGATTAATACTTGGATGGCTTGGGAGACTCGGACCAGTGGTCAGGCTGGGCTGGACCAGGGCTAGGCTCTCCTCACTCGGGCTCTCCTTGGTGGTGGAATAGGCTAAAGGGTGGAGAGACGGATCGCACTCGGGCTAGCTTCGGAGGGATTGGATTGGGTTGGATTCTGAAATGAGAAGGGGAGGGGGGTATTTATAGCAGCGGGCAGTGGCAAAACCCGTAAATAATTTTGGGCGGCCCCTATACGGACGCTCCTCGGGATCCAGCGCGTGGTACGGACATGTCTCGGAGCTGCTGCTTGGGACTCAGTGAGTTGACTCGGTGGGTCGACTCAGCAGGTTGACTCGGTGATTTGACTAAGTGGGTTGACTTGGCGATTTGACTCGGTGATTTGACTCGACGGGTTGACTCAGCGGGTTGACTCGGTGGGTTGACTCAGTGGATTGACTCAGTGAGTTTGATTTTTTTAGGATTTTTTGACTGGTTTTTCTTATGGGGGGTTTTTCAGGCTGATGTTTAGGGGTGAGTTGGGATATGGATTGAGGCTTACAAGGGCGAGTTTGGCTGAGTTTGGACACGGGATTTAGGGGTATGGTCCTCCATTCATCCAGCTATCTCTACCAACAGTGTAGCCGAAGGTAGGGTGTCTACAGATGCCCCTCTTTGGCAGAGGTTGCGTGCAACCGAATGCCAAAGCGAGTGGACACCCCACTTCTGACCCGATCATTCATAGATCATGGTCTGAAATCTTTGCTTTCCTTTGCATCTGTGCCAGTTGATCGTCTGGAAATCGATCACTCGCACATACCGCGGAAGTTTGGAGAAAACGCTGCAATTGTCCCTGTAGTTTGCTGTAACCTGGGTACCCAATCGTAACCCTTCCATTCCCAATCGGTACTAACATCGGAAAGGTACGGCAGAGCCTCCGCGTCGTAGTCTTATGAGGTTACTGACCCTGTGATTGATTGTATGTTTGATGTTTTCCCGAATCACTCCAGGAGTACTTGTCTCTCTTGACTGTCAAAGTGGTTAGATGCCCTACGTCATGTAGCCTTACGGGATTCTACTACGTCGACTTGGACTCAGTCAAGGTACTTCAGGCATCCACGCCTAGGTATGTGTGGGTGAACTCTTTCCACCCAATCTGCTGATTTTGATACTTGGGTTACAATTCATCGTTTCCACCTATTTAAATGGCTTCTTTGACCGAGCCTTTTGGCTTTCATCTTTTCGTATCTTGGCATGTGGTACGACCGTACTGACACTGGAGTTCAGTTCGACCGTACTTTGAGTGCATTGGATCCGATGGTCTCCGGGGAAACCGCGAGACATCGGATCTTATTTGATTTTTGCATCGACTCCTACCCAGAGATATGGAAGATCTCCTGGTGTTTTGGAGGTAGAACGCTCTATTGAGAAAATATTTTTTTGGATTTTTGAAAAGATACCCACTCTGGGGAGTGATACTCCGTTGGGTTTTTATTTGCAAATAGGAATATTTTTTTGTCTTTTGAAATGGAAATCCGGTTTGCATGCGCCTCCACTAGGGATGCCTGTGGGGTCTTTAGCTAACCAACTTTTATTTTGAAAGCAGGTAAACATGATGATTGATGCGATGGATGCTGATGCATGGAGATGCATATTTGATGATGGATGCATGGCTTGGCTCATTCTCTTTTCATTCGATGATTTTGCTTTTGCTGGAGATGCAGAGAATTTTAAGCTTATTGCTTGCAGGGTTGTGCTTCCCTGGGGTTTTTCTTTTTTAATAGGGTGTTTGGTCAACGGGTTGGTCAAGATCTCGACCCGTGGTCAATCAGGTCCATCGTCCCAAGATGCTGTTTCTTTGCTAATGAGAATGTACGAGGATGTTATCCGACTTCAAGATATTCTTCTAGGCATAAATACGATTGAGACGGTGCTTGGTTACCAGTTTTGGTCAAGATTCCAATTTGCGGGCGATTGAATCCGTCATCCCAAACTGTGAAGCGAGCGGAGTTCGAGACTCCTGAAGTATAGTACTGGGGGATGGTGACAATTTTTGTGATTTTTGTAAATATGTGGTCCGAATCTTTACCTGAGTAGTCAGGATAGAGATCGGTTATTGAAAGCAAGGAAATATTTCTATGATTTTCGAAATATTTTCTTTGAAAGCAAGAGAAATATTTTTGTGATTTTTGACAACATTTTGTTCGAAAGTAAGGGAAATATTTTGTGATTTTGAAAGGTGATTTTGTAATGTTTTGGTATTTTGTTGGATTTTTCTGAAATGCAGGGAAAAGGTATGGAATTTTCATCCATTTCCAGCTTCTACTGCTGGTAAGGTACCCGATCCATTTTACGTCAGCGAGCAAGACGAGTCTCACACAGTTAAGTGTCCATAGTTTTACATCTTCGGATGAGGGGATTTTGAGGGTTTTCAGTCAACACACCCACAAAGTTGCCTGTTCCTCATGTGCAATGCACATAGACCACGTATCGTCCGACGAACTCCTTCGGCCACAAAATGAGCCACATCCTCACGTTTCCCTTAGTCAATCCAGTTTGGGGCCTTACGTTGCTCACAATTCCGTGAGGGTGCGTTCTACCTCCCAACAGCCTTAATCCCCTTCATGAGTTTTAGGAATAGGGAACATCCATCAGATTCAACAGCGACTTCCAAATCAAGGTTGTCTATCACGGTGCGTTCAACACGAACAGGATTGCGGAGTTCTACCCGCCTCAGCCTTTACCTATTTTAGAAGATTCCGGACACCCGTACGATCAAGTGTCAGCCATGTCCGAAATAGGTTGGGAAGGAAAGCCCCCGAGAAGTTAATCCCAGTGTAGTTTTAGGTCTTCGGACCGCTGGGGATGAATTTGTGCAGTTAAAATTGGTGGTGAAACCTTTTTTTTTTTTTAAAAGTTCCAGACTTCAACTCGGGTAATCGAGGTTGATGCTGGTTTTTATGAAAAGCTTGAAATCTTTTTTGTATTTCTAAAAATGATCCGGATTATCAAACCTTGATCCCAGCAGCCGAGGCTGATGCCAGTTTTTAGTTGAAAGCAGAAAGGATCCCCCGAGAAATTAATCTCAATGTAGTTTAAGGTCTTCGGACCAAAATATGTACATGCTGAAAATACATTCTTTTTGTGATTTTTTTTTAAATGTTCCAGGCTGTTAAATCTTAATTCGAGCGATCAGGATTAACACTGGTTTTTATTGAAAATCTCTCGGGATTTTGTTCCCGACGTAGTTTAAGGTCTTCGGACAAAAAATATGTACAAGCGATGCTGGAAATCACTTTTTTTTTTTTAGAAAATGTCCGGAGTCATCAGATCTTGATGAAGACCGATGCCGGTTTTTATTGAAAATCTCTCGGGATGTTGATCCCGACGTAGTTTAAGGTCTTCGGACCAAAACAATGGAGCGAGACTGGTAATACATTTTTTTGTGATTTTTTTTAAAATGTTTTGAGTCATCGATTCTGATTTTGATGGTCGAGATCGATGCCCATTTTTATTAAAAATCCCTCGGGATCTTGATCCCGACGTAGTTTAAGGTCTTCGGACCACAAACTGTACAAGTAAGGCAAACACATTTTTTTGTTTTTTGGAAAATGTCCGGAGTCATCTGATCTTGATGTGAGCAAACAAGACCGACGCCGGTTTTTATTGAAAATCTCTCGAGATGTCAATCCCGACGTAGTTTAAGGTCTTCGGACCAAAACTTTGTACAGAATAGGGCAACACATTTTTTTTTTTTTTTTAAAATGTCCGGAGTCATCTGATCTTGATGTGAGCAAACAAGACTGACACCGGTTTTTATTGAAAATCTCTCGGGATGTCGATCCCGATGTAGTTTAAGGTCTTCGGACCAAAAATATGTACATGCGATATATATATATATATATATATATATATATATATATATATATATATATATATATATATATATATGGTTTTCAAAAAATGTCCGAGATCATCGGATCTTAATTCGATCCAGACTGATGCCGGTTTTTATTGAAAGTCCTTCGGGATCTTGATCCCGACGTAGTTTAAGGTCTTCGGACCAAAAATATGTACAAGGGAGCAGCAATCAAGGTTGGAGATTTCGGGGATTCTTCTTAGAATGGTACAGATCATCAGGTCATGACTTTGGATGGTTGAGATCACTGTTTGACCAAGTCAATTCTTTTTCTTTTTCTTGAAAAAATCCATGGAACTTTTTCCACATCATCAAGCCAATTTCTCACCAATTTCTCACGAGATGAGATTTTGGTGAGATTCCTTACTTTTTCTCATCATTCTCTTCCATCACTTCATTCTTACAAGGAGGTACAAGATTCACTTGTAACCACCCTTCCCAAGGAGAGAGGGTGAGGGGTCGTTTCAAGTAAGTTGGAGGGAAGACAGCCCCCTGGGAGCCGCCCGGACCTGTCTCTGCCCACTGATTTTTCCTGTGGGTCGGGTAAAGGGGTGCACTCCCCTTTTCTATATAACATGGGGCACCCTTGGCCCCTCCAACGTGCAATCTCTCTTTTTTCTCTCTCATACTCTCTCTTTCTTCAACTTTTTCTCTCTCTCTTGGTGGTTCTTTGCTCTTTTCAAGTGGTGGGCCTTAATGAAGCTTTGGGACAGCTAGGTGGTCCCCATTTGGTGAGTGGTAAAGGTATGGACCACTCCCTTTCTTTCTTGTCTTTTTCCTTCTTCCTTGTCTCTTCTCATGACTCTTTCTTTTTCCATGTAGCTATTCCAAAAGGAGTGAAGGTGGGCCTAAGTATTTTTGGCCTTTTTCTAGATCTCAAATCTCTTCTAAAGGTGGTGCATGGAGAAGGACATTGTAAGCTTCCATTTCATTCTTTCTTTTCTTCTTTCACACTCCTCTCATGTGTATGTAAAGGGTAATTTTTCCATGTCCATCAAGTGTGCATGGAAAAATATACCATCTTTTTCCATAGGAGTTGGACCATTTTTCATATGTATCAAATGGGCTCAAAGTGAAGTCATGGCCCTTGGTGTATTTGATGGGCCCAATGCTTCATTTTGGGCTTCCTCTTGCTTTCTTGCCCTTGTCATTTTTTCTTAGAACTTTTTCTTTTCTTTTCCATCTTCATTTCAAGTTTTGGGCCCATGGGAATGGGAGGGCCCACCTCAAGTTTTGGGCTCATGGGGCTCACTTTGGGTGGCCCCATCTTTCTTCACATGTGTATGGACAAAGGTGACTAGCCCATTCTTCATTGGGATCTTCAAGTGGGCTAAATCTCTTAATTGGGCCTTTATGGACAAGTGGCCCAAATCTCCCACCATCTCTTGATTATGATGTACATCCTTATGTATAAAGTGTGGTGGGCCCCTTAGGATTTTCCATATGGATGGGCTTTTGGGCCCTCATTGAAACTTGGATTTCTTTGGACCATGTGTGCACCACTACACTTTGTTCATATAAGATTTTTTCTTTCATGCTTTTTCTTTTGATGGATGGAAGACTTGAGTTTCTTGATCACTACAAGTCCCATGAGTGAGTTGTCTCAACAATCTCGCTAGGTTCAAATGGTTTTTCCATGTGGTAAGAAAGTGGTTCTCAAGAGTTTCCCTTTAATGTTATTAACCTCAAATGGATGATCCTCCTTTAAGTGAGCTATCCATGCAACCATAGCTCCTTGAACTTCTCTTTGGGGTGCTTGGTGGGTCATCCACCATCATTCTCAAATATGAGTGATTTTTCTTTCAATTTGTTAGAAAGAATGATACCCATAAGTTGCCCAATTTTGTCCCATGCTTTGGGGCATTTTAGATTTTGATCTTCAAGTGGGCTATGTATACCATTCTTAGCCATTTTCGTGATGGTTGGGTGACTCATCAAGCCATGCCCTCTTGTGCTCAAATGGTCCCCCTTTTTGGTAAAGAAATTGGTGCACATAAGTTGCCCAAACTTGTCCTTACATGGGAATTTCCAACTTTGATTCTTCATGTGGGCTATGTGCATCAAATTTTTACCATTAGCTTCTTTGATTCATATGTTTGTGGGTAGACCGCCATGTTGTACTCTCATAGTCAAAGCTTTCATCAAGATGATGCACATAAGGGTGCCCATGGTTAACCCGTGAATGGGTCCTCATGTTCTTCAAGTGGGCTATGTGCTCCCTCCAATCCATCAGGTCATGTTCCTATTCCCCACTTGTCCATGTACATGTGTAAAAAAGATGGAAACATCTTAAATGAGAATCATGGCCTTGGTATAGAAAGTGGATCAATCCTTGGCCACATATGGACTTTGAAGAGGGACTTCTTATGTGAAGTAAGATCCTTATCCGTTGTTGATCTCATGGCACTTGAGTGCATTTGTTGTCCAAAGTGTAACCTTGGATGATGGACTTTGTTAGTACATCTTTTGTTGTCAATTGGCGTGTTGGTTGGTCGCGTCTTGTCGTGTGAGCCCCGGTCGAAGAATTGAAGAATCAAGACCTGAAGATTACGCTTCGTCCATTGCTCAAGCTCATACTGAAACAAGATCCCAGGTAAGTTGCATATAGATCGACCATAGGAAACCCAAAACATCAAAGAATGGCGTAAAGACTCACTCATTTTACCCTCTTGACCCTTACACGAGTTTATCAGACTTGTGGTCCTTGGCTGGTGCGAAACGTATTGAAGATATGTCCATACATTGGATCATATGCACCTCATCACTTCATAACTTGAAGTGATCCGCTGCTGTGTTGAGGAACTTGGTCCAGAAAGCTCGCTGTGACAAGTTTATCTAGAAAGCGGCCAGGCTTCTCAACACATCAGCTACCTTGCTGTGTAGAAAACAGATGGACAGCCGACCGAACATGACCGGTCGGCCAGGCTTTTCATGCTACGATAGGAGACTTGCTGTGAGATAAAGAATATGGACAGCCGACTGGTCTTGACCGGTCGGCCATCAGATTGCATAATGTCCAGCAGGCATAGCCGACCGGTCTTGACCGGTCGGCTAGTTAAAACGTATTACTCCAGCAAGCAGAGCCGACCGGTCCTGACCGGTCGGCCTTCGTTCAATAAAGCTGTCCAGCAAGCACTGCCGACCGGTCAAGACCGGTCGGCCTGTTTTTTCATATAAGTCCAGCAAGGTGTGTCGACCGGTCTTGACCGATCGGCCTATGTCTTGATCTTCTACAGTAAGGGGGTCCGACCGGTCTTGACCGGTCGGCCAGTCCCAGATATAGCTTTGGATTTCAAATGACGATCGGTCTGTCCGACCGGTTGAGACCTTTCTCTGACAGGTCGGTCGTGACCGTTTTTGATCCGTTGGGGCTATCATTTGGGGCTCTATATAGCCATGTCTTGGGTCCTTTATAGCATGCATTCAACACCCTTCAAGAGCTAAGAGAGAGAGCTTTTACTCACATCCTCCTACCCTCCTTGCTCTTGTTCCCCTTGAGTTCATCATTCAAACCTAGCCATTAATGGCTTTTCACTGAGTATTCAAAGCTCGGTTTGAAGTATGAACTCAAGACTTTCATTCATGGCTGACCCACCTTCGGAATATATCTATCAGGTCATTTATAGCCATTGAATGCTTGAAGTTTGGTAGTTCCCTCATTACCATTGCATTGAATAGGCAATAGGACTAAACCAACTCTCTCCCAACTACCCGGCATCAACATATCCTCATCATTTGCAGCGGTAGCTGATCTTGGGAGCACAAAGAGAAGCTGAAGCACGTGGAGCTGAAGCTGCTCATCAAAGGCATCGAATCGGGGCTCAATCGTCTAGGTATGTCTAGTTTTTGAGAGTCCATTTATTCATTCTCTGTTCCCTAGATTGGGAAACTCCGGCGGGAGGGTACGTGACCATCCTTGGATTAGGATTGGTGAGAGTTTGAGATCCAAACTCGTCAAGTCCCTGGATTGGGCCATCGACGGATGGTAAACGCGGTCCTAGATCAAAGGATGTCAAGGTTGATGGTTAACCTGATTTAAAACCAAGACTATAGTGAAATCCGGTGGTCTCATAGGTTGAGATCGTGAACCGGGAGTGGAGTAGGGAAACCGAACCACTATAAATCGCTGTGCATTGTGAGATTGAATGATTGCTATGTGTTGAATGGTTTAGTCTATCATGAATACTAACTGTTTGATGAAATGCCTATGATAGTCCTTGCTTACAAACTGCTCATATATATGCCTTGAATGCTATTGTGATTATCTTATTTGATAAGATTGACTTGGTTAGTTTTTAATTGTAATTGGAATTTAAAAAGTACTATTCACCCCCCCTCTAGCGCATTAGGCATATCTCCAAGTATCTCTATAGGCGGTAAAACCACAATTTCAATTGGTATCAGAGAGGGTTCCTCCGTTCAGGTTTAAAAACCCGGAGTGAGATCCTAAGAGAGCTTGAAAATATGTCTAGAGAGGACTCTTCATCCGTTACTAAGCCTCCCTTCTTTGATGGGTCTAACTATCCCTATTGGAAAGCCCGAATGCGCATCTTTTTGGAATCTATTGATTCGGACGTTAGGGATATGATTGATATTGGATATAAACCCCCAATGGTCACTATATGTAAGGAAGGTGAACCGGATGTCCTCGAGCCAAAAGATAAGGCGATGTGGACCGATTATGATAAAGCTCAACGGGTCCATAATGCCAAAGGGCTGAATGCCATCTTTTGTTTAGTGTCTAAAGATGAATTTGGCCGGATTCAAAATTGCACAACCAGTAAGCTGGCATGGGACATCCTTGAAGTTACTCATGAAGGAACGAGCATTGTTAAAAACTCAAAACTTCAGCACCTCTCCACACAATTTGAAAATATTACTATGGAGGAGCATGAAACATTTACTGATTTCTATACCAAGCTGAACAAGATTACAAATGAAATGTGGGGCTTGGGGGATCCCGTTCCGGAGCATAGACTATGTAGGAAAATTCTGAGATCCCTACCGGAACGGTTCTCTTCCAAAGTTACTACTATCGAAGAATGTAGGGACCTAAATACCATGAAAGTTGAAGAACTTCTCGGGTCCCTTCAAACCTATGAGCTAGGTTTCAAAACTCCCTCCAAATCCAAAAGTACAGCCCTGAAATCTTCTCACAAAAATAAGAATCTGACTGTGGAAGTGAGGAAGATCCAGACTTAGAAGAAATGGCACTCATGGCCAAGAAAATTCAAAAATTCTTCAAAACTAAGGGAAATACTTCTAGAAGGAAACCCTACCAGAAGGGTAAACCTTTTGATTCTAAGAACAACAAATGAAAATTTGTTAAGTCAAAAGAGCCTCAATGCTACAAGTGTAGAGGATTTGGTCACTTTGCATCCGAGTGCACCAATAACAAAGCCAAGAAAAAGGCAATGGCGGCTACATGGGATGAGACTGAAGAATCTGAATCAGAATCAGTCATATATCAAAGTGAGGAGGAACAAGGTTCAATCAGAATTTTAATGGCCTCCATTACTGATATTGTGCCTCAAATTGAGCCAATTGCAAAGATCACCGGAGACATTGATGATCATGAATCCTCTAACACTGAAAATGACTCCTTGAGTGATGATGAGAATGAGGAGGAAGGCCTTCAAGAGGTATATAACCAACTATACATTGAAAATATAAATACCATCAACAAGTTAGGCCAAATGAAGGCTGAAAATGACAAACTGATGAAAAATCTTGACGGATTGAAAATAGAGAATCAAAAGTTGGGTCAAGATCTAGAAGAGCTGAAAAGGAAGAATGATGAGCTTGAACAAGAAAAGAAAAATTCATAAGTGGTGAATCTCTAACAAGCATGCTAGACTTGAGAAAGAACTCAAAGAGGCGAACACTGAAATTGATCGTCTTAAGTGTCAAGTAGTTGACTCTAGAAGACGGTTTTCCCAAGGAGAAGAAAACCTTGAAAAACTCCTAGGTGTTGTAAGATCACCAAGGGACAAAAGAGGTTTGGGCTATGACAGTCACACTTCAAAAACTACTTCAGTCCATCCAATTGTAAGAAAAGATCATGGTGCATCAGGGAGTAAAGCTAGAGCATCTCCTGTCTGCCATGCTTGTGGAGACATTGGCCACTTAAAATTTGAGTGCTTGGTACTCAAAAATCCGGTCAGAAACTTGAAAGGTAAATTTGTACCAACCGGGAAAAATGTCCAAGCTAATTGGAATCCTCCCATGCAGTCTTCACCTAAGAGGGGAAACATTCGAAAAAATTATCCTGCTCTTCCTAGGAAGGACAAGAGGATGGATGAACTGTTGGAGCAAATTAAAATACTGAATTTGAAAACTGCTCTTCTCTTGCGTGAAAAAGAAAAATCTGATTCTCCCAAAAAAACTAGAGAATCTCACCATAAGAACACCTCTCATAAAAGGACAACAACTAAATGGTTTGTAAAGAACAAGTGCTTGGTCATTCATACTGCCTTAAAAGCTGGGAATACGCCTAGATGGTACTTGGATAGTGGTTACTCTAGACACATGACAGGTGATAGATCTCAATTTTGTGCATATGACGAATTTGATGGTGGGTCTGTCACATTTGGTGATGGGAGCATAGCTAAAATCATTGGTAAAGGAACCATCACAGGGCCAGGTTTGCCCAAAATTGAAAATGTGCTGTATGTTGATGGCCTTAAACACAACTTACTGAGTATCTCACAGATTTGTGATGAAGAGCACTCAATAAGCTTCTCCAAAGATATGTGCAAGATCTTGAACTCCACAGGAAAATTAGTCATGAAAGGTCTACGCACAGGAGACAACTACTATGTCATTGAAAATCACAACAATTCAAGCTCCTCCACCATGTGTCATGTGGCCGTTCAGGATGAAACAGAATTATGGCACCATCGACTCGGTCATGTACATTATAGAAATCTGTTTAAACTGAGTCAGAAAAATTTGGTGAGAGGTCTACCCAAGATGGGTAAAAGACCAAATACTGTGTGCGCCGCATGCCAAAAAGGTAAACAAATCAAGGTTGCACACAAGAGAACCTCTATCCTGGTAACATCAAAACCATTTGAAATACTACACATGGACCTAGTTGGTCCTACCAGGGTACTTAGCCAAGGTGGAAAACGATACTTCCTTGTAGTCGTTGATGATTACTCTAGATTCACATGGGTCGCCTTTCTAAGAGAAAAATCTGACACTTTTGGTGAATTCCAAAAACTAGTGAAGTGACTTCACAATGAGAAAGGATACATGGTAGCAAGAATCAGGAGTGATCACGGCGGTGAATTTGAAGATCATTGTTTGAAGGCATTATGTGATGAATTGGGTATTCGTCATGAGTTCTCAGCACCCAAAACACCTCAACAAAATGGGGTTGCTGAAAGGAAAAATAGAGTGTTGTTGGATATGGCCACAGCTATGCTTAATAATAAAAATCTTGCTCAAAATCTGTGGGCTGAAGCTGTTAACACTGCCTGCTATATTATTAATCGAGTTTATTTAAGGGCAGGTCTAAACAAAATAGCTTATGAACTGTGCTGTGGAAAGACACCGAATGTTAAATACTTTAAGGTCTTTGGTAGTACATGCTATATTCTGAGAGACCGAGAAAATTTGGGAAAGTTTGACTCCAAAAGTGATGAGGGTATCTTCTTGGGATACTCATTAAATAGTAGAGCTTTTCGTGTTTACAACCTTCGAACCTCATCAATTCAAGAGTCAATCAATGTGACTGTAGATGATAGCTTGGATAAACCTGTGTCACCAGGTGATGAAGAAGAAGATGAGGGCATATGCGAGATAGGTAAATCTGATAAACCACCCTCATCTCCAAATGCCCCCACTGCTCCTGGTGATGTACAAATCGTCAAGGATCACCCCCTCAATCAAATCATTGGGGATCCTAGCATTGGTGTCAAAACCAGGAGACAGTTGGAGGTAGTCAACAGTCACCTATGTTTCACATCGAAAATAGAAGCAAAAAATGCTGATGAAGCTCTAAATGATGAATTCTGGATTATTGCAATGCAAGAAGAGCTTCAACAATTCATTAGAAATGAAGTGTGGTATCTGGTTGACAGGCCGGAAAAGAAAAATGTTATTGGAACCAAATGGATTTTCAAGAATAAATCCGATGAATCTGGGAATGTGATACGAAATAAGGCTCGGTTAGTGGCTCAGGGATATTCACAAATTGAAGGCATTGATTTTGATGAAACATTTGCCCCTGTAGCCATACTCGAGTCTATTTGAATTCTTATGGCTGTTGCTTGTGCGTTAAAATTCAAACTATTTCAAATGGATGTAAAGAGCACCTTCTTGAATGGTATTCTTGATGAGGAAGTGTATGTTGAACAACCAAAAGGATTCATTGATCCTAAGTATCCTCACAAAGTGTACCGGTTGAAAAAGGCGCTTTACAGACTCAAGCAAGCACCCCGTGCATGGTATGAACGCTTAACTCATTTTCTTGTAGACCATGATTTTGTTAGGGGGAGCGTTGACAAAACTCTATTTATTAGAGAAGCCGAGAATTCTGTGTTGATTGCCCAGATTTATGTGGATGACATTGTTTTTGGATCCAGTTGTGAGAAAATGTCCATCTCCTTTGCTGAATTAATGACATCTGAATTTGAGATGAGTATGGTAGGAGAACTGAACATGTTTCTAGGGATTCAAGTAAAACAACTTGCATCAGGTATATTCATTACTCAAGCCAAATATGCTAAAGACGTTGTTAAGAGATTTGGCTTAGACTCTGGTCGTTCCTACACTACACCTATGAGCACCACTGTTAAATTATCAAAAGACCTTGCAGGGAAAAGTGTAGATCAACATCTTTATAGAAGCATGATTGGTAGTCTTCTTTATCTCACTGCTAGTAGACCAGATATTGCTTTTAGTGTAGGTGCTTGTGCTCGGTTTCAGGCTGATCCCAAAGAATCTCATCTTACCGTTGTTAAGCGGATTATCCGGTTTGTTGGATGCACCACCAAATACGGTCTTTGGTACCCCTTTGATTCATCTACAGATATTATAGGGTATTCAGATGCCGACTGGGATGGTAACATGGATGATCGTAAATCAACCAGCGGTGGGTGTTTTTATGTTGGAAATTGTCTTATGGCGTGGCATATGTTTACGTCGAACTTTGTAACAAGGTCCTCCAAATGTTCACCTTCTTTCCAAGGAATTTTCTCCGTAGACCTGAAAGGAATCAGAAAACACCTAAGGGTGGCCGGCGTCCAGCCGTTGGCCCTCCGATGCTTAAGTTAGATAGGGAGAGGTGGAAAGAGAACAAACATACAACCGGGGCTCAAGATTGAGTATTGTGTACCTGTATCTTTAATGGAGTCATCTTTATATAGATCTGACGTGATTCAATCTGTTACGTAAGATACCGAGATCCCGCTCATTTCGTGGGATAAGGTTCTTATCCTGCATACCCTTAGATAGAGGAGTGATCTAATCCAATTACTCATCCGATCAGTTACATTCCTTGATAGCAATCCCTTGAGACTCAGAACCATAGAAGAAGATAAGCCCAAAATCGGCTTATATTGGCTGCTGGTACTGAAGGCCAAGGGGTGTCATCGCTGATTTATCAGAAAGAGCTATTCGCATGCAGGAAGATGCTCACGAGACCAAGTGCTCATACATTGAGATGTGACACCTTTCAACGACTAGTGATAAGGACTGCTCGCAGGTCAAAAACAACTTCTCTCGCCTTCCAATATTCGACTATCGACCACAAGGGCTCGAAGACTGGGTAACCGTGCACCGTTTTTCCTAATATATGAGATGCGAACAGGCGTTCTTGATAGTCGAATAAATATGCTCGCGGGATCGGAACATCGTCAGAATATACGAGTCGCGAACAGACGTTCTCGATAGTCGAATAAATATGCTCGCGGGATCGGAACATCGTCAGAATATACGAGTCGCGAACAGACGTTCTCGATAGTCAAATAAAGGTGCTCGCGGGATCTGGACATCATGAAGATAATAAGAAGCCTCGAGCAGACGATCTCCGCTATTTTGACTATAACAGATGCCCCCCAAGTCCTTACCGCCAAAAACTCTAAGGGAAGGACTTATTCACTATCATACATAACCGCTCGCTGCCTTTATCGAGAACGAAACCTTACATGATTGGGCTGGAATTAATGAGTCCCAGCCTCTCGCAGCCTTTTCGTAGACAGGAAATGAAGAGACGCTAGCCACGTGTCTGGGGAGTTAATGGGCATGCCCGCTCGACTGCCGCGCCGAACGAAAGGCTGCCACGTGTCACCATATGCGGCGGAATGATTGCCTATAAATATACGGAGTCCGCCATATCTCTGGTTTTCTACAGAAGCTTTTCGAAAAAAGAAAGAATTCTTCCGTCATCTTCCTCTCAAACTTCTTCCTTCGGTGTTCCCTCTTCTTCCTTTCTTTCGTATTTGGGTACATTCATTTTCCTCTTTTTCTTCTTTAACCATCTCATGGCTGGAAACTCTGACGAGACCACCGTCCCCCTGGGAGATGCTACACCAGAATCCTCTGCCTCTAGTAATGCGAGGGTTCCGGCAGGCAGATATACGGCAGCCGGGTATCCTTCTATTTTATCGGAGGACCGGCTGGTTGAGTTACGGGAGAGATATTTAATCCCTGACTCAATCATTCTCTGGTTACCCGGAGATGGAGAGACACCAGATTCTCCTCCCCCATGGTGCGTGGCCTTTTATGAGTGCCAGTTCATTTTGGGGGTACGCCTTCCTCTCCATCCCTTTGTCCGCGATGTTCTCCGATGTTATAAAATTGCCCCCGGGCAACTCATCGTGAACGGATGGAGGGTAGTTCTAAGCTCATTTGCCCTCTGGGCTCAGGCCGGCAACTGGGAGCTCTCGGCCGAAGAGTTCCTCCGGATGTTCCGTCTAAAGAAGGCGCCCTCCAGTGAAGGCTGGTACTACCTGTGCTACTGGCACCGGGATAACTTCATGCTGGGGAAGCCCTCTTCGAATTATCCCGGCTGGAGGAAACGGTGGTTCTACGCTTTCGGGAACTGGGAGTCTGCTTCCTCCAGGGGTCCAGGAGTGACCCGTTTTTTCTGTGAAGGTAGGCACAGTTCCACATTGTGCGGTTTCCCCAGTTAGATTTTAGGGTTTTATTCATTTTTTAACCTCTGTTTGTGCTCGCAGGTATCCCGGCCTTAAACAAACCAAATTTGAAGGGAGGGATTAACGAGAAGATCGTAAGAGTATACAAGCTGTCTGTTGGTGATAGGCACATCGAGGCCTGATTGTCCTCCTCGCGGCTCGCAGCAGCAGGATTAATATCCGGCGAAGAGGTGATGACAAAGGCTGGAGAGAAGAGGGGTTTGCTACCTCAACTCAAAGGCACAAACTCCAAGAGGCAGAAGAAAACACCTGCCGGACCATCTCAACCATCCACCCGACCCGCGAGCACGGTGGGGGCGCCAGCTGCTCCTGCTCCTGTCATTCCTTCGCTGGTGGTCGCACCCGGACCACCAGTAATTAATATCGCAAAAAATTCTCTGAGGGATGACGGGGCAGGATCCAGCTGCCCCCCAGCCGAAGAAACTCGCGAGGAGGCAGGACATCGGGAGTCAGCTCCTGCTCGCGAGGTGGCTCTTATGAGCGAGGTAGCACCTGCTCGCGAGTCGGCTGCCGCTCCTGTCGCGAGCACAGCAGCGCTGGTCGTAGCCCAGCCGTCCAGCAGTGGGTCCTTCACGATCCCGCACCACCTCCACCCTATCTGTAAATTTCTCTTCGACAATATCTCCCCCCAAACTTTTGGCACCCTTCCAGAACCAAGCCCTGAAACCCTCTTCCTCGAAGCGGGAGTGAGGATGGTCCAAGTAAGATCTCGCTGATATTTGTTTACCTTACTATTTTTGGGCTCTCAAGTATTTTATCTCATGTTTCCTTTTCTATTTTGCAGGGCTTGGATCTCATCTTGCGGACGAGGCGTGATATCGTCGCCGCCCTTCACGTGATCGATGAGGCGGAAGGGAAGAGGATCGCCTTGGAGAAGGCAGTCCAAGGAAGGGATCAGCTCCTCAAGTCTCGTGAGGTAGTGATCTCGAAGAGAGATGAGGAGAAGAAGATCCTCATTGAAAAAGTCCAAGTCCTGACCGATAGGTACCAGGCTCTGGACTCCAACTTCGCCAAGCTCGCGGAGTTGAAGGAGAAAGCAGAGAGAGAGAGGGAGATCTTCTGTCAAGACAAGATTTCGTTGGAGGAGCTGCTCGCAGAGGCCAAGTAATAGCTCAAGGAAGTTAGCGAAAGCTTGGAGAAAGAGCGCTCCACTCTCGCGCAGCTCAAGGATGACTCGATCCACTGGGATGAGGAGAGAGTCGCCTTGGTCAAGATGCTCTCTGAGGAAGGGGCTTGGGCAATCTCCGAGTTCCGAACCTCGCAGCTATATGACGAGGAAAGATACGAGTCATATGATGCTGGTCGCGACTTCGCACTATGAGTAGTGCAACGGATGTCTCCGTCTTTTGATATGGGGGAATTCGGTCGAGTCGCAACCATTATAGCTGCAGAGGAGCAAGCTGTGGCCGAGAATGAGGTGACCGAAGCCACCCAGGCTGGAGGGGTTCCAGAAACGGGCCCTGAAGTCGAGAGCGCGTCTCCTTCAAGAGATTGATTTTTTTCTCTCTCCTGTACTTATGAGCAAATTTTGTAAACAATTGATTATTAATGAAAAGATACTTTTGATGATATTCTTATTTCCTTCTCGTCTTCTTTTTATGAAATGAATGCCTTCTCGTTTAATACCTTTCATGTGATGAATGTCTTCTCGTTTAACAAGTAGTTATGAGTTATGCTCAATCCGGGGGGTCGTGATGACCATACCCTCGTGGAGATAGACTGATCTATCGATTGAGGAATGAGTTATGCTCAATCCGGGAGGTCGTGATGACCATACCCTCGTGGAGATAGACTGATCTATCGATTGAGGAATGAGTTATGCTCAATCCGGGGGGTCATGATGACCATACCCTCGTGGAGATAGACTGATCTATCGATTGAGTTATGCTCAATCCGGGGGGTCGTGATGACCATACCCTCGTGGAGATAGACTGATCTATCGATTGAGGACTCCAATTTTACCAAGGGTAGAAGATTGGTCAAGAGAACACACATGTTCTTCTTCATGGCTATTTTTTATCCATACAATGGAAATGCGACCATCAAGGGCGATTTTATCCCTACCAAAGGTAGTCAATTGGCCAAGAGAATGTATGTATTCTCTTCTGGGCTATTCAAATCCAAGTGAATGGAGTAGTGGCCAAAAGACGTCTTTAGTTTTTATTCATCCAAAAGTTCTTATAGAGTTACAACGAATCAAGGGAAATATCGTAGCAAATGCTCCACATGCCAAGGGCGTCGTACGGGTCTTCCTTGCATATCTTCAAGATAATAGGTACCGGGTCGCACAATTTTGATAACCCGATACGGGCCTTCTCAATTTGGGTCCAACGAATGAGCAGGAACTCCAAGGTTCTTCCTAAGGACCAAATCACCGAGTTGGAAAGGTCTAGGTCGAACTTTAGCATTTCGATAGCGAGCGATGCGTTGTTGATATGCAGCTGCTCGCATCTGGGAGGTATTTCTGCGTTCTTCCAAGAGATCGAGATGAAGTCGAAGACCTTCCTGATTACTTGCGGGGTCATACTGCTCGATCTGATTCGAGGGCACCTGAATTTCCACCGGTACTACTGCGTCGACACCAAATGCTAAGGAGAAAGGGGTTTCACCTGTTGATGTACGAGTTGTAGTTCTATATGCCCATAATACCTCTAGGCAGAAGTTCTGGCCATATACCTTTGCATTCACCAAGCTTGGTCTTTAAATGATGCTTAATGATTTTATTCACTGCCTCAACCTGCCCATTTGACTGGGGATGATATGGAGAGGTGCGGATGTTACGTATCTTCCACTTCGCACAAAATTCATCGAAAGCTACATTGTCAAATTGCGTTCTGTTGTCGGTAATTATAGTGTGGGAGAGTCCATAACGGCATATGATATTTTTCCATATGAACTTAGTAGTCTATTTCTCCGTGATTTTGGCTAATGGTTCTGCCTCGGCCCATTTGGTGAAATAATCAACCCCCACTATTACAAACCTATTTTAGTCCTTTTCCAGTAGGCAAAGGCCCGATGATATCGACCCCCCATTGAGCGAAAGGCCAAGGGCTATCAACTGGGGTCATTGGCTCGGATGGTAAAAGAGGTATAGGAGAGTATCGCTGGCACTTGTCACATTTTTTGGAGTATTCAATTGCATCTGCTTTCATAGTGGGCCAAAAATATCCTTGCCTCATCGCCTTATATGCTAAGGAACGCCCCCTTGGGTGGTTACCACATACCCCCTGGTGTATTTCATCTAGAACACGACTTGCTTCTTCTGGATGAAGACACCTTAAATAGGGCAAGGAAAAACTCTTACGCAGCAATATTCCATCTTGTAAGGTATATTTGGCGGCTCGATGACGAATTTGTCGTGCGACTTTCTTCTCGTCTGGGAGGTAGCCATCTCTGAGGTAAAGGAGTATGGGGTCCATCCAACACGGAGACGGTTGTACCAAAGTCACCTGCTCAAGAGTTGCTTGATCGATACTCGGGTTCGAAAGATGCTCGATGGGGATTGAATGTGATAACTCAGATTCTGGTCCAGAGGCAAGCTTTGCTAGGGAATCTGTGAGTTGGTTCTTCTCGCGAGGAATATGAATTATTTCGTAAGTCTTCAATTTTACGAGCAGGATGAGGACACGAGATTTATACAAGGCCATCCTTTCTTCTTTTTTGTCGAATTCGCCCAAGTACTTGATTCACGATGAGTTGAGAGTCACTATGAATGAGCAGGCTCTGAATTGAAAGGACGTTTGCTAGCTCGAGGCCAACGATCAAAGCCTCATATTCCGCTTCATTATTTGAAATGCGAGCATCGAACTGTAAAGCGTATTGGAAATGCGACCCGTCTGGTGCGACTAGAATTAGGCCCGCTCCACTACCAGTGGTTTGTGAGGATCCGTCCACGAAGAGCGACCAGACAGGCTGGTCGCTGATCGCGGCATTATCACCAGAAGAGGAGTACATGAACTCGGCGATAAAGTCAGCTACGGCCTGACCTTTTATTGCAGTCCTGGGGCAAAACGATATGTCGTGCTCACTGATCTCGACCGCCCATTTGGTTAAACGTCTGGAAGCCTCAGGTTTTTGAAGGATCTACCTAGCGGATGATTTGTTGGTACTAGAATAGTGTGAGCTTGAAAGTATGGTCGTAGTTTTCGAGCTGCCGTGACCAAAGCTAGGGCCAGTTTTTCCATATCAGAGTACCGAGTTTCTGCGTCAACCATTGCTCGACTGATATAATAAACGGGCCTTTGCACCCCGAAATCTTCTCTTATTAAAGCGGCGCTAACGGCCGTGGAGGACACAGATAGATAAAGAATGAGTTGCTCATGCGCAACAGGTTTAGATAAAATAGGGGGTGTGCTCATGTATTGCTTCAGTTGTTGAAAAGCTTCTTCGCACTGTGGTGTCCACTCCCAATCAGATTTGACTATAGCGCGAAGGAGTTTGAAGAAGGGTAAGCATTTGTCGGATGCTCGTGAGATGAACCTATTCAACGATGCAATGCGACCATCCAGACGTTGGACGTCCTTAAGAGTGGTCGGGGATTTCATCTCCATTAACGCTTTTATTTTTTCAAGATTTGCCTCAATCCCTCGCTGGCCGACCATGAATCCGAGAAATTTTCCAGCAGATACTCCGAACGCACATTTTTCTGGATTCAGCTTCATCTGATATTTCCTCATCAGGTCGAAGGCTTCTCGAAGATCAGAGAGATGATCGTCTTCTACGATGCTTTTCACGAGCATGTCATCAACGTAGACCTCCATATTCCTGCCGATTTGGGCGGCGAATATTTTATTGACGAGGCGCTGATAGGTGGCCCCTGCATTTTTAAGACCAAACGGCATTACCTGGTACAATATAGTCCTCGATCCGTGATGAAGGCAGTATGTTGGCTATCGGGTGGGTGCATCATGATCTGGTTATAACCAGAATAAGCGTCCATAAAACTAAGCAAGGCATGCCCAGCTGTTGAATCGACCAGCTGGTCGATCCGCGGCGTCGGGAAGCTATCTTTGGGGCACGCTTTATTCAAATCTGAATAGTCGATGCACATCCTCCATTTGCCATTAGCTTTCTGGACGAGAACTATGTTCGCGACCCATTCTGGGTAGTCAACTTCTTTTATGAAATTGACCGTAAGCAGCTTCTCGACTTCAGCTTTGATTGCCATTTGCCTTTCTACTGTGAAGGCACGTCGGCGCTGGTGTACGGGCTTATGCTTTGGGTCGATATTCAGACGATGTGCGATGACGTTGGGGTCAATACCTGGCCTATCTTTGTGAGACCAAGCGAATACGTCTTGATATTCGGTGAGGAGATGGGTCAACTCATCCCGGAAGGCACTCTTCAAAGAGGATCCCATGTAAACAACTTTGGACGAGTCGTCTTGCGTTAAATGAATCGCCATTGTATCTTCCCCAGGAGTTCCCGACTGGAGGGCGTTCTCTCTCGGATCTAACAAGTTGTCCGTCGAGGAATTAGGTGAATCTTGTGCTATCATCATAACGGGTGCTGCTTGCGCTTTCTTTCGATCTTGTAGGGCTATCTCATAACAAGACCGGGCCTCTTTTTTATTTCCTCGTACAACCCCAACACTATTTGGGGTAGGGAACTTGACGCACAGATACAAAGGATGTAAAGCTGCCCCAACCTTATTAAGCGATGGTCGCCCCAAAATGGCGTTATATGCTGACTTTCGATCTACCACGAGGAAGTTTATGAAGATGGTAGTCTTCGCTGGACTTTCCCCAATGGTGACTGGAAGATCAATGCTTCCTTCAGGCGTTACCACCTCGCCCCTGAGCTGACTAGGGGAGTCGAGACTGGCTTGAGTAGGCTTCTGGCAAGTGTCATTTTGTTGAAAGCCTCCAGGTACAGAATATCGGCTAAGCTACCTGTATCCACCATAATACGATGAGTTAAATAATTAGATACCTTTAGTGCGACCACGATGGAGTCTTCGTGAGGGAAGTGAAGTCCCTCAACATCTTCGAGGGAAAAGGAAATTAGTGGATGATTGATTTTTGATGCGTTGGGTGTTTTCTGCAGCCAATAGATATGCTGGGGTTTCCTAGACACCTTACAAGCGTATGCTTTCCTTGAGGCCCGAGAATCTCCCCCACAAGCAGGTCCCCCCGACGATGGTCTGTATCTCCCCAGTGGGCTCAGCATCTTCTTGCGGATCATGTCGATGAGGTGATTTCTTCCGTTGTTGCGAGGCTTCTCCCATCTTTGGCGAGCGACCTTGCCGGACAACATAGTCTTGAAGATGGCCTTTCCAAATAAGAGCATCAATGTGGTCACGCAAAGTTATACAATCTTGGGTAGTGTGCCCATGGTCTTTATGAAAATAACAGAACTTGCTCTTGTCCCTCTTCTCCGGGTCGGATTTTATTTTTGCGGGCCATTTCACATATGGTTTATGCTTAATCTCCATTAGCACCTTTTTCGGAGGCCGATTAAGGGGGGTGTAATTACGGTACTTACCAGAGTAAACTTTCTTGGGAGAGCGATCACGCCGATCGCGCCTATATTTCTTCTCCGAAGAAGGGACCTCCTCCGACTTGCGTTTCTTGCCTTGTATACCATGACGTGCTAATGCCACCTCTTCTGCATTGATATATTTCTGAGCTTTAGCTTGGAATTCAGTCATAGTTTTGGGAGGATTCTTATCCAACGCGAATCTGAATTTTTCACTAGTGATCCCTGCTATTAAGGCGGTGAGGCCTTTTTCTTCGGTATAACCTTCAGTCTGGACTGCTTTGGTTGTAAACCGCACTGTAAACTCCTTTATTGTTTCCCCAGGCTGCTGTTTCAAATCCATTAGGTGAGATGCTGGTTTTTTTATATGGATGCTTCCCATAAATTGGGAGAGGAACAGTTCCGATAACTGTGAAAAGGAGCCGATAGATCGAGGCTTTAGCCCTCGGAACCACGTGCGAGCTGCTTCCTTCAAAGTTAGGGAAAAAGCCCTACACATAATTTTCGAGCCATGTCCTTCCAATTCCATAAGAGACCTATATGTTTCCAGGTGTTCAAGAGGGTCGCCAATACCTATATATGGGGTGATAACAGGCGTACTATACTTCCTAGGCAATGGTGCCTCCATGACTTCGCTGGTGAAGGGGGACTCGGATTGATGTATCGTTGCCACAACGGTAGACGGTCGATTTGCCTGATAGCGCTGCTCCATATCGTCAAAACGATCATGGATTCTTTGGAGATCTCCTTCACATGGTAAAGTATAACCTGACGTTTCGACGGTGGACCTTTGAGGTTGCTGTTGGCGAGAAGCGCTAGAACGTATAGAATGTGGAGGTTGCACAGGGGGTTGGTTGCCAACCGGCATTCGGTTGGATGGAGGATGATTTGGTTGGACCTGTGGTTCATCCGCAGAATGTCTGGAAACCACCGGTATGGATTGTGCAGGTAACCCTTCGGAAGGCAGCCTCTGAGGCCCCAAGAAATGCTGATCGAGTCGATTTGACAGGGCTTGAAATCCAACGCTGAGGTTTAAGAGTGTGTTTCCGAGGAAATGCATAACATCTTCTTGACTTCCAGAAGCCTCAAGTAATGGGTTTGCCAATGGCGCGTTTGGAGCTCCTTGAGGGATGTTTATTGAAACGTTTTGAGGAACAGGAGCTAATTCCGTCACGTCAGGCGGAGGTAATGTTTGCCTTGATGTGGAAGGATGAACTGCCTTCTTAGGAGGCATAGTGGAAGGAGTTTGATTGGTGGTAGAACGATTGACTGTGATGATCAAATCGTTCCCACAGACGGCGTCAAACTGTTTACGTCGAACTTTGTAACAAGGTCCTCCAAACGTTCACCTTCTTTCCAAGGAATTTTCTCCGTAGACCTGAAGGAATCTAGAAAACACCTAAGGGTGGTCGGCGTCCAGCCATTGGCCCTCCGATGCTTAAGTTAGATAGGGAGAGGTGGAAAGAGAACAAACATACAACCGGGGCTCAAGATTGAGTATTGTGTACCTGTATCTTTAATGGAGTCATCTTTATATAGATCTGACTTGATCCAATCTGTTACGTAAGATACCGAGATCCCACTCATTTCGTGGGATAAGGTTCTTATCCTGCTTACCCTTATATAGAGGAGTGATCTAATCCAATTACTCATTCGATCAGTTACATTCCTTGATAGCAATCCCTTGAGACTCAGAACCATAGAAGAAGATAAGCCCAAAATCGGCCTATATTGGCTGCTGGTACTGAAGGCCAAGGGGTGTCATCGCTGATTTATCGGAAAGAGCTATTCACATGCAGGAAGATGCTCACGAGACCAAGTGCTCATACATTGAGATGTGACACATTTCAACGACTAGTGATAAGGACTGCTCGCAGGTCAAAAACAACTTCTCTCGCCTTCTAATATTCGACTATTGACCACAAGGGCTCGAAGACTGGGTAACCGTGCGCCGTTTTTCCTAATATGCGAGATGCGAACAGGCGTTCTTGATAGTCGAATAAATATGCTCGCGGGATCGGAACATCGTCAGAATATACGAGTCGCGAACAGACGTTCTCGATAGTCGAATAAATATGCTCGCGGGATCGGAACATCGTCAGAATATACGAGTAGCGAACAGACATTCTCGATAGTCAAATAAAGGTGCTCGCGGGATCTAGACATCATGAAGATAATAAGAAGCCTCGAGCAGACGATCTCCGCTATTTTGACTATAACAGTATAGTAAGAAACAAAACTCCATCTCTTTATCCACAGCCGAAGCAGAATACATTGCTGCTGGTAGTTGTTGTGCCCAATTATTATGGATGAAACAAACCTTGACCGATTATGGGATCAAATAAGGCACAATGACTCTATTTTGCGACAATACTAGTGCTATAAATATATCAAAAAATCCAGTTCAGCACTCGCGCACTAAGCACATAGACATTAGGCACCATTTTATTCGAGAATTGGTTGAAGATCACATAATATCTCTCGAACATGTGCCTACCGAGAATCAGCTAGCTGACATCCTAACGAAACTTTGGACTCGGTTCACTTTGTGAACCTCCAAAAGTCCATTGGTGTTGGATGTATCTAGTTTATCTAACAAGTGTATGTTTTGCAGGAAAAATCTAAGGATTAAGCCTCTCTTTCTGGTCTTTATAGGTATATCTGAGGATCTTTGCCTCTTTACATTGCTTTCCACGAAAATCCGGGATCATAGTCCCATATTCTTGCCCTTTATCGATAAATCTGGACCTTAAGGGTCCCTCATTTTGTGTTAAGGTGTACCTTGGTACACCATGACCATGGGTGTTGTATCCTTGGTAAGGGTACCTGTGTTTAAAAGAAAATGGTCTACCCAAAAGACAGACTTTCTTCTCCAGCCAAAGTGTAGAAATTGCAGAAATGGTCTGTCCAAAGTGCAGAAATTCTCTGCTATGATAAGATCTTGCAAGCCGACCGGTCAGGACCGGTCGGCGTTCAGTAAAAATCTGTCTGAACTCATCACTTATGCTAAAATCTTGCCAGCCGACCGGTCAGGATCGGTCGGCCTTCAGCAAAAACTGCCTGGGCTCATTCAGTTATGCCAGCTGACCGGTCAAGACCGGTCGGCCTGTGAAGAATCGATTGCTGGAGTCATTTTTTCCATCCCACGACCGGTCACGACCGGTCGTGTGTGTCTAGTCCAGCCGACCAGTTAAGACTGGTCGGTCTGTGAAGAATCGATTGCTGGAGTCATTTTTTCCATCCCACGACCGGTCACGACCGGTCGTGTGTGTCTAGTCCAGCCTACCCACGCGTGAGACGTCCGAATGGGGGGTATTTAAAACGAGTTGGAGCTCATTTTAGGTCAGTCCCTTCCATTTTTTTCACCTCCACTTGCTGCTCCAGCTCCCCCTCTTGCTCTCCAAGCTTATTTCACGCTGATTCGTTGCAAGATTCGAGGTTCTAACCTCCTCTTCTTCACTCCACTTCACTTTCACTCTTTTGGTAAGGGATTCCTTCTCTTCACTCTCTATCTTCTTTGGTTCATCCCTTTCCTTCATCTCTTGGAGTGTTTTAGCGATCCTCTTAGTGCTTCCATGTCATCCCAAGAGAGCGAGGATGAGCTCCCTTTGAGGAGGAGTGATCGTACCAAGGCAAAATCTAAGCTTCCTCCTCCTCTCCCTTTAAAGTCTAAGAAAGCAGCTTCCAAAGGGAAAGGAGCTGCCTCCTCTTCTGTTCCCCCTGTTAAATCTAAATCTTTGGGGAAAAATGTTTCATCCCATTCCACCCATTGGGATGATTTCAAGGATAAGGAGGTCGTCTGTGAAAAATCAGTCCATTTGGGTGACTTGTCTGACTACAAAGTGCGTTCCATGTTGGATGCCATCAATTGGGGCCCTGTACTCCACATGGGGGGCCCGGTCCAATTTGATGTTGTTAGGAAATTTTATGCATCCTATGTCCATGTCACTTCCTCTCCCCCCTCTTTCAACGTCGAGGTTGGTGATCGGGATTGCCTGTTTACTTTGAAGTCCATATCAGATTTTGTTGGCGTTCCAATTATTGAGGAGCCTACTTTCGATTTTTCCTCCTTCGGTCCCAAACCCAACCTTGTTATCGCACAATTCCTATGTGGTGAGGGGACACCCAAATGGGTGGGAGGTGCACTTCGAGCATCCTCTATGACATGGGATTTTTGCATTTTGCACAATCTCTTCTTCCGCAATGTATACCCGCGGATGAGTAACAAAGCGGATGTCACCGAAACTATGTTTCGGTTGCTGTATCGTGTTGGTAAGGGTCATCCGCTCTGCCTTCCACTTGGAACATGAATATCATTCACCAGGTCATCTTGCACAACGATGGAAGCTCCACTAGTCTACCTTTTGGGCATCTCATATGCACAATGGCTTAGCGTATTGGCATTGTTGGTATTGATAAAATTCACAAACCTGTCATCATCAACCGTACCATCATTGCTCGTATGGAGCTTACTAGAGACTTTATCCAGCGTCGTCATCTGCAGGAACAGCAGCAGGACCAGGCAGAGCCGTCCCAGCTTGAGGCACCACCTGTCTCTACTGGCCCTTCACACACTTAAGCTCCGTCCTCAGATCCATCCCTCGATCCTCGTGACGCTCCAGGTCGATTCAGCACGCCGCCGAGAGCTTTTTCTCGTCGACACTCTCCTTCCGTGGATCCACCTTCCTACATTACGGAGCTTCGCTAGCTTAGGGCGGATATATTTCAGTGGCTTGACAGGCTCGAGCAGACCGGGGACCAGATCTTGCAGGGTCAGGCCACCATACTGGTATAGCAGGAGGCCCTAGTCACTCGTCAGGCGCAGATAGAGAGGCGGATAGAGAGATGGGAGCGCGCAGCGCGTGGGGACGTTCCACCCCCTGATCTGGGAGATGGAACAGATTATTAGTCTTATGTCTTGGTCACAGTTACTTTTTGTATGACCAACGACATTGTGTGGATTTCATGCACTATCCTCTATGGGTTATCTGTATATTTTGCACGGATTGATACATCTTTACATTGGGCTGCTTGCCCATTTTGGTATATATGTGGATGCTACAGTTATATCTTTTTATATGAGCTTTTTGTTCTTTTATTGAATATCCTTGGGAGGTTGGATGGTTTGGGCGTATTTGCCCATTTTAGCTCATGCTTTGTGTTCTCTTTTGTGTCTAGATATACATCTGGAGGGGTGGTTGGTTGATTGGGCTATAAGCCCTCTATGCTTACATGATTACTTGTATATCTGGCATGCTTTATTCTTTGAATCTCCTCAGGGCTTATATTTCCATATCTCTTCCCTGTCTTATGTGATTAACATATTTTCGGCGCTAGCCTTGCAGCTTTATTAGGCATATCTTTTTGCTGGCTAACCCTTATCAATTACTAACAAAAAGGGGGAGAATCATCCCACCTAGAAGGTCCGATTATATCTTTTTGCAGGACTTTGTAGGTGCAAGCATTGAGGGGGAGTTTTTGAAGAAAATCGAGTCTGTACATGTCCTTTTGTAAAGATTATGTTGTATATCTGTATAGACATGTAAATGGGTGTATATTTCTTTCTGTTTAAGGGTCAATCATGATAAGGAGTCATGATTAGTCTAAGTTAGATATTTTGTCACGCAATTGACAAAGGGGGAGATTGTTAGTACATCTTTTGTTGTCAATTGGCGTGTTGGTTGGTCGCGTCTTGTCGTGTGAGCCCCGGTCGAAGAATTGAAGAATCAAGACCTGAAGATTACGCTTCATCCATTGCTCAAGCTCATACTGAAATAAGATCCCAGGTAAGTTGCATATAAATCGACCATAGGAAACCCAAAACATTAAAGAATGGCGTAAAGACTCACTCATTTTACCCTCTTGACCCTTACACGAGTTGATCAGACTTGTGGTCCTTGGCTGGTACGAAACGTATTGAAGATATGTCCATACATTGGATCATATGCACCTCATCACTTCATAACTTGAAGTGATCCGCTGCTGTGTTGAGGAACTTGGTCCAGAAAGGTCACTGTGACAAGTTTATCTAGAAAGCGGCTAGGCTTCTCAACACATCAGCTACCTTGCTGTGTAGAAAATAGAGGGACAGCCGACCGGACTTGACCGGTCGGCCAGGCTTTTCATGCTACAATAGGAGACTTGCTGTGAGATAAGGAATATGGACAGCCGACCGGTCTTGACCGGTCGGCCATCAGATTGCATAATGTCCAGCAGGCATAGCCAACCGGTCTTGACCGGTCGGCCAGTTAAAATGTATTACTCCAGCAAGCATAGCCGACCGGTCCTGACCGGTCGGCCTTTGTTCAACAAAGCTGTCCAGCAAGCACTGCCGAACGGTCAAGACCGGTCGGCCTGTTTTTTCATATAAGTCCAGCAAGGTGTGCCGACCGGTCTTGACCGGTCGGCCTATGTCTTGATCTTCTACAGCAAGGGGGTCCGACCGGTCTTGACCGGTCAGCCAGTCCCAGATATAGCTTTGGATTTCAAATGACGACCGGTCTGTCCGACCGGTTGAGACCTTTCTCTGACAGGTCGGTCGTGACCGTTTTTTATCCATGGGGGCTATCATTTGGGGCTCTATATAGCCATGTCTTGTGATCCTTTATGGCATGCATTCAACACCCTTCAAGAGATAAGAGAGAGAGCTTTTACTCACATCCTCCTACCCTCCTTGCTCTTGTTCCCCTTGAGTTCATCATTCAAACCTAGCCATTAATGGCTTTTCACTGAGTATTCAAAGCTTGGTTTGAAGTATGAACTCAAGACTTTCATTCATGGCTGACCTACCTTTGGAATATATCTTTCAGGTCATTAATAGCCATTGAATGCTTGAAGTTTGGTAGTTCCCTCATTACCATTGCATTGAATAGGCAAGAGGAACTAAACCAACTCTCTCCCAACTACCCGGCATCAACATATCCTCATCATTTGCATCGGTAGCTGATCTTGGGAGCACAAAGAGAAGCTGAAGCATGTGGAGCTGAAGCTGCTCATCAAAGGCATCAAATCAGGGCTCAATCGTCTAGGTATGTCTAGTTTTTGAGAGTCCATTTATTCATTCTCCATTCCCTGGATTGGGAAACTCCGGCGGGAGGGTACGTGACCATCCTTGGATTAGGATTAGTGAGAGTTTGAGATCCAAACTCGTCAAGTCCCTGGATTAGGTCATCGGCGGATGGTAAACGCGGTCCTAGATCAAAGGATGTCAAGGTTGATGGTTAATCTGATTTAAAACCAAGACTATAGTGAAATCCGGTGGTCTCATAGGTTGAGATCGTGAACCGGGAGTGGAGTAGGGAAACCGAACCACTATAAATCGTTGTGCATTGTGAGATTGAATGATTGCTATGTGTTGAATGGTTTAGTCCATCATGAATGCTAACTGTTTGATGAAATGCCTATGATAGTCCTTGCTTACAAACTGCTCATATATATGCCTTGAATGCTTATTGTGATTATCTTATTTGATAAGATTGACTTGGTTAGTTTTTAATTGTAATTGGAATTTAAAAAGTCCTATTCACCCCCCTCTCGGACATTAGGCATATCTCCAAGTATTTCTATAGGCGGTAAAACCGCAATTTCAGACTTTCCTTGCCTAAGACATGACATGCAATTTGCTTTCTTCAATGGGCCCAACACATGTCCTAGGTAACACATGGAGTCAGACTTTGAATTTTGCATTTGAATGTGAGCCCAATCCCATGGATTTCCTGGATGATAATTTGGATTTTAACGGGTAAAGGATAGGGACTTACCTTACCAAGCTTGTAGGATTCAATGGCGGACGGTACAAGAGGACGTCGGGTGATTAATGAGGATGATCCCGCCTTCATCATCCGCCGAAGGGCCCATATGTGTTCTTTGGCTCAAGAGCACCAACCTCTTCCCTTCATCAAGGGTCGAGGTACTAGAGATCATTGGGATAACTGGGTGAAACACCCACAGCCTTTGCTTGAACGAGTTCTGGCTGACACTCCTTTCGCTGGCCTCCTTATCTTACGCTTCCATAATAACAGTGCCAACCGCATGTTGCTTGCGGCTCTTTGCGAGAGGTGGTGGGATGAGACCCACACCTTTCAACTCCCTTGTGGCGAGTGGGGAATAACTCCCTTGGATATATATATGCAAATCAACTTTCCATGTCATGGGGCAGTTGTTCCCCAAGTCGGTTCTCTTATTCCCATCACTTCCACTAACTGGCTACGGCTTGTTGGTGATGTCCCGCCTGAAGATGAATTCCAAGGCCATCAAGTAAAGATGCGATGGTTCTACAACACCTTTACTACCGTCACCCCTACTATCGAGCTAGAGGCCCTCCACAAAGCACGGGCCATGATTACTTATGCCTTCGGGTCCTTCCTTCTCTACCACGCGAATGAGAGGGTTGATCCTAAATTTCTTCACTTGGTTGAGGATCTTCATCATCCCTACAATTGGAACGGGGATATCTTGACTCATGTTTTCCAGGGTTTGGACAAGACCTCTCGGAATAGCCGGTCCTTTACAGGTTTCTGGCCTGTCATTGAGGTACTTCTTCTTTAACCTTCCTTGGAGACATTTGTCTTCTTTCTTTCTCTGATCGTTAGGTGTACCCTTGCCCAGACTTACTTTTATGACCATTTTGCCCACCTCACGCCGATGATGCGGGATGACATTGAGCCACCTTTGTATCGTCACATGTATTGGCATCAACAAAATTGTCAGCAGAACTCTCAAGTCTCTGGGACAACTGGCGTGCTGACATAGACGGATTGACCGTTGAAGATGTAAGTATCTTGTTTTCCTTATCCCTCATGCTGCACTGTAACTGATCGTGATGACCCCCTTTGCTGTAGTTTGCTTGGATGCCGTACGCCAACTTTCCTCTCTACTACACCCCTTAGCGTATGGAGACCTATGATGCTTCATGCCTCCGGATCATGCTTTCTGACGCTGATTCATTTCAGTGGTATTTGGGTGAGAGGCTGCTTCGACAGATTACCGGGGTGGCTAGAGTCCCTTGTTCTGCACCTCCTCCAGCTACTCAGATCCCAGCTGATGAGATAGTTGATGCTCTTATGGGCCAGCCCGGGTTTTGTTTCACGATTCCGGATCGCGACTATGATGAGTGGTACTTGTTGTATGGCCAGGGGCCTCTGCTTCCTCCGCTCTATGTTCCTGGGGGCCGTCGCAGATATGCTGGAGGCTCAGTGACAGCTCCTTTGATGGATCTTCATCGTCGAGAGGACGAGAGGAGGGATGATGACGACTATGTTGGTGACCTGTAGCCTGCTTTTGTGTTCAACTTACTTGATGTATGACCTTCTTCTTTTTACTTTTAGCTTCTTCTGTATCAAAATCTTCTGAATGAATATACAACCTTTGACTTGTCTCAAATTCCTTAATAATGTCCAGATGCTTTGACTTCTGACTCATTTCTTAATGACTTGTGGAAGATGAAACTTCTTAACTGCATGGATGATGAATTGAATGGTTCAGATGGCTTGATTTGGCCCTGTGGGCTCCTTCCAGATCTCAGCTTTGCTTTGGAGAACTCTTTCTTGATGTTTTGTGAGGCTAAGAAGGCTTCTCATGGTGCGGATGATGACTTGAACGGCTCAGATTGCTTGATTTGGCCCTGTGAGCCCACTTGATGATTATATCCTGGATTCTGGCCCTTCTTTTGATGATCAAACCCTTGATCTTGCTATTTGATGGCTCATGTAAGCTTTTCCATGGTTTAGATCATGCTGGTCTAGTCTGTGAATGGCTCCGATTGCTTGTGGGCCTCTCTTGATCAACTTTCCCTCCTTTTAACTTGATCAAACCCATTCTGGCCGCAGTACTTCATGATTGGACAGGTGGGGTACCTTCCAAATGATTCTGATCAACCTCAATCGAAATCTGGAATGGATTGGAGCCTCGGGCGGCCCTCAGGGTGCCATCTGCTGATGTGGACTGTCAGCCTCACCTACCAACAACCATGGAGCCAATCCCACGGAGAGAGAGGGAGCGCGTCCGTACGAGCGGCCCACAGCGGGCCGCCCAAGACTCGACTCTTGTGCGGCCTGGGCTAGCTCGTGCTCGGACATTCTTCACAGTCCACTGTCCTTGTCCCCACATTCCCTGTACTCCCAGGTTCGATTGCAGCCATAAATCTCCCTTTTGTCTCTTCTTTCCTTCTCTTTTTGTCTTTTTCTCTATTGATCCCCTCTTGGGCAGCCATTGATGATGGCTTGGGGGCCATTGTGGGAGAGGTTGGTGGGTCCCACACTCTAGCAATTGGTGAAGGCTTTAAAGATGGTGAGGTACCATTGATTGATGGTGTAGATGAGGCATTGAATGAGGGCATTGATGGGGATTTAAGGATGGTGGTTGGTGGAGCTTTTAATGACTCCATTAATGGTGAGATGGCTGAAATTTCAGATTTGGATAGGTCTTTGATTATGGGAGAAATGGATGGTATGGATGAGATGAGGAGATGGGCCATGGGTGAGGTTATGCATCCCTTGAGTGTGGGCTACCTAGATGATGTGATTGATGGTGGTGATGGGGCTATGATGGACATAGATGGGCTGATCTCATGTCTGGATGGTATGGATGGTTCAGATGATACCTTTGATGGTTTGGATGCTCTTGATAATGGTCGAGATGTGCGGCATACTTGTTTGCGTGGACTTGATGTGATCATTGATGATGTCCCCCTGATGATGGACGGTGTGGATACCTCGATGATCCCTTTAATTGGCCAGGATGATGACTGGATTCATGATTTCCTGTTGGAGAGGGCCGCAGGTCTAGATCTGACCGTTGATTCTTCGATCGGGGTTACCGGGACCCTTCTTGATGGTTCAGATGCATTCTTTGACGGTCAGATTGGTCAGGATGCCACGATGTATGGTATGATCTTTGCTGATAGCCCTTTTGATGGAGAGTATCGTCCTTCTCTTGATCGTCGGTCTTTTTCGCACTCTGTTCATGAGGTGGGCGAGTCTTCTCATGCGGCTGAGGTCGTGACAGTTTCAGACAGTGATGTGACTATATCAGACATAGCCGTTACTGGGGGCAAGTCAGGGGCTGTTGAGTCTGCAGAGGTTCCCGTTTTTCCTTCTCCTTCGCCTGTTGATCTTCCTATCCTCGATGAGCTGTCATTGATTTCTGGGCCTTTTGTTCTGGAAAGGGTACCCGTGAGGACTTGTCAGCTACTTCCTCGTCCTTCTTGCTCGCCACGACTGCTTGCTTGGCTTGACAGCTTGTCAGCTTATGAGATTCGAGATTTGGAGTCCTATGGTTTTGGCAGTCTGATCCATATAGCTAGAGTTGACATTAATTGGAGGATGCTCTGGGCCGCACTGATTAACTGGGTCCCTTCGTTGAACTTGTTTGCGTTCAACGACATGGAGATGAGTCCCTCTTTGGAGGAGCTTGCGTGCTTGACCAGCCTTCCTTGGGATTATACTCAGTATTTTTCGCCGAAGACATTACCGAAGACTGCCACACCGCAGAACTGGTTCGGGATCCCCTATTTGGTTCAGCCTGCAGCTGCCGGCCAGGATGCTGTGGTGTTCTCCTTGGACTTGCTGTATGATCCTTTTTCGGGTCCTCGGAGTGTGGCCAGATCTGTTCTTGCTTGGAACGCACTGATGTTTTGCTTGATAGCTGAGGTGCTATTCTCGGGATGGCGCAGGTCCCAGACTCCTTTGCTTTTTTAGGTGATGGGCCGAGCTACCCGACGGTAGGGGATCATTTCTCTCATCCTGGTCGAGCTGTTTAATGGGCTGACTAACTGTGCCCTGGGCCGCACTCATGTCCTTCGCGGCTGCTGTGCATTTCTTCAGGTATTTTTTCTGCACCTTTCCCTTTTTGCTTTGTTAGGAATTGCTTTGCTCTAGCTGAACTTCTTTTCCTTCTTGTGATCAGGTTTGGCTATGGGAGCGTCTTTCGCTGACTGTTCCTGTACCATTTCCTGACATCCGTCGCCTAGACCTTATGCGACACATCATGGAATTTCTTCCTCATACGGCTAGGATGAGTGAGCCCCTGTATCGCAGGATGTTCGCTGATCTTCGTGACTGGAATGTTCGTTGGAAGTCATCTTGGATTTCAATTCCTCCAGTGCTTTATGATGCGCACCGCCTTCCTTTGATGCTGGTAGGCTTTCGATCTTACTTTTCCTACCACTCTATCCGGTTCCTGCGGTAGTTTGGGTATGAGCAGGATGTTCCTCTTTTTGCTTTCACGGGTATCGGGCGTCGAGCACTTCCATCCAGAACCTCTAACTTTAGGACTCGGGTCGATGGATCTTGGGCGAGTTACTTGACTGTCGATTTGCTTGGTTTTGAGCTGCGGGCTTTTCCAATGGTGACCGCCCCATATCAGTACTGGGTTGCTGAGCAGTCTTTGTATCGACGTATCCCTTGCTGGCACCAGACTGCTGATGAGGATGAGCAGGATATCCTTGGAGATGCCGGCTCTTCATCTGGCTCATATGAACCCTTTGAGGAGCGCCCGTTCATTGATCCTGGTTTCATTTTGGCCACTCATGGCCATTTGCTGTCTGAGATTTCCGCACTTCGGTATCATTGTGAGATGATGCGAGGAGATTGGCTGCCGATCAGAGTTTATCTGATGAGGAGGTCGCGATCCGTACCCTTGAGCGCGATGAGGTGCATTACCTGCGTATGGAGGTGTGGACCCTCGCCGTTCCGTGCTCCCACACGACGTTCTCGTCCCTTTCCTTTCGGGAAAAGAAGGAGAGGATGCGTGAGTGCGAATCATCGTTTGTGCCACTGGCTTGCCTCGTTCTCGAGGGCTTTGTTTGGTTGTCATGTTAAGCTGGATGTGTTTAAATGAGTTTATATAAGACCAGAGTCGCCACTAACCAGTTACTTCGATTCTACAGTCGGCTAGACCCCATAGAAACGTTAGAGAAGGGGATCCGAAGATTCCTTCCTCTAAAATGACTCCTTTTGATCTGCGGCTAGAGATTCGAGGTAAGGGATCACGGTTATAGGGTGGGAAGAGGTTAAGCACCCCACACACTGCCCGTACCGAAGTACGGTCTCTACTTCACAGAATCGAACTAACACTTGAAAGTCTGTTTTAATCCTCGTACATTCTCATAGATGACATGATGCATGAATGCAGGTCTGAACAGTAAGAGTTTCTGATGGGCAGGTTCCACTAACAGGCAAGCCCAGAGCATACGCTCGAACTGACAGGTGCTTTATGCAAGATGCATGTCATGTGCTTGAATGATCAAAGTGCTTATAGTGAAGCAGGGTTGGAATAAAAGTAAATGTTGCACTTATGCTAGATGCGAATGAGATGACGCTAGTAAGGAACAGCTAGATGGACGGAGGTGTCGCAAGGATTGGCTTCGAGTGGCTAGATCAAGACTTGGATGGCTTGGGAGACTTGGGCCAGTGGTCAGGCTGGGCTGGACCAGGGCTAGGATCTCCTCACTCAGGCTCTCCTTGGTGGAGGAATGGGCTAAAGGGTAGAGGAACAGATCGCACTCGGGCTGAAGAGAGGGGAAGTGGATGCTGAAATGGGAAGGGGAGGGGGATATTTATAGCGTTGGAGAGTGGCAGAACCCGTAAATAATTTTGGGCGGCCCCCTGTGGGCCGCCCGTACGGACGCTCCTCGTTTCCAGCGCGTGGTACGGTCATTTCTCGGGGCTGCTGTTTCGACTCGGTGGGTTGACTCGGTGAGTTGACTCAGCGGGTCGACTCGGTGATTTGACTCGGTGTTTTGACTCGACGGGTTGACTCAGTGAGTTTGACTTTTTTAGGATTTTTTAACTGGTTTTTCTTATGGGGGGTTTTTCAGGCTGATGTTTAGGGGTGGGTTGACTGGGTTCAGGCTTGAGTTGGGCTATGGATTGGGGCTTACAAGGGTGAGTTTGGCTGAGTTTGGACTTGGGATTTGGGGGTATGGTCCTCCATTCATCCAGCTATCTCTACCAACAGTGTAGCCGAAGGTGGGGTGTCTACAGATGCCCCTCTTTGGCAGAGGTTGCATGCAACCGAATGCCAAAGTGAGTGGACACCCCACTTCTGACCCGGTCATTCATGGATCATGGTCTGAAATCTTTGCTTGCTTTTGCATCTGTGCCAGTTGATCGTTTGGAAATCGATCACTCGCATATACCGCGGAAGTTTGGAGAAAACGTTGCGATTGTCCCTGCAGTTTGCTGCAACCTGGGTACCCAATCACAACCCTTCCATTCCCGATCGGTACTAACATCGGAAAGGTACAGCAGAGCCTCTGCGTCGCTAGTCTTACGAGGATACTGACCCTGGGATTGATTGTATGTTTGATGTTTTCCCGGATCACTCCAGGAGTACTTGTTTTGCTTGACTGTCAAAGTGGTTAGATGCCCTGCGTCATGTAGTCTTACGGGATTCTACTATACCGACTTGGACTCAGTCAAGGTACTTCAGGCATCCACGCCTAGGTATGTGCGGGTGAACTCTTTCCATCCAATCTGCTGATTTTGATACTTGGGTTACAATTCATCGTTTCCACCTGTTCAAATGGTTTCTTTGACTGAGTCTTTTGGCTTTCATCTTTTCGTATCTTGGCATGTGGTACGACCGCACTGACACTGGAGTTCAGTTCGACCGTACTTTGAGTGCATTGGATCCGATGGTCTCCGGGGAAACCGCGAGACATCGGATCTTATTTGATTTTTACGTCGGCTCTTACCCAGAGATATGGAATATCTCCTGGTGTTTTGGAGGCCGAGCGCCCTACTGGGAAAATGTTTTTTTAATTTTTGAAAAGATACCCACTCTGGGGAGTGATACTCAGTGGGGTTTTTATTTGCAGATAGGAATATTTTTTTATCTTTTTGAAATGGAAATCTGGTTTGCACGCGCCTCCACTAGGGATGCCTGTGGGGTCTTTGGCTAACCGACTTTTATTTTGAAAGCAGGTAAACATGATGATTGATGCGATGGATGCTGATGCATGAAGATGCATGATGGATGCATGGCTTGGCTCATTCTCTTTTAGCTCGATGATTTTGCTTTTGCTGGGGATGCAGAGAATTTTGAGCTTATTGCTTGTAGGGTTGTGCTTCCCTGGGGTTTTTCTTTTTTTACGGGCGTTTGGTCAACTGGTTGGTCAAGATCCCGACCCGTGGTCGATCAGGTCCATCATCCCAAGATGTTGTTTCCTTGCTAATGAGAATGTACGAGGATGTTATCTGACTTCAAGATGTTCTTCTGGGCATAAATACTATTGAGACGGTGCTTAGTCGCCAGTTTTGGTCAAGATTCCAATTTGCGGGCGATCGGATTCGTCATCCCAAATTGTGAAGAGAGCGGAGCTCAAGACTCCTGAAGTGTAGTGCTGGGGGATAGTGACATTTTTTGTGATTTTTTGCAAATATTTGGTCCGAACCTTTACCTGAGTGGTCAGGATAGAGATCGGTTATTGAAGACAAATGAATTTTTTTTTTTGTGGTTTTGAAAATATTTTGGTTTGAAAGCAAGGGAAATATTTTTTGTGATTTTGCAAATATTTGATTTGAAAGCAAGGAAAATATTTTTGTGATTTTTAAAAAGGTGATTTTGCAATGTTTTGGTATTTTGTGATTTTTTTGAAATGCAGGGAAAAGTATGGAATTTTCATCCACTTCCAGCTTCTACTGCTGGTAAGGCACCCGATCCATTTTACGTCAGCGAGTAAGACGAATCTCACACAGTTAAGTGCCGTAGTTTTACATCTTCGGATGAGGGGATTTTGAGGGTTTTCAGTTAACACACCCACAAAGTTGCCTGTTCCTCATGTGCAATGCACATAGACCACGTATCATCTGACGGACTCCTTCGGCCACAAAATGAGCCACATCCTCACATTTTCCTTTGTCAATCTAGTTTGGGGCCTTACGTTGCTCACAATTCCGTGAGGGTGCGCTCCACCTCCCAATAGCCTTAATCCCCTTCATGAGTTTTGGGAACAGGGAACATCCGTCAGATTCAACAGCGACTTCCAAATCAAAGTTGTCTATCACGGTGCATTCAACACGAACAGGGTTGCAGAGTTCTGCCCGCCTCAGCCTTTACCAGTTTTAAAAGATTCCGGACACCCGTACGATCAACTGTCAGCCATGTCCGGAATAGGTTGGGGAAGAAAGCCCCCGAGAAGTTAATCCTAGTGTAGTTTTAGGTCTTCGGACCGCTGGGGATGAATTTGTGCAGTTGAAATTGATGGCAAAATTTTTTTATTTTTTTATTTTTGAAAAGGTTCCAGAGTTCAACTCAAGTGGTTGAGATTGATACTGGTTTTTATGGAAAACTCAAAAAATCTTTTTGGTGTTTTGGAAATGATCTAGGTCATCAGATCCTGGCTTGAACGGCTGGGATCGATGCCGGTTTTTATTAAAAACCTCTCGGGATGTTGATCCCGACGTAGTTTAAGGTCTTCGGACAAAAAAAAAACTTTATATACATGCTGAAAGTACATCCTTTTTGTGATTTTTGAAAAATATTCTGAGTCATCGATTTTGATTTTGAGGGTCGAGATCGATGCCTATTTTTATTAAAATCCCTCGGGATCTTGACCCCGACGTAGTTTAAGGTCTTCAAACCCAAAATATGTACAAGCAAGGCAAACACATTTTTTATTTTTGGAAAATGTCCGGTGTCAGCGGATCTTGATTCGAACGATCCAGACTGCTACCGGTTTTTATTTAAAAAGTACCTCGGGATCTTGATCCCGAAGTAGTTTAAGGTCTTCGGACCATAAAATATGTACAAACGGGGCAAACACATTTTTTTTTATTTTTGAAAAATGTCCGGTGTCAGCGGATCTTGATTTGAACGATCCAGACTGCTACCAGTTTTTATTTAAAAAGTCCCTCGGGATCTTGATCCCGACGTAGTTTAAGGTCTTCGGACCCAAAAATATGTACAAGATGAACATACATTCTTTTTTGTGATTTTTCGAAAAATGATCCAGGTCATCAGATCTTGGCCGAACGGCTCGGATCGATGCTGGTTTTTATTAAAATCCCTCGGGATATTGATCCCGACGTAGTTTAAGGTCTTCGAACCATGAAACTGTACAAGCAAGGCAAGCACACATTTTTTTTTGTTTTGGAAAATGTCTGGTGTTAGCGAATCTTGATTCGAATAATCCAGACTGCTACCGGTTTTTATTTAAAAAGTCCCTCGGGATCTTGATCCCGACGTAGTTTAAGGTCTTCAGACCAAGTTTTTGGGGTTGGGCATACTTACCTTGCTTTATTTGGCTTCTGACGAGACTGACTGTGATTTGAGTGGTCTGAATTGCTTAATTTGGCCCTGTGGGCCCTTTCCAGACTTCAGCTTTGCTTTAAAGTACTTATCCTTGATATTTTATGGGGCTAAGAAGGCTTTTCATAGCGGATGATGACTTGAACGGCTCAGATTGCTCTTTTCAGCCTTGTGGGCCCTCTTGATGATCAGATCTTGGACTCTGGCCCTCTTTCTTGATGATCAAACCCTTGATCTTGCTATTTGGTGACTCCTGTGAGCTTTTTCATGGTTTAGATCATAATGATCTAGCCTTTGAGTGGCTTAGATTGCTTGTGGGCCTCTCTTGATCCATTTTTCTTCTCTTTGACTTGATCAGACCCATGTTGGCCGTAATACTTCATGATTGGACAAGTGGGGTACCTTCCAGATGATTCAGATCAACCTCAAACGAAATCTGGAGTTGATTGGAGCCTTGGGCGGCCCTCAGGGTGCCATCTGCTGACGTGGACTGTCAGCCTTACCTACCAACGACTGTGAAGCCAATCCCGCGGAGAGAGAGGGAGCGCGTCAGGTACGAGCGGCCCACAGCAGGCTGCCCAAACCTCGCCTCTTCTGCGGCCTGGGCTGACTCGTGCTCGGCCATTCTCAGCAGTCCACTGTCCCTGTCCCATATTCTCTGTACGCCCAGGTTCGATTCCGGCCATGAATCTTCCCTTTGTCTTCACCTTTCTTTTCATTTTTGTCTTTTTCTCTTTTGGTCCTCTTTTGGCAGCCATTGATGATGGCTTGGGGGTGATGAAGGCTGATCCTAGTGGGTCCCATACTTCAGAAGATGGTGGGGGCTTTAATGATGGTGAGATGTTCTTGATTGATGATGTAGATAGAGGTTTAAATGGGGCCATTGATGGTGGATTAAGGGTGGTTGTTGGAGAAGCTTTGAATGCCCCCATAAATGGTGGGATTGCTGAAAATTCAGGTTTGAATAGGGCATTGATTATGGGAAAAATGGATGGTATGGATGGGCTGGGGAGATGGGACATAGGTGAGGCTATGCATCCTTTGAGCGTGGGCCGCATGGATGATGGTGATCGATGGTGATGATGGGTCATGATGGACATTGATGGGCTGATCTTAGATTGCCTTCTAGTACCTGTGAGGAGAGAAAACGCTTTAGTAAAAGGATTGAAGCATCAAAGCAGGAAGAGAGATACTTACCTTTTGGGAGGAATGATCGGGAAAAAGACGCTTGTACGAGGCACTCCATAAGTTGGTTGGGGGACGTTTATTTTGAAAGCCCTGTAGTTTTTTTTTTCATATATACGAATAAGGAAAAATGATTTTTTTTTTTTTTTTTGGAAAATATGTGTAAATCATGAAGTAAAAATTTATGTCAAGTGATTATCTGTCTGTGCGTGATTTGGACATGTACTTTTAGACGTAGGAATCAGAATATTTGACTCAGCCTGATGTCATACTCATTTTCTTAATTATTCACCAAGGGTCCTGGTCCCCTTAAGATAGTGCGCAATGGTATCCTGCCCCTAGAATTTGGGCAGATCTTGAAAGAATTCTCGACTCATAGCCGCCATCCTTGTTTCCAATGAATCTTCATGTTGCTTGGATCTCTCATGTACCTGTTTTTTTTCATTTCTTAGCCATTATTACCCGCAACGCCCTTTTGGGTTTTCGCTGCGTCCGGCTTGCCCGTCATTTTTGCCCGTGGCGCCCTTTCGGGTTTTCACTACATCCTGGGTATTTGATCTTGCCTGCCCCTTGGCAGCTATGCTGTTTTTACCCTTAACGCCCTTTCGGGTTTTCACCAAGTCCGCTGTGTGCCTACTCTTTTTACTCAGAGCACCCTTTCGGGTTTTCACTCTGACCTCTTTGTTTAAGCACACATCTCTTTTCTTTTTATTTTTTTTCTCTTTTTTTTTTTGGATAACTACGACGACCAGAGGTCAGGAATCCGTCGTTGCCGGCCGATGGTAACCTTTCGGCCCTTATCTTAAGTTACAATGGTAGAGCTGTCGGCCTTAGCTACAGACCCTTCTGAGGTGGATGGATGGATAGATGTGTTTCTTTTGAGTCGATTTTTTTTCTTTTTCTTTCTTTCTTTCTTTCTTTCTTTCTTTCTTCTTCTTCTTTTTTTTATGGGTTGTGTGCCCCTCACTTTTTTTTTTGGCTTTTGAACCCTTTATTTGGAACACTTATTGGTGGACGGGAATAGGATTCTCAGAGGTCTAAGCCTTGACCTCTTGACTTCAGCTCTACTAATGTAACTCTTGGTAAGGTTAGATTGGCTTACCTGTGAGAGATTTTCACGTTATCGCCGTTGATTAGCTCAGGAGGATCCACCCCTCTCATGTTGGTGAGCCTGAGGGCGCTTCTTGGAAGAACTTTTCTGATCCTTGGGCCTTGTCCCCTTGAGTTTGATAGATGCAACGGTGATTGTTGTAAACCTGATATGACTTTTCTTTCTTCGCCTTCATTCTTCATCAGCACTTACGGTGACATGATTTTGACTCGAACTCTTAGGTTTGTCTTCTAATTTTAAGCTTCTCGAGGAACTCCTTCATCCTTAGATTCCGAAGGATGTCCCATTGCTAATGTTGATAGCATGTGGGAACCCTTAACAATTGATGATGTCATTCTTCATGAGAATTATCGTGTGAGATCAGAATGTTACCTCCATCCACTTTGTGCTGTAATCGACTGCCACGAGTATATGCGTATGACCACTAGATGATGCCGAGTCGATCTTTCTTTTGATGTAGATACCTCGTACAGGGAATAGCTGGAGCATTATCAAGTTGTAGAATTTCAAAGCACACACATGGATCCGATGTGCATGTTGCTGACACTTGAAGTGCTTTCTGACATGTTGGCAACAATATGTCTTCATCGAGCCGTGAGGTTTCTTCGATCATTCGTCAAGTCGTACACTCCAGCATGGAATGCAAGCATAGTCTTGGCAGCATCTTCTTGATAGGCTTGATGAGTTTTTGATCGATGAGTCTTCATAGGACGCAAGATTGGGAAGTCATGACTTCAAAAATTCGATCATTCTCTGCTTATTTTTCGGGGATAAGGAATCTCAATGCACACTTCCTTATGGGTCTCAGGAGATCGTAGGTTTATAATTTTGAAAATTTTTTGAGATGACATTGGCTTTTTGTTTGAACTTTCGAGGAGACCCTCTTAGTTTGGGAGTCAGCTCATCATTTTCCACATCATTTGGCTTTGTCCAGACCCTTGAATTTGAAGTCCAACTCTAGATCGAAATCTTATGAGTCAACTTCATACTCAAGTGCTTTGACAGACAGACTTGACACTTTTATTGAAAAAGATTTTTGAAAGATTTTTTTTTGAAATATTTTTTGGTTTTTGGGAATTTTATGAATATCTGGATTTTTTTTTAATTTTGAAATATTTGGTGTTTTGGGTTTTTGAATCTTCTGATTTTTTTTTGAATTTTTGAAATTTTTTTTTGTATAGGACCCGAGCAAGACGGCGATATGAACCAAGTGTTGCCCGATTCGACTCGGGGAGCCAAGCACTGTCGGCTTTTATTAGCCTTCATGGGGACTACAAACCTGTTACTGCCCTACACACCTTCCCCTCAGGAGGCAGGGCCAAAAGGATCAGTAGGCCAAACCTCATTGTTGCGCCCAAACATCATGATAGATCTGAAATTGGGCTCCGAGTCGGTGTCGGATGCGATTTCTCCTGACTCATCCCCGATGTGTTGCAGCTCTTCGGGTTCATCTGGCTGAGGTGGGACCAGGACGGCAGTCGAGTTGATCGGGGGAAATTCCTACCCCTTGCTTGCGTCTTCTTTGGGCAACTCTATCAGACTCGATCTGCTTGCTTGATCATCGAAGGTGGAATCCAGCCCATCATCAGGATAGATAATCCCTACATTGATAAACTGGATTGGTGTGAAGATGCAGAGGTTCCCTTCTTCTTGATGACCCCGTCTTCTTCTGATACTTCCATGCCTAATCTGAGTAGGCCGATATCGCAGTCTTTCTCTATCCACATTCTCTTGAACTCCCATGATTCGGGTCGAGTCTTGATATTCGAGCTGATAGTAGAAGGTTTGACGCTCGACAGGAAGGAAGACGTAGTTCGATCCGATGGGACATGCGCGAGGGAAGTAATTTGCATTGTGATGGTATGAGACCTCCCCATTAGAGCGTTGTACGTCCATGGCTGGGATGGTAGGCTCTCGGAGGTTGGATGCTTCTACCATGGGAAATTGTCCGGGATCGGTAATGATGGTGATCGCCCTATCTCCGAAGATGTGCTTAACCCTTTGGTGAAGATTTGAAGAGATGGCACCGATTCTGTGAAACCAGGTCCGATCGGAAAGGAGATGGAATGAAGCTGAGATGTCCAAGACTTGAAGAGTGATGGTTGATGTTTTTGGATCGATCAGAACCTGGATATCAATCTCCCCTTCGACCTCCTCGATAGTGGCCACATAATTGAAGTCGGGCCCCAATTCTGCTAGGGCATGTGGCATGCTGTCCGAGGAAGGGTCTTCTTCTTGGAGGACGATGGCTGAAGTAGAAGCCGAATAGACAGGTGCGGTGGGCAAGTTGTGCCCCTGGTTGTTTGCTGGAGAAACGGGCAGGCTTTGCCCCTGGTAAGCTGGAGTGGGCAAGCCGTGCCCCTGACTGACTATTGCTGAGATGGGCAAGTTATGCCCCTGGTTTGCTGATGTCGTGTTAGGGAGATTGTCTCCTTGGTTGACTGAGATGGGCTGATTGTGCCCATGGTTAGAAATGGGTGCGAATAATGAATCGACTGAAGGTGCCCCTTGCATGATGATGGGCTCTGGGATCGAAATAGTTGAGGGTGCCCCTTGCAGGATGAGAGGTTCGAACTCTGAACTAGAGTCGATGGCACGGATAAACTAGAGAGGAGGCTTTTCTTGGCTGATGAAAGCTGGATAGGCAGGAGGTGCCCCTTGCATTGCGAAGACTGGATCGACTAGAGATGCCCCTTACAGGATGAAGGGTTCTGAAACTGGACTGGTTAGGGGTGCCCCTTGCCAACCTTGATTAGGGAACTGTGAGTTCCATCTTAGCTGTTGCTTTTGCTGCGGTTGTCCATGCTGAGGGAGGAATAGTGCATTTTCGGTAGAGGCGACAAGATCATCATCTTCCATTGGATGGGAGATGGGAACACTACCATTATCGCTTCATATCCGGTGGGCTCACCTTCCACTATCGGTTGTACTGGAGAGGCCTGCTGAGGCCACCAAGGGGAGATCATCCCCGCCCTTATTCCGGCTTCGACTTGTTCCCCGGCGCAGATGAGTTGGCTGAAGTTTGCATATGGATGTGAGATAAGGTATCCAGAGATACTTGGATTTGCCGAGTGGATGATCATGGAGATTTGCTCCTTGTCGTCAAGGGGAGTTTTCATTCTAGCGGCCATGGCCCGCCACCGTCCAACGTAAGCTGACAATGTTTCATCACTTCTTTGCCTGAGAGCTGCGAGGTCCGCTCTCCTGGGTGCCATATTAAGATTGTATGCGAACCTGTCGACGAAAGCCTGGGAGAGCTGCTCCCAAGTCCGAATGCGATGGCAGTCTAACGATGTGTACCAGTCTAGGGCATCGTCTTTCAAGGACTTTTGAAACAGACGGATCAACGCTCCGTCGTTGCTTGCCACAGCATCTAGCTCACCACAAAATGATCTCAAGTGGTCTATAGGACACCTTGTCCCATCATATCTTTTAAAATTTGGTACCTGAAAGCCTTGAGGTACCATTGCATCAGGAAATGGACAAAGATCTCTGAACTTAGTGGATGGAAGATCCACCCCTTGCTGCTTCTGCAACTTTCTCTTCATCTCTCGCATTTGTTCACGGAGTTGCTCTATTTCGCAGGGACCAGATGAAGGAGATCTTGCCCCTTGCCAAGACTGAGATGGCCCCCTTTCATAATAATTGGTGTCATTGATGCTCTTATGATTTCTGCTTGAAGAAGGTTGGGCTTGATAATTACTCCCATTATAGGGACTTTGTTGGATTGGAGCTGAGAAGGGAGATTGCAAAGAAATCCCAGTCATAGGAGAATATTGAAATTGGTTGGAACTCCCATTAGGAAGAGGATGTTGGAATTGGCTCGGAGTTCTGATTGTGGGATTTGATTAAAAATGGCTCTCATTTGTAGGAGGATACTGGAAGAAATACCCTGAGGTTGAGGGTTGTTCTGATTGAAGGCCACTGTTAGGAGGGTATCGAAAGTCCTGAGTGATCCCCGGCGGTTGTGGTTGGGATGAACTGGAGGCCGGGAGTGCCTTCGATGGTTGTTGAGGTTGTTGAACTAGACCAGTTTGATTGCTGGCTACTGAAACCTGGGCTTGTGTGAATCGGAGAAGCATTTCCTGCATGGCCTTCATGCTTTGTTGTAGCTCTTGGATGCCAGGAATTGACATTTATTCACTCGAATTTAACAGTGGAGAGGAAGCCTCAGGTATAGGGAATGGGAGAGCCATGTCGATTTTGTATTGGACGTGGTAGGGTGATTTGGTTTGGAGGAGTAATGGTGGGGAATATATTCTACTCTTTTTTTTTTTAGTTTTGGGATTTTCTATTTCTTTTTGTATTGGTTTTGGGTAAAATGCTATGCAGATGAGATTGTATGAGGGCTAATGACTTTCAAGTATAGGGAGGATTCTGTTTTTTAAGTCGGATCATGACTAGTGGGACTAGCAAATCCCCAGCAGAGTCGCCATTCTGTGGACCCTCGCCGTTCCGCGCTCCCACACGACGTTCTCGTCCCTTTCCTTTCGGAAAAAGAAGGAGAGGATGCGTGAGTGCGAATCGTCGTTTGTGCCACTGGCTTGCCTCGTTCTCGAGGGCTTTGTTTGGTTGTCGTGTTAAGCTGGATGTGTTTAAATGAGTTTATATAAGACCAGAGTCAGCCACTAGCCAATTACTTCGAATCTACAGTCGGCTAGACCCCGTAGAAACGTTAGAGTAGGGGATCCGAAGATTCCTTCCTCTAAAATGACTCCTTTTGATCTGCGGCCAGAGATTCGAGGTAAGGTATCATGGTTACAGGGTGGGAAGAGGTTAAGCACCCCACACACTGCCCGTACCGAAGTACGGTCTCTACTTCACAGAATCGAACTAACACTTGAAAGTCTGTTTTAATCCTCGTACATTCTCATAGATGACATGATGCATGAATGCAGGTCTGAACAGTAAGAGTTTCTGATGGGCAGGTTCCACTAACAGGCAAGCCCAGAGCATACGCTCGAACTGACAGGTGCTTTATGCGGAATGCATGCTGTTGTTTGAATGATCAAAGTGCTTGTAGTGATATGTACATGAATGCAGGTCTGAACAGTAAGAGTTTCTGATGGGCAGGTTCCACTAACAGGCAAGCCCAGAGCATACGCTCGAACTGACAGGTGCTTTATGCAAGATGCATGTCGTGTGCTTGAATGATCAAAGTGATTATAGTGAAGCAGGGGGGTTGGAAGAAAAGTAAATGTTGCACTTATGATAGATGCGAATGAGATGATGCTAGTAAGGAACAACTAGATGGACGGAGGTGTCGCAAGGATTGGCTTCGAGTGGCTGGATCAAGACTTGGATGGCTTGGGAGACTTGGGCCAGTGGTCAGGCTGGGCTGGACCAGCTGCTAGGATCTCCTCACTCAGGCTCTCCTTGGTGGAGGAATGGGCTAAGGGGTAGAGGGACAGATCGCACTCGGGCTGAAGAGAGGGGAAGTGGATGCTGAAATGGGAAGGGGAGGGGGGTATTTATAGCGTTGGAGAGTGGCAGAACCCATAAATAATTTTGGGCGGCCCCCTGTGGGCCTCCCGTACGGACGCTCCTCGTTTCCAGCACGTGGTACGGTCATTTCTCGGGGCTGCTGTTTCGACTCGGTGGGTTGACTCGGTGAGTTGACTCAGCGGGTCGACTCGGTGATTTGACTCGGTGTTTTGACTCGACGGGTTGACTCAGCGGGTTGACTCAGTGAGTTTGACTTTTTTAGGATTTTTTGACTGATATTTCTTATGGGGGGTTTTTCAGGCTGATGTTTAGGGGTGGGTTGACTGGGTTCAGGCTTGAGTTGGGCTATGGATTGGGGCTTACAAGGGTGAGTTTGGCTGAGTTTGGACTTGGGATTTGGGGGTATGGTCCTCCATTCATCCAACTATCTCTACTAACAGTGTAGCTGAAGGTGGGGTGTCTACAGGAGGTAAGCAGGTTGAGAGCGAGGCTACTTCATTATGAGTCAGAGGACTTACCTGATGTGGCCGAGGAGGAGGGTAGAGATTGATTGTGTTGGCCACCTGTACATTCCCTTTTGCATGGTATATGATTGATGATGATGCATTTTTTGTATTTTTTGAAAAAGATGACATGATAGGTGTAAAAGAAATATGATGCTTTTAATGAAAAAAACTCTTTTGAGAATCTATTGTGCCATGAGTTGCCTTGTGAGTGTGTGTCTGGATTTTGTGTCAGGATATAGGAATCAGAACTGGGGCTCAGCCAAGCTTTGACCGATGTCTTGAGATTTGACTTGTGTGCTCCTTTGGTTCACTAAAGGTGAAGGCAATGGAAACTGTTGCTTCCTGAGATTGTCAGAATTTGTAGAGCTCTTTGTTCCTTGCTGTACTTCTTCTTGTTCTTGAACTGTAAGTGCTTGAACCGATCTGGACCGTCTGATTTCTTGGTACTTGCACTTTTCATTTTTCTTTTTCTATTCGAGTCATTTTTGCCTGCAGTGCTCTTTCGAGTTTTCACTACAGCCGGCCTTTTCCCGTCATTTTTGCCCGTGACATCCTTTTGGGTTTTCACCACGTCCCGGGTGTTTGATCTTGCCTGCCCCTTGGCAGCTATGCTGTTTTTACCCTTGGCGCCCTTTCGGATTTTCACCAAGTCCGCCGTATGCCCACTATTTTTACTCGGAGCGCCCTTTGGGTTTTCACTCCGCCCTTTTTATTTAGGCACACATTTTTTTTTCTCTTTTTTTCTTTTTCTGAATCTTTGGATAACTACAGCGGCTAGAGGTCGGGAATCCATCGTTGCCGGCCGATGGCAGTTTTTCAGCCCTTATCCTAAGTTACGATGATAGAGCTGTCGGTCTTAGCTACCGACCTTTCTGAGATGAATGGATGGATGACTATGTTTCTTCTTGGGTTGATTTTTCTCGGGTGCCTTGCTTTGGCTTCCCTTTTTCTTTTTCTCTTTTTTTTGCCTTTTGTATTCTTTTTTTTCTCTTCTTTTTTTTGTATTTTCCTTTTTTTGTATTCTTTTTTCTTTTTCCTTTTGAATCCCCTTATTTGAAACACTTGTTGGTCGACGGAAATGATTTCTCAGAGGTTTTAGCTTCGACCTCTTGACTTCAGCTCTATTAAAGTAACTCTTGATAAGGTCAGAATGACTTACCCGTGAAAGATCTTCACTTTGTCGGCGTTGATTGGCTCAGGAAGATCCACCCCTCTCATGCTGGTAAGTCTGAGGGCGCCTCTGAGAAGTACTTCTCTGATGATCAGCGGCCCGTCCCACGAGGGTTTGAACTTTCCTCTGGGATCCGGAAGGTGCGACGTTAGAATCTTCTTCATGACCATGTCGCCTACCTTGAAACTTCTTCTTCGGACTCTCTTGTTGTAAGCCCGAGCGATCCTTTTCTGATATCACTGAGAATGTCTTAGCGCACGCATGCGCTTTTCATCTGCTAGCTGTAACTGATCGAATCTGGCCCGTTGCCATTCTCCTTCTTCAACTCTGCTTTCTAGTAACACCCGTAGTGATGGTATTTCCACCTCGACTAGCAGAACTGCTTCCATTCCATAAGTAAGCTCGAAAGGAGTAACGCCCGTAGCAGACCGTACAGACGTTCGATAAGCCCAAAGTGCATATGCGAGCATATCTAACCAATCTCGATAGGTCACAACCATCTTCTCGAGTATCCTGACGATTGTCTTGTTTGCGGCTTCTACCCCACCATTCATCTGAGGACGGTAGGGGCTTGATCGATGACGTTGAATCTTGAATTTGCTGAGGAAGTCCTCCATCTTCTTGTTGACGAACGGGGTCCCATTATCTGTGATGATAGCATTGGGGATTCCATACCGGCATATGATGTTGTTCTTCATGAATTTGATCACCTGGGATGCTGTAATCGTGGTGTAGGAGGCTGCTTCTACCCACTTAGTGAAGTAGTCGATTGCCACAAGTATGTACTCATGACCGTTTGATGCTTTGGGACTAATCTTGCCGATGATTTCGAGTCCCCACATGGAGAAGGGCCAGGGGGTGGTCAGGTTGTATAATTCTGATGAGGGGGCATGGACTTGATTCGCATGCTCCTAACACTTGAAGCATTTTCTGACGTGCTGGCAGCAGTCTGTTTCCATGGTGAGCCAATATTAGCCGAGTCGTAGAATCTTCTTTGCCATCATGTGCCCGTTCATGTGTGGGACACAGATTCCTTTGTGTATTTCTTTCATGATCTTTGCAGCTTCTGTTTCATCGACGCATTGATGGAGGATGTGATTATAGGATCGCTTGTAAAGAACTTCGCCACTGATGGTGAACTGGCCTGCCAAACGCTAGATGGTTCGGCGATCTGTTGCTGTTGCTGACTCCGGATACTTCTGGGTTTTGGGATATTGCTTGATGTCGGCATACCAGGATTTGTCAGGGACAGCTTCGGCTTCTTCTATTTGCAGGCAGAAAGCAGGTTCATCTTGAATTTCGACTGTGAGCTCCCATTCTTAAGCTCCTTTCGAGATCTCGAGCATTGACGTGAGTGTGGCGAGAGCATCTGCAAACTGATTCTTGGCTCTGGGCATGTATGAGAAGGTGATTTCTTTGAATTCTTCGATCAGATTTTCAAGATACACATGATATGGTATCAACTTCTCGTCCTTGGTTTTCCATTCGCCATTGGTCTAATTGATGATAAGCTGTGAGTCTCCAAATACTCATAGCTTCTTGACACCCAAGATTATGGCTTCCCTTAAGCCAGCGATGCATGCTTCGTACTCTGCCATGTTGTTGGTGCACTCGAATGCTATGCGCCTTGAGATAGGAATAGGGACATCATCTGGAGAGTAGAGGATCGCTCCAATACCACTCCCTTTAGAATTTACTACGCCGTCGAAGAATAATGTCCACTCATCTTTTTTCTTCTTTTCTTCACCTTCGATAAGTAAGAGATCTTCATCAGGGAAGAATGTCTTGAGCGGTTGATAATCCAGGAGGGAGTGGGCCGCAAGATGATCGGTGAGGGCCTGTCCCTTGATTACCCTCTGAGTGACATAGGTGATGTCGAACTCAGACAGGAGTAGCTGCCATTTAGCTATCCTTCCAGTGAGTGTCGGCTTCTCGAACAGGTACTTGAGCGGATTCATGTGAGCGAGTAGGAGAATAGGGAATGCAATCATGTATTGACGGAGTCGCTGAGTTGCCCAGACTAGGGCGAGGCAAGTCTTCTCGATTGCGGAATACCTGGTCTCGTAGTCGGTGAACTTTCGACTCAAATAATATATTGCTTGTTCCTTCTTCCCAGTCTCATCGTGCTGGCCGAGGACACAGCCAATGGCTTCTGTTGCTACCGAGATGTATAACAATAGTGGTCGTCCGGGAGTGGGTGGCACTAGAACTGGAGGGTTCATGAGATATTTCTTGATGCGATCAAAGGCGACTTGGCAATCGTCATTCCATTCTTTTGGAACGTTCTTCCGAAGGAGCTTGAAGATGGGCTCACAAATAGGGGTGAACTACGCGATGAAGCAACTGATGTATTGAATTCTCCCGAGGAAGCCATGAATTTTTTTCTCTGTTCTACGAGGGGGCATCTCGATGATTGCTCTGGTTTTGGTCTCGTCGACCCTGATGCCATCCTCGCTCACCATAAAGCCGAGGAGCTTACCTCCCATTACACCGAAGACACATTTCTGAGGGTTGAGACGGAGCTTGTACTTTTCTAATCTGTTGAATAACTTCTTCAGATCCTCAAAGTGTCCTTCAATTGTGCGAGATTTAACGATCATATCGTCTACATATACTTCAAACTCTTTGCTCATCATGTCGTGAATAGTGCTGTCATTGCTCGCTGATATGTTGCTCCTGCGTTCTTCAGACCGAACGGCATTACCCTATAGCAGAAAGTCCCCAAGGGAGTGATAAACGATGTCTTCTCTCGATCTTCGATGGCCATCTTGATCTGATTGTAACCTGAGAACCCGTCCATGAATGAGAAGACCTTGTACCCAGCAGTGTTGTCGACCAGAGTATCGATATGCGGTAAAGGGAAGTCATCTTTAGGACTGGCCTTGTTGAGATCTCGGAAGTCGATGCACATTCGAACCTTACCATCCTTCTTTGGTACTGGTACAATGTTGGCGAGCCATTCAGGGTAGTTGGAGACTACCAAGAATCCCACATTGTATTGCTTGATGACTTCATCTCGGACTTTCAGAGCCCATTCTGGCTTCATTCTTCAAAGTTTCTGCTTTACTGGTTTCATATCCGGCTTAGTTAGCAGATGGTGTACAGCGAGTTCTTCATCGAGCCCTGGCATGTCTTCATATGAGAACTCGAAGTTGGACAATCTTGGAGCTAGGACCTCTATCATTCTCTGCTTCATCTCTGGTGGCAACAATTTCCCAATGCGTACTTCCCTAGGGATCTCAGGTGTCCCCAAGTTTACTATCTCGAAATCATCAGCTACAACATTGGCTTTAGATTCGAACATTTTGGGGAGATCCTCTAGTTCGGGAGCCGGATCATCATCTTCCTCATCCCGAGCTTCGTCCAGACCCATGAGCTCGAAGTCTAATTCGATGTCAAAATCATATGATTCAACTTCAAACTCATGCGACTCTTTAGACAAACTTGGCAAACTATTGAATGCAGGAAAAGAAATGTTTTTTGGTTTTTGAGAATTTTTTGAAATTAAGATGCTAGATGTTTTTGGCTTTTAAAAGTTTTCAATTTTTTTGGATTTTTGAAATTCACGGGACTTTGAACAAGCGGGCATTGCAGACCATGATTGATCTCAGCTTGTTCCAAAGCTTCGCTCGCTGCTTAAACAGGCTTTTTTTTTTTTTTGGAAGCCAGAGCCCTCAGATGGCTCTTTGGCTGATTCAAAAGTTAAGGGAACGGATGACCATTCAGGACCCCACATTTCCTCCCCTGAAGAGGTGGGGGTTGATGACTTGGGCGAAGAATTACAGTCTGGCCCAATGACCATGATTTCTCGCTGATTGGGCTCGAGATCTGAGTAGTACTCAGTCCCTCCTGGATCACTTACCTCGCACTGCATTTCGTTTGGTTCCACAGTGAGACAAAAGTTCAGAATCTGGACATCAGACCAATCCAGGGCTAGCCATTTCCCTTTCTTGGTCCAATGAATGGGCTGCTTCTGCCATTGGCTGATGATTGATGATGTTGATTCTGCAAAGAGGGTTGGGTCGTGCCCTTTGCTGATTGATGCTGAGATGGGCAAGTCATGCCCCTGGCTGGCTGGAATTGAAGCGGGCAAGTTGTGCCCCTGGTTGATTGATGCTGAAGTGGGCAGGTTGTGCCCCTGGTTGGAAGCAGGTATCAGAGTAACCTGGTCCTGAAGCTGCTGTATTTGACTTTCTTCTTCATCTTCATCCTTTCCTTCTTCTTTTGGAGGCTTAGACGGTTCAAGAATCTAATCCCATCGAATGGGGGGCCACGTGGCCCAAACTAGGCTCATCGGGAGGCCTTTGTGTAGTGCAGTCGGTTGATTTCCTCCTGGATCTTTGCAAGGTTCTCTGGCTTGACGAATTGGATGGGTGAGCACCTAAATTTCTTCCTTCTTTTGTCCATGAAGATTGCCCTGTATCCGAGTCCCCATTTGCGTTGGTTATATACCAGCGGTATCTTTCTAGACTTGAAATGATTCTTCATTCGGTATTTGAGGCTCAGACGTTCTGCTGGTGAAAAGACATGGTCCACCCTTATCGGTTCCGGATTGGCGATAGAGTTCACAGTCTCGAATTCGAAACTATGAAACGGGACGTCTTCTTCAGAGTGCTGAATATCGATGACCGGGATGTCTGGTGCAGTGGTAGCAGCATTGGAAGGAATGATGAGTTCCTTCTCTGCATGGATAGAGATCACTTGATTTTCACAGATGTATTTCACTCGTTGATGCAGGGTTGATGGCACAGCCCCTACCTTGTGCAGCCAAGGTCATCCGAGCAACATGTTGAAAGAGGCTGATATATCCAGGATTTGGAATGTGATAGTGGAGATTTTCAGACCTATCTGTACCTCTATGTCGACCTCCCCTTCCACCGATCGGCGGGTGTTGTCGAATGCTCTGACGCATATGGTGCTGGGTCGGAATGAAGAAGGACTGATTCCCAGATGTTCTGCAGTCTTGAGTGGGCAGACGTTTAAGCTTGAGCCATTATCGATAAGGACCAGCGGGACACATAGGTCTTTGTATCGTAAGGCTATGTTGAGGGATCGCCCATGATCGCATCCTTCCGGTGGCAACTCATTATCTGTGAAGGTGTTGGAGCGCGGAGCCAGGAGTTATCCAATCATCAATACTATCATCTCCGGTGCCGTATCGGAGGAGATGTGACCATCGCTCAAGGTTGTGGCAAACATTTCTTGGTGTATACGAGATGTGCAGATAGCTGCCATACTGAGATTTGAACAGGGATTGACTTGAGCTGAGTCGCCACATGGTATGCGGCTTCATTTTTGTTGCCGAGGCCTGAGAGAGCGCCTTTGGGATCTCCTCTGTTTTGATTATCTCTTCGGATGTAACGCCCATTGGGATTCATATTCCCTACTTCCGCACATTCTGGATAGTGCCAAGGGACCTCTTTATAATTTTTCTCACCTTTGCCTTCTAGGACCACCGGTTCTTGCAACGGTGCTGGTGTGGGTACCAGATCTTCTTTGTACGGAGCTTTTACCTTAAGGACTACATTGTTGCCTGTGCTGAAGGGGTAATATCGAGGCTTGTCTTCATAGATCACATAAGGTTGCGGTCCTGGCTTGACCGTTCCTGGAGCAGGAGGCTCCCATGGAATGAATACTGGTCCTCTTGATATGGCAGGGGGTTTCTCTGTTCGTCCCAGCTGTCGTAGTGTGATTGACACGCCTCCGGGATTTGCCCCTTACAATATGACTGGCTCAACTGGCGGAGCTCCTTCCAAGACAATGGGCTATTGCTGCTGATGAGTATGGTTTCTCCATTGTGAATTGTATTGTTCCTGTGCTGAAATTGCCCCTTGCAAGATGACAGGTTCGTATGCGGGCTCGATTTATGATTGTGCTTCTTCCAGAATGACTGGCTCCCAACATGAATGGTTGTAAGGTGCCCCTTAAACAACTGGGACATGATATGGAAGTGTTCCTTCGAGTACTACTGGCTCGGAGACTGAAGGAGGAAAGGGACTTGCCCCTTGCAGGATCGGAGGAGGATTTGTTGTCTCGTAAGTGTAGGCATGAATGGACTGGATAGGAGAGAAGAAGCGATCGAGGTGCTCTCCTTCTTCTATCCTGTTGACGTGGGGCCGCGAGACGAACTGGGGTCCGGTGGGTGCTGAGGCAGAGGATTCTGAAGAATGTTGGTGGAAGTTGCTGCAGGAATTCCAGGGACCGAGATGACGATCTTTCGGTCATCGATCAGATCTTGTATGGCATTCTTCAAAGTAAAGCATCGATCAGTGGTGTGGCCACGTCCTTGATGGTAGGCACAATACTCATTTTCTCGGTAATTTGGAGGTAGAGGATTTGAAGGAGGTCTGGGTGTCATCAGAGTGAGTAACTGCTTTTGTACCAGCATAGTCATGACTTGACTAAGTGGCTAAGTGAGTGGAGTGAACTTCCTAAGCTCCTTGTAATTCTGCCTATTATGGTACGAGTATTGACCGTTCCCTCTGAACTGCTGCTATTGTCGAGGTGGTTGTGGCTGTGGTTGAGGATTCGGTCAGTGGTTGATACCGCTGAGGTTGGTGCTGAACCTGATTCTGCTGATACTGTTGACGTCCCTGTGGGGGAGCATGTTGATTATCCTGAGTAGTGGTGCTGATGTTGTTTACCTCTGTTGCGGGGAGGAGAACCGCTGCAGTTTCCGTTCCCATATCCGATGGGTCTTCCCTCCACTCTGTTCCTCTTGACTGGAGTGGCTTGATGAGGCCATGGGGAGATTGTCCCGGCATGGATTCCTGCTTCGACTTGCTCTCCAGCACGGATCAACTGTGAGAAATTCGCATATGGATGCGAGATGAGATATCCAGATATGCCCGGATATGTTGAATGAACAATCATGGAGATTTGTTCTTCGTCGTCAATAGGTGTCCGCATTCTGGCTGCCATAGCTTGCCAACGTCCCACATAAGCTGATAGTGTTTCATCGTTTCTTTGTCTGAGAGCCGCGAGGTCGGCTCTTCTAGGTGCCATGTTGAGATTGTACGCGAATCTGTCGACGAAAGCCTAGGAAAGTTGTTCCCACGTCCTGATGCAGTGGCAGTCCAATGAGGTGTACCAATTTAGGGCATCGCCCTTCAGAGATTTTTTGAACAAGCTAATGAGGGCCCCTTCATTTCCTGAGATTGCACTCAGCTCTCCACAAAAAGCCTTGAGATGTCTAGTGGGACAACCGCTGCCATCGTATCTTTTGAATTTCAGTACCTCAAAGCTTTGAGGTACTTGAGCATCTGGGAAAGGACACAAGTCTCTGAACTTGGTCGAAGGTAGATCGATTCCTTGTTATCGCTGAAGCTAATTTTGTAAGATCTGGAACTGCTCCTGCAACTCGTCCAGTCCTGAGTGATCCGTTCGAGCGATTGGTGCCTCTTGGAGTAAGGCACGTTCTTCTTCGGCATAGTGGTTGATGTCTTCGACCCTATGGGCTTGCTGAAAAGCAACCGCGGGTTGCTGAAGTTGATTTGATGATTGAACTGGATTCTGATAAACTTGTGCTTGAAAGGACTGTAATTGAACTGGAGACTGTACTGAAGGTTGAACTGGAACTTGCTGGAAATTAACTGGAGATTGCTAATTGAAGATTGCTGAAAATTAATTGGAGTTTAATGAATTGAAGATTGCTGAAAATTAACTGGGATCTCATCGGCGGGGATGTGCTGGAATTGAATTGTGCTCCTGTTTGCAGGAGGCTGAGATGCTGGGAAGTGACCCCCTTGTTGGGTATTCGCCACTGTCCGCTGATTGATGTGGGCTTGACACTGACCCCCATTGTGGGCATTCGCCAGTGCTGTCCCTGTTGCTGGAAATTGATTTGAAATCCCATCGGCGGGGACATGCTGAGATCTACTGAGACTGTTGTTTGCAAGATTGACTGGAAGCTCCTGCGACAGGAGTGCTCTGAGGCGGCCTTGTCGTTGCGGGAAGGTACTAAGGAGGATGCCCCATAGTGAAGGGCTAAGATTGCTGCTGTCGGTAGTCTTGGGCAGACTCCGATGATTGTGCTTGATTTGAACTGGAGGCCGAAGGGACCCGACATGGCTGCTGAGATTGCTGAACTGGGCCAACCTGATTGTTGGCTGCTGCGGTAGCTTGTGCTTGCATGAATTGCAAGAGCATTTCTTGCATTGCTCTCATTCCTTGTGCCAATTCTTGCATGATTGGCGTATTCTCAATTGGCTGTTGTGCTGGAGGTTGCGCTTCGGTCATTTCAACAGCGGGGAAGAGGCGAGTTTCCTCTTCGTGGTCAGACATGGCTTGTTGAGCCCGAGTGCGGATTATGCTGCGGAAGGGAAGTTGTTTCTGAACACGTTGAGCCCAAGGAGGCGCAATGGTGAGGACTATACTCTACTTTTTTTGGGTTTTGGCATTTTCTATTTTTTTTATTTGGGGTAGAATGCTATGCAGATGAGATTGTATGAGGACTAATGACTTTCAAGTACGGGAAGGATTCTGTTTTTCAAGTCGGATCACGACTAGTGGTACTAGCTTATCCTTAGTGGAGTCGCCATTCTGTGGACCATCGCCGTTCCGCGCTCCCACGACATCGTTCTCCCTTTCCTTTTGGAAAAAGAAGAAGAGGTGCGTGCATGTGAATCGCCGTTAGTGCCACTGGCTTGCCTCGTTCTAGAGGGCTTTGTTTAGTTGTTGTGTTTAGATGAGTTTATATAAGACCAGAATCTCCACTAGCCAGTTACTACGAATCTACAGTCGGCTAGACCCCATAAAAACGTTAGAGAAGGGGATCCGAAGATTCCTTTCTCTAAAATGACTCCTTTTGATCTGCGGCCAGAGATTCGAGGTAAGGGATCACGGTTACAGGGTGGGAAGAGGTTAAGCACCCCACACACTGCCCGTACCGAAGTACGGTCTCTACTTCACAGAATCGAACTAACACTTGAAAGTCTGTTTTAATCCTCGTATATTCTCATAGATGACATGATGCATGAATGCACGTCTGAATAGTAAGAGTTTCTGATGGGCAGGTTTCCATTAACAGGCAAGCCCAGACCATACGCTCGAACTGACAGGTGCTTTATGCGAGATGCATGCTGTGTGTTTGAACAATCAAAGTGCTTATAGTGACTAATGTATGAATGCAGGTCTGAACAGTAAGAGTTTCTGATGGGCAGGTTTCCATTAACAGGCAAACCCATAGCATACGCTCGAACTGACAGGTGCTTTATGCGAGATGCATGTCGTGTGTTTGAATGATCAAAGTGCTTGCAGTGATATATATATGAATGCAGGTCTGAACAGTAAGAGTTTCTGATGGGCAGGTTTCCATTAACAGGCAAGCCCAGAGCATACGCTCGAACTAACAGGTGCTTTATGCAGGATGCATGTTGTGTGCTTGAATAATCAAAGTGCTTGTAGTGAAGCAAGGGGGTTGGAAGAAAAGTAAATGTTGCACTTATGCTAGATGCAAATGAGATGATGCTGGAAAAGGAGTAGATAGATGGACGGAGGTGTCGCAAGGATTGTCTTCGAGTGGCTAGATCAAGACTTGGATGGCTTGGGAGACTCGGACCAGTGGTCAGGCTGGGCTGGACCATGGCTAGGCTCTCCTCACTCGGGCTCTGCTTGGTGGAGGAATGGGCTAAAGGGTGGAGAGACGGATCGCACTCGGGCTGGCTTCGGAGGGATTGGATTGGGTTGGATTCTGAAATGAGAAGGGGAGGGGGGTATTTATAGCAGCGGGCAATGAAAGAACCTGTAAATAATTTTGGGCGGCCCCCGTACGGACGCTCCTCGGGATCCAGCGCGTGGTACGGACATGTCTCGGGGCTGCTGCTTGGGACTTAGTGAGTTGACTCGGTGGGTCGACTCAGCGGGTTGACTCTGTGATTTGACTCAGTGGGTTGACTCGGCGATTTGACTCACTGATTTGACTCGACGGGTTGACTCAGCGGGTTGACTCGGTGATTTGACTCAGTGGGTTGACTCAGCGAGTTTGACTTTTTTAGGATTTTTTGACTGGTTTTTCTTATGGGGGTTTTTCAGGCTGATGTTTAGGGGTGAGTTGGGCTATGGATTGAGGCTTACAAGGGCGAGTTTGGCTAAGTTTGGACACGGGATTTAGGGGTATGGTCCTCCATTCATCCAGCTATCTCTACCAACAGTGTAGCCGAAGGTGGGGTGTCTACAACTTCCAATGGTTTCTATTTAAGAACTAACTAAACAGATTTTAAGAAATTGATGTAGATAGATGCTTTGAACTAAACTAAGATAATCAATAATAAAAAGGCACTAGGGGTTCAAGGATCCACTTATAGCAATCCTTGATGCTTAATTCACTGTGGTTTCTCACTTTCTCAACTAGAATCAAAATTAAGTTCTATCTAGTCGGATGATAAAGCAGTTAAAACAAGCAATCTGCTATATGTGTGATTCATATACATGATTCTCTCAATTCAAGCTAGGACTTGAGCACACAAAATTGCATAGGTCAATCCTAATTCCAATAGGTTAAGATCGCAATCATAATCATCATTAAATCCTGTCACAAGGTATAACTAGATCATGATATGAACTTGATTCAAATCACATGCACAATCTCACATAATCCAGAAATTTTAGAAAAATAGAACTTTTGGTATGAAGTTCCCACATGAAGATCATAAGTCTAGAATGTATTAAATCCAATTCCTCGGATCATACAGGTCTAGAATAACTCAAAACAATTAAGAACTCAAGCAATTCTTTTAAACATCCATGAGCCATCATAAGATTAAGAAAAACTACTTAGAACTTTATTCAAACTTCAAACCATTGTTCTTCACTAATAAACCAACTTGAAACCAAATCAAACGAATTGAAAACATCTTAGATTCACTGCAAGCTTCACCTCTTAGCCCTAGCTAAGAGGTTTAGCCGTTCATGATCCAAGGAAACATGAAAGCTCCTAATAAAAACATAAAGCTAGAAGAACAAACTAGGAGGAGTTGTAGAACTCCGGATCTGACTTCCGTCGTCTCCCTACCGTACTTAATCTCTTCTAGGATGCCTTAGGAAGAAGCGCTAGGTCCCCTTTTATAGAAGAGTGCAGAAGGTTCCGGATTGCGCGAGAAATCCCAGACTACGCATAGAAAATAGGAGCTTGAAGGACACGTTCTGTTACGCAGACGACCGATCTGAGCTCCTAGACGACCAGTCGCATGACCGGTCTCAAAAGTGCAAAAACAGTCCAGTGACTTTTTCATAAATTCGAACCCAGACTTTTAATTCGAGGACCGGTCGCACGACCGGTCTGAGCAGTGGTAGTGGATGGTCCAGCAAGGTAAGCAGTATGGCCCCTGCTGTTGAGTATTCTAACCGGTCGGATGACCGGTCCTAGGCTATGGACGACCGGTCTTCAGTATATTCTTCTGCGCTCTCTTCTTCTCTTCTTTGCTTCTTTCTTTCACCCTTTGACGCTTGGTCTTTTGATCTTCAATGTTTGTAAATAGTGTCTTTAAGCCTTCAATTGATGAATCTTTTTTCTCATTCCTGTAACCACAAAACCATGCATTAGTTGGGTCTTTAATCATGTATTTCATGCATAGTTAGTGATAAAATGGGGTTAGAATATGCACATTTAAGAGCTCAACACACACCCCAACCAGCATTTTGCTAGTCCCAAGCAAAACATGCGTGAAATAAATTTCATTCTTCAAAACCCAACCCTCCTTCAGAACCCATGTTTCTATATACTTAATGATATGCAAGTACAAGAATCAGGAAAACTTAGTGATAGAAGTTGAGACCTTAACCTTCTCATAACATAACAAGTACTTATATGAAATCACTACTGATTGATTGATAAATAGAAAGATCCAAACAATTTAACCTAGTGTGCTCGGTGAATATCTCATGGATTTCCAGGGTTACCTTCCTTGTGAATTAATTAAGGTATGGATTTAACGGTGTATAGATCAACAACAAGCCTATGACAGGAATTTGCCTACCGTCCTTCCGACGGCTTTCACACTACGTCCTAGAGATTGTTCAAGATATTCAACTTCACTCACTTTACTTTTCCTTTTTCTTATACTCACACCATGCCAAATGCATAGAAACAAAGTTTTCTAGTGGAGTTTTGAATTTGTAGAAAAATTGAAAAAAGTTCCTACATAATTGCTCGAGATGTTACAAAACGTTGGATTCATCCTAGTAATCCCACACCCCCCTAAACAAATCTTGCATTGTCCTCAATGCAAAAGATATGCAATGAGCAAAACATGAGAGCAATTCTAAAATAAAGGGAGTGAGGAATGAAAGTACTGAGAGAACAAAAAGTGAGATTCTACCTCCTTCGAACAAACCAATGAAAGAGCAAACAAAAAAACCACAAAATCCTAATCTTAACTACACTACACATCCATCAAACTAGGAGATCAAAAATCCTGATACACAGGATCAATCAGAGGTATGGACATACCTTCTGACGGAAAATTCTCAAAGAACGGCTTTAATCGCTAACCATTCGCCTTAAAGATGTTGCCGTTCCTTGGATTCAATAGCTCGACGGTCTCATATGGGTAAACAGTTTGTACAATTAGGGACCGATCCATCAAGATCTCAATTTCCCCGAAAATAAATATAAGTGAGAATTGTACATAAGGACTTTTTGATTAATCGTGAAGGTCTTACGGAGGATGTTCTTATCATGGAACACCTTCGTCTTGTCCTTGTAAATTCTCGCATTTTCATATGCCTCGTTCCGGAGTTCCGCAAGCTCATTCAATTGAAGTTTGCGTAACGAGCTTGCTTTGTCAGAATCAAAATTCATCTTCTTTATCGCCCAATAAGCCCTATGTTCCAACTCCACTGTCAAGTGACAAGCTTTCCCATAAACAAGTCTATAGGGAGACATTTCAATGGGGGTCTTAAAAGTGGTACGGTAAGCCCAGAGTGCATCGGTAAGTCGAAGCGACCAATCCTTACGATCCGGGTTCACTGTTTTTTCCAAAATATGTTTAATCTCCCCATTGGATATCTCAGCTTGTCCACTTGTTTGTGGGTGATAGGGAGTGCTCACTTTGTAATTAATGCCATATTTCTTCATTAAGGATTCAAATGGGCGATTACAAAAGTGAGATCCGCCATCACTTATGATGACTCGAGGTGTTCCAAACCAGGAAATAATGTTTTCTTTTAAGAAGTGAATGACTGTTTTATGGTCATTGTTCCGGCATGGAATTGCCTCGACCCATTTGGAAACATAATCAACGGCAAGCAGAATATACAAATTTTCAAAAGAAGATGGGAATGGACCCATGAAATCGATGCCCCAACAATAAAAAATTTCAATTGGTAAGATGAGATTGAGAGGCATCATATGTCTACGGGATATTCCTCCCAATTTCTGACACGGCTCACACGTTTTACAAAACTCATAGGTATCTTTGAACATGGTGGGCCAATAGAACCCACATTGTAGAATTTTGGCTGTGGTCTTCTTAGCCGAGAAGTGGCCACCACACGCTTGAGAATGACAAAAGGAAATGATACTGTGTTGCTCATCATCCGGTACACATCTCCTTATAATTTGATCGGGACAATACTTAAATAAGTAAGCATCGTCCCATAGGAATTTCCTCACCTCATTGAAGAACTTATCTTTATCTTGGTTTTTCCAATGTTTTGGAATTGTACCTGTAGCAGATAGTTAGCAATGTCTGCATACCATGGCAATTGGGAGACTTTAAAAAGTTGTTCATCAGGGATCATGTCATTGATCACGGTTGTCTCAGGGGAATCGGTGAGAACAAGTCTAGAGAGATGGTTAGCCACTACGTTTTCTACTCCTTTCTTATCACGTATTTCTATGTCAAATTCTTGGAGTAGGAGGATCCATCTTAACAAACGTGGCTTAGCATCCTTCTTAGAGATAAGGTACTTAAGCGCGACATGGTCTGTGAATATGATGATCTTGGATCCAATCAAGTAGGACCTAAACTTGTCCAAGGCAAAAACTATGGCTAAAAGTTCTTTTTCTATAATAGTGTAGTTTGGTTGGGCTGAGTTTAAGGTTCTACTTGCATAGTAGATGACACATGGCTTCTTCTCTTTTCTTTGGCCCAACACAACCCCAATAGCATAGTTGCTTGTATTGCACATAATTTTAAAAGGAAGGCTCCAATCAGGTGGTTGCATTATGGGAGTACATGTCAACCTACCTTTAAGTTTATCAAAGGCATTCTGACAATCTTCATTCCACTCGAAAGAGTTCTCCTTTTGAAGAAGGGTACATAAAGGACGAGAGAGTGAATTGAAGTCCTTTATGAACCGTCTATAAAATCCACGTGTTCTAAAAAGGACCGCACATCTCGTATGCTCTTGGGTGGTGGAAGGTTAGAGATAAGATTGATTTTAGCTTTGTCCACCTCGATTCCATTTTGTGAGATGATGTGACCAACTACAATTCCCTTTTGAACCATAAAGTGACATTTCTCCCAATTCAACGCAAGGTTCCTCTCTTCACATATTTTCAACACAGATTTCAAGTACATAAGGCACTCATCAAAGCTACAACCAAATATAGAGAAATCATCCATGAAGACTTCGAGAATTGTCCCCACCATATCAAAAAAATACTCAGCATACAACACTGAAAAGTGGCAGGGGGCATTACATAGTCCAAATGGCATCCTTCGATACGCGAAGGTGCCGAATGGACATGTGAATGTTGTTTTCTCTTAGTCCTCTAGGGCGATCTCTATTTGGTTATATCCTGAATAGCCATCAAGGAAGCAAAAATGGGAATTACCCTCCAACCTTTCTAAAATTTGATCAACAAATGGTAGGGGGAAGTGGTCTTTCCTCGTAACTGTATTTAGCTTCCTGTAGTCAATGCACATTCTCCAACCGGTAGTGACTCTGGTTGGCACGAGTTTATTATTGGCATTGGCTACGATGGTTAGTCCAGATTTCTTAGGCACCACTTAAGTTGGACTCACCCATTGACTATTAGATATTGGGTAAATGATACCCACATCCAATAGTTTCACCACTTCGGCCTTAACCACTTCCTTCATGTTTGAATTGAGTCGTCTTTGTGGTTGCCTAGATGTCTTCGCATTCTCCTCAAGGTGTATGTGATGAATACAAATCGGTGGGTCTATGCCTTTGAGATCTGCAATCGACCATCCAATGGCACTCCTATGCTCTATTAGAGTGGCTATTAGCCTACTCTCTTGATCCTTATCTAAGAGGGAAGAAATCACGATCGGATATGTCTCGCCTTGACCTAAATATACGCATTTCAAATCACTTAGTAATGGTTTTAGGTCGAGCGTTGGTGCCTTGATATTGGATGGGAGGGGCTTGTTCTTACTTAAGGGTAAAGGTTCAAATAGTGCCCTCCATCTTTTGTTATCAAGTACCGGCATCACATCCAAAATGGCATCCATCTCTCGTATTTTGTTATCATTTATCTCATGAGAATGGGCCAAACATGCCTCCAAAGGGTCAGAATATAATGTCAAGGGGAATGTATCCTCTACGAACGATTTAAGCAAATTTATCTCGTGGATCTCGTCATCAACTTTCCGTGATTGCTTGCATAAATCAAATATATTCAGCTCGAGTGTCATATTTCCAAAGGACATTTGTACAAGTCCATTTCTACAATTGATAATCGCATTTGATGTAGCTAGAAAAGGGAAAGTATGACGGGAATTTGAGCACCGGTGCCTATCATGGGATGTGTATCCAAGACAATAAAGTCTACTAGGTAGTAGAATTTATCAACTTGGACTAAGACATCCTCAATCACTCCTCTTGGTATACGAATGATCTATCAGCAAGTTGGAGTGTGGTTTTGATGGGTTTTAATTCACCTAACCCAAGCTGTTCATAAACCGAGCATGGAATGAGGTTAACACTTTCCCCTAAATCAAGTAAGGCTTGTTTAATCCGGTAGTCACCTATGATGCATGAGATGGTTGGACTACCCGGATCCTTGTATTTTTGGGGCACTTCTTGTTTGATGATAGCGCTTAAATTCTCAGTCAAAAGTAATTTGTTGTGAACATTGTGTTTTCTTTTGACTATGCACAATTCCTTTAGAAATTTGGCATATGATGGTATTTGTTTTATCGCATCTAACAACGGGATGTTGATCTTCACCTGCTTGAAAACCTCTAATATTTCCAGATTCTTATCTAAAGGTTTGGGTGAAATCAAACTTTGGGGAAACGGGGCAACCGGCTTGTATTGCCTTTCCGGTTCTTTCTCATGTGGAGTGTTGTTCGAGCTATCATCCTCTTTGGAAATTTTCGGATCATTAGGCTTTGGGGCCTTCACCAGATTAGATTTATCGATTATTTTTTCACTTCTCAAAGTGGTGATAGCTTGAACATGCTCCGTATGTTGGGAGGATGAGCTTGCATCTTGTATCTCAAATTGAGTCCTTGGGTTAGGAAGAGGTTGGGCAGGAAGTGTGTCTTTCTCCCTAACACTGAGGTGAGATTCAACTCTTGCCATTGAGGTTTTCAAGTCATTGATGGCTTGAGATGAATTTTGATTAAATTTCAATTACTCTTGCATGAACCCATCAATTTTCATAGAATTAGTCTTGTTATACTCAGCTTTAACCGATACAAATGCAACCAACATCTCCTCTAGTGTAGCTTTTGGTGTAATCACTAGGGATGGACCTAGTAAAGGTTGAACTTGAGGAGTATTGTTTGCATTCGCAGTGGGTCCAGTCCTCCAACTGAAGTTGGGATGGTTCTTCTAACTAGAATTATACGTGTTTGAATTTGGAGCACTAAATGGCCGTTGATAACTGTTTATGGCATTTGATTATTCTTGTAAGATATCTTGAAATGCTGAAATTGTGGGACAATCTTGTGTTGCATGTTGATTTCCGGCACAAATTTCACAAACAGTTTCAACGTCTTTTGAGTTGATCGTCTCTCCTTTCTTCAATTCCATGGCCTCGACTTTTCTTGTGAGGCTAGCTACACATGCACTTATGTTATCTTCTTTTGAGATAACATAAATTCCTCATTTTTCCTTTTGTTGGCTTGTCTTGGAATTTGTTGGTCTAGATGTATCCCAAGACTATGCATTCTCGGCCAATTCATCAAAATAGTCTCATGCTTCCTCGACTTCCTTATTCATGAATTCCCCATTACACATCATCTCTACAAATTGGCGCATGGGTGAAGTCAGTCCTTCATAGAAAAAGCTTATTACCCACCAAATTTTGTAGCCATGATGTGGGCATGCATTTAACAAGTCCTTGAATCTCTCCCAACATTGGTGTTGAGCTCTTAATTGTGCATATTCTAACCCCAATTCATCACTCATTGTGCAAGGTTTGTATGGTTTGTAAGCTAATTCAATGCATGTTTTGTGACTACAGGATTGAGGGTGGACTCTATTCAATTGAAGACATAAAGAGCTCACTTGGGATCATTCTGATGAAGAACGTTTGAGGATCAAAGAAGAAAAGAAAGAAAGAACTAAAGAAGAAAAGAAAGCAGAAGAAAGAAAAAAAATACAAAAAGAAAAGAGGACTGACCGGTCGGCCAAGGAAGCCAGACCGGTTAGTGACCGGTCAGCCATGCATGTTTGGAGGTATTGAGGACGTCCGACCGGTCATGACCGGTCGGATAGGATTGCTAGAACATCAATGGACAAGGCTGCTGGGACTTCACTAGGACCGACCGGTCATGACCGGTCGGTCATTGCTGCTGGATGAGAAGAAAAAAATGCATCCGACCGGTCATGACCGGTCGGAATTGCTTGCTGGACTGATGTTCTATATGGCCCGACCGGTCATGACCGGTCGGCCATGCGTACTGACTTAGAAGCTTCTAATTTCTTCCCGATTTTCCCTGCGCTGCGTAAGAGTTTCTCAAATTCCCGATTCTTCTGACGTTGTGGAGCCTCCAGACTATAAGAGGACACCTAGGGATTGTTCCTAGGATATCCTAGAAGGGTTCAAGCGAGGTTGGAGGCTGTGGAAGTGAAGATTGGAGTTTCACAACTCCTTTTGGTTTGCTTTGCTGTTTTCATGCTTTTCGTAGTTGTTTCATGTTTCCTTGGATCATGAGCAGCTAAACCTCTTAGCTAGGGCTAAGAGGTGAAGCTTGTAGTGAATCCAAGATGTTTTAATTCGTAGTTAAGTGGTTTTCAGTTTGGAATTCATGATTATGAACTAAGGTTTGAAGTTTATACAAGTTTTTAAGTAATTTTTCTTAGTCTTGTGATGACTCATGGATGTTTGGATGGATTACTTATCTTCTTAATTTGTTTGCAACGGTATAGACCTGTATGATCTGAGGAATCGGAGTGCGCTCTAGTACTAAGCTCTTCATAAAGGGACTTCAGGCCAAAGTTCTATTTTAGTTGATTTTCTGGAATATATAAGGACTGTGCTGGTAATTTGAATCTAGTTCAATTCCTAATCTAGCCTTGTTTTGTGAGAGGACTTGGGGATGGTTATGATTGAGAACTGGACCTATAGGAAAGGGGAATGACCTATGCAATTGAGCATGCTCAGCTAAGCCTAGATTGAGTGAATCTTATGCATATAACTTACATATTACAGACTGTTTGGTTTAACAGTTCTATCATCCGACTAGACAGACAGGAATGTCGATTCTAGTTGAGAGAATAAGAAACCACAGCGGATTGAACATCAAGGATTGCTACAAGTGGATCCTCTGAACCCCTAGTGCCTTCTTATAATTAATTACTTTCGATTTAATTTAGCTTTTGTTATTCTCATCAACTTCATACAACAATCTGATTAGTAGGCTTCAATAGACACTTGTGGATGAATTTGTGAGATCCTACATAGTCCCTGTGGATCGACCTCGGTCTTACCGAGTTTATTACTACATCGCAACCCTACACTTGGGGAAGCGAACAAGTTTTTGGCGCCGCTGCCGGGGACTTGACGGTTTTCACAAATTTCTGAAATTAGTATCTATTTAGGATTGTTTTTAGATTTTTAGACTAACTTAGTCTATTTATTTGATTTTTTTCAGGGATTTCTAGGAAGCTGAAGAAGATACAAGAGTTTCAAGTGAGAATCAGGTTCTATCTTTCTAAACCTTACTCTTCTGTTTCTCCTATTAATTCCTATTCATCTCTTGTAGAGTGGGTGGAGATTCCTTTTGGATCTCTAAAAGGTCGGTCTTTTTGCCACCTGGATTCCTATTGGTCGGCTCAGCCGCCTTGGATCACCTTGTGCTCAGAGATTTCTTTTCTCATCTCTACTCATCTTTTTCCTTTTTCTGCACTTTTTCTCAAAAGATTCAAAGAGTGGGTGGGGAGTTCTCTGAACCCCTATTGACCAGGAGAAATCGGTCTTTATCCTTGCTTCTGGCCTAGCCATTGCAAGACACCTTGTGCTTCGGTCTTAAAGAAGAGTAAAGAAAAGGGAGGAAGAATTCTTCTTTCTTTTTTGTTTCTTATTTTTGGTTTTGCATGCCACATTGGGCTCGGGATTCCAATAACCGACTCATAAGTGAAGGGGGGATAGTAGAAGGAATTGATAGAGAGCCACGTGTTAAGAGACAGCTAGATTCTCCAATTTTATCTGAAAATATGGCTGCAAATCAACCTAACCCGATCCAAAATCAAACGAAAATAGGGGAGAATGTTGTTGAGGATGTTCCCCGACCAAGGACTTTACGTGATTTCTTGCAACCTGCAAGAACGAGCACTCCCTCATGCATAATTTTTCCACAAAATGCAGGGAATGTGGATTTGAAATCGGGAGTGATCAATCTTCTCCCTAAATTCCATGGTTTAGACAGTGAAAGTGCCTATCAACACCTTAGGGAGTTTGATGAGGTAATCACCACCATGCACTTTGCAAATGTGACTGAAGATGTAGTAAGACTTAAATTCTTCCCTTTCACTCTTAAGGATAAAGCCAAGGGTTGGCTTTATGCATTGAGGCCAAGATCAATTGGTTCATGGACTGATATGCACAGAGAATTTATTAAAAAATTCTTCCCTACTCATAAAACGAACATGCTTAAGCGCCTTATCATGAACTTTGCCCAAAAGGAAGATGAAACTTTTTCCCAATGTTGGGAAAGGTTTAAGGACCTATTAAACGCATGCCCACATCATGGCTATGAAATCTGACGGATTATAAGTTTTTTCTACGAAGGACTGACTCCATCCATGCGCCAATTTGTAGAAATGATGTGCAATGGAGAGTTCATGAATAAGGAAGCTGATGAAGCATGGGATTATTTGGAAGAATTGGCTGAGAGTGCACAGTCTTGGGACACATCTAAACCAACAAGTTCCAAGACTGGACAACAAAAGGAAAAGGGAGGAATGTATGTCTTATCAGAAGAAGATAGCATAAGTGCACGGTTGGCTAGCCTCACAAGAAAGGTAGAAGCCATGGAATTAAGGAAAGAAGAAACAATCAACTCCACTGACGTTGAAACTGTTTGTGGAATTTGTGCTGGAAATCAACATGCTACACCAGATTGTCCCACAATTTCAGCAGTCCAAGGCATCTTACAAGAACAAACAAATGCCATAAACAGTTATCAACAGCAATATGGTGCTCCAAACTCAAACACGTTTAATCCTAATTGGAAGAACCATCCCAACTTTAGTTGGAGGAATGGACCCACTGCAAATGCAAACAACACTCCAAAAGTATCACTAGAAGAGATATTGGGTGCACTCGTATCGGTCCAGAATGAGTATAACAAGACAAATTCTCTAAAAATAGATGGGTTCATGCAAGAGCAATTGAAATTTAATCAAAATTCAAACCAAGCCATTAATGAATTGAAAACATCTCTGGCTAGAGTTGAAGCTCACCTTAGTGGTAGAGAGAAGGGCACACTTCCTGCTCAACCTCTTCCTAACCCAAGGACCCAGTATGAGATACAAGATACAAGCTCATCCTCCCACCATACGGAACATGTCCAGGCTATCACCACTTTGAGAAGTGGGAAAGAAATTGACAAATCTAATCCGGTGAAGGCCCCAAAGCCTAAGGATCCAGAAATTCCCAAAGAGGATGATAGCCCAAACAATATTCCACAAGAGAAAGAACCGGAAAGGCAATACAAGCCGGTTGCCCCATTTCCACAAAGGTTGATTTCACCTAAACCTTTAGATAAAAATCTGGAGATTCTGGAAGTTTTCAAGAAGGTGAAGATCAACATCCCGCTGTTGGATGCAATAAAACAAATACCATCTTATGCTAAATTTTTAAAGGAATTGTGTACAATCAAAAGGAAACATAACGTTCACAACAAAGTGCTTTTGGCTGAGAATTTGAGCGCCATCATCAAACAAGAGGTGCCCCAAAAATACAAGGATCCAGGTAGTCCAACCATCTCATGCATCATAGGAGACTACCAAATTAAACAAGCCCTACTCGACTTGGGGGCAAGTGTGAATCTCATTCCATACTCGGTCTACGAACAACTTGGGTTAGGTGAATTGAAACCCACCAAAACCACACTCTAACTTGCTGATAGATCCATCCGGATACCGAGAGGAATGGTAGAGGATGTTCTAGTCCAAGTTGATAAATTCTACTACCCAGTAGATTTTATTGTCTTGGACACACATCCCGTGATAGGCACCGGTACTCAAATTCCCGTCATACTTGGAAGACCGTTTCTAGCTACTCCAAACGCCATTATCAATTGTAGAAACGGACTTGTACAAATGTCCTTTGGAAATATTAACCTTGAGCTTAACATATTTGAGTTATGCAAACAACCGCGGGAAGTTGATGATGATGTCCACGAATTAAACATGATCGAATCATTCGTGGAGGATACAGTCCCCTTATCACTATTTTCCAACCCTTTGGAGGCATGTATGGCCCACTCTCATGAGACAAATGATTACACAATACAAGAGATGGATGCCATTCTAGATGTGATGCTGGTGCTTGAGAATAAAAGATGGAGGGCCCCAATTGAACCTTTGCCTGTAAATGAGAACAAGGCCCTCCCATCCAACATCAAGGCACCAAAACTCGACCTAAAACCATTGCCAAGTGAGCTAAAGTATGTTTATTTAGGTCGAGATGAGACATATCCAGTGGTGATTTCTTCCCACTTGGATGAGGAACAAGAGAGTAGGCTAATAGCCACTCTATTAGAGCACAAGAGTGCCATTGGATGGTCAATTGCGGATCTCAAAGGCATAGACCAACTAATTTGTACTCACCGCATACACCTTGAGGAAAATGCAAAATCATCCCGGCAACCACAAAGACGACTAAATCCAAACATGAAGGATGTGGTTAAGGCCGAAGTGGTGAAACTATTGGATGTAGGTATCATTTACCCAATATCTGATAGCCAATGGGTGAGCCCAACTCAAGTGGTGCCTAAGAAATCCGGAATAACCATCGTAGCCAATGCCAATAACGAACTCGTGCCAACTAGAGTCACTACTGGTTGGAGAATGTGCATTGACTACAGGAAGCTAAACACTGTCACGAGGAAAGACCACTTCCCCCTACCATTTGTTGATCAGATTTTAGAACTGGTTGGCGGGTCATTCCCACTTTTGCTTCCTTGATGGCTATTCAGGGTACAACCAAATAGAAATTGCCCGTGAAGACCAAGAAAAGACTACATTCACATGTCCATTCGGCACTTTCGCCTATCAACGGATGCCGTTTGGACTATGTAATGCCCCTACCACCTTTCAGCGTTGTATGATGAGCATCTTTTCTGACATGGTGGGGACCATTCTCGAAGTCTTCATGGATGATTTTTTCGTATTCGGTTGTAGCTTTGATGAGTGCCTTGAGCACTTGAAATCTGTGCTAAAAAGATGTGAAGAGAAGAACCTAGTGCTTAATTGGGAAAAGTGTCACTTCATGGTTCAAAAGGGAATTGTACTTGGTCACATCGTTTCACAAAATGGAATTGAGGTGGACAAAGCGAAAATTGATCTTATCTCTACCCTTCCACCACCCAAAAGCATACGAGATGTGCGGTCCTTTTTAGGACACGCAGGATTCTACAGAAGGTTCATAAAGGACTTCAGTTCACTCTCTCGCCCTTTATGTAACCTATTTCAAAAAGAAAATTCATTCGAGTGGAATGAAGAATGTCAAAAGGCCTTTAACACCCTTAAAGGTATGTCGACATGTGCCCCAATAATGCAACCACCTGATTGGAGCCTTCCTTTTGAGATTATGTGCGATGCTAGCGACTATGCTATTGGGGCCGTGTTAGGCCAAAGAAAAGATAAAAAGCCATGTGTCATCTACTATGCAAGTAGAACCCTAAACTCAGCCCAGGCAAACTACACTACTACTGAAAATGAACTTTTAGCCGTAGTTTTTGCTTTGGAGAAGTTTAGATCCTACTTGATTGGATCCAAGATCATTATATTCACTGACCATGCCGCGCTTAAGTATCTGCTTTCTAAGAAGGATGCTAAACCACGGTTATTAAGATGGATCCTCCTACTCCAAGAATTCGACATAGAAATACGTGATAAGAAAGGAGTAGAGAATGTAGTAGCCGACCACCTCTCTCGACTTGTCCTCACTGATTCCCCTGAAACGATTGCAATCAATGACATGTTCCTTGATGAACAACTTTTTGCTATTTCCCAATTGCCATGGTATGCAGACATTGCTAACTATCTTGCTACAGGTGCAATTCTTACATATTGGAAAAAGCAAGATAAGGATAGATTCTTCACGGAGGTGCGAAAATTTCTATGGGACAACCCATACTTATTCAAGTACTGTACCGATCAAATCATAAGGAGATGTGTCCCAGATGATGAGCAACAAAGTATCATCTCCTTCTGTCATTCTCAAGCATGTGGTGGTCACTTTTCGGCCAAAAAGACCACAGCGAAAATTCTGCAATGTGGGTTTTATTGGCCCACCATGTTCAAAGACACACATGAGTTTTGCAAAGCATGTGAACCTTGTCAGAAACTAGGAGGAATCTCCCGTAGAAATATGATGCCACTCAATCCCATCTTAATTATCGAAATTTTTTATTGTTGGGGCATTGATTTCATGGGCCCATTCCCATCTTCTTTTGGAAATTTATACATCTTACTTGCCGTTGATTATGTTTCCAAATGGGTCGAGGCCATTCCTTGCCGGAATAATGACCATAAAATGGTCATTCGATTTTTAAAAGAAAATATTCTTTCCCAGTTTGGAACGCCTCGAGTCATCATAAGTGATGGAGGGTCTCACTTTTGCAATCGCCCTTTTGCAGCCTTAATGAAGAAATATGGCGTTACACACAAAGTGAGCACTCCCTATCACCCACAAACTAGTGGACAAGCTGAGATATCCAATAGGGAGATTAAACACATTTTGGAGAAAACGGTGAATCTCGATCGCAAGGATTGGTCACTTCGACTTACCGATGCGCTTTGGGCTTACCATACCGCCTTTAAAACCCCTATTGGAATGTCTCCCTATAGACTTGTCTATGGGAAGGCTTGTCACTTACTTGTGGAGTTGGAACATAAGGCATATTGGGCTATTAAGAAGATGAATTTCAATTCTGACAAGGCAAGCTCGTTACGCAAACTACAACTGAATGAACTTGCAGAAATCCGGAATGACGCTTATGAGAATGCGAGAATTTACAAGGACAAGACGAAGATATTCCATGATAAGAATATTCTTCGCAAGACATTCACGATCAACCAAAAAGTCCTCATGTATAATTCTCGCTTACATCTATTTCCGGAAAAACTGAAATCTCGATGGACCGATCCCTACATTGTGCAAACTGTCTATCCGTATGGGACTGTCGAGCTGTTGAATCCGAGGAACGGCAACATTTTCAAAGCAAATGGGCAGCGATTAAAGCCGTTCTTTGAGAAATTCCCTTAAGAAGGTATGTCCATACCTCTTAATGATCCTGTGTATCAGGATGATTGATCTCCTAGTCTGATGGAGGTATAGAGTAGTTAAGATTAGGATTTCGCTGCTTTTGTTTTCTTTTTCATAGGTTTGTTAGAAGGAGGAAGAATTCCACTTTTCACTCTCACAGGTATCATCATTCCCCACTCCCTTTATTTTCAAATTGCTCTCATGTTTTGCTCATTGCACATCTTTTACATTGAGGACAATGCAAGATTTGGTGGGGGGGTGTAGGATCGCTTAGATGAATCCAGCGTTTTGCAACATTTCAAGCAATTATGTGGAAATTTTTCGATTTTTTAAAAATTTGAAACTCTTTTGGAAAACACCGATTCTATGCATTCGAGTTGATATGAGCATAAGAGGAGGAGATATGAAGTGTATAAGGCTGGATGTCTGGAATCTCTCATTGCATAATGGTTTTATATGTGAACTCCCCTATTTTTGTGATTGATAGAAAATCTGAACACTTTTACACCTAGTTCACATTACACGATTTTCATGAGTTGAAGGGATTATGTGATTTATGGATTAGCTAGACTTTGAATTAAGGTATTGAGAAATCAGGCCGGTGTACTTTGTCCATCCTTGTCCATGGGAAAATAATGAAAGATATGGATTTCTAAAAATCCTATCTAATTTAAAAAGAAAAAGGAAAAGGAAGGATGAAATTGGGAATGTGGAAAAACGGTGGAAAATTCCGATTAGGGCTACCTACTACCAACCGAGGGATGGTCTACCCGTAACCAAAGCCGGAAATGGGACGTAGTGTGAATGTCGTCGGAAGGACGGTAAGGCAAATTCCTGTCATTGGCTTGATGTGGCTCTATGTACCTTGAGTTCTATAGTCTAGTTGATCTATGAAGAAGATAATCCTAGAAACTCATGGAATGAATTTTCACTACCCACACTAGGATGAATTTGTTCAAGTCCCTCTATTTATCAGCCAATCAGTGGGAATCTCATATGAATGCCTATTATGTCTTGAGGGTTTACGGTTCCAACCTTTGACGCCTAATCTTTCTGAATCTTACACTTATGAACCTTGGAATGTATAGAAGGATGGTTTCTGAAAGAGAGTTGAGTTTTGAAGAATGAGATTAGCTTCACGCATGTTTTGCTCGGGACTAGCAAAATGCTGGTTGGGGGGTGTGTTGAGCTCTTAATTGTGCATATTCTAACCCCAATTCATCACTCATTGTGCAAGGTTTGTATGGTTTGTAAGCTAATTCAATGCATGTTTTGTGACTACAGGATTGAGGGTGGACTCTATTCAATTGAAGACATAAAGAGCTCACTTGGGATCATTCTGATGAAGAACGTTTGAGGATCAAAGAAGAAAAGAAAGAAAGAACTAAAGAAGAAAAGAAAGCAGAAGAAAGAAAAAAAATACAAAAAGAAAAGAGGGCTGACCGGTCACTGACCGGTCTGGCTTACCGGTCAGTGACCGGTCAGCCATGCATGTTTGGAGGTATTGAGGACGTCCGACCGGTCATGACCGGTCGAATAGGATTGCTGGAACATCAATGGACAAGGCTGCTGGGACTTCACTAGGACCGACCGGTCATGACTGGTCGGTCATTGCTGCTGGATGAGAAGAAAAAAATGCATCCGACCGGTCATGACCGGTCGGAATTACTTGCTGGACTGATGTTCTATATGGCCCGACCGGTCATGACCGGTCGGCCATGCGTACTGACTTAGAAGCTTCTAATTTCTTCCCGATTGCTACAATCCGAAGATTGCACACCCAAGTGCAGGTAGCGAAGTAGTAAAATACTCGGTAAGACCGAGGTCGATCCACAGGGATTGGGGTTAAGAACACTTAGAGGAATTAGTTTAGGTTAGTGAGATGAAATCTGGTTTATCCACGAGAGTGGAGCAAGTTGTGTGTGGTGAAAGACAAAAATAGAAAAAGGGGCTAAGGCATCAGGGATCCACCTTTGATTCAGTCACAAGATTTGATTTATTGGTCCAACTATAACTCAACTGGAATTGAATAAAGATTCATTCCAATCGGAAGATGAAACAGTTAAACCATTTGCATATTTCATAAAAGATGGTGATCTGAACCGATTGATTTGACCATGAAGCACTCGTTAGTTGATCGCAGGGAATTCCAAGCATCCACTGTGCCCGGAGTCGACAATGGATCAAGGAATTGTACAGATCAACAACTTTGCCAACAAGTCAACCGATAAGATCACAATTCATACGATCAAATGCATACTTACAAGATAGGAGGCTTTGATTGACCGATCCAACCGTTAAGATCTCGTCTATCAATCGCAGGGAATCCAAAGCATCCAATGTGCCCGGAGTCTACAATGGATCAAGGGATTTTACAGATCGATGACTTTACCTGCACTAGCTCGATGACCGTAGGGAATCCAAAGCATCCAACGTGCCCGGAGTCGACGATGGATCAAGGGACTTTATCGATCATGAACTAGCTAATTGGTGTGCAAGGGATCCCAAGCATCCAACGTGCCCGGAGTCGACGATGGATCAAGGGGCTTGCACAACAATAGCGTCCGCCGAGGTGGATAATCGAACCAATCAACCAAAGAAAACTCCAACATTCACACACCAATGTTGAACCAAAAGAACCATATCTTGCAAATTTCTTCAAAGGCTTCACCCCTAGCCTTAGCTAGAGGTTTAGCCAACCATGCTACAATGGAAGACTAAATTCTCTACAAAGGAAAAACTACACTACTCTACTTCTACAAAGAAGAAAAGAAAAGAAGACTTGGATTGTGGGATTTTAGGGATGATTCAAATGAGGAGGAGAGGCCTCCTTTTATAGCCTTATGAGGAGCTTCCAAGCCTCCTCCCAATCCTATGTGGCACACCAAAAGTTTCTTTTAGGTTTGGGCTTGGAGTTAGGCTTGGATGGACATGTGGCAAGAAAAGTACTCCAAGTCTAGGTGTCACTCCAAGCCTAAAGCAACTTTTCTTTTAGGTTTGGGCTTGGAGTGAGGCTTGGATGATGAGGTGGCATTCCATGCCTTACACATGTGTGGGGAGAGAGAGAGAGAGAGAGAGAGAGAGAGAGAGAGAGAGAGATCCTCTCTTGTTGCACGTCAGCTGGAGATGGGGTCATCTTGATGGACGGCTGGATGTTGGTTCAGCTGAAATGGAGTTGATGACGTGCTTGCTGAAGATGGACAGTCCAGATGTTGTGGACGTCTGATCTGCTGCACGTGTGAAGATGACCCACCTAATGGAAGGCTGAAGATGATATCTTTGTGCAGCATACTGGTGGACGGTTGATGATTGGAGGGAGTGGACGGTCCAGATGCTGGGACTGACGTCCACTGCTGGACGTGGTGGTGATGATGTGAACGGCTGGGATCTGAGTTGGGCCAGCACGTGTCAGATGGTTGGGTGGACGGCTTTGCTGCAGGTTGGCATGTTGGAAGTGGTTGATGCTGATGAACGGCTGGAATGTAGTTGGTGCAGATGGATGGACGGTTTGATGTTGAAGCAGCTGGACGGGTTGGAAGCTGGAGATGTGGACGGGATTTGGGACGTCCAGCAGCTGGAGCTGTGGGCTTGGAAGATGGGTTGGATGGTGAGCACGTGTGGGCCCAACTTTGCTGGACGCTGCTGGAGATTGTTGGACGGTCCACTTGATGGACAGCTCAGATGTTGCTGGCCATTAGATGATGGAGACTGGCGTCCAGTGGGTGGATGGACGGACTGGAAGTGGATGGACAGTTGGAAATGAAGGTGGAGATCTACTGGATCCATGGCCGGTCAGTTGCTGGACATTGATGAAGGTGGGGGCCTTGGACGTTGAAGCTGGTCTGCACGTGTGACAAGTGGGGTCCTTTTCTGCTTGGACGGTGGAGATTGCAGCACTGCTGGAGGTCATCTGAAGGTGGGACGCTGGATGAAGGTTGGACGCTGAAGCTGGTTCGTTGATGGGATAAGAGGACGGTTGATGAACTGCTTGGACGGTGGTCAGCTGCTGCCCATGAATGGTGCTGATGTGATCCCCACCATGTCTGGACGGTTCATCCAGCAACTGGATGAGTGGATGGCTGGTGATTGCTGCTGCATGGTTGAAGCCTGCTTCCACACGTGCTGGGGAATGTGGTCCACCATCTGGACAGATGGACGGCTGTGGATTGCTGCTGCACATGTGGGTCCGCTGGATGAAGGAGAGCTAGCCGCTGGTGTGGTCCACCTTGGATTAAAGAACACATCCAGAAGATGGATGGTTGGGATGTAGAACTTCTGCTGCACATGTGGAGGTGGGCTGCTGGAGATGGAACGGTCCACCTGCTGGATGTTGAAGGTGGTCCACCTAATGGACGGCTGATGATTGGATGATCAGCTGGGGTCCACCACATCTGGATGTGAAATGGACGGTGGCTGATGATGATGCAGATGGTGAACGTCCACTGCTGCTTGGAATGGACGGTTGGAGATCTCCTTAGCTGTGGGTGTGTGAGGCATGCTTTGGTAGCTGCTGATGAGCTGCAACATGTGAAGGACGGCTACATGTGCGACTTGACCAAAGTTCAGCTAGTTGATGATCTTTGGAAGCTGCACGTATATCAGATCCTGACCATTGATTTTTAGGTTGCATGTGTAGTAGACATCCATCAGCTCTTAGTTGCTGGACATGTGATCTGGACCAGCTTGGATGGATGGAGAATCTTGCATGGCTGATGATGGACGGTGGATGTTCATGTGAGATGGGAGCTCATCTACCCTTGCTGGTCTTTGGAGCTGGATCGCATGCGCTGCTCGTTGATCGCACGTGGCATGAGCTACACGTGAAGGAAAGACTCCTCCATGTTTGTTTATCCGTATGTGTAGAGATGAGAGGCACGCCGATGTGGTCTCGCAGGTGTAGTGCTCACATATGTATATAACGCACATGGATCCCCCATCATTAGTGAATGCTTGATTTTGACCATCCAATGTATTCGGCCTTGATCTCCAAATTGTGTTGCTGTGATGAGGCCCTTTTTAGCCATCTTCATTCCATCTATACCATGGAAAATGGTCTGGCCTTCGATCTTTATGGCTTGCTTTGCGTCAAGATTACCAACACGCCGAATCTTGCTCTTTTTTAGGCCTTTAAATGCCCTGATTGGATCGAATCTTGTGCAACCTCTCCTGAACACCTGAAGACAGAAAATTCACCTAATGAGGGATAATTAACCAGAAAAATAATGATAATGTCCTTAACAACCAGGGTTAATTATACAATATTAGGTACTCATCACCGATTTTCCCTGCGCTGCGTAAGAGTTTCGCAAATTCCCGATTCTTCCGACGTTGTGGAGCCTCCAGACTATAAGAGGACACCTAGGGATCATTCCTAGGGTATCTTAGAAGGGTTCAAGCGAAGTTGGAGGCTGTGGAAGTGAAGATTGGAGTTTCACAACTCCTTTTGGTTTGCTTTGCTGTTTTCATGCTTTTTGTAGTTGTTTCATGTTTCCTTGGATCATGAGAAGCTAAACCTCTTAGCTAGGGCTAAGAGGTGAAGCTTGTAGTGAATCCAAGATGTTTTAATTCGTAGTTAAGTGGTTTTCAGTTTGGAATTCATGATTATGAACTAAGGTTTGAAGTTTATACAAGTTTTTAAGTAATTTTTCTTAGTCTTGTGATGACTCATGGATGTTTGGATGGATTACTTATCTTCTTAATTTGTTTGCAATGGTATAGACCTGTATGATCCGAGGAATCGGAGTGCGCTCTAGTACTAAGCTCTTCATAAAGGGACTTCAGGCCAAAGTTCTATTTTAGTTGATTTTCTGGAATATGTAAGGACTGTGCTGGTGATTTGAATCTAGTTCAATTCCTAATCTAGCCTTGTCTTGTGAGAGGACTTGGGGATGGTTATGATTGAGAACTGGACCTATAGGAAAGGGGAATGACCTATGCAATTGAGCATGCTCAGCTCAGCCTAGATTGAGTGAATCTTATGCATAGAACTTACATATTACAGACTGTTTGGTTTAACCGTTCTATCATCCGACTAGACAGACAGGAATGTCGATTCTAGTTGAGAGAATAAGAAACCACAGCGGATTGAACATCAAGGATTGCTACAAGTGGATCCTCTGAACCCCTAGTGCCTTCTTATAATTAATTACTTTCGATTTAATTTAGCTTTTGTTATTCACATCAACTTCATACAACAATCTGATTAGTAGACTTCAATAGACACTTGTGGATGAATTTGTGAGATCCTACATAGTCCCTGTGGATCGACCTCGGTCTTACCGAGTTTATTACTACATCGCAACCCTACACTTGGGGAAGCGAACAATTGGAAGAAGGTCTCATCCTCCTTTTGGACAAAATTCATGATAAGGCGCCTCAACATGATCGTTTTGTGAGTAGGGAAGAACTTTTTAATGAACTCCCTAGACATCTCAGTCCATGTGCCAATTGATCTTGGCCTTAATGCATGAAGCCAACCTTTAGCTTTCTCTTTAAGGGTAAAAGGAAATAATTTGAGTCTCACCACATCGTCGGTTACATTTGTAAAGTGCATTGTGGATATCACCTCATAAAATTCCTTAAGATGTTGATAGGCACTTTCACTGTCTAGTCCATGGAATCTGGGGAGGAGTTGGATTACTCCCGGTTTCAAATCTATGTTCCCTACATTTTGTAGAAAAACTATGCATGAGGGAGTGCTTGCTCTTGCTAGTTGCAAGTAATCACCTAATGTTCTAGGACAGGGAACATTCTCAACCACATTCTCTCTCGTTTCAGTTTCGTTTTGACCCAGATTTTGATTGGCCATAGGGTTGGGTTGATTTGCAGTCATACTTTCAGACAAAATTGGATAATTTAAATGTCTCTTAGCACGTGGCTCTCTATCAATTCCTTCAACTATTCCCCCTTCACTAATGAGTCAGTTATTAGAATCCCGAAACAAATGTGGCATGCAAATCTAAAAGAATGAAGCGAAAAAAGAAGAATTCTTCCTTCCTTTCTTTACTCTTCTCTAAGACCGAAGCACAAGGTGTCTTGCAATGGCTGAGCCAGAAGTAAAGATAGAGACCGATTTCTCTTGGTCAATAGGGGTTCAGAGAACTCCCCACCCACTCTTTGAATCTTTTGAGAAAAGTGTAGAAAAAGAAGATAGAGGAATAGAATTGAGAAGAGAAATCTCTGAGCACAAGGTGATCCAAGACGGTAATGCCGACCAATAGGAATCAAGGCGGCATAAGGTCAACCTATCAGAGATCCAAAAAAGGAGTCTCCACCCACTGTACAAGAGATGAATGCGATATGAATGTTCGCTCGCCTCAAGTGTAACGCTGCGATGTAGTAATAAATCTCGGTAAGACCGAGGTCGATCCACAGGGAAATAGTAACAGCTACCAAATCACTCCAGCAACTCAGCTTTTTAAAGGAAATCAGATTTAAAAGAGTGCTTACTTAAAACAGGAATTTAATGAAAAATCAGAGATATTAAGTACTAAGGCTTTCAAGGATTCACTTGTAGCAATCCTATGTTAATTCAGTCAATCCAAATAGAGAACACAACTAGATTTGAAGTCATATCTCTCATCTAGTTGGAAAGTAAAGCATTCACACACATTCCATCACATTCAAGTTGAACTTCCAAGTTCTAGTTCCATTCAATCAATACAAAACTCAAACTATAGCCTGCGGAGTAACAGCCATGCCTCTGGACTATGGCCTGCTCAAGGATTACTATAATCCGAATTTAGATAAACAAACATGATAATCTCAGAGAATTAAAAGGAATTCATGTCCGGAGCACATAAACTCAGATAAAACATCTCAAACTACCATTATTTGGAACTAAACCATGCAAAAATCCAAACTTGAATGTAAATTACTTGAATTAAACTGAAATCAACATAGTATTAGCTACAAGCTTCACCTCTCAACCTTAGCTGAGAGGTTCTAGCCGAGCATAGTCATGCTACAACTAAAAACTCTGAAATAATGCATAAAAACAGAAAAACCCGAATAGAAGAGTTGCAGCCACTCCACAATCGCCTTCACCCTCCAAACTCACGTTCCTTAGCCTCTCTGATACCTTAGGGAGAGCCCCTAGGTGTCCTTTTATAGCAACAAACCCCCCTTGCGTCGGATCCTGCGAAAGACTTCGCATTGCGCAGTGAAATTCGGAGTCCCAATTTAGAAAGGACTCATCCTTACGCAGAGCCGACCGGTCGTGACCGGTCGGACTGATGTTTTACACCTTCCAGAGAGTGCTGCCGACCGGTCATGACCGGTCGGACAGACTTTCCTATATGTCCAGCGTGCATGCCCGACCGGTCACGACCGGTCGGGCTAGTTTTTGCCTTAGTATATACAGCCTTCATGTGTGGCCGACCGGTCAAGACCGGTCGGCCTTCTCTTTCTTTTGATCAGCAACTGCACAGTGTGTATGGCCGACCGGTCATGACCGGTCGGCCTCTCTTCTACTTAATCCTTTGATGTGGCTGACCGGTCGGACGACTGGTCAGCCTTGTATTTCTTCATCTTTTTCTTCTTTTCTTCATTCTCTTTTCTCTCTTTTTCTTCTTCTCTCTTTGGTCCATCTTAGGACTTCATGCAATGTCTTCAAATATATTCTTTTGGCTCCAATTTGATGAAATCCACTCTTATCCCTACAATCACAAAAACACGTGTTAGGTGGGCCTTTCAACCATGAAAATCATGCAAACTATGTAGTGTAATGGGCAATACAATGTATAAATTGGAGGTTCAACACACCCCCCAACCAGCTTTTTGCTAGTCCCGAGCAAAACATGCGTGAAACAAATTCAAAACTCCAAACCCAACTCTCTTCCAGAATCCATGTTTCTATCTATTCCAAGATGCAGAAATATAAAATTTGGAGAAATTTAGGTGATAGAAGCTGAATCTTGGATTCTCAAAACATAAGAAGTGTTTACATGAGGTTCCCGCTGACTGATTGATAAATAGAAGAGCTCGAACAAATTCAACCTAGTGTGCATAGTGAAAGTTCATCTCATGAGTTCCTGGAATCATCTTCTTCATAGATTAAGTAAACCAAAGATTTTAAGGTGCACAGAGCAACAGCAAGCCTATGACAGGAATTTGCCTTACCGTCCTTCCGACGGCTTTCACACTACGTTCCATTTCCGACTTTGGTTACGGTTCGACCATCCCCCGGTTGGTAATAGGTAGCCCTTTTCGAAATTTTCCACCATTTTTCTTTCCTTCCCGATTTCATCCTTTCTTTCCTTTTTCTTTTAAATTAGATAGGATTTTTAGAAATCCTTATCTTCTGTTATTTTCCCATGGACAAGGATGGACAAAATACCCCGGCTTGGCTGCTCAACACCTTTAAATCAAAGTCTAGCTAATCCATAAATCACATAAACCTGTCACTCATGAAAATCGTGTAATGTGAACTAGGTGCAAAAAGTGTTCAAATTTTTCTATCAATCACAACAATAGGGGAACTATCATATAACACCATTATGGTGGGAGAAATTCAAGACTACAACATCACACACTTCGTTTCTCCTCCTCTTCTACTCATAGCCTCTCGAATGTATAGAAACAGGATTTTCTAAAAGATTTTTGAGATATTAAAAAATTCGAAAAAATTTGCCGCATGTGAAGCTCAAAATGTTGCAATATGCTAGATGAGGGATCTCACCTCACCCCCCAACCAAATCTTGCATTGTCCTCAATGTACAAAAGAAATACTCAATTAGCATAAACATGAGAGCAATGGCAAATAATAAGAGAGTGAGAACAATAGTACCTGATAGAGCGATCATAGAATTTTGCAACTACAACAACTAAAACCTATTAAAACAGAAGAACAAAACTAAACCTACCTATGCTATACCTCCATCAGACTAGGAGATCAATCATCCTGATAGACAAGATCATTCAGGGAGATGGACATGTCCTCTGAATCAAATTTCTCAACAAATGGTTTAAGGCGTTGTCCATTAACTTTGAAACAGTCACCATTCGCTGCATTCTCAATCTCAACAGCCCCATGAGGAAAAACTTCTTTGACAATATATGGGCCGGTCCATCGAGATCGTAATTTTCCCGGAAAAAGATGAAGTCGGGCATTATACAAGAGCACTTTCTGTCCTTCATGGAAAGATTTCCTTAAGATATGCCTGTCATGAAAAGCCTTCATCTTGCTCTTGTAAATTCTCGAATTCTCATATGCATCGTTCCGGATCTCATCAAGCTCATTTATTTGAAGTTTGCGAAGCGAGCTAGCCTTGTCAATGTCAAAATTTAAAGCCCGAATTGCCCAATAGGCTTTGTGTTCTATCTCCACAGGCAAGTGGCAAGCTTTCCCATAGACAAGTCTATAAGGGGACATTCCAATGGGTGTCTTGTAGGCAGTACGGTGAGCCCAAAGTGCATCATCTAATCTTAGGGACCAATCCTTGCGATCCGGTCTCACCGTCTTTTCTAAAATCTGCTTGATTTCCCTATTGGAGATTTCAGCTTGCCCACTTGTTTGTGGGTGATATCGGGTACTCACTTTGTGCCTAATACCATATTTCTTCATCAAAGTTTCAAAAGGTCTATTGCAAAAGTGAGAACCACCATCACTAATAATGGCTCGAGGCGTCCCAAATCTAGAAAGTATATTTTCTTTGAGAAACTTGAGAACCGTACGATGATCGTTGGTTCTACATGGGATAGCCTCTATCCATTTAGACACATTGTCTACGGCCAACAGAATATAGACATGTCCAAAAGATGAGGGGAATGGTCCCATGAAATCGATGCCCCAACAGTCAAAGACTTCAAGATGTTGAATTGGGGTGAGAGGCATCATATTTCGACGGGATAATCCTCCTAACTTCTGGCAGAGCTCGCACGCTTTGCAAAACTCGTGGGTATCTTTAAATAATGTGGGCCAATAAAAACCACACTGCAGAATTTTTGCAGTTGTTTTCTTGGCTGAAAAATGACCCCCACATGCTTGATCATGGCAAAAGGAGATGACTGAATTGTGTTCATCATCGGGGACGCATCTCCTTATAATTTGGTCTGGGCAATATTTAAACAATAGAGGTTCATCCCAGAAAAATCTGCGCACTTCCCTTAAAAATTTACGTTTGTCTTGCGCAGTCCAATGAGTCGGCATCGCACCTGTGGAAAGATAATTGGCTATATCAGCGTACCATGGTGGATGCATAGCAATAAGGAGTTGCTCATCAGGGAATGAGTCCTCAATAGGTGACTCGTAAATGGAATTTGGTAGGACTAGGCGGGATAGATGATCCGCCACCACATTTTCTACCCCCTTCTTATCTTTGATCTCCAAATCGAATTCTTGAAGGAGTAGGATCCATCTTAGCAAACGTGGCTTAGCATCCTTCTTGGAAAGAAGGTATTTCAGCGCCGCATGATCTGTATAAACAATAACTTTGGATCCTATTAAGTATGGCCTGAATTTGTCCAAGGCAAAAATGACAGCTAGGAGCTCTTTCTCCGTAGTCGAATAGTTAACTTGGGCAGGATTCAAGGTCCTACTTGCGTAGTAGATGACATGGGGCTTTTTATCCTTCTTTTGGCCAAACACCGCCCCAATAGCAAAATCGCTTGCATCGCACATCAACTCAAAAGGAGTGGACCAATCTGGTGGTTGCATGATAGGAGCGGTTGTTAACATGTCTTTTAGCTTTGAAAAAGCTAATTGGCATTCGGCACTCCACTAGAATTGGTTCTCCTTTTGTAGAGGGTTGCATAAAGGCCTTGAGATGTGACTAAAGTCCTTTATAAACCTTCGATAGAAACCGGCGTGTCCAAGGAAGGACCGCACATCGCGTATGCTTTTGGGTGGTGGTAGATTGGAAATTATGTCAATTTTCGCCCGGTCTACTTCTATTCCATTGGATGAGATGATATGTCCAAGGACTATTCCTCTTTGTACCATGAAATGGCACTTTTCCCAGTTTAATACAAGTTGCTTTTCCTCATACCTCATCAAAACCAACTTCAAGTGCTTGAGACACTCCTCAAATGTACAACCAAAAACAGAAAAATCATCCATGAATACCTCAAGAAACTCTCCCACCATGTCCGAGAAAATACTCAACATGCATCGTTGGAATGTGGCGGGTGCATTACACAACCCGAATGGCATTCTTCGGTAAGCGAAGGTGCCAAACGGGCATGTAAAAGTGGTTTTCTCTTGATCTTCCGGAGCTATCTAAATTTGGTTGTATCCAGAATAGCCATCTAGGAAGCAGTAATAGGAATGGCCTGCCAACCTCTCCAATATTTGATCCATAAATGGGACAGGGAAGTGGTCTTTCCTAGTAACTGTATTGAGCTTCCTATAATCAATGCACATACGCCAACCGGTTGTCACCCTCGTCGGTATAAGTTCGTTGTTGGCGTTCTCAATGATGGTAATACCGGATTTCTTGGGGACAACTTGGGTAGGACTCACCCATTGGCTATCTGAGATGGGGTAGATAATACCCACATCCAATAGCTTCAACACCTCAGCTTTGACAACCTCCATCATGTTTGGATTTAGCCTTCTTTGAGGTTGTCTAGACGTTTTTGCATTTTCTTCAAGGTGTATACGGTGAGTGCAAACCGAAGGATCTATCCCTTTGAGATCTGCTATTGTCCAACCTATGGCTTCCCGATGTTCTTTGAGTAGCTCAATCAACTTGAGCTCTTGGTCTTTCTCTAGGTGGGAGGCAATGACAACTGGGAACGTTTCCTCTTGACCCAAATATACGTATTTAAGCTCTGATGGCAGCGGTTTGAGGTCAAGCTTTGGTGGTTTGATGTTAGACGGTAGAGGCCTTGATGTGGTTGGTGGCAATTTTTCAAAGTGGTGCCTCCACCGGCTAGTATCAACTACCGGTCTTTCTATATTTAATGCCTGCACAATCTCACTACTGATGGGATCTTCGGAATCCATGATATGTGCTAAGCATGTCTCCAAGCTTTCTAGTGGTTCAAGTTGGAGGAGTTCTTCTTCTTCAAAAGTTTCGAGCATGTTCACATCGAAGAACTCATCATCATCGACATCCCTATGTCTTTTGCCCAAATGAAACACATTTACCTCTAGTGTCATGTTTCCAAAAGATAGTTGCATCACCCCATTCCGGCAATTGATGATTGCGTTTGATGTGGCAAGGAATGGGAGGCCTAATATCACCGGTATTTGGGTGCTAGCATCCAAAACCGGTTGTGTGTCCAAGACTATAAAATCTACCGACTAGTAGAATTTGTCAACTTGGACTAGAACATCCTCAACTATCCCCCTCGATACACGGATAGATCTATCAGCGAGTTGCAATGTGGTTTTGGTGGGTTTTAATTCACCAAGGCCCAATTGCTCATATACCGAGTATGGGATCAAGTTCACACTCGCCCCCAAGTCTAACAAGGCACGTTCAATCCGGTAGTCTCCAATGATACATGAGACTGTGGGACTACCGGGATCTTTGAATTTTAGGGGAGTCTTTTGAGTGAGGATGGCACTAACTTGCTCAGTTAAGAAGGCCTTTTGCTGCACATTATATTTGCGTTTTGTTGTGCATAGGTCTTTTAGAAACTTGGCATAAGAAGGAATTTGTTTGATGGCATCAAGCAAAGGGATATTGATCTTGACTTGTCTGAAAATCTCTAGAATATCTTGAGAATTTGGGAGAGATTTTGGGGCAACCAATCTCGATGGGAATGGTGCTATGGGCTTGTAAATGCGTTCCGGTTGTTGTGGGGCTAAGTTAGATCCATTTTCATCCTCAGAATTTACCGAATCATTAGGCTCATCGGCCTTCACCGGAATAGTTTTGTCAATTTGTTTACCACTTCTAAGGGTGGTAATGGATTTAGCTTGCTCCATGTTTTGGTTGGAAGGATTAGGGATGCTTACTTCATGTACTTGCTTTGGATTGGGCTGAGGTTGGGCCGGAAAGGTCCCTTCCCTAGCATTCAAGCGTCCCTTAATCTCATCAACCGAGACTTTCAGCTCTTGGAACAATTGCTGATTCGATTCATTTATTTGCGCTTGCCCTTGCATAAACGCTCTCAAGGTATCCTCCAATGAGAATTGAGGTGGGGCCATATTTTGCATGGGTGGCCCTCTTTGGGAGTTGGTAGGATTGCCCGTAGGAGCATTCTTCCAACTGAAATTCGGGTGGTTCTTCCAACTCTCATTATATGTATTACCTACCGGTCCATTGAAGGGCCGTTGATAACCATATGTGGCATTGGCTGTCTCTTGCAGCACTTCCTTAAATGCAGGAATTGTGGGACAATCTTGCGTAGCGTGTAAGTCGGTGAGACAAATCCCACATGTGGTTTCAACAGCTTCCTTGGACTTGAAAACTCCATTTTTGCTAAGTTCCATGGCCTCAACCTTCCTTGTGAGGTTGGCTATCCTTGCATTTGCGTCGTCTTCCTCTTTAAGGACATATATCCCTCCTTTCTCTTGAGTAGGCTTGGGGTTCTTGGGTTTATCCGAGGTATCCCAAGATTGGGCGTTTTCAGCCAACATGTCCAAGCAACTCCAAGCATCATCTGGATTTTTACTCATAAACTCGCCATTGCACATCATTTCCACAAATTGGCGCATATTAGAACTTAATCCATCGTTGAAAAAATTTATAACTCGCCAACTCTCATAGCCATGATGTGGGCAAGCAAGCAGGAGTTCCTTAAATCTTTCCCAACATTGAAAGAATGATTCACCCTCTTTAGCTGAGAAATTCATTATGGCCCTTCGAAGAGTGTTTGTTTTATGAGCCAGGAAGAACTTTTTCAAGAATTCCCGGTTCATCTCAACCCATGACCCAATCGAATATGGTCTAAGAGAGTGAAGCCAATCTTTGACTCTTTCTTTCAAAGTGAAGGGAAAAAGTTTAAGTCTGATTGTATCCCCAGAAACATTGGGATAATGCAAGGTGGCCAACACTTCTTCGAATTCTTGCAAGTGTAAGTATGGGCGGTCAGAGTCTAGCCCATGGAATTTAGGTAAAAGTTGGATTACTCCCGATTTTATGTCAAGGGTCCCACCGTTAGCTGGTAGAACTATGCAAGAAGGTGTAATTGTACGAGCAGGTTGTAGGTAATCCCGTAGTGATCTCATTGGAGGAACATTATGTACCTCATTCTCTCCTACTCCTTCCTGATTTGCGTTTGTGGTTGGAGTAGGGGGGGGGGGAGGATTCCTTAAGGGTGTTTGATCCATACTCCCCAAACTTTCACAATGCTCTTGATAATTCCGGACTCGTCTATGGACTGACAATGGTCCAACTAAACCACCTTCGGATTGGAGACGATTTGAATGGTTACGTTCCCAACGGGACATAAACCACTCAACCAGAAACTGAAACTAATCCTATTCTAGGAAACTAAAATCTGAAAGTGAAAGAAAATTCTGCAGAAGCTAAGTTAGAAGGGTATCACCTGATGCGCTTGAACTAGAGAAAAAAAACTCCTACAAAACAGAAAAACTTGTTAGTTCTAAGAAAATCAAAACGCCTAACTATTTCTACTTCTACAGCCACTGAAATTATTTGAAAACCGTTATCTAATCTCCCCGGCAGCGGCGCCAAAAACTTGTTCGCTCGCCTCAAGTATAAGGCTGCGATGTAGTAATAAATCTCGGTAAGACCGAGGTCGATCCATAGGGAAATAGTAACAGCTACCAAATCACTCCAGCAACTCGGCTTTTTAAAGGAAATCAGATTTAAAAGAGTGCTTACTTAAAACAGGAATTTAATGAAAAATCAGAGATATTAAGTACTAAGGCTTTCAAGGATTCACTTGTAGCAATCCTATGTCAATTCAGTCAATCCAAATAGAGAACACAACTAGATTTGAAGTCATATCTCTCATCTAGTTGGAAAGTAAAGCATTCACACACATTCCATCACATTCAAGTTGAACTTCCAAGTTCTAGTTCCATTCAATCAATACAAAACTCAAACTATAGCCTGCGGGAGTAACAGCCATGCCTCTGTACTATGGCCTGCTCAAGGATTATTATAATCCGAATTTAGATAAACAAACATGATAATCTCAGAGAATTAAAAGGAATTCATGTCCGGAGCACATAAACTCAGATAAAACATCTCAAACTACCATTATTTGGAACTAAACCATGCAAAAATCCAAACTTGAATGTAAATTACTTGAATTAAACTGAAATCAACATAGTGTTAGCTACAAGCTTCACCTCTCAACCTTAGCTGAGAGGTTCTAGCCGAGCATAGTCATGCTACAACTAAAAACTCTGAAATAATGCATAAAAACAGAAAAACCCGAATAGAAGAGTTGCAGCCGCTCCACAATCGCCTTCACCCTCCAAACTCACGTTCCTTAGCCTCTCTGATACCTTAGGGAGAGCCCCTAGGTGTCCTTTTATAGCAACAAACCCCCCTTGCGTCTGATCCTGCGAAAGACTTCGCATTGCGCAGTGAAATTCGGAGTCCCAATTTAGAAAGGACTCATCCTTATGTAGAGCCGACCGGTCGTGACCGGTCGGACTGATGTTTTACACCTTCCAAAGAGTGCTGCCGACCGGTCATGACCGGTCGGACAGACCTTCCTATATGTCCAGCGTGCATGCCCGACCGGTCACGACCGGTCGGGCTAGTTTTTGCCTTAGTATATACAGCCTTCATGTGTGGCCGACCGGTCAAGACCGGTCGGCCTTCTCTTTCTTTTGATCAGCAACTGCACAGTGTGTATGGCCGACCGGTCATGACCGGTCGGCCTCTCTTCTACTTAATCCTTTGATGTGGCTGACCGGTCGGACGACTGGTCAGCCTTGTATTTCTTCATCTTTTTCTTCTTTTCTTCATTCTCTTTTCTCTCTTTTTCTTCTTCTCTCTTTGGTCCATCTTAGGACTTCATGCAATGTCTTCAAATATATTCTTTTGGCTCCAATTTGATGAAATCCACTCTTATCCCTACAATCACAAAAACACGTGTTAGGTGGGCCTTTAAACCATGAAAATCATGCAAACTATGTAGTGTAATGGGCAATACTGAAATTGCGTCGGGTAGCCTAACACGACACCCTACGCATACGCATGCGGAAGCTTGAGGAGCAACTAGAATTATGGCTGAACCTATAGGAGGGGGGTGAATAGGACCTTTTACAAAATCTTTTCGCCTACTTAACAAATTCAACAAATTATACTACGTAAGCGATTAACACTTCGGCTTCCAAGCCTAAGTGGGTCCAATTAAAAGACTAGCATATGATAAAAGCTATAAACAACCTAGTCTAAACAAGCATAGATCAATTAAATGATTAAGCTAATGAAGAACCTAATCTATGCTACTCAAATAGACTTGAGTGAGGATGGATCAAGAAGTTCAAGTCTACTTGAGGTAGTGAAAGTACATCTTATGAGTGTGGATGTGCCTATCAAGTGCCTAGCATACATTCCTAACTAAGCATTCATAATTAACAAGTTAAACGCAATGCATAAGGAGAAATGTGCTCAAGAACAATCACAAACACAAGGATGTATAGTGGTTCGACTACGTGTCTACTCCACCCCCGGTTCAAGTACTCAACCCCTTTGAGCACACCGGCATTCACTGGGGAGTTTAAATCTGGTTCCTCCCAACCAAGGTGTTTTAACTCGGATCCACCCAACCGGAGAGTTTACAGGTTCCTCCCAACCTACACGTTTGCACCCGTGTTGATGGCTCCCCCTTGGAGACTTTGTTTTAGGCCCGACTAACGTGCCAAGGAACAGCTGACGTCCCTAGATTTTAGGCCCAACTAATAGGCCAAGGATCGGCTAACGACCTCGGGGCGAGTTTGTCAAACAAACTCTACACTCAACTCCCACAGGGAATTGAGTGGATGGACTCTTAACAAGACAACCTTACTTGTCGGATTGAGCCCCTTGTTCAGCGCCGCTTCGGGTTGCTTCTTCTCGCTCTCCCGTGCTTGAATCAGCTCCCCTTGTGCTCCCCTGATCGTTGACGCCGTTGCTTTGCCAAGGCTTCAGCTCCAAGATCAGCTACCTTGCATGTGATGCTCCATTGGAGATGCCCAAGGTGCTAGAGAATGGTGAAACCTCTACAAATGGTAAGGAAATGGGTTTCCTAGAGGAATGCACCTAAATGGACTCCTAGGTAATGTTTAGACAAAGGATTTAACTATCATCAAGGTGTCTAAACCCTAGGAATCAAGAGGGAACAAGTCCTATTCTCAAGATGTCATTGAATGACCCAAGCTTGTGATGAAAACACAAGGAGAATGGCTTGCTATAGGTTTGGGATAGAGCCTCTAATGATCTCTAGCAATGGTGGCTTCTATCTCCTCAAAATCCCCTCTCTTGGCTCAAAAACGAATCCCCCATCTTAAATAGATTTTCTTCCAACGGTCAAAAAACGGGCAGATTCGCGCATCTCCGATTGATCGGAGGAAGGTCCGATGGATCGGAGACCTGTCCGATTGATCGAAAATCTATCCAGTGAAGTCTCTGGAAGATATTCCGATTGATCGGAACACTGTCCGATTGATCGGACGGACCCCTTCCGATGGATCGGAAATCTGTCCGATTGATCGGAAATATGTCCAGTGGATTTTCAAGGTTGCTGGAAAAATTTCCGATTGATCGGAGCTTCTGTCCGATTGATCGGAGTCCTATCGGAGCTAGTGTCCGATTGATCGGAGTCCTATCGGAAACTGCTGTTTGAGCCTATTTGATTACAGCAGCTTCCACCTCTTTAATTAGTCTAATTTATCATGTTTTTCATGGAGTTCTAAGACTAATGATGATGACTAAGGTATACCTAGTTGGTGCAAGTCATCTAAGAGGTTATGGGTTAGGTTTTGGTCAAGGCAGGGCACACCAAGGCATCACTTTTACCTGTTTCTTCTTCCTTGATGCAGCCGGTCCGTCTTGAGTCTTCGTTCTTCGTCTTCATTAAGCTCAACCGACACTAGACCCACTGACCTAAGTAATTGACAAACAAGGTGCACTAGTATGCCATAGAAAAGTGCACTAACAAATACAATGTATAAATTGGAGGTTCAACAATGAATGAATAGGGGAAGAAGAAGAGTAAGGTTGGAAAGACAAAACCTCATTTGAGAACTTAAGATGCCTAACTTCTTCTTCAACTTCCTAAAAATCCCTGCAAAAGAAAAAAATCAAAATAAAACAAACTAAGTTAGTACAAGAGTCCTAAAAATCTCATATAGAGACTATTTTAAGAAATTTTGTGAAAAACCGTCAAACTCCCTAGCAACGGCGCCAAAAACTTGTTCGCTTCCCCAAGTGTAGGGTTGCGATGTAGTAATAATCTCGGTAAGACCGAGGTCGATCCACAAGGACTTGTGTAGGGATTCACAAAACACTTCCAATGGTTTCTACTTAAGAACTAACTAAACAGATTTTATGAAATTGATATAGATAGATGCTTTGAACTAAACTGAGATAATTAATAATAAAAAGGCACTAGGGGTTCAATGATACACTTGTAGCAATCCTTGATGCTTAATTCGCTGTGTTTTCTCACTTTCTCAACTAGAATCGAAATTAAGTTCTATCTAGTCGGATGATAGAGCAGTTAAAACAAGCAATCTGCTATATGTGTGATTCATATACATGATTCTCTCAATTCAAGCTAGGACTTGAGCACACTCAATTACATAAGTCAATCCTAATTCCAATAGGTTAAGATCGCAATCATAATCATCATTAAATCCTGTCACAAGGTATAACTAGATCATGATCTGAACTTGATTCAAATCACATGCACAATCTCACATAATCCAGAAATTTCAGAGAAATAGAACTTTTGGTATGAAGTTCCCACATGAAGATCATAAGTCTAGAGCATATTACATCCAATTCCTCGGATCATACAGGTCTAGAATAATTCAAAACAATTAAGAACTCAAGCAATTCTTCTAAACATCCATGAGCCATCATAAGATTAAGAAAAATTACTTAAAACTTTATTCAAACTTCAAACCATTGTTCTTCACTAATAAACCAACTTGAAACCAAATCAAAAGAATTGAAACATCTTAGATTCACTACAAGCTTCACCTCTTAGCCCTAGCTAAGAGGTTTAGCCGTTCATGATCCAAGGAAACATGAAAGCTACTAATAAAAACATAAAACTAGAAGAACAAACGAGGAGTTGTAGAACTCTGGATCTGACTTCCGCCGTCTCCCACCATACTTAATCTCTTCTAGGATGCCTTAGGAAGAAGCCCTAGCTCTCCTTTTATAGAATAGTGCATAAGGTTCCGGATTGCGCAAGAAATCCCGGACTGCGCAGAGAAAATTGGAGCTTGAAGGACACATTCTGTTACGCAGACGATCGGTCTGAGCTCCTGGACGACCAGTCGCATGACCGGTCTCAAAAGTGCAAAAACAGTACAGTGACTTTTTCATAAATTCGAACCCAGACTTTTAATTCGAGGACCGGTCGCACGACCGGTCTGAGCAGTGGACGACCAGTCGTACGACCGGTAGTGGATGGTCCAGCAAGGTAAGCAGTATGGCCCCTGCTGTTGAGTATTCTAACCGGTCGGATGTCCGGTCTTCAGTGTATTCTTCTGCCCTCTCTTCTTCTCTTTTTGGCTTCTTTCTTCCACTCTTTGACGCTTGGTCTTTTGATCTTCAATGTTTGTAAATAGTGTCTTTAAGCCTTCAATTGATGAATCTTCTCTCTCATTCCTATAACCACAAAACCATCCATTAGTTGAGTCTTTAATAATGTATTTCAACCATAGTTAGTGATAAAATGGGGTTAGAATATGCACATTTAAGAGCTCAACAAGAGGCTTGACCCAAGGTCAGGCTGGGCTAGACCAGGGCTAGACTCTTCTCACTTGGGCTTTTCTTGGTAGAGGAATGGGCAAAAGGGATGAGATGGACTCGGAGCTATTGAGTTTTCTTTAGGTGTTGAGGGATTGCTGTGAATGAGAGAGAACGGGGTTATTTATAGCTGTGGAGGGTGGCAGATCTACGAATGCCCGACTTCAGCTTCGGAGCGTACGGACTCCGAACCTGAAGCAAAAAAGTTGTAGGTTCGAGGTTCGGAGCTACTCCGAAGCTGTGGCTCGGAACTAGGTGAGTTGACTAGGTTTAAAAGATGGACTGACAATGTGAGTTGACTGGGTGCAAGGGATAGATGAACCCGGTGAGTTGACTCGGTGATTTGACTCAGCCGGTTGACTCACCAAGTTTGACTTTTTTTTTGCTTTTTTTGGACTAATTTTTCTTGTGGGGTGTTTTTCGGGCTGATGTTTAGGGGTGAATTGACTGGGTTTAGGATTGAGTTGGGCTATGGATTGAGGCTTGCAAGGGTGAGTTTGACTGTATTTGATTTTAGGGTTTGGGGGTACGGACCTCCATCCATTCAGCCATCTCAACCAACTTTACAGTCGAAGGTGGGGTGTCTACACCTCCATTAAAATCATGCAAGGATGATTAATAGGTTCCAATACATTGTGTGCTTCTAATCCACACCATCTATCTATTTGAGCATATCATTTTAGGGCATGAGCCCAAAATTAAGGTAGATACGAACCTGAAATGGGGCACACCACATGAAACAGTGGTAATTGTAACGTCCAACATTGAAAATTGAATTTTTATCAGGGCCTACAGTTGTGTTTATTTGTCATCCAGCCCGCTCATAAGATCACAGATATGGATAATGCTAAACATAAAATTCACCTTAATCCAAAATTTCTATGGACCTTAAAAAATTTCAATGGTAGACATTAATTCCGATTGTTTTCTACGATGTGGTCCATTGCAAACATGGTACAAACTTTGTTTTGGGCTCATACCGTAAAATGAGCTGCTAAATCAGATGGACGGCATGGATAATCACAGAAATACGGTGGGCCCCACAAAATTTTCACCTTTTTCTCAATTTAAGCGATGAACATATTTTCACTCAACATAGAAAATGCTACAGAGATTACCATATAAATAATTATTACTTATTTGCAAGTATTTACCGTTCATAAATTAAAAACAAACGAACACGCGCCGAGAGGAAAAGGAGCGGCTTGGACGCCCTAATGGATGCACCACCCAGAACTTCTAGGTCGGTTCATATGATCCACACCTCTTAAACGGTGGGAACCTGGTGCACCTGAACGCGTCACTATGATTGACTCTTTCGTTTTTCTTGCCGTGTGAATAGCTTTACCACCAAAGCACGCGTCTGTCATGCTGAAATCACCAGCATATGTCAATATTCCGTTCCCTTATGTACGCGTCGTGACGCAATGAAGGATCTCATTGGTGACATCATTCTCTAGAGATATCTTTACGTCACTGGCCGACATCGATTAGGTACGGAGCCTCAAAACTGGAAGAGAATTGCGTGGTATGCCACGGGCCACGCATACGTGCCAAAGTTCTGTGGGCCCCACAATGTCAGCTGTTTATTCGATTTTATTCGATTTTTTTTTTTCGCATAGTCCAAAAAATTAGGCACATCAAAACGCAAGTGGATCACACCACAGATAGCTTTGGAGATTGAGTGCCTACCATTGAAAATATATCGAGGCCACAGAAGTTTTGGATCATGCTGATATTTGTGGTTTCCCTTCACTCAAGACTTTGTGACATTAAGAACAGGTTGGATGGAAAATAAATACTGCGGTGGGCCGTAGGAAGGTTTTGACAGTTAAAATACAGCTTCCCGGGGTGTAGTTTACTTGTGGTTTGGATGTGCTTCAGTTTAGGCTCATGCCATAAAATGATCTCAAAAGGTAGACGGACGGTGTGGATATAATGCATGCATCATGGTGCATTGCCATGCCAACACACCACCGAGGTCCGTGCATGCTACTCAACCTGCGGGCGCGGATTGCCTGCGAAAGCCTTTCGCAGGCATCTCCTGCGCAAGGAATCTGGGTGGGGCCCACCATGAGGTTTGTGAGAAATCTACACCGTCCAACCGTTTTGTGAGATCATTTTAGGCGCTGCGACTAAAATTGAACGGAATCCAAGACTTAAGTGGGCCGAAAACATGACGATTGAACGTCCACAGTTGAAATATTTCGTGGGCCCACAGAATTTTTGAATCAGGATAATATTTGTGTTTTCAGTTCATCTCAGTAGGAATGACATTATGAACGGTATGGATGGCATATAAACATCACTGTGGACTCCATATATGTTTCAACGGTAAGAATTTTCCTACACACCTTTTGCTTTAGTGCGGCCAACTTGAGTTTTGGATCCGTTTCATTTTTGGTCGCGCCTAAAATAATCTCACAAAACGGTTGAACGGCGTAGATTTCTCACAAACCTCACGGTGGGCCCCACCCAGATTCCTTTCGCAGGATATGCCTGCGAAAGCCTTTCGCAGGCAATCCGCGCCCTCAACCTGCTTTACTCACAACCTTAGCAGGGATGGCAAGGTGATGCGACAAGATTTGACTAGCGGGGATGCACGCTGTCATATATTTACCTGCAGGCCAGGTCCTACCTCTAAAGTGGATGCTAGAACCAGTCTAATCTGCTTAACGTCACCACCACTCTACTACTAAGACTAGGGAGGGGGCGTGGATTGCCGGCATCGATCTCTGCACTCGGAACCTAGGTAGGCCCACCGTGATGTTTCTACTCCGTCAAACCATTTTGTGAGGTCATTTTAAGCGTTGCTACCAAAAAAAATGAACCGTATCCAAGACTCAAGTGAGCCGTACTAAAGCAAAAGGTGGGTAAGAAAATTCTTACTGCTGAAACCTAAAGCAAAAGGTGGGTAAGAAAATTCTTACTGCTGAAACCTATGTGGGTCCACAGTAATGCTTATATGCCATCCATACCATTCATAATGTCATTCCCACCGAGATGAACTGAAAGCACAAATATTATCCTGATTTGAGACTTCCGTGGCCCTACGAATATTTCAACTGTGGAAGTTCAATCGTCACGTTTTCGGCCCACTTGAGTCTTGGATCCTGTTCATTTTTTGTCGCAACACCTAAATGATCTTCGGCCCACTTGAGTCTTGGATCCTGTTCATTGTTTGTCGCAACATGTAAAATGATCACACAAAATGGTTGGATGGAGTAGATTTCTTACAAACATCATGGTGGGGCCCACCTAGATTCCGAGCCCAAGAGATTCGCAGGCAATCCGTGTCTAGTAGGGAGGGCTTCACTACCTAATTTGTGCCCGCGTGAATTAAACTGTGAAGTTATTTGGTACTTTGGTGGCATATTATCCACTAAGGTGTGTTTGCCTAACAGAGGTGAGATTAAATGAAATAGGATTGCTTAATCATTATATGTAGTCAGGGATTGTCGTGGAACTAAAAATTTTCATCCCATTTCATTCTAAACAAAATATTCCATGTGTATCATAGATGAATTGAAATGCCATACTTAGCTAGCAGTGATGAAAACCCACCAGCTCTGGTGGAGGAGGCGTTGATGAAATACCGATTGGGATGAAGATGTTGTATTTACATCATCAATTTTGTGTGGCTCACAATGATGTATGTATTATATCCACACCGTCTATTTATTTTTCGAGATCATTTTAGGGCATGGGCCGAAAAATGAGGAATATCTAAATCTCAAGTGGACCACCACATAAAGCAGTGGAGATTTAATGTCTACCATTGAAAACTTCTTGAGGGCTAGAGAAGTTTTGGATCAATCTGATATTTGTTTTTCTCCCTTCATCCACGTCTATATGACCTCATGAATAACTTTAATGACAAATAACCATCATGATGGGCCCTGGGAGGGTATCATTGGTGGTAACCATTGTCCTCACTACTTTCTGTGGTGGGGTCCATATAAGCTTTGGATATGTGTCATTTTTGGGGTCATGGCCTAATATGATCTCGAAAGATGGATGGACTGGTATGGATATAATAAGTATATCCTAGTATGGCCCACAAAGCTTGGTGACGCACTGCCACAGAATCTGCTTCCGATTTCTTCTCCCTTTCAAGATTTGCTCCAACTATGGTAAGTCAGGTGGGATTGCGAGAATCCTTCAATTCAAATTTATATTCAGCGTAATTTCCAAAGCTTAATCCATCGCCAAAAAAGATGACAACCAAACAGGGGGTGGGTTTGAAAAAGTGATTTTCCCAATTCAATCCAATTTAATCCCACCTAATGCCATGCGGCAAACACCCCCTAAGAAATTGTACATCAAACCAACTTTAAACTAATTAAATTATAGAATTTACTGAAGTCAATTCACAATTCTAAAATTAGTGTTGTCGCATGAATTTGGACCACATATGAGGTCGGTTAAGACCAGCCTTGTAGTCTTTCACCCTCTTATCCTCTATAAATGGAAGACGTAGTTGAGAGCTTCTTTGGGTTCGTCGGACTTGCAAGAGAAGACCAGAAAAGCAGGGAGGAGTTGTCACTGGGCGGCGGGGGACTCTCTGAATCTTAAGTCAGTTTTTTGGACAAACAAAGCTAGGATTTCTGGCTTAGAATTGTCGTACCTTGAATATGGAGATCCCAGTCCTAGTTATAGGACATGAGGGAAGCTTTTGAAAAGTTAGATCCTCTTGGAATACGTTGGTAGAGTCCTAGTAGGGGAAATATTCTCTCTCCTGGTCGTGTCGGAGAGATCTTTCTAAGAATGGAGGTAGATCCTGCAATATCCGAATCTTCGCGGGTATCTTATACTGACTCTAGGAGGTTGGCAGATCTTAGATTGACTCTAGATGGTCAGTTGATCTCATTTGAGCCTCAGATTGACTTTAAGTGGTCGACCAATCTCATTTGGGGAGCTCGGATTGACTCTACAGGTGGTCGATCGATCTCATACTCAGGGTCCGTTTCGGACATCAAACCTTCCTCAGGGGGATAGAGGTCTTCGGTAAAGTATTCCTCCAGGGCGGAGTGTCACTCACAGGTTATCAGTCCTCGATACTCGGTCCTCCTAAGCGAAGTGTCATTGAAAGGTCCTCAATCCTCGGTCCTTGGTCCTCCTAGGCAGAGTGAAATTGCGGTATAAGTTTGATTACCGCTTTTGTAGAAGCAAGAAACTGGTTTCTTTGTCCTAGAGGGGGGTGAATAGGACACTTTTTAAAATCACCAAATTACACACTTACAAACATCCAAAGTACTTTAGAGAACTTACTTCAAACACTAGATATGCAGAATATTAATCAATAAAAGAGCAAGTGAAAGAAGTAAAGCAGTTCAACCATTCATCACACAACAAGAGATTTTATAGTGGTTCGGTTATGTACCTACTCCACTCCCGGCTGATCCACTCACTCCTTGAGTGGTCGGATTTCACTATCACTATGGTTTTAAATGAAGTTAACCATAAACCTTAACAGCTTACAAAAGGACTTAGACTTCAACACATGGATTCATCCTTCCTTATGACTAATCCATTAACCACTTTGTCCTACACAAGGGCTTGTCCTACTTAAGGACTTGTCCTACGCAAGGACACTACCGAGTTTGGGTCTTCAAACTCTAAAACCCAAATCTCAACTTTTAAGGTGGTTTCTTGGACTCGAAAGACTAAAATATACTTAGCTGATTGAGCCCCTTGATGATGCCATTGTTGAAGAAGCTTCGGCTTGCACGAACGATACCTTCTTCAGCTCCCTCGATCAGCAACCTTGCTACGAATGTCTTCTTGTAGGTTCCAAGGTGAGGGATTAGGGTTTGGTTGAAACTAAATTGGGATATGGCTTTTATATGAGGAGTAGCTTCTACCTAAACCACCATTAATGGCATTGATGACAAGAATATGACTTTTAGAGGTAGGTCAAGGTGTCATTAAAGAGGGGTTGAGTTCATGATTCAATCCAAGCTTTGAATGCTCTTCAATGTTGGTCAAATCAACATGGATTGAAGTATGAACTCAACAAATCAAAGGGAATGAGAGAAAGGGATCTCAAGGAGGAAGCACAAACAAACCCTAGATGATGCTCAAGGTGTCTCCCACAAGATCCAACTGAGTTCCATATATAAAGATGATTTTCAACGGTTAGAAAATGGTCACCTCGATAGGATCCGATCGATCGGACATAAGAATCAGCTTATTTTGAATTTTTGCTGAAAATAGATTTCCGATTGATCGGACTTAGTTCCGATTGATCGGAACTCCAGCTCCGATGGATCGGAGAGAGTTTCTGATTGATCGTAAGTATATCTAGAGAAAGTTTGAAATGTTGCTGGACACTTTTCCGATGGATCGAATGTCCTTCCGATTGATTGGAGGGCCTTGTCCGATTGATCGGACAGATTGTCCGATTGATCGGACAGATTGTCCGATTGATGGGAATTCCGTCCAGAAAGTTTTGTGGTATTCTGGACTTTTGTCCGATGGATCGGATCATTCTCCGATTGATCGGAATGCCTTGTCCGATTGATCAGACATATCTACGAGTGATCGAAAAAATGTCCAGATAGATTTTTGAAGTTGCTGGATAAAAGTCCAATTGATCAGGCATGACCTCTGATTGATCGGACACCTATCGGACAATATTCCAATGGATTGGGAACCCATCGGAATCTGCAGTTTTGAGATTATACTTGTTTTGCAACAACTGCCATGATACCCTAATCTATAGGTGATATTTATGGAATATGGACTATAGAAAGGGCTAAGGATGCATCTAAGAAGGATGAGGTCATATATAGAGGGGTTTTGGGATTAAAGGTTTGGATGAAAAGGATTGAAGCTTGACCGGGTGTGCGATCTTCTTGAGTAGCTTCTGTCGGAGACGTCCAAAGGCTTCAATCTTCAGCTGCAAGCGTTTTGATGATACACTAATCATGGTAATTGACAAATCTTTACATTAAAAATCTCCTCCTTTGTCAATTCCCGGACTAAACCAAACCTATAAAAGTCTTGGTCCATACCAAGGACTTTTCCTAGACACCAAAACCAAATAATGTACATACATTGAACATGTCGTAAAAGATAAATGCTTTACTCATAGACATGACCCATTACATAGAAAATGTATAGACTCAATGTACAGACTAGGCTTCACTTAAGCTCCCCCTAAGTCCCTGCACATAAAAGATCAACAAAAAAAAACCGGGACCTTTTGGTGGGATAACTTCTCCCCCTTTTTGTTAGTCGTTAACAAAGGTTAGTAAAAGGATAATGCAGCACATAAGTCATAGACTGAAGGTAAAGGAAGAGATAGACATGAACGCACCGAGGGAGGAAGCCAAATACAGATGGTCACGCAAGGATATACAAGTATATATCAATAAGCACAGTGGGCATATAGCCCAAGCAACCAACTCCCATTCTGAAATGTATATCATGATCAAACATCATCACCATATATACAACCCAAAATGGGGCAAGAAGCCTGATAAAGTTAAAGCAATTAAGCGCAAGTATATATATAGGCATGGGAAACAGATAAATAATAAATGATCCACAAGATAAGCGATATCCAAAATTTCCCAATCCAACAATGGGATCATCAAAGTATCCAAAAAAAAAAAAAACAATAGACTAGTAATGTGATCATAAAGTCAAAGCCAGCAATGTGATCATCAAAATATTCAAAAAAAAAAAAAAGTCAATCAGGAACAAAAGATTTAACTATGAAGGTGCCAAAATTGTGTGCCAAAGTCGCCCCAAAAAGATATCTGCGACGGTGCACACACTAAGGATCCTAGCCAGAAACATGGACAGCTACGGAGTAAGGCCAGAAACGTCATCACGCCAGCACGAGAGAGCAGAGGTGAGGCGCTGAACAGCATCATGTATGGTCTGCATCATGCTCTCAAGGCGGGTCAACCGCTCACAGTCCTGTGCTAAGGTGACCTCCATGCGATCCAGTTGAACAATAATCTGCTCTGAGTTGGAAGGAGGAGGTGCGGAAGAGGCTTCAGATTGAAGGCACCGCTTTACCGATCGTCGAACTGGAGTTGGCGTCGGGGCTGAGGACTCGCCATGGGTGCCAGAAGACACCTGTGTGGGTGTTCGCTTGCCTCAAGTGTAAGGCTGCGATGTAGTAATAAAAACTCGGTAAGACCGAGGTCGATCCACAGGGAAATAGTAACAGCTCCACAAATCACTCTAGCAACTCAGTGTTTAAAAGAAATCAGATTTAATTGAGTGTTTACTTAAAACAGGAACTTAATGAAAAATCAGAGATATAAAGTACTAAGGCTTTCAAGGATCCACTTGTAGCAATCCTATGTCAATTCAGTTAATCCAAGTAGAAAACACAACTAGATTTGAAGTCCTATCTCTCATCTAGTTGGAGAATAAAGCATTCACACACATTCCATCACATTCAAGTTGAACTTCCAAGTTCTAGTCCAATAAAATCAATACCAAACTCAAAACCATAGCCTGCGGAGTAACAGCCATGCCTCTGGATTATGGCCTGCTCAAGGATTACTATAATCCGAATTTATATAAACAAACATGATAATCTCAGAGAATTAAAAGGAATTCATGTCCGGAGCACATAAACTCAGATAAAACATCTCAAACTACCATTATTTGGAACTAAACCATGCAAAAATCCAAACTTGAATGTAAATTACTTGAATTAAACTTAAACCAACATAGAATTAGCTACAAGCTTCACCTCTCAGCCTTAGCTGAGAGGTTTTAGCCGAGCATTGTCATGCTACAACTAAAAACTCTGAAATAAAGCATAAAAACAGAAAAACCCGAATAGGAGAGTTGCAGCCGCTCCACAATTGCCTTCACTCTCCAATCTCACGTTCCTTAGCCTCTCTGATACCCTAGGAAGAACCCCTAGGTGTCCTTTTATAGCAAGCAACCTCCCTTGCGTCGGATTTTGCGAAAGACTACGCATTGCGCAGCAATTTTCGGAGTCCTGAATTAGAAAGGAATCCTCTTACGCAGAGCCAACCGGTCGTGACCGGTCGGACTGATTTTATAAGCATTCCAGGGAGTACAGCCGAACGGTCATGACCGGTCGGACTGGCTGTCCATTGTTCCAGCAACTGTGGCCGACCGGTCATGACCGGTCGGACCAAGTTGTTCATCATCCAGCGTATACAGCTGACCGGTCGTGACCGGTCGGACTGTGCTTTCCAGCTTCCAGTGTGTATGGCCGACGGTCAAGACCGGTCGGCCTGTTCTCCCTTTTGATCAGCAACTGTGGCTGACCGGTCAAGACCGGTCAGCACTCTTCACATTGTTTTCTTTCCTTCTTTTCTTCTCTTCTTTTTCTTCTTTCTTTGATTTTCTTTCGTCCTTCATTCTTTGGTCCATCTTAGGACTTCATGCAATAGCTTCAAATGCATTCTTTTGTCTCGTAATTGAATGAAGTCCGCTCTCATCCCTATAATCACAGAACATATGTTAGGTGGGCCTTTAAACCATGAAAATCATGCAAACCATGTAGTGTAATGGGCAATGCAATGTACAAATTGGAGGTTCATCACACCCCCCAACCAGCTTTTTGCTAGTCCCGAGCAAAACATGCGTGAAAACAATTTCAAACCTCCAAACCCAACTCTCTTCCAGAAACCATGATTCTACCCACTCCAAGATGTACAAGTATCAAATTTGGAGAAATTAGGTGATAGAAGCTGAACCTTGGACTCTCAAAACAGAAAAAGTGTTTACATGAAGTTCCCGCTGACTGAGTGATAAATAGAAGAATTCGAACAAATTCAACCTAGTGTGCATAGTGAATGTTCATCTCATGAGTTCCTGGGATCATCTTCTTCATAGATTAGATAAACCAATGATTTTAAAGTGCACAGAGCAACAGCAAGCCTATGACAGGAATTTGCCTTACCGTCCTTCCGACGGCTTTCACACTACGTCCCATTTCCAGCTTTGGTTACAGTTCGACCATCCCCCGGTTGGCAATAGGTAGCCCTTTTCGGAATTTTCCACCATTTTTCTTTCCTTCCCGATTTCATCCTTTCTTTCCTTTTTCTTTTAAATTAGATAGGATTTTTAGAAATCCATATCTTCCGTTATTTTCCCATGGACAAGGATGGACAAAATACCCCGGCTTGGCTTCTCAACACCTTTAAATCAAAGTCTAGCTAATCCACAAATCACATAAACCCGTCACTCATGAAAATCGTGGAATGTGAACTTGGTGCACAGGTGTTCAAATTTTCTATCAATCATAACAATAGGGGAACTAACATATAAAACCATTATGTTGGGAGAAATTCAAAACTACAACATCACACCTTTCATATCTCCTCTTCTTATACTCATAGCATCTCAAATGTATAGAAACAAGATTTTCTAAAAGAGTTTTGAGATGTTAGACAATTCGAAAAAAAATTGTGCATATGAAGCTCGAAATGTTGCAATATGCTAGATGAAGAATCTCATCTCACCCCCCAACCAAATCTTGCATTGTCCTCAATGTAAAAAGATAGTCAATTAGCATGAACATGAGAGCAATGGTAAACAATGAGAGAGTGAGAACAATAGTACCTGATAGAGTGATCATGGAATTCTCCAACCCAACAACTAAAACCTATGAAAACAGGAAAACAAAACTAAACCTACCTATGCTATACCTCCATCAGACTAGGAGATCAATTCTCCTGATAGACAGGATCATTCAGGGAGATGGACATGTCCTCTGAATCAAATTTTTCAACAAATGGTTTAAGGCGTTGTCCATTAACTTTGAAACATTCACCATTCGCTGCATTCTCAATCTCAACCGCCCCATGAGGGAAAACTTCTTTAACAATATATGGGCCGGTCCATCGAGATCGTAATTTTCCTGAAAAAAGATGAAGTCGGGCATTATACAAGAGCACTTTCTGTCCTTCATGGAAAGATTTCCTTAAGATGTGCTTGTCATGAAAGGCCTTCATCTTGCTCTTGTAAATTCTCGAATTCTCATATGCATCGTTCCGGATCTCATCAAGCTCATTTAATTGAAGTTTGCGAAGCGAGCTAGCCTTGTCAATGTCAAAATTTAGAGCCCGAATTGCCCAATAGGCTTTGTGTTCTATCTCCACAGGCAAGTGGCAAGCTTTCCCATAGACAAGTTTATAAGGGGACATTCCAATGGGTGTCTTGTAGGCAGTACGATGAGCCCAAAGTGCATCATCTAATCTTACGGACCAATCCTTGCGATCCGGTCTCACCGTCTTTTCCAAAATCTGCTTGATTTCCCTATTGGAGATTTCAGCTTGCCCACTTGTTTGTGGGTGGTATGGGGTACTCACTTTGTGCCTAATACCATATTTCTTCATCAAAGTTTCAAAAGGTCTATTGCAAAAGTGAGAACCACCATCACTAATAATGGCTCGAGGCGTCCCAAATCTAGAAAGTATGTTTTCTTTGAGGAACTTGAGAACCGTACGATGATCGTTGGTTCTACATGGGATAGCTTCTATCCATTTAGACACATAGTCTACGGCAAGCAGAATATAGACATGTCCAAAAGATGAGGGGAATGGTCCCATGAAATCGATGCCCCAACAGTCAAAGACTTCAAGATGTTGAATTGGGGTGAGAGGCATCATATTTTGACGGGATAATCCTCCTAGCTTCTGGCAGCGCTCGCACGCTTTGCAAAACTCGTGGGTGTCCTTAAATAACGTGGGCCAATAAAAACCACACTGCAGAATTTTTGCAGTTGTTTTCTTGGCTGAAAAATGACCCCCACATGCTTGATCATGACAAAAGGAGATGACGGAATTGTGTTCATCATCGGGGACGCATCTCCTTATAATTTGGTCTGGGCAATATTTAAACAATAGAGGTTCATCCCAGAAAAATCTGCGCACTTCCCTTAGAAATTTACGTTTGTCTTGCGCAGTCCAATGAGTCGGCATCACACCTGTGGAAAGATAATTGGCTATATCAGCGTACCATGGTGGATGCATAGCAACAAAGAGTTGCTCATCAGGGAATGAGTCCTCAATAGGTGACTCGTCAATGGAATTTGGTAGGATTAGTCGGGACAGATGATCTGCCTACCACATTTTCTACCCCCTTCTTATCTTTGATCTCCAAGTCGAATTCTTGAAGGAGTAGGATCCATCTTAGCAAACGGGGCTTAGCATCCTTCTTAGAAAGAAGGTATTTCAGCGCCGCATGATCCGTATAAACAATAACTTTGGATCCTATTAAGTATGGCCTGAATTTGTCCAAGGCAAAAATGACAACTAGGAGCTCTTTCTCCGTAGTCGAATAATTAACTTGGGCAGGATTCAAGGTCCTACTTGCGTAGTAAATGACATGGGCCTTTTTATCCTTCTTTTGGCCTAACACCGCTCCAATAGCAAAATCGCTTGCATCGCACATCAACTCAAAAGGAATGGACCAATCTGGTGGTTGCATGATAAGAGCAGTTGTCAACATGTCTTTTAGCTTTGAAAAAGCTAATTGACATTCGGCACTCCACTCAAATTGGTTCTCCTTTTGTAGAAGGTTGCATAAAGGCCTTGAGATGTGACTAAAGTCCTTTATGAACCTTCGATAGAAACCGTCATGTCCAAGGAAGGACCGCACATCGCGTATGCTTTTGGGTGGTGGTAGATTGGAAATTATGTCAATTTTCGCCCGGTCTACCTCTATTCCATTGGACGAGATGATGTGTCCAAGGACTATTCCTCTTTGTACCATGAAATGGCACTTTTCCCAGTTTAATACAAGTTGCTTTTCCTCACACCTCATCAAGACCAACTTCAAGTGCTCGAGACACTCATCAAATGTACGACCAAAAATAGAAAAGTTATCCATGAATACCTCAAGAAACTCACCCACCATGTCCGAGAAAATACTCAACATGCATCGTTGGAATGTGGCAGGTGCATTGCATAACCCGAATGGCATCCTTCGGTAAGCGAAGGTACCAAATGGGCATGTGAATGTGGTTTTCTCTTGGTCTTCTGGGGCTATCTCAATTTGGTTGTATCCGGAATAGCCATCTAGGAAGCAATAATAGGGATGACCTGCCAACCTCTCCAAAATTTGATCCATAAATGGGAGAGGGAAGTGGTCTTTCCTAGTAACTGTATTGAGCTTCCTATAATCAATGCACATACGCCAACCGGTGGTCACCCTAGTCGGTATAAGCTCGTTGTTGGCGTTTTCAATGATGGTAATACCGGATTTCTTGGAGACAACTTGGGTAGGACTCACCCATTGGCTATCTGAGATGGGGTAGATAATACCCACATCCAATAGCTTCAACACCTCGGCTTTGACAACCTCCATCATGTTTGGATTTAGCCGTCTTTGAGGTTGTCTAATCGTTTTTACATTTTCTTCAAGGTGTATTCGGTGAGTGTAAACCGAAGGATCTATCCCTTTGAGATTTGCTATTATCCAAGCTATGGCTTCCCGATGTTCTTTGAGTAACTCAATCAACTTGAGCTCTTGGTCTTTCTCAAGGTGGGAGGCAATGACAACTGGGAATGTTTCCTCCTGACCCAAATATACGTATTTAAGCTCGGATGGCAATGGTTTGAGGTCAAGCTTTGGTGGTTTAATGTTAGACGGTAGAGGCCTTGATGTGGTTGGTGGTAATTTCTCAAAATGAGGCCTCCACCGGCTAATATCTACCACCGGTCTTTCTATATTTAATGCCTGCACAATCTCACTAATGATGGGATCTTCAGAATCCATGAAATGTGCTAAGCATGTCTCCAAGCTTTCTAGTGGTTCAAGTTGGAGGAGTTCTTCTTCTTCAAAAGTTTCGAGCATGTTCACATCGAAGAACTCATCATCATCGACATCCCTATGTCTTTTGCCCAAGTGAAACACATTCACCTCTAGTGTCATGTTTCCAAAAGATAGTTGCATCACCCCATTCCGGCAATTGATGATTGCGTTTGATGTGGCAAGGAATGGGCGGCCTAGGATTACCGGTATTTGGGTGCTAGCATCCAAAACCGGTTGTGTGTCCAAGACTATAAAATCTACCGGGTAGTAGAATTTGTCAACTTGGACTAAAACATCCTCAACTATCCCCCTCGGTACACGGATAGATCTATCAGCGAGTTGCAATGTGGTTTTGGTGGGTTTTAATTCACCAAGACCCAATTGCTCATATACCGAGTATGGGATCAAGTTCACACTCGCCCCCAAGTCTAACAAGGCACGTTCAATCCGGTAGTCTCCAATGATACATGAGACGGTGGGACTACCGGGATCTTTGAATTTTGGGGGGGTCTTTTGAGTGAGGATGGCACTCACTTGCTCTGTTAAGAAGGCCTTTTGCTACACATTATATTTGCGTTTTGTTGTGCATAAGTCTTTTAGAAACTTGGCATAAGAGGGAATTTGTTTGATGGCATCAAGCAAAGGGATATTGATCTTGACTTGTCTGAAAATCTCTAGAATATCTTGAGAATTTGGGAGAGATTTTGGGGCAACCAATCTCGAAGGGAATGGTGCTACGGGCTTGTAAATGCGTTCCGGTTGTTGTGGGGCTAAGTTAGATCCATCTTCATCCTCAGAATTTACCGGATCATTAGGCTCATCGGCCTTCACCGGAATAGTTTTGTCAATTTGTTTACCACTTCTAAGGGTGGTAATGGATTTAGCTTGCTCCATGTTTTGGTTGGAAGAATTAGGGATGCTTACTTCATGTACTTGCTTTGGATTGGGCTGAGGTTGGGCCGGAAAGGTCCCTTCCCTAGCATTCAAGCGTCCCTTAATCTCATCAACCGAGACTTTAAGCTCTTGGAACATTTGCTGATTCGATTCATTTATTTGCGCTTGCCCTTGCATAAACGCTCTCAAGGTATCTTCCAATGAGAATTGAGGTGGGGCCATATTTTGCATGGGTGGCCCTCTTTGGGAGTTGGTAGGATTGCCCGTAGGAGCATTCTTCCAACTAAAATTTGGGTGGTTCTTCCAACTCTCATTGTACGTATTACCTACCGATCCATTGAAGGGCTGTTGATAACCATATGTGGCATTGGCTGTCTCTTGTAGCACTTCCTTAAATGCAGGAATTGTGGGACATCTTGCGTAGCGTGTAAGTCGGTGAGGCAAATCCCACATGTGGTTTCAACAGCTTCCTTGGACTTGGGAACTCCACTTTTGCTAAGTTCCATGGCCTCAACCTTCCTTGTGAGGTTGGCTATCCTTGCATTCACGTCGTCTTCCTCTTTAAGGACATAGATCCCTCCTTTCTCTTGAGTGGGCTTGGGGTTCTTGGGTTTATCCGAGGTATCCCAAGATTGGGCGTTTTCAGCCAACATGTCCAAGTAACTCCAAGCCTCATCTGGATTTTTACTCATAAACTCACCATTGCACATCATTTCCACAAATTGGCGCATATTGGAACTTAATCCATCATTGAAAAAATTTATAACTCGCCAACTCTCATAGCCATGATGTGGGCAAGCAAGCAGGAGTTCCTTAAATCTTTCCCAACATTGAAAGAAAGATTCACCTTCTTTAGCCGAAAAATTCATTATGGCCCTTCGAAGAGTGTTTGTTTTATGAGCTGGGAAGAACTTTTTCAGGAATTCCCGGTTCATCTCAACCCATGACCCAATCGAATGTGGTCTAAGAGAGTGAAGCCAATCTTTGGCTCTTTCTTTCAAAGTGAAGGGAAAAAGTTTAAGTCTGATTGTGTCCTCAGAAACATTGGGATAATGCAAGGTGGCCAACACTTCTTTGAATTCTTGCAAGTGTAAGTATGGGCGGTCAGAGTCTAGCCCATGGAATTTAGGTAAAAGTTGAATTACACCCGGTTTTATATCAAGGGTCCCACCGTTAGCTGGTAGAACTATGCAAGAAGGTGTAATTGCACGGGCAGGTTGTAGGTAATCCCGTAGTGATCTCATTGGAGGAACATTATGTACCTCATTCTCTCCTACTCCTTCCTGATTTGCGTTTGTTGTTGGAGTAGGGGGGGAGGATTCCTTAAAGGTGTTTGATCCATACTCCCCAAACTTTCACAATGCTCTTGATAATTCCGGACTCGTCTATGGACTGACAATGGTCCAACTAAACCACCTTCAGATTGGAGACGATTCGAGTGATTACGTTCCCAACGGGACATAAACCACTCAACCAGAAACTGGCTAAAACTAGATCCTAAAAATCTGAAATCTGAGAGTAATCTAAAAAAAACTAAGTTAGAAAGATATCACCTGATGTGCTTGAACTAGAGAAGAATTCCTACAAAACAGAAAAAATTAGTTAGTTCTAAGAAAATCAGAAAGCCTATCTATTTCTACTTCGACAGCCACTGAAATTATTTGGAAACCGTTATCTAATCATCCCCGGCAGCGGCGCCAAAAACTTGTTCGCTTGCCTCAAGTGTAAGGCTGCGAAGTAGTAATAAAAACTCGGTAAGACCGAGGTCGATCCACAGGGAAATAGTAACAGCTCCACAAATCACTCCAGCAACTCAGTGTTTAAAAGAAATCAGATTTAATTGAGTGTTTACTTAAAACAGGAACTTAATGAAAAATCAGAGATATAAAGTACTAAGGCTTTCAAGGATCCACTTGTAGCAATCCTATGTCAATTCAGTTAATCCAAGTAGAAAACACAACTAGATTTGAAGTCCTATCTCTCATCTAGTTGGAGAATAAAGCATTCACACACATTCCATCACATTCAAGTTGAACTTCCAAGTTCTAGTCCAATAAAATCAATACCAAACTCAAAACCATAGCCTGCGGAGTAACAGCCATGCCTCTGGACTATGGCCTGCTCAAGGATTACTATAATCCGAATTTATATAAACAAACATGATAATCTCAGAGAATTAAAAGGAATTCATGTCCGGAGCACATAAACTCAGATAAAACATCTCAAACTACCATTATTTGGAACTAAACCATGTAAAAATCCAAACTTGAATGTAAATTACTTGAATTAAACTTAAACCAACATAGAATTAGCTACAAGCTTCACCTCTCAGCCTTAGCTGAGAGGTTTTAGCCGAGCATTGTCATGCTACAACTAAAAACTCTGAAATAAAGCATAAAAACAGAAAAACCCGAATAGGAGAGTTGCAGCCGCTCCACAATCGCCTTCACTCTCCAATCTCACGTTCCTTAGCCTCTCTGATACCCTAGGAAGAACCCCTAGGTGTCCTTTTATAGCAAGCAACCTCCCTTGCGTCGGATTTTGCGAAAGACTACGCATTGCGCAGCAATTTTCGGAGTCCTGAATTAGAAAGGAATCCTCTTACGCAGAGCCAACCGGTCGTGATCGGTCGGACTGATTTTATAAGCATTCCAGGGAGTACAGCCGAACGGTCATGACCGGTCGGACTGGCTGTCCATTGTTCTAGCAACTGTGGCCGACCGGTCATGACCGGTCGGACCAAGTTGTTCATCATCCAGCGTATACAGCTGACCGGTCGTGACCGGTCGGACTGTGCTTTCCAGCTTCTAGTGTGTATGGCCGACCGGCTTGGCCGGTCGGCCTGTTCTCCCTTTTGATCAGCAACTGTGGCTGACCGGTCAAGACCGGTCAGAACTCTTCACATTGTTTTCTTTCCTTCTTTTCTTCTCTTCTTTTTCTTCTTTCTTTGATTTTCTTTCGTCCTTCATTCTTTGGTCCATCTTAGGACTTCATGCAATAGCTTCAAATGCATTCTTTTGTCTCGTAATTGAATGAAGTCCGCTCTCATCCCTATAATCACAGAACATATGTTAGTGTGGACCCTCGCCGATTTTCCCGCGCTCCCACACGACGTCGTTCTCCCTTTCCTTTCGGAAGAAGAAGAAGAAGAGGTGCGTGAGTGCGAAATCGCCGTTTGTGCCACTGGCTTGCCTCGTTCTCGAGGGCTTTGTTTGGTTGTCGTGTTAAGCTGGATATGTTTAAGTGAGTTTAGAGTCGCCACTAGCCAGTTACTTCGAATCTACAGTCGGCTAGACCCTGTAGAAACGTTAGAGAAGAGAATCCGAAGATTCCTTCCTCTAAAATGACTCCTGTTGATCTGCGGCCAGAGATTCAAGGTAAGGGATCACGGTTACAGGGTGGGAAGAGGTTAAGTACCCCACACACTGCCCGTACCGAAGTACGGTCTCTACTTCACAGAATCGATCGAATACTTGAAAGTCTAATTTAATCCTCGTATATTCTCATGAATGACATGATGCATGAATGCAGGTCTGAACAGTAAGAGTTTCTGATGGGCAGGTTCCAACAACGGGCAAGCCCAGAGCGTACGCTCGAACTGACAGGTGCTTAATGTAAGACGTATGCAGTGTGCTTGAGTAATCAAGGTGCTTTTAGTGAAGCATGAATGCAGGTCTGAACAGTAAGAGTTTCTGATGGGCAGGTTCCAACAACGGGCAAGCCCAGAGCATACGCTCGAACTGACAGGTGCTTAATATAAAGACATATGCATGTGTGTTTGAGTAATCAAGGTGCTTATAGTGAAGCAGGGGGGTTGGAAGAAAAGTAAATGTTGCACTTATGCTATATGCAAATGAGATGATGCTGGAAAAGAGTAGCTGGGTGGACGGAGGTGTCGCAAGGGTTGGCTTCGAGTGGCTGGATCAAGACTTGGGTGGCTTGGGAGGCTTGGACCAGTGGTCAGGCTGGGCTGGACCAGGGCTAGGCTCTCCTCACTCGGGCTCTCCTTGGTGAAGGAATGGGCTAAAGGATGAAGGAGGGTGACTCAGACGGACGGGCTCTCTCTAGCTGAGTGGTCTTGTTGAAATGAGAAGGGGAGGGGGGTATTTATAGCAGCGAGCAGTGGCAGAAGTCGTAATTTTGTCCGGGCGGCCTGCCATGGGCAGCCCGTACGGCCGCTCCTCGGTTTCCAGCGAGTACGGCCGTTCCCTCGGGGCTGCTGTTGGACTCGCTGGTCGACTCAGTGAGTTGACTCAGCGGGTCGACTCGGTGATTTGACTCGACGGGTTGACTCGACGGGTTGACTCGGTGTTTTAACTAGACGGGTTGACTCGACGGGTTGACTCAGCGGGTTAACTCAGCGGGTTGACTCAGTGAGTTTGACTTTTTTGGGATTTTTTTGACTGGCCTTTTTTATGGGGGGTTTTTCAGGGTAGTGTTTAGGACTGGGTTGACTGGGTTCAGGCTTGAACTGGGCTATGGAATGGGGCTTACAAGGGTGAGTTTGGCTGAGTTTGGACTTGGGATTTGGGGGTATGGTCCTCCATTCAACCAGCTATCTCTACCAACAGTGTAGCCGAAGGTGGGGTGTCTACAGATGCCCCTCTTTGGCAGAGGTTGCGTGCAACCGAATGCCAAAGCGAGTGGACACCCCACTTCTGACCCAGTCATTCATAGATCATGGTCTGAAATCTTTGCTTGCTTTTGCATCTGTGTCAGTTGATCGTTTGGAAACCGATCACTCGCACATACCGCGGGAGTTTGGAGAAAACGTTGCGATTGTCCCTGCAGTTTGCTGCAACCTGGGTACCCAATCGCAACCCTTCCATTCCCGATCGGTACTAACATCGGAAAGGTACAGCAGAGCCTCTGCGTCGATAGTCTTACGAGGATGCTGACCCTGAGACTGATTGTATAATGTTGATGTTTTCCCAGATCACTCCAGGAGTACTTGTTTCGCTTGACTATCAAAGTGGTTAGACACCCTGCGTCCGATAGTCTTACGGGATTCTACTACGCCGACTTGGACTCAGTCAAGGTACTTCAGGCATCCACGCCTAGGTATGTGCGGGTGGGCTTTTTCCACCCGATCCGCTGGTTTCGATGCTTAGTTTGCAATTCATTCTTTCCTTGATTGTGGTCTGGAATCTTTGTTGTCCTTTGTATCTGAGTCAGTTGATTGTCTGGAAATTGGTAACTCACACATACCGCGAGAGTTTGGAGAAAACGTTGCGATTGTCCCTGCAGTTTGCTGCAACCTGGGTACCCAATCGCAACCCTTCCATTCCCGATCGGTACTAACATCGGAAAGGTACAACAGAGCCTCTGCGTCCGCTAGTCTTACGAGGATACTGACCCTGAGACTGATTGTATGTTTGATGTTTTCCCAGATCACTCCAGGAGTACTTGTTTCGCTTGACTGTCAAAGTGGTTAGACGCCCTGCGTCAGATAGTCTTACGGGATTCTACTACGCCGACTTGGACTCAGTCAAGGTACTTCAGGCATCCACGCCTAGGTATGTGCGGGTGAACTCTTTCCACCCAATCTGCTGATTTTGATACTTGGGTTACAATTCATCGTTTCCACCTGTTCAAATGGTTTCTGTGACCGAGCCTTTTGGCTTTCATCTTTTTTGTATCTTGGCATGTGGTACGACCGCACTGACACTGGAGTTCAGTTCGACCGCACTTTGAGTGCATTGGATCCGATGATCTCCGGGAAACCGCGAGACATTGGATCTTATTTGATTTTTGCGTTGGCTCCTACCCAGAGATATGGAAGATCTCCTGGTGTGTTGGAGGCAGAACGCTCTACTGAGAAAATATTTTTGGGTTTTGAAAAGATACCCACTCTGGGGAGTGATACTCCGTGGGTTTTTTATTTGCAAATAGAAATATTTTTTGTCTTTTTGAAATGAAAATCTGGTTTGCATGTGCCTCCACTAGGGATGCCTGTGGGGTCTTTAGCTAACCGACTTTTATTTTGAAAGCAGGTAAACATGATGATTGGTGTGATGGATGCTGATGCATGGAGATGCATGATAAATGCATGGTTTGGCTCATTCTCTTTTCGTTTGATGATTTTGCTTTTGCTGGAGATGTAGAGAATTTTGAGCTTATTGCTTGCAGGGTTGTATTCCCTTGGGGATTTTCTTTTTGATACGGAGGTTTGGACAGCGGGTTGGTCAAGATCCCGACCCGTGGTCGATCAGGTCCATCGTCCTAAGATGCTGTTTCTTTGCTAATGAGAATGTACGAGGATATTATTCGACTTCAAGATGTTCTTCTGGGCATACATGTGATTGGGATGGTGTTTGGTTGCCCGTTTTGGTCAAGATTCCAATTTGCGGGCGATTGGATCCGTCATCCCATACTATGAAGTGAGCGGAGTTCAAGACTCCTGAATTGTAGTGCTGGGGATGCTAATTTTTGTGATTTTTTGTAAATATGTGGTCCGAATCTTTACCTGAGTGATCAGGATAGAGATTGGTTATTGAAAACACAGGAAATATTTTTGTGATTTTGAAAGTTTTGGCTGCAAGCAAAGGAAATATTTTTGTGTTTTTCGAAGTATTTTCTTTGAAAGCGAGAGAAATATTTTTGCGATTTTTTTTGACAATATTTTGATTGAAAGCAAGGGAAATATTTTTGTGATTTTTGACAATATTTTGATTGAAAGCAAGGAAATATTTTTGTGATTCTTGACAATATTCTGATTGAAAGCAAGGGAAATATTTTTGTGATTTTTGCAGATATTTGATGTGAAAGCGATGGAAATATTTTTTTGTGATTTTTGAAGAGGTGATTTTGCAATGTTTTTTGTATTTCGTGATTTTTCTGAAATGCAGGGAAAAGATGTGGAATTTCCATCCACTTCCAGCTTCTACTGCTGGTAAGGCACCCGATCCATTTTACGTCAGCGAGCAAGACGGGTCTCACACAGTTAAGTGCCGTAGTTTTACATCTTCGGATGAGGGGATTTTGAGGGTTTTCAGTCAACACACCCACAAAGTTGCCTGTTCCTCATGTGCAATGCACATAGACCACGTATCGTCCGACGGACTCCTTCGGCCACAAAATGAGCCACATCCTCACATTTCCCTTAGTCAATCCAGTTTGGGGTCTTACGTTGCTCACAATTCCGTGAGGGTGAGCTCCACCTCCCAACAGCCTTAATCCCCTTCATGAGTTCTAGGAACAGGGAACATCCGTCGGATTCAACAGCGACTTCCAAATCAAGGTTGTCTATCACGGTGCGTTCAACACGAACAGGATTGCGGAGTTCTGCCCGCCACAGCCCTTACCTGTTTAAGAGATTCCAGACACCCGTACGATCAAGTGTCAGCCATGCCTGGAACAGGTTAGGAAAGAAAGCCCCCGAGAAGTTAATCCCAGTGTAGTTTTAGGTCTTCGGACCGCTGGGGATGAATTTGTGCAGTTTGAAATTTTTGGTGAATCATTTTTTTTTGTTTTATATATTATATATATATATATATATATATATATATATATTTTTGTTTTGAAAAGGTTCCAGATTTCAACTCGGGTGATCAAGATTGATACTGGTTTTTATGGAAAGCTTTAAAATATTTTTGGTATTTTTGAAATGATCCGGGTTATCGAACCATGATCCCAACGGTCGAGGCCGATGCCGGTTTTTAGTTGAAAGCGAGAAAGGTCCCCCGAGAAATTAATCCCAGTGTAGTTTAAGGTCTTCGGACCATGAAACTGTACAAAAGAGGGGCAAACATGTTTTTTTTTGTTTTTGGAAAAATGTCCGGTGTCAGCGGATGGACAATCCAGACTGATGCCGGTTTTTATTGAAAATCTCTCGGGATGTCGATCCCGACGTAGTTTAAGGTCTTCGGACCAAAAACTTTAAAAGCGGCAGATATATTTTTTTATTTTTCTGAAAATGTCCGAGATCGTTAGGTCTTGATTCGATCCAAACTGATGTCGGCTTTTATTGAAAATCCCTCGGGATTTTGATCCCGACATAGTTTAAGGTCTTCGGACCACTGAATTTTAAAAGAGGGGCTGGTAGTATATATATATATATATATATATTTTTTTTTTTTTGGGAAAATGTCCGAGATCGTCAGGTCTTGATTCGATCCAAACCGATGTCGGCTTTTATTGAAAATCCCTCGGAATTTTGATCCCGACGTAGTTTAAGGTCTTCGGACCAAAAAACTGTGGTTGGGCATACTTACCTTGCTTCTGACGAGGGCTGATTGTGATTTGAGTGGTCCGAATTGCTTGAATTGGCCCTGTAGGACCTCTTGTACTTCAATTCTCATACTCGGAAGCCAGATCTTGATGATTGGACCCTTAATCTTGGAGATCGGTAGCTTAAGGAAGCTCTTTAATGGTTTGGATCATGATGGTTCAACTTTTGGATTGCTTGATTTGGCCCTGTGGGCCCACTTGAGACCTTGGCTTTACTTTGGGGCACCTCTTTTGATGACATTGTGAGGCTAAGAAGGCTTCTCATGGTGCAGATGATGGCTTGAACATCTCAGATCGCTTGACTTGGCTTTGTGGGCCCACTTGATGGTTAGATCTTGGACTCTAGGCCCTTCTTTGATGATCAGACCTTTGATCTTGTTGTTTAATGGCTCATGTAGGTTCTTCAATGGTTTAGATCATGATGATCTAGTCTTTGAATGACTTGGACTGCTTGTGGCCCCCACTTGACCATCTTTCCTTCTCTTTGACTTGACCAGCCATGTTCTGGCCGCATTGCTTCATGATTGGACTGGTGGGGCACCTTTTATATGATCTTGATCAACCTCAGTCGAAATCTGGAGTGGACCGGAGCCTTGGGCGGCCCACGGGGTGCCATCTGCTGACGTGAACTGTCAGCCTCACCTACCAAGAACCCTAGGAGCCAATCTCGAGGAGAGAGAGGGAGTGCGTCCGTACGGGCGGCCCAGAGCAGGCCGCCCAAGGCTCGCCTCTTGAGTGGCCTGGGCTGGCTCGGGTTCGGACATTCTCTGTTGTCCGTTGCTGCTGTCCCCACATTCTCTGTAACAGGCCTTCTCGATTCCAGCCATGAATCTTCTTTTCTCCTTGTCTTTGTCTTCATTTTGTCCTCATCTTGCTTTGTCCCTTCTTGGGCAGCCATTGATGATGGCTTGGGGGTCATTGTGGGAGAGGTTGGTAGGCCCCATGTTGCAGCAATTGATGAGGGCTTTAAAGATGGTGAGGTGCCTTTGATTGATGGTGGAGATGGAGCATTGAATAGGGGTATTGATGAGGGGCTAGAGATGGTAATTGATGGAGCTTTGAATGACCCTATTAATGGCAGCCATGCTGAAATTTTAGATTTGAATGGGCCATTGATTATGGGAGAAATGGTTGGTATGGATGAAATGAGGAGATGGGACATAGGTGAGGCTATGTGTCCCTTAAATGGGGGCCATATGGATGATGTGGTTGATGGTGGTGATGGGGCTATGATGGACATAGATGGGCTGATCTTAGATTGCCTTCTGGTACCTGTGAGGAGAGAAAACACTTTAGTAAAAGGATTGATGCATCAAAGCAGGAAGAGAGATACTTACCTTCTGGGAGGAATGATCGGGAGAAAGACGCTTGTATGAGGCACTCCATAAGTTGGCTGGGGGATGTTTATTTTGAAAGCCCTGTAAGTTTTTTTTTTTTTGGAACATATATGTAAATCATGAAGTAAAAATTTGTGTCAAGTGCTTATCTGTCTGTGCATGATTTGGACATGTGCTTTTAGACGTAGGAATCAGAACATTTGACTCAGCCTGATGTCATACTCGATTTTCTTAATTATTCACCAAGGGTCCTGGTCCCCTTAAGATAGTGCGCAATGGTATCCTGCCCCTAGAATTTGGGCAGATCATGAAAGAATTCTTGACTCATAGCCGTCATCCTTGCTTCCATTGAATCTTCATGTCGCTTGGATCTCTCATGTACCTGCTTTTTTTTTTCTTTTCTTTTCTTTTTTCTTTTAGCCATTATTACCCGCAACGCCCTTTCGGGTTTTCGCTGCGTCCGGCTTACCCGTCATTTTTGCCCGTGGCCCCTTTCGGGTTTTCACCACGTCCCGGGTGTTTGATCTTGCCTGCCCCTTGGCAGCTATGCTGTTTTTACCCTCAGCGCCCTTTCGGGTTTTCACCAAGTCCGCTGTGTGCCCACTATTTTTACTCGGAGCGCCCTTTCGGGTTTTCACTCCGCCCTCTTTGTTTAGGCACACATCTCTTTTTTTTTGTTGGATAACTGCGACGCCCAGAGCTCAGGAATCCGTCGTTGCCGGCCGATGGTAACCTTTCGGCCATTATCCTAAGTTACAATGGCAGAGCTATCGGCCTTAGCTACAGACCATTCTGAGGTGGATGGATGGATAGATGTGTTTCTTTTGGGTTGATTTTTTTCTCTTTCTTTCTTTCTTCTTCTTCTTCTCTTTTTTTTTTTGTGGGTTGTGTGCCCCTTCTCTTTTCTTCTTTTTTTTTAACCCTCCCCCCCCCCCCCCTTTTTTTTCTCTATTCTTTTTTTTTTCTTCTTTTTTTTTTTGGCTTTTGAACCCTTTATTTGGAACACTTATTGGTGGACGGGAAGGGATTCTCAGAGGTCTAAGCCTTGACCTCTTGACTTCAGCTCTACTAATGTAACTCTTGATAAGGTTGGATTGGCTTACCTGTGAGAGATTCTCACGTTGTCGGCGTTGATTGGCTCTAGAAGATCCTTACCCCTCAGTTGGTGAGCCTGATGGCGCTTCTTGGAAGAACTTTTCTGATCCTTGGGCCTTGCCCCTTGAGTCTGATAGATGCAGCAGTGCTTGTCGTAAACCCGATATGACTTTTCTTTCTTCGGCTTCATTCTTCATCAGCACTCATGTTGACGGGATTTTGAGTTGAACTCGTAGGTCTGTCTTCTGATTTTAAGTTTCTTGAGGAAGTCTTTCATCCTTAGATTCCGAAGGGCGTCCTATTGCCAATTTTGATAGCATGTGGGAACCTTTAACAATTGATGATGTCATTATTCATGAGAATTATCGTGCGAGATCAGAATATTACCTCCATCCACTTTGTGCTGTAATCGACTGCCACAAGTATATTTGTATGACCGCTAGATGATGCCGAGTCGATCTTTCTGCTGATGTAGATACCTTGTACAGGGAATAGCTGGAGCGTTATCAGGTTGTAGAATTTTGAAGCACACACATGGATCCGATGTGCATGTTGCTGACACTTGAAGTGCTTTCTGACATGTTGGCAACAATATGTCTTCATCGAGCCGTGAGGTTTCTTCGATCATTCGTCAAGTCGCACACTCCAGCATGGAATGCAAGCATAGTCTTGGCAGCATCTTCTTGATAGGCTTGATGAGTTTTTGATCGATGAGTCTTCACAGGACGCAAGATTGGGAAGTCATGACTTCAAAAATTTGATCATTCTCTGCTTATTTTTCGGGGACAAGGATTCTCAATGCACACTTCCTTATGGGTCTCAGGAGATCCTAGGTTTATAATTTTGAAACTTTTTGAGATGACATCGGCTTTTGGTTCGAACTTTCGAGGAGACCCTCTAAGTTTGGGAGTCAGCTCATCATTTTCCACATCATTGGCTCTATCCAGACCCTTGAGTTTGAAGTCTAACTCTAGATCGAAATCTTATGAGTTAACTTCATACTCAAGTGCTTTGACAGACAGACTTGACACTTTTATTGAAAAAGATTTTTTTTTTTTACTTTCAAAGATTTTCTGGTTTTTTGAAATTTTGTGAATATCTGGATTTTTTTTGAACTTTTGGACTGTGAAAATTTGATTTTTTTTTTGAAATTTTGAAATATTTGATGTTTTTGGGTTTTTGAATCTTCTGATTTTTTTTTAATTTTTTGTAAAAGACCCGAGCAAGACGGCGATGTGAACCAGGTGTCGCCTGATTCGGCTCAGGGAGCCGAGCACTGTCGACTTTTATTGTGCCGTCATGGGGACTACAAACCTGTTACTGCCCTGCACTCCTTCCCCTCAGGAGGCAGGGCCAGAGGGATCAGTAGGCCAACCCTCATTGTTGTGCCCATACGTCATGGCAGATATGAAATTGGGTTCCGAGTCGGTGTCGGATGCGATTTCTCCTGGCTCATCCCCATTGTATTGCAGCTCTTCGGGTTCATCTGGTTGAGGTGGGACCAGGATGGTAGTCTAGTCGATCTGGGGAAATTTCTGCCCCTTGCTTGAGTCTTCTTTGGGCACCTCTATCAGACCCAATCTGCTCGCTTGATCATCGAAGGTGGAATCCAACCCATCATCAGGATAGATAATCCTTGCATTGATGAACTGGATTGGTGCGCAGATGCAGAGATTGCCTTCTTGATGACCCCATCTTCTTCTGATACTTATGTGCTTTGGTTTCCTAATCCGAGTAGGCTGATATCGCAGTCTTTCTCTATCCACATTCTCTTGAACTCCCCGGACTCGGGTCGAGTCTTGATATTCGAGTTGATAGTAGAAGGTTTGATGCTCGACAGGAAGGAAGACGTAGTTCGATCCGACGGGACATGCGCGAGGGAAGTAATTTGCCTTGTGATGGTATGAGACCTCCCCATTAGAGCGTTGTACGTCCATGGCTGGGATGGTAGTCTCTCGGAGGTTGGATGCTTCTACCATGAAAAATTGTTCGGGATCAGTAATGATGGTGATCGCCCTATCTCCGAAGATGTGCTTGACCCGTTGGTGAAGATTTGAAGAGATGACACCGATTCTGTGAAACCAGGTCCGATCGGGAAGGAGATGGAATGAAGCTGAGATGTCGAAGACCTGAAGAGTGATGGTTGATGTTTTTGGACAGATCAGAACCTGGACATCAATCTCCCCTTCGACCTCCTCGATAGTGGCCACATAATTGAAGCTGGGGCCCAATTCTGCTAGGGCATGTGGCCTGTTGTCTAAGGAAGGGTCTTCTTCTCGGAGGATGATGGTTGAAGCAGAAGCCGAATAGACAGGTGCGACGGGCAAGTTGTGCCCCTGATTGCTTGATGGAGAGATGGGCAAGTTGTGCCCCTGGCTGACTATTGCTGAGACGGGCAGGTTGTGCCCCTGGTTTGCTGATGCTGTGTTGGGGAGATTGTCCCCTTGGTTGACTGAGATGGGCTGATTGTGCCCATGGTTAGAAATGGGTGAGAAGAATGAATCGACTGAAGGTGCCCCTTGCATAATGATGGGCTCTGGGATTGAAATAACCGAGGGTGCCCCTTGCAGGATGAGAGGCTCGAACTCTAAACTAGAGTCGATGGCACGAATAAACTGGAGAGGAGGCTCTTCTTGGATGATGACAACTGGACAGGCAGGAGGTGCCCCTTGCATTGTGGAGACTGGATCGACTGGAGATGCCCCTTGCAGGATGATGGGTTCTGAAACTGGACTTGTTAGAGGTGCCCCTTTCCAATCTTGATTAGGAAACTGTGAGTTCCATCTCGGTTGTTGCTGTTGTTGCAGTTGTCCATGCTGAGGGAGGAATAGTGCATCTTCGGTAGAGGCGACAAGATCATCTTCTTCCATTGGATGGGAGATGAGGACACTTCCGTTATCATTCTCGTATTCAGCAGTAGGCTCTTCTTCCACTATCGGTTGAATTGGAGAAGCCTGATGAGGCCACCAAGGGGAGATCATCCTAGCCCTTATTCCGGCTTCGACTTGTTCCCCGACGCGGATGAGTTGGTTGAAGTTTGCATATGGATGTGAGACAAGGTATCCAGAGATACTTGGATTTGCCGAGTGGACGATCATAGAGATTTGCTCCTCGTCGTCGATGGGAGTCTTCATTCTAGCGGCCATGGCCCGCCACCGTCCCACATAAGCTGATAGTGTTTCGTCATTTCTTTGCCTGAGAGCTGCGAGGTCCGCTCTCCTAGGTGCCATGTTAAGATTGTATGCGAACCTGTTGACGAAAGCCTGGGAGAGCTGCTCCCAAGTCCTGATGTGATGACAGTCCAATGATGTGTACCAGTCTAGGGCATCGTCTTTCAGAGATTTTTGAAACAAGCGGATGAGTGCTCCATCATTGCCCGCCATAGCATTAAGCTCTCCACAGAAAGCTCGTAAGTGGTCTACAGGACACCCTGTCCCATCATATCTTTTAAATTTTGGTACCTGAAAGCCTTGAGGTACCATTGCATCTGGAAAGGGACAGAGGTCCCTGAACTTAGTGGATGGAAGATCCACCCCTTGCTGCTTCTGCAACTTTCTCTTCATCTCTTGCATCTGCTCTCGGAGTTGTTCGACTTCAGATGAACCAGATGAGGGAGATCTTGCCCCTTGCCAGGACCGAGATGGCCCCCTTTCATAATAATTAGTGTCATTGATGCTCCTATGATTCCTACTTGAAGGATGTTGGGCCTGGTAATTACTCCCATTGTAGGGACTTTGTTGGACTGGAGCTGAGAAGAGAGACTGCGAAGAAATCCCAGTCACAGGAGAATATTGAAATTGGTTGGAATTCCCATTGGGGAGAGATTGTTGGAATTGACTGGGATTCTGGGTTGCGGGATGTGACTGAAAATGGCTCTTGTTTGCAGGAGGATACTGGAAGAAATGCCCTGAGGTCAAGAGTTGTCCTGATTGAGGACCTTCATTAGGAGGGTATCGAAAGTCCTGCGCCACCCCTGATAGTTGTGGTTGAGATGAACTGGAGGCTGGAAGAGATGCTTGTTGTGGTTGTTGAACTGGACCAGCTTGATTGCTGGCTGCTGAAGCCTGGGCTTGTGTGAATCGGAGAAGCATTTCCTGCATGGCCTTCATGCTTTGTTGTAGCTCTTGGATGCCAGGAATTGGCATGGATTCACTCGAGTTTAACAGTGGAGAGGAAGCCTCAGGTATAGGGAATGGGAGAGCCATGTCGATTTTGTATTGGATGTGGCAAGGTGATTTGGTTTGGAGGAGTAATGGTGGGAAGTATGCACTACTTTTTTTTGGGTTTTGGGATTTTCTATTTTTTTTGTTTTGGGTAGAATGCTATGCAGATGAGATTGTATGAGGATTAGTGACTTTCAAGTACGGGAAGGATTCTGTTTTTCAAGTCGGATCACGACTAGTGGGACTAGCTCATCCCCAGCGGAGTCGCCATTCTGTGGACCCTCGCCGATTTTCCCGCGCTCCCACACGACGTCGTTCTCCCTTTCCTTTCGGAAGAAGAAGAAGAAGAGGTGCGTGAGTGCGAAATCGCCGTTTGTGCCACTGGCTTGCCTCGTTCTCGAGGGCTTTGTTTGGTTGTCGTGTTAAGCTGGATATGTTTAAGTGAGTTTAGAGTCGCCACTAGCCAGTTACTTCGAATCTACAGTCGGCTAGACCCTGTAGAAACGTTAGAGAAGAGAATCCGAAGATTCCTTCCTCTAAAATGACTCCTGTTGATCTGCGGCCAGAGATTCAAGGTAAGGGATCACGGTTACAGGGTGGGAAGAGGTTAAGCACCCCACACACTGCCCGTACCGAAGTACGGTCTCTACTTCACAGAATCGATCGAATACTTGAAAGTCTAATTTAATCCTCGTATATTCTCATGAATGACATGATGCATGAATGCAGGTGTGAACAGTAAGAGTTTCTGATGGGCAGGTTCCAACAACGGGCAAGCCCAGAGCGTACGCTCGAACTGACAGGTGCTTAATGTAAGACGTATGCAGTGTGCTTGAGTAATCAAGGTGCTTTTAGTGAAGCATGAATGCAGGTCTGAACAGTAAGAGTTTCTGATGGGCAGGTTCCTACAACAGGCAAGCCCAGAGCATACGCTCGAACTGACAGGTGCTTAATATAAAGACATATGCATGTGTGTTTGAGTAATCAAGGTGCTTGTAGTGAAGCAGGGGGGTTGGAAGAAAAGTAAATGTTGCACTTATGCTAGATGCAAATGAGATGATGCTGGAAAAGAGTAGCTGGGTGGACGGAGGTGTCGCAAGGGTTGGCTTCGAGTGGCTGGATCAAGACTTGGGTGGCTTGGGAGGCTTGGACCAGTGGTTAGGCTGGGCTGGACCAGGGCTAGGCTCTCCTCACTCGGGCTCTCCTTGGTGAAGGAATGGGCTAAAGGATGAAGGAGGGTGACTCAGACGGACGGGCTCTCTCTAGCTGAGTGGTCTTGTTGAAATGAGAAGGGGAGGGGGGTATTTATAGCAGCAAGCAGTGGCAGAAGTCGTAATTTTGTCCGGGCGGCCTGCCATGGGCCGCCCGTACGGCCGCTCCTCGGTTTCCAGCAAGTACGGCCGTTCCCTCGGGGCTGCTGTTGGACTCGCTGGTCGACTCAGTGAGTTGACTCAGCGGGTCGACTCGGTGATTTGACTCGACGGGTTGACTCGACGGGTTGACTCGGTGTTTTGACTCGACGGGTTGACTCGACGGGTTGACTCAGCGGGTTAACTCAGCGAGTTGACTCAGTGAGTTTGACTTTTTTGGGATTTTTTTGACTGGCCTTTTTTATGGGGGGTTTTTCAGGGTAGTGTTTAGGACTGGGTTGACTGGGTTCAGGCTTGAACTGGGCTATGGAATGGGGCTTACAAGGGTGAGTTTGGCTGAGTTTGGACTTGGGATTTGGGGTATGGTCCTCCATTCAACCAGCTATCTCTACCAACAGTGTAGCCGAAGGTGGGGTGTCTACAGTTAGGTGGGCCTTTAAACCATGAAAATCATGCAAACCATGTAGTGTAATGGGCAATGCAATGTATAAATTGGAGGTTCATCAGTGGGGGTATGGGAGAAGTCCCGATCTTCCACGTCAACCTCTTTTGGCAGATTCATCTTTTTAATATTGAGGTCCTTGAATATACGACGGGGAATGGGACGGACCACAATATTGGAAAACCCGCAGTCTTGGGCCAGACGGGTAATGATCCAGCCAAAAGGAATTGTGTTGCGAGTGTTAGGCAATGAATCCAGGATGTGATGCAGGATGATGAAGGGAAGACATAGACGTGTCCCATGAGCAACGTGATAGATTAAATTCACCATATTAGCTGTGAGATCAGATGTGTTGGTGCTACGAGGGTAAACATTGGTGCTGAAGATTTGGTGAAGTACTCGGAATCTGTTGGACATTTCAGACGAGCGGAAGGCACTACCATTTATCCATTCGGGATTGGGACCCCGACACAAATAACGTGTCCAATCAGCCCGAAGAGAAGAATCAAGAAGATTATCATTGGGCTGGAGAGCTGTGGACACATAAATACCAATGAGGTTTGCGATTGTTTGGGCTATGATCTTCAGAACACGACCACCCACAATGACCTCATAGGATGGAAGATTTCCAACAGGATTGATAACTTTGGACAGGAAGACATACACAACCTCTGGATGTGCCACGCCTCCAAAACGTAGTACACCTTCCTAACCAATCTATGCAAGGAGTGCTGGGATGCCAAATGGCTCCACGCACGACAGGACCACCTCCCGCTCATAGATGATTGTGCGGGACTGAAAGCGGGATAGTGTAGATGGACTCTCAGGTTGGTCTGTAGGTGTGATAGGAGGTGGAGAGGCCTGAGATGGTCTAGAAGTTGGAAGCTTCTTTGACCTGGAGGTGGTGGATGGCCCGGCAACCATTTTGGATTTTCCTTTAGGGTCTTTCGGCATCGTTTTTGAAGAATGTAGGAACAGTGGAAACAATAAACAGTCTAAGACTGAAAGGAAAGTAAGGATCCAGCAGAAAGAACTCCTAATCCCCAACAATGATAAGCAAAATAGAGAAGAGGGAAGGAGAAATCGAGATGAGGAATAAAAAATCCTTATCAAGGAGGGAGATTGGACCACCTTCGAAGCAAATGAGAGTACTTGCAGGGCTAGCCGTGCAGCTGTCCGACCTCAAGGAAAAAGCCCTAGTAGAGGGTTTTGAGAAGAAGACGGCAAAATATGGACCAAATGAATAGAACGATCGTATATAGCAATCGGGTGCCCGATATTTCCAATTGATCGGAGAAGGCTCCGATCAATCAGAAATGTCTCCAGTGAGATTTTAACAGACACATCCTTTCAGCATTTTACAAATGATGAGTCAGCCTATTTTATGATAAATGGAAGGATGTATGCTTGAAAACATTGACAATCATTCAAAGACATGAGGCTTATTCCTCATATATACCTATATGCACATGGCCTTTCAAACCGACTAAAGTGAGCATACCCCGATAGATTTCCGAAGGTGTTCAAACCTAGTGGAATCTAATGGTTTTGTAAGGATGTCGGCCAATTGCCGCTCGATTTGGATGTATTCAAGGTTGACCACTTTTTCTTCAACTAATTTTCTTATAAAATGGTGCCGGATGTCGATATGCTTGGTTCGAGAATGTTGAACAGGGTTTTTCGAAATATTAATGGCGCTTGTGTTGTCACAAAAGAGCGTCATTTCTTCCTAATTGATACCATAATCCTTCAACATTTGCTTCATCCAAAGTAGTTGAGCACAGCAACTACCGATAGCAATATATTCAGCTTCAGCAGTGGACAATGAGATGGAATTTTGCTTTTTGCTATGCCAAGCAACTAAGCAGTTTCCAATGTAAAAACAGCCACCACTTGTGAATTTTCGATCATCCATATTACCGGCCCAATCGGCATCGGAGTACCCCGCAATGATGGATGATGTGTCAAAGGGGTACCACAAGCCATATTCAGTTGTATAGGCCACATATCGGATCACTCTTTTTACTGCAATGAGATGTGATCCCTAAGATCGGCTTGAAATCTAGCGCATGCCCCTACGCTAAATGCAATATCGGGTCTACTTGCAGTTAGATAAAGGAGACTTCTAATCATACTTCTATATAAGTGTTGGTCGACACTTTTGCTTGACAAGTCTTTGGAGAGTTTAATGGTTGTGGCCATAGGCGTGGTGTGTGATCAACCCGAGTCTAGCCCAAACCTCTTGACTAAATCTTTAGCATACTTAGTTTGGTTAATGAAGATTCCATTTTTCAGTTGTTTAACTTGCAATCCTAGGAAAAAATTCAGCTCGCCTACCAAACTCATCTCAAATTTAGATTTCATTAATTCAGCAAATAAGCCAGAAAATTCTTCACAGTTTGAGCCAAATACAATATCATCCACATAAATCTGAGCAATGAGAAATGAATCAGTCGTCCTTTTAACAAATAGGGTTTTGTCAACACTCCCCCTAACAAACTTGTGATCAATTAGAAATTGAGTAAGATGTTCATACCATGCTCGGGGGGCTTGTTTTAACCCATAGAGAGCCTTTTTCAATCGGTAGACTCTTTAGGATATCTAGGGCCACAAACCCTTTAGGTTGTTCAACATAAACTTTCTCATCGAGTATACCATTTAGAAAGGCACTCTTCATGTCCATTTGAAATAATTTGAATTTGAGTGCACATGCTATGGACATGAGAATTCGGATGGATTCTAGTCTAGCAACCGGGGCAAAAGTTTCATCAAAATCAATTCCCTTGATTTGAGAGTACCCTTGAGCTACCAGATGGGCTTTGTTTCGAATCACATTGCCAGATTCATATGTTTTGTTCTTGAAGATCCATTTAGTTCCAATGACATTTTTCTCATATGATCTTTCAACTAGAAACCAAACTTCATTTCTGGTGAACTGTTGAAGTTCTTCTTGCATTGCAAGTATCCAAAACTCATCATTGAGAGCCTCATTTATATTTTTTGGTTCAATTTTTGAGGTGAAGCACACATGACTATTGATGGCCTCAAGTTGTCTCCTAGTCTTGACTCCAACATCCGGATCTCCAATGATTTGATTGAGGGGATGATCCTTGACATGTAGAACATTTCCAGGAGTTATTGAGGCATTGTGAGTGGGAGATTTTTCAACAAGTTTACCTATGTGGCATGGTTCTCCCATTTCATCATCATCAAGTCTTGTATCTTCTTTAAATTGGTCATCAATGATAACATTTATGGATTCTTGAGTTGTTTTAGTCCTTGTGTTATAAACTCTATAGGCACGATTATCAAAAGCGTATCCTAGGAATATTCCCTCATCGCTCTTAGAATCAAAATTTTCTAGATTTTCTCGATCACGAAGGATATGGCATTTGCTACCAAAGACTCTAAAGTACTTGATGTTTGGGACTTTTCCATTCTACAGCTTATATGGGGTTTTATCTAGGCCAGCTCTCAAATATACTCGATTAATGATGTGACAAGCTGTATTCACTGCTTCGGCCCACAGATTTTTTGCTATATTTTTGCTGTTCATCATAACTGTGACCATGTTAAGTAGAACTCAGTTTTTCCTCTCGGCTACTCCATTCTGTTGAGGAGTTTTTGGGGCTGAGAACTCATGTTTGATGCCTAAATTTTCGCAGAATTGTTCAAATCGGCCGTCCTTGAATTCTCCCCCATGATCACTCCTAATTCGTTTTACTGTACATTCCTTCTCATTGTGGAGTTGTTTCATGAGTTTCTCAAATTCCTCAAATGTATCAGATTTTTCTTTCAAAAATATGACCCAAGTGTAGCGGGAGTAGTCATCAACAATAACAAAGAAGTATCTCTTACCACCTTGACTCATCACTCTTGTGGGACCTACGAGATCCATGTGGAGTAGATCAAGGGGTTTTGATGTAGCAATGGTGGATGTCTTCTTATGTGCAACTTTAATTTGTTTACCTTTCAAGCACTCTGCACATACTTCTTTTGGTTTCTTCCCTATCTTAGGTAATCCTCTAACTAGTTTCTTTCTACTCAACTTAGCTAGGTTCCTATAATGGACATGACCAAGCCGTTGATGCCATAACTCAGTTTCATCATTAATGGCCATGTGGCATACGGCAGATGGTCCCTCATCACCCTTGTTTTCAATAACATAACATTTATCTCCAATGCGAAGCCCTTTTAGAATCAATTTTCCAGTTTGGTCCATAATTTCGCACATATCTTTGGAGAATTTTACGGAATGTTATTCATCACATATTTGGGAAATGCTTAATAAATTATGTTTTAAACCATCAACACACAGCACATCCTCAATTTTGGGCAATCCTGGCTCGGTGATGGTTCCCTTTCCAACAATTTTGGCCACGCTCCCATCTCCAAAGGTAACAAACCCACCATCAAACTCAGCATAATCACAAAACTGAGTCCTGTCACCTGTCATGTGTCGGGAGCATCCACTATCAAGATACCACCTAGTGTTTCCTCCGGCTCTAAGGGCTGTATGGATAACTAAGCATTTGTTCTTTACTACCCACTTAGATACTACCCTTTTTGGAGAAACAGGCTTCTTGGTTTATTCTAGACATGAAATCGTTTGAGCATGAGGTGTTGAGTTTTTTCCTTTGCTTAATTTCTCTTGCATCAGCTCCATGGTTCTTTTGTTTAACTGTTTTACCATTTCAAGGAGCTCTTCCATTCTTTTGTCTTTCTTATGTGGAGTGGGATAATTTCTCCTCATGTTCCCATTTTTGCATGGTGCTTGTTTTGGAGGACTCCACATGTGATTCATCATCTTTCCGGTAGGTACAAATTTTCCTTTCAAGTTCCGAACTGGATTCTTAAAGATCAAGCATTCAAACTTCAAATGTCCAACATCTCCACATGCATGGCATATTGGTGAATTCTTCTTATTGCTTCCTGATGCATTCCTAATCTTTTCAGGTTCTGGGTTACTAACCTTAGTTGGCTCACCATAGGCTAACCCTCTTGTATTCCTACAAGGCTTACCTGATTTAAGGGTATCGTCTAGTTTTTCTCTACTCTGGGCAAATCTTTCATTGAGTTGACGTTCTTGATTAAGCTGCAAGGTTAGACATTGATTTGTAGATTTTGCCTTCTTCAGCTCATCTTCTAGAGTATTAAATTTGTCTTGAGTTGCTTTATTTTTCCTTTCCAAGTCACAGATCTGAAAGTGAAATCTATTGTTTTCTCCTTTCACTTCTTGCATTTCATCAGCCAATTTGTTGTTTTCAATATTAGCTTGGCTCAACTTCTTGGTAAGAAGGATGCTTTGACGAAATAATTCATCATAGGCAACTTGCAATCCTTCATTATCATCCTCGTCATCATCGGAGGATGTCTCATTGGTTTCCGACGATTCATGATCATCCTTGTCTCTTATGCTCTGTATGTCTGGGACAATCTCCAAGATAGAGGCCATCAAAATTTTAACTGATCCTCTTCCCCCATCACTTTGATATTCATCTAAATCAAAATCTGAACTATCGGAGTTGTCCCATGTAGCTGCCATTGCTTTCTTTTTTAATTTTTCTTTGGCAGGAGCTTGGCAATCAGAGGCAATATGACCATAGTGTCCACATTTATAGCACTTAGGATCTTTTGGCTTGTTGTAAGATTTTCCTGTATAACACTTTTTGTCAAAAGATTTGTTATTTCTGTCAACCTTCTTTCCTTTGTTTTTGAAGAATTTTCTAAACTTCTTGGCCATGAGAGCCATCTCATTCATATCCATTTCTTCATCACTGTCAACCACAGATTCTTGTTTAGTGTGTGAAGTTTTTAGCACAGTGTTTTTACTTTTTGGGGATTTCTTGAAATTATGTTCATGGGTCTCTAAAGATCCTAGTAAGTCTTCTATTTTCATAGTATCAATATCTCTACATTCCTCAATAGTTATGACCTTGGAGGAGAATCGTTCGGGTAAGGATCTTAGAATTTTCCTACAAATGCGCGGATCCGATATCCTCTCCCCCAATCCCCACATAGCATTGGTGACATCACTCAGTCGGGTGTAAAATTCCATGAAGTTCTCATGTTCTTCCATTTTCATATTCTCAAATTGAGTAGTCAAGAGCTAAAGTTTTGACCTCTTGACTGTACTAATCCCTTCATGAGTAGATTCAAAGATGTCCCATGCTTCCTTAGCAGTTGTGCAGTTACAAATTCTTTTGAACTCATCTGCTGAAACGGCACAAAAGATAGCATTGAGTGCCTTAGCATTACTAATGTATCTCAGTTGTTCAAGATCAGTCCATAAATCATCCGGTTTGACTATTGTGGTGGTGACCCCATCTATGACAGTGCTCAAGTGGGGTATTTCATGTTTAATTTCCACAGACCTCCATGTTGCATGATCCAATGACTGCAAGAAGACTCTCATTCTCGCTTTCCAATAAGCATAGTTTGATCCATCAAAATATGGAGGTTTGGAAACCATACTAGAATCCCCTTTTGACATGATTTCAAGCTTCTAGAGCCAGATCACACTCCGGGCTATTAAGCCTTTCCGGAGGAACCCGCTCTGATACCAATTGAAATTGCGGTATAAGTTTGCTTACCACTTTTGTAGAAGTAAGAAACTGGTTTCTTTGTCCTAGAGGGGGGTGAATAGGACACTTTTTAAAATCACCAAATTATACACTTACAAACATGCAAAGTACTTTAGAGAACTTACTTCAAACACTAGATATGCAGAATATTAATCAATAAAAGAGCAAGTGAAAGAAGTAAAGCAGTTCAACCATTCATCACACAACAAGAGATTTTATAGTGGTTCGGTTATGTACCTACTCCACTCCCGGCTGATCCACTCACTCCTTGAGTGGCCGGATTTCACTATCACTATGGTTTTAAATGAGGTTAACCATAAACCTTAATAGCCTACAAAAGGACTTAGACTTCAACACATTGATTCATCCTTCCTTAGGACTAATCCATTAACCACTTTGTCCTACACAAGGGCTGGTCTTACTCAAGTACTTGTCCTACGCAAGGACACTACCGAGTTTGGGTCTTCAAACTCTGAAACCCAAATCTCAACTTTTGAGGTGGTTTCTTGGACTCGAAAGACTAAAATATACTTAGCTGATTGAGCCCCTTGATGATGCCTTTGTTGAAGAAGCTTTGGCTTGCATGAACGATACCTTCTTCAACTCCCTTGATCAGCAACCTTGCTACGAATGTCTTTTTGTAGGTTCCAAGGTGAGGGATTAGGGTTTGGTTGAAACTAAATTTGGATATGGATTTTATATGAGGAGTAGCTTCTACCTAAACCACCATTAAAGGCATTGATGACAAGAATATGACTTTTAGAGGTGGGTCAAGGTGCCATTAAAGAGGGGTTGAGTTCATGATTCAATCCAAGCTTTGAATGCTCTTCAATGTTGGTCAAATCAACATGGATTGAAGTATGAACTCAACAAATCAAAGGGAATGAGAGAAAGGGATCTCAAGGAGGAAGCACAAACAAACCCTAGATGATGCTCAAGGTGTCTCCCACAAGATCCAACCGAGTTCCATATAAAGAGATGATTTTCAACGGTTAGAAAATGGTCACCTCAATAGGATCCGATCGATCGGACATAAGAATCAGCTTATTTTGAATTTTTGCTGAAAATAGATTCTCTGATTGATCGGACTTAGTTCCGATTGATCGGAACTCCATTTCCGATGGATCAGAGAGAGTTTCCGATTGATCGTAAGTATGTCCGGAGAAAATTTGAAATGTTACTGAACACTTTTCCGATGGATCGGATGTCCTTCCGATTGATCGAAGGGCCTTGTCTGATTGATCGGACAGATTGTCCGATTGATCGGAATTTCGTTCAGAGAGTTTTGTGGTATTCTGGACTTTTGTTTGATGGATCGGATCATTCTCCGATTGATCGGAATGCCTTGTCTGATTGATCGGACATATTTACGAGTGATCGGAAAAACTTCTAGATAGATTTTTGAAGTTGCTGGACAAAAGTCCGATTGATCGGGCATGACCTCCGATTGATCGGACACTTATCGGACAACATTCTGATGGATCGGGAACCCATCGGAATCTGCAGTTTTGAGATTATACTTGTTTTGCAACAACTGCCATGATACCCTATTCCATAGCTGATATTTATGGAATATGGACTATAGAAAGGGCTAAGGATGCATCTAAGAAGGATGAGGCCATTTATAGAGGGGTTTTGGGATCAAAGGTTTGGATGAAAAGGATTGAAGCTTGACTGGGTGTGCGATCTTCTTGAGTAGCTTCTGTCGGAGACGTCCAAAGGCTTCAATCTTCAGCTACAAGCGTTTTGACTATACACTAATCATGGTAATTGACAAATCTTTGCATTAACACAGAGTTCTTTCTATGCTTGTTGCAGTTGTTGTAGTCAGTAGAGATCGCCATTGCATGTCCTCAAAATGTGGAGCTCAGTATCAAAGCTCTTCCCTTGGGCCTTTTCCTCAAATTGTAGATCTTGTACTTTGGGCCCTTTGGCTTATGGGCTTCTTCTTGTTTGTAGGCCAACTTGGGATTTCCCCATAATATTTTCCCCTACTCCCGAGGTCGAGCTTGTTAAGGCTCGATAGTAAGGCTAATAGGACGAGCTAGTTTTTGTTGTTTCTCCGTAGGAGGTCGCATCCGGAATCAAGATCTATCATGGACCTGTCTGAAGAAGAAGGTTAGGGAGGCTGAGTGCATCTCCGCGGTGCGGAAGGCCGAACTCATTGTAAGAGTTCGAGAGCTGATCTTAGTCGTGGTAGTGAGTTATATTTACCAACTGTGTTAGGTGGGCATGTAGAGGTGGCCTTGTAGGTTCGGCCTGACGCAGGATGCCCTAATTATGATGCATGCACATAATCAAATATGATTCAGCGGAATAAAGCAACAATAATAATTTAAAGTCTACTATTCACCATCATAATCCAAGAGATTTGAAAGGAAACATTCAACAATGTGGGCCATCATCACAATCACACAATATGGAGTTCAATTATTGCGTGGAATGGATTTGGCGAGGGATGGAACCTTCCGATCTTCCATGGTGTTTACGTTGAATTTGGTAACAGGATACTCCAGAGGTTCATTTTCCTTCGAGCAGGCTTCCCTCCAAACCTGAAAGAATACAAGAGAAAACTAATGGTGGCCGGCGTCCAGCCATTGGCCCTCCAAAGCTTAAGTCAGACGAGACATGGTTGTGAAGTGAACAGTGGGATATGAGCTTAGAGATTGTGTACCTTCTTCATCTATGGGCCATCCATTTATATAGATCCAGGTGATCCAATCTATGACGCAAGCTGTTCAGATCATTGCTGATTTTAGGGGATAAGGTGCTCATCTTGTTAATCCGTAGATAAAGGGATGACTTAACGACCTTGGACGTCTAACTGATTACGCCTTTTGATGGAGATGCTCAGAGTTATGGATAAGGATGAACCAACACCTATCTATACAAACTGATGCTGAAAGGTAGCGATTATTCACCTTGAAGGTAACCTCGATTAACATCCTTAAAGCGGGCTGCTCGCATGTTCAGGAGTGTATATCGTACTTTTACGATATGCGAGCCTCGACCATGAGGGCTCGCAGGTTCGGGAGTTGTATACCGTACATTTACGATGCGAGCCTTGACCATGAGGGCTCGCAGGTTAAACACAATCAAAAAGGCGCTCGCGGGCCTCGAGTCTTTGAAATCTTCGACCACCGCTTTTTGGCTATAACAGATGCCCCCCAAGTCCTTGCCATCAAGGAGTCTAAGGGAAGGACTTGCTTATCAGCATGCATAACCGCCTAATGTGTTTCTCGGAGGGGAAGTCATACATGATTGGACTGTCATTAATGAGTGCCAGCTTTCCGTAACTTTTCGGCAGAGAGGAAATGAAGAGACACCCGCCACGTATCTATGGAATTAATGACCATGCCCGTTCGACTGTTGTGCTAAAGGAATGGTCGCCGCGTGTCACCAAATCTTGAGGAATGATTGCTTATAAATATACGGAGCCTGCAAAGTTTTCGAAATTTTATCCGAAGTTTACGAAAATTCTTTTTCTCTCCTTACTTCCTTCTTTTCCTCTGGTGTCCTATCCCTTCTTTGGTGTAACTCCGTTCCTCCAATTTTCTCTGGTGTAACTTCATTCTTCTTCTTTTCCTTCAAGGTATTATCCCTTTCTTTCATTCTGTCTTTAAAAAAATGGTGAGAGATTTTGATGAGGAAACTGTCCCTCTTGGGGATGCTACTCCAGAATCTTCTTCCTCCAACAACGCGAGGGTTCCGGCCGGCAGATACTCTACAGTCCGGGTATCTCTCCATAATGACGGAGGAGCGGCTGAATGAGTTACGGGAAAAATTTCGAGTTCCCGACTCTGTCATTTTTCGGTTGCCCGGAGAGGGAGAGACTCCGGATTCACCTCCCCTGGTTGCGCAGTCCTCTGCGATCACCTCTTCATCCTTGGAGTACGCCTTCCCCTTCACCCTTTTATTCGTTACGTACTCCGCACTTATAAGATTGCCCCCGGGCAACTCATTGTAAATGGTTAGAGGGTGGTCTTGAGTTCTTTCGTTCTTTGAACACAAGCTGGCAATGGAGACTTGACCGTCGAGGAGTTCCTAAGAATGTACCAGCTCAAGAAAGCTCCCTCCAGCGAAGGCTGGTATTACATATATTACTGGCACCAAGATAATTTCATTTTGGGGAAACCCACCTCGAATTACCCTAGATGGAGGAAACGTTGGTTTTTTGCTTTCGGGAAGTGGGAGTTTGAGATGGGATCTACCCCTGGGGGCCATAATGTGAGCCGCTTTTTCGGCGAAGGTGGGTGAAGCTTCACTCTACCCTGATTTATAAACAGACTTTTGAATTTTTTGTTTATCTGACTTGTGCTCGTATCTGCAGGTATTCCGACAGTGGGGAAACCGAGCCTGAAGGGAGGAATCCACGAGAAGATTGTAAAAGTTTACAAATTATCAGCTCGTGACAGGCATATCGAGACCTGTATGTCAGCCTCCCGACTCGCAACTGCCGGGTTGATATCTCAAGAGGAGGTCGCGATGATGAATGTGGGAGAGAAGAGGGGTTTGCTACCTCGCTTAAAGGGCACTGGCTCGAAGAGGCAAAAGAAAACATCTGCTGGTCCATCTCACCCGTCTAAGCAGCCGGGTGAGACTGCCCTAACCCCACAGCCGCGTGAACCCCTTCCTGACACTGCGGCAGCTGCACTAGTGGTTTCTACACCTGTGGTTCCTCCCGAACCACCAGTCATTAATATTGTTGATAACTCCCCGAGGAACGATGGGGCGGGGTCAAGTTGCCCCCCAGCTGAAGAACCTCGCGAGCCTGAAAGTGCTCGCGAGTTGATGCCTGCTCGCAACCTATTGCTCAAGATGCAAGCCCTACTGGGCTAGTCGTAGCCCAGCCTTCTGGAGTTGGGACATTTACGGTTCCAAGCCATCTACACCCGATCTGCAAATTTCTTTTTGACATCTCCCCCCAGACCTTCGGCACTCTCCCCGAACCAAGCCCTGAAGACCTCTCTCTAGACACAGGAGTGAGGATGGTCCAGGTAACAAATACTCCGAATTCAACTTGTGTTTGCTTTCTTCATTGGTTTTTTAAGTGATCATCTCATAATCATTCTTCTCTTTGAACAGGGCCTGGATCTCATCATACGGATGAGGTGTGACATCCTCGCCGCCCGTCATATTATAGATGAGGCTGAAGGGAAGAGGATTGCCCTGGAGAAGGCGGTCCACTGGAGGGACCATGTCATTAAATCTCGCGAGACCTTGATCACGAAGATGACTGAGGAAAGGAAAATCCTCATTGAAAAGGTCCAAGTCATGACTGACAGATATCAGGCCTTAGATTCGAACTTCGCCAAGCTCGTGGAGATGAAGGAGAAGATAGAGAGAGAAAGGGAGATCTTTCGCCAAGATAAGATCTCACTGGAGGAGCAGCTCGCAGAAAGTAGGTCGCGGCTAAAGGAAGTCAGCGACAATCTAGAGAAAGAGCGCTCCACCGTCGCGTAGCTTAAAGACGACTCTATCCATTGGGAGGAGGAGAGAGTGGCCCTCGTCAAAATGCTCTCCGAAGAGGGGCCCTGTGCCATCATGGAGTTTCGTACTTCTCAGCTGTACGACGATGAAAGATACAAATCGTAAGATGCTGGTCGCGACTTCGCATTGCGAGTGATGCAGCAGATGTCTCCGTCTTTTGACATGGGAGAGTTTGAGAAGGTCGCGGCTATCATAGCTGTAGAGGAAAGGGTAGCCATTGAGAATGAGGTCACTGAGGTTACTCAAGCTGGAGGGGTCTCAGAAGTGGGCCCTGAGGTGGAAAGTAACGATCCTCCTTCACATGATGCGCAAGGATGATCATCTCCTTTCTTCTCTTTCTCTATCTTGTGTAAACACTTTCATTTTCCTTTTGTAAGCGATCTGACTATTTCAGTCAATGGAATGAATGAAAAACCTTTTGATACTATGGCTTGTATGTTGTTTCTCATTCTTTTTGCTTTTGTTGGTCGTATGTTAAATGCTTGAGTACTTAACTCATGAACTAATGAGTTAGGCTCAATCCGGGGGTCTTGGTGACCATGTCCTCGTAGAGATAGATTGATCTATCGATTGAGGCTTTGACTCTGTCGAGGGCAGAAGATTTGGCCAAGAGAATGTATGTATTCCCTTTGGGGCTATTCGAGTCCAATCAAATGGAGTAGCGACCAAAAGACCATCCATCTTTATTTGAATATTATTCAGATTTACAACGAGTTAAGGAAAATATCAGAGTATATGCTCTACATGCCAAGGGCGACGTAAGGGCCTTCCTTGCATATCTTCGAGATAATATGTACCTGGTCGCACGATTTTGATAACTCGGTAAGGGCCTTCCCAATTCAGATCCAACGAGCGAGAAGGAATTCCAAGATCTTGTCTAAGGACCAAATCGCCGAGCTAGAAAACTCTAGGTCGGACTTTGGCGTTATGATAGTGAGAAACACGTTGTTGGTAAGCTGCAGCTCGAAGTTGGGATGCGTCCCTTCTTTCTTCCAAGAGGTCGAGATGAAGCCTCAACCCATCTTGACTATTCGTGGAATCGAACTGCTCGATTCGATACGAGGGTACTTGGACTTCCACTGGGACAACTGCTTCAATGCCGAATGCTAAAGAGAAAGGAGTTTCTCTAGTTGACGTGCGAGTTGTAGTTCTATAGGCCCATAAGACTTCAGGGGGAAGCTCTAGCCACATGCCTTTACATTCGTCGAGCTTAGTCTTTAGATGATGTTTGATAATCTTGTTGACTGCTTCAACTTGCCCATTAGCCTGGGGATGATATGGGGAGGTACGAATACTTCGTATCTTCCATTTTTTGCAAAACTCTGAGAACGCGGCGTTGTCGAACTGCTTTCCGTTGTAGGTGAATATAGTATGGGAGAGCCCATAACGACATATGATGTTTCTCCATATGAACTTTGTGGTATGCTTTTCGGTGATTGTGGTTAATGGCTCTGCCTCGACCCATTTGGTAAAATAATCGACTGTTACGATTGCAAACCTGTTCTGACCTTTCCCGGTGGGCAATGGTTCGATGATATCAACTCCCCATTAGGCGAAGGGCCAAGGGCCGTCCATCGACGTCATCTGCTCAGATGGTACACGGGGTATTGGAGAGTATCGCTGGCATTTGTCACATTTTTTGGAAAATTCGATCGCGCCCACCTTCATGGTGGGCCAGTAATACCCTTGCATCATTGCTTTATATGCTAAAGAGCGTCCCTTAGGATGGTTACCACATGCCCCCTGGTGCATTTCATCATGAATGTGAAGTGCCTCTTCTAGATGAAGACACCTTAAGTATGGTAAAGTTTTTTCGTAGTAAAATTCCATTTTGTAAGGTATACCTGGCAGCACGATGACGAATTTGTTATACAGATTTTTTATCATCTGGGAGTTGCCTATCTTTGAGGTAAAGGACGATAGGGTCCATCCAACATGGGGTGGAATGTACTGTGACTACTTACTCTGGGGTCGTTTGACTAATACTCGGAGCATGAAGATGCTCGATGGGAACAGATAACATTAATTCAGACTCCGGCGCAGAGGCTAGCTTTGCCAAGGAATCTACGAGCTTGTTCTTCTCGCGAGGGATGTGAATTATTTCATATTTGTTCAGCTTCACGAGCAGGATAAGTACCCGGGATTTATATAATGCCATCCACTCCTCTTTTTCCTCGAATTCGCCGAACACTTGATTGACTATAAGTTGAGAGTCACTATGAATGAGTAAACTCTGAATTGTGAGTACGTTTGCTAGTTTAAGGCCGATGATCAAAGCCTCATATTCTGCTTCATTGTTAGAGACGTGAGTGTCAAATCGCAAAGCATATTGAAAATGTGACCCATCAGGAGAAATTAAGATTAAGCCAGCTCCGCTACCGGTGGCGCGTGAAGACCCATCCACAAAGAGTGACCAGGGGATCTGGTCACGGGTCGGAGGGAGAATATGTGAATTCAGCAATGAAATTAGCCATGGCTTGACCCTTAATGGCGATTCTTGGGCAGAACGATATATCATGCTCACTGATCTCAATTGCCCATTTAGTCAATCGCCCTGAAACCTCAAGTTTTTTAAGGACCTGTCTTAATGGATGATTCGTAGGTACCAATATAGCGTGGGCTTAGAAATATGGTCGCATTTTCGAGCAGCTGTCACTAAGGTGAGAGCTAATTTCTCCATATCAAAGTATCGAGTTTCGACATCCACCATCACTCGACTAATATAATAAATGGGCCTTTGTACCCCGAAATCTTCTCTTATTAATGTGGCGCTAACGGCCATAGAAGACACAGATAAATAAAGGAGCTACTCGTGTAAAACAGATTTTGATAAAATAGGGGGCACACTCATATATTGCTTCAGTTGTTGAAATGCTTCTTCGCATTGTGGAGTCCACAACCAGTCGATTTTTGCGGTAGCTCAAAGAAGCTTAAAGAAAGGAAGGCACTTATCAGAGGCACGTGAAATACACCTATTCAATGATGCAATGCGACCAGCCAGTCGTTGGACATCTTTGAGAGTGGACGGAGACTTCATTTCGATCAAAGCTTTTATTTTCTCGGGATTTGCCTAGATTCCTCGTTGACCAACCATAAACCCTAGAAATTTCCCAGCGAAAACCCAGAAAGCACATTTTTCTGGATTTAACTTCATCTGATACTTCCTCATCAAGTCGAAGGCTTCTCGAAGATCTGCGAGGTGGTCGTTTGCTACGACGCTTTTCACGAGCATGTTGTCGATATAAACTTCCATATCCCTACCGATTTACGTGGCGAATATTTTATTGACCAGACGTTGATAGGTGGCTCCTGCATTCTTGAGACCAAAAGGCATTACATTGTAACAATACAAGCCACAGTCAGTGATAAAGGCAGTGTGTTGATTATCGGGTGGGTGCATCATGATTTGGTTATATCTAGAGTAGGCATCCATAAAACTGAGCAGGGCATGCCCCGCTGTTGAATCAACCAGTTGGTCGATGCGTGGAGTCAGGAAACTGTCCTTTGGGAATGCTTTGTTCAGATCAGAGTAGTCCACGCACATTCTCCACTTGCCATTAGATTTTCGAACAAGGACCACGTTCGCGACCCATTCCAGGTAGTCAACTTCCTCAATGAAATTGACGGTCACTTTTCGACCTCAGTTTTAATCACCATTTGCCTTTCTGTGGTGAAGGCACGTCGGCGCTGATGAATAGGTTTGTGCTTCGGATCAACATTCAAGCGATGAACTATGACGCTGGGGTCGGTACCTGGCATGTCTCTATGGGACCAAGCAAATACATCTTGATATTCGATGAAAAAATGAATCAGATTTTCACGAAAGACATCGCTCAAAGAAGATCTAACATAAACCTTCTTAGACGAATTTTCTTCAGACAAGTGGATTGCGACTGTCTGTTCCCCTGGGGTACCTGATTGAAGAACACTTTCTCTTGGGTCTAACATCGTAGCTATCGGGGGATCCGATTAGTCTCCTGTAATCGTCATAACAGGAGTTACTCGGGCTTTCTTTCGATCTTGTACGACGATTTCGTAATATGTTCGAGCTTCCTTTTGATTTCCTCATACAACCCCGACTCCATTTGGGGTAGGGAATTTGATACACAGGTACAAGGGGTGTAAAGCTGCTCCTACCTTGTTGAGCGAAGGTCAGCCCAAAATAGCGTTGTATGCTGATCTTCGATCCACCACGAGGAAATTAACGAAGATTGTGGTTTTTGCTGGGCTTTCTCCGAAGGTGACTGGAAGGTCGATGCTTCCTTCTGGTGTTACAACTTCGCCCCCAAAGCCGACGAGGGGAGTTGAGATTGGTTTGAGTAAATTTCTGGCGGGTGCCATTTTATTGAAAGCTTCTAGGTAGAGAATGTCAGCGGAGCTACCTGTATCCAACATGATACGATGGGTTAAATACTTTGATACCTTTAACGCGACCATGATGGAGTCCTCGTGAGGTAAATGAATCCCTTCTGCATCTTCAAAAGAAAAAGAGATCGGATGATGGCCAGGATTCGATACATCGGGCGTCTTTTCCAACCAATACATATGTTGGGGCTTCTGAGACGCCTTGCGCGCGTATGCTTTTCTTGACACTTGAGAATCTCCCCCACAAGCTGGTCCTCCAACAATGGTTCGGATCTCACCAGTGGGTTCAGCATCTTCTTGCGAAGGGTGATGCTGAGGTGACTTTTGCCTTTGTGACGAGGCTTCCGCTCTCTTAGGCGACCGACCCCGTCGTGCCACTGTAATCTCGGAGATGACCCTTTCGAATCAGGGCTTCGATGTAATCTTTTAATGATATACAATCTTGGGTGTTGTGCCCATGATCTTTATGGAAATAGCAGAACTTTCGCTTGTCTCTTTTTTCAGGATCGGACTTGATCTTTAAAGGCCACTTCACATACGATTTGTGCTTGATCTCCATTAACACTTTTTCAGGAGATTGGTTAAGAGGTGTATAGTTATGATATTTACCAGAGTAAGGCTTCTTTGGGGAACGATCCCGTCGATCGCGCCGATATTTCTTATCAGGAGGAGAGATCTCCTCCTTAGACTTACGCTTCTTGCCCTGTATACCGTGACGTGCTAAACCGACTTCTTCCGCATTGATGTATTTTTGAGCCTTTGCTTGGAATTCTGTCATAGTTTTGGGAGGGTTCTTGTCCAACGAACCGAAATTTTTCGCTTGTAATTCCAGCTATAAGGGCAGCGAGGCATTTATCTTCGGTATAACCTTCAATTTGAACAGCTTTTGCAGTGAACCGAACTGTAAACTCCTTAATTGTCTCCCCATGCTGCTACTTTAAATCCATTAAATGAGATGCTGGCTTTTTTATACGGATGCTCCCCATGAACTGAGAGAGAGGAAGAGCTCCGATAATTGAGAGAAGGAGGATCCGATAGATCGAGGTTTTAGGCCCTGAAACCATATACGCGCTGCATCCTTCATAGTTAAGGAAAAAGCCCTACACATAATTTCTGAACCATGTCCCTCCATCTCCATAAGAGACTTATACGTCTCCAGATGTTCAAGAGGATCGCCGGTGCCTGTATACGGGGCGATGATAGGTGTTCGGTATTTCTTAGGCAAGGGTGCCTTTATGACCTCACGGGTGAAGGGAGATTCAGATCGATGGATTGATGCAAGAGCAATAGGTGGAAGGTTAGACCGAGACTGCTTTTCCATATCATCGAAGCGATCCTGGATTCTCTTGAGATCTCCTTCCCATGGTAAGGTGTAGCTTGAAGTTTCGACGGCAGACCCCTGAGATTGTTGTTGCCGGGAGGTACTGGAATGTATAGAATTTGGAGGAGGTACCAAGACTTGATTACCGTGTGGCATTCGATTTGAAGGAGGAGGATTTGGCTTGGTTCGTGGCTCGCCTGCAGAATGTCTGGAAGCTACTGGTATAGGCCTCACCGGCAGTCCTTCTAGAGGTTGCTGTTGTGGTTCCGGGAAGTGTTGATCAAACCAATCAGATAAGGTTTGGAGTCTAGCTTTAAGAGTAAGAAGTGTGTTTCCGACGAAATGCATAATGTCGTCTTGACTGCCAGTTATATCATGAAATAGATTTTGCGATGGCAAGTTAGATTCTACCGGGAGAACCCCTGTCGAGGCAGCCTGAGGGGGATTAGAAGCTAGTTCAGTGACGTTAGGCGGAAGTAACGTCTGTCTTGAAGTGAAAGGATGAACCGGCTTTTTGGGAGGCATGGTGGGAGATAACGATCAGTGATAAGGATGGCTAATTCTAACAACCTTGTTCCCACAGACAGCGCCAATCTATTTATGTTGAATTTGGTAACAGGATCCTCTAGAGGTTCACTTTCCTTCGAGCAGGCTTCCCTCCAAACCTGAAAGAATACAAGAGAAAACTAAGGGTGGCTGGCGTCCAGCCGTTAGCCCTCCAAAGCTTAAGTCAGACGAGACATGGTTGTGAAGTGAACAGTGGGATATGAGCTTAGAGATTGTGTACCTTCTTCATCTATGGGCCATCCATTTATATAGATCCAGGTGATCCAATCTATGACACAAGCTGTTAAGATCATTGCTGATTTTAGGGGATAAGGTGCTCATCGTGTTAATCCGTAGATAAAGGGATGACCTAACGACCTTGGACGTCTAACTGATTACGCCTCTTGATGGAGATGCTCAGAGTTATGGATAAGGATGAACCAACACTTATCTATACAAACTGATGCTGAAAGGTAGCGATTATTCACCTCGAAGGTAACCTTAATTAACATCCTTAAAGCGGGCTGCTCGCATGTTCGGGAGTGTATATCGTACTTTTACGATATGCGAGCCTCGACCATGAGGGCTCGCAGGTTCGGGAGTTGTATACCGTACTTTTACGATATGCGAACCTCAACCATGAGGGCTCGCAGGTTAAACACCATCAAAAAGGCGCTCGTGGGCCTCCAGTCTTTGATATCTTCGACCACCACTTTTTGGCTATAACACATGGTTATGATCCAAACGTGCAATGGGATTCACTAACCCGGGGAATCAAAGGATTTCACGAGTTAGGGAATCAAAACTTGAGGACTAGGGTTTTGGGATCAAACCTTAAGTCTTGGGGTTGTAGAGAATGGAGAAAATAGGTTAGAAGAGAGAGAGAAGAACAAAAATTACCTTAGAGGAATGCTGGAGGAAGAGGGAAGAAGAAAAGAGAAGATTGGAGAAGAAGAAATAGAAGATCCACAGAGAGAGAGAGGGAGGAGGAAACCAAAGTTTTTTCTTATTCAATAATGAAGTAGTAATGCGAGTTTAGGGCTTAACCCTCTTAAATAAGCACTAAGAAAGAAGAAAAAGACTAAAATACCCCTAATACTTAAGTAAAACTGAGATAAAAAATAGTTCGCATGGGATCGGTCTCCCGGTGACCAATCAGTCGGGTGCCCTATGAAGGCCAAAACAGTCTAGTGATTAAACTTGCAAATCAGATGAATTTTGGGCGCCCGGTGACCAGTGGTCAAGCGCCCGACATTTCAGATGACCAAGAAGCGTTGATGATCTTTTGGAAAGCCTTCGGGAATTTGAATTTTTTACTTTTCTGTCGATGGCCTAGAAGCGTCGAGAAACTGAATTTTCTTTTTTTCTACAACATTTTTCTTGTTCCTCATACGTATGTCTTCTCATGGTGGGGCCTTCTCAAATGTCCCAAACCACATGTTTAAGGTCTTTGATGCTCCTCAATGATCGTCTAGCCACAAGGAAGAGACTTGAGGTGCGCACTTCTTTCATTGATATACCTTGAAGGGCCTGATGTCCTCATCAACTCCCCTCGGGTGACTCTTATGAGATAAAAATCTTGTGGTGCTCTAGCATATCAACCATGTAGATTCTGACGGTGGTTTATTTTTCCATTTGACAAGATATCTTTGAAAAGCTCCATCTCTCGTGGAAACTATCTCTTCATCCACAATTCCCTTAATTTCCTTTTTGCGATCAATAGGTGGGGGAAGGGGTGGAGTGGGTTGTGACGCAAAATCAGAGTAAGGCCACAAAAGAGAAGAACGATCAATGGTAGGATTAAGGGAAAAGGACTAGATCTTCCACACTAAACGTTGGATTAATGCCCATTTTAGGTGAAAGGTCTATCCTATATGCGTTGGACCCAATTCTTTGCAATATTTTGAATGGTCTAGCACTACACGCTTTAGCGCTACCTTGAGAGAACCGCTCTTGCCTTATCCTCACCATTACATAGTCTCTTTCCTAAAAATCTTGTGATCTATGATGCGAGTTAGCTGAACATTTATAACTACCATTGCTTTGATTAATCCGTTGTCTAATATATGTATGCAATTCATGAATGTGTCATGCAAATACATCTGCTGACTCTGAAGACCTTTGGGTTGCAAACATGGGTAAAAGATCTATGGGCATTCTTGGCTTGTAACCATTGACAATTTTAAAAGGAGTCATTCCTGTCGACCTGTTGACAAACCCATTATAAGCAAACTCAATGATAGGTAGTATTAAGTCCCAAGTCTTAACATGATCACCCACCATGCATCATAATAGGTTTCCTAGACTTCGATTTACCACCTCAGTTTGTCCATCTGTTTGAGGGTGGTATGCAGTAGAAAATTGTAAATGAGTACCCATTATGTGCCATAGTGTCTTCCAAAAGTAATTGGTAAATCTTACATCACGATCAAACACTATGGTCTTAGGCAAACCATGAAGATGCACCACACCATTAAAAAAGACTTTAGTGATATTAAAGGCATCCAATGTTTTCGAACATGGAAGGAAATGTGTTATCTTAAAAAAGTGATCCACCACAACAAAATTAGAATCATGCTTTTTTATCATCTTGGGGAGTCTCAACACGAAATCCATACTAATGTCTTACCATGGAGTGTGTGGCACTAGCAATGGTGTATATAGCTTAGTATTTTGCTTTCGCTGCTTTGCCAATTAACACGTGCGGCATTGCCCTAAAATTTTAATTACGTCTTGCTTAAGACTTGGCCAATAAAAATGACCCTTAACGAGGGCAATGGTCTTGTCTCGACCAAAGTGGCCAGCTATCCCTCCTGAATGAAGCACCCAGATGAGGAATTCACAAAGGGACTTACGGGGAATACAAAATCGATCTCCTTTGAAAAGGAAACCATCTTTAAGAACAAAATCACTTGTGCTGCGCTGGTCACTAGAGAGTGATATATAAGTACTCCAAAAATCATGACAAATGGGGTACTCATCCTTCAGTTGCTCAAATCCAACTACATCTACGCTCAAGGAGTTGAGCAACGCCACTCTTCTACTAACGGCATCTATTAGTTTGTTCTCGACCCCTGCCTTATGTTTCAGGACAAACAAATATTTCTCAAGAAATGCAATCCATTTCGCATGTCTTGGATTAAGTTTTTTTTGGGAATGTAAATATGTTAAGGTCTCGTGGTTTGAAAACAAAACAAATTCTTGCGGTAGGAGATAATGACGCCAATGTCTGAGAGACTTCACTATCGCATAAAATTTCTTGTCATAAGTGGAGTACTTTTGCTTTGCCTCATTCAGTTTCTCACTGAAATAGGTTACTGGATGGCCCTCCTGGCTCAACACTCCACCTATACCAACACCTGACGCATCACATGCCACCTCAAAAACTTTATAAAAATTATGTAGATGCATGAAGGAGCTTCTACCATTTTGCCCTTGATTTCCTTAAAAGTCTTGACTGCAGTTTTTGTCCACACGAACTCTCCCTTTTTCATCCATTCAGTAATGGGAGCCATAATCGTGCTAAATCCTCGAATAAACCGATGATAAAAAGTTGTTAAGCCATGAAAGCTTCACACTTCATGAATGTTCTTCGACTCTGGCCACTCAATTATAGCCCTGACCTTTTCAAGGTCTGCACGTATTCCTTTTGATGACACGATAAATTCTAAGAACATGACTTGACTAGACATGAAAGTGCATTTCTTAAGATTAGCGTATAATTTTTTAGTCCTAAGGACGTTACAGACGTGCTTCAGATGTTCAAGGTGTGATTCCTTAGTGGTACTATAAATAAGAATATCATCGAAGTAAACCACTAGGAATTTACCCATGAACGGTTTCATGACTTGTGTCATCACCCGTATAAAAGTACTAGGTGCATTAGTCAAGACGAAGGGCATGACCATCCACTCATACAACCCATCTTTCGTTTTGAATGCCGTCTTCCATCCATCTCCTGGGCGTATGCAGATTTGGTGATATCCACTCTTGAGATCAATTTTGGAGAAAATGGTGGACCTGGCCATCATGTCAAGCATATCATCAAGCCTATATATAGGAACCCTATACTTGACAGTAATTTTGTTTATAGCACGGCTGTCCACACACATGCGCCACACGTCGTCTTTCTTTGGCATCAACAACGCGGGCATGCACACGGGCTCATACTCTCCTAGATGAAACCCTTTTACAAAAGTTCATCAACCTGCCTCTTCAACTCTGCATGCTCTGCAGGGTTTATCCTGTAGTGAGGAAGGTTCAGTAAAGTTGACCTCGGGACGAGATCAATGACATGCTGAATGTCCCGCATAGGTGGTAACTCATTCGGTAAATCATCAGGCAGTGCATCTCTGTATTCCTTCAAAACTGATGTTACCTCATGGGGTAACTCTAATGGAACCTCGGGTGTAATCTCTCTTACCATAAGGGCATATACCATCGAATCCCCCTTAGTCTCTTTTTCAGACTCTCTTGCATTGATTATATGAAGAGACTTAGGTTTGGATTTCCTCGCTTCCTTAAGCTCATTTGCCTTCTCATCCTTCCTTTTCCCTGATGTGTTCTTTGGTGGCATAGGATTAATTTGATCTTCTTACCGTTATGTATGAAGGTACACGCATTCGAACGACCAAAGATCGTAACATCATTATCGACTAGCCACGGCCTACCTAGGAAAATATGACCAATATCCATAGGTATTACATCGCACCACAGAGACTCCTTGTATGACCCGAATTCGATGGGAACTAATCACTAATGGGTGACAGGAAGGGAGGTCTTGTCAACCCAAGAGACTTTCACGAGTCAGGATGAGGGATGGATTTCAACTTCAGACGGTTCAAGGTGTTAGCAAAAATCACATTTCGACAACTTTCATTATCCATTATCACCTTACAATTCTGTTCGCTTCACCAAGTGTAGGGTTGCTATGTAGTAATAATCTCGGTAAGACTGAGGTCGATCCAAAGGGACTTGTGTAGGAATTCACAAAACACTTCTAATTGCTTTTACTGAAGAGCTAGTTAATAGAATTTTATTAATTTGATGAAGATAACGATTTTAAACTAAAACTGAGATAATCAATGATAAAAAGGCACTAGGGTTCAAGGATCCACTTGTAGCAATCATTGATGCTTAATTTGCTGTGGTTTCTCACTTTCTCAACTAGAATCGAAATTAAGTCCTATCTAGCGGATGATAGAGTAGTTAAAACAATCAATCTATCATATGTATGATTCATGTACATGATTCTCTCAATGCAAGCTAGGACATGAGCACACTCAATTGCATAGGTCAGTCCCAATTCCAATAGGTTAAGATCACAAGCATAATCATCATTAAATCCTGTCACAAGATAAAACTAGACCATGATTTGAACTTGATCCAAATCACATACACAATCTTACATACTTCAGAATTTCCAGAAAAATAGAACTTTTGGTAAGAAGGTCCCACATGAAGATCATAGATCTAAAGTGTATTGAATCCAATTCCTCGGATCATACAAGTCTAGACTATCTCAAAACAGTTAAGAACTCAAGCAATTCTTCTAAACATCCATGAGCCATCCTAAGATTAAGAAAAAACCACTTAGAACTTTATTTAAACTTCAAACCATTGTTCTTGACTAATAATTCAACTTGAAACCAAATTAACGAATTGAAACATCTTAGATTCACTACAAGCTTCACCTCTTAGCCCTAGCTAAGAGGTTTAGCCGTTCATGATCCAAGGAAACATGAAAACAACTAAACAAAGCATAAAACTAAAAGAACAAAGTAGGAGTTGTAGAACTCCAAATTCGACTTCTGTCGTCTCCCCCACCGTGCTCAATCACTTCTAGGATGCCTTAGGAAAGAGCCCTAGGTCCCTTTTTATAGCATAGTACAGAGAGTTCTAGATTGCGCAAGAAATTCTGGACTGCGCAGAGAAAATCGAAGCTTGTGGAACACGCTCTATTACGCAGACGACCGGTCGCACGACCGGTCTCAAAAACGCAAAAAACGTCCAGTGAGTTTTCCAGAAATTCAAACTCAGAATTTTAATTCAAGGACCGGTCGCACGACTGGTTTGAGCAGTGGACGACCGGGCGCACGACTGGTCCTGATAGGTCCAGTGAGATTTGCAAAGGGCCCCCCTTCTATTGAGTGTTCGGACCGGTCGGAAGACCGATCCTGGGCTTTGGACGACCGATCGGACGACCGGTCTTCAGTGTCTTCTTCAGCTTTCTTTCTTCTATCCTTTGACACTTGGTCTTGTGATCTCTAATGCTTGTAACTAGCGCCTTTAAGCCTTCAATTGGTGAGTCTTCTCTCTCATTCCTATATCCACAAAACCATGCATTAATTGGGTCTTTAATCATGTATTTCAAGCATAGTTAGTGATAAAAATGGGGTTAGAATATGCACATTTAAGAGCTCAACACACCCCCAACCAGCATTTTGCTAGTCCCGAGCAAAACATGCATGAAACCAATTTCATTCTTCAGAACCCAACTCTCCTTCGGAAACCATGTTTCTATATACTTAATGATATGCGAGTGCAAGAATCAGGAAAACTTAGTGATAGAAGTAGAGACCTTAACCTTCTCATAACATAACAAGTATTTATATGAAATTCTCGCTGATTGATTGATAAATAGAAGAATCCAAACAATTTATCCTAGTGTGCTCAGTGAATGCTCATCTCACGGATTTCCTGTAAGACCCGTACCCTTATTTGCCATCCGTACGCTTAATTTTCAGTGCCGGTACGTCTCAGATGGACCAGATTAGCGAGCCTTGATCGTGACCCTATTTTAGTACCGCATCGACCCGAGACCTATACCCCGGCGACCGCGTAGGCGCTGCGATTCCAACGCCGCGCGGCACGCCCCATTGCGATACCCGATGTGTAAGTTATGATCAATCGCGTAATCCGAGGTGGGCCGCACAACGCGCCTGTGGCGTGGGCCCCACTTGCACAAATCTCAAGATCATGTTAAATCCATCACCATCACTCTACCCATACCCCTACTCTACACACCCCCATACCCCCCATCCCTCTCTCTCCTCCCAAAGTCAACCCTCACCCATACCTCCCATACCCCCTCCCATGCACCATCATCACCCCCCCATGATTCCCTCTCTCTCTCTCTCTCTCCCCCCCCCCCCCCATACAAGTGCATACGTAGGGGGAGAGGAGAGCTCCTTGCAAATTCAAGAGATTTGAGAGAGAGAGAGAGAAGAGAGAAATAGATTTGAAAGGAGAGAGAAAGAGAAAGATTTGAGAGAAGTAGAGAGAGATTAGAGAGATTGAGGGTGGAGATCCAAGTTTGGAGGACCTCAACCATCATCCGGACCATCCGGATCGTCCGATCGTCAACCTGATCCAATCCAACCGTCCATCCTTTGAGGTGAATGCAAGGGGGACATAAATCCCCCCCATTTCCTGATTTCCTTTCATCTTCCTTTTCTTTTGGGCCCACCTGGTGGTGGACAACCTGATGGATGGATTGGATAATCCATGAATGGGCCCCACCTTCTTATAATAATAATAATAATAAAAAAGAAAAAAAAACAAGAGGGAGAGGTGCCGCTGGACAGACAGCGTCCAGAGGGCACTGCTGCCCAGCAGCACGTGGGCTACAAGCCCTTTTGGGCGTTGGGCAGGGTCCCCACTCGTGGGACCCACCTGATGTATGAGTTGATCCACACCGTCCATCTGTTTCTCCAGCCCATTTTAGGGATGGTCAACAAAAATGAAGAAGATCCAGATCTCAGGTGGACCACATCATTGAAAACAATGGAGCTAATGAAGCCTACCGTTGAGACTTCTTTGACCCACCATGATGTTTATAGACAGAATCACCTGCCCAATATTGGGCTCATTAGGTCCCCAAGGAGCTGAATAATCTAATGAATGGGGTGGATTGTCCCTAAGTGGGCCCCACTTAAGATAACCACAAAAAAAAAGAGAAACAAAAAAAAAGGAGGCAACGGACGTCCAGCGTCTGGACGTTCTGACGCTAGACATCCAGCGTCACGTGGACGCCGTACTGGGGTCCCCACTCGTGGGACCCACCTTGATGCTTGTGTGTAATCCACGCCGTCCATCTGTTTGCCCAGATCATTTTAGGGCCAGGGCCCAAGGATGAACCCAATCCAAGCTTGAAGCGGATCGCACCGCACAGAACAGTGGAAACAATGATTTCTACTTTCAGAAATCATTTGGCCCACCTTAATGTTTCTAGACCGATTTGCATACCCAATATTGGGCTCATTGGGCCCACAATGAGATGGCCCAGCTGATAGACGGAGTGGATCACTCTTATGTGGGCCCCACTCGATGAAAACTACGGAAAAACAAAAAAAAAGAGAGAAAGGAAAGGAGGGGCGTCCGGGCGCTGGGCATACCAGCGTCCAGGTACGTTGGCTCGTGCCAGCTGGTGGCCCACTCGTGGGTCCCACCATGATGCATGTGCTGTATCCACACCGTCCATCCTTTTGGGGAGATCATTTTAGGGCATGACCCCAAGATTGAGTCAGATCCAAGTCTTAAGGGGGCCCCACCACAGGACACAGTAGGGACAGTGGCCCTACCGTTGAAACCTTCTTATGGCCCACCATGATGTTTATCTGGGATCCAATCTGTTCATAAGTTCATACATGCATGGAAGAAGGAAAAACAAAAATATCAGCTTGACCGAAAATTTCTGTGGGCCCCACTTGGTGAGTTCAAATAAATAAATAAAAAAAGGAAAAAAAAAAGGGGGTCGCTGGACAGACAGCGTCCAGGGGACGCCGCTGCCCAGCAGCCTTCTGGGCGTCACCCTATGGGCCCCATTCGTTGGGCCCACCTAGAATGTATGTGCCTTACCTATCCCGTCCATATGTTTTTCCTAGCTCATTTTAGTGGCTGAGCCCAAATTTTAAGCATATCCAAACGGCAAGTGGGCCATGCCACGGGACAACAGTGGGAATAATGAGCTCCACCGTTGAAACCTTCTCCGTCCTACAATGATGTTTATTTGTCACCCAACCTATTCATAAGTGGCTGGGCCCAAAATTTAAGCCTATCCTAATGTCAAGTGGACCATGCCACAGTGGGGATAATGATTTCAAACGTTGAAACCTTTTCAGGTTCTACAGTGATGTTTATTTGCCATCCAATCTGTTCATAAGATCACATGGATATGGATGAAGGAGAAAACACAAATATCTGTTTGATTCAATACTTATTGGGACCAGATGGGTACCACGCTGCCCAGCAGGTGGCCCACCCTATGGGTCCCAACGTGATGTATTGGTTAGCTCCACCATGATGTATCTGTTCTATTCATGCTGCCTATCTATTTTTCCATATTATTTTAGATACGGCCCCAACAATGAGGCAAATTTAGATGTTAGATGGACCACACCCATAGGGAATAGTGGTCCTTGATGCCCATCATGATTCCTTCTTTGATATATATGATTTATCAATGACGTTCACATATTTTGTCGACCTACCTTGTATGTGCAGGCCCAAGTATGGGGCCGATGTGGTCTCAAGTGGGCTAGGCCACGAAGACTTTTACATTTCCAATGGGATCCACAGTTTGGGTCCCACTCTCTATATATATATTGGGCCTTTTAAGGTCAATGTTACATGATACGTTTGGTAACATGCTAGTATGATTAGCCTGATATGCCACACTGATAACATGCTTAGTATAATGAATACCATGCTCATTCATATGCCCATACGCATCATTTGTATGCCTGTTATGGATCATGATTAACCATAGCATATGCTAGTTGGCTTGTTATACTTAGGGGACCCATGTGAGACAGGGTCGCCCCACATGATTGCGCAGTATGCGTAAGTTTGGTGCATGATTTGGATTGTATGACTCATGCATTTCGCATTATGTACGTCACGATCGCTTTCACACCCTAGCAGCATCGGGGTGGTGGCCACCATAGTCACATCATGGTTGGCAGTATTGGACACCGGAAACTTGTTCTAGTACATGGGCGCTATGGATGTCCTTGGGTGAAAGTCCCTAAACCCTGTGGTACCAGTAGGATGCTCCAGCGTCGAGACCGAGTGGATAACATGAGCGCCCGTGTGCCAAATACCAGTAGGCCGCACCTCCCACTGTGTCGAGGTCGGTTGGAAAGGGGTGTGACCTTATCCGCCCGGGTGCAGTGGGCTGTAAGCTAGGTCGAGTCTGACCAGCTCAAGAAATGGGTCCGCTATCGGCGAGCCGGGTGGGCATTGGCATACCACTGACGAGGCGGATAGTGAGGTCTTTTCTACTCGCTTGGTTATGAAATTGCGGTTTTACCGCTTGTAGAGATACTCGGAGATATGTCTAAGGACCTAGAGGGGGTGATATGGACCTTTTTCAAATTCTTTTCGCCTACTAATGCAATACAATAAAATATGACAAAGTAAGCAAGAACACCTCGGCTTCCAAGCCTTGGTGGGTCCAATCAGAAGACTAGCAAGAGTTAAGCAATAACCAAACCTAGTCTAAGCATGCATAGGCAAGAGAATGATACAACTAATAAAGCTTCTATCCTATGCAACTTGTGTAGACTTATGAGAGTGGATCAATGAGCTCAAGTCTACACAAGTAGTGAAGGTACATCTTGTGTGAGGATGCCTAAAAAGTGCCTAGCATGCATTCTTATCAATCATTCATAATTAAGCAATTAAACTAACAATGCAAAGATAGAATGTGCTCAAGAACAATCACAAACACAAGGATGTATAGTGGTTCGACTACGTGTCTACTCCACTCCCGGTTCAAGTACTCAACCCCTTTGAGCACACCGGCATTCACTATCGGAGGTTTTAAATGAAGTTCACCTCTCAACCTTTACACGGAGGTTTTATCGGTTCACCTCTCAACCATATCCGGAGTTTTAGACATAGGCTAACTCTCAACCTATACGCACGTTTACTCCCGTGTCGGAGGCTCCCCCTTGGAGACTTAGTTTAGGCCCGACTGACGGGCCAAGGAACGATTAACGTCCCTGGGTCGAGTTCGAAAATAAACTCTAAAGTGGACTCTTAAATAAGACAACCTACTTGTCGGATGAGCCCCTTGATTAGCGCCGGATTGGGTTGCTTGATCTCCGCTCTCCCATGCTTCAATCAGCTTCCCTTTGCTCCCTCGATCGTGCCGCCGTTGCGTCGCCAATGCCTCAGCCACATTCAATCAAACACCTTGCATGCGATGCCTTGAAATGCCCAAGGTGCTAGGAGGATGGGTGAATCTCCTACATGGGATATGTAGGTTGTTCTAACTAGGAGATTCACCTAGAGGTTCTTCTAGAGGTCTAGGAGAAGGGATATACCTATATGGAAAGGTGTCTCACCTCTAGATTTAAGAGAGGAATCAAGTTATCTCTTGATAGCATTTGAATGCCCACACTTGTGTTTGAACCACAAGGGATATGACTTGAAACCCTCTTCTTTGAGGCCCCAAAAGATCTGCAAATGGTGAGAGTAAAGGGCTCTCAAAAGCATCTCCATTTGCCCAAGAATGGAGCTCCATATATATAGAAAGGACAGCTCCAACGGTCAAAAAACGGGCAGAAAACGGCCATAAAACGGCTCTGGCCGACCTGTCCCGACCGGTCATGACCGGTCGGACCCCCTTGCTGAAGAAGGACACAAGCACAAGCCAAATATACTGGCCGACCGGTCATGACCGGTCGGACCACCTTGTTGGACAGGCTAAACCATGCTGGCCGACCGGTCATGACCGGTCGAACCCCTTTGCTGGCCATATGAAGCCTCCAGGCCGAATGTGAAGGCCGACTGGTCTTGACCGGTCGGTCAGGCTTGCTGATCCACATGCCATGTGAAGGCCGACCGGTCATGACCGGTCGGCTGGCAGCAGGGCTGCTGGCCGACCATCATGACCGGTCAGACCAGCTTGGTTCTCCCCTCCATAAAGCTGAACTCCTCATGATTCAGCTTGGTGTTTTAGGCCAAGGTTAGGGTGATCAAAAGGGACACCTAGGGCCTATCTATGATGCCTAAATGGTTCTAAATAAGGTCAAGGACATCAAGGATACAAAGGGGATAGGTTTTGGTCGAGGTTAAGGCACCAAGGCATCTCATATACCTGAATCTTCTTCCTTGATGCGGCTGGATGTCTTGAGTCTTCAGTCTTCGTCTTCATTGGGCTCAACCGACTCTAAACTTACTGACGTAAGTGATTGACAAACAAGGTGCACTAGTATGCCACGGAAAAGTGCACTAACAATCTCCCCCTTTGTCAATTACTTACAAAAACTTAACCTACCAAAACAAATTACATGTTCAAGATATTACAATGATAAAGAATAGATTACAGGACTCTTGACATGCCTAAACTAAGCTACTCCGCTTCAGATTGCTCCCCCATAACCTGTCAATCCCTGCATCACAAAACATAGCAAACTAGTTTTGGTGGGACTTGATCTTTCTCCCCCTTTTTGTTAGCAATTGACAAACTATTCTCTCCCCCTTAATGATATATCAATAAGGCTAAGGAAGGAAAGATAGTATGTCGCAATTATAACTATAAGCACATGCTAGCAAGGAGAGTATAGGGTGCATGAATCATAAATACATGGAGCATGCTAAGAAAACATGATTTAACAAGAAGATATAACTATCTAAGCATAGTTAATCATGTAATATTGGTCAAGGACATACATTTGCAATGAAGCACAAAGGGCTTATAGCCCAATCAACCAACCTCCCCTAGTGGTATATCAAGACCAATACTAAGTAAAGATTAGCATACATGAAGCATAAAACTCAAGATGATTAGCTAATCTAAGCAGGATGACAATCTAGCAAGCAAATGTATTAATTAAAAGCAAGGCTAAATCATCAAAATTTGGGCGAATGAGGCTTGAATCCTCTGATTTGCCCATATACACAGAAATGAGGCTGAAATCCTCAGATTTTCCAATAAAAGCATAACTGGCTACCCTCACTAACCATGTTGAGATTAAAAAGCCAAAGGGTAGCAAAATTCCACAACACCCTCATAAAATGTAGCATGAGGTGAGGGGTTGGGAACTCCTCCTTCTTCTAGAAGGGATAGCGGTTGGGATCCCCTCTTAGATAATCTGGTAAAGGGGTCGTGAAGGAGGCCGAGAGAGCAAGATCTTTATGTTGGCTCTCATCATCAGATTCGGACTCCTCCGTATCATCCCAAGTAGCAGCCATTGCCTTTTTTCCTTTCGGTTTAGGCCCTTCCGGACATTCCGGGGCAATATGGTCGCGACGACCGCAACCGTAACAACGGACGGATGAAGGTATGGATGATTTTCCTGTACGTTTATCACCCTTCTTGTCCTTCTTGTCACGGCTATTCCCTCTATCAAATTTGAGGAATCTCTTGAATTTTTTGTTCAATTTCTCTTCCTCATCATCCTCATCATCGCTATCTTCTTCCGACTCACTTTGGATCTTCTTGTGTTTGTGAGAGGACTTAAAGGCGATGTTTTTCCTTCTAGAGGGGGCCTTAAAGCCTAACTCAAAGGTTTGTAGGGAACCTATGAGTTCTTCAACTTTTATTGTATTAAGATCCCTACACTCTTCAATGGTGGTGACTTTAGAAGAGAACCGTTCCGGAAGAGATCTCAGAATTTTCCTACAAAGCCTATGTTCCGGAACCTGATCCCCTAAGCCCCACATATCATTTGTGATTTTGTTCAGCTTGGTATAAAATTCAGTAAACGTTTCATCCTCCTCCATAGTAATATTTTCAAAGAGAGTGGAGAGGCGCTGGAGTTTAGAATTTTTAACAACATTTGTTCCTTCATGGGTAACTTCAAGAATATCCCATGCTTGTTTACTGGTAGTGCAGTTTTGGATCCGACCAAATTCTTCTCTTGATACTGAACAAAATATGGCATTCAGGCCTTTGGCATTATTAATACGTTGAGCTTTTTCATGATCAGTCCACAATGCCTTGTCTTTTGGCCTGAGAACATCCGGCTCACCATCCTTAGAAATAGTGACCATTGGGGGTTCATATCCAAAATCAACCATGTCCCTCACATCCGAATCAATGGATTCCAAGAAGATGCGCATTCGGGCTTTCCAATATGGATAATTTGACCCATCAAAGAAGGGAGGCTTAGTGACGGATGAAGAGTCCTCTCTAGACATATTTTCAAGTTTCTCTTAAGGATCTATCTCTATGCAATTAAGCCTTTAAAGAGAAACTCTGCTTTGATACCAATTGAAATTGCGGTTTTGCCGCGTGTAGAGATACTCGGAGATATGTCTAAGGACCTAGAGGGGGTGATATGGACCTTTTTCAAATTCTTTTCGCCTACTAATGCAATACAATAAAATATGACAAAGTAAGCAAGAACACCTCGGCTTCCAAGCCTTGGTGGGTCCAATCAAAAGACTAGCAAGAGTTAAGCAATAACCAAACCTAGTCTAAGCATGCATAGGCAAGAGAATGATACAACTAATAAAGCTTCTATCCTATGCAACTTGTGTAGACTTATGAGAGTGGATCAATGAGCTCAAGTCTACACAAGTAGTGAAGGTACATCTTGTGTGAGGATGCCTAAAAAGTGCCTAGCATGCATTCCTATCAATCATTCATAATTAAGCAATTAAACTAACAATACAAAGATAGAATGTGCTCAAGAACAATCACAAACACAAGGATGTATAGCGGTTCGACTACGTGTCTACTCCACTCCCGGTTCAAGTACTCAACCCCTTTGAGCACACCGGCATTCACTATCGGAGGTTTTAAATGAGGTTCACCTCTCAACCTTTACACGGAGGTTTTATCGGTTCACCTCTCAACCGTATCCGGAGTTTTAGACATAGGCTAACTCTCAACCTATACGCACGTTTACTCCCGTGTCGGAGGCTCCCCCTTGGAGACTTAGTTTAGGCCCTGCTGACGGGCCAAGGAACGACTAACGTCCCTGGGTCGAGTTCGAAAACAAACTCTAAAGTGGACTCTCAAATAAGACAACCTACTTGTCGGATGAGCCCCTTGATTAGCGCCGGATTGGGTTGCTTGATCTCCGCTCTCCCATGCTTCAATCAGCTTCCCTTTGCTCCCTCGATCGTGCCGCCGGTGCGTCGCCAATGCCTCAGCCACATTCGATCAAACACCTTGCATGCGGTGCCTTGAAATGCCCAAGGTGCTAGGAGGATGGGTGAATCTCCTACATGGGATATGTAGGTTGTTCTAACTAGGAGATTCACCTAGAGGTTCTTCTAGAGGTCTAGGAGAAGGGATATACCTATATGGAAAGGTGTCTCACCTTTAGATTTGAGAGAGGAATCAAGTCATCTCTTGATAGCATTTGAATGCCCACACTTGTGTTTGAACCACAAGGGATATGACTTGAAACCCTCTTCTTTGAGGCCCCAAAAGATCTGCAAATGGTGAGAGTAAAGGGCTCTCAAAAGCATCTCCATTTGCCCAAGAATGAAGCTCCATATATATAGAAAGGACAGCTCCAACGGTCACAAAACGGGCAGAAAACGGCCATAAAACGGCTCTGGCCGACCTGTCCCGACCGGTCATGACCGGTCGGACCCCCTTGCTGAAGGACACAAGCACAAGCCAAATATACTGGCCGACCAGTCATGACCGGTCGGACCACCTTGCTGGACATGCTAAACCATGCTGGCCGACCGGTCATGACCGGTCGGACCCCTTTGCTGGCCATATGAAGCCTCCAGGCCGAATGTGAAGGCCGACCGGTCTTGACCGGTCGGTCAGGCTTGCTGATCCACATGCCATGTGAAGGCCGACCGGTCATGACCGGTCGGCTGTCCTTATGCAAAGCAGCAGGGCTGCTGGCCGACCGGTCATGACCGGTCGGACCAGCCTGGTTCTCCCCTCCATAAAGCTAAACTCCTCATGATTCAGCTTGGTGTTTTAGGCCAAGGTTAGGGTGATCAAAAGGGACACCTAGGGCCTATCTATGATGCCTAAATGGTTCTAAATAAGGTCAAGGACATCAAGGATACAAAGGGGATAGGTTTTGGTCGAGGTTAAGGCACCAAGGCATCTCATATACCTGAATCTTCTTCCTTGATGCGGCTGGATGTCTTGAGTCTTCGGTCTTCGTCTTCATTGGGCTCAACCAACTCTAAACTTACTGACGTAAGTGATTGACAAACAAGGTGCACTAGTATGCCACGGAAAAGTGCACTAACAGGTTATGCGCGCGATGTGCGGCGGCCAGTATTAGAGTATACTAGACCCCGGTGATGTCCCAGATGAGAACTATTTTGATATGTGGATCAGTTGAGGATTGACGTGTTTGTATTGCATCCCTAGCATGTAACAGTCGGCCATGTAGGCCCTTGCATCGCATAGCCTTGGGATGGCTGATAGCATTCATAAACTTAGTAACTTAGCCCTCTACTTCTTTCACTTACTCTGATATCTGTATACTTGTCATATGCATCACATGCGCACACATGCACTCTACTGAGCTTCGTAGGAAGCTCATGCGCGTTTGTTTACACTGCAGGTACTAGGGCACATCAGCAGCGTTGAGCGCGGTGCATGTACCTGATATTTTGGACTTCTGCTTCATGTTGTATTTCCCTTTCCAGTACTGTACTCAACAATCTTATTAGTGGATATTTGATGATGTCTTATGGTTTTGATTATGCTCATATAAAAAAAATTTACCCTGAAAATCCTCCTGGTAGGATCCCAGGATCGGAACCTGGCACATAAGAGCTAGGAGCCGAGAATGGGGTACTACGGAGGATGTTGGCACCAAGGTCGGCGATCGGGAATTTAGTGAGCCCGGTCCCCGGGTTTGGGGCGTGACATTTCCGGGGTTACCTTCCTTGTGAAATGATTAAGGTATGGATTCAACGGTGTATAGATCAACAACAAGCCTAAACAAGAATTTTCCTTACCGTGCTTCCGATAACTTTCACACTACGTCCCATTTTCGGCTTTGGTTACGGGTAGACCATCCCCTGGTTGGTAATAGGTAGCCATTTTCGGAATTTTTCACCATGTTTTCCATCATTCCCCATTTTCATCTTTCCTTTCCGTTTTCTTTTTCATTAGATAGGATTTTTAGAAATCCATATCTTTCGTTATTTTCCCATGGACAAGGATGAACAAAATACCCCGGCTTAGTTTCTCAACACCTCAAATCCAAACTTAACCAATCCACAATTCTACATAATCCTTTCAAAGCGTGAGAATCGTGTAAAGTGGACTAGGTGTAAAAGTGTTTAGAAATTCTATCAATCATAAAAATAAGGGAATTCACATATAAAACTAGTATCTTAGAGATTGCTTAAGGTATTTAACTTGACTCCCTTTACGTTTCCTTTTTCTTATACTCACACCATCCCAAATGCATAAAAATAAAGTTTTCCAACGGAGTTTTGAATTTTTGAAAAATTGAACAAGTTTCTACATAATTGCTCGAGATGTTACAAAACACTAGATTCATCCTAGTGATCCTACACCCCCCAACCAAATCTTGCATTATCCTCAATGTAAAAGATATGCAATGAGCAAAACATGAGAGCAATTCAAAAATAAAGGATAGTGAGCAATGAAAGTACCTGAGAGAATGAGAAGTGGAATTCTACCTCCTTCTATCAAACCTATGAACAAGTAAAAAAAAGCTACAAAATCGTAATCCTAACTACTCTATACCTCCATCAGACTAGGAGATCAACCATCCTGATACACATGATCAGTCAGAGGTATGGACATACCTTCTGAAGGAAAATTCTCAAAGAACGGCTTTAACCGATGACCATTCACCTTAAAGATGTTGCCGTTCCTTGGATTCAACAACTTGATGGTCCCATATGGGTAAACAGTTTGGACAATGTAGGGACCGGTCCATCGAGATCTCAATTTCCCCGGAAATAAGTGTAAACGAGAATTATACATAAGGACTTTTTTATTAATCGTGAAAGTCTTATGAAGAATGTTCTTATCATGGAATACCTTTGTCTTGTCCTTGTAAATTCTCGCATTCTCATATGCTTCATTCCGGAGTTCCACAAGTTCATTCAATTGAAGTTTGTGCAGCGAGCTTGCTTTCTCAGAATCAAAATTCATTTCTTTATTGCCCGATTGGCCCTATGTTCCAACTCCACGGGCAAGTGACAAGCTTTCCTATAGACTTGTCTATAGGGAGACATTCCAATGGGGGTCTTGAAAGCGGTACGGTAAGCCCAGGGTGCATCGGTAAGTCGAAGCGACCAATCCTTGCAATCGGGGTTCACCGTTTTCTCCAAAATATGTTTAATCTTCCTATTGGATATCTCAGCTTGTCCACTTATTTTTGGGTGATAGGGAGTGCTCACTTTGTGATTAACACCATATTTCTTCATTAAGGCTTTGAATGGGCGATTACAAAAGTGATACCCTCCATCACTTATAATGACTCGAGGTGTTCCAAACCGGGAAAGAATATTCTCTTTTAAGAAACGAATGACTGTTTTATGGTCATTATTCTGGCATGGGATCGCTTCGACCCATTTGGACACATAGTCGACAGCAAGCAAAATATATATGTTTCCAAAAGAAGATGGGAATGGACCCATGAAATCGATGCCCCAACAATAAAAAATTTCGATTAGTAAGATCGGATTGAGTGGCATCATATTTCTATGCAAGATTCCTCCCAATTTCTGACAAGGCTCACATGTTTTACAAAACTCATGGGTGTCCTTGAACATGGTGGGCCAATAAAACCCACATTGCAGAATTTTGGCTGTGGTCTTCTTAGCTGAAAAGTGGCCACCACGCGCCTGAGAATGATAAAAGGAGATGATACTGTGTTGCTCATCATCCGGCACACATCTCCTTATAATCTGATCGGGACAATACTCGAATAGTAAGGATCGTCCCATAGGAATTTCCTCAACTCATTGAAGAACTTATCTCTATCTTGCTTTTTCTAATGTGTTGGAGTTGTACCTGTAGCAAGATAGTTAGCAATGTCTGCATACCATGGCAATTGAGAGACTTTAAAAAGTTGTTCATCAGGGAATATGTCATTGATCGTGGTCGTCTCAGGGGAATCGGTGAGAACAAGTCGAGAGAGATGGTCAGCCACTTGTTTTCTACTCCTTTCTTATCATGTATTTCTATGTCAAATTCTTGGAGTAGGAGGATCCATCTTAACAAATGTGGCTTAGCATCCTTCTTAGAGAGAAGGTACTTAAGCACGTCATGGTCGGTGAATATGATGATCTTGGATCCAATCAAGTAGGACCTAAACTTATCCAAGGTAAAAACTATGGCTAAAAGTTCTTTTTCTGTAGTAGTGTAGTTTGTTTGGGCTGAGTTTAAGGTTCTACTTGCATAGTAGATAACACATGGCTTCTTCTCTTTTATTTGGCCTAGCACAGCCCCAATAGCGTAGTCGCTCGCATCGCACATAATTTCAAAAGGAAGGCTCCAATAAGGTGGTTGCATTATGGGAGCACATGTCAACATACTTTCAAGTTTAGTAAAGGCATTTTGACATTCTTCATTTCACTCGAATGAGTTCTACTTTTGAAGTAGGTTACATAAAGGACGAGAGAGTGAACTAAAGTCCTTTATGAACCATCTATAAAATCTGGCATGTCCCAAAAAGGACCGCACATCTCGTACGCTCTTGGGTGGTGGAAGCTTAGAGATAAGATCAATTTTAGCTTTGTCCACCTCGATTCCGTTTTGTGAGATGATGTGACCAAGTACAATCCCCTTTTGAACCATGAAGTGACATTTCTTCCAATTCAACACAAGGTTCTTCTCTTCACATCTTTTCAACACAGATTTCAAGTGCATAAGGCACTCATCAAAGCTACAACCAAATACTGAGAAATCATCCATGAAGACTTCGAGAATTGTCCCTACCATGTCAGAAAAAATGTTCAGCATACAGCGCTAAAAAGTGGCAGGGGCATTACATAATCTAAATGGCATCCTTCGATAGGCGAAAGTGCCAAATGGGCATGTGAATGTTGTCTTCTCTTGGTCATCTAGGGCGATCTCTATTTGGTTATACCCTGAATAGCTATCAAGGAAGCAAAAATGGGAATGACCCGCCAACCTTTCTAAAATTTGATCAACAAATGGTAGGGGAAAGTGGTCTTTCCTCGTGACTGTGTTTAGCTTCCTGTAGTCAATGCACATTCTCCAACCGGTAGTGACTCTGGTTGGTATGAGCTCATTATTGGCATTGGCTACGATGGATTATTCCGGATTTCTTAGGCACCACTTGAGTTGGACTCAGCCATTGACTATCGGAATTGGGTAAATGATACCCACATCCAATAGTTTCACCACTTCAGCCTTAACTACCTCCTTCATATTTGGATTGAGTCGTCTTTGTGGTTGCCTAGATGTCTTCACATTCTCCTCAAGGTGTATGCGATGAGTACAAATCAATGGGTCTATGCCTTTAAGATCTGCAATCGACCATCCAATGGCACTCTTATGCTCTATTAGAGTGGTTATTAGCCTATTCTCTTGTTCCTCATCCAAGTGGGAAGAAATCACCACCGGATGTCTCATCTTGACCTAAATATACATATTTCAACTCACCTGGTAATGGTTTTAGGTCGAGTGTTGGTGCCTTGATATTGAATGGGAGGGGCTTGTTCTTGTTTAAGGGTAACGGTTCAAATAGTGCTCTCCATCTTTTGTTATCAAGTACCGGCATCACATCTAAAATGACATCCATCTCTCGTATCGTGTCATCATTTATCTCATGAGAGTGGGCCACACATGTCTCCAAAGGGTCGGAATATAATGACAAGGGGAATGTATCCTCCACAAATGATTCAATCACATTTATCTCGTGGATCTCATCATCAACTTCCCGTGGTTTTTTGCATAAATCAAATATATTCAGCTCGAGTGTCATATTTCCAAAGGACATTTGTACAAGCCCGTTTCTACAATTGATAATCACATTGGAAGTAGCTAGAAAAGGGCGGCCAAGTATGACGAGAATTTGAGCACCAATACCTATCACGGGATGTGTATCCAAGACAATAAAGTCTACTGGGTAGTAGAATTTATCAACTTGGAGTAAAACATCCTCAATCACTCCTCTCGGTATACGAATGGATCTATCAGCAAGTTGGAGTGTGGTTTTGGTGGGTTTCAATTCACCTAACCCAAGTTGTTCATAAACCGAGTACGAAATGAGGTTAACACTTGCCCCTAAATCGAGTAAGGCTTGTTTAATCCGGTAGTCTCCTATGATGCATGAGATGGTTGGACTACCCGGATCCTTGTATTTTTGGGGCACCTCTTATTTGATAATAGCACTCAAATTCTCAGTCAAAAGTACTTTGGTGTGAACATTGTGTTCCTTTTGACTATACACAATTCCTTTAGAAATTTGGCGTAGGATGGTATTTGTTTTATGGCATCCAACAACGGAATGTTGATCTTCACCTGCTTAAAAACCTCTAAAATTTCCAGGTTTTTGTCTAAAGGTTTGGGTGAAATTAACCTTTGGGGAAACGGGGCAACCGGCTTGTATTGCCTTTCCAGTTCTTTCTCTTGTGGAGTGTTGTTCGGGCTATCATCCTCTTTGAAAATTTACGGATCATTAGGCTTTGGGGCCTTCACCAGATTAGATTTATCGATTATTTTCCCACTTCTCAAAGTGGTGATAGCTTGAACATGCTCCGTATGTTGGGAGGATGAGCTTGCTTCTTGTATCTCAAATTGGGTCCTTGGGTTAGGAAGAGGTTGGGCAGGAAGTGTGTCTTTCTCCCTAACACTGAGGTGAGATTCAACTCTACCCATTGAGGTTTTCAAGTCATTGATGGCTTGAGTTGAATTTTGATTAAATTTCAATTGCTCTAGGATGAACCCATCGATTTTCAGAGAATTAGTTTTGTTATATTCAGCCTGAACCGATACGAATGCACCCAACATCTCCTCTAACGTAGCTTTTGGTGTAATGACTAGGGATGGACCTAGTAAAGGTTGAGCTTGAGGGGTATTGTTTGTATTCGCAGTGGGTCCATTCCTCCAACTGAAGTTGGGATGGTTCTTCCAACTAGAATTATATGTGTTTGAGTTTGGAGCACTAAATTGTCGTTGATAACTATTTATGGCATTTAATTGTTCTTGTAAGATATCTTGGACTGCTAAAATTGTGGGACAATCTTGTGTTGCATGTTGAGTTTCGGTATAAATTCCACAAACAGTTTCAATGTCTTTTGAGTTGATCGTCTCTCCTTTCTTTAATTCCATGGCCTCGACTTTTCTTGTGAGGCTAGCTACACGTGCACTTATGTTATCTTCTTCTGAGAAGACATAAATTCCTCCTTTTTCCTTTTGTTGGCTAGTCTTGGAATTTGTTGGTCTAGATGTATCCCAAGACTGTGCATTCTCGGCCAGTTCATCCAAATAGTCCCATGCTTCCTCGACTAACTTATTCATGAACTCCCCATTACACATCATCTCTATGAATTGGAGCATTGGTGAAGTCAGTCCTTCATAGAAAAAGCTTATAACCCGCCAAATTTGGTAGCCATGATGTGGGCATGCATTTAACAAGTCCTTAAACCTCTCCCAACATTGGAAGAAGGTTTCATCCTCCTTTTGGACAAAATTCATGATAAGGCGCCTCAACATGTTCGTTTTGTGAGTAGGGAAGAACTTTTTAATGAACTCCCTAGACATCTCAGTCCATGTACCAATTGATCTTGGCCTTAATGCATGAAGCCAACCTTTAGCTTTATCTTTAAGGGTAAAAGGAAATAATTTAAGTCTCACCTCATCATCAGTTACGTTTGCAAAGTGCATGGTGGCTATCACATCATCAAATTCCTTAAGGTGTTGATAGGCACTTTCACTGTCTAATCCATGGAATCTCGGGAGGAGTTGGATTACTCCTGGTTTCAAATCTACGTTTCCTGCATTTTGTGGAAAAACTATGCATGAGGGAGTACTCGCTCTTGCTGGTTGTAAGTAATCACGTAATGTTCTTGGTTGGGGAACATTCTCAGCCACATTCTCTCCCGTTTCAGTTTGGTTTTGGCCCAGATTTTGATTGGCCATAGGATTAGGTTGATTTGCAGCCATACTTTTAGACAAAATTCGAGAATTTAAATGTCTCTTAGCGCGTGGCTCTCTATCAATTTAATTTGACGAAGATAACGATTTTGAACTAAAACTGAGATAATCAATGATAAAAAGGCACTAGGGGTTCAAGGATCCACTTGTAGCAATCATTGATGCTCAATTCGCTGTGGTTTCTCTCTTTCTCAAATAGAATTGAAATTAAGTCCTATCTAGTCGAATGATAGAGCAGTTAAAACAATCAATCTGTCATATGTATGATTCATGTACATGATTCTCTCAATGCAAGCTAGGACATGAGCACACTCAATTGCATAGGTCAGTCCCAATTCCAATAGGTTAAGATCACAAGCATAACCATCATTAAATCCTGTCACAAGATAAAACTAGACCATGATTTGAACTTGATCCAAATCACATACACAATCTTACATACCTCAGAATTTCCAGAAAAATAGAACTTTTGGTAAGAAGCTCCCACATGAAGATCATAGATCTAGAGCGTCTTGAATCCAATTCCTCGGATCATACAAGTCTAGACTATCTCAAAACAATTATGAACTCAAGCAATTCTTCTAAACATCCATGAGCCATCGTAAGATTAAGAAAAAATCACTTAGAACTTTATTTAAACTTCAAATCATTATTCTTGACTAATAATTCAACTTGAAACCAAATCAACGAATTGAAACATCTTAGATTCACTACAAGCTTCACGTCTTAGGCCTAGCTAAGAGGTTTAGCTGTTCATGATCTAAGGAAATATGAAAACAACTAAATAAAGCATAAAACTAAAAGAACAAACTAAGAGGAGTTGTAGAACTCCGAATCCGAATTCCGTCGTCTCCCATCGTGCTCAATCACTTCTACGATGCCTTAGGAAAGAGCCCCAGGTCCCCTTTTATAGAATAGTGCAGAGAGTTCCAGATTGCGCAAGAAATCCCGTACTGCGCAGAGAAAATCGGAGCTTGTGGAACACACTCTGTTACGCAGACGACCGGTCGCAAGACCGGTCTGAGATCCTGGACGACCGGTCTCAAAAAATGCAAAAAAAAACGTCCAGTGGGTTTTCCAGAAATTCAAACTCAGACTTTTAATTCAAGGACCAGTCGCACGACCGGTCTGAGCAGTGGACGACCGGTTGCACGACCGGTCCTGATAGGTCCAGTGAGATTTGCAAAGGGCCCCCCTTCTGTTGAGTGTTCGGACCGGTCGGACGACCGGTCCTGGGCTATGGACGACCGGTCTTCAGTGTCTTCTTCAGCTTTCTTTCTTCTATCCTTTGACGCTTGGTCTTGTGATCTCCAATGCTTATAACTAACGCCTTTAAGCCTTCAATTGGTGAGTCTTCTCTCTCATTCCTATATCCACAAAACCATGCATTAGTTGGGTCTTTAATCATGTATTTCAAGCATAGTTAGTGATAAAAATGGGGTTAAAATATGCACATTTAAGAGCTCAACAAATTCTTCTCTCCATATTTGGTGAGGGTATAAAAGATAGTACTTCGACGCCAATCGGCACTACTTCTAGACTGAGTTAGCACACGCCTGACAACTGCAAGCGATGCTTCATTGGCTGCATCGTCTTCATAATTAAGACCTCCTTCAGGGTGATATTCTTCCACTTCGCAATCAACCTGGTCATCTACACCCTTGTGTGACTCACCTATAACTAAGACTTTTCCATAGTTCTTCATGGGACATTGATTTGACATGTGACTAATATTCCCACATTCATAGCATCTCACTTGACTACCCTCACTGGGACCGGCACCAAGGACACCTTTGGCCTTATCGTCCCTAGGCCTGGGTGGAGCATTCGCATGTGCCCTGGGTTGACTACTAATGCTAGGTCTGGTTCCCTAAGACCCAGATCTAGCATTAAAGTCTCGGGACTTGAAGCAGTCGAATGATAGGGGCTCTCGGATATTGTTCTAACTCTTGTATAACTTGGTGTGCTTCATCTAAGTCCATTATGGACCGAGTCAAAAGCTCGCGCTGAAGATCCATTCGAAGGCCCATCTTAAAACTCGAAAGCGTTACCAGAGGGTCCTCTTAGATATCACATCTCATCATAAATTTCTCGAATTTAGTGATGTAATCAGCGATAGACATTGACCTTTGGAGCAAGGATTGTCATTGGTTAAGGAGCTTCTATTGGTATGAGAGAGGAAGAAACTTCTTCTTTAACATCTCCTTCATCTCATCCTAATGTGCAATGGGGGCTTTACCAGCTTTATCAATCTTACGTTCGGTGTTAGTCCAAAATAATTTAGCTTGGCCCACAAGTTTCATCTTAGTAAACCGCACTTGACGATTTTCTGACGTGTCATACTACTTAAAATAGTGATACATGTTAGCTAACCAATCAAAGAATGCTTTGGCATCCAAATGCCCATCAAAACTTGGGGCTTCCACCTTCACACTATTCATCGCATGTTCATCTGGATTGTAATGGTCTTGATAATCATATGTGGCTTGTGCCTCCCGCATAACACCACGAACAGCCCCACGACCTCTACCACCATGTCCTCCACATGTGGGAGCACATTCCTAAAAAACTCCTTCCACTTGAGATGCGCATCGTCCCCAAAAGTGGGGTTCTCCCTTTGGGATGTTTCTAATCACTCGACTCTATTCATGGTGGTGGTGATTTAGTTGCCTAAACGGACGAACTCATTCTTTCACCTCATTTCTATAGCAGTTATCTTTTGCATCAATTGAGCAAGTTGCTTAGATAATTGCTCGTTATTCATAATTGTTTGAACTCTGAAACCTCTACCTCTTCTCGTGGGCATTCAAATAAAGACTTGAACTAAATTCTACCCAACTTGCCCCTACAGTTATACGACTCATAAGATGAATGCGTTGAATTTAAACCTACAATGAATTGATAATTACTGATTTAAAAAAAATACGACTCAAATCTGGAAATCTTCCAAATTAGGAAACTTTTTAAAATTGGAAAGTTTCTAACTTTGGAAATTTCCTAAAAAAAGACATAATATGAAACCTTAATTTAATAACTCGATCTAAATACAACCATGCAAACTCTAAGCTATAATACCAAAATTTGATGCAGGATGCCATAATTATGATGTATGCACATAATCAAATATGATTCAACGGAATAAAACATCAATAATAATTTAAAGTCCAGCATTCACCATCATAATCCAAGAGATTTAAAAGGAAACATGCAACAATGTGGGCCATCATCACAATCACATAATATGGAGTTCAATTATTGCGTGGAATGGACCTGGCGAGGGATGAAACCTCTCGATCTTGCATGATAATGATCCAAACGTGCAATGGGATTCACTAGCCCGGGGAATCAAAGGCTTTCATGGGTTAGGGAATCAAAACTTGAGGACTAGGGTTTTGGGATCAAACCTCAAGTCTTAGGGTTGTAGAGAATGAAGAAAATAGGTTAGAAGAGAGAGAGAAGAACATAAATTACCTTAGAGGAATGTTGGAGAAAGAGGGAAGAAGAAAAGAGAAGATTGGAGAAGAAGAAATAGAAGATCCACAAAGAGAGAGGGAGGAGGCAACTAAAGTTGTTTCTTATTCAATAATAAGGTAGTAATTCAAGTTTAGGGCTTAACCCTCTTAAATAGGCACTGAGAAAGAAGAAAAAGACTAAAGTACCCCTAGTACTTAAGTAAAACGGAGATATAAAAAAAAGTTCACGCGGGCGTCGAGCGCCTGGTGACCAATCGGTCGGACGCCCTATTGTTCACTCCCCAAGTGTAGGGTTGCGATGTAGTAATAATTCGGTAGAGAACGAGATCGTCCTCAGGGACTAATTTAGGAATTCTCAGAATTTCTTCTAATAATTTCTATTTGAAATTAAAGTACAATAAACTGAAATTTGAATGTGGAGGAATAATTTATAAACTTGAGATAAAATTAACAATCTAAAGAAGCAGAAGGGCACCAAGGATCCACTTGTAGCTATCCTTGATGTATAATTCGCTTCGGTTTCTCAATTACACAACTATAATTGAAATCAAATCCTATCTAGCCAGATTATAGAGCAGTTAATTTAGCAAAACAGTCTATTACATGTGTTGTTCATCAACATGATTCACTTAATTCAAGTTAAGACTTGAGCACACTCAATTGCATAGGTCAATCCTAGTTCCAATAGATTAAGATCACAATCATAATAATCATCAAATCCTGTCACAAAGCTTAAATAATATCATGGTTTGAACTTGATTCAAATCATAAAAATAAACAACACATATTTCAGACTTTACAGAAAAAGGTAGAACTTTAGTTTGAAGTTCTCAAATGAAGAACCAAGTTCTAGAGTGTCTTGAATCTGAATCCTCGGAGCGTACAGGTCTAGATCCATGCAAAATAACTAAGAACTAAGAAAATTCTTCCAAACATCCATGAGTCATCATAAGATTAAGAAAAATGACTTAGAACTTTATTCAAACTCAACAAACCATTGTTCAATCATTAAAAATCCAACTTGAAACCATTAAAAACAAATTAAAACATCTTAGAACTACTACAAGCTTCACCTCTTAGCCCTAGCTAAGAGGTTTAGCCAACCATGCTAAGAGAAAATAGGAAAACTACTTGAAACATGAAAAACTAGAAAGAAAACTAAGAAGGAGTTGTAGAACTCCAAAACTGACTCTCTCCGCCTCCCATTATGATAGATCTCTTCTAGGTTAACTTAGGAACGAAGTGGAAGAGTCCTTTTATAGTCTTTGGGCCCCAACAACGAAGAGTCTTCGAGAAGGTGCACAACTCTTGCCTTTTGCGCAAGAATTTTTAAACTCTCGAAACAAAAAATTTTGTTTCTGGACGTTGGCCGGCTGGCCGGATCTTGAGCCACAAGTAGCTGAAATCTTTGGAGGGTGGAATGACTGGCCGACCTACCAGCCGGCCAGTTGTTCGCTCGCCTCAAGTGTAAGGCTGCGATGTAGTAATAAAACTCGGTAAGACCGAGGTCGATCCACAAGGAAAGAGTAACAGCTTCCTAATTACCCCAGCAACTCAGTTTAATAGAATAAATTCAATTTCAATGGGATGTTTAATTAAAACAGTAACTTAATGAAAAATCAGAGATATAATGTACTAAGGCTTTCAAGGATCCACTTGTAGCAATCCTATGTCAATTCAGTCAATCCAAGTAGGGAACACAATTAGATTTAAAGTCCTATCTCTCATCTAATTGGAAAATAAAGCATTCACACACATTCATCCCATTCAAGTTGAACTTCCAAGTTCAAGTCCATTCAATCAATGTAGAATTCAAATTCATAGCCTGCGGAGTAACAGCCATGCCTATGGACTATGGCCTGCTCAAGGATTACTATAATTCGAATCTAAACAAGCAACCTGTGATAATCTCAGAGAATTAAAAGGAATTCATGTCCGGAGCACATGAACTCAGATAAGACATCTCAAACTACCATCTTTTGAACTGAACATAAGAAAATTCTAACGTTGAATTGAATAATACTTGAATCAAACTGAAATTAACATAGAATTGGCTACAAGCTTCACCTCTCAGCCTTAGCTGAGAGGTTTTAGCTGAGCATAGTCATGCTACAACTAAAAACTCAAAAATAAAGCATAAAACTAGAAAAACCCGAAGATAGATGTTGCAGACGCTCCACAGTCGCCTTCAGCCTCCAAACTCACGTTCCTTCTCTTCTCTCATACCTTAGGGAAAGCCCCTAGGTGCCCTTTTATAGCAACAAACCCCCCTTGCGTTGGATTCTGCGAAAGCCTTCGCATTGCGCAGTGAAATTCGGAGTCCCAATTTAGAAAGGAGTCTTCTTACGCGGGGCCGACCGGTCGTGACCGGTCGGACTGATTTTTCAAACCATCCAAAAAGTCCAGCAAGTGTGGCCGACCGGTCATGACCGGTCGGACCAACCTATCCATATTCCAGCGTGCATGCCCGACCGGTCGTGACCGGTCGGGCTTTATTTCCTCCTCGTCCAGAGCCTATAGCCGACCGGTCATGACCGGTCGGCCCTTCCTCAATGTCTTCTGCCTTCATGGCCGACCGGTCTTGACCGGTCGGCCTTCTTCCATTGCTCCTTTCTGATGTGTCTGACCGGTCGGACGACCGGTCAGCCTTGTTATTCTTCAGCTTTTTCTTCTTTTCTTCATCCTCTTTTCTCTCTCTTTCTTCTTCTTTCTTTGGTCCATCCTAAGACTTCATGCAATAGCTTCAAATACATTCTTTTGGCTCCAATTTGATGAAATCCACTCTCATCCCTATAATCACAAAAACATATGTTAGGTGGGCCTTTGAACCATGAAAATCATGCAACGTTGTCGTGAAATGGGCAATGCAATGTATAAATTGGAGGTTCAACACACCCCCCAACCAGCTTTTTGCTAGTCCTGAGCAAAACATGCGTGAAACAGTTTCAAACCTCCAAATCCAACCCTCTTCCAGAAACCATGTTTCTATCCATTCCAAGATGTATAAGTGTAAAATTTGGAAAAATTAGGTGTTAGAAGCTGAACCTTGGACTCTCAAAACATAAGAAGTGTTTACATGAAATCCCCGCTGACTGATTGATAAATAGAAGAATTCGAACAAATTCAACCTAGTGTGCATAGTGAAAGTTCATCTCATGAGTTCCTGGAACCATCTTCTTTATAGATTAAGTAGACCAGGGATTTCAAGGTGCACAGAGCAACAGCAAGCCTATGACAGGAATTTGCCTTACCGTCCTTCCGACGGCTTTCACACTACGTCCCATTTCCGGCTTTGGTTACGGTTCGACCATCCCCCGGTTGGTAATAGGTAGCCCTTTTCGGAATTTTCCACCATTTTTCTTTCCTTCCCGATTTCATCCTTTCTTTCCCTTTTCTTTTAACTTAGATAGGATTTTTAGAAATCCATATCTTTCATTGTTTTCCCATGGACAAAGATGGACAAAATACCCCGGCTTGGCTTCTCAACACCTTTATATCAAAGTCTAGCTAATCCACAAATCACATAAACCTTTCAACTCATGAAAATCGTGTAATGTGAACTTGGTGTGAAGGTGTTCAAATTTTCTATCAATCACAACAATAGGGGAACTAACATATAAAACCATTATGTTGGGAGAAATTCAAGACTTACAACATCACACACTTTGTATCTCCTCTTCTTATACTCATATCATCTTGAATGCATGGAAATAAGGTTTTCTAAAAGAGTTTTGAAATTTTAGAAAATTCGAAAAAATTTGCGCATGTGAGGCTCGAAATGTTGCAACATGCTAGATGAGGAATCTCATCTCACCCCCCAACCAAATCTTGCATTGTCCTCAATGTAAAAAGATATGCAATTAGCATGAACATGAGAGCAATGGTAAAATATGAGAGAGTGAGAACAATAGTACCTGAGATAGCAAGTTGATCAATTCTAGCATCTTCCATTGTCTCGATGAGACTTATTTAATCCTAATTTCAAAAAAAAAAAAAATCCTAACCTACCTACCTACCTACCTTTGATTAGTCTGATCGACTACATGATCAAATTTGAGCAGAATCTTCATGAATTTCAATAAATTTCTCATGAGGACCATCCAAAGTCCTGCTCGACAGTAGACATGGGTGCTTGTCTCCATTGAAGTCCAATATTTATGTGCACCACATGCATGATAGGAGGAGATAAGAGCAGCAAAAAGATATCTCCTCAAATTCTGATTTGGGTTATGATTGATTAAAAATGGGTCATCCCAATCAGAATTTTCAATGGGCTGAAGGACCCATGATGGTGGAGAGACACTCATCAAGTTTTCATTGGTTAAAGTTGTCTCCTCCACAATTTCAGAATTGTACGGTGCTTCCACAAACAATGGTAAAGAGTGTAAATCAGTGGAAAGGTGTTCTTCAGGCACCGGCACCGTGTCTAACAAAATGTCCAACTCCTTAATCATCTCATCATCAAGATCATAAGATTGGGCCAAGCATTCCTCTAGGAAATCGAGATAGTCGGATGAAGGATCATGATCTTGCTTGAGTGAGTGCAAAAATTCAGTTTCGATGGTGAGGGACTCTCCCTCCATGGAGTGGAATTCTTCCAAATTAGGTTCTCCATAACTAGTATGAGGCACCGAGTCGAAAGTATGCAAGGCTTTAACAATCTCTTGAATAATGGGGTCGTTTGAATTTTCAAAGTGAGCCAAGCATTCGTCCAAAGAATCTGAATTTTCACTCATGGGAGTCTCATTCTCCACATTAAAATTAAACATGGCAAGTTGGTGGAGTGACTCAAAAATATCAACTTCGGCCGTCTCTCTAGCATGCATATCCTCTAGAGACTCATAATCATTATGTCCTTGGGAAAAAGAAACCATAGGTTCATAACCATTCACCAAACCCTCATTGTAGGCAACCCCACTACCACTTTCAAATTTTATGGATTCCTCGGGTTCGTCAACCGTCATTGAAATCTCTTCATCATTAAGTTCAAAGCATCCAAAAGAGATAGTGGACTCACCATAATTGATGATGACATTGGGATCATCGAAATCAATCTCCTTTAAAAGTCTATCCATTAAATCCGAAGAAGGTGGGACTTGGATAGCCTCATCCTCCTCATTGTTGGGGATTGATTCGGTGTTCCCAATGTTGGGTTTAATATTTTGAGATGGCGAGAGGTTTCGTATGTATTGCTTAGTTGTTTCCATAAACTCTCACAGCACATCCTCAAGAGTTCGTGTCGGTTGCGGCTCATGAGAAAGAAACTCTTGAGGATAGTTGTTGGCATCCATGGTTGGTTCCTCCCTTGAACAAGGAGAATGGTGGTTTTCCCAATTAAGACCGTACGCATTGTAGGATGAAAAGTTATATGATGGTTGATAGGCATATCCATACAAGTAATCACGCATTGTCTTAACCGGTTGGCTACTATTCACCTGTTCCTTTTGTTGTTGCACACCTCTTACCATAACCGGTGGAACACTCATGTTATTTTCAATCCGGTAATCACGTAATGTTTTTCCCGGATGATTATCCAATTTTGCTTCGTTCCGGTATTCCCCCATCGTCTTACATCGTGTCTCAATATGTGTATTGTTTTCATTAATGTAATCACGCATCGTCTTACGTGGGGCGGCAGTGGAGGTTGATTAAACCTTAGAAAAATACTTATGCTTATAATGGTTCCAATCATAAAGGCTTTCAATTTCATGGTCTGACATCTCATCTTCCAAAAGATGCTTATATGCACCATTCGTCCAATCATACATGATGAAATTTTAAGAAATTGAAAACTACCCTAAAAAAAAAAAAGAACAAAAGGAAGGGATATGGGGAGATGTTACCCAATAGAGTGAGATCTATGTCAGCAACAATGTCCTACAAAATCAAAAAAGAATTTGTTAGTAATCTAAAAAAAAAATCAGAAAATCTACTTCTATAAAAACTGAAAATCCTACCTAACTAAGATTACTCTATAGCTACTAGAACAATTAAAACCGTTTAACTTTTTCCCCAGCAGCGGCGCCAAAAACTTGTTCGCTCGCCTCAAGTGTAAGGCTGCGATGTAGTAATAAAACTCGGTAAGACCGAGGTCGATCCACAGGGAAAGAGTAACAGCTTCCTAATTACTCCAGCAACTCAGTTTAATAGAATAAATTCAATTTCAATGGGATGTTTAATTAAAACAGTAACTTAATAAAAAATCAGAGATATAATGTACTAAGGCTTTCAAGGATCCACTTGTAGCAATCCTATGTCAATTCAGTCAATCCAAGTAGGGAACACAATTAGATTTAAAGTCCTATCTCTCATCTAATTGGAAAATAAAGCATTCACACACATTCATCTAATTCAAGTTGAACTTCCAAGTTCAAGTCCATTCAATCAATGTAGAATTCAAATTCATAGCCTGCGGAGTAACAGCCATGCCTATGGACTATGGCCTGCTCAAGGATTACTATAATTCGAATCTAAACAAGCAACCTGTGATAATCTCGGAGAATTAAAAGGAATTCATGTCCGGAGCACATGAACTCAGATAAGACATCTCAAACTATCATCTTTTGAACTGAACATAAGAAAATTCTAACTTTGAATTGAATAATACTTTAATCAAACTGAAATTAACATAGAATTGGCTACAAGCTTCACCTCTCAGCCTTAGCTGAGAGGTTTTAGCCGAGCATAGTCATGCTACAACTAAAAACTCAAAAATAAAGCATAAAACTAGAAAAACCCGAAGATAGATGTTGCAGACGCTCCACAGTCGCCTTCAGCCTCCAAACTCACGTTCCTTCTCTTCTCTCATACCTTAGGGAAAGCCCCTAGGTGCCCTTTTATAGCAACAAACCCCCCTTGCGTTGGATTCTGCGAAAGCCTTCGCATTGCGCAGTGAAATTCGGAGTCCCAATTTAGAAAGGAGTCTTCTTACGCGGGGCCGACCGGTCGTGACCGGTCGGACTGATTTTTCAAACCATCCAAAAAGTCCAGCAAGTGTGGCCGACCGGTCATGACCGGTTGGACCAACCTATCCATATTCCAGCGTGCATGCCCGACCGGTCGTGACCGGTCGGGCTTTGTTTCCTCCTCGTCCAGAGCCTATAGCCGACCGGTCATGACCGGTCGGCCCTTCCTCAATGTCTTCTGCCTTCATGGCCGACCGGTCTTGACCGGTCGGCCTTCTTCCATTGCTCCTTTCTGATTTGTCTGACCGGTCGGACGACCGGTCAGCCTTGTTATTCTTCAGCTTTTTCTTCTTTTCTTCATCCTCTTTTCTCTCTCTTTCTTCTTCTTTCTTTGGTCCATCCTAAGACTTCATGCAATAGCTTCAAATACATTCTTTTGGCTCCAATTTGATGAAATCCACTCTCATCCCTATAATCACAAAAACATATGTTAGGTGGGCCTTTGAACCATGAAAATCATGCAACGTTGTCGTGAAATGGGCAATGCAATGTATAAATTGGAGGTTCAACACACCCCCCAACCAGCTTTTTGCTAGTCCTGAGCAAAACATGCGTGAAACAGTTTCAAACCTCCAAATCCAACCCTCTTCCAGAAACCATGTTTCTATCCATTCCAAGATGTATAAGTGTAAAATTTGGAAAAATTAGGTGTTAGAAGCTGAACCTTGGACTCTCAAAACATAAGAAGTGTTTACATGAAATCCCCGCTGACTGATTGATAAATAGAAGAATTCGAACAAATTCAACCTAGTGTGCATAGTGAAAGTTCATCTCATGAGTTCCTGGAACCATCTTCTTTATAGATTAAGTAGACCAGGGATTTCAAGGTGCACAGAGCAACAGCAAGCCTATGACAGGAATTTGCCTTACCGTCCTTCCGACGGCTTTCACACTACGTCCCATTTCCGGCTTTGGTTACGGTTCGACCATCCCCCGGTTGGTAATAGGTAGCCCTTTTCGGAATTTTCCACCATTTTTCTTTCCTTCCCGATTTCATCCTTTCTTTCCCTTTTCTTTTAACTTAGATAGGATTTTTAGAAATCCATATCTTTCATTGTTTTCCCATGGACAAAGATGGACAAAATACCCCGGCTTGGCTTCTCAACACCTTTATATCAAAGTCTAGCTAATCCACAAATCACATAAACCTTTCAACTCATGAAAATCGTGTAATGTGAACTTGGTGTGAAGGTGTTCAAATTTTCTATCAATCACAACAATAGGGGAACTAACATATAAAACCATTATGTTGGGAGAAATTCAAGACTTACAACATCACACACTTTGTATCTCCTCTTCTTATACTCATATCATCTTGAATGCATGGAAATAAGGTTTTCTAAAAGAGTTTTGAAATTTTAGAAAATTCGAAAAAATTTGCGCATGTGAGGCTCGAAATGTTGCAACATGCTAGATGAGGAATCTCATCTCACCCCCCAACCAAATCTTGCATTGTCCTCAATGTAAAAAGATATGCAATTAGCATGAACATGAGAGCAATGGTAAAATATGAGAGAGTGAGAACAATAGTACCTGAGATAGCAAGTTGATCAATTCTAGCATCTTCCATTGTCTCGATGAGACTTATTTAATCCTAATTTCAAAAAAAAAAAAATCCTAACCTACCTACCTACCTACCTTTGATTAGTCTGATCGACTACATGATCAAATTTGAGCAGAATCTTCATGAATTTCAATAAATTTCTCATGAGGACCATCCAAAGTCCTGCTCGACAGTAGACATGGGTGCTTGTCTCCATTGAAGTCCAATATTTATGTGCACCACATGCATGATAGGAGGAGATAAGAGCAGCAAAAAGATATCTCCTCAAATTCTGATTTGGGTTATGATTGATTAAAAATGGGTCATCCCAATCAGAATTTTCAATGGGCTGAAGGACCCATAATGGTGGAGAGACACTCATCAAGTTTTCATTGGTTAAAGTTGTCTCCTCCACAATTTCAGAATTGTACGGTGCTTCCACAAACAATGGTAAAGAGTGTAAATCAGTGGAAAGGTGTTCTTCAGGCACCGGCACCGTGTCTAACAAAATGTCCAACTCCTTAATCATCTCATCATCAAGATCATAAGATTGGGCCAAGCATTCCTCTAGGAAATCGAGATAGTCGGATGAAGGATCATGATCTTGCTTGAGTGAGTGCAAAAATTCAGTTTCGATGGTGAGGGACTCTCCCTCCATGGAGTGGAATTCTTCCAAATTAGGTTCTCCATAACTAGTATGAGGCACCGAGTCGAAAGTATGCAAGGCTTTAACAATCTCTTGAATAATGGGGTCGTTTGAATTTTCAAAGTGAGCCAAGCATTCGTCCAAAGAATCTGAATTTTCACTCATGGGAGTCTCATTCTCCACATTAAAATTAAACATGGCAAGTTGGTGGAGTGACTCAAAAATATCAACTTCGGCCGTCTCTCTAGCATGCATATCCTCTAGAGACTCATAATCATTATGTCCTTGGGAAAAAGAAACCATAGGTTCATAACCATTCACCAAACCCTCATTGTAGGCAACCCCACTACCACTTTCAAATTTTATGGATTCCTCGGGTTCGTCAACCGTCATTGAAATCTCTTCATCATTAAGTTCAAAGCATCCAAAAGAGATAGTGGACTCACCATAATTGATGATGACATTGGGATCATCGAAATCAATCTCCTTTAAAAGTCTATCCGTTAAATCCGAAGAAGGTGGGACTTGGATAGCCTCATCCTCCTCATTGTTGGGGATTGATTCGGTGTTCCCAATGTTGGGTTTAATATTTTGAGATGGCGAGAGGTTTCGTATGTATTGCTTAGTTGTTTCCATAAACTCTCACAGCACATCCTCAAGAGTTCGTGTCGGTTGCGGCTCATGAGAAAGAAACTCTTGAGGATAGTTGTTGGCATCCATGGTTGGTTCCTCCCTTGAACAAGGAGAATGGTGGTTTTCCCAATTAAGACCGTACGCATTGTAGGATGAAAAGTTATATGATGGTTGATAGGCATATCCATACAAGTAATCACGCATTGTCTTAACCGGTTGGCTACTATTCACCTGTTCCTTTTGTTGTTGCACACCTCTTACCATAACCGGTGGAACACTCATGTTATTTTCAATCCGGTAATCACGTAATGTTTTTCCCGGATGATTATCCAATTTTGCTTCGTTCCGGTATTCCCCCATCGTCTTACATCGTGTCTCAATATGTGTATTGTTTTCATTAATGTAATCACGCATCGTCTTACGTGGGGCGGCAGTGGAGGTTGATTAAACCTTAGAAAAATACTTATGCTTATAATGGTTCCAATCATAAAGGCTTTCAATTTCATGGTCTGACATCTCATCTTCCAAAAGATGCTTATATGCACCATTCGTCCAATCATACATGATGAAATTTTAAGAAATTGAAAACTACCCTAAAAAAAAAAAGAACAAAAGGAAGGGATATGGGGAGATGTTACCCAATAGAGTGAGATCTATGTCAGCAACAATGTCCTACAAAATCAAAAAAGAATTTGTTAGTAATCTAAAAAAAAAAATCAGAAAATCTACTTCTATAAAAACTGAAAATCCTACCTAACTAAGATTACTCTATAGCTACTAGAACAATTAAAACAGTTTAACTTTTTCCCCAGCAGCGGCGCCAAAAACTTGTTCGCTCGCCTCAAGTGTAAGGCTGCGATGTAGTAATAAAACTCGGTAAGACCGAGGTCGATCCACAGGGAAAGAGTAACAGCTTCCTAATTACTCCAGCAACTCAGTTTAATAGAATAAATTTAATTTCAATGGGATGTTTAATTAAAACAGTAACTTAATGAAAAATCAGAGATATAATGTACTAAGGCTTTCAAGGATCCACTTGTAGCAATCCTATGTCAATTCAGTCAATCCAAGTAGGGAACACAATTAGATTTAAAGTCCTATCTCTCATCTAATTGGAAAATAAAGCATTCACACACATTCATCCAATTCAAGTTGAACTTCCAAGTTCAAGTCCATTCAATCAATGTAGAATTCAAATTCATAGCCTGCGGAGTAACAGCCATGCCTATGGACTATGGCCTGCTCAAGGATTACTATAATTCGAATCTAAACAAGCAACCTGTGATAATCTCAGAGAATTAAAAGGAATTCATGTCCGGAGCACATGAACTCAGATAAGACATCTCAAACTACCATCTTTTGAACTGAACATAAGAAAATTCTAACTTTGAATTGAATAATACTTGAATCAAACTGAAATTAACATAGAATTGGCTACAAGCTTCACCTCTCAGCCTTAGCTGAGAGGTTTTAGCCGAGCATAGTCATGCTACAACTAAAAACTCAAAAATAAAGCATAAAACTAGAAAAACCCGAAGATAGATGTTGCAGACGCTCCACAGTCGCCTTCAGCCTCCAAACTCACGTTCCTTCTCTTCTCTCATACCTTAGGGAAAGCCCCTAGGTGCCCTTTTATAGCAACAAACCCCCCTTGCGTTGGATTCTGCGAAAGCCTTCGCATTGCGCAGTGAAATTCGGAGTCCCAATTTAGAAGGGAGTCTTCTTACGCAGGGCCGACCGGTCGTGACCGGTCGGACTGATTTTTCAAACCATCCAAAAAGTCCAGCAAGTGTGGCCGACCGGTCATGACCGGTCGGACCAACCTATCCATATTCCAGCGTGCATGCCCGACCGGTCGTGACCGGTCGGGCTTTGTTTCCTCCTCGTCCAGAGCCTATAGCCGACCGGTCATGACCGGTCGGCCCTTCCTCAATGTCTTCTGCCTTCATGGCCGACCGGTCTTGACCGGTCGGCCTTCTTCCATTGCTCCTTTCTGATGTGTCTGACCGGTCGGACGACCGGTCAGCCTTGTTATTCTTCAGCTTTTTCTTCTTTTCTTCATCCTCTTTTCTCTCTCTTTCTTCTTCTTTCTTTGGTCCATCCTAAGACTTCATGCAATAGCTTCAAATACATTCTTTTGGCTCCAATTTGATGAAATCCACTCTCATCCCTATAATCACAAAAACATATGTTAGGTGGGCCTTTGAACCATGAAAATCATGCAACGTTGTCGTGAAATGGGCAATGCAATGTATAAATTGGAGGTTCAACACCAGTCGATCAATAAGTCGGTCTTCACAAAATTAGTCTAGCGAAAATGCTATTTCTAGAGGGTTTGGCCGGCCAACTGGCATGTAAATTGTCAATATTTTTAGCTTTTCTTCCTTCATCTCCATAGCATCTTTGCTCTACCTTTTATCCTTTATACCTTTGATCTTCAAGGCATGTAAGAAGGGCCTCTAAGCACCAAAATGGCGAAGTCTCTCTCTCATTCCTACAATCACAAAACCATGCATTAGGTAGGTCCTTAAACATATAAATCATGCATATTTAGTGATGAAATGGGGTTAGAATATGCACATTTAAGAGCTTAACACACCCCCAACTAGCATTTTGCTAGTCCCGAGCAAAACATGCATGAAACAAACCCCATCCTTTAAAACTCAACTCTCTCTTTGAAACATTCTTCTATAAACTCCAAATCATACAAGTATAAGTGTTAGAGACAATCAATAATAGAAATTGAAATTTTAAACCCTTCAAATACTATAAATATTTCACATAGAATTCCCACCAATCGATTGACAAATAGAAGATCTAGAACAAATGTGATCTAGTTTGCAAAGTGAATGCTCATTTCATGAACTTCAAGGATTCCCTTCTTCATAAATTAACCAAACCGACGATCCAAAGTGTACAGTTCAACAACAAGCCTCTGACAAGAATTTGCCTTACCGTTCCTTCGACGGCTTTCACACTACTTTCTATTTCCAACTTAGGTTACGGGTAGACCTTCCCCTGGTTAGTTAGTAGGTAGCCCTTTTCAGAATTTTCTCAACAAATATTCAATAATAACCAAAATTCCTTTATTTTTATGTACATTAGATAGGATTTTTAAAAATTCATATCTTTCGTTCTTTTCTCTTGATTTTTTTTGAACAAGAATGGACAAAATTCCCCGGCTTAGTTCCTCGACGCCTTAAATCGCAGTCTAATCAATCCACAAATCTAACAATCCCCTCCATTATGAAAATTGTGTAATGTGAACTAAATTCAGAGTGTTCAAAATTTCTATCAATCATTCAAAATGGGAATTCATATAGAAATCTACTATATGAAAAAGAATTCAAGGATTTCAAAATCACAATACTTCATCTCTCCTCCTTTCATACTCATATTATCTAAAGTGTATAAAAATAATGCTTTACATAAGGGCATAGTGTTGAGCTCTGAATTGTGAATATTTTAACCCCAATTTATCACACATTATGCATGGTTTGCATGTTTAAAGACTCATCTAATACATGTTTTTGTGATTGTAGGAATGAGAAGAGAGACTTCACCAATATGATATCAAAAGAGTCACTTTGTATGCTTTGAAAATCAATAAAAAAGAGTCAAGAGGTGAAAGAAAGAAGCAAGGAAGAATGAGAAGAAGAAAGCAAAAAGTGTAGAAAAAATACACTGACGGACCGGTTAGCCATGGCCATCGACCGATCGACTGACCAGTCCGAAATTCAATTTAGAGGGTGTTTTTCTCCTGAACTTGCTAGACTAAAAAGGCTTGTTTCCAACCAATCGGTCGGAGGCTCCGACCGGTCGACAGTGCACCCATATTCATAAATTAGTTAAGTTCGTTGATGTCCCATGAGCTTCGATCGGTCGACCAAGGGCTCTGATCGGTCGATAACCGACTCGACTACTTAAGGAGTTACGCAATTCTAGAAGATTCCAAGGTGGTGGCGGATCTTTACTATAAAAGGACACCTTTACTATGCTCTTAAGGTATCATAGAAGGACCTTGGACTCTCTGGAGGTGGAGATGATCGTCGTGGAGTGTCTATAACTCCTATAACTAGCATTTTTGTAGTTTTTTCCATGCTTTTTAGTAGTTTTTCTTTTGATTATAGTTCAAGTATGATAATGCTTGACTAGAACCTCTTAGAACTTATAGTTAGTTTTGATATTCAATTCATTTATTCAAGTACTCTTTACTTAAGTTTAGATTTTCAAGTTCTAGTTTGAATAAAGTCGGTACTTTTAGAAGTTTTATGAGAGTTTGTCTACTCCGGACACAAGTTCCTTACAATTCTTTGAGATTATCATTATGGTTTGATGAGATTTGAATTGTAGTAACCCTAGAGCATGCCATAATATTTTGGTATGGCTGTAACTTCGAAGGTTACAAGTTTAAGTTCTCTATGCTTCATTAGAACTAGAAATCTGATTTTTAGATTTAAGTAGGACTGTTTGTGTTTGAATGCAATATCTTCCAATTTGATGAGAGATAGGAATTCGATTCTAATTGTGTTTGTGCTTGGATGAATGAATTGGCATTGAGCTACTACAAGTGGATCCTTGGTGCTCTAGTTTCTCTTTAAATTATCAGATTTACTACATGAAAAAGCGATAAATTTGACTATGCAATAAGACGGTTACGACGGTCCATAACCATCAAATTTAGCACACGGAAAAATTCGACGGTTCTAAATTCGACTGCTAATGGCCGTCGAATTATTATAGATTAACGCGCGGAAAAATTTCACCCCAAATTCGACTGGTAAGGACTGTCGACTTATTACAGTCGGAAATCAACGCGCAGAAAAATTCGACGGTCTAAAGATGTCGATATAAAGTTGACAGTCCAGAACCGTCGAATTTTTGTCCCTACTCGAAATAAAATTTCCAATTTCCCTCTTTTCTTCCATTACCCCCAAATAAGCCAAAATCATGAACTTACGATGGATTTTTTTTTCCAAAAATAGGTTGCTTAGGGTTCGTCGCTAATGAAAAATGTCCATCGCAGATCGACTTTCAAGGCAAAGTTTGGGTGCTTTATCGTGTCGAGATTTTGCGACCGATTCAGTCTGTCGTTAAATAAATGTTTTTATAAGATTTTTTATTAAAAAAATTTAAGTTATTTTGAAAAGATTAAGATTAAAGAAAACATCGAGATTTTGACAAAAAAATGACGTTTGGAAAACGAATCTCAAGTAGTTTAAAAGAATTTTAATTTAAAATAAAAATAAAAATAAAAAATTGACAATGTTTTAGAAAATTTGAGATTTAAAAAAATTGCATTTAAAAAAAAATAGCTTTCTAAAAAAAATTGAGAAGTTTGAATAAGATTAAGGGTATAGTGAAAAATTGAGATTTTTATGAAGTATTTGAGATTTTGTATTTTAAAATAAATTAAGAAGCTTGATAAAAACAAATAAGATTTTCAAAAGAATTTTGATTTTAAAAAATTGAGAAGTTCGAAATAAATAATTTGATATTTTGAAAAAATTGGTGAAGTGTAAAGAAAATTGAAATTTTGAAAAAAAAATACGTAATGAAGAAGAAATTAAGATGGCTTAAAAAAATTGTGATTTTGAAAAACAACAACATTTTAAAATAAAATTGGCACTTTGAAAAAAAGTTATAAGTTTGAAAAAAAAATGATATTTTGAAAAACATTGAGATTTTTAGAAAGAAATTGATATTTTCTATTTTGAAAAAAATTAAGAAATTTGATAAAAAAAAATTGAGAAGATTGAAAAATTAAACAGTTTGAAAAAGAAACAGAGAAGTTAGAAAAAAATTAAAATTATAAAAAAAAAACTTGTCTAAAAAAACTATGATTTTGAAAAGTTAAAGTCATTTTGAAAAAGAAAATTGAGAAGTTAAAAAAAAAAAGCTGTGATTTTGAAGGGAAAAATGTTAGAGTTTGGAAAAATTTGTCGATGTTATAGAAAAATTGAGATTTTGAAAAAAAAATCTAAGATTAAAAAAAACTAGGATTTTGAAAAAAAAATGGCCATCTTGAAAAGATTGACAATATTTGAGAAAAAAAATGAGATTTAAAAAAAAACATTAAGATTTAAAAAATCACATTAAGATTTAAAAAATCACTAATGTTTCGACACAAAAATTTACATTTTGAATAAGAAGATTGAATATTTAAAAAAGATTGTTAATTGAGAAAATAAAAAGTTTAAAATTTTGGAAAAAAAATTACAATGTTTGAAAAAAAAATAGATTTTGAAAAAACAATCGTGATTTAAAAAAAAAACATTTAAAAAAATATCATCTTGAAAAAATAGATATGTTCGAATAGAATTGATACTTTTGAAAAAAAGATTTTTGATATAAGTTTGAAAAAGTTCAAAAGTTTGAAAAAAAAAAAACAATTGAGATTTAAAAAAAAAAAAAAGATTGAGATTTTGAAAAAAAAAAAATTGAGCTTTTTAAAAAAATTGAGAAGTTTGAAAAAAAAATTTAAAAATAAAATTTTGAGATTGAAAAAAATTGAGAAAATTGAAATGAGTGGACCAAATTTACTAGTGGACATTTATTGAATGGTTGAAAATAAAAAATTAGAGTTATTGAGTTACCTGCCTATCAGATTGGTTTATGCATACCCACAAGTGAACTTGTACAAAAAATGATGGCCTAAGTATAATGATGTGTAATTGCAAGAATAACTTATAATGATGAGATTGATCAAATTCAATGATTAGGAAATCCACAAATTGATTTGAACGGTCAGATATATTTGGAACGTGCTAAATAGGTTATAGAGCAAAATTCAGCCCAATTTGACCTGAAACGAATCAGATCCGTCCAAAACATTCTTTAAATGGCATGATCAATTTGTCTAGATCGAGATAGATTTTGGACAATCTAATTGGTCAAGATTGAAGATTAAATGATTTCAGATGTTTAGATTAAATTTTACTCAAATCTAACTATTGGATTGCAAGATATGACCCATCATATTGTTGATCAATCTTGTCCGCCCAATATCTTTTTCATCGAAAATCCGATCAAGGTGAGTGACCAGTCAAATCGAAGATATTGATGAGTAAAATAAAGTAACTGGATTAGAATTTCAAATTGGGGCAAATTTTTTGTTCAAAATTGCACTGCGACTTGCTAACCTCATGAAATCTAAGAAATGTGCAGTCATTCGACCCTAAACTCTAATCTAGCCGTTGAGATTTGGATTTAAAGTCTTAATGTTTGGTATGGCATCATAAAATGATATTTAAGAACAGATGAACGGTATAAATATACATAAAATATATCAACTTGGACTCACACGGTTAAGGTAGTGTGCATGGATTGGCTAGTGACCCTAACTAGCCACGGGTTAGGACTCACCGGTGCTTTATGGGCCCTACCATGATGTATGTGTTTCATCCACACCGTCCACACATTTTTTTCAAATTATTTTATGGTAAGAGCCTAAAATTGAGATAGATCGAAATCTAAAGTGGACCACATCACATGAAATAATGGTAATTTAGTGCCTCGCCATTAAAAATTCCAAATTGCCTGTCTCAGTTGTACCATTTCTATGGTTCCACTATGATGTATGTGTTTCATCCACGCCATCCATACATTTTTTCAAATCATTTTATGGTACGAGTCCAAAACTAAGGTAGATCCAAATCTCGATCAGGTGGACCACATCACAAGAAACAATGTTAATTGAATGCCCACCGTTAAAAGCTTCTTAAGGTCCACTGAAGTTTTAGATCAAGCTGATATTTGTTTTTCCCCTACATTCAGGTCTGTATGACCTAATCAAGAGGTTGGATGTGAAATAAACATTACGGCGGGCCCTAATATTTTTCCAATAGTGGACATTCAATCACTACTCACTACTGCAATGTATTTGTTTTATCTAAGTCGTTCATCCATTTTGACACCTCATTTTAGGGCATGATTCCAAAAAGGAGGTAGATCGAAAGCTTAAGTGGACCACACAATAGGAAACAATGTATTTTAAGTGCCTACCATTTATATTTGGTGTAGTCCACTTGGAATTTCGATTTTCCTCCTTTTTGAGATTATGCATTAAAATGAGTTGTCAAAATAGATGGAAAAAGTGGATAAACCACATACATCATGATGGGCCCCACGAGCCCCTGATAAGACCATCCATTGTAGCCAAAGGCGGGCGATTCCCAAAATGAAACACGGGCCCTAAATCCCTGTAAAAAAAAAAAAACCCTCCCTCGCTCTCGTGCCCTTGCAAAAAAGAAAAGAGAAGAAAACCCTCCCTCTCCCTCCCTATCTCACTGCCACTCTAGCGCTCCCTTGCCCTCTTCCTCTCCCTCTCGCTCTCTCGCGCCCTCACCCTCTCCCTTCCACCCACGCTGCCACTCTCTCGCGCTCCGTCGCTAATAACCAAAAAACCCTAGCTTGGTTGTTGGTTTCTCTATAGAAATTGACAATCTGAGGTGTGTTTTGCTTATTTTTTTCTTGAATCTTAGTTTCTATGGAGAATTCATTTCTTGAGGTTGCTTTTAGTCTAATCTGTTGAGTTTTAGGTTCATTTTCATCTAAATCTATTTGATCTTGTTGAACACCTGCATATTGTATTGATTTTTCGTTTTTATTCAAAATATTTTGAGATTTTGTGAATTTAATGTCTGAAAGTCTTAATTTTGCTGATTTTTCTTTGTTTTGATGTTAATTCTGTAGAAATGTGTAATTGCAGTGTGTTTTAGCTCCAAAATCCAGTTCTTCTTTGAAAATTTGTTTGAGATTTAATTTTTCTTTGTAATATGATTCCAGTTTTCTGTTGAAACTACTTGAGATTTGGTTTTTCTTTGTGATATTTTGAGATTTGGGCTGTGTCTGGATTCTTAGCAGCATAGCTGCTTTTCCGCGATAAACTGCGAGAAGATTGTCTTAAGTGGAAACAGAGGCATTGATTTCGCTTGTCTGAAACCATATTTCTGCCTGAACTTCGTCACATGAAACTTTAATAATAGTCCCCAAAATGCATTTTTTATGGAAATCCAAACACACATAATCATGCTCCAAGCCCCCAACTCCTGCTTCCCACTCATTAGATGAACAAGGAGAGACAAGGCAGTGGAGTGATCCAGGTTCAATCCCTACTAGTGTTACCTTTCAAAAGAAGAAAAAACAAAAAGAAGCAATTACATGCACACACCCACAATTAAACCCGCTCCTATTTCTCCTCACTTTATGTATAGCTACCATTTATTATGATAGTCATGTTTCTGCATTGAGGCACCTGTGTGAACTAATAAAAGGACATTAGCATTTAAAGCATTACAAACTATAATATATTAGGATTAGCATATGGAAGTAGAAAAGGATACCATAAAAAGATAGCTGGATTTGGTGATGCACATGAGAGGTGTATTTGGTGGAATTAACTAAGATTATTTTTGGGCTTATTTAACGATTTGTTGTTTCCTAATTATTATAATGAGCATTAGGACATCAGTTTGGGAGATGTATTGGTTTAATGGTTTGATTTATTTATTTATTTATTTATTTTTAATGCAAGAGATGTATATTGTGGATTTGGTTAGATTATTTTTGGGGTTGATTTGATTAGTTGGTCTCTTGTTTATTTTCATGAGCATCAGGGCATCAATATGGGAGATACATTGATTTTTAAGGGCGGTACAATTGAGTATTTGTGGAATTGAGAGGCATTACAATGATTAGCTTGGAGATACGATTCTATTTAAATCTTTTTAATTTTAATTTTATGTGACTTTTCTACTATGATAAATTTGTGAAGTCCTTGATTTTTTTTCCTGGAAGCTTAAATGACTTAGCCCAATTGATGACTTTTGGGGCTTATCATCATCATGGTGGGATGCACTTGTTTGATGGGTTGGATTCCAAATGCTCCACATCATGTGGGCCCCCACTTGCCCAACTCAATGGATTTATTTTGTTTTCTATGGGTCACCTAAGGAGTTAAATGACCTGGTTACAAGGCCAGGAGATCTAAATAGTGTAGCCCTTCTGATGAAAAGCTTTGATCAGACGTGTCATATCGACATGTGTTTCTGCATGTGAATGGACAGGGTTTCCACAGACATGTTAGGTGAGCAAACCTCTAGGAACATGAGATAAAATCAGCATTATACACCTCATTTCAACTTTGAAACAAAATGTTTAATGAGTAAAACTATTCAAATTAAACATTTTTTTCTTACTAATCAGAACTGATTTTGTTTATGCAGAATGCATTATTTCAAAACTACTACATAGATGGTTTGGTCATTGAAAAAAAAAAAAAACCAATTCCGATGGATAAAGTCCCAAGATATCACATCAGGATGTATCATGAGCAAGCCTCTCCTATTTGATGCTAACTTGTATATATATTCTTGTTCACATTCATGTATCAGAAACTTTGAATTTTTTTGGTCAAGAGTTACTAAACTATATACATCTTCTTTTTTATGTGTTACAAGGATGTGTATTTGCCTCTAATAATGGACGAACCAGCCATTCCTCCAGTTTTTGGCTAATCATCACACGATGAGTACCTTAATGTCAATACTGGGCAATTAGGAGCTGCAATGGAAGAGGCAACCCCATCTCGTCCTTTGAATAAAGAGAGAGCTCTTGTTCTCTACAAGAGAGAGCTATGTTTTTAGGTGCTATCATTTTCATCTAGTTGCACCATTGAGGAGGTTCTGCCCAGTTATAATGCAATCCGTTCTTATATATCAATTATATGTATGCCTCTGCTTCTTACCAACGTCAGATTCCTGATATTTTCAAAGTTCATGTTGAGTGTTTTTCTAAGCTACGGTCATGTCAACCGAGGCTTTGTAATGCCTTGATAGTATAACATTTGGGTTTTTTTTAAGAACAGAAGCCAGTCCTTATTTGTATACAAGTTTTGGAATGTTGGGCTGCATAGATTTGGGAAATTTTACATGAGGAAAATGGCAATTTTTTTAATTATTTGGATATGGGGTTTTGGAATGGAGAAACAATGACATACAGATATGCTTTTCTATTTGGTTGATATTCATGGTGTGGCTGCCTTTTGCATGCCTCAATGTCCTCCACAACTGAAATGTTGGGCAGAAAAACGAGGTTGTATAAGAAAGTTCACACATAGTGCTACATGGGTTGTTTTGTGAGGATTTCATAAATGTTTTTGTGCTTAAAACTACTCGGGCAGTCCTTTAATCTTTTTGATTAAATAATTGAGTTTGAGCTCTTGAGAGCACCATTTTTTTGTTTGTATCTTTCCATTGTTTAAAAAAAATCTGTTTACCTTAGGTTTTTTATGATATGGAATTCTGAGATGAATCTTGTTCTTGCTTAAAACTTCATTGTTTCCTTCACTTCCCTAAATGCTTCCTCGCTTTTAGTTATTTCTAATCTTGGGCATGATTTAATATCGCTTGCTCTTGCCTTGTTGCTAATTAGCAAATGTTCAAATTTTATCCTGATGAGTTTTGAAAATTGCTCTCCTTGGACATGCAGCAGGGAAAGCTAGTTGATGTGATTTCGGATGATGATGAAAGCTTGGAGTCGAGTTCGCAGCCAACTTCATCTTCTAGGAATTTTTATCTACAACAAGGGGTTGGGATTAGCAGATATAACTCTAGTTTTTGTGTGGAGTATGTTGAGCCTTTGTATCTGCAGCTTCTTTTTAAGTACATTTAATTTGTTGACATGCTCTGAGTTAAAAACTAGCTATGACCTTCATGACATATCTATATTTGGAATGCAGGGAAGAAGAATTTGATTGGATCTTGAGGAAATAAAGGTCATAGAAGCAATCCGGCTTTCCATTCAGGTGATACTCTAAACAGATTATATCAGCCTTTCTATTTGAAATATTAGCATTTTGGATAATTTTCACCATAAACTGGAAACCCTTTGAATCATGGATATGTCATTAAGAAAATTATAAAAGAAATAGAGGGGTGAAAATAGATATTGGCAACGTATTATATGTGAAACAAATACTGGTCATTTTATAATTAAATAGATAAGACTTTAGTAAATTTTTTTCTTTCTCATCTTGTAAATGAGATACAAATATACTAACATAAAGATTGCCTGATGTCATATGGATGAATATTTGGATTCTAGTTATGCTAAACTTGTTTTTGACATGTCTAACTCCTTAACAGGATGAAAATAATTTTTTTATAACTCACAAACTGATTTGCACCAAAGTTTCAGGAAGAATGCTTTATATTGTCAAAGCTGATGTTTCTCTTTTGGAAGCTTGCAGTTTTTATATTTTGAAATTAGAAGCATTTTTTCCTTATTAACGACTCCATCATACTCTATTGTTATCCTTTTATGCATTTGCCACAACTCTAAAGGGGTTTTGTCATGTTCCTGAAATTACATTGTCAACTTTTGGAAGGCCAACAATTGTTGCAGCTTTGAGGTAATACATATGTTCTATTTTTGCTTACATGTTGAAGGATTTGGGTTCAATTGAATTTTTTTACTGGTTTCCACAGCTAATCTATCACAACTAAAAGATTAGTGCAGGTGGAACATGACCTGAAGAGTATGAAATGTGTCTCTACTATCATTTGCAGCAACTGATCCTTCAACTATTGCTTGTAATCATGGTAATCATGTGGCTCATAGTGTAGTCATGCCAGATATCAATTGCGTGGGACTATTAGATTTCAAACTGTCTCATTTTATTAAATTATCTCTATTTGAATCCAAACAGGCCCTAAAGGTCAATACATTATAATTTCTATGCCTCAATCCTTTCCATTTACATTATAATTTATGTGCCTCTATCCTTTCCATCTGTGACTGATTAAGCATCTAACCTTCCTACTTTTGGTAATACAATAGTACAAAGTTGTATTTCAATATAATCGAAGTTAGAAAATTAGTATATTTAGAAGTCTTTATGGGTGCCAAAAATAATTTTCTTATCTTTTATGTTCTCCTTTTTTCCATTTTGGGGTTTTGATTTAGACGCTAAGAATGTTAATCAAGGTGGAGTCCACAGACACATGGCAGCGTCACTGGCCAAAAGCCAGATGTGTGGCAAACGCACACTATGTGCGGACGTCAAAGAAGAAAAAAAAACGGAAAAGGATTTCTCCTTCTCTCGGTTCTCTCCCTCTCACGCTCCCTATCCTCTCCCTCTCTCCTCTCTCTCCCTCTCACGCTCCCACGCTCCCTCCCTCTCTCTCACGCTCCCTCTCCTCTCCCTCTCTCGACTCTCTCGGTGGAAAAGGAGTGCTCATCTCCCATGTGCAGCATATCTATAACATTCTCACATGCATTAGAAAGGTGGACCCCATCTCCATCAACTCCACTCTTCGAGATAGCAACAAAATGACTAGACGCCCTCTGCTTCATCAATCATCAACGCCCAGCCCTCACACATCACACATCCACCACCACCATCCATCATGTGTGGCCAGCAGACGTGCAAGCAGCCCATGATGAAGGCCACCTCCTTCTACACGTGATAGCACCAGTGGAAGAGATCTACACCATACGTCCAGCCAATGGAGGGCTCCAGCCTCATTTCAACTCCAGCAATGGCGTGCCTTCAATCAGCTTCCGACTGTTCATCCATCTCCAGCTCATGGCGTGTGATCATTCCCAGCAGCCATAAAGCCTGATCTCCATCTACCCATCGGTTCAGCAAGGTAGACCCCACCTTTATCACGTACAGATCTCTAGCAGATGAAGATGGTGTCCATTGTCCCTTGATATATACATGGGTGCTATCAGCAGGATGTGCTGGATAGGTGGTTATGGGTGTCAATGGGCCAGGTTTGGGCTGGGCATAAGGGGGACCATACCCATAACCACCAGTATTGCACCCATATCTATACCTAGGCACCAGCTTCATCTTTAGATCCCTCTCCTGATGATGCGATTGGACGTAGGTGTCTTCTAAAGAATACACGGCGCACGAAGACCTATGCAATTAGAGTGGTAGTGGAGTCTGAAGTTTAGGATCCAAATTATTATACTATATGCCTCGATGACATCTTTGATAAGAATGCGGAACTGTAGGATCCTAAAACTAATGAGGGGATGGTGTTTGCTAGTGTAGGTATAGGAGATGTGCTTAGGTGGCCTAGATTCATATCAGATTTGTTATGAAATAACTTTTGCATATGCTTGGCATTCTCAAAACACTAGTGCATTTTTTTAGATTTATTTATATATTTATAACATGAGTAATACTTTTTTGTTTGGTTTTACATTCTTATATCTTGCGTATTGATTTTGTACTTATGCATTTCTTACATTTTATCTTGTGTATTAATTGTGGATCTCGGATTGTTCGCTGTGGATTATGACTTGTGGTTGATGGTATATTGTAAGTTGGTTGTACTCTTTGGTACTTGCGAAGAATGTGGTTATGGATTGTTGGTACTAGTGGAGGATTGTGGGTGTGGAGGATTGTGGTTGCGGAGGTTTATAGTTGTGGAGGATTGTGGTTGTATTGTGTTGGTTATGTAATGTAATTGTGGAGGATTGTAGTCGTATTATGTTGGTTATATATTGTGGAGGATTATACTTGGATATTGTGTTAGTAAATGTTGTAGTTTCTAAATTATTTATGAATTACAGGGTTTACTGGATGTATTGGGGCATAGCCCCCACTTAAATAAGGCAATTTTTTTTTTTCCGTGCAGACAAAAATTTGACGGTTTTGGACCGTCAAATTTAGCGCTTTTTCACGTAGTGATTTTCTGTTCTATTTAATATTTCTACTTAAGTTCTTAAACTCTGAATTTCCTAAACTTTCTAAGTTGAAGTTACTAGAATAGTTTGTATTGAGTTTACCCTTTTCCCTGTGCATGGACCTCAGTCTCACTGAGTTATTACTACATCGCAGCCTTGCACTTGAGGCGAGCGAACAAGTTTTTGGTGCCGTTGTCAGGTAAAAGGTTAAACGGTTTTATTTGTTCTAGTAGCTATAGAATAGTTCTTGGTTAGGTAGAACTTCCAGATTTTCTAGAATTAAGTTTTCTTATTTTCTAGAACTAACATTGTTTGTTTTATTTTGTAGGAATTTCTTCTAGTTTAAGCATTTTTTGTAACATCCTTCTAACTTAGAACTCTTCCTAGTTCAGTTTTTAGATTTTATAGTTTTCAGATTTTTGTTCTAGGATTTAGTTTTTAGTTTTAATTTGAGAGTTGTGTGGTTTATGTCCCATTGGGAACGTGACTAAAAAATCGTCTCCAAACTGAGGGTGCTTTAGTTGGACCACTTTCTATCTAAAAACGATTTAAAAAATTTCTGGAACTTTGTGAAAGTTTGAGGAGTATGGATCAAACACCATTTAGGAATCCTCCCCCTCCTACTCCAACTACAAATGCAAATCAAGAGGAGTAGGAGAGAATAAGGTACATAATGCTCTCTAATGAGAGTATTACGGGATTACCTACAACCAGCCTATGATACTTGTTCACTCCCCAAGTGTAGGGTTGCGAAGTAGTAATAATTCGGAAAGACCGAGTATCGTTCCCACAGAGATTTATGAATGAGTATTCTCAGAATTTAACCAAAACAACTAATAATTAAGATCCTATTAAGCACTAAAGCTGGAAAATAGTGATTTGGATTTAAACAGTGAATGTGTAAGGTAATATCAATCTACCAAGGCACTAGAGCGCTAAGGATCCACTTTTGATACGTTTCAATGCATCAACACAACTAGATCTCACATAACTCAATCGGAATCGAATTCATATCTCTATCCGATCGGAATATAGAGTGGTTCAATCAGCAATTATCCAAAACAAGTGCTTATTCATTGATTTGATTCTCCCAATAATACTCAGGCCTTGGGCACACTCAATGGTGTAGGCCAAGCCTCTTTCCAATCTAGTTGAGATTTACAACCATAGCTTTCATCAAATCCTATCACTAGACTTGATAACAACTAATGATTAGAACTCTAATTAAATCAAAATCAATCAACAAACAACTATTTCAGATTACTACAAAAGATAAGAACTTTAGTTGAATGAGTTCCTACATGAAAATCGGGCCATTGCATACAAGGCAATCAAAGAATCTACCATGCCCGGAGTCGATGATAGATCAATGAACTACACAAGCATAAACAATGCTCAGAAGTTAAATTACTAAGTTAGGATTACTAAGAATCACATGAGCCCGGAGTCATCATGAGATCAAAGTAAAAACCCAACTAGTACTTGATTCAAACTCACATTAACTAAAATTCATCAATTAAATCATAAAAATGAAACCTAGGTTGCATCAATCCATAAAAAATGAATCAAAAGCTTCACCTCTTAGCCCTAGCTAAGAGGTTTTAGTTCATCTCTAACATCCTTGAACTAGAAGCCTCAAAACAAACATAAAAACTACTAAAACAGAAAGAAAACTAGAAACTCGAAGTAGAATCCGTCTCCTAAGCAATCCCCACGTCGTAGCATGCTCTGGTATGAAGAGAAGAAGTCCTTTTATAGCTTGGAGGTGTCCAATGCGTAAGAAACTTCCAGATTTTACGTAAGGATATGCACTTGCGCAGAGAATTTCGGCGCCCAATTTAGAAACTGCCGTTTTTGCATGGCCGACCGGTCACACTACCGGTCGGACTAGGCTGGCCGACCGGTCATGACCGGTCGGACCTGTTAGTCCCATCAGTCCAGCGAGCTCTGGAACCCCTCAAGACCTGTTGGCCGATCGGTCACGACCGGTCGGACTGGTTTGGCCAACCGGTCAAGACCGGTTGGACTGGTTAGTTTCTTTGTCTAGTGCGTCTTCAATGATGTGGCCGACCGGTCTTGACCGGTCAGGCTTCCTTGGCCGACCGGTCTAGGCCCTTTTTCTCTTCATTTCTTTCTTCGTTTCTTCTTTTCTCTTCTCCCCTTGCTTTGACTTTCTTTGATCCTCCTTCATCCTTCATCCAATGGCTCTAACTGGCCTCTTTTGGTCTTCAATGCTTGTAAGGAGCTCTATTTAGCCTTGAATCAGTGAAATCTCCATCTTATTCCTACAATCACCAATCATGCATTAGAGTAGTCCTTTAAACATGCAAACCGTACATAATGAGTGATCATTGGGGTTAGAATATGCATAATTAAGAGCTCAACACACCCCCCAACCAGCATTTTGCTAGTCCCGAGCAAAACATGCGTGAAACAAGTTTCATTCTCCAAACCCAACTCTCCTCTAGAAACTATTCTTCTATACATTCCAAGACACATAAGCGTAAAAATCAGAGAAATTAGGTGATAAAGGTTGAAACCTTAAACTCTCAGAACATAATAAGTGTTTATATGAAATTCCCGCTGATTGATTGATAAATAGAAGAACTTGAACAAATTCAACCTAGTGTGCATAGTGAAAGTTCATCTCATGAGTTTTCGGGATTATCTTCTTCATGGATCAACTAAACTATAGATCCCAAGGTGTATAGAGCAACAACAAGCCTATGACAGGAATTTGCCTTACCGTCCTTCCGACGACTTTCACACTACGTCCCATTTTCGGCTTTAGTTACGGGTAGACCATCCCCCGGTTGGTAGTAGGTAGCCCTAATCGGAATTTTCCACAATTTTTCCATCATTCCCAATTTCATCCTTCCTTTTCCTTTTTCTTTTACATTAGATAGGATTTTTAGAAATCCATATCTTTCGTTATTTTCCCATGGACAAGGATGGACAAAGTACCTCGGCTTGGTTTCTCAATACCTTAAATCAAGGTCTAGTTAATCCATAAATCACATAATCCTTTCAAATCATGAAAATCGTGTAATGTGAACTAGGTGCAAAAGGTGTTCAAATTTTCTATCAATTATAAAAATAGGTGAATTCACATATAAAACCATTATATTAAGAGAGGTTCAAAGCTTGCAACATCCCTCAATTCATATCTCCTCTTCTTATACTTATGTCATCTCGAATGCATAAAATCAAAGTTTTCCAAAAGAGTTTTGAATTTTAGAAAAATCGAAAAATTTCTACATCATTGATCGAAATGTCACAAAAACTAGCAGATTCATCTAAGGAATCTCTCTCACCCCCCAACCAAAACTTTACATTGTCCTCAATGTAAGAATGTATACAATGAATGCAACATATGAGAGCAATGCTAAGACAAAAAGAGAGTGAGAAAGAGAGATATCACCTGAAGCATATATTTCATGGCAAGATTAGCTTTTGGAGATGGATTACTTCACAAATAAATTAACTAATCAAAGCAAATCCTAATGAGAAAGCATTATAGAAAACTATTTAAAATCATCCTCCGTCAGACTAGGAGGTTAATCCCAACAACTCATCCAAAAGCATAAAGTCAAGCAGAATCATTAGATGGATCAAAAGGTTTCGCAATAAAGTCATCCAATATCCTGCTTTACAATATACATGTGTGCAATTGATCCAGATAACCCAATGAAAATCCCAAAAAGGAATTTCAGCGGGTTCCTTAATATTTTCATCACATGTATAAGAGGAGACATCATCATATTTATCAGAAAAAATATGTCTCCATTCAGATTTTCCTGGGCTTTGGTATTGCAAATATAGATCATCCTAGGGTTGGTGGAGTTCAGTGTGCCTGATCCACAAAGGTGTGGAAATATGAATTGATTTCTCAGCACAAAAAGGTATTGTTTCCACATCCTTCTCTCGGCTAACGTCATATGCCGATACCGACTCGAAAAGTGTGACCATATCCCTTATCATATCATCGTTCTCATCAAGGGAGCAAGTCATATCTTCATCTAAGTGACATGAGTAAAAAGGTGAGAGGGACTCATTTTCCACAATAGAATTTATCATGTTTATTTCGTGGACCTCCTCATCCTCATCCTCTTGTTGGTTGTCAATATTGAAAGTATTCAACTCAATTGTCATATTGCCAAAAGACATTTGTATGACCCCACTCCTACAATTGATGATAGCGTTTGATGTAGCTAGAGATGGACGGCCAAGTATGACAGGAATTTGAGGGCCAATATTAACCATGGGTTGTGTGTCCAAGATAATAAAGTCCACCGGGTAGTAGACTTTGTCAACTTGGACAAGGACGTCCTCAATCACCCCTCTCGGAATACGAATCGACCGGTCAGCAAGTTGTAATGTGGTTTTGGTGGGTTTTAATTCACCTAAACCCAATTGTTCATAGACTGAAAAGGGAATTAAGTTCACACTTGCCCCTAGATCGAGTAAAGCATGTTTCACCCAGTAGTCTTCAATTACACATGATATTGTTGGACAACCGGGATCTTTGTATTTCTTAGGCATCCCGTGGTTGATAATGGCACTAACATTCTCTGTAAAAAATGCCTTCTTTTACACATGTATTTTTCTTTTAACCGTGCAAAGGTCTTTTAAAAATTTAGCATATGACGGTATTTGTTTAATTGCATCCAACAATGGGATGTTGATTTTGACTTGCTTGAAAACCTCTAAAAATTCCTGATATTTATCTTGAGGCTTGGCTGAAATCAAGCGTTGGGGGAATGGAGCAACAGGCCTATATTCTTTCAATGGCTCTTTTTCATTCATGGCAGTGCTAGGTCCATCGTCCCCTTTGGAAGATACCGGATCATTAGGCGTTAAAACCTTCACCGGATCAGATTTTTCAATAATTTTACCACTTCTAAGAGTGGTGATGGCCTTAGCATGTTCCATGTGTTGGTTAGAAGAACTAGACATGCTTATTTCGCATTGTGGTTTTGGATTTGGTATGGGTTGGGCTGGAAGAATCTCTTCCCTTGCGTTTAAGCGAGCCTTGATTTCCTCCACCGAATTTTTAAGCTTAAGCATTATAGTATGGTTGGATTGATTTATTTGAGCTTGACATTCCATGAATGCTTTCAAAATATCCTCTACAGGCATTTGAGGTGGGGCCATTTGCCTTGGGGGCCCCCTTTGAGGATTATTTTGATTAGCCGTGTTTCCATTCGCCTAATTGAAGTTAGGGTTGTTTCTCCAACTAGAATTGTTCGTGTTTGAATTTGGAGTACTAAAAGGTCGTTGATAACTATTTAAAGCATTCGATTGTTCAAATAAAAGTTCTCGAAATGCATAGATTGTTGAACAATCCGGCGTTTGATGCACATTGGAAGCACAAATACCACAAATAGTTTCAACAGCCCCCCTTTGTTGGGTTGTGTCAACTTTCTTTAGTTCCATCTCCTCGATCTTTCGTGTGAGTTTAGGCCACTCTAGAACCTAGATCGTCTTGCTCATTTAAAACATAAATTTCTCCCTTTTCCTTGGCTTGGGGTTGTTTTGAACTTGTTGGCTTAGATGTAT